>OX424529.1:2398694-3714689 GCA_949152445.1 Cerastis rubricosa
CTGGCGGACATAAAATGTTTGAATTTAACCAGACCGCTTACATTTCAATATTTCGGATGCACTAAAGATTCAGTACCTGCCCCAGTAAGTTGTTATAAGGTTTACCAGTTTTTAGATATTAAACCTACATAAATTCTTAAAAAAAAAGTTTATCAGAAATTTTCTCAGTGGCAGTCTGTAGTGATGGCAATAATGTACACCACCAATTACATGATTCCATGGGGTAAGCTGGAGAAGTATGAGAGTACGATAAGTACACCTCTGCTTAATACTTCAAGGAATCAAGCCGTGAATTTAAATGCAAGATGTGAAAGTTCTCATAGATATAAAAATTTATCAAAGAAAAGTTTGAGTGACGGCCAAAAATTTTCTTTCCAACCTATTACCGACCAATTTTTCTTTACATTTTTAGTTTGTTTCTGGAAATGACTATTTCATATTTTCAAGACTAACTATTTACAATACCACAATTAAAAATGATAAAAATATACTAAACTATTAAAGGGCATTAAAAAACTCCTTAAAGCTGCTGTCAGCTGCGTATGTGCCCAAGAAACTGGCGGCTGGTGTTGCCACGTTATATGGCCAACCCAAAGCCTCTGGCTAAGGTAAAAGCTAGCCCTCGTGGCACTGGAAGCGACCAGCATTTGGAAATTTAATTTATTTAGGAAGTTAAACTTGCAATATCTTTAATATTTATTTTATTTCAGATTGTTCATGCGACGTCAGCATTTGACCTTTCACACATTTACAATTTTGAAAACAAAGGTGACAAAGTAATACGGGCCTATCGTCGCGGTTTACTAAAAATGGAGAAAGAAAATGGGAAAATTTGGCCACCAAATGGACCTTCAGCCCAATGTCCTCTCAATAAACCAGATGAAACTAGATGCTTTAAAAACTGTACGTTTTGTAGCCATTTAGGTCACTACCAAATAACTACCTTTAAGTATCCTAACGATAGAAAAGCCAAAGTGCTTTGTTATTAAATTCTTTCTTTTTTTTATTTATAAGTAAGTATGTCAGTCAAAACGGTTAATTAATCAAAACTATTTTTAGCTTGTTAATTAAAATTATTTTAACAATAACTCACATTAACTTAAAAACTTATTTTAGGTTTTAAGGTTTTTATTTGTGACCTTCTGAAAAACATCGTGTTATAGTTATTCTAGGTAAGTTAAACTGAGGCGTTCTCAAACAAATTATTTTTAATAGAGAAAACCCCAATTTAACTTAATAAGGGTTTTGACTGATACCGATGAAAAATGGTTTTGTCCGATTAACAAAATGACAGTCAAATATACAAGGTGTTGTTTTGCAACCTCGTCAAATTCTAGGAGGTAACTATGCTAATGATTCTCGACCCGAATCAATAATAAAATGAGTAAGTAATTTTCTTTTTTTCATTTATTTACTGAAATCGGTAACTGTGAACCAGCCGTGTTTTAAACACGGGCCGTCTGATCCCCGCCTTATAACGTCGCTTACACACAAACAAAAAACCTCAAACGTTTTTTCGATGATTTCATAATTCCTAAACCACGTCAAGAGGGTTATTCTGAAATATTGACAAATTTAAACAACAAAAAAACGCAGTTTTTTGTAATAATTTACTAGGTACCGTAATTTATATTGATTATTCATGTCTTTTGTGACAACATCCTGAATTTTGACGAGGATGCAAAACAACACCTTGTATACTAGATACAAATAGTAAAATTATTTCCAAGTTTTACTAAGGTAAAAGATTCCAGAAGGCTGGCTACATTCACGTTGCAGCAGCCACGTTTTGTGGCTGCAATGCGTCTTTGGCTAAAGAATTGGCTAAACGTAGCTCACGTAATGATTTCGTTCTTACATACAGGTACCGCTTAATGTTAATGAAAACAGATAAGATTTTCGTACCTTTAACTATCCATTTTTTTTTTATTTTTCAGATCCGAATATATTATTGATACAAACTTTGTTTGTGGTATGGTTCACTAGGTTTCATAACTATTGTGCGACGCAGCTGGCTCGTGTGAACCCTTGCTGGGATGATGAGACCCTGTTCCAAGTAGCTCGAGACATCTGTATATCTGTTTCAATGCAAATATATTTATACGAATGGAGTAAATCCTTACAAGGTACTTGAAAAAATTTTGTAAACTTATAAAGCAAAAAAAAAATACTGTAGTAAGTCCGAGTTTATTGTAAAGAAAAACGGATTCTAACTTGAATGGTCTAAATTTTAAATCATCACTGATGTTCTTTTACATGAAATTGCTGTAACCAACGAGGCAGAAATTATTTGTTTGACTAGTTTAGTTAAACAAATAATTTCTGTGTCCTGTGCAGGGACTTAAAAACACCTTGATAAAGGTTCCAGAATTATAAGTGTTACATGTTAAATTGCTAACAGAATCAAAAATGTAACACTTTTAAATATGTTTTCAACCTCTGTAATAGATAGAAAAGTGTTAACAGTAGCAATGAAAAATGTTGCGAAAACGGGGAAAATGTGACGCAAACGAAGTTGCGCCGGACAGCTAGTTTTAAATAATTCCTCTCAAGGTTACACAAAGCTAAAGTTGTAGTTTACATCGGCTTACAGAATGGGCAATAAAACTAAATATATTATCAATTCGCAGGTCATGATTATTTGGTAAAATCTGGAGTAATATCTGAGCACCCTGGATTCCGAAATATATACGATCGTACTTTGTGCCCCAGTAATTCTTTGGAGTACACTTTCATCATGCGATATTTTCACACCGCTCAGAAATCTAAGGCCAAGTATGATTTTTAAGAATAATCTTAAAACAACTTTTTCCTAAGTTCGACTTTACTAGTCTTAGTTTAAGTGAATCTACAATAATTAATCTCATTTTGTGATAATATGTGTTGTAATAAAATTATGAAATTCCAGACTTTATGACAAGCATGGGCGCCACGTCAAGGACGAGTCCATTTTCACCCATACAACTAACACTGGCTTCTTAGCCAAGGACAAAAATATGGAACAATTCACCCAAGGTCAATTCAGGCAGTCTTGCGGAAAAATAAATGACTATACAATCGATAATGATGTAAGATTTTTAACGTTACTGTCAAAATAGGAAAATCAAGAATCATAATTATTTCATCACGATCTAGATTATCATCCCAATTTTATAGTATATAGGATAACTGGTAATTAGTGACCGATACTTAAACACGTGATTGTACTCATGATAACAAACAACTTACCCAAAGTTTTTTTTTTTTAATTTTTTCACTACAACACAACAGCCGTATGAAATTCGCGCGCGCGTGCTCCTATGACCTATTATCTGTTAGCCGCGTTACGCCGTTGTGTCTCATTACTATCTTTTCGTACGACAGTGGACAGGCAGAGCACCCGCATGGCTCGCAACCCCGAACTTCGTAGGACTGTTGTGTTATTGCGATAAAAGTGAACGAGTAAATAAATGTTTCTTTGGGAAAGTTGTTTGTTATAATGAGTATAATCACGTGTTTAAGTGTTGGTCACTAATTACCAGTCACACTCAAGTCAAAGAAAAAAATAAATTCAGCTAGAGCTCAAATCAATACATTTAATGTGAAAGATTTTTGAATGAAACAACACATTCAACAAACATTTAAAAACGTCCACCCTCACAAACTTCTGAACGGAATTGCATGATTTTAAAAACCAGGATTAACAAAATACAATACCGTTTATCCCAGTATCGGTGGGATAATTTTCGACTTACATTTTACATGTTTTATTTAAAAGATTTTTTTTTATGATTTTTCAAGGAAATTATTACCATGTTTACAATTTTTTTGTTACACACAATCTGAACAAAACACCATAATGCTGTAGACCTTAATTCTACTATCGTTTTTTAGGTAGCTGATAACGGTCTACCAAAGCTCCAAGAATGCGTAGACATCACTGCCAGTGACCTACACAAGAGTCGTCTTTTCGGATTGAGATCTTACTGCGACTATCTTCACTACTGCACTGGTCATAAAATAACCTGCTTTGATGACCTACGTGGGCATGTGGATGAATGCGTAAGAATTTTGTGGCGACTGTCTTTATTAAATCATCATTTTATTTGTTTTTGCGCATTTTTCCAGTCAGCTTTCTATGTTACCAGATGCGCATAAGTAACAGCATTTTACATAGAATTGCCAGTTTGACCTCGGACTGGGTAACGTGATTACTCCTCGGCGATGCCTTTGTAACATAACTTTAGAAAACTGAAAACTGTTTTTGATTTTTCTATATAAATAATCGCTTATAAAATACGAGGCCAGAGCCAGCTTAAAGCAATTTATACCCAATTTAGAACACGGCAAAAGTGACGGTAAGACCCGTCAAGTAAGAATATCTGTAAAGATTGCAAGGCGCCTTTACTGACGTGTTCTCCAGGTATGGGAACTTCAGAGAAGCAACTGTGCCCTAGGCACGCACTGGGCCAGTGATGAGAACAGGCCGGTGACGTCACAATGTAACTGACAAAGTTTGTTGCAGTTTTAAGAAATCTCAACAAATGAATACACGAACTAAAGTTCAGTCAAAGTGATATGGACTGGCCGCGAACATCACCTCCACAATCCAGTTAGTACTGAGTAATACGATACCCCTTGGTAAAATCAAAAATCAAAAGTAGTTTATACAAATAGGCTGATAATCAGCACTTTTTGAACGTCATAGTTTACAAAAGACAGTCCCAGTCAGGAGGTAAGACTAGTTGACAGAATTTCGGGCCATTGCCTACATACTTGAAACGACTGTCAAAGATCTACAAATGACAACCGGGACCAACGGCTTAAAATCGTGCTATTGGAAACACGCAGGAAATTCGATACGTAATGGTCGGTCACCCATCCTCCATTGTCCAAATAGAAAGTGTTTTTTTCCAGAAAATCCAAGAACTTAAGAAATGTTACGAGGACGTCTGTGACATCGATCTTATGGCCGGGATGTGGGTTGAGAAGCATGTGCCTGGTGGCTTTGTTCCTCGGACCTTTGCGTGCCTCTTCAATGCCAATATGTTGAACGCGATCAAATCAGACAGGCACTGGTATGAGAATGAACACAGACCTTACGCGTATAATTTGAGTAAGTGGAAGTTTTTTTTTCAATTAAATTTATGTCACAGTTTTTGTCAAAATTCACAAATTTTCAATTCGAAGATAGGCACAGTAAATTAAGAAAAGTAGACTTATACAAGTTAAAAAAAAAAAAACAAAGGTTGACTGCATGGTAGAGAATGCCTTATAGCATTAAGTCCGCTTATGTATCACTATTGTACATAAAGTTTCAAAAACACAAATCAAATGAAATATTTTTATTTGTTTGTTTTTTTTTGTGTAAACAAAAGGTACAGATGTCAATATTAATAAAATAAACGCTGTGTCTTGCCATGAACCGCGTACAAACATTCTCTAATTAATAATTAGCAAAAAATTAATAAAAATTTACAAAACTAATAAATAAAACACAATTATAACTAATTAATAAATTACAAAAGTGCATAGGTACTTAATCATATGATTCACATTAATTAAAATAATAAGACATTTAACCAAATAACAAAATATTAAAATTAAATTAGACTAATTAAAAACAATTAAATTAATAACAAATAAAATTTTAATAATTCTTTTAAAATTTTAGGAGTTCATAATGCTATCAAGCATGAAACAGATGCATATTTTGGTATTATTGTTAATATTTGAGTTTCAATGATGCAAATAATTCAACTTATCGCTGTGATATTCGCCCCTCATAGGCTGAGCGACAACGTCCTGTCCTCTTCTTTCCGCACCATGTCTGTCCCAGCCACCTTTTCAAGTTCGTCAGTCCATCTAGGTGGGCGGTGTCCCACGCTACGCTTGACTCTACAGGGTGTAACAGAAAGGGTATATACATACTTAAGGGTGTGCTTCAGACCATCAAACTGAACATGTTTCTCCATCGGACAAACATCGTAACAGCGAAAAAAATATCAGCTGCCCCATACATTTGCGTCGAATAGGTATTGAAATGTTGTATGGGGAGCAGATAATTTTTTCGCGATTACGATGTTTGTCCGACGGAGAAACATGTTCGGTTTGATGGTCTGTAGCACATCCTTAAGTATGTATATACCCTTTTCGTTACACCCTGTATAAGTCAAGACTCATTTGGCCCCAGTCATCGGTTTTCCGACAGACATGACCAGCCCACTTAAGTTGGCTTTTTAGTTTAGTTGGTAAAGACTCATCAGTAGTCATCAGCGAACAACAAGTTGCAAGGACGCTTATATAAACTTGTTAAACAGCTAATTATAAGCCTAAAATTTTAGTTTAAATTAAGAGAATGATATTAGGATAATCCGTCTCATTGAGAGGATGCCTGTGTCCCAGCAGTGGGCACGTTATAAGCTGATTGTATGTATGAAGATTATTAAATCTAACATTTACAATTAATATTTTCGTTTCAGAACAACTGCTAGAAATAAGAAAAGCATCCTTGGCGATGTTGCTGTGTAAGGTTGGTGATGATGTCACTAAGATACAGCCAAACGCTTTTGTCCAAATCAGTCACAAGTAAGTAAAAATTTGACATTTTGTTTATTGGTTAAAAAATTGTGTGTCTGACAAAATAATCAGCTTTCTGGTCAGTGGGTCGTTTTAGGAGCGGGTTTGGAGGAGTTGGAGTATACGCTTAGGGGCACTATGAGCAGCAAAGAAAACAAAAACAAAATTTTGTTACGAAAGTTTTTTGGTACATATTGGATATTCCAAAAAAAGAAAATATTGGGAATTGAAATGAAAAAAAAAAAAAATGCATTTTGGGTTAACCTTTACCATAGAAACCACTTAGGTTCTGAAAAGTATGGACCCAAGACGCACCGTTTCCGAATTATGGGCCTCCGAATTTAATTTTTTTTTATAAAACGATCTATTTCCAAAATGGTAGCTCAGATGAAAATCTTTACTGGAAAGAAACTGTTGCTCTAGTAGAAAACTATGAGATGGTATAAAAAATCCGAGAAATATAGAGAAAAAAGAAATATATTGTGTCGGTCGATCTTTCAGCTTACGTATCCCTAAGGCTAGCCAAACACAAAATTCCCTATACAACGCCAACTTACAAAATGCTCTATATTTCCAAAATGGTAGCTCAGATGAAAATCTTTTCTGGAAAGAAACTGTTGCTCTAATGGAAAACTATAAGATGGTGTAAAAAAATCCGAAAAATATTGAGAAAACAAAAATTTAATTAGTTTTTGAAGTCCTCGCGCAATGGCTGCCCTATGGCTACACTCCAACCTGTTTTCTTACTAACTTTTATAAAATAGAGATAGAGAGAAGTTAGTGCCTTACCTGGTGTCAGACTTTTTATGCCGGCCATGGGCGTCTAACATGGTTTTTAAGAGAAATATCTCTTGGGCATGCTGGTTTCCTCAGGATGTTTTCCTTCACCGAAGCAAGTGATACTTATACTAAACGCTCATGAATCCGAAAATTCAGAGGTGCGTGTCGTGGGTTCGAACTTGAGACATTATGACTGGGCAGTCTGACGGTCACACCATTAGGCTATCCAACCTTTTGATAGTGTATCCTTTTTTGTAGCAATTATAGACACTGCACGGGCACTTATCAACATCGCTTCAACCGTTCGCCCTTAAGCCCTTCGAGATTCTTTCCGTAATTTTTTCTTAGTACGGTTTTAGCCAATAAAAATGCGTTATGCATATGCATCGGAGCACCGAATCTGGTCAAACCTATACGGTGCTGAAAACTGTGCTTTATGCAGTAAACGTTCAACCATTAAGATTTAAAGCTACAAAAGGCAAAAATTCTAGAAAAGTTATTGGGTTAACAAAAAAAAGGCAACCCTGGATTTGTGCCCGATTAATGAAAAAAAGCTCGCCCCCTATTACATGGAGCTCAAACATAACTGGTGAAAATTGGGTGTACTATGAGGTACATATCTGCCTTATCCTTCGAGGATGATATGCGTGATGTAATGTGTATAAAAACTTTTGTGTAAAATATTATCATTTATTTCAGGAATCCGTTGAAGAAGTGTAGTGAGATTCCCTCCATCGACTTCAAGGCCTGGGCTGATCCTAAGTGTTCGCCTAAGACTAAGGGCTATTCTCGTGGCTCTTCTTCTGACTCTTTGTCTGACTTCTTTTCGTCTGATTCTTCCTCCTCCTCTTTCGAAGAAGACTAATTTTTTGTATTTAGATAATTCAAATGTCGCATGTCGTTTGAACATTAAATTTTTCTATTTCCAACTGTGTTTTCATAAATTCATTCCTTATTTCCTTGGGGATAGGCAAAAACCACAGAACGTTACCTACTACAAACTGAGAATCAAAGCATTTATTATACTAACATTAAAAAGTACAAAAAAAAAAGAAAGGACTGTAAATACAATCGTTACATTCTTTTTTCGCCTCATTCGTCTTCACGTTAATACATCTGCTGGCCTACCATGACGTCTTAAAACAATATTGTTTTACTCCTTTTCGAGTGTAGGAGAGAGTCGCTTGACATCCTGTATAGCTCCGTCTCTTTCCCAAATTGAAATAAGAGTAAATTAATACTGCTTTAAGACGTCATGGTAGGCCAGCTGGTCGTTCACACACGCTTGTTGCTAGCATCTGACCTTTCTGAAGAACATCACGAATGAGAATGACGTTTACAAGTTAAAGTGCCCAAAACAGGACAAGTGTGGGTAAATCCTACATTGATTGTGAGCAAAGACATTCCAATATTTATGAGTGATAGACGGGACAAGACGAAGAAAATTGTAACCCAATATTTATTACATTTTATTTAAAAATCGTTCTGTCTAGTGTCACACGCCTGTTCGTCAGGCATCATTCGTGCGTTAAAATCGAAAAAGTTCGGGATCAAAATTCCACTGTCCATTCTATTATTCTTTTAAATCTGTCTTATATATATGTCAAGGCGGGGATTCCACCATAAATGGATATCGACGCCATATTGCCTTTCGGTCGTTAACTGTGCAACATTAATCTTCATTGTTTTTAGATAGGTGGATGGGTAGTTGAAATCACACACAAACACACTCAAACTGCAAGTTTATTTCTAATAAACCAGTTACAGGCACTTTAACACTTATAAACTTTCCAGTTGAGCCGCTCATTCACAAACATGGTTGATGTGAGTAGAAGAACGAGCCAAGAAACTACTCACACACTCTTTTGGATCTGTCTTTCAATTATTACAGTTCTTATTAACATAAGTTATTATTGCTCACTTCAAAAACTACTTTCAATTCATTAATATTTCAATTCTCTAATCGCGAGCTAGCTCGAATGAGATATCTGGGTGCGCCCGCGGCTCTGAGTGGGCGGATGTGCTACACACTCATTAGATCAGTCCAATTATTCATTACATAGTTAGTTCAGTAATACTCCATTAAAACAATACTAATACTTCACAATTAATTATTTTAGTAATTAAACAATACCAATATTCACAAATGCAAAGGCGTTATTAAGTTACAAGCTTAATTAGTAGCTTTAATACTTTTTACAACAATCGCATGCTTAAAACCATTTTCGGCAGATCAAAGGATTAAATACAAAGAACTGGTTTACCACTAATAAAATACTCTGTAAAATAATCTTATTAATTTTAACTTTGTAGTTAGTTCTTGAAATTGATTTAATTGTTGCTACAAATTATAAATTCACTAATTGACTATTCAGCGCTCTTTCCCACAAGACTGGGTTGCCGCCTAACAAAATGAGCCATTGTTAAAATCCAAATTGTCATTGCTAAAATCCCAGTTATCATAAAATATTTGCTAATCTTAATTTTGGCTATAGTTCTAGCTAAAGGCTTTTGTTTAATAAATTACAGGCCATCTAAGCTAAACGAATCTATTATTCGCGCAGTAGTCAAATGATTATCGTAATAATTATGCTGCCTCCACACAGATGGCATGGCAGGTTCATCAATATTATGACAAATGAGGATTATTAAGTTGATTCTTAATAAGATTAATGAATAGTCTTAGCACATAGACGCTCTTGCGGCGACATATATTATATATATATATACAGGATGTAACAGAAAAGGTATATACATACTTATGGGTGTGCTACAGACCATCAAACTAAACATGTTTCTCCATCGGACAAACATCATAATAGCGAAAAAATTATCTGCTCCCCATACAAAATTTTAATACCTATTCGACGCAAATGTATGGGGCAGCTGATATTTTTTTCGCTGTTACGATGTTTGTCCGATGGAGAAACATGTTCAGTTTGATGGTCTGAAGCACACCCTTAAGTATGTATATACCCTTTCCGTTACACCTTGTATAAATTACGTGTCACGTTGTTTGTCGGGGATGGACTCCTAAACTACTTAACCAATTTTAATCAAATTTGCACACCGTGTGCAGTTTGATCCAACTTGAAAGATAGGATAGCTTACATCTCAATTTATAGTCGCAATAAAATTGTATTGCAAATTAAGTCACAATTATATGTTAGCTCCATCCGATCCTAACAGATGGCGGTATCTGTTGACTGGATTGAGTAAGTATTCAATAGATGGCGCTGTATAGGAGCACAGCAGCAATGAAAAATATTGCGAACACGGAGAAAATGTGACGCATACGAAGTTGCGCGGGACAGCTAGTATAATAGTAAATTTCAACTATGGAGCTAAATGCGATCAGCACATCTTAACCGCGTTCAAGAGCATTTCAGTGTCAATATACCACAACGATAATGTCATTGACCGCCCGTATTTTATTAAAGTTTCCCCACAGACTTCATTCAAAGGTGAACATATTATTTTCATGTGCATTAAAAACAAATAATAATAATAAAAAAACAAACATAGAGATCACTGTTATAATTGTGTTCGTCCTATTAATGTAAAGAAGAAAAATACTTATTCATTTATACTCCAACCATCATGTCCATAGGAAAAGGAAAATTGAATGTTTTTGGTAACAATGGAACAGGTGTATATTGAATAGTATATAATTTGCAGATACATTATCATTTTTGCGACATTCAAATATTAATAAACGTTGCATTGAAAATAGTAATAAATCCACTCAACAATAGTTAATCGAACTATTCTTTTTATCTTCTATACATACAATACAAATAAATAAAATTGAAGTGTCTTTTTGTAATATTAAAATAACCGCTACTTCTATGTTATAAAAATTCAAAAACTGTTATACAAGGTGTTGTTTTGCATTCTCGTCAAATTCAAGGAGGTAATTATGCTAATGATTGTCGACCCAAATCAACAATAAAATGGGTAGGTATTTTTTTATTTTTTTCTTATTTACGGAAATCCGTAAGTGTGAACCAGCCGTATTAAAACGCGGCCCGTCTGTTACCGCGCTTACACGCACACAAAGAAACGCTTACAATACATACACAACGCAAACGCATTGAACATACGATAATTTCATAGGTACCTATTCCCTAAACCACGCACGGCGCGGGTGCGCGGGTACGCAGGCGGGGTGCGCGGCTGCACTCTTTCGCTCGCGCGCCTAGCCACCCCCCCCCCGCTGCCCCGGAACCAATAGTGTGCTTAATGTCGCCGACGTGTGCATGCGCGTTGCGAATTCCGCTCCTAGGTACCGTTGAGACGTAGGTGCAAAGTGCAAGATGACGGACAATTACTCAAACGTCGAGTTGGTAGATATGGTCCGCATGTATGCCATCAGTGGAGACAGCATACATGGAGCCATCCGGATGTTATCGGAGATGTTTCCTGATCGGGAACCCCATCACAGAGCGTCATGCTGGCTGCTACGCAGAGACTGCGGGATCATGGACAGTTCGACGTTCCCAGGCATGCTCAAGCTCGCGGCAGCGAAGGCCTGCCTGTCGCCTTGCAGGAAGACATCTTAGAATACTTCCAGGGAGTTTCGAGATGTTGGAGGACGTTCCCCTGGCACTCCATCGCAGCAGTACGGTGTTTCCCCTCATTATGGTCAGCATTTACGCGAGTACTTAACCGAAAGGTTTGGTGACCATTGGATGGGTCGTGGAGGCCTTTGGTCTGGCCCGTTCTCCGGACCTGACGTCTCTAGACTTTTATTTGTGAGGAGACGTTAAAAGGTTAGTTTACTCGGAGAAAGTGGCAAGTGTTACAGAATTAAGTGAAAAGATAATTAGTGCTTTCGACACTTTAGAAGGGAATGTGATAGTGCTACGTAAGCTGAAGGGCAACCAGCTACGTCATTGTCGACTGTGCCAAGAATGTGGTGGTGGCAACTTTGAACATACCTCCGGGTAACTTAAGTAGGTAATTTATTTATTTGTACATAGACTATCATTTTGTAAATACGTTGTTAGCTTAATCAATTTTATTAGTGTAAATAAGTTGATTTGAAATTTTTAACTACGCCAATAATACCTAACAGTCGAAAGTATTTCTACATACCTACCTAACTAGCACATCTTTCCAATTCCAACAAACGTAAACAACATTTTTAGATTTAGTGAATCGGTACACCAACTAAGGTTCTAAGCACCAATAAATTAAATCCACAAATAAAAACAAAATCATTACGGAAACTTTAGGCTGAATTTACCTACGTACAATGTTCAGAGTATTAGTGTAGTGAATTATTATTATGTAAATCCTTGCGCCGGCTATCTTAGCCACATTAGCGCAAAATAGCTAACAGTAGTGCGCCTCAGGATCCGGAATAAAGATCAAAGATTGCCGGATTTTCCGTTCAGCAGGATAGCAATAAAGCAAAACTAACTTTTTATTAATCATCTGATAACTACCGAACTTAGGTAAGTACAGGTCAGTGAACTTTTTTTTGGCACACTAGTATTGTTGTCATTAGTAAGATTTCCGTATTCCAATGATGCTTAAAAATTAGATAAGTATCAAGCAAAATTTATGACAATAATGTAGGTGATTTTCGAAATAAAATTAGGCAAAATTGCTAGGTACCGGTCGCCGTAGGTAATCGCACGGTCGCAACACTGTTGCATTTCGTAGGTAAGACGTCGACTGTCGACTCTTACGCACACAGAGCAGCTGCATTGTCGCTGTGTGCGTAGTTGGGTGATTCTATTTTAAGTGTTTTGAATCAAGGGTTTTATTCTAAAATACTGTAAAATTTCAACAACAAAAAAAAGCAACGCTTATTAATTAAAGACCGGTACCGAACTTTAAATTGATTATTTATGTGTTTTAAGACAACCTCCTGAAATTTGAAGAGGATGCAAAACAACACCTTGTATAATAAATAAAATTAAAATGCAAAAGAGAAAAATTCCACGCAGACGAAGTTGCGGGCACAGCTAGTTACAATAAAAATTAAAACTTTCTTTTTGCTTTTGGACGGACCTATCGTCCTATTGCAGTTATTTGACCTGTGACATAAGCTGTAAATCAACGAGAATGAAGGTCGCTATACTGCAAAATTAGACGTAAACTACAATGAAAGGACAGTAGTTTCTTTGACCTAACTTTGGCACATTGATAATAAAAATATGTAACAAAATGTCGAACGTGTGAATCATACGTTTTCAGCGGTCTCACGGAAAAACTAATAGCCAATGTCTTTTGAAAGTACTAAAACAGAGCTAAAGAAGAAACCACAATGTTGTGGTATGGTAATTATTACTTGGACCCTGTTTCAACTGAATTCTGTGAACTGGAACTCACATATGTGAACTGTATGAACTGAATTAGTAACGCCTCATATTCGGAGATGAAACAAGAAAGGGTCCTATCAAGATATTAAATGCCATGCAAGACGTGGTAGGATCAAATTTTAGGCAGTGCTTAATTACCTGAACCTGTAGCTGTTAGAAAATATCGAAAACTTCAAAAAATTGTTGTGATAATTGCTTAAAACTTCTCTAAACTTTCTGTCATAATGAAATGTACGAGAACAGCGGCACGGGTCGATCTGCAGGGTCGATCTATTACAAGTTTCTACGTTATACATGCTGTTGTTATCTAGCTTCGACAATTTATTACAAACTATACAAAAATGCTGTTATACTCTTAGCTAAAGGCTTGCAGACAATTTCTGAAAGGCGTATTATGACTTAGACCTTTTGTTTATACACTTTCTGTCAAATAAAATGCAATGAACCAAATGAAATACGAGTAGTTAACATCACAGAAATTATCATTTAAGAGCTAGCGTCTCAACAGCCAGACAGTAAACTAGACCGTCCAAAACACGAAACGTAGCGAGAGTAATAAACTTTATTTGTAAGTGACGTCACGGCAAAGTTATAGTGAAAGAAAGCGCTATTTCGCGTCGCTTAGCAACCGGTTCCATGGTGTAATGGTTAGCACTCTGGACTTTGAATCCAGCGATCCGAGTTCAAATCTCGGTGGAACCTAGTTTTATGTTCATTCTGACCTGTAGAATTTATTTAGGTTTAGAAAATCTAGAGGAAAATTGATTTTGAACTGGTAAAACCACTGCGCATGAGTTGCATAGTGGAGAAATTCTTATTTTAAAAAATGTGATCCTTCTTTCTTTCTTTATCTTAAATTCTTTCTTTTCTCTAAATCAGTTAAAGTATAGAAATATAAAGTACTAGCTTTTCCCGCGGCTTTTACCCTGTAAAAATCAGAAATCATCCCTCAGGAATTTTGTCCTACTGGGGTAAAATGTATCCCAAGTTTCATTGAAATCCGTTGAGCTGTTACAACGGTAGGCAGGTTAACTTTTAGAATATAATATGGATTAATCATGGGTAAAAATAAAACAAACCTCGTGGTCATAAAATTATTGATTTATCTAATAATAGACCGTGATCATAATTTTGAGGTCAATATCTCGACTTTTATTGCTTAATAGCAACCAGTTTTAGGGGTCAAACACCTCATTACATTTTATAATTTTATTTATTATGCAAGTTTTATCGCGATTAATTTTCTTGACTGTATTGGGTCCAGTACAACGGTTGTCCACAGGTTAAATCTCTCCATGCTTCGTAGTCTATCGAGGGTATTTTGATGCAGCTGTCGATTTTGTTGCTGAAATACGAAAAAGAAGTATGAAAAAAACATAAAATTCTAAAATAATAATGGCAGACATTAGAACCCACCACGAATTTAAGAAAAGAACGTGTTATGGCCACCCCAGATTACATGGGAGAAGGGCAGAAAGATTATGATTATATTAGACTAGCTTTCCAGCGCAACTTCGTCTGCGTCATATTTTCCCCGATTTTGAAACATTATTCATTGCTGCTCCGCTGCTATTTGTCGTAGCGTAATGATATATAGCCTATAGCCGTCCTTGATAAATGGGCTATCTAACACTGAAAGAATTTTTCAAATCAGATCAGTAGTTCCTGAGATTAGCGCGTTCAAGCAAACAAACAAACAAATTCTTCAGCTTTATAATATTATTATATAGTATAGATTATATTATATTATCTAATATATATATATATAATATATGTAATGTATATATAAAATAATATATATGTAAGTATATAAGTATAGATTTAAGTTCATAGCCAAGAAGTACTCGTGGACCACAGTGGGAATGACGATGATAAAACACATTTTGGAAAGAAGATGTTATGAGTTTCTAGAATAGCACTTTTAGACAGGGATGATTTAGAAAGTTAATCAATTATTAATTACCCTAAAAACATAGTAAAGAAACAAAAATAAAGGCAAAAATGGTAAAATATTAAGTGTTGTAAAGATAGTGAGGAGGTGGTCGTAGGTTTAAAGTAATTGCAAAGAATTTAAAAGGGTATCATTTAAGCTATCACCAATTTAATTAGTTTTGTGTTTCTTAAATAATAGGGTTTGTCCTCAAAATAGTAGATCTGTCACCAAAATGTAGTCACTAAACAATGCAAAATCAGTTCCATAATAAATCACCTAAAATCCTGAGATATAAGGTCTAGTACCAAATAATTGTTTTTGTATGTATTATAATAGGTGTGTCCTAATAAGTATTTAAGCAAACTAATTTAAAGAGATCACCAAACCACAGGTCCAAACTAAGGCGTTGTCGACGTAGCCCCGCTACGCGGGGCTCCTATTTCTGTCTGCAGGGTTTACAGTAACCTAACACGAAGGGGATGTCGGGGTCTTAGTTCGCTCGCTCCGCTCGCTCACTAGACCCCGCCATCCTCTTCCAACCTAACCTGTCCGAGTCGGTGTGCCCAATGTCTCGTATAAAGCATTTCTTCATAGAAATAAGGAACTGATCTATTTATTTGGTGACAGATCTACCATTCCGAGCACAAAGCTATTATTTAAGTAATAAAACTATTATTATAAGAACGAAGTTTATATTCATCTAATGCACTACAATTTTATTGGTAATCCATCTCTTATTTTACACATGTATCAACATTTATTTGATAATTCATACCTGGGAACACTTTTTGTTTATCTGAGAACGAAAATATTTCGTGGCGATAGATCTATTTACTAGGTGATACAACTTTGATGACAAATATAAATTTTGGTGACAAGAAATATAGTTCCCAATTTAAAATAATTGAATTTAATTATAACATACTTGATTCCAGCTTTAAGGAAAGCTCGTGGTTGAATCCTTGTCACAGTATCTCCAACATCACATAAGAGTCTTGCGATGGTATACTTCCTTATTTCTGCCAGTTGAACTGGAACAGATAAAATCATTTCAATTAAAACCATAATACTTATCTTAGTAGCACTCATATGAGCTACCACTCTACTTACATATGGTAAATGCGTCAGGACGATTTGGCCTCTCATACCAATGTCTGTCAGATATCATGTTACGTCTCAGCTGATCTATCACAAGACAATAGAACGTCGAAGGTACAAAGCCACCATTTATTGGTTTTTCTACCCAGATACCAGCTAATAGGTCGATGTCGTCTACTTTTTCGTACATGTCTCTTAGAATTTCTATTCTCTGAAACAGAAGATAGAGTTCATTATTAGATGACTATTAATATTAAATCTTTTAAATATCGTGGAAAGTCATTTTCGAGCACAATCATCATCAGCCTATAATGTTCTCACTGCTGAGACACAGGCCTTCTCTCTATGAGAGGGAGTGGGTTGTAATCCACCACGCGGGCCCAGTACGAGTTGGTAGATGTCACATGTCTCCGAATTTTTAGTTCTAGGACAAGCAGTTTCCTCACAATGTTTTCCTTCACCGTTTTTGAAGATAGAGGTGATGAAATAAATTACACAAAGTAATGTGTCTGCCTGGGTTCGACCCCACGGCTTACTGCTCATAAGTCGGGGCTGCCACCACTGGGCCACCAATGCTCTACAAGCTGAGCTACAATAAAAAATAGTTATTATGTAAGTTACCTCAGGATCTATAATTCCATAAAGATCGTCGAAAGTATGTATTGGGTTTCCGAAACACGCCTCTCTGTACTTGACATAAGGTTGGAAACCAAAGTACCTGTTCTTCGCCATATCATTGGTCATCAAATCAGACACCTTTTGATGTGGTCCTAGACCTTGTTCTGTGACCTAAAATATATAAAAAACAGCAACTTATCTTTTGAATTATCTTATTTTTGGTCCGTATCAATCACATGCCAGTTTTTTTTTCTACCATTTCGTCTATTAGTTAGTGAGGTTAGTTTAATTTTACTGGTTGAAAAGATTTGCAAATTAGGTAGTTGCTAATTCAACAGTTTCCAGTGTTTGCTAGTTTACTTGATTCGAGAGTTGTATTCAATTTGTCAGCAACTACTGACGACTCAGCGTCGCTCAGCAAACTTCAATCAGTGAAACTGGCGAATGAAATACACTGACGAGCAAAGGAAAAAGTCTACAGAAATAGGAGAACTGTCTATACGGGGACTAATTGGTTTTACTACAAGTACTTACATCAGGATCAGCAACGTAGTCAATGTTGGCACTTCCTTGTCTAAAGCTGCCTTGAGTGATGTAATCAATGTTGTTATCAACTGCCATGTAACCAGTTCTCAGAGTAAGGTTCACTATCGGAAACTGTTTTAGGAAATGACCGTCTAAGTCATACATTCTGAAAATACAGAAAAATATTTGATTAACTACTTAGACACCAGAAAATTAATAATTTAATAAATTGAGACACATTTTTTAAGCCTGAAAAAAAAAATATGTACACTCGAAAGCATTAAATTATGAACGTAAACATTTTCAAGAAAAGAAAGTAGTAGAATTCCCGCACGGTAAGTGTTTTGTCTGTTTTTATCATCATCATATTTACGAAGATTTATTGAAATCCAATCCAAACAAGACAATGAGCGAAGCACATCATTTTTCTGGTTCAACTGATTATTAATTATGCGTAATATTACAATTATTGCTTGCTTATGCTTACTTTAAAGAACCTTCCTGAACGGTATGTAGCCATCTCAAGGCGAATGGGAATTCCAAAGATAGCTGGGGCGGCACATTTTCGTTATAGATGTCCCTGAATCCACCAGTGGGATCTATCACGCCGTCCTGGACTAGGTTTTTGTAACCTATAACAGACGTTTTAAATAATTTAGAAAATATTCCACTGCCCCAATTTGTTAATTACCAATTAAAAAGTATCTGATCCGAGATAATATTGAAAATGATGATTTATTTTTATTTTGCAAGGCGTTCACATCCGGAACTTTAGTTACTCAAAACCTTTTAAAATTAGTATCATAATATATTATTTATCCTTGAAAATTCTTACCCAAAAATACCGGCACTAACTCATAATAATTGATCTGCATAAACAGAGCAATGTTAATATCTCTGGCAGTATTGAATAGCTTTTCGTCATCCCAGCAAGGATTTACTTTGGCTAACTCGGTTGCGATGAAATTGTGATTTCTCCAAAACCATACGGCCATGAGGTTAATACCCGCCAATGTGTTACCCCCATCTTCAGCTGTAGAGGAAAAAAATGTTTCATATCAATTTGACTGAAATAACTAAAATCTGAAAAGAGATCATGGTACACATCATTTTTTTTAATAACTACCTAAATGAACAGCTGTTCCTTACATTGTATTAATTTAATATAATTTAATTTATTCAGACAACAATCGAGTCCATTTTGTTAGTAAAATACCTTATAACTAGTGTTAGTATTACACAAACAAAGGATCAAAAATAATAAAAACAAACAACAGAGTAGGTGTCTGAGGCAGGATGTGTAGAGAACGATAAAGCGAGGAATAAGCTACCTGACCATTCTCCCCACATAGTGCCTCAGAAAGGGGGAGTAAGGAGTATTAAGCTGCTAAGCGATTTCAGGGCTAATCCCAAATGAAAGTTTGTCACAATGACGAGTACAACGAGCTCTTTAGATAATATAATCAAACATGAAACCATTCTCTTATTTTATTCATAGTCTTTTTTTGTTGTGAATTTCATTCGTTTCTAAAATTAGGATAAAAACAAATTTTGTCTCCAAATTGTGTAAACAATTTTAATATAATTATTCACACTTGTTTTTAGTTGCTAGCCAAACCTGATTCGTGATATTTATACCATTTATTAAAACGTGGCTAACAAAAGCACTTTTCAGCTGAAATCAGGCCAGACGAAACTTTCATATAACACAATTATATAAAAATATTACTACATGTGTAAGAGAAAGCAATAAGAGTAGAGGAAGACCAATAAAACGATGAATGCGTGAAGCGATGATGATGATTATGGCAAGAAAGGAGGTGTCTGATGAGATGACAAGTAATAGTGTAGTGTAGTGTGTGTGTGTGTGTGTAGTGTGTGTGTGTGTGTGTAGTGTGTGTGTGTGTGTAGTGTCTATATTACTACCCCAAATAAATTGGGATAAGGGCAGGAGAATGATGATGGTGTCTAAGAGAAAGCATTACTTTAGAACTTACGCATATTGTGACATCTCTTCTCATGAGGTCGTTGATTCAACAAGCACAAGTTAGCTTGTGTCTTGGTGCTTGGTGGCCAAACCCTCCCATCTTCAACTTCATACTTCAAGAGTCCACCTTGAAACAGGCGCCCTCTCTCTTGTAAGTTCTTCAAGAAATTGCCGTAGACGGAAGATAAGTCCAAGAGTGGTGTTGACGAAATAATCTGGAGGAAAAATTACATTTACCCTTTGACGCACAACCTACCTAAAAAAGTTAGGTAGGTTGTGCGTTTTTATTACCTAGTATTTAGAAGATTCAATATTCAAATAAAATCTATGAAATAACGACCTTGAAGTGACTGGCCACTTTGTATGAGCCGTGCTATAAAGGGTTGTCTCCACCAAAACGGTCGTCGTGCAAACGGTGACAGTCCCGTTCATTTATATTTGGAACGAAGTGCGTGATAGCACCGAAAAAGGACGTCTTTGACGATTGCTTTGGTTAAGAAGCAGGATCATTATTTAACACGTTCGCTGCGTCAGTGATTTTTCTACACTTTCCATTCCTGCGGTACAAGGTTTATACACCTGGTAATAAAACTTCCACAAGGCACAAAACTTATAGACCCTGTAACATTTAAGAAACTTAAATGAAATTTTATTTCTTCCGTGCGGTCCGAGGTTTATAAACCCGGTTTTAAGGTGTAGGTACACCATTGGGTTCTATTTAATAATACATCTTAGATATATATACATCTCTTTCCTACACCGAACCAAATTGAAGTTATGCCTTCCGCACGACAAGGAAGTCTATAGCCGCACTGTAAACGAGGCGTTTACAAGGTGTATAGACCTGGTATCGCACTCAACGTGATGGAATACAAGCAACACCCGAACAAAACTCTTGAAATAAAACACAAGAGTATGTTGCAAAAAATATGGAAGAAATGAATAGGATAAAATTCTCTTACTCTTTCTGGCGTAGTTCCCTTTGAAACGCATCCTATGCTCTGAAAAGATTCAGGTCTGGTCATGTTCAAACAGCGGATTCCAGAGAAGCGATG
Organism: Cerastis rubricosa; assembly: GCA_949152445.1. Lineage (NCBI taxonomy): Eukaryota > Metazoa > Arthropoda > Insecta > Lepidoptera > Noctuidae > Cerastis > Cerastis rubricosa. The sequence continues at coordinate 2,419,581 of OX424529.1, forward strand.
TACCGGGTCATCTTCTGGTATCTTGTTGGGAACACAATAAGAATCGGTTTTTCCTTTTTCGGTACAGCAGTATGGCCTCCATAGGATGTAGTTTACTGCAAAAGAATTGTTTGGTTAGAGGAAAAACGTAGCGACGATATAAATAACGTTCATGTTGTAGAACCAGTTAATAAACTACTGTATCATTTTACAGACCATAATCAAAGTAATAAAAATAGAGGAGCTCGTGGCTAAATAATAACAGCCGCACGGGTCGATATTTAAGGTTAAGCCGTGCTTGCCGAGGTTGGCCCGTGGATGGGTGACCATAATTACATACCGAGTTTCCTCCGTGCCTCGGAAAGCACGTTAAGCCGTTGGTCCCGGCTGTCATTTGTAGATCTTTGACAATTTCAGATAGGCAGTCGCTTCATGTTAAATACTGGTACTCAGCTGCATCCGGCTAAACTGGAAGCCGACCCCAAGATAGTTTGGGAAAAGGCTAGGCAGATGATGATGATGAATCAAAGTAATAAAAATAGGCCTTCTTTGCAACCAATCTTAGTGTAGACTAACCAAAGTCTTGGAATTAAGAAATATAGTGCACAAGGTGGGTGCAAACCAAAGTGTACTTTCTGTTCTGACATTCTCATAGTTTGATGGAATGGCAAGTCGACACGACCTCGACCGAAAATAGATCAGGCGCAGAACCAATGACTAGACATGCTTTTATCAAAATGATAAAATATGAACATAACGATGCAAATTGTAATATCTTACTTGTATCGTGTAGAGAAACGACATCGGCAGACAAGAAGACGAATGCATGAATAGCTAGTTGTGTGAACCTCTGGCTCGGTACTTTTCCAACTGACATAAGACGGGTTCGAAGAGACCGAGGCAGAGGCAAATCCCTGCCTGATGCTGCTTTCTTGGGTTCAAAATCTGTGAAAAATATCAAAATCAGAAAAAAAAAACTATTTTTGCATTACGTTCCGTTTGCTGTGTTTGATGCTAAATTATGCACGAAACACAAATGCACAAATGTATAACCTCCCTGATGCTTCCAGTACGCGATAGTGCCAGCAGTATCTTAAAAACCATTATAGAAAGGGTTGATTGTGCATTACTGAAACAGTGTGCACACGGGTTCCAGACCAACAGTTTTTAAATTTAGAAAAGTTTACTAACGTATTGAGTAATTTCTAACAATTTATTTTTTATCTGAAAAAAAAAGTCATAATGATTGTTTTCCTAAAACTGGATAGTCTTACCGTTATCATAAATCGCTGGTAATAGTCTGGTAAAGGGAGTGTGACTCGCTCCTCGAGAGGGGTATATCAAGTTATTGCAGGAGCCATCAACTCGCCTTCCTTCTAGAGGGTCACATGGCTCGATCTCATTCACGCACCAGCTAAAAACGACAAAGTAGCATTAAAATACCAACGAAGTAATCGCATCGGAACTATCAAAAAAAATTTTGATAAACTTCCAAAAAAGGAAGTCACCGGCTGATTAGACATTTTGCTAATTGTGGCAATAAAGAAAGCAAAAAACAGAGTATGAAAAATACTGGAGCAAGTTCAGTTTGATGCTTGAAATTAATAAACACAATTTGATTTTATTTTTCGCATATCTCAATCACAAAGATATCTTTGAAAACACGTTGAAGACAATTTATTAAACAAAACAAATCAATAAAACAGATACCCACAAAGTCGTGTTAATCTTATCACGTCGTTTTACTTCACTAACTTCAATCGGCACTCCATGATAAGAATCATAGAACAACGCAGCCTTTACATCACAAAACACAGCAAGGACCAATATTAAATACCACATCCTGCTCTCTCTACTAATCAAGATGTTATAAAAAAGTGGCCAGATCCTCTCACAAAAGAAATGTAGATTTTGGGAAACTGGTTAGAGATGATGTCATTAAAGCAGCAATAACTATCGGGTTAGTAACCTGTGGACCTGCTTCAGTGGACTGTTTAATTTTAAATTCATGCACCAATGCCGCCACTGATATTTGCTGCCATCCATAAATACATTTTATTGCCTTCGCGTGAATTTGTATGACATAAAAGTTTTATAATAAAATTTTAGCTAATAGAACATTCTGTGTGGTGTCGGACGTAAAGAATAGTACCATACCATATCTTTCCGTGGGTGTCGTAAGAGGCGACTAAGGGACTTTCCAAAGAATGGGCAGCTTTTTTTTTTATGAATGGCATCTCGCAGTTCAGCCTAGGAGGTTGTCGTCTGCTTAACCGGACTATCCTGTGGGTGCCTTAAGAGTAAGGCCTCCAGCCAGGGCATAAAAACTTACAAACTAAGCGACTATACGCTGAGGGCACCCCCTGTGGGGTACGAGCCTCGGCTCAGGGCGTCGCTGGGGGAGGATTGCATGGGGACAGGCTGGATCTGAATGATATCATTATTTAGGGGCTGATTTAGAACTACTGGCACAGCATCGCGGGCTGGCTCGAGCGAGGGTCGGGGAGGGCATGGACCGGGACGTCGCGACGGACCTCGACGGCGAGGTCGGAAAGAGGGCGGTTTGTGTCTGAACTTTTTATGAGTGCTAGTCTCTTTGCTACTCTCCTGGAGGAGGGTGATAGCATCATCGGGAGTGACGAGGGTATGCCGAGGACGGCGTACTGTACTAATGCGCGAGGGTTCGTAACGGGCGGCCGCTGCGATCAGGGGATTACGGTGTTTAATGGCGTTATCGAAGAAACGCTTCGAAAGTCGTTTCATAAACTGAAGGACGGTGGGCATTCTAAGGTCTACGTGTAGACGGTCATTACGGACCTAAAAAGGGGCTCCCGTGACTCTACGTAAGAACCGGTTCTGCAAGGTTTGCATCCTATGGATGTACTTAGGCTTGGTGTGAGCGTACACGACGCAAGCGTACGTCATAATGGGGCGGATCACCGCGGTGTAAAGGCGCAACTTGCACTTGAGTGACAACTTGCTTTTTGTCGAAATCATGGAATGAAGCCTACCCATAGCAAAGGCAGCTCGGTCGCGAGCTGCTTTGATGTGCGCCGCGAAAGACAGGTGGTTGTCAAGTAAGACTCCTAAGTACTTGGCTTGCTTCTCCCAAGGGATAGGCTTACCGTACATAGTGATCGGGCTGAGCGCGGGTGGCTTATTTTTACGCGGTTTAGAGAAAAGAACTGCCTGGCTCTTGTCGGGGTTCAGCTCGATTCTCCATTTCCGGAACCAAGCGCCTAAGACGTTGGCTGAGGTTTGGAGGGTGCTGTAAATAGCGTCGTGACTGCGGCCAGTGTAATAGATGGCCGTGTCGTCCGCGAACAGGGCTAACTGTGCCTTCTTGCTCTTGGGGATGTCGCTGGTGAACAGAGTAAAGATAAGGGGAGAGAGCGGGGAGCCCTGAGGGACTCCGGCTCTAATGGGGTGGGGGGAAGACAGTGCCTTCCCGATGCGATAGCGGAAGGTGCGATCCGACAAAAAGTCTCGTAAGATGAGCACGAGACGGTCCGGCACTCCCAGTTTGTACAGCTTATATAATAAGCCGTTGTGCCAGACTTTGTCGAATGCCTTTGCTATGTCGAAAAACAACACACCCGTCATCGCTCCACGCTGGAAGCCAGCGCTCAAGTGTTCTACGATGCGGTGGGCCTGTTGAATGCAAGAGTGTCCGGTCCTGAAGCCGAACTGTTCGTTAGGGATGAGACTCTTAGCCTCGGCGAAGTCTTTGAGTCGCTTATACATAAGTCTCTCGTAGATTTTACCGAGTGCATTCAGGAGACTGATAGGTCTGTAGCTCGAAGGCTCAGACTTGGGTTTGCATGGCTTGGCGAAACCGATGACAGTGGCCTCTTTCCATATTTGGGGAAACGCGTTGTTGCTCAGGGCGCCATTGAAGATGGCCGCCATTAGCACGACGAGCTGAGCGGGGAGGAGTTTGAACACCCTATTAGTGATTCCGTCGGAGCCGGGTGCTTTCCGCGGTTGAAGTTTGCTAATGATGTCTTGCACTTCGTCAGCTGTGACCGGAGGCAGAGGATCATTAGGGTCTTCTTCGGGGGGCAGGGCGGTCCTACGTTCGACGAATGCGTTCACCTCATCGAGATGTCGCTTGTCTACTGGTTGCAAGCTGGGGGAGCACTGGGACTACAGGCTGTCGGCTAGGCATTCGGCCTTCTCAGAGTCGTCGAATGCGACGCTCTTATCGGGTCGGGTGAGGGGAGGCATCGAAGCCTCTTCGGTGGAGCGCATCTTGCGTTGCAGCTGCCAGAAGGCTAGGTGGGTAGGCTCGAGTTCGCTTAGCGTTTTGTCCCATTGATTATTACGAAACTCACTGGTGCGATCCTTTACAGCACGCTGTAAATTACGCATGTGGGCTTTGTTTGCCTCGCAGGGAAAGCTGCTGTAGGCACGGATGGCCGCGTTCTTTTCGTTTATCAGTTCACGTACGTCAGCGGGAAGTATCCAGCGTTGATCGCTCATTGCTGGGACTTCCCGTGAGCAGTCCTTTAGTACGGATTGCACGTGTTCTGTAAACGAGTTGATGGCGGCCGTCGTGTCTGCGACTGAGACTATGTGGTCGGGGATGGCCTCCAGGTGAGGTGACGTGGTGGATTTCAGCTTTTCGCTGTCTTTCCTCCAGTCCGTTATCACTTGGGTCGGCGGGGGCTGGCTGGGGTCAGAGGGACCCGAGCGAGGAACTAAGTGCATGAGCACTGGTCGATGATCTGAGTTAAGCTCATGTAAAGTCTCGATGGAATGCAACTTAAGGTTGACATTCTTGAGTAGCGCTATGTCGAGAACGTCCGAACGTTGGTCGGGGTCGTGGGGATAGTGGGTGTGCTCCATAGGAGTGATGGGATCGAAGTTGAGGGACTCGCCCAGGTTATACAAGTGACGTCCTCTGGCAGAGGTCGTCGTGCTGTTCCAGGCGGGGTGTTTGGCGTTGAGGTCGCCCGCTATGATAACGGAGTCGCTCAAGCCGAAGAGGACGGCAAGGTCTTTGGTGAACAGATTGTGCTCCTCGGACGTGCCGCCGGGAGGGATGTACGCAGAGGCGATAGTGATCGGTTGATGGCCGGTCATGCCTAGTCGACACACTGAGGTCTCGAATAGAGACTCCATGGGAGGGGGATCTAAGGGGATGCAATGCAGTTCTTTTCTATAATAGATTAGAGTCCCGCCCTTGTGGCAACGTGACCGATCGTTGCGAACTATGCGATAGTTGGCAATTCTCGGATCGCGGTGACTGGGCTTGAGGAAGGTCTCCTGTACGAGGAGGATATCAATTTGATGGTCGCGGAGGAAGGTGGCGATCTCATCACGCTGGCCTCTAATGCCATTGGCATTAAAGTAACCTAATTTTAGGGATCGGGGTTTGGTGCACGTTAATCTCGTATTATCCATTGGAGTTAGTCGAGGTTAAGGTTGCGGAGGAGGTCGCCTAACTTGAGTAGGGACTTGAGGATAATTTTAAGTTTATCGCCACCAGTGTTAGCCGCCCTGAGATCAGCCGCCATGCGGTCTGCTTCGGGGGTGACTAACTCTGCTAGTGATTCTAAAATTACGTTGTGAGAGGGGTCCACGGCCGCGGGGCCGGGTGGCGTGGGACGAGCGGGCGCCGGTGCGCTCGCTTGGGCCGCGGGAGTGGGGACAGGGGCATCTAATAGCCCGGGGATGGGGCTGGACTTTGCTTTACTGAGAGCCGGGAAGGCTTTCTGGTGGTTTAGCGTGGTCCAGGGAGAGGGCCTCTGAGGGCTGAGTCTCTACGGCATCTGGGTAGAGGGTAGCCTCACCGATGGGCTTTCTCTTTGTTGGCGGGCGCTTGCACGCTTCACCAGGTTAGAGGAGGAGCCTTTGGGGGCTTTTGAGCAGCCGCGGTAGTTGGCCGTGTGGCCCGACTGGCCGCAAAGCACACAGCTCGGTGGCTCCGTGCAAAGCGACTTGTCTTTGGGACGGGGGCAGTCTGCCGTGCCATGGTCGCCTAGACACTTTACGCATCTGTGTGGCGCATGGCAGTTGGCTTGGCTGTGACCGTACATCTGGCAGCGATGACACTGTCCGACTACGCTTGAGCGGTAGGGCTTCTCTATTGTGATGCCTGACAGGGAGCAAACCGATTTCACTTTGAAGATCGGGTGGTGACCTTCTACTGGGTCACAGATGACCAGTACCATATCGTAAAGGTCTCCGCCTCTCGCCTTATGAAGGCGGTGGACGGCTGCGACCGGGATGTCCTGGCCTAGGAGGTCATTGAGGATGTCCTCCGTGGGGATTTCCTTCGGTATCCGCCTGATCACCACGCGGTGGGCTTCTCCTCTGGAAGAGAGTAGGTGTGGAAGGCTATGCGCCTTCCGATTAACTGACGGGTTAGTTCCCTGAAGTCGGTGGTCGTAGGGACCACCACTTTGATCCCCTGCTGTGTGTTTTTTGCGCTTGTATATTGAATGCGGCGCTCATTACACATTTTGGACACATCTGTCCATTTCCCTTTGTCCTGAATGAACAACGGGGGAGGGGGCTTCAGCTTCTTTGAAGAAGCGGCTGAAGAGTTAGCCTTAGGGCTTGTTGGCCTGCTGGTATGAGCAGCGGCGGACTTTGGTGCGGGGACCGGGGAGGTGGGACGGGACGTCTCGGGAGAGGGGATTAGAGGGAGCGCGACTAACTTTTTGGCCATGGCGGCCTGCGAGTTTTTGCCCTTCTTCCTCTTGCCCTTTCCGACGACTTGGTAGTCGTCTTCTGAGGACGAGGAAGCAGAGCAGGAATCTATAACCGATTCCGAGTCGGAGATTGGTACGGTTGTGTCCATGTTCTCCGAAATGGGAACAATAGACGCAGGTGCGGATTGATCCATTGTTTGCGAAACAATGGGTTCGGGATTAGCCGGAATCGCGGCGGCGACGGCTGGCGGTAAGCTTTTGCCCATGTTCCCAGAAACGGGAACAATGGACGCAGGTGCGGGCTGGACCTTTGTGAAACAATGGGTTTCACAACTTTGGGTCTTGGAGTAGAATGGGCAGCAGCGGTCTCTGTGCTTTTGTAACAATCGTACTGCGATCGCCAACCCGCCTGCCAAGCGTGGTGATTATGGAAAAACCCCCTTCATGTCAATGTGGTGACACTAGAGGCCTATGTCCAAGTGTGGACGTCTTTCGGCTATAATGATGATGATGATGATTTCATTCTCACACTAAAAATATAATTACTATGATTTCTAACTAGATCTTCTAACTAGATAATTTCCTTTGTTGTGTATTTTATCAGTCTGCAACGCGTGGCGATTATGGCCAAATCCCCCTTATATACACTTGGGGGAGGCCTATGTCCAGCAGTGGACGTCTTTCGGCTGAAATGATGATGATGATGAATAGAACAAAAATTACCAGACTTTTACTTACTCATACGATACCATCTGTCTAGCTAGTCTTTCCGGGTGCAGCAGAATACCAGTATTTTACATGGAGCGACTGCTTATTCGATTTTCACGTCAAATAATGACTGTCAAACATCTACAAATTACTGCTGTGGCGAACAGCTTAACCTGCTTTTCGAGAAGTCCTGGAATGGAATGGATATTCCGCCACAGACTGACCTGGGTCAAGTATAGCTTTACCTGGACCCATGTGGCTGATGTTACTTAACCACCAGCCCCACACATGGAGATAATCATTTGGTTTTTGACTGTGACGCATCTTAGTCTGGAAAGTTAATACATGTAATGGGTCCAGCGGCTTACAACCGTTTATTGGATGATATTTTAAACGCGACGTCTGACAATTTTTTCAAACGTAAACTAAAAGGCTGGCTGACCGAACACGCATATACTATGACCTAAAAGAAATGGCTTTAAGTAATTGTTTTTTTTTTAATTTTTGTTGACAAACGATTAAACCATATTTTTATTGTATTTCTCGAGTAATTCTTAATGTATAATAATTTGTAGTTTCATTCTTAGTGTATGATAATTTTTATTTTATGCTCCTTTAATGTATAATGACTTGCACTTTTATTTATTTGTTTGCTAAACTTGACTTGTAATTTTGATAATTATTAATAAATTATCTAAACTAAACTATTAAAAAGCAAGAGCAGACATCATCATTCTCTTGCCCTCATCCCAATTCATTTGGGATCAGCGCAGTACGTCTTCTTCTTCAATACTTCTCTATTACTTGTCATCTCATAGGATACCTCCTTTCTTGCCACATCATCCTTCACACAGTCCATCCATCGTTTCTTTGGTCTTCCTCTACCCTTATACCCAAGAAAGAGCAGACAAAAAATCGAAATAAGAAGGATAAAAACAAAATATATAATTAGACTAGATTTGTAGTTTTATTTTAGAAAATACTAAAATTAGCAAATTATTTTCGTTATAATTAACCATTCAAAGCTAAAAATAGTCAAAATTATTTCGAGGTTAATGCTAATAAAATGCTAATGGCTACTGGTTTCTTTGGATCAAACACCTCATTAATAATTATCATTCTCAAAAATAACTTAAAATAATGATTAACCAAGTGCTCTTTGCTCGTAGCTAATTAATAACAGCCGCTCTAGTCAATCTTTAGGTTAAGACGAGGTTGTCTAGGGTAGTCCGTGGATTTGTTGGTTACCTATTACATACTGAGTTTTGTCCGTGCCTCAGAAAGCACGTTATGCCGTTGATCATGGCTGTAATTTGTGGATCTACGGTAGTCGTTACAGGTAGTCAGTGGCCCAAGTGGCCAAGGGGTATCGTATTACCCAGTACTAACTGGGTTGTGGAGGTCAGATAAGCTGTCGCTCCATGTAAAATACTGGTACTTACCTGCCTCCGGTAAGACTGCAAGTGGCCACCAACGTATTTGGGAAAACACTTTTTCGCACCTAATTTGAGGGTGCTGCTCTAATGATATAAAAATAATGATTATCTTAACTTCTTAATGATTTCTTCATAATATTTCATTCCCATATATTCCGGTGAGTGTCGTAAGAGGCGACTAACGGACTTGCCAGAGAATGGTCAGCAGCGTTCTCTGTGCTTTTGTAACAACCGTACTGTGATCGCCAACCCGCCTGCCAAGCGTGGTGATTATGGCAAAACCCCCTTCATGTCAATGTGGTGATACTAGAGGGGGGAGGCCTATGTCCAGGTGTGGACGTCTTTCGGCTACAATGATGATGATGATGATTTCGTTCTCACACTAAAAATATAATTACTATGATTTCTAGCTAGATAATTTCCTTTGTTGTGTATTTTATCTCTCTGTGCAATTTTTTTTGCTGTAATGACGTATGTTATACTTATTCTTTCTGTCTTTGAATTTCTTTAACAAATAATTGTTGGAGCCTAATAATCATGATGGCATCTTAGTCATTCGTGTTATGAATGTGGCCTGCAACAGTATATTGGGGCCTCTTGCATCTTAAAACAAGTGACGTCACAGAATTAGGTCTGTTATTATTGTCTGATTCTTGTACAAATAATGTTTATGACAGGTTATTGCAAAACCTGTGGCGTTTATCGATATGGCAGGAAGTTATGTTGCTAACAAGCTCTGATCAAATTCAAAATCCACATTGCAATAATAGGGTGCAGTGCATAGTTGGGGGCATAGTTTGAATGTTTAAATCAATCACACAATCATATATTTGTAGGATCCGGTCATTAGTACGGACAGAAAATGAATCGGCAAGCGCGCTAAAGGTAGCACGTGACCTACTTACCAGTCTACCCACACCTAAGCGCGCTTCTACAGAGTCGTGATGTTTCGAGCTCGCTGTGAGGCGGACAGTCTGTGTCTGACCGCAGCAGAGTCAAGACGTCCCGAAATTGTTCCCCGATTCATGGTGCCTAGTGTTATTGTGTTGGATTGTAATTTCAAGTAATTTGTGAGTAGTAAGTGAGTTCGACAAAAGCAGTGTACGTCGTGTAGTGTGTGTTTTCATAGCACGGAACCCATGTTCTGCCCACATGATGACCGTGTCTAACGGAATAAATCAAGACAACTGCGACATATTTTTATTATGGTAGTACATAATTATCTTCCAATGATATATCCATAATTAATACTCTTTATTGCATTAATATGTGCGTACTTAGCTGTATCACCATAAATGGGTAATAAAAGACAATCCAGTATGTGAAATTATATTTTTTATTGAAACAAACATTCATTTGAAATTCAAATACAAAATATTCGTCTATACATAACCATTTGCAAACTTGATCCGGTTTCTAATTACGACTTTAAGGTCAAAACATCAATAAGTCTATTGAGCGCGGCGATAATTTATTAATACTAAAAGTAGTCTAGTATGAAACGTAATGTGGCCAAGGCATCTGTGGGCCACACTTCGGGTCTTTCCAATAGAAGTAATCTATTTTATTTATTTGGTCGCAGGGGCACATTTGGTTACTGAAACAAAAATGAACAATTGGTTAGAATGCAAATAGGAACAAAACAACAATGCAGGGAAGTATTTGCCCAGGGCTTCGAAAGAGATACCGTGGCCCTGGAACACAAAGGGCTAAGAAGGAACATGGATGGGTTTTAGTCAGTCAAGTCTGACACTCCCTTCCACTCCGCCCAGACCGGGGGAGGAGGAGTCATTTGAGAATTTCCCATCCGTAAAAAAAAAAGTGTTGCCATGAAACAAAGCCACGATTTTTGCAGAGAGGCTGGTAGCAGCTGGATAGAAGTTGTCAATGAACGCGTTAATTACGATAAGAGAGCTGAAGTGACAAAAAAAATAATAGAGGAGTATGGAAGAGAAAGACATGCTGCGCCGATCCTAAATAAATTAGAATGAGGGCAGGAAAATGATGATGATGATATCCAGAAGTGATCTGCTATAGGCTAATGAAGGAAATGGCGATAGCTATGAAAATATCAGGTGGAAAACTCACTTGTATCCGGCTTTCAAGAACGCATGTGGTTGGATCCTTTCAACCGAGTCTCCGACGTCACACAGCAGTCTTGCGATGGAGTATTTACGGATTTCAGATAGTTGCTCTGTAAAAATGTTAGAGAAGAAAACACTTTTTAAAGTTCCGACAAAGCTGGCGTTTCCTATCTAACAACTGTGAGAAAAATCACTGGAACAAACTGGGAGGTCACAGTCTAGTTATGAAAAACTAGCTGCCCGGCGCAACTTCGTTTGCGTCACATTTTTCCCGTTTTCGCTACATTTTTCATTGCTGCTCCACTCCTATTGGTCGTAGCGTGATGATATAATTATAGCCTATAGCCTTCCTCGATAAATGGGCTATCAAACATTGAAAGAATTTTTCAAATCGGACTAGTAGTTTCGGAGCCTATTCAATGCAAACAAACAATCAAATCTTTTCTCTTTATATAATAATATTAATTAATATTAGTTTAGAAATACCACAGTCGTTAAACAACCTTGGTAAGAGGATGTGGATTAGTAATTTTAACATGCAATCGTGTCATATTAATGCATGTTTAATAATAACTACTGACTGTAGTAGCTGTCTTGATAAATTATGTCTACCTTGTACAGTGTATTACATGAGGAGCTCGTGGCTAAATAATAACAGCCGCACGGGTCGATTTTTAAGGTTAAGTCGTGCTTAACTGTATTCTTAGGAATTACTATCGATTCTAAACTGCAGTGGGGCGCGCACATTGGAACTCTTTCGGGGAGGTTAAGCTCAGCCGCCTATGCAGTTAGGAAAATAAGGCAGTTGACTGATGTAGCCACAGCTAGGTTAGTATACTACGCGTATTTCCACAGTATTATGTCTTATGGAATTCTGCTGTGGGGATCGGCAGCAGACGTTGATTCAATTTTTATATTGCAAAAGAGGGCAGTTCGCGCGATCTATAAAATGGGTCCTCGCGAGTCCCTTAGAGAAAAATTTAAAGAGATCGATATACTGACTCTGCCTTCACTTTATATCTTAGAATGTATTTTATACGTCCGCAAAAACCGAGGGCTTTTCAAAATTAGAAGCGACTTCCATAATATAAACACACGCAGTAAACACGAAATTGTAATACCCAAATTTAGATTAACAAAAACTAGCAAGTCATTTCTTATAAACAGTATACGCTTTTATAATAAGTTGCCAAAGTCAGTTATTGAACTGACCGATGGAAAGTTTAAAAATTGCATCAAACGTGTCCTTATTAAAAAAGCATATTACAAAATTAAGGACTATGTTCAAGATAAAGAAGTTTGGCTGTAGTTCCCTCTGCTCATGCGGCTTCCCTGGTAGCTCAAAAACGACACAAATATGTGGATGTCTCTAACTATTCCGAATTTTATTTATTCTATTCATTTTTTTTCAGATGTTTTACAATAGTTTTCAAATCATTGCACCGTTTATTCATTGTGCAGAATAGTTACAGTACTGATGACTACATTTGTGTCAATTGTTTATTTAATTGTTCTTAGTTTTATTTTTACTTTTGTATAGATTCTTTTTCATTCATATTTTTTGTGAATGTGTGGACATTGTAGGCTTTGTAATTTTTTTTTTTTTTTTTTTTCAGCTTCATCTTTTTCTACCTTTTGTAGTAAGCGATGACTTATTGTCGGGCCTACGCTGTCCTCTCATACTTAAGTACTAGCGCTGTAACATCCAAATATTGTAGAACCAAATGATTTTAAAAGAGTAACCATGGAGTTTCTTGCCGGTTCTTCTCCATAGGAAACGACCAACCCGAACCGTGCCTCTTCTGTTGACGTTTTATAAGTGCCCATGTAGGCCTATGTAAAATAAAATATTTTGATTGATTGATTGATTGCTTGCCGAGGTTGGTCCGTAGAAAGGTGACTATAATTACCTACCGAGTTTCTTCCGTGGCTCGGAAAGCACGATAAGCCATTGGTTACGGCTGTCATTTGTAGATCTTTGACATTTGTTACGAGTAGTCAGAAGTTAAAAGTCTGACATCCAGTCTTACCAAGGGGTATTGTATTACCCAGTTACTGGGTTGTGGAGGTCAGATAGGCAGTTGCTTCATGTAAAATACTGGAACTCAGCTGTATCTGGTTAGACTGGAAGCCGACGTCAAGATAATTTGGGAACAGGCAATGCAGGTGATGACAGTGTATTATATAATCAAGTTCACTTACCAAAGGTGAATGCGTCAGGTCGGTTCGGTCTTTCATACCAATGCCTGTCAGAAATCTCGTTCCGTTTGAGCTGTTCTATGACTAAGCAATAGAACGTTGGCGGTACGAAACCTCCCGGTATCGGTTTCTCTACCCAGATACCAGCCAAAAGATCAATGTCTTCCACTTTTTCGTATACTTCTCTTAGAGTTTCTATCCTCTGGAATGTGAAAAATAGTGTGTTAATATCTGCCTAAATTGGAATAAGTTTATTAATGGATAAATGGTGACTCGCGCTATCATTAACACTGAAAACAGATTAATAATATTTACTTTCGGATACTTTTTTAAAATATATATCTGGAACTCAAAACAAATAGTTAACATGGTAAATATCGTAATTCCAGTGTTAGATATGTTTAAAACGTTCGATTGTATTTTTAACCGACTTCTAAAAAAGGAGGAGGTTCTCAATTCGGATGTTTGTATTTTTTTTTTTTTTTATGTTTGTTCGCGCATAACTCCGTCGCTTGCCAACCGATTTGAAAAAATATTTTTTTGTTTGAAAGCGTATACTTCCCAAATGGTCCCATGAAAATTTTATCAAAATCAGACAAGCCGTTTCTGAAAAAATCAACAAAAGTTAAATATTTCTAACTTTTCGTTTACTCTGCATTGCGCATAACTCAGTCATTTACGAACCGATTTCGAAAATTATTTTTTTATTCCAAAGCCTATGCTTTCCATTTGGTTCCATAGTCACCAAGTCGGGATCTGATGATTGAATTTTGGTCAAATCGAGGGAACTCTTCAAGTTTTATAGGAAAACGTACAGCGATTTTGGTATTTTCTACAACAAGTGAAGCATTTGCGTTCAATAAGAACCATTTTACCATCAGATCTGATGATGAAGCCAAGAGACAGGCACTAGAACTTTAAAATAAGACAATGTATCTAAGCTGTGTTTGGGCTTGTTGGAATTGTAACGGTATGCACTTTCCAGGTGTACCACAGACTACCACAGACTAACTTCTTGACTTTCCTTATTCAACCTACGTAACATGTAGGTCATCTGCTTTGACAGTCTGTTTTCAAAATGCGTTGATCATTTCTTTCCCTAATTTCTTTTAATCGTTTTCCTTTTTCTCAGTTTCAGTTCGACGCCTTTTCTCACACGAAAAGTATCTTTACTAGGCCTACCCATATTTTATTATTAGATTAAAAATATGTCACTAAAAATTAACAAATAAATTTTTTTTTTACAAAAAAAGAAACCGACTTCAGAAAACACTTAATGCACTAAAAAGTTAAAAATAATACTATAACCTACCTATATTAATAAACCTCACCTAACCGAAGATTAACCTATGATAAAATTTAATAATTCTTTGGAGTCGGTGCCAAGCAATAAACGATACCTGAATGAATATATAGACATACTAAGGCCAGAAAAACAAAACATCTTACAGTTTCTAAATATTAATTCATTAATTAATTCAAATTATATTGCTTGGCACCGACTCCAAAGAATTATTAAATTTTATCATAGGTTAATCTTCGGTTAGGTGAGGTTTATTAATATAGGTAGGTTATAGTATTATTTTTAACTTTTTAGTGCATTAAGTGTTTTCTGAAGTCGGTTTCTTTTTTTGTAAAAAAAAATTTTTAAAATAATTTTCAATTATTTGTGTCGTAAAATTTTTATTTTATTACCTCAGGATCAATTATGCCATGCAGATCTTCAAAACTACGAACAGGCTTGCCAAAACAGAACTCTCTGTATTTGACGTAAGGTGGGAATCCGAAGTACCGGTTCTTAGCCAAATCGTTTGTCATCAAATCTGAGACGTACTGATGAGGACCTAAACCTAACTCTGTGATCTGAAATAGCACATAATAGACAAATTAGAATGAATGTCAATAATACTATAGTATAAAAAGGACTTAAAATAAAAGACTTATGATTATGTTGTATGTATCCAGTCAAGTTAAAAATCTCAAATCTGTTCGGGAGACAGAAGATACGATTTTTTTAAAAACGAGACGATATTTATGTATTATTTCTGTTCTTGTTGCATATATGTACTTACATAGAGTAGATACCAAGTAATCTCAAGACGTCAAATACGAGATTATTTAAAAATAAATTGCATGAATGCTTGTGTCTTCATAGCTTTTTAGCGTCAAAGACTTCTTAGACAATAAATAATAAAATATGCTTGTGAAAATGTGTACGCTTATCACTGTTAAGCATAAAAAATTATACTCATATTCTTTTTTTGCACGAGTATCTAAACTAATATTATAAAGAGGAAAGATTTGATTGTTTGTTTGTTTGCATTGAATAGGCTCCGAAACTACTGGTCCGATTTGAATTGAATTTTTCCAGTGGTATATAGCCCATTTATCGAGGAAGGCTATAGGCTTTATATCATCACCTACCAATAGGAGTGGAGCAGCAATGAAAAATGTTGCGAAAACGGGGAAAATGTGACGCAAACGAAGTTGTGCCGAACAGCTAGTTTTACCATAATTTGATACCGTATTTTTAAGCAAATAAATTTTATTTTATTCAAGTTAAGACTTTTACTTACATCAGGATCAGCAATATAGTCTTCTCTAGCGCTTCCTTGTCTGAAGCTTCCTTGCGTCAAGTAATCCATGTTGTCATCGACACCGAAGTATCCAGTTCTCAATGTAAGGTTTACTATGGGGATTTGTTTTAAGTAGTAACCATCTTTGTCATACAATCTGAAAACATCGTCAAAGTTAAAGCCATCGTTTTAAATGAGACTCCCATTACCTTGAACATTTAGGTATGTTTTTTGTTTAAATGATTAATTATATACTTCTTTATAAATTCACAATTAAATAAACTTGTCTAATTACTAAAGTCAACAAACATTATAATAAAAATTTAAAAAACCCCCAACAGAAAAGACCTAAAAAAAGAAACCAAAAAAATATTAGCGTCGTAGCATCGGGGGTCCGCTTTGTTTTGTGCTCTGCTTAGCGGTTCTCCGACGCTACGACGCTTGGATTAATGAATTTTTGGTTTTTCAGAAGATTTTTCTGTCGGCGGTTTTTAAAATTTTTAATTTAATTTTTGTTTCATGTTAAACTTATATTATTTTTTCTTAGCCTTGACTGTCCCACTTCTGGGACATAGCATAGGTCCTGGAGCATAGGTCTCCTCCCATTGCTCCCACTTACGTCGGTGTTGCGCCTCTTCTCGTTAATTAACGAAAACATAGGGAGATATAAATTTTAAGAAAACCCTCTGGCGATGCCTATGGTGACAAGTGACAAGATTTCAAATTTCAAATCGACCAGACCCATTAAAGTTTTTATTCCTAAATCAACTAGAAAAGAGGTGATGACCTTCAAACGGCTGAGCAGATTTTCTCGAAAAACAACTAAAAACACCCTCGATTAAAACACCTTTCAAATGAAACCAATTTTACCAAAATAAGTAGCCACATAATAGTAAGCCACAGACAGACACACAGATACACACGTCAAACTTATAACACCCCTCTTTTTTGGTCGGGGTTAAAAATGGGGTACGGTAAATATTTGTTTTTTTTTATTTGTATATACTTTGGACGTTTTTTTATTTATTTTATAAGCTAGCCACACTTACTTTAGAGGACCATCTTGTATAGTATGCACCCATCTTAATATAAAGGGATATTCCAAAGAAACTTGAGGATACACATTTGGATTGTAATTATCTTTGAATCCACCTGTTGGTGTTATTACTCCATCTTTGACCATATTATCGTATCCTGCAAAATTACGGAAAAAAAACAATTTTAAAATATTTTTTTATCATTCATTTACAATACCAAATCAAAGTCATTAATTCAAATTTTGGATGAAAATCAGCTATCCTTGAACATCAAAATTGGCATGATGGCGTCCTCCAAAATGCTACTTGGCCACTTCCTAACATTTTAGGTGGGAAGAAGTGGCGTAGCAAACTCCCCAGCCAGTCAATACTGGAAGTGCCTTAGTACCACTTTGCTAACTGGCTTGTAATAATACTAGCTTATGCTCACGTCTTCGCCCACGTTTTGTTCGGTAAGTGTCTGAGGAGATCTTACTACTGGAATAAAAAGTGTCTCTCATATTTTGCTATTTCAGAAAATGATCTATCCTTGTGCCAAATTTCACCCAAAACCATTCTATAGTTTTTGCGTGAAAGAGTAACAAACATCCTTACATCCTCACAAGCTTTTGTATTTATTATAATATATTAGTATTTTTATCATAGCACGAGTTAAGCTGACAGTCTGAATAGACATGGCATTATCATTTCATATTTCTACAACGACTTGCAAAGTTACGTCAATCATGACGTATCTTTTCGATGGCTTAAGTCAACCATGATGTATCTTTTCGATGGCTTATGTCAAGACATTTTCATTTTTCTATCTCTGAAATTGTTTTTGCCAAGCCGAGAGAAGACTAAATCTGAAATTAGTGCTCACCCATGTATAACGGCAACAACTCGTACCAATAGAGTTGTAAAGATAAGGCTATGTTGATATTTCTTGATTCGTTGAACAGCTTGTCGTCATCCCAGCATGGGTTCACAGCGGCAAGTTCTTTGGCTATAAAGTTGTGATTCCTCCAAAACCAGACGACCATGAGGTTGATACCTGCTAGCGTATTACCGCCGTCTTCAGCTGAAATTATACAATGGATTACTATTTCAGTAAAGGCATTGCATTGAAGTATTTTTGAGAGCAGCGGTGACCCATTAGTAGCAGCCCCGACTTACGAGCAGTAAGCCGTGGGTTCGAACCCAGGCACGCGCATTACTTTGTGTAATTTATTTCATCACCGTTGCCCTTAAAAACTGTGAAGGAAAACATCGTGAGGAAACCGGCATGTCCTAGAACTAAAAATTCGAAGACATGTGACATCTACCAACCCGGACTGGGCCCACCTGGTGGATTACAGCCCATTTCCTCTCATAGAGATGAGGCCTGTGTCCCAGCAGTGGGAACATTATAGGCTGATGATGATGACGATGGTGATCTTTGCTCTTTATAAACCTTTGAGGAATTTTGGCAAAGTTCTCTAACCAGTTTGACTTAAAATCAATATCAATAGATTTTTTGTTATGATGTCATCTATTAGGCATCATAACTAATTATTTTTTTGCAGTTTACTATTACTCTCGCAATCTCTTGCCTCTGGATACATTTTCCGTGTATTGGTCCCATTAACTCTTTCATCCAAATTTTCCGCATGGTATGGTCAGCTACGAAAGTCGCTATAAATATCCAAAAATATAAGACGTCTTAGTTTTAGAACGATCCATATTAAAAGACTGGAGAAAAAGACACAAATTTTCAACACAATATTATATCAGATAACACAGATTAGCACAAAACTTTGGGTATATTGAGGTGTTAACCGACTTCTGATGCCGATTTTATTTTAACAATTTTAAAATACTCACGCATCGCATGGCACCTTGTCTCCTGAGGTTTTTGATTCAAGAAGCACACATTTGCTGTTGAGTTAGTACTGGGTGGCCATATCCTGCCTTTGTCGTCCAATTCGGTCTTCACCATACCGTTTTGGAATGTTCTCCCTCTTTGATTCAACGCTGCCAATTGATTGCCGTATATGACAGATAAGTCCATTAGCGGAGTTGATGATACAATCTTAAACAAAAAAAAAATATTATCAAGATAGATAAGTAATAGCGTCTTACAGGGGAGTACTAAATAATAATCATTGACTTAAAAAAAAAAATATCATCATCGTCATCTGCCTAGCCTTTTCCCAACTATTTTGGGGTCGGCTTCCTGTCTAACCGGATGTAGCTGAATACCAGTATTTTACATGGAGCGATTGCCTATCTGACCTCCACAACTCAGCAGTTGGCTGCAAGGTAATACGAAACCCCTTGGCAAGACTGGTTATCGGACTTTCGGCCCACTGACTACCTGTAACGACTGCCAAGATCTACAAATGATAGCCAGGACCAATGGCTGAACGTGCTTTCCGAGGTACAGAGGAAACTCGGTATGCAATGGATGGTCACCCATCCACAGAAAACCCAACCTAGAAAAACGTGGCTTAACCTAAAGATTGATCCGAACGGCTTTATTGTTTAGCCAGCGGCTCCTCACAAACAAAAAAAAAACATCGATATCAGTATTAACCACAGTGGGTTTTTCACAATTCTTGGGCCGACTGAAATTTTTAAATAAAAAATCTTTCAGTCTCCTCGCAAACAATGTTTAACCGAAAGATTAAGACAGAAACATGTTTTAGTGTTATCACTAAAACATGTTTTTTTATAAGAGTTTATCTTGAACGTTAAAGATACGAATTTTAAAATTAAAGTTCAAATGAATATAAGTAATTAGACTATAAATCAGAATTTTGTGAATCAGCTTGAAACATTTATAAATAATATGAGTTTATAGATCAAATCGTAGGTAAACTATTTGAAGATCATATATTATTTCTATTAATTTATTGAGCACAACGTGATTTAATGTGTCTCTTTTATACACGTCAAGGTACGATAGATAATCAACCACTGCTAAATAAATTCATTGAAAGGAAGAATATAATCTAGCATTGTAACAAAAGTTTGGAATACAGACAGGCAAAAAAAAAAAGTAAAAAAATCGGAAGGAATTTAAGAGAAGACAACGAAGTTAATAAACAAGCAAATCAAATCTGAATTTACTTATTTTAAATAAGCTGACAAAAAGCACTTTTTATAGTAAAAAAAAAGAGATTCGAGCGTTCAAAAAAGTGGTGGTATTTATTTAGCCTGTACTGTGTCCCACTGCTAGTCAAAAGCCTTCTAACCTGTCTCTTTGCAAACCTCTGTTTTGTGCAATTTGCAATTTGCTAGCCACGTTAGCTCCGCGAACATGATGAGATCGCCACACCAGCTTCGCCGCGGCTGACTTCGACGTCTACTCTCAGGTGTACAGTGTGACGATTTTGGACCACCTCTTCGGGTGCATCCGTGCGACGTGGCCAGCACAATCCATTAACATTATCAATCTGTTAAATTAGAAGAACTAAAAGATCTTACTCTTTCAGGAGCGGTATCATTCTTGATGCAGCCAATAGTCTGGAAGGTTTCTGGTCTTGTCATGTTGACGCATCGGACTCCAGAGAAGCGATGGACCGGGTCATCATCAGGGATCTTGTTGGGGGCACACATGTAGTCAGTCTTGCCTCTTTCAGCGCAGCAATATGGTCGCCAGGCTATGTAGTTTACTGTGGAGGTGTTGTCGAGTTAATTGTTGTGCTTTTGAGTTGAAGGGAACGTAAAAAAAATATAATGGACGGAAAACTGACAGACGGACCCAAAGTGAAAATTGAGAGCAAGATGTGATATGAAAATTTTTATTTCCCTTTGTTATATCTTACAACAAAATGTCGTTTTATCCTGTATGTTTTCTACTTGTACAAAAAATACAGGTATTGTATTAACTTTACAAATCGTAATAAAAGAAATAAAGTTACTTAGTGCCATATTTGTGCAAGCAGGTTTTTATTGAGGTCAAAGTCAAGATGTCAAAATACATTTCCTTATTAGCAAGTTCCTTATTCTGTACTATACTGGTGAACTTCCTAAATGATCACCTTTGGCATTTGAAATCCGGTTTAGAAAGTATCACCACAGCCAAGTTGTACCTTCGAACTTTTTAAGAGTTTTTTCAAGGTTCACAAAAGAAAACAGACTATCTGTATCATTTTGTTACTACTTGCCAAGTAGTTCACACATCATCATCATCATCATTTCAACCCAAAAGACGTCCACTGCTGGACATAGGCCTCCAAGTGTTGCCACATTGACATTTTAGGGGTTTTGCCATAATCGCCACGCTTGGCAGGCGGATTGGCGATCGCAGTACGGTTGTTACAAAAGCACAGAGAACGTTGGTGCCCATTCTCTGGCAAATCCCTTAGCGACTAAGGGACTTGCCAGAGAATGGACCTCTTACGACATCCATGGGAAGATATAGGATGGTTCTATTCTTTACGTCCGACACCATACAGAGCCACACACTTAGTTTACACATTTAATTTAAAATATATTATTTAATTAAAATAAGACATTATAACACAATAAAAGAAAATTAAAAGAAAAGGAAGCAAAAACCAGTTATGATAATAACGTACCACAAAATTACACAAATAATTTAAAATAAAACAAAAAACATTTAAAAAATGTTTTATCATGACCATAAATGGTGTTCTTAATTACTAGACAGCTCTTTATTTCCTTTATCTTATTCTAGTTTTTGTAGAAAGCAACGACTTATTATTAGCCTACGCTGTCCTCCCATACTTAAGTACTAACGTTGTAACATTCAAATATTGTAAAACCAAATGATTTTAAAAGAGTAACCGTGGAAATTTTTGTCGGTTCTTCTCCATAGGAAACGACCAACCCCAACCGTGCACCTTTTGTCAACGTTTTATGAATGCCCATGTAGGCCTATGTAAAATAAAATATTTTGACTCTGCTCTAGAGGCTGTAATTAAACTAAAAAGAGGATTTACTGAAGGTCAATCAAAATGACAAACCTCTGGGACTATGGCTATGACTGATTTCTGTGTTACGCCATGAAAACGATGACAATTATCAAATTCACATCTACGGAAGAATTTTCATTAATTATATAGAATATATAGAATTTTTTTTAGACGGTTTTCACACGACATCGCTCTTACACGCGGTCGGGTGGTAACGTAGATCGCACGTCGCATTCGCTTGTATGAAATTCGTTGATGCCTTACACACGTACACACAGCTCCATTAAGTAGTTACCCCCCTGGCCTTCTCCGCCGGAGTGTTGAGTGGTTAGCATATACCACCGCTGTCCGTACACAGCGCGACCGCGCGGACGAGCGGAGCTCACCGCCTCTCTGACCGTCGGCTCACCGCAACAAAATTCACGAGGTAGACGAGCGGTTTCGTGTGAGAATAGCCATAAAGATACAGAAAAAACAGCTGTTGTTCTAGTTACCGCTGCATTTTGCAGTTACGACAGTTTTAGAAAAAGCAACTTTAAAAGTTTGATAAACCCATACCTGTGTCGTGCAAGGACACGATATCAGCAGACATGAACACAAAGAAGTGGATGGCTAGCGTCGTGAATATCGGGCTGGGCACACGACCTACTGACACAAGACGAGTCCTCAGATATCTCGCGAGTGGCATCTCGTTGCCAGATGCTGTCTTCTTCGGCTCAAAGTCTGAAACAAAGAATTCATTTAGAAAGTGCTGCTCATTCCCTCATACCCGTTTTTTATATGAAGACAGTGATTATTTCACCTCCAAAACACAGTTTCCGAGTAATTAATATTCCCTTGGAAAGACTAGTTAGTTGTCAGAAATTCAGATTTTGGCGGCCGTAACGACTGTCAATGATTTAAAAACAGCATCCGGGACCTTAACTGTTTGTCTTCGATTTGAATTGACTACTTGATTTGCACTGGACTATTGTTCAACATAACTTTCTTCTTCACCTGTCATAGGTAATGGGGTTCATAAAATCACACTTACTTTTAGCATACACCGGGGGGAGCACCCTCGCGAAAGGGGTATGCGTGGCCCCCCTCTGGGGATATTGAAGGTTGTTGCAGGAGCCATCCACTCTCCTGCCTTCTTGAGGATCACATGGCTCGATCTCGTTTACGCACCAGCTAGAGAAAGAAAATTTAAGTTAATTTCGAATTTATCCTCACACGTACACACGAGCCGTGAAAACTTGAAAAAAAAAAACTTGAAACTTTTTAATAACATAGGAAGTTAACAATAAAAAGAAAATTAAATTACACTCTTAAAATTAATGTGGTCAAATAATTTACAACTCAAAACAAAGCATAGTAAAAAAAAACTCACAAAGTATTATTAGCTTTATCATGCCTCTTCACTTCATCCCTAGAAATCACATTCCCAGAGTACGAATCATAGAAAATGGCCGCCCTCACACTACACAACACCGAAACTAAATAAATTAAAATCAACATATTTCATGTCCGATCTCATTGGAGTACCAGAGAACAATAAGAATAACTAAGTACAAAAATAAGAACAACAAAACTCAAGTTCATTAAGCCTAAGATACGGCTAACCTGTTTGATTAACTGACTTCTTTTTAACAAAGTTGATATTAAAGTCAGGCCTGTGTAGCTGTACGCTTATCAAGGACATTTGGAAGGGAGCTAACGGAAGTTAAGCTAGTACAGTCAGTAAACGAACTAACTACGCAGGCATTAAATCAGACAGTTCTTTTAAAGTCACCAAAAACGCAAATGAAATAATATGTCAACTACTAAACGAATGTAATCAAAAAATAGATTGTTTATTTCTGTTTTAAGTTAATAAAGACTTAATGGTGTTTGAAATGAAATATTTAGTACTTAATTTATTTATTGGTTAATGGTGGAAATGTGCTTAAACATTCCATGAATAAAATGCTAATAATATGGGTTTTGAAGTGTTTTAGAACTCACGTCATACTTACACCATTTAATCATTACTAGCTGAGTGCTAAATTGTTAGGGATAAGACAATGCTTAACAATAAAAAATAATCTAGCTTACCCATTCGCTCACTGAACAGTTTTCCTAACTGTACGTGATTCATACTTTGAAATGTGTATTGAAATCGCTTCACTTGGTACTTTAATTACATTTTATACAATACATATATGTGGGAGCCATGGCTACCTTCAGAAGCAAAGATTGTTATCGTTAGACGTTCCCTTATAGTACTTAAGTAAGGTTAAGTTAGTAGGCACGGAAGAAACTCGGTGTGTAAAGGATGGTCACCAATCTACATATCGATCTTTGCAAGAACGATTTAACCTTGAAGATCGATCTCTTTTTTGTTGTCTTCTCTTACGATTTTCAGTGACTGAGACTAAACTAGTCAAATCGCAACGACAAAAGCATGATAATATTTTGACTGGGTAGCAAGAATCTAACGATCTAAATCTTTACATGGAAAAAGTTTTTAGTATGCTGTCTAGACGGCCATCCTCAGTACATAAGAAGGATTTCCCGTAGATTGAATGATAATCAAACTTGCAGATGATTGTTTTTTTTTTCATTTACTCAGGTACTAGGACGGTTTCTCAAACTAAACAGTACTTTTTAAGTGGATAAAAATAATCGCTAGTAAAATTAATAAGTACTACGATCGCATAGTTGGGGCTGTTCACATAATTAATTTATTAAAATCCTTCAGCTTACAATTTGTATTGTATAGCGTGAAAAAGGTGGCCAAAAAGGTGTGAAACTGAAGAACCTTCTCTATGGGAACAGTGAAAAAATTAACACTTTTCCATAAATTTCTTCTAATAAATACTGTATATAGTTCATAATGAATATATATATGTAAATATAATATTATTAAAATATACTTTTTATATTATTTAAACATTTGCAACGACTAAATTGGGATAGTGTCCGGAACGCCACGTCTAAAGAGCGCATTTGGAGCATTTCTTTCTCAATACACTTTTTACTCTATTACACATACATACACACAGTGATACAATATTTACAGTATTTTTTTCACAAAACCGGTCAGATATTTACTTTAACTTTTTTACTGCAATGAAAAGCGCAATGCACCTGACATCCTGAATGCCTTGATTAACCGATGTGACCTGACTTATCAGGCACAATGTGCAATTGTTATCAAAATGCATGATTTTGCTTTCCTGTAACTTGATCAATTAATTAATTAATGCTGCTGACAGGAAATTGTATAGATTGCAGGCTCAGGTTGGCCACTGTAGATATCATCATTTTCCTGCCCTTATCCCAACTCGCTCATGGTGTCGGACGTAAAGAATAGCACCATCCCATATCTTCCCGTGGGTGTCGTAAGAGGCGACGAAGGGACTTTCCAGAGAATGGGCAGCAGCGTTCTCTGTGCTTTTATAACAACCGTAGGTACTGCGATCGCAACCCGCCTGCCAAGCGTGGCGATTATGGCAAAAGCCCCCTTATGTAAACTTGGGGGAGGCCTATGTCCAGCAGTGGACGTCTTTCGGCTGAAATGATGAATGATGATCCCAACTTATTTAGGGTCAGCGTAGCATGTCTTCTTCTTCCATACTTCTCTATTACTCGTCAGCTCATCGGACACCTCCTTTCTTCTGCACAACCGCCTGCATCTTCCAGGATTTAAACGAAGCCTACGATAGAGCTTCGCAGGTGGTTATATGCTGGTCAGATTTAATTATAGTCTATCGACTCACAAAGAAAGAGAAGAAAATTGTATCATCATCATCATTTCAGCCCAAAAGACGTCCACTTCTGGACATAGGCCTCCCCCAAGTGTCGCTAAATTGTCATTTTGGAGGGTTTTGCCATAATCGCCACGCTTGGCAGGCGGGTTGGCGATCGCAGTACGGTTGTTACAAAAAGCACAGGGAACGCTGCTGCCCATTCTGTGGCAAGAAAATTGTATGGCAATGCTAATTCACAAGGCTTTATTGAAAAACCCCAGTGTTCTTGTGTATGTATTGACTCTGCTTTTACCGACGTTTTATGTATTTTTCCATTTTGTTCCTTCAAATCGATTGCGTGTGTGAAGATACTTATGTAGCAAAACGCATGATACTTGACCTTGTTACAAGCAACACTGAAAATAATAACAGACGCTCATTACCGTTTCCACTAATACTAAGTAACTCCTAAATAATTGCATGAGGGCCTAAAATGGCCGCTTTGTCTGAATCATAATAGGATAATACAAGTACCTATACGAATTACGTTACAATTCGCAAAATGGTCACAAAATGGCAATTCATAATATTAACTGCGTCTGTGAATTTTATTGGGAATTTTGTTTATTGGTTGTAAATCGTGGTTTCGATCTCGGGCAGACGCGTAACTTTTGACAACTTATTTTATCACTATGTAGAGCCATATTTGTTACGGTCGTAACATACAACCTGACAACGGCCAGCAAGATGAAAAAACCGTTAGACAATTTGAATTTTGGGGGAACCTTGTCGCATCAGATTAATTCCTCATAACGTGACCGCTTTGAATGATCCATTGATCTTATCTGCCTAGCGTTTTCCCAAACTATCTTAGGGTCGGCTTCTAGTCTAACCAGATGAAGCTTGGTACCAGTATTTTACATGAAGCGACTGCTTATCTGACACACACTTCACAACCCAGTAACTGGGTTATACGATATCCCTTGGTAAGACTGGATGTCAGACTTTTCGCTTCTGACTACTCGTAACTAACTGTCAAAGATCTACTAATGACAGCTGGGACCAACGGCTTAACGTGCTTTCCGAGGCACGGAGGAAACTCGGTATGTAATTATGGTCACCCATCCACGGACCAACTATGGCAAGCACGGCTTAACCTTAAAGATCGACCCGTGCGGCTGTTATTATTTAGCCACATTAAATTATTTTCTATTAAAATAATCTATACTTATTATTTATCTATACT
The DNA here is from genome assembly GCA_949152445.1 of Cerastis rubricosa. Taxonomy (NCBI): domain Eukaryota; kingdom Metazoa; phylum Arthropoda; class Insecta; order Lepidoptera; family Noctuidae; genus Cerastis; species Cerastis rubricosa. Next base: position 2,446,119 of record OX424529.1, read on the forward strand.
ATCTATACTATTATTAATATTATAAAGCTGAAGAGTTTGTTTGTTTGTTTGTTTGCTTGAACGCGCTAATCTCAGGAACTACAGATCCGATTTAAAAAATTATTTCAGTTTAGATAGCCCATTTATCGAGGAAGGTTATAGGCTATATATTATTACGCTACAACAAATAGGAGCGGAGTAGCAATGAATAATGTTCCAAAATCGGGGAAAATGTGACGCAGAAGAAGTTGCGCGGGACAGTTAATTAATAAAATAAAACAATGAAAATATAACGGAACCTCACACTGCACTTGGATCAGATTTTATAGTCTTTCTAAACGAGGCATATCAAAATGTAAGAACAAGGTCAGACGCATACAAAATAAAAATATTATGTTTAACATAATCGCTATTAAAATTTTGATTTATTACCTTCACTCAGTTCCTGCGTCTTAACAATTGTAACACGGGCTAATTAAATACTTATTTAAAGTTAACATAACTAATTACACATCTATCCGTTAGGTAGAGGTGTAGGCACTAAATAGAACACTCACATTTAAAAACTTAAACACAATTTAATCCTCTTTTTTCATTTCACAAGTTTTGTTTATGTCCCAAGTAATAGGACGAGAGCTATCACACACAAACATAGACTTAGTCGCTACTTTTGAAAAGTTCATTTCAAATTATAACAATTAGCCGGGTCTGTGAATTCTCAACCCTAAACTTAATCCCCAGCAGTCGACAGGGCCAACGAGGCAGTCGTTAGTTTATCAGTGACACTGTCACAAAAATAAAATTAAAAAAAATCCTCCTATTTTATGAAGTCGGATAAAAAATACATTGTAACAAAGAGCATAAATGTACCTACATTACTATCTACGTCAGTAATAGAACTCGTTTTAACAAATAAAATAAAAAAATAAAAAACTCCCACGGACCAAGTTTAATTTAATTTTCTTTAGGCTCAAGGTTTTTCTTTATACATAAATTGTCTAGTAAAAACAAAATAATCAAATGTAAACGTTGGAAAACAACTTATTATATTATTTGTTTTTCCAGTGTTATTTTTCCTTGACATTTAAATAAAATCGCAAGATTAAGTTAACAGATAATTTTAATAATGATATTTTTATTTTGTCACACTAACTTGTAGGTAGGAGGTGCCCCTCTAACTCAATAAAATCAGAATCATTTAATTATAATCATCATCATCAGCATTGCAGCCCGAAAGACGTCCACTGCTAGACATAGGCCTCGCCCAAGATAATGATGATGATGTATGTGTTTTGCCATAATCACCACGCTTGGCAGGTGGGTTGGCGATCACAGTACGGTTGTTACAAAAGCACAGAGAACGCTGCTGCACATTCTCTGGTAAGTCCCGTAGTCGCCTCTTACGACACCCACGGGAAGATATGGGATTAGCAATATCGTAAAACAGTTGTGTTTCAATTTTGTTGTACAATAAAGAATATTCTACACCTACTACAAACTTACTTAATTCAACCGTGAAACCTTAACGTTTAACCTTCTATAACTGTAACAAAAGCCATAATCACACAACTTGCTGGGATAGATAACTCCTCTCTATGTGAGGATGGGCCATAATCGAACACTTACATTAATTATTATAGATTTTTTTTTATGCCAGTGATCCACTTGTGTATACTTTATTTTGTTAATGGACTTCTAAAAAAGTAGGTCGTTATGTATTCGACCAACATCTTTTTTTACGTATTTATTTAAGTACACCTTTCTTTCTTTCTTTCCGATTCTTTTTTTCATTTGGTAGAGGAAGCTTGCGCGGTGGTCCCGTTTTATTTAATTGGCTTTGGTTTGTTTTGAGCTATCCTCTTTATTATACATGTTTCCTCTTTCGTATGTATGGACGATGTGCTAGAGTCTAGTTACAATGTAAAATTGATACTTGAATTTATGAGATACCACATCTAAAAAGGGTAAAATAACGTTAGTTTTGGAAGTCAGTTGCAAAGAAGTCAATGAACGAATAAAAGAAAAAAATAAAATAATAATAAAATAAGTTTCATCCATTAACCAGCTCGGTGAAGGTCGTTGTATATCGGGATCCTATACTATAACAAAAGTCACCGACTTCCGAAAAAAAAGTTATTTTCCACATAGTAGTGTTTTTTTTTATGTCTGCATTGTATTTTTTTTTTTAATAATTTTATTGATAAAGATTTCATAGCCACAGGTATAGATGATCTTCGTTAGGTAGCTGGTGACAACTGGATGAGAGTTGCCGAGAATCGAGTCTAGAGGCGTGCGATTGAAGAGCCTATGTCCAGCAGTGGACTGTTATAGGCTGATGATGATAGCCACACGTAAAATGAAAATGTTCATATTTTATGTAGCCACTGTTTTTATTTAGGCATTAATTAAAAGCTATATCAACAATCTACCTAAAATGTTCAAGAAGTTTTCTTGAGGCGTTAATTGCAAAGTTTCTAAGATAAATGTTGCTCATCTTAGTTAATAATTTACGCGTTAAACTTCGCCATTTGTGTTCTACTTTATAATTATTAATATTTATTATTCACATTATTTAATGTCTTGAAGATGGCTTTGACTTTTAGATGGTCTACATTGATTTTCAGATTTTGGGAGTCTGATGGACATAATTTATATCAGACATCTGCTAAATCATTATTTATTTTTACACAACTTTTACCCAAAAAAAAGTACATATCAGAATGTTATAAAAAATAAGATGAAAAAACAATAATTAAACATCAACACAACAATTAAAATTATTTGACGACACTGTTGGCGCAGTCGTTGAGCAATCGACTGCTGCGTTTCGTGCCGCGGGTTCGATCCCTCTACGGAAAAAATATTTGTATGGCCTACAGACAGTTGTTCCGGGTCTGGCTGTTTGTGTTGAAATGTTTGTAAACGCACCCACGATACTGGAGAAATTCCTAGTGTGGGGCATAATATCGATAGACAATGACATAGCCTACATGATTACAAACTGGTCCAGTCCTAATAATTAATAATTATGTCCAATTATACATTGTTCAGATACTTCAGTTGTTTTTCAGTTAAACGGTTTGCCCTTAGCTTACTATTATTGTTCGTATTTAGGTGTGTAGATAATCGTGCACGCAATGTGAATTTCTTGTTCAATGAAGTGAATCGTGGAAAAAACTGCGTGTATTTTGTACTTAGATGTTTCATGAAAAATTATAAGGCAGTCAAGAATTTATCAGGTTGTACTAATTTAGCTGTAGCTCTTATCATTTATTATAAAAATTCATCTCGATTACAAAAATACTAAGCGCACTAAGCGCTTGCAAACGTCTTAATAATACCAACATAATAATAACATAAATAACATAATGCGCACAATAAAGAAGTGGAACTCTCTGCCTTCATCTATGTTTCCGAACGCTTACAACTGTAATCTCTACAAAGTGAGAGTGAACAGGCTTCTTCTGGGTAAGCTCATATCGTGGACTCCGTCTCTGTCATCTCTGACCTAGGCTAGAGTCAAGAGCAAATACAAACCAAAAAAAAAAAAACTTCCCCGATTTTTGGCATACCTGGTGGAATGCGCTTTTTAAAGACCAGATCACCGTGAGAATTATGTTCACCTATCTACAGACTGACCGTGGCAATTACCTAACCTTGTAGATTGCTTACGATTTGTAGTTTATTTTTAGCCACACGTTTAGGCAATCAAATTAATTATATCCAACATAACTTCCGTCCGTTTCCGCTAATTTCTTCGATTGAAAATAAGTAAGCGTTGTGTATCCGCCTTGGAATATAAAATGTAGTTTTTTTTATTGTTATTGTAGCAATTTGTTTAGGGTTGTAGTTTATAAAGTAAAAGACTGAGGAAAATTTACACTAGACTTTAACATCTCAAAATTTTCCAGCCCCTACCCCAATTAATTTGGGATCAGCGTAGCATGTTCTCTACTTCCATAATTTTCTATTATTAGTCCATTATCTCAGTGTTCAGAGTCACTCATGGTCCTTACCATATAATATCACCAAAATGTAACACCAAGAAAAATATGTTTTAAACACCGGTAAATAACTTTTTATGCGAGCAAACCCGTGCGTATTACGTAGCTGTAATAATTAATTACTTAGATCTCTTACAAGATAAAGAGCGTGTTTGAAATGCCTAATTCCAGTAGTTTCCAAGGTTTTGTTATTCAGCTCGTTTGTCAAGGTTCACCGGTAATTTATAATTTAACTCGACTATTATTTCAACTACTCACACAGGTTCCTTTGTGATCTTTGTTGGAAAAGAGACGATGATTTTCACGATGGTATTCACTGCATGTGAATTTGGAGACCTAGATAGCACCATCCGTTGAATCGGGTAAATATGCAGCCATACGTTTAGAGTTATATTGTAACAGAAGCATCACCTGATTCCCTAAATCTCAGATATTTTTTATGCGTGTTAATCAATGCTGCTGAGAAATAGCCAATAACAATAATCAAAATAGTTTATTTCACATAGGTCTACATGGGCACTTTAAAATCGTCGACAAAATGTGCACGGTTGGTGGAGAAGAACCGGCAAGAAATTCCATGGTTACTCTTTTAAAATCATTTGGTTTTATAATATTTGAATGTTATGACAGACCCGGGAATCAAACCAAAGATCTCGTGCTCAGCAGAAACGATTGCGATCACTTGACATCGCCTTGCCTTGCCTTTGGTATTATATGCCAAAAGTATTGTAGTAGTAGTAGGTGCTGTGATTTTTTAAGGAAATTAAACCTTTTGTTTGCTTAATAAACAACAACAAATAACACAACAACAACAATTTAAAAAAAAACAACTACAATTACAAAAAAAACAACAACAATTTACTAACAACAACAATTTATTGACAATTTTAAAAGATAGATTTTTTATTGATTACTCGTCTCTAGATCTTACAAATGATCATATAAACGACACCAATCCAAGATAAACTAAATTAAATCGAGTCTTTCATTTACTTTGCATGGAACAGTTTCATTGCTACTGAAAATTGGAGAGCTCCTAGTTAATCCTAAAGATAATTACTAAAGTTTATAGTTTCCTTAGAGTCGTGAATGATGTAATTGCCAGACCATTAGCATTTTAAGTGGTCTAATAAAAGTTTGTGATAAAACTCTGATAAAAGTTTCGCTACTTTTTCAACTGATTTGCATTTCAGACGAAGATTACAGTTTGATAGAGTAGTTTTTGTGCCTTTTTACAACCTATAACTCAGGACCCATCTATAGATAGGTACAATTTAAGGGGTAGATAAATCATGTTATAAGCTTCTACCATGGATTCTTTAATAATTACAAAAACTCCCCACCTAACCCTGTGTCAACGATGTTGATACTGTCCTACAAAAAACAGCCTTATTTACTGATATTCGTCACTGAAACAAGTAGTTCAAATACGGAAAGTATCCTTTGCTTTATAATAAAAATAAAAAAAAGATTGAATAACGATGACGATTGTGCTTATCATTAAATGCCTGTAACTTCTCCTTTTGACACTGATTTCAATAGACTAGAATATAAATTACACCTAAAGACAAATAAATCAACCCAGACTACCGTCATTTGGTTAAACCCCTGTGTAAACCTCTTACACTTCCGTGCAAAAAATCGGTGTTCTTGAAAATTAAGTAGCAAACTTTGACAGTTATTTTGTCAAACGAGAAATAAATAAATAAATTAGATGTTCATATTAATTGGCTAATCATAATTGTCCTGGGACAAAATAGTTTAAGTTAACTGGTGTTGAGCTGATTTTAACTTAACCTTGACGCAGTAAACACTTTGTTAGCCATGGTCACAAAGCATGAACTGTTGTTTTACAAAACTATTTTTAAAGTGTTTTGCATGTTTATATCGTCATAATACATGATTTTGCAGTCTTACAAAATGTTAATAAAATATTGTGAGACTTTGTTATAAATATAAAACAATAGTTTTCCATTGAAATTAATTGTTTTCAGTAGTAGCTTAGCAGTAGCTGACGTAGGGAGATTAAGATCTTCAAAAATCTGACCAGCTAATGCCAAAAAGCATCTAGTGCAAAATCTAACCAAAAAGACGTTGTCCTACCGTTTCTGGATGTTGACAACGGCCACTTATCGGGTCCAGTTGTGATTGTGAATCTAAACCATACTGGGACCCACTCAAACACCTAATAAACCGGCCAAGTGCGAGTCGGACTCGCGCACCGAGGGTTCCATACAAAAATTATTAAAATTATTTTTATTATATGATGTAACTAAAAATTTACAGTTTTCGCAATTTTTCCTTTATCTGTGCTATAAGACGTTGCTTCGTACCAAATTTCAAGGTTCTGAGTTCAAGGGAAGTACCCTGTAGGTACTGATTCCCTTGCGAGTGTCGAAAATTTTCGGCATAAACGGCTGTATCTTTTGATTGCGTTGGCTTAGAAGTTTGATTTTTTTACAGCTCCAAGGGACAGTAGACTTGAGTATTTTATAAAAATTCCACGCGATACCTCCAAACTTTCCTGAAAACTGTTGATAGACAGACAGACAGACGGACAGACGGATGGACAGACGGACAACAAAGTGATCCTATAAGGGTTCCATTTTTCACTTCGAGGTACGAAACCCTAAAAACAAATAATTTGGTGTTATCGTTTACGAGGAGTTGCCTTTACACGTACAGAACATTTATAATAACAAAGATTAGTTTTATAAGTATGCGCGCGACCCAGTTCTCGAAGATGAAAATATCACGTTGTATTATCGTCTGTATCTGTATGTTGCATATCGTATCATCACTGTCAGGACTATTGTTGCCAGTAAGCCACTGACATTGTGTTGCTAGATCGATTGGAGCGTCGCGCAATGATTGTTGAAATAACGGTCCTGCATGACGAGAACCTCGTGAAAGCAAAGAAAGGTAAGCAATTAAAATATCTTGATCTGGCTCGCGAGGTTGTCAACATATTCATGTCAGCCAATGGCATAATAGCCAAAAGCCTCGACCAACATCTGAGGAGTCTTTCGCTTAGCAGCTGGATCAAGGGCTCGATTCAGAAAGCAGTACTTCTGGACACGGCGCGCATTGTTAGGAGGTTCCTCTCTCAACAGCTCTGACCACGGGTAGCTCAGACCCCGTTCCCAATGCCGGTGGGCTACAATTTTTTAAATTTTTAATGTTTTTTTTATGTATTATTTTATAAAAATATTTGAAAATGTAAATTATATGTTTCGAAATGAATAAAGGAAGATTGGTTTGATTATGTGAGATAAACCAAATAATTGGAAAACAAATAAATAAAATGTAGACAGTCAATTAATCATAAGAAAATCATAATATAATTATGAAGATAAATTCACATTTTATTGTTAAACAATCACTATCACTACATAGTATAAAACAAAGTCGCTTCCCGCTGTCTGTCCCTATGTATGTTTAGATCTTTAAAACTACGCAACGGATTTGGATGCGGTTTTTTTAAATAGATAGAGTGATTCAAGAGGAAGATTTATAGGTATAATACATGCATAATATAGTAGAAAAACACTGATAATTTTATAGGTTTCTAATGTGATGTCGACAGACATTCTGTAGTATATTTAGTATCAGCATTGCACCCGTGCGAAGCCAGGGCGGGTTGCTAGTCCATGAATAAAAACGACTACTAAGTTGAAACTTGCAAAGTAAAACAATCAAATAATCTGTAGTAACGAGAAAGATACTGGGTGACCTAGTTATTCTGCACTACATTGTACACAGTAAGCGGGACAGTGTTGACATCGAGTTAATCCCGCGGTTCCCGCGCAATATATTTCTTTAGACCAACTTTAATATTTGGCCCTCACTCCGATGATCCGGGCGTTAAACAAACTCTGAATTTAATAACTGTATGTTTGCTAAGGGATCTTTCCAAATCTCTTACTTATTGGGACGATTCGAGCTGTGTCAATATACGGCCTGAATAACATTTTGAACATGCGTTGCATGCCGTAAGGATATTTGGATTCTATGTCAGTTGGTACAGTCATCATGAGTGGTTTGAACGGAGAACCTAGGCAAGAGGCAGTCCCGATCAAAGCGTTTGGTGTTTCTATAATTACTTTCAACAGCATTAACAGTGTACAGTGTAGGGTTCACAATGCCGGGTGTGTTTAATCAATGCAGGGACAACGACATCAAATTTGAAGTACCGAATAGCTATTAATTATATACATCTTTAACATTGATTAAAGTTACATAAATGACATATTTAGCATTGATTGAACCAAATTAAATTACAAATTATATTACTACAATTATATTACTTAAGTACATTATTTACAAACTACAAATAGATATAAAATAAAAATAAAATATCTACAAGTATCAAAATTACAGGGCGTCAAAACATTCGTCGACATCGCTGTCAACAGGAAAATTGCCCAGAAGGCTGGCCGCATTTCGTTGGATGGCAATGCTAATTCTTTGGGCAGAAAAAAGGCCAGCCGTCTGGTCGTCATCATCCTTGCTATGTGATAGAAATAGTAACTAAGGAACAATACACATATTTAAAGTATATTTATATTTTTTTTTTAATGTTTCAGCACTTATTTTAGATTACGTGCACAGTTATTAATGAGTTTTGCATTGTGCATGAAGTGCTGCACCAAAATACCTGTTTGAAGTTTGAAAAGCAGGTCAATCTAGAATATTGTTTTACAAGGATATTTATCTTAGTTACAAATTTTAATACTTTATGGATAACAAAAGCTACTTCAACTTCATCCTGCATTACTTTTGTAGTTCCCAACAAAAGCTACTTCAACTTCATCCTGCATTACTTTTGTAGTTCCCAAATAGTTGTATCTTTTCCAAAGTATTACAAGCGCTTTCGGAAACATTGAAAGAGACGATTACATCAGCAATCTTTAAGACCCACGAAACATAGCTATTAGGAAGCCACTCCGGATACCAATCCTACTGAAAACAAGGGCCACGTTAATGCGGGCACCGTTCCATAATACATTAGAGCCAAAAAGCATACACGATATACGAAACAATGTTTGGTTGTCCCCTTAAAATTCAGAACACAGCGTATGGAAATCGATACACATTTGGGGAACATAGCCTGGTCTCTACGTGAGGAGGATTCACAAATACGCGACATGGCTGACCTTTATAGCGTAAAATGAATTTACATTTAAGGGGTTTAAAGGGGTGTAACAATTTGTATGGAAAATTACCGGCAATTTTTATTTTTTTGGGGTTGGAAATTAGTCAGCACATTTTTTTACCCTTTGTTAATAGGAATTCTACTACAAACAAATATAAAGCCACTGTTTTATATTTAGATATTTTAATATAAAGTCTACTATTAAGAACTTGAACTCATAAGAACTTTGTCCGACATAAAAATTAAATCCAGGACGATGATCAGTGACAGCAGCGACAGTAGCGGTGACGCGGTGGTGGCAGCCCCGACTTACGAGGAGTAAACCGTGGGTTCGAACCCAGGCAGGCGCATTACTTTGTGTAATTTATTTCATTACCGCTGCCTTCAAAAACGGTGAAGGAAAACATCGTGAGGAAACCGGCATGTCTTAGAACTAAAACTTGGAAGACATGTGACATCTACCAACCCGTACTGGACTGCGTGGTGGATTAGAGCTCACTCATTCTCACTGAGAGGAGGCCGGTGTCCCAGCAGTGGGAACATTATATAGGCTGATGATGTTACAGTTATTAATAATTATAAAAAACATACCTACGTTTCACCAGTTATGTTTATGTCCCACGTAATGGGGGCGAGCCTATTGCTAGCAACCGAACACAGATCCAGACTCCGCGGCTGCTACTCAGAAATTCCTAATGGAAAAACCCAATAACAATATGTCCGTCCCGGGAATCGAACCCTGGACTTCATGTTCAGCAGTCACGATTGCAACCACTAGACTAACGAAAAAATCAACTACTGTAATAAAAATACTACACACACACTATTATACTGAATAATCTGTACCCAAATCCATGACTGCGAAAATTGAGTTCTTGAAATCAAATGCGATCATGTACAAACAGACAAAAGTAAAATAATTAATTTATAAAACATCTAGTAGTCTAACCTAACATAAAACAGGACATTTACCATGTTTACTATTTGTTTTGTAAGTTTATCCGTGATCATGGTGCTTCAGCATCTTACAACAGCACCGGGAATTCAAAACAAATAGTAAACAAGGTAAATATCTCGTTATCAGCGTTAATGATAATCTGGAATAAGGTAGAGTATCAATCTATTTTAAACATATATCACCTAACTCCTTCCAAAGTATCACGTAAAGGAAATAATTTAAAGTAACACAGGACTAAGCCGTCCTGACATGAACACATATCTGACCAGACGCCCAACCGAGAACCAGCGGGGCTGCATACGTCTATATCGAAACACCATCAGACTTAATGTTTCTATATTTCACTGTCAGGAACTTAGGAGTGTCTTGAATGGGAAATTGTGTGGTGTTATTTTAAGTAAAGCTTCATCTTCACTAAATCTAATGTGGAGAGTAAATCGAATATCGGGAAGAAATACTTCCTGACTAAGTCAAACAAGGATTGAAATCGTTCTATGTGTTTTAACTGTACTTCTTGTTAGAGTCTCGAGGGCGCATAAAGTTCAAATCAATATGTTTCGCCCAAAATTCAGCTACTCGAAATCTGCTGAATGACGAAGTCATATGGTCATAAGGTCCTTAGACCTCTCGAGAAAAGTGTCAAAACAGAAATAGGTGTCGCAGAAGAGAGACACTTCACACTTAAAAAAGTGAGCTCACAGTCTCCCACATTCCATATGAAACGGTTTTCGGTATGAGTCAGCGGGATAATTCTATTCAAATGTCACTGTCGGCGATTTTTTGAAGCAGTAGGGAAAATCTAATCAGGACAATATCTGCTGTTTGTTCATTACAGGAACTGATGGACGCTACAGAGGGCGCCAAACTAGTGGCTCAGTTCTGGGCAATTTAGATTGCCATCGGCACGCTAAGAAGAAGAAGAATCTCTGGGGCCGACGCGCGACGTTTATCATCACTGGCATACTTTAACGTAAATGCAAGAAGTATCAAAATGCAGTGATGACCAGCACCACCATTAATTTATAAAAAGTTGTGGCCATAAAAACGCTAAAATTAAAAATAATTATTAATGCTTCGATCGGAATTCGATTGTTTTTTATTATTCAATAGATAAATAATAAATTAATTTAGTTTAGATAACTACCTTTAAATTTTGAATTGAGTAGTAATAATATCACTACCAACATTAACAATATTTAATTGAATCCGAAAATACCGGAATTACTTTCTGGAAAAATGGCTTTTCCATTTTATTCTTTCTATGTGCATTTGTGATACAAGTACCAAAAATCAATCTACCTACTCCGATCAATGGTGATGACGTATAACAGTCCAGACTACCTGCTTATGTCTGTATGCTGGTAAAAGTTTTTAGAGTAACTAAACGGTAGAAAATGAATTGCGTTGAAACCAGTTGCCTCCTGTTTAAGTCCTGAAGAAATTTTTAACAAAACCAACTTGTTCCTAGTTTCCCGCAAAACAAAAGCTTTCATCACCACATTGCTTCGTCTACAATAATTTTCTTCCTAATAGATTTATACAAACTGACTTCGCGGTCTATTAGGATACGATTTAGCTTCAAAATGCTGTGTCATAGCACAGATAAATGATCACTGACGATAACATAAACACTTTCAGCGTTCGCCAAACAATTTAGAAATATGCAAATCTGCAGCAAATCCCTCAGGGCAAAGATTAAGTTAAAAATGAGCAGAATTACTGAAGGTGTTTTCTACCTAAATGTTTAGAGGTGTAGTATTTTTTTTAGTTTATGATGATTGATGGTTATTTTCAGTCAGTCAAACAAAGATTTTATCTGGTAAACAGCATGGACCAGATTTCAAATAATATTATTTTGTGATGTTTGCATAATCTGTTTTAATTTCACTTGTTCTGACTGAAAATTAAATGAAATTGAAACTTAAAATGGAAATGGAAAAATATTACTGAATATAGTAGTAAAAGATCATGAAGCAGCTCCATGAAAACGATTGATTTATGACTGTCAGCTTAGATGTGTCCATTCTTTGCAAAATATTTTAGCAGTTGCCGAATTTCTTAACGGTTGCAAAGACTATGTTACTAAACATGAATCAGTCTAGCTAGAGTAACAGAAACATCAGTAATCATTTCTAATCAAATAGGCATTTCATTATCATAGGTATGTCGCATCTTATCCGATCTACTCTATGCCCCCCACCGAGGGTTTTAATTAATATTTCTACACAGTATCCGTACCGCGCGAATTAATTCGTAGTATAGAACCCACGGTGAAATATGCTAATCTTGCTGCGATTATATGTCGCTGTTTTAGTACCAGAGAGATTTCACCTTTAGAAATTCTCACTTTCTTAGCTAAGGTTATGACTAATACATTTTAAGTGTGAGTAAGTCTTGTTGTTGGTGTGCTGCAGTAGAAACTCGTCAATATTAAAATTGTCACTTATGTCAGACATCGTAAAATACAAATTAAAACATTTCGAAAAGAGAACACGTGAAGTTTCTTGCCGGTTCTTCTCCATAGGACGACCAACCCGAACCGAGCACCTTTTTGTCGACGTTTTATAAGTGTCCATGTAGGCCTATGTGAAATAAAAATATTTTGATTTTTATTTTTTATTTATGATTTTTTGATTTATTATATAACAAGTGAAATATCTCTAAACTTTCTTATTTTATAGTGATCAGCAGACATAAAACATTTTACTTCACAGACTCATTTTACATTATTGCAGTTAAAGTTGTGGAGCACGGAAAACAAAGCAGATGATATGGAAGCCAACACCATACCAGTACTGTGGACACAGGTAACGTAGCCCCAAGAAAAAGCTCCGATACTGACGAAGCGATTATAACATTATAGATTTTTTACACGCCAAGATGAAAAAGCGAGCAACATGTAATTTCTGAGTAAATTGCCGCGCTGAGGCGTGAAATTGAGGATAAGAAAATACTTAAACGTCTTCATCCATATTTAATATCAAATATTAAAAAGCAAAGCCCGCTTCGTAACGACCCGTGATGACTGCCCAGCAAACTAAAAAATATTTACTATAAAATATTCATGAAAACATAAATTTAAAGGGAGCACCATTGCAAATATCTCTTAATGACTAGCCAAAGAGCCGACTTTACTATAAATATATTCTTTTGAAACCGCAAGCAAAAACGTGTTCGAACTACACCTTACTCTGCACAAGATAAGGGGCAAAATGGTCAATCAATAGTTGGTGTAACTGCAAAACATTTGGCACCTTTTTCCAAACTCTATTTGCGGATTAGAAAATCCGTGTAAGGTTTAATTTGAAACCTATAGTTATTGAAATAAGGATAGTTGCTAAGGTATTCTAGTTGGCTAAGTGTATTAGCAATGTTGTTAAAAGCTTATGAATAGGCAATAAGTTGTCTTCAGGCGCCTACCTCTGTGCACTGGTTAATGACAGTTGTATAGCCAAGTTATGTAGATTAATGCCAATTTTGTGGTACAGTAAAGGAGTTATGTATGTCATGTAATGGACTATTTTAGTATGTAATGCCGATCGGGATTTGATTGTAGGAAAATTAATGAACTTAGCTTAGCATAGTAAACAATTTATTTGTGTTAATAAATATGTCTGTGTTAGATAAATGGGCAGATAAGTGAAAACATGGTGTATATCAATCAGTTGCGTTTTATCTCACGCAAGCTAGGATCAAGTGGAATAATGGATTGATCTTGTTCTGCGATTGGTTAACTAACTTACACTGCATTTACATAATCTTGTCAATTGTACCGTTTTATTACATTTGCGTGGACTTCTCTCAAACTATTACTGGACAGTTATTTGTCATTATTTAGAAAGCTTGGCTTATTTTGTAATTTAAGCATATGAATGTCATCATTTGGAGTTTTACAACATTCTAATCAAAGTAGTTATCAATCCAATACTTTTAATAGGTAATGAGACAACTTTTAAAGAACCAACAACGATGATCATAGAAATGAAAAACGGCCACAAAAGCAGCAGAATTCCATGTGTAAAATTAACTATGGAACGAATAACTAATTTTTTTATACTTCATATTTTACTTGTTTGGTGCTATAATTGGTGGTAAATAAATAAAATTCCCACTTACTTATAATAGCAATAGAACACACAGTCTCTTGAGGAAAACCGTGGGCTCAGCTAGTCTAAAATAAGCTAGAAACATATAAATAAGAACAATAGAGCGTAGATCGGAACTGTACAACGGAACATTTGTCGTCACAGACCATTGCTTGCAAGAGACGAACAAACATCTCTTTAAAACGGTGCATTACATTCAACTTCCTAGTGCTTTTGAAGACAAACATATTTTGTCGTGTAGTTTCTAATAAAAGGTTTAACTTCAAAAGTATCAATGAAAACGGCTTTATATTTAGCACTTCTAGTGTATGTGTTAAGCTTTCTAACATCATCATCATTTGAGCCCAGAATCAATCACCCACTGTTGGGTGTTTCTTCCCTTTCTTCTTCCATTCTTCTTTGTTCTGTATGTCCTTCATCTATCTGTAGCCCGCAATCATGTGGTTTTTTGTAAATTGCAACAATGATAACCAACTTTTGTGTCCTTCAGACAACTGAAATACAGAAATTGGTTATCATTAAGTAGGGTATACTAATATCCCACTTAACGATAATTAATTTCTGTAAGTAGCTGCATATTAATGTATTTCAAATCCTAGTCATACACATGGCAAGTATCAAAAACATTACAAGTAATGAAATGTTGTCTAAAGATTAACATCAGCTTGGAAACCAACAATTACAAAAATACACCTATTTCTGTAAGTAGCTGCATATTAATGTATTTCAAATCCTAGTCATACACATAGCAAGTATCAAAAACATTACAAGTAATGAAATGTTGTCTAAAGATTAACATCAGCTTGGAAACCAACAATTACAAAAATACACCTTATTTCTGTAAGTAGCTGCATATTAATGTATTTCAAATCCTAGTCATACACATAGCAAGTATCAAAAACTTTACAAGTAATGAAATGTTGTCTAAAGATTAACATCAGCTTGGAAACCAACAATTTCAAAAATACACCTTATTTCTAAAGCTAAAATTACAGACAGTTTTAATATCGGTGTGGATATTAAAATGGACGGCTATTTTCATTTCGTCGTCTTCTGTAATTTGTAGCCGAGTATAGCCTACAATAGCCTTTACTAAGAGTCTAATGCTACTGGTTTTATGAATGATATTAATTGGAATATTAACGTACAGACGTCAGCAGATCAAGCTACCTGAATCTGTGAAATTTTCCCAATCAACCTTGAACCGCAATCTTTAACAATAAGGTTGAAAATCTATTAAAGAAATTTGACAGATAATTGTAGCTTGATGTGCTGACGTCAGTACATATATATATTTAGAATTTGAAGATGGATAAGAATGAAAAACTATATTTAATGCTTCTATATTTAAACGGCCGTGATTGGCTTATTCTCAAGGATTAGAGTTTGTCTTCGAACCGTCGTTTAGCTGTTGGTTTTTTCTGGAAATCATAATCTGCCAAGCCTTTTATTGGCTGTCAGTCAACTTGGAAAATCACAGGCCTCACTGCCGTCCCGAGATAAAAAAATGCATGCTTCAAATTTTATTACAAAATCTTCAAAATACATTCAAAACAACTTTGCATCAGTCACTTGATCTAATATTCCAACTACTATCAAGTTGGCAGCACAAAGTAAGGTTCCTAGCATTACATTATTGAACGCAGGGAAGCCAACAAATTAATATGCTAGCTGTAATTGATGACAATTAGTGAGACGAAGCGGAACGGGGATACGTTGATTGTACCATGAATGTGTGATTTGCATTGTATGGTACTAGATAGTATATTGGGTTGGTGAGTGGTTCTTCCTATTTTTTGCAGAATTGTTATACATCAAGTATATCGTGTTGTGGCTGATATTAATATTTAAATTGAACTTAACAACATCTGTAACTTCTTTCACTGACTTCTTTATTATGAAATACTACGAATAAATATTAAATTATAACATAATCTAAAATGTGTCAATAGCGTGGATAAGAAGTTACTGTTCACATTATTTCTATAAACACTACTACACTTTATACACAAGTTACTGGAATCAGGTACAATGATTCAAATTATGCAAAATAAATAAATTATAAATAAAGAAGGAACTACGAAAGCACTGCATATGCCAGAAGACCACTCTGACTATAATTTGACAAGCTACCGTAACATCCAGAATTCTGAAACCAGAATAATCCCAAGACGAGCAGCTCCATGTTTAATCAAATATTCCCGAGTCTAGGGATACCAAATAACATGCGAGTGCTGACCAACGAGAGCTCGCTGAAATATATTAAACGCAGGGGTGGAACAATTGTGACAAATTGTGGTGGTTGTCATGTCCTATGTGAAAAAATGTGACGAGACACAGAGGGAAGGGCCGCCAAAATACTGCTACTGTATATATGATATGAAATGGCGATGTCTGGATCGAATGTTATTGAAATTTTCGACAAAAAGGCTTTTCGGGATATTCTCAAAAACTTATTGTAAATTATGGTGTAGATTTGAATATTTTTTGGTTGTGGAATTTTTTGTGAGAGAACGTCTTCTAGTAACAAATATGATGGTGGTGAAACCGTTATAATGTTAAATGTTATTGTATATATATGAAGATCGATCTCTCAAAGATACGTTAAAAATAAGAAGACGTAAATATTAAAAAGGCGAAAATCATAATCATTTACAAGAATAATTAACAAGAGAATGAGTCATCTATGTATAACAACTAATGCATAAACCGATATGAATTTGTCATAGGCCCGACTCATAATTCAAGCTCCTAAACACACAAGACTATTATTAACTAGAAATAAATATTCATAAGTGTTTATCTGCATCAAAATCTTTCTTGTCGTTTTCATCTGATATTAATTCATCTACTGAACTGGGAAAAATCTGATAAACCTCAACCGCACACGTCAAAGAAATTTGAACTTTGTCGTGAAGATGGAGAGTGTGATTCGGGCTGATGATGAAGGGATTTTCGAGGGCAATAAGTGTGCGATCAAATTGAGATACGAGCCAACACGTGCAGGTTATTGGCACACAAGTGTTTGGACAAACTACGATATTGCTTATTTGTGCAGAAAATCTTTAAGGTCGGGGTGATATTTTGCTAAAGCACTGTAATCGTGCTGGTGACCGAGCGGAAAGCTATTGATTCCGATTTTTGATTGGCTTTCAAGTGCTGGCGTATTTTTTCTGCGTTGGCAGGAATTGATTGTTTTAATATTTGTTTAGGGTGAGGATTTTGACCGTTGCAATAAAGAATGTAGAAAAAGTAATTTTGCAAAATTGAGAATTTGAGAGAATTTCGTTATTGGCAAATATTCAAAAGCTCTGATAATGGTGAAGTGGTAATGAAATATTTTCACAGTCAGCTTTTACAGTACAGTAGAACCAAGTAGACGGCAAGAATAATACTGTTAAGTATATTAATTAAAATTTCCTGACTAAAAAACAATGTGGTAAGAAGTACCTTCAACCAGTACTTACGAGATAAACCAACATACAAAGATTTAATTAAATTATCCCATTCTTTAGGATGACACAATACCTACTCACATCGGGAAATGTTTAGAAAAATAATAACAGTGTCATGTGAATGAATTATGTGGCTGGATAGAGAGAAAAATATAACTACAATGCTATTTTTCCCTTCGCTTGTACCTATACAAAGTAAAGTAGATCAACAATTTCCTGCTTGTACCTTCCGACCCCCATTCCCCAAAAACTGTCCATATATACCCTTATCACAATTACTTTATCCATCGCACTAAACGTCCGTCAACTTCCAGTGATTAAACACACAACTTATAAGGAAAAAGTTGGACAATAAAAAGTAATAAGCCATGAAAAATGACACACCGCTCGCCGTTAGCAAGTCATCATATAGGAGAACCATTTATCAATATTGAGGGCGATGGATATATTGATTTTGTTGGCTATCCCTGCCGTGGTGGTATCACTTTTTGCTCCAATGCCTCTCTAAGAATTTTATTAAAGTTGTTGACTACAAAGCCAATCTGAAGCAATTACTTCAGATATTTGGCATTATTTAACAGGAAACTCTGTTCGGCATCAATCATAGCTGAATCCTGTTCAGTTTGTTACAATTTAAGCTTATGAAAAGTGGCTTTGTCCCTTCACAAATTATTACGCCCTTCATATAATGCCGAACAGTGTTTTTCTCTTTTAAATCATATGAATGGAGTAAACTAAAAGTTATCCATTCCATGTCAGCTACATCTTCCACCTACACATTCTGAATATATTTTTAAAAACACAACTTCCTAAGAAAATATCCGTTTCAAAGAGCGTCTTTCAACAAACATTGTGAAACAAAAGAGCGTTCAAAGCGACTGTCGACCGTTTGAAATCATTTTTCACTTCATTACCGTCTCAGTTTGCGCGTAACGCTTTGATAATGTACTGTGACTTGCAACGACGTGCATCTGAGTCATTTTCTCGCGAATAGATTGAAATGTCTTCTTTATTTATGTTGTCCTGGTACCCAGGAAATTAAGTAAATGTTTCGTAAATACTTTGGTTTTCCAGATTTGGCGTACTGGCGATCGTTTATTATGTCTTTATCCTGTAATTTTAAATGCATGCTGTTTCTTTGTACTACAGACAGATTTAATTATGTTTTTGTGCAGTACTACAAAATTTTGACAAACCTCATGTATTAATCATTCATTTCAAAGGTGTAATAAAAACTAGTAATTAATTATTTTCAGTCTGCTTCAAGAGATGATTCATAACAAAATAATAACAGTACGCAAGAGCATGAACTATTCACAAATTAATCTTAACCAATCTGAATGTAAGATTATTTCGCTGATTAAAATTTGATCCTCCATCACTTACAAAGTTATAAAACACCTTGAGAATCTAGAGATGACCTAACACAACTATTTCAACCTACAACGTCTTACTAAGCATACAGAAAACTTCTTCAACTTAATCATTACGAAGATGTTCCCAATTTTTCCGTCCTCAATTGATTTAGGTCACTACTCTTTACGCACTGTTTTGCTCAGAAGGACACTCCATTCACGAACCCCTTTTGATGTTGGACTACCTCAAGTAATGTCAGATACTGTCCTAATGCGATTTGCGGTTCTATTCGTGGCCGAAATGTATTTTCTGGAAACTTCTCACGTGGTTTTTTAGGGCAGTCTGTAAGGAGGTTAGTAAAAGCACTTATAAATGTGGATTATCTTGTGCGTCACGTTTCTATCCCTCGAGGTTTTAGTCTGTAGACAATTACGGTATTAGGTCCATCTGTGATGAAGCAATTTGCTATTTTTGGAGGCACGTACATATTATGTTACTGACCTTGTGATTAGATCTAGGACATTCTTCAGCGCAAAAACATTTTAGTACAGCGATAAGCAGAGAGAGAGAGAGAGACAAAAAATCGTCTCAAGTAAATAGTAGATAATCGAAATGAAAATGAATGAAACA
The DNA here is from genome assembly GCA_949152445.1 of Cerastis rubricosa. Lineage (NCBI taxonomy): Eukaryota > Metazoa > Arthropoda > Insecta > Lepidoptera > Noctuidae > Cerastis > Cerastis rubricosa. The sequence continues at coordinate 2,465,762 of OX424529.1, forward strand.
CAAACCGTAGATTTACTCAGCGAGTTTAAATACACCTTATCTCCTATCAAAATGACTTCGTCGTCACGTCAAGGTTTCTCCATATAAAGGATTTCTTGCGAGTACAATTTTCCCGTAGTCAAACAAGAATATTTGCATAGCAACATGAGTATGTTATTGCGGGTACCTATCCATTGAGAGGTGTACCTTTGCCATGAGTGAGTTTGAGTGTGTTTCTTACATCTATCCCTTGTTAGTGGCTGTACCGTCCTTTGAAGATTTGTTTTTATTTTATCTCTTTACTTTTCTGTGTTGTTGTCGGCCTGTATTGTTTTGTGAAGTTTTATGTTATGATAGAAAACGTTTTGGAAGGTTTGTTTCTCTTTGATTTGATGCCAGCATGACAGCCAACTTATATTTTTCATGTTTTTATTAATATCCTCGTGAAACCTATTTTCATCATTATCATCATTGTCTAGACCTTATGCCAATTTATTTGGGGTCGGCGCAGTATGTCTTCTTCATTCTTGTAATTGTGTCTTGCCATATCATCCTTCATACATTTATTCACATTGACTTCATTTCGTGATGCCTATATCTATCATCTATTTGAAAAATATTCTAAAAGTCTAAACAAATTACGCTTTTAGAATTTTCAAGACATTATAGAATATTCAATGCAATGATTCCTTCAAAAATGTTCTCTTTCTTCTATTTTAACGTACTTATTTTTATGGTTTATTCAGCTTTTTATTATTCTTCCTTTATGAAAAATATTATCCTAACAGCCGTTCAATAGATAAAAGCAACATACGCAACAAAACTCTCAACAATGACAATATTCTTCAGAATCCACCTTATCCTAATAATTTGAAAAGCCAATTCCGTGGCCTCCCTCGAAACTCGTTTCATCCATAAAATTGAGTTAGCCAGCCGCTTAATCTATTTGGCAAACATCTCATATGTACGTATGTATAGGTGTGTATATAGGTATACATATATGTATAGGTTCTTACGTGAAATTTTCCGATGAAAAATGCTTTGGAAATGATTCGCAATTTTGTATTTTGAGATGAAATGGCTTGTTAGAAACGAAGGTATGATATTTAATTTTATTGGAATTTCAATTTGAGGAAATGTGTTTTGAGTTGTTATCTTTGATTGTGGTGTATTGCTTTAGTTTGTGATTGCCAATGTATAAGACTGACTGCTGTGTTGCTGTTATTTGAAGTAGCTAAGGATCTAGATGATAACAAAAGAAAAAACCGGCCAAGTGCGAGTTGGACTCGCGCACGAAGGGTTCCGTACCATTATTTATAAAAACGAAAAAAAAAAACTTTTTTGTATGGGAGCCCCCCTTAAATATTTATTTTTTCTGTTTTTTTATTTGTTGTTATAGCGTCAACCGAAATACATAATCTGTAGAAATTTCAACTCGCTAACTATGACGGTTCATGAGATACAGCCTGGTGACAGACAGACGGACGGACGGACGGACGGACGGACGGACAGCGAAGTCTCAGTAATAGGGTCCCGTTTGACCCTTTGGGTACGGAACCCTAAAAAGGTACCGAACAGTCTATGTTACTCTTGGAAATTATCCTACTAATATTATAAATGCGAAAGTTTGTGACGATGTTTGGATGTTTGTTACTCTTTCACGCAAAAAGTACTAAATGTATCTGAATCAAATTTTGCACAAGGATAGATAATAGTCTGGAATAGCACATATGATACTTTTTAATCGACTCCTTAATAAGGAGGTAGCTAGGCTATGTATTCGACTGGCATCTTTTTTTGTTTTGTTTTTAAGTATGGAGGAAATTTGCGCGGTGGTCCCATATAAATTTTATTAACTTTCTTTTTGTACTTTTTGAGTTATCAACTTATTTTTATTTTTCGTACGTGTGGCCGATGTGCTGGTGTCTAGTACAATGTAAAATTGATACTTTACTAAGATTTATGTGAGATACCACAACTAAAAATGGTAAAATACAAAATTTTTGACCAAAAAACAGAACAGACTTCAGAAAAACCGGCCAAGTGCGAGTCGGACTCGCGTACCGTGGGTTCCGTACAAAAATTATTAAAAATATTTTTATTTTATGGTGTCACTAAAAATTTACGGTTTTCACAATTTTTCTTTTATCTGTGCTATAAGACGTTGCTTCGTACCAAATTTCAAGATTCTGAGTTCACGGGAAGTACCCTGTAGGTTTTGAAACCCTTGCGAGTGTCGAAAATTCGGCATAAACGGCTGTACCTATCTTTTGATTGCGTTGGCTTAGAAGTTTGATTTTTTCACAGTACCAAGGGACAGTAGACCTGAGTATTTGATATAAATTCCAGTATTTGATATTATTTCCATAAATTCCACGCGTTCCTGAGAAAAAGTGTCTTGACAGACAGACAGACAGACGGACGGACGGACAACAAAGTCATCCTATAAGGGTTCCGTTTTTTCCTTCGAGGTACGGAACCCACAAAAACCGCAAACCACAAAAACGAAAATAAAAAATAATAAATCGAAAATGTAAGTTTTTCAACGTCCGCTAATAAGTCTTTAAAATATCTTTAAACCATTTATTGCCTTCATTACCATAACTATCGTCCATGATGAGTTGATGCTGTCTACTGAATGACGCTTACTAATAGACAATGAACATAGGCCTTCTTCAAACGATGCCACATCGACAGGTCCTGTGACTCGTTACATTCTCTACATCTAGCGGATTCCTATGATTTCCAAATTTATTGCATTTGTAAGTACCTGATACCATCACACCAATAATTTGATAAGCAGAACAACAGTTTTATCCAACTTCAATTCAACACACGTCACGGGGAAATATTACTAATGAATCACCAAATTAAATGAAATGAAGAGAAAACCCCATTTATGCACTCCCGGCGTCATAATGCAATACAGGTTTATCAAACACATTAATCGCAAAATCAAAACGGAAAATCTTTTACAATCGTAATCCGTTCATATTTATTAACACTAGCTTTCTGCCACGGCTTCGTCAGCGATTACCCATCATACTTTAAAAAATATACCTTAACTATTGGTTCTATAACGCTGTCTTACTATAAAGTTTCATTCTTCAAATCTTTTCAGACATTTCAGCGTTAAGGACTAACAAACATACACACACATACCTACAAACTTATATTTCTTGCTGTCAAAATGCCCGCGTTTAGTTCGGTACAATTACCGACAACCTCCTGGAACAATTCCCAAGAGAACATACTTCCAAATTAATTTATTGCCAAATTTCCTCTAAATCCATTCAGCCACTTTTGCGTGAAAGACGAACAAACAAACATACACACGCAAAACAAACTTTCGCATTTATAATTTGTAGTGTCCATCATTTCCAGTATTTCGAATCAATTTTACAGCATGCCATCACAATTCAATTCGATATCACTTAATCGGATCACTAATTAGCATTTTACTCCTACAAACAGTTGCAATCAAACAATGCTGATTAACAATGGACATTTTCATAAATGGACTATTTGCGAAACGTCTGTGTTTATCGTTTTGCGATAACTTGATAATAAGGGATGTTATGATATTTGGAAATGACTGCAAGTTGGATCATTTTGGATGTTTTTGTTAATTTTGCAGGTGTGTTGTGATTTGTTCTTCTTCTTCTCCATAGAGATCTACGCTATGGAATGGGCAACTACAGTTCTTTCACAAGTTATTATGCCTTGTGACTAGGACTGTAGCTTTTTTTTGACTTTCAAAAGTGCCTGTAATGGTCTAATTGAAATAAATGCTTTGAGTTTTTTTGAGTTTTGTTTTTTTTTTTTTATACTAAATAGGCTTGAGGAAGACCACAACTCGCCTGATGGAAGCAAGGATGCGGCATAGGGTGGAGCACGCTTGAATGGAAGAAACCGATCCACTTGAACTTTAAAGAGATCCAGATTTTAATGATCAGAGAACAGAGATGGCCAACGGTGTAAAAAAAAAAAACAAAAAAGGTAATTCTGATTTGCGGGTCATTTCGAGGTAATAGTTTCTTGTCATTATTCTATACTTTTGTCTTTTTAACACGAATAGAGACGTGTGTAGAATCTAGTTCTTCTAACCTAACCGACAGATGTGTTGCTGGGGAGTTTGTTCCGCCACTTCTTCTTCCCAGCTAAAACACTAGGAAGTGGCAAAGGGCGGGCGTTTTGGGGTACTGTCTCTTGTAATTTTGACGTTCAAAAAGTGCTGATTATCAGCCTAGTTTGAATAAATGACTTTTGATTTTGATTTTGATAATAATCAGCCTGTAATGTTTCCATTTCCATTGCTCGGATACATATCCACTCTCTGCAAGAGTGAGTGGATATCTTCAGATAATCGGTTCCAGCTCATGCCGATTTCCTCACAAAACCTTCACCGTCTTAATCTTTCATAGGCATGTCTGGGTGTGAACCCATGTACGGAAGATACGTAAGTCGAGGCTGTTACCGCTGAGCCATTTATTTTTTCATCATCATCATCAACCCATAATGTTCACACAGGCCTTCTCTCAATGACCCTCTCATTGAGAGGAGGCATGTGTCCCAGCAGAGGCTGTAATCCACCACGCGTGCCCAGTGCGGGTTGGTAGATGTCGCATGTCTTCGAATTTTTAGTTCTACAAATTGCCGGTTTCCACGATGTTTTCCTTCACCGTTTCTGAGGGGAGGATGAACTAAATTATACAAATTAATGCGCCTGCCTGGGGTCGAATCCACGGCTTAATGCTCGTAAATCGGGGCTGCCAACACTGGGCCACCGCTTCTCTCACCGCTGCTCTCATTTGTATTTTTTTAATATTAATAAATAATTGAATAGCCAATTAATTATCCAAATTATCGTGTAGGGGTTAAATACATACCTACTTTATTCACACTCTTAAACTTTAGAGTAAAATATAACTCACATTAAATAAACTTCAACAAATATGAAAGGGGAAAGTAACAAAGGATTTAACCAAATAATAGTCATTATCATAACTGTAATTTACCACAGTTAAATTATTTCAGTTGCTTTCCCTGACCGATCGTTAATTAAAGGTATACCGACCCTTGTTAAGGATAGTGTACACTGGATAAGAGTTTTCCGAAGTGAAATACTAGTTTAGAGCAGAAAATAATAGAATTATAGTTGTAGAGTGAGAGAGATAACGACATGTCTATACTTATTTTTATCTCCTTTTTTTGCTCACGTAGGTAGTGTCCCAATGTGAAGCCCTCATTCTCCTTTCAAATCTGTCTATATAGTACAGACAGCGTTATTAAGTAGTTACCTCCCTGGCGTATTTGGCCGGACTGTAGAGGGGTTAACACATACTGACGCTGTCTGTACATGACCAGAGATCGCATAGAATAGAGACGACGATCTGATCTCCGCAACTCGCATGATGTGAACCAATGATGTGTGTAACCTAGGGTGGAGCACGCTTGCCTGAAGAGATCCAGATTGTAATGGATCAGGGAACAGAGAAGCCGGCAAAGAGTTCCACAGACTGGCGATTCGCACAGTAAATGTCAAAGCAAAGCGCTTTGTTCGGGTGAAACTTCTACCAAATAACGGTGACGCTTCGCCGTATCTCTGTTCGTCCGATGATAAATATTTCGGTTATTTTTTACAGCGAAATTCAATTCTACCTACGTTTTCCTGCAGTTTGCAGGTCAGCCCTGGTGGCATCCACGACGTCTGTCGTCTGTCTGTCTGTCAGAGTGGGAAAGAGATGAAGCTATGCAGGTCGTCTAGCTCCATCTCTTTTCCCACTCGGGAATAAGAATGAAACAATAATGTTTTAAGACGTCATAGTAACCCTCATGGTAGTTGGATGATGTTGTTTGATTTGCAACCGTAACAAATATCATTGCAACCATCACTTCAATTATCGATGTAAATGATGACGTATAATGAATAGATTTCATGGAATAGTCATTGTTTAGAGTGATAAGAACTTAGTGAATTTTATTGATGTTTTTTTAATGTAGTTCTATAAATACATTTAATTTCTTACGAAACGCGTTGCTCTCTTATCTAAACTTCATTTTTAGGAGTCGTTGGTAAAAAATAATAGGCAAAATGTTTTTCATTAAGAAACGAAAATCAAACAGTAAATAGGTGTTGGTTGGTGAGATAAGTATTAATTATTTAAAGTCCTCTCAACCTTGCAATGACCTTCATGATAAAACGTCTAGACAGACTGTCAGGCTTTTGGCTGTTATAACAATCACTTAAATTCATATTATGCCTGCCATTAATGCAAAATTCACTAATTAATAATTCATGAATCGTGTTTTAGTTCAAATTGAAACCAAGGAGAATAAAACTAACACATAATGTATTTCGCTCTGTATGGTGTCGGGCGTAAGAATAGCACGATCCCATATCTTCCCGAGGGTGTCGTAAGAGGCGACTAAGGGGTTTGCCGGAGAATGGGCAGCAGCGTTTTCTGTGTTTTTGTAACAACTGTACTGCGATCGCCAACCCGCCTGCCAAGCGTAGCGATTATGGCAAAACCCCCCAAAATGTCAATGTTGCGACACTTGGGGGAGGCCTACTTCCAGCAGTGGACGTCTTTTGGACTGAAATGATGATGAATGATGATGATAATGTATTTCACGGATTAAATCACTGGACTGGAATTAAATAGTAAAAGAATAATATGAATCGGAAGACGATGCGTTGGAAGGCCTCCCACTAGGTGGACCGATGACCTGGTGAAGGTTTCGGGGATCCGCTGGATGCGAGTCGTACGGAACCGGTCAATGTGGCGACACTTGGAGGAGGCCTATGTCCAGCAGTGGACGTCTTTCGGCTGAAATGATGATGATGAATATGAACCAGACATTTTAAAACCAATTTTGTTTATTCTGTTTTAAATGTATGTGTCGAGCTGAGTTGTTCTAACAAGAGGCCCTGGGTTCGATTCCCGGGGCGGGCAAAATTTTATTGGGTTTTTCTATCAGGAATTTCTCAGTAGCAGCCACGGAGTTTGGATCTGTGCCCAGTTGATGGCAATAAGCTTGCTCCCTATTACATTGAACTTCAACGTAATTAGCGGAACGTGGATGTACAGACAGCGTTAGTATGTGCTAACCCCTCTACAGTCCGGCCGAGTATGCCGGGGGGGTAACTACTTAATGACGCTGTCTGTACTATTAGGTACACCTCTGTCTAACCCTTCGCGGTGTACAGGCGTGATGTTATATATGTATTTCAAATAACTCTAGCCGCCCATGTTCCATAATAGCTATTTATGCAACTGTTACGTTATGGACGGTCTTTTAATACGAGTGCCATTTTTCGGTACCAGCGTTGCGCGTACCGAAATAGGTGGGCACGAGTTATTAAAAGACCAATAACGTACAGTTGCATACAAGATTTTATCTACGAAGAAAGGAATAAAACACAGATAGATTTTTAATAAAAACTTAACCACATTGACTTTTTTTATTTAGTCTTTATTAGGTATATAAGGCATGTCTTGTAGCCGCAACAGCCAAATAGTATACGACACTTTTGTTCTAAACTTGTTCCATTTTTAAAAACATCATTTAAATTGTCTTGATTTCGAAGTAATATTATAGGCTGTATGTTCAGAATGTCTTTGCTTGTGTTTTAGAATTTATGACGATTCGCATAATGCAACCCGATGTCGTTCTGGGAATCATAATGAAACCGCTGTCAATTTTATAATTCGAATGTAACGAAACCGAAGTAGATAAAACAATGTTATTTAACAAAAGACAATCAGGAAATTAATGTGCACACCTCTTTAGGGCCACCGCAAACGATGCCTTTATTCCAGTCCATTACTTTTCAAAAGATTAGCTGATTAGCAGGACCTAGTGACCCGACGATATCTCTGCGAACCTTTGTTAACAAAATCATGGGACTATGAAGGATTTGTACGGCATTTGCAGTTTTGGGAGATGGGTTTGCTATTGATTTTCCGTCATCAGATAAATTACTTTTGAGTTAGTGAGCTAGTGTTGTGTGCAAGCATACACACATAAGATTTCGCTAATGGGGGGTAGCCAGAAACAATACATAGAACACCAGATGCTACCCATCTCTGCGATCCCTACATGTTAGTAGTATACTCTAAGTAACGTACTTACCCTACTTATTAGTTCTATTGAAATCTTTATAGGGTAATAAGAAATGTTGATAGATAAAGGGTTTACTTAATTTCATGTTAATCTATTCATTTATATACATATTTAAATATTTTTACAAAATTATATTTAAAAAGCATTTAAAAATATAAAAATTAGTAGCCCACCGGCATCGGGAAAAGAGTCCAGGATACCCGTGGTCAGGCCTCTTGAGAGAGGAACCTCCTAACAATACGTGTCCAGAAGTACTGCTTTCTGAATCAAGCCCTTGATCCAGCTGCCAAGCTAAAGACTCTTCAGATGTTGGTCGTAACTTTTGGCTATTAAGTCATTGGTTGACACGACTATTGGCACAATTACTGCTGTACTCTCGTCCCACATGTCGACAACCTCGCGAGCCAGATTTACATACTTGTAATTCTAACTATTGTTGAGTAAACACATACAATAACCCAACAATTTGAAACAGAAAGTACAGCAAAAGAACACATTTCATAGATCCCATTCAAAATTCACACACACAAAAAAAAAATTCAACGACAAAAACACAATAATACGAAACGTGGAAAAAGACTATCAAGAAACGCCTTCAAAAATGGCGGATGCGAAAAAAATAACGAATAATTACACATGCGAGGCAAAGGGGACGCACGAGGGGGCTAACAAAAGAGTTTTGTTTTACTTTAATATCTCACTCCTGTCAGAACTAGAGCTAAAGAATCTTCGTATGATTAAAATGCTCCCTTTACTGCCGTACGTATTGCCTATAGAGAAGAGAGAGTACATTTTATACTGTGTTTGGTTTTTCCTTTGATTTCACTTTAGTAAAAAAATCGTATCTATGGTGAAATGTGTATGGAAATTCATATCAAAAAGAAATATTCATAAATCACTAGACGAACGAGGTCAAAAAGTATACTTTTTGATCGTGTGGGTGGGTATACTAGTTTTATAGAAAACAGCTGTTTTTTATTTAATAATCGTCGAAGACTTTCTATGTGGCGCGATTCGGAATAAACGGTAAAATAATAACGTGGTAAATGTTTTAACTTGATTAGAACGTTAATAAATGACATTAATGTCCTTCTAGTACTTCCCCTTCCGGAGTATCAACTAACATCTGCCTTGTACTCGTAAATACCTTTTGTTAATCACCTTTCACTTATTCTCTCAACATGATCAATCATCTATGCATACTCTTTTATAATAATGATTGTGCTTGTAACAAAAATAAAACTGAAACACTGCAACAAAGTTGTCTTTTCGATTCAAATATTGGAGTTTCAGTTAGTGCACGTTAACGACGTACGCATGCTGCATTTTCTATAAAATACCCTATTATACAACCTACTTAGAAAACAAAAACATCAAACAGTATTTTTAAAACGGAGTATTCTTTTGATAACTTCTATCGTCTATGATCGACAAAGGCTTCTCTGAACTTGCAATAGTTTAAACGGTTCGCATCGTAGACTATAGAACTGCAACGTTTTATCAATAAATTGAAGGAACGGTTTCACTTCAACGAGAGTATCCCCCTGTTCATGCAGCGTTCTTCTGTGCGTTATTTTGTAATAAAATTTTAGAATAATCATGGTTGTTCCATTTTATATTTTTTTTATTCATTGCCCCACACTACGAATTTCTCCTGTATGGAGAAATCCCGTGGGTGCGTTTACAAACATTTAAACTAACATACACAAACAGCCAGACCCGAAACAACTACCTGTAGGCCATACAAATATTTGTTCCGTGCGGGGATCGAACCCGCGACACGTAGCGCAGCAGTCGATCACTCAACCACTGCGCCAACCGTGCCGTCGCGATATATGTTTTTAATTATAAACATCGGGTTACTGACGTGTGATCCCAACTTTTTAAAGTAAAATTTTGTGTAGAACAGCGCCTTGTAGACGGTTGCTAAAGGGTTATATAAAACTGTGTGATACCAAATTTATAAATCGCAAAACGTACTAATGAACGCCTTGTGAACGGTGGCAAAGTTGTGGACTCTGGACCAGAGTCCGGAACATCTTGCCAGAACAAGAGTTTGGGTGTGAAAATTATTTTTTGGGTGCAGTATTTGTTTTGCACAGGAGTTTACTTGAAAAGGAAAATATACAGCCATTAATATATTTTGGTGCAGTTATTGAATTTTCCTGTTTTTAATTATAATATTTTCATTGTGCTGGTGAGATGATGAAAAATATATAATTATGCATGTGATGTTGATTATTTCTTACTTTTTGTTATTTGCCAATGGATAATAGTTATTGCCTCCAAATATTTAAGTAATTCTAAAAACACCAACAGCAGCAAAAGATGCTTAGAGAATAATATTTTATTTACTTACATTTTGTTGATGCTCTTCTCTTACACCATAACTGACGCTTTGATAGGTTGTGTAGTTCTCCTTTGAGATGTCGCAGACGTGGCAGACACAACGTTTTATCTGATTCTAAACTGACTCTTATTTCCTAAACAATAGAGTAACTTCTTCGATACTGTAAAGTTGTCAAACCCCAGTCTTTGTTATGTAGTAACTTCTGAAGCAAAGTGACGGTGCCTTACGGTTCACAAAAGGCGATCCTTTCAGTGTCTCATTTATACGAAATGTTCATTTTACTTCGATAGTGTTTGATGCAATATGGATTCTTGTAGTGTTGTCACAGAGAGATAAAACGGAAAGGAATATATAAGGAGCATAATATTCTAATAGAAATAGTTTATCCAGTGCATAAGTTAGTTTTTTTTTATCTAGTTTTGTCCGCGTTTTCATTCCCGTCGTATAAACATATTCTATGGCACTCAGTTACACTTAAGCTTTTTAACCGTGAAAGTTTTTGTTTTAGTTTAGATGGTTGGTTTCGTATATTAGCTCAAGGAGCTCGTGGCTAAATATTAACAGTCGCACGGGTCGATCTTTAAGGTTAAGCCGTGCTTGCCGAGGCTGGTCCGTGGATGGGTGACCATAATTACATACCGAGTTTCCTCTATGCCTCGAAAAGCACGTAAAGCCGTTGGTCCCGGCTGTCATTTGTAGATATTTGATAGTCATTATGATTACTCACAAGCCAAAAGTCTGACATCCAGTCTTAACAAGGGGTATCGTATTACCCAGTTACTGGGTTGTGAAGGTCAGATAGGCAGTCGCTTCATGTATAATACTGATACTCAGCTGCATGCGGCTAGAAGCCGACCCCAACAAAGTTTGGGAAAAGACTAGGCAGAACATTACATTTATTAATTAAATTTTAAAATAAGAAAAACGCAAAAAACTTTTTTAAAACAAAAAAAATTGCCAAAGTGTTTTATATATTATATTCCAAATTTCAATTTAACATCTCGCCTCAAACGAAAATCAAAAACAAAATCCAATCCATTAAAATCTGACTTCTAAAATTCACAACAGTCAGTACGAACCCCATATTTTCCTTTAATTCCAAGACTTCCCGGGAATATTTCAGGTGTGTTTAGTTAAAGTAATGTGCCCCCATTATTATAAGCCGAGGGGCGTCGGGCGGCGACGCAAGTCTCTGGGATTCCCGGTAATTACCGTAATACGAAGCTTTGAAATAACACTGTCCTGATCAAATATTTATGCGACAGCCGGTAGAAAGTGAAATTTAATATTGTTTGGACAACTAGGTTTTGTTTGCTGTTGTGCTTGCAGATTTGATTTAATGGGGTCATTTCTGTTAAGCAAGTTAAAGTTTTTTTGTCATCGTTTACGAGACAAAACCGACAAAAGTGGAGAGATTTGGTAGAAACCTACTCTCAGCATTGGGTAGCCAAAGGTTGAAGAAGTAGAAGTCGTCGTCGTACGTGATTTGTAATAGATCTGTCTACAGGGTGTAACGGAAAGAGTATATACATACTTAGGGGTGTGCTACAGACCATCAAACTACTGATTAACTGATATTTTTTTTTTGCTATTACGATGTTTCAAAAAGAAAGACGTTACGTTTCTTTATTATAAATATTAGGTCTTTACCTATGAAATTGCCGTTTTGTTTGAAAAAAGTTAAAGTATTTTTTTTTTCGAACTTATTTATTTCTTTTATTCAAAGTAATCACCCCTGCAATCAATGCATCTTTGCCAACGCTGTGGCAGTTTATGGATGCCCTTCTTGAAAAAATCAGCTGGACGGGAGACAAGAAACTCTTCAAAGGCGTTTTGTACTGCCTCTCGGGAATTGAATTTTCTTCCCGCTAAAAAGTTGTCCAAATTTTGGAAAAAGTAATAGTCGGAAGGCGCAAGATCTGGTGAGTATGGCGGATGAGGGAGAGCTTCCAAACCCAACTCATGCAGCTTAGAGACGGTCTGTTGTGCAGTATGGGGCCGCGCGTTGTCGTGAAGTAGCAGTGGAGACGCCCGATTGACCAAAGCTGGTTGCAGACGTGCGAGTTTCGCCATCATTGTGGTCAGTTCTTCAATGTACACATCTGCAGTAATGCTCTCGCCGTTTTGTAAAAAGCTATGATGAATCACACCAGCACTAGACCACCAAACTGTGACCATCACCTTTCTAGGGGTCATTTTTCGTTTTGCACATTGCTTTGGTACCGAACCAGGATCTAACCAACTTGCTGAGCGCTTTCGATTGTCAAAAAGAATCCATTTTTCGTCGCACGTAACAATTCGGTTCAAAATTCCTTCATTTCTGTGCCTGTTAAGCAGCGCAAGGCAAGTCTCGACGCGTACGTTGCGCTGGCGATCGTTAAGTTCGTGGGGCACCCATCTATCAAGCTTTTTTATCTTGCCAATCTGTCGCAAATGGACCAATATTGTTTTAATGCTAACATCAAAAGCTGCTGCCAGCTCAGCTGTAGATTGAGTTTCATCAGCTTCAACAATCACCTTTAATTCATCATTGTTGACCAAAGTTTCCGGACGACCACGAGGTTCATTTTTCAAGTCAAAATTCCCAGAACGGAACCGAGCAAACCAATAACGGGTTGTGCGTTCGTTTGTACAGTTCTCTCCGTAAACGTCGTTGATGTTACGGGTCGTTTGTGCCGCGTTGGTGCCACGACGGAACTCATATTCCATAATTACACGAAATTTCAAAGTATCCATTATGAGGAAAAATGTTGAAATGTAATGAAAATACAATGCTAATCAATAAACAAAAGACTGATTTTGTAAATAGAATGTCATATTTTTAAAACAAAATTAATTTGAATTTAGAACTCATAGCCAATCAAAACTTTTTTTTGTTTGAAAAAGTCTGTACTGCAATACGGCAATTTCATAGGTAAAGACCTATTATTATTTATTATATTTAATTATATTGCTGGACATTGTTTATGTAATTCAAATGACATGTGTATGTGTAATTTTATTTGTTCTTGATTATTTTAATGTAATGTTGTATGATTTTTAATAATATTTTTTATATAATGTATGGACTAAGTCTAAAATAAATGAATTATTATTATATTATTTATTTTTGAAGATCAACAATTTGAAGAATCTTGCAACATCTGTATGTTACAAGATTCTTCAAATTGTATTCAGAAAAACTAACAGAAGCAAACCAGATTGGTTTAAAGATTTTTAAAATATTGTTTTACTATTGTTGTAACTACATTTAGGGATTATGAAGAAAAAGAAAAATATTTTAATGATTGTTTTGCTTCTGTTAGTTTCTCTTTATAGTTTTTGTAGTTCGTTTTTGAAAGCTTTTATACTTTTTTTGAAGAATCTTGCAATATCTGTACGTTTCTGAATTTTTTTTACAGCAACTTTTTGAAGAATTTTTTTAAAATAAAAATGAGAAGAGTGAATTTATACAAACAGGCACATTTAAATCTATTTTACGTAAATGCACGAACTTCTACTAAGAATCAACCCTTTCGGTAAGGGGTCGTGAATATTGGATGCGGAAAACCCTTCATTCAATAAAAGCTAGTTTGATATTGAAAGTAAGGAAATTATTATAAATTGAGTCACTTTTCACTGCTTCGTTAATCTGGTGGTTGCCATAGCGACTGTTGAGCATGAGGTACTAAGCTAAGTTTGATTCTAAGGTCGGGCAAAGTGTGATTGGGTTTTTTCCATCAGGAATTTCTCAGTAGCAACTAATATAATAAGAATAAGAAATTAAAAAGAAAATTACTTTTGCTGGGAAACGAATTGCGTGATTCCGGAATTCAGTTCATTGTTCATAACTCAGGCAGAAATTATTATGTTATTCTTATAGACAGAATAACATTCCCATTTTCAAAGGTAATACAAGGTAAATTCTCGGAAGTGTCCTTTCTTACGAGGTTAGATATTTTGATGTAAAATTATTAAAGTAGATAAGTCTTATTAATGAGTATTCTAACTTGATCAGAATAAGCAGTTGATTGATTTTTTGTTGTTGTTTTGTTTGTATTTTTGTTACCTTCATAAATCACGAGTGCTGATGAGTTGGCTACAACTGTAGATTCTTGAAATGAATACTGATTAAACCCTTATTTTTCCAGTTATGTTTAAATACCATGTAGTAAGAGCGAGCCCATTACCATCAACTGGAGGCCTGGCTGTGAAATTTCAGAGGAAAAGCCCCAATACCGCTTTGCCTGAACTGGGGCTCCAACCTAGGACCTCATGGTCCGTAGTAGCGGCCAAAGAGGCAGTCACTAATAGACGAATTATTTTGGAATTTAATCTCTTTTGAAAATTAAATTTTATTTCTTATAAATGTTTTAATAATAATAATCTTTTATTATATTTGTAGGTTGTGTGGGTGAAGTTTAAATAATAGTCCAATAACAGTGGAAGGAAGAAAGTTCATTCCACACACAAGTAGTCACATATTATTATATCACGCACACACAAGAGTTCCACAAGACAGAAGGAGTGGTAGAAATATAGATGGAAGAGAGAACAGTATGAAAGCGAGAAACATAAACAAAGTTATAACAAGCGCGGCGGAGGCTAAGCAGAAAGGATAGCTAACTCGCGTGGCAACAGTCGTAAGCTCACTGGCCGACCGGAGCGAGGCATGCGCGCTGCGCGTGCGGTAGGCGAGAGCGTGACGGGCGATCGTGCCGTCCCGCTTGCGCCACAGCCATGCGCCCTGCGCGTGCAGCGCCAGGACAATGACCGCGTCATAGCATCGCCGCTTGTTTTAACTAATGCGAAAGAGTTTGTCCACTTTGTTTGTTTGTACATATTATTAAGTCTGTAAATATTTATTTCTATTTGATGTAATTAGAGATATAATGTTACTGTATAGTTAATAATGAATTTATCTGAAGACAATTTCTGTGCTTTTAAAGTTAAGTAAGTATTATACAATAATTAGTAAGTAATAAAAATACATGTGGTCAATACAATAAGTGTTATCATCATTCATCATTTCAGCCCAAAAGACGTCCACTGCTGGACATAGGCCTCCTCGAAGTGTTTGACATTTTGGGGGGCTTTGCCATAATCGCCGCGCTTGGCAGGCGGGTTGGCGATCCCAGTACGGTTGTTACAAAAAAAAGACACAGAGAACGCTGCTGCCCATTCTCTGGCAAATCCCTTAGTCGCCTCTTACGGCACCCACGGGAAGATATGGGATTGTGCAGTATAAGAGTTAAATACAACTTTTATAAAAACAAAGGGTTAGCAATCAACGCTCAAAACTGGCAATCACAAACCATGATACCCACTTAGACAACTCAAGCAAAGTTGTCACTTCGCGAGAACAAATTGATATTTTCTCCAAAGAAAATATGAATTTGTTTCCTGCTACCCCCACAACTTTCCCGCGAACATTTGCCTTTGACAATATTTCATGTTATTTACTCTTTTAAGGGATAGAATAAATTTTGTCCTCTCCCAAAATGTCTCCGTGTTGTGTCTGTAACAGATGTTACGAATTTTTTTAAGAGAAAATTTTATTTTTGTTTTCCGTACTGAACTTATTATTTCGATGTTCTCTCTGAATTTGTTTCGAAGCTTTGTTTGAAAAAGATTTAGTGGTAAGTGGGTTAGCGTAGTGGAATTTTAATTTTGTTGGGTAAAAGAAACTGGGCTTGGCACACTCCACCTGTGATTTTCCCACTGCTGGGACACCTCTTCGTATTTTTTTTAATGAATTTCATCTCGCAGTTCAACGTAGGAGGTTGTCGTCTGCTTAACCGGACTATCATGTGGGTGCCTTAAGAGTAAGGCCTCCAGCCAGGGCATAAAAACTTACAAACTAAGCGACTACACGCTAAGGGCACCCCCTGTGGGGTACGAGCCTCGGCTAAGGGCGTCACTGGCACACTAAACACTGCACTGCACAAAACTACTGGCACAGCATCGCGGGCTGGCTTAAGCGAGGGTCGGGGAGGGCATGGACCGGACTTCGCGACGGACCTCGACAGCGAGGTCGGAAAGACGGCGATTTGTATCTGAACTTTTTAAGAGTGCTAGTCTCTACTACTTTCCTGGAGGAAGGTGATAGCATCATCGGGGCTCTCTCTTTGTAAGAAGAAACATGCTGTTATCAACCATCAACCTATCACGATCACTGTTTTGGGAGCACTGGTGATGAACATAATACAAGGTGTTGTTTTGCAACCTCGTCAAATTCTAGGAGGTAACTATGCTAATGATTCTCGACCCGAATCAATAATAAAATGAGTAGGTAATTTTCTTTTTTTTATTTATTTACTGAAATCGGTATCTGTGAACCACCCGTGTTTTAAACACGGGCCGTCTGATCCCCGCCTTATAACGTCGCTTACACACAAACAAAAAACCTCATACGTTTTTTCGATAATTTTATAATCCCTAAACCACGTTAAGGGGGTTATTCTGAAATATTGACAAATTTATACAACAAAAAAACGCAGTGTTTTTTAATAATTTACTAGGTACCGTAATTTATATTGATTATTTATGTCTTTTGTGACAACATCCTGAATTTTGACGAGGATGCAAATCAACACCTTGTATAACGCCTTGTTGTAAAATTAACTTTTGTGCTATTAAATGTGCTATTGAACACCCACATTTCGCCAGTTTTGCTTAAGTCCTATGTAACAAGGGGCGAGCCTATTGCCATCTACCAGGCACAAATTCAGACTCTGTGGCTGGTACTACGAATTTTTTGGAAAAACCCAATAACACTTTGCCCGACCGGGAATCGAACCCAGGGTCCCACGCTCAGCAGTCGTGCTTGTGACAACTAGACCAACGAGCCAGTGTTGATAAATCATAGCATTTTTAACTAAGTACTGATTTCTTTAAAATACATACCTGGAAAACATTTGTTAATCTCTTGTAAAGCAGAGTATATAAGTTAACAGAGCCAAATTCATGTACTACAAAATACACCAGACAAAACCAACGGAGGACAAACCTCTTCCACCAGTTGCTTCAAGATCTATTGTATGTGAACGTTATCCTTTAAGCCACGTCAGGAGACTTGTATCTTAACTGCGATGTAGCTATTGTTCATGTGCATTGCAAGTTTAGAAGAGATGTCTTCCCTGTGAAGCGGTTTCTGTCCGAACTAATACTAGATGAAATAATATTTTATCATTGAAAACGATACTTGAAACATCATAAATTAAGGGACTGACATGAATAGCAATCTATATAATACATATGTCGGAGACGGACTATGAATCGAAAGCGCGCCAAAGGTCAAGCGACCAACTTACCAGTCTACCCACCACACCTAAGCGCGCTTACTACAGAGTCGTGATGTTTCTGGCTCGCTGTGGGGAGGACGGTCTGTGTCTGACCGCTGCGGAGTCAAGACGTCCCGAAACTGTTCCCCGATTCATGGTGCCTAGTGTTATTGTGTTGGATTGTAATTTCAAGTAATTTGTTAGTTCGATAAAAGCAGTGTACCGTGTGTAGTGTGTGTTTTCATTGCACGAAACCCATGTTCTACCCACATGATGACCGTGTCTAACGGAATAAAAATCATCTAACTGCGACACATATATCTATCTGCCGAGTCTTTTCCCAACTTTATTGCGGTCAGCTTCCAGTCTTACCGGATGCAGCTGAATACCAGTATTTCACATAGAGCGACTGCATATTTGACCTCCACAACCCTTTAGTATTGGGTAATGCAGTATGACTGGTTGTCAGACTTTCGAGCCACTGACTTCCTATAACTATTGTCAAAGGTGTACAAATGACAGCCGGTACCAACGGCATAACGTGCCAACGTGTAATAAATAAATAAATAAACTCGGTAACCTAAAGATCGACCCGTGTGGCTGTTATTATTATTTTAGCCACAAGCTCACAGAAGCTCGTGCTGCTAGAGAAGCTATTATGGTATATTATGGTATGGTAATATTATAATGTCATCGAAACAGTCTCTCAAAAAGGCTGTCTCGACATAAGATCTACAAAAAATTAAAATAATTAAAACTACTCCCAAAACAAAACTGATGAATCTGTACACAAAGCGTTAAACGCATCCCACCCACTTTGATAGCCAGCTTGCTATAGCGTCGGCTAAAGTTTCTCAAAGTGTAAGCGACTGAAGGCATCCGATGGAAGGTTCTCGTTAGGGGCGCTACAAAGGCTCCATTGTACTCCACAGACGGTTCTAAATGAAAAATATAACTTGTTACCAGAGTGCTTGAGTAATGTTTCGAGACAAGATGTCATGGATACTTTTGAGTTTTCCCAGTATTGCCGTCATTTCCGTAGTGTGTTTATTTTTTAGTTCTTCTCTTTTTGCAGTTTTGTAAGTAAAACAGTTTTATTACGTTGTGCATTAATTATTTATTTTAGTTGACAGCTCAGATGTTGACAGATGCATATTACATCAAGATACTATCTTATATCTTATATATCTAAATACGTGGGACACTCAGAAAGTTTTGCGAAACTAAAAAAAATTGTTCTATACGTACATATATTTTTATTAAATCTTTTCAAAGTACTTTCCACCAGCCTCTATACAAAGATTCATGCGCCTAAACCAGTTTTCAAAACACTTTTTCCAGTCCGCCGCAGACACCTCGTTTACAGCCTGCTCGAACCCAGCCAGCGCATCTTCCGGCGACGAAAATTGTATCCCTTTGAGCTGATTTTTTATTTTTGGGAATAAAAAGAAGTCACACGGTGCTAGATCAGGGCTGTAAGGAGGGTGACCCAGGAGTTTGACTGGCGTGCTGTCCAGGAAGTCCCTCGTTTTGAGTGCGGTGTGCGCAGGTGCATTGTCGTGGTGGAGCAGTAGCCCGCGGAGCCCTGTGTTTGGTCGCTTGTTGCTTATAACAGAGAAAACTTCTGGCAAACATTTGGAAGTATACCATTCGGCATTAATGCTTCTTTGATCCCGTAAGGGAATTGATACCAAGTGGCCAGTCAAATTAAAAAAGCTAGCGATCAAAATCTTACCCCCGCTTCTAGATCGCTTCACTTTGGTAGGCGTTGGCTCATTTTGAAACACCCAAACAGTCGACTGGCGCTTGGTTTCTGGGTCGTATTGATAAATCCAGGACTCATCACCTGTAACGATGTCGTAAACACGCCGAGACGAGCCTGCTTCAAATTTGTTAAGCATATCACGGCACCATTCCACCCGGGCCTGCTTCTGAGCATCGGTGAGGTTGTGCGGCACCCAGCGTGATACTATCCTCCTCACGCGAAGATGGCTGTGTAGAATCTCGTGAACGCTTCCCGATCCAATCTTCAATATGTGTTGAATCTCCTGATATGTAATTCGCCTATTGTCTTGGATTAAATTTTTCACTGCTAGCACGTTTTCTTCGGTAACAGCCGTCAAAGGGCGACCGCTTCTTTCGTCATCCCCCAAAGTTGGTCGACCGCGCTTGAATTCGTTATACCAACGATACACGGTTGCCTTGGAAGGGCCTTCATCCATGAATGCCATTTGAAGTCTATCGTACGATTCATCCGGTTTCAGGCGACACTTGAAATCGTATAAAATCATAGCTCTAAAATGTTCCCGGCGCAGATCCATATTTCAGTGAGACACAATACTTTGAATTAACTCGCAAAAAATGTGGAGGGAAATTTTGAAATTGGAACTTACTTATTTTTACTTATAAATAATCATATTTTCGAAAAACATAATAACTGGCCAGTCTCCCATATATAAAAACTTTTTTTCGCAATACTTTCTGAGGGGCCTGGTATATAAAACTCAAAGGTGACTGACTGACATAGTGATCTATCAACGCACAGCCCAAACCACTGGACGGATCGGGCTGAAATTTGGCGTGCAGGTAGATGTTATGATATAGGCATCCGCTAAGAAAGGATTTTGATCAATTCTACCCCCAAGGGGATAAAATAGGGGATGAAAGTTTGTATGAAACTTTGTCAATTTTAAACCGATCGGGCTGAGACTTTACATGCATAAAGCTACTATGACGTAGGCATCCCATAAGAAAGGATTTTGATAAATTCTACCCCTAAGGGGATAAAAAAGGGGATGAAAGTTTGTATAAATCTTCTTAGATTTTCGACTGATTGAACTGAAATACACGCTAAACAAAACTAAAGCCGCAAAAACTAAACCTAATTAAGAATAACACTTCTTAACGCGAGCGAAGCCGCGGGCAAAAGCTAGTTTAATTATATTTTTGATGCTCTTTGTGTATAAGCATACATACATAAACTCAAGGCGTTATGCCATGGGGGTGAGCGCTTACCACCGAGGGTCATCTTAATACAAACGCACTCTATAAATACATATTCTAAATTTTATAAATTGACTTTTAAAAGAAAAAGACGTGCTGAGCCGACCCAAATAAATCGGTATAACATCAAGAGAATGATGTTGATGAAATTGATTGACAATTTTGTTACACGAAAATATTTTCTCCAATTTAAATTTTACTCCAGTTTACTCTTTCACTATACGTGACCGTTTCTTCACCTAGGACTTTAACGTAGATATATCTCTTTCCTATAGACCGGCAGAATTAAGTCTGGTTGTGGTTTCCTTTACAGGGCTTCGCTTACAAAACACCAGACAACTTCACCGTCTCTCAGCTGATATGGCGAGCATCACTAAAAATTCAAAGTGAGTGAAGAAAAGCCAGAGAACTAGCCTCGTAAAACAAAACCTCAGCGAGGAACCAATAAACTATCCAGACTAAAGTTTAATTAAATTTTGTATTGTCTTTAAACTTTTGGTACAAGTTATAGGCGGGTTTATGGATCAGCTTCTTCCTCTCTGGAGCTATGAGAACAGCTCTTGGTCTATCATGCTCCAGTTAGTCAGTCAGAAAGCAGCGTGGTTCACTGCACAAGATGTGCTCATTTCTGATTTCTAGTTCGATAAACTTAATAATTTCCAATTCCTAAGCTTGAACCTTCTGAAATAAATCACAAGAATTGTTGCATTCGTGTACAATATTACCTCATTCCTTACTGTTACTGTTAGCCTATATCATCCCACTACTGGGCAAAGGCCTCTCCCCATGACTTCCAAATCCTTCGATCCAGGGCCAATGTGGACCACTGGTCGTTGGTTCTGTCCAGCTCGTCCCGCCATCTCCTGCGAGGTCTACCGCGTCGCCTTCTGGCTGCGTCAGGGCTCCACATCGTGGTTATTTTGGCCCACAGCTCGTCGGGCATACGGCAGACATGGCCAGCCCAGTCCCACTTCCCACCTCATTTCTTATCAAAATGATTTATTCCTTCTTTATTCTACCAGACTCATGGGTAATTTGATATTTTATTTGTTAAGTTTTTCAGTAAAGTTTGATGACTTCTTTAAATTACGAGTCATGAACACCATACAAAAGACCTTTTTAAAACCCCTACACGTCGATCACTTGCACCAAACTCTAAGTTATCGCTATACTTTGAAAAGTTTGAAGGAACTCTTTGGCTTGAACACTCCGCTCAGACTGAAAGCGTTAAAATTTAAATTTTATCATTAATAATAACCGTGAAAGAAATCTATCCGCTAGCCCATGATTCATAATGGAGAAGTTTATTTAGAAGTTCATTCAAGTAAGTTTGACATTGATGTGGATTGAAAATTTTGATTCTATCAAAGGTGCAATTAAATAACATCATATAACATCACGGCTTATAATCCCCGAAGGTTAAGGCAGAAGTGTACCTAACACTACACCCACATTTTGCTAGTTATATTTAAGTCCCATATAATAAACAGCGAGCCTATTGCCATCAGCCGTGCACAAATCCAGACTCCGTGGCTGCTGCTGAGATATATTCCTGTTGAAAATACCAAACAAAATTTTCTCACCCGTTAATCGAACTTCATGCTCAGCAGTCGCGCTTTCGACCACTTGACCAAAGAGGTAGTCACAAGGTAAAATTAACAACAAGTAAGTCGTTTAATAAATTTTCAAGTAAGTTCGTAATCAAAATAAGCAGATGCAACAAAAATGTACTTAAAGAATGAAGTACACACATCAAAAGTGTCTAGGGATCAAGCATTTTTATGCGGATTTCTTGAGATTGAGATGTGGCTTTGTAATAAATTTATGATTTTATAAATTTATATGGATCCTTTTTGGTGCATTTCATAATTTGAATCAGGAACTGTGAATCAAATTCGAGTAAAAGATGAAAATCAGCTGTCAATATTTTCCCTATAAAAACATACAACGCATTGAAGACATTATTAGTGCTACTGTTTCCCTACTACTGATTAAAACCAACGTTATTATGGAGCGGCGACGTCATTTAAGCAGGGAAGAAATGCTCAGAGCCGTGGGAATGATAGAAGCTGGTTCCCGGCAACGTACTGTGGCTTTAGCTCTGAATACAAGTCAGAGTGTTATCAGTCAACTTTGGACACGTTACCGAAGCACTGGTACCGTGGCTGAGCGTCATGGAGGACGGTATCGCTGCACCACACGGAGACAAGACCGATACATTCAAATCTTAACTCGAAGAGCTCCAACAATAACCGCCATGATGTTAGCCGTGAGGCTTCATCACTCTTCAGGGAACTTAATTAGCGACCAAACAGTCAGAAACCGCTTGCATGAAGTGAACCTTCATTCCCGAAGACCGCTACGGGTACCACCTATAGCAATGCACAATCGTAGGATTCGATATCAATGGGCTCTTGAACACAGAAATTGGGCAGAAGAACAATGGCGTTTCGTGTGCTTTTCTGATGAGTCTCGTTTTGGTATGAGACCGGATACAAGACGTATACGACACTGGAGAACCCCTGGACGCCAACAGCGATTAAAATCCTGCCAGGAAGTCCATCCTTATAGTGGTGGAACCATCATGGTATGGGCGGGTATTTGGATCGGCGGAAGAACTGAGTTGATTTGGATCAGAGGCAACCTCAACGCTCAAATTTATGCTGAGACGATTGTATCAGACGTCATCGTTCCTCTACAAGTGCAAATCGGTCCCTTATTTCAGTTAATGCATGATAATGCACGACCGCACACCGCAAGAGTTGTAAGACAGACTCTCGCCGCAGCTAACATCAATGTCCTGCCCTGGCCTGCTCAGTCGCCAGACTTGAACCCGATTGAGCATGCATGGGATATGCTACAGAGAAGAGCTCTGCCGAATATGGAGGGTATCCAGTCGCAAGAAGACCTTTTTTTGTTGTTGCAACGAACATGGGCGGCCATTCCACAGCGTGATTTGGATGAACTCATTTTGAGTATGCCAAACCGATGTTCTTGTGTTGTTAGTGTTCGCGGTAGAAACACGGATTATTAATTGTTTAAGTTACCCAATAAAATTTTAAAGAAAACTGTTATTTCAGTCTTTTTTTCGAACTTTAATGTTAGTGGTTCAAATGTCAAAAATCCCTTTATTAGAAAATGGCAAATTTCTTTATTAATACCAGGCCCCTCAGAAAGTATTGCGAAAAAAAGTTTTTATATATGGGAGACTGGCCAGTTATTATGTTTTTCGAAAATATGATTATTTATAAGTAAAAATAAGTAAGTTCCAATTTCAAAATTTCCCTCCACATTTTTTGCGAGTTAATTCAAAGTATTGTGTCTCACTGAAATATGGATCTGCGCCGGGAACATTTTAGAGCTATGATTTTATACGATTTCAAGTGTCGCCTGAAACCGGATGAATCGTACGATAGACTTCAAATGGCATTCATGGATGAAGGCCCTTCCAAGGCAACCGTGTATCGTTGGTATAACGAATTCAAGCGCGGTCGACCAACTTTGGGGGATGACGAAAGAAGCGGTCGCCCTTTGACGGCTGTTACCGAAGAAAACGTGCTAGCAGTGAAAAATTTAATCCAAGACAATAGGCGAATTACATATCAGGAGATTCAACACATATTGAAGATTGAATCGGGAAGCGTTCACGAGATTCTACACAGCCATCTTCGCGTGAGGAGGATAGTATCACGCTGGGTGCCGCACAACCTCACCGATGCTCAGAAGCAGGCCCGGGTGGAATGGTGCCGTGATATGCTTAACAAATTTGAAGCAGGCTCGTCTCGGCGTGTTTACGACATCGTTACAGGTGATGAGTCCTGGATTTATCAATACGACCCAGAAACCAAGCGCCAGTCGACTGTTTGGGTGTTTCAAAATGAGCCAACGCCTACCAAAGTGAAGCGATCTAGAAGCGGGGGTAAGATTTTGATCGCTAGCTTTTTTAATTTGACTGGCCACTTGGTATCAATTCCCTTACGGGATCAAAGAAGCATTAATGCCGAATGGTATACTTCCAAATGTTTGCCAGAAGTTTTCTCTGTTATAAGCAACAAGCGACCAAACACAGGGCTCCGCGGGCTACTGCTCCACCACGACAATGCACCTGCGCACACCGCACTCAAAACGAGGGACTTCCTGGACAGCACGCCAGTCAAACTCCTGGGTCACCCTCCTTACAGCCCTGATCTAGCACCGTGTGACTTCTTTTTATTCCCAAAAATAAAAAATCAGCTCAAAGGGATACAATTTTCGTCGCCGGAAGATGCGCTGGCTGGGTTCGAGTAGGCTGTAAACGAGGTGTCTGCGGCGGACTGGAAAAAGTGTTTTGAAAACTGGTTTAGGCGCATGAATCTTTGTATAGAGGCTGGTGGAAAGTACTTTGAAAAGATTTAATAAAAATATATGTACGTATAGAACAATTTTTTTTAGTTTCGCAAAACTTTCTGAGTGTCCCACGTACAAAGGTGACTTGGTTTATCGTTACTGTGACAAACGAAAACACTTTATTTGATGAATCCTTAAAGAAAATTTTAATTAATATCAATCAGGAGAAAAGTTATTGCAAAAATATATGTTGATCCCTAGACACTTTTGATGTGTGTAGTATCAGGGTTTGCCAATTTTTTGAATTCAGATTTTAATTTCTGACTGGAATAAGCTCAGGGGCACAGAGGACTTAGATAAAGTAACATTCACTTAGTGATAGCGGTGAAGAAGCAGTGAAACAAATATTGCATTGACTTTTAAAGGGAATTATTAAGTTTTTTACTCTTTTTTAGGGTTCCGTACCCAAAGCGTCAAACGGGTCTCTATTACTGAGACTTCGCTGTCCTTCCGTCCGTCCGTCCATCTGTCACCAGGCAGTATCTCATTAACCGTGATAGTTAGCCAGTTAAAATTTCTACAGATTATGTATTGCTGTTGCCGCTAAAAACTAAAAACAGGATAACATAAATATTTTATAAAATCACTTTTTTGTACGGAGCCATACAAAAAGTGATTTTTTTGCTCGTTTTTATAAATAATGGTACGGAACCCTTTGTGCGCGAGTCCGACTCGCACTTACCCTTTTTTTTTAAACCAATTTTAAATGTTAGATTTTACTTTAAGTACCTTCATGACCCCTGTACTGTTCAAAACATGCAATTAGCACAATGTTTTGAGTGCTTCAACATTGAGCGCTACCATAAACCGTGGTTTTTCACACCAAAAAAAGCCCTTTATGAGCAATGATTTTTGCGCAGTGTTATTTAGTTAGATGTATGTAGAAACAGTTCGATAGCCGGCTCCGTGAAGTGTCCGTTTACACCGTGCAGAGTTTTAAAAAAAATCTTTTTAACGTACGGAACCCTTTGGAACTAATTGCCACTTGTTTAAGTCCTCCTCTAACTTGGGATCATACCGATCGAATAAAAATAGTACATACTTAATACAAGGTGTTTTTTTGCATCCTCGTCAAAATTCAGGAGGTTGTCACAAAAGACATTAATAATCAATTTAAATTACGGTACCAAGTTAACTATTAATAAACACTGTTTTTTTTTTATTGTTTACGTTTGTCAGTATTACAGAATAACCCCCATAACGTGCTTTAGGGAATAAGAAACCCCACCAAAAACATTTCATGTAAAATGTTGCCAAGACGACCACATAAGATTTGCCCTGTGAAAAAGATATCAGATCTCATGTAGAGCCAAGCTTCTGAATCTACACGTCCTAACTCTACCGACCCTAGCTTCACAAATTCTACATATCAATAAAAATGTATGGCTTCGCCGTTTCGCTACCGTCGTGGAGGTGATGCGAATATTTAGTTTCTGAAGTAAGTAACGAAACAGCCAAGCCATACAATTTGTGAATTTAGGGTCGGTAGAGTTAGGCCGTGTAGAATCTGAAGCTTGGCTCTACATGAGATCATCAGATCTCATGTAGCTCAGAGGGTAGAGAGATATCTTTTTCACAGGGCAAACCTAATGTGGTCGTCTAGGCACATTTTACATTAAATGTTTTTTGTGGGATTTCAGTTCTTTTTGTAAGTTGCTAGGCAGTCTTTTTAGTGTTTTTATTTTCTTCTTTTTTTGAGGTGTATTTCTGGCACATCATCAGTGCCGGTTTTCATAGCCCATTCTCTGTCTTTGCCTTCTTTCTTTGATGGTTTATTGATTACCATATAGCACTTCAGGAAGTACCCTAACATTTTGAAGTCTCATAGAAAATTCCACCCCCCCATTTTAGGGGATGGGGAGCTAAAGTTATAAGTTTATGAATTTTTTTGTTGGTTGTTTATTAAACTTAGATTACATACCAAATTTCTGCTTTCTAGCACTTTAGGAAGTAGCCAAACTTTTTGATGATCATCAGTGTATCAGTGAGTGTGTCAGTGACGAAATCGGTGTATTTTAGATATCAAAAAAATCTAAAGTATTAGAGCTATTCAATTGAGACTTTGTATGTTTAATTAGTCTATTATTGACATTATATCCTGAGAATATCGGAAACCAACTATATGAAAGTTCAAAAAACAACGAAACACTTCGAGAAAAGATAGGTAGTGCCCTTGCGCTTCGGTTAAAACACGGGTGATTCACACTTACCGATTTCCGTAAATAAGAAAAAAATAAAAATTACCTACCCATTTAATTATTGATTCGGGACGAGAATAATTAGCATAGTTACCCCCATGAATTTGACGAGGATGCAAAACAACACCTAGGGTGTTCGACACCCTATGCAGATTTCCATAGCTGACTATAACAAAGTTTACTAATATATTGGGCCATGTAGCCACAACTAACACCATGCTTATCTTGGTTTACGTGGCTTAACGACGCCCCCCCGGCTTATGGGATCATCAAATATGCATTTGGTGTATTAAAGTCACCCTTTTCGTTTGTCCTTTAAGGGGCTTATGTGGGTCATGCCTCACTGACCTCTGAATTTACATGAAAAATCTGTTAAATGTCACATGTTCAGGGTTTTTGTGACACCGGTGACGGGGGCAGACTGGGAACGTTAGTAAACGTTTTTTTTTTTTTTTAATTAATTTGGTTTTTTTTTTCTGTGACTCGTACATACGGTTGTTTTAAGGGGTCACTGGTGTTGCTATGGAATTAAAATCATGGGTACTATTTCCGTATAATATATAAACACTTGTTTTTTTTTTATAATAATGGGCCCAGGGATTGCCGTCGTAAGGATTGCTACCAACGAATCAGGTCAATGTATACCTTTTCTAAAATAAACAAAGCTCTATTCGACAAAACTGGCAAAACGATTATGAAAGTCAAAAACAAAAAAAAAAAAAAAAAAATGAGTATACAAAAAAAACTCGAGAGCTTTTAGAATTTTCAGATTGCTACCTGTCACGTCACCTGTTGGTTCCAATGAATAACTTCACCATGTTATATTTTATTTCTGAAACATACACTTAATGAAATAAATAATTCACCGCTTCCTTCTACTGCATGCTATCCTTTCAGTACTTAAATTACATAGACGCAGCATTTTCCAGGTAATATAATGATAAGGTTGGCTAGCAAGAATCCGTCGCTCAACATATTATGAAAGGGTTCCCCGAAGGCGTAATTACTGTAAGACAGACCAAATATATTAAATGCTGAGACTTCAGTCATAGCACTGTCATTTGAAAAGGCGTGGCAGAATATTGTATGAACAGATGTATGAGACAAATCGGTTTCACATGACGTCAATAGTTTATTTGTATGGTATTATAGGAAATTGGTAAGGTGGAATATATTAAATATAAATGATTAATACTCTGGTTTCCCGTGGTTTTGATGTGAAAAAAAACCCAGCCAAATGCGATTCGGACTCGCGCACCGAGGGTTCCATACAAAAATTATTAAAAATATTTTATTATATGATGTAAAAATTTACGGTTTTCGCAATTTTTCCTTTATCTGTGCTTTAAGACGTTGCTTCGTACCAATTTTGAAGATTCTGAGTTCACGGGAAGTACCCTGTAGGTTTTGATTCCCTTGCAAGTGTCCAAAATTTTCGACATAAAACGGCTGTATCTTTTCATTGCGTTGGCTTAGAAGTTTAATTTTTTCACAGCTCTAAGAGACAGTAAATTTGAGTTTTTGATATAAATTCCAGCTTGATACCTTAACGCGTTCCTGAGAAAAAGGGTCTTGACAGACCGACGGACAGACGGACGGTAAACAAAGTGATCCTATAAGGGTTCCGTTTTTTTGCTTTCGAGGTACGGAACAATGATATTCTTTTCATTATCATCCACAGCCTAAATACACCCACTTCTGGGTCGAGGCCTCCCTTTTCTTGTGTCAATGTCCACGGTTCTGTGATATTCCTTTACTATATTTTAATATTAATTTGTATTATTTTACTTTCATTATTAGTATTAAAGGTAGGTACACGTACAGCTCGTCGGGTATACGGCAGACATGGCCAGCCCAGTCCCACTTCAGCTTAGCGGCTTTTTGAGCAACGTCAGTTATTTGTGTTTTGGAGCGCAGTTTGATGTTGCGTACATGGTCGGTTAGTCTGACGCCTAGAATGCTGCGCTCCATTGCACGTTGGCAGACCTTGAGTTTGAACTTTTGAATATTTGTCAAAGACCACGTCTGGGATTCATAGGTCAAAATGGGAAGAATGCACATGTCCATGATTTTTCTCTTTAGTGACAAAGGAAGGTTTCCTTTCATGAGCTCCTTCATGGACCAGTAGCTCTTCCAGGCATTTTCGGTTCGTCTTGTGACTTCCTTTTCTTGTCTGGACTGGAAAGAGACTAACTGGCCCAGGTAGATGTATTCATGGCCATATTGCAATTCTTCATCATTCACTCTGACCCTATGTTTAGTGGTGTTTGACATCAGTTTGGTCTTAGACATGTTGATCGCGAGTCCAACCTTAAGGCTTGCTAAACTGAGTTGGTTTAACATAAGCTCCAGTTCTGCCGCCGTGGAAGAGAATACACCAATGTCGTCAGCGAAGCGAAGGTTCGTTAACCGTGCCCCACCAATTTCAATGCCGCTTCTCTCCCAACTAACCGTAACTCCACGATGTGGAGCCCTGCCACAGCCAGAAGGCGACCAGGAGCCAGGAGGCCTTTGCCCAGCAGTGGGATGATATAGGCTAACAGTAACAGTAACAGTAACACGTGAACCTTCCAGAATAACTTTTCTAAATTATAGTGAAAACCGTATTTAGAATCTGTTTCAGACACAAAAACCGACATTAATTTATAATAGATATAGACTGTTTGCCGTTATTTTAGTTTTATGTAGCCCATTGCATCTTTAAAAAAGCCAGGCAGAAATCGACAGGTTCCTTTAAAGAATAAGACAAAAACACAGCACTTACCAGTTACCAGTAATTAAACGAACAAAAGTTGTCATGAAAAAAGAAAAGAAAAAAAAACACGATCTACTTTACTTAGGTATCCTTTCATAACAAGAAACCATCAAAAAACTTATAAAAACAAAATCTTCAACGATCGCTGAAAAACAAGATGGGGAAGGCCACTGGAAAACAAATGAAGAGTTTGCTGGATTCAAGTCACGAGTCCTGCGAGGTACGAATACGAATAGGTACGAATTTCCAGTGTTCCCTGGTTAGTTCAATATTAAACGTCGGTTTAACATCTTTGTTTTCCACCTTTCCATCACTTGGGTTGTAAAGTTGAAACCTGTTTTCGGTCCTGAATTGTTGTTTGCGTCTCCCGGTTTAATCATTTGTTTTTGTTTGAACTGCCTCGTTGGTCTCTTAACGGCAAGTGTAATTGGTGAGCGTGGGGTTCTGGGTTTGATTTCCGGGTCGGGCAAAGTGTTATTGGGTTTTTCAATTAGGAATTTGTTCGTTCGTTCGTTCGCTCTGTAGCGTTCGTAGTTAGGAACTTGGTGGTACTATACCACAGGGCCTCGAAAAGCACGTCAAGCCGTTGGTCCTGGGCCTGATCTCTATGCTATTGAACTATGAGGAAGAGGAAGAGCACTTTTGTCTGCGCACACAAGCCTGCACTATTATATCTCGTGGACCGATGGCTGATAACCGCTGAAACAGGGCGCTGTGACCGAAATGTGGTCAGGAGGAAAATTACTTCAAACATTACATTTTGGTAGTAACAAAAGCAAAATGAGCATTTCTCTTTTGTTTGCCATCTTTTCAAAAAGTAGCCAAAAATAAAAATATCAGTAAATCGCTTTTTTTGTCTTCAAATCAGATAGATTATTTCATGAATATTTTAAATTTTCAAACAGAATTCTATTTAATTTAGGATTTTTGTAAAAATATTATTAAAATCTAAATGAAGGTAGGCTAAACGTTCCTATTTTGTTACTCCTTATTTGGTAAAAAAAAACGTAATGTCGCAAATTCTGTGGCTAAAATGTTATGTTTCTTAAACTTCATGATACATTTAAAAAAAAAACTGTTGCAAAGGAATAATAAGAAAACTGAAAAAATACTTCCAATTTAGGTGCTTCAATATTTTTTTGTTACTTTTAACTCAGAGTCAATTTAAAGTTTTGATTATATGAAAAATAAACAAAATTTAAAGATTTTGATTATTGCTTATAAAAACGTTAGGCAAAATTGATTTTCTGTACAAAAAATATTATTTTTTTATTAAATAAATAAATACATAAAAGTGAGTTTAAAGACGGGCGATTTTTGGGACAGTAACAAAAAAGGAAGTAATTGGTAACAAAACAAAAACATAAAGCTGGCTCTATAATGCTTAATAAAAGGATTAAAGATATGAATAAATAAAAAGACGGTTTCGTGCTAAATCATAATCAACGTTTAATAAACTATAATTTAATCAGACTCCAACTTATCCGGGTTTTGTTTTTATTTATCTCTACCGTTTAATCTTTTCTGCCGGAGTTAGTCGTCTTTTCTTGTACTGTTGAATTGTAAACATAGCTTTGTAATTCCGTTTTTGTTACTTAAGTTTCCGCTTATACGTTATCTACCCAAAAGTAACAAAAAAAAGTAACGAAACAAGTAATGATTTTTTAAAAATATTTTTGTGGTATTTAATATTGCAGTTATGTCTATTAGTATACACTAAATTTTACCGGAAGTTATTAACTATTGTAATAAGATAAAAAGAGAGAGTAAATATTATAAAATTTCCTTGAAACAGCAATAGCAAAAACCGGAATGAGATTTACTCAAAAACGGGTACATGCGCACACTACAAACTTCGGAACGGCAATTGACACAATACATCAATATAGCGGCATTTAATGGTATCTACGGTGTTGAAATTTCAAAAAAAAACATTGCCGAATGGAAGTTTTTAATATTTCACATGTATAAAATTGGGTAACAAAAACTTAAATCCATTTTTGGAACTTTCTCTGGGACAAGTTTAAAATTCATTAAATAACCGTACAAATTTAACCAAATTAGCAAAAAGGCATTACAAAGTGGACCTTTTTACCTTGTTATACTATTTCAATCAAAATCTCAGTATAGTTTCTTTGAACCTTATCAAAATAATTGAGTTTGAAATTGCGAGTGGTAGACTGGGACATACGAATTTTCATACATTATAATTTTCGACAGCTTATATTTAGTTGGTTTTTTATTTAAATACTATGTATTTATGATTTGGTAAATTATCTTCTGTAAATTTAAGTAACAATTATGCTGCTACGCAAAACAGTATCAGTAATATATAGATTACACCAAAGTTATTCATCTACAATGTCATGGGACATTCCAAAAATGTGTAATGGCAAAAAAAAAGAGAAATGCTCAAATAATCAAAATCGGCCCAATTTTTGGACTTCACGACACGGCAATGAAACATCGTAACAAAACCGGTCTATCTAAGAACCAAAAATTCGTTGGGCTATGTGAAAATAATTGTGACTTCTAATGACCCATTGGCGTCTCCCTCAGCAATGGGACGTTATACTGACGCTATTTGACTTCAGGTGGCATAAAAGTCTCGAAAATACGTAACCCATAAGAAAATGTAACAGATAGAGTTGTTTCTCTTCAACACACCTCAAGGGAGAAAAAAAACATGAAAAAAACAAAGTAATAAAATTCCCCACAAAATCAACGGGCGGGTCACAAACGATACCCCAACTTGTTGGAACTAATTCAATCACACTAGTGCGAGGTATACCTAGGGATACAAAGTTTGTAAGCCGCTTTATTTCTTTATACTTCTTTAGTTTATGTGCGATTGATACAAATTGCTTTGGGGATTGTGGGCTAATTGTGTTGCTTGTGATTTTTTCCTTAATAATAAGGAGAATTCTAGATTTTCTGGTGATATTCTCCCTTTTAAAGTTGTATCAGTGTACACTGTTATGGGATAAAAGTAAAGCAGTCAAATCGAGTGTGTAAAATTCTGCTAAATCTGCAGCCGCCAGTTGCAGTTGAGTCCTTAATCCAACTGGTAGCCTCTCCTAAACCGGTTTTCTAAATATATTACAATATAAAAAATTAAAAAAAAAAACAAATGCAATGATTCAATTTTATTTGGCGGCAAATGCTTCAATAAAACATTTATACATAAAACATTTTAAAATCAAACATGCCTTTATCTGACTTAATTGTACTGTGTGAATTATCTGACGAATTCGGTTTATTTATTTTTTAGGTAGCTCATACCATCGTATAGTTAGGGAAATCAAAATATATGTACCTATTGAAAATTGACATACTCCTTCAATTTGCCGTATTATAGCCAATTTAAGTTGATAGTCAATTCGCGAAACAATAAGATTCGTTTCCCTAACTTCATTAATGTACTCTACTCGTACTTGGAACAAGAGTTGGCGTTGCACGCATCGTCAGCCCAAGCACTGTAGTCAATCTTCGGGATATCACTGCAAGGCACCAGTGGGTTTCTGAAATTAAAGATAATGTTTGTATAACCTACATCATTTACACTTACTAATATTTAAGCTGGATAAACAGAACAGAACCGGGAACTGCTATGGCAGAAAATAGGTTATAAAGGGGAGGCCTATACCCAGCACAGGGTGATTCACGGCTGACATGATGATCTTGTTCCTCTTAGCGTGTCGATGGCAATCTAAATTGTGTCAGCCCAGAACTGAGCCACTAGTTTGGCGCCCTCAGTAGCATCTATCAGTTCCTGTAATGAGTAAACAGCAGGACACGCACGACACAATATTAAGTGCCGACATGTTGATAATGATGATGAAGCTGGATATGGATAAAATATGAACAGTCCCACAGTTCCCATTGCTGGGAAGCAGGCTGCGTGAGAGGGAATTGGACATACTCCACCACACAGGCCTAAATAAGGGGTGGTGTGACATGTCATGTGGCTGTGACATGTCATATTCGTTTTCTCAGCACGTTATTCTTCACCGTTTTGAGGTCATCAAAATATTTTTACAAAATACTTGGTAGGTTTCAAACCCAAGATATTCCACCAGTTAGGGTTCAGCGCTGTTTTTCTTCATCATTGGACGAAATCTAAGGCACTTATTATTCATGCACAAAATAATGCCGTTATATTTTTATGCCACTCTCTTGCCTGGACATAATTATCATCCTTCACAAAGCCCATCTATCGTTTATTTGGTCTTCCTCTACTCTCATACCCATCCACATTCATACTAAAAACTTTCCTAACGACATTTTCCTCATTTCTCAGCATTAGACATTAAAACCAATAGGCTATATTTTGTAACTTGTACTTCTGATATCTTACTCATGAGAAATGGTGAGGAAAGCATTCTTCTGTATTTCAGGAACACCATCGGCAGCACAACACATTAACATGGCCAAAGTAGATTTTCTGACCTCTTTTAGTTGTTCTGAAATTGAAAAAAATATATTATAAGTCTGAGTTTTAGAGTTGTTGGGACAGTCGTGAAATAAACGTCAATTATAAAACTTTTTTTATTAATTTTAAAATATATTAATGTGTTTATATAAAAAAGAACGTCGCGTCTTCAATCACCACACGTGTATCTAAAGTACACCCACATTTCTTCAGTTATGTTTAAATCCCATTTACTGTAAAAAAAATTTAATAATTGTCTTAAGATATGATGTCCACAGAAGCTGTTGGTGAACCTATATGCATAATAAACAGAGGTCAGAATTAGTTAGAGTTATTTTTGTACTTGCATTGAAATGTTGATATTAATATGGATCTTCCCTTGCGAGTGCGCATTGGAATTTTGCAGCTTCGGACATCCGATGTCGGGTAGTTTAAATTGTGTAAAAGTAAATAACTTTTTTATTTAATAAATCACGGGAATTTTCGGCTCTTTAATATTAATCTCTGGATTTGAGGCATATCCACTTTATTCTTTCGCTGTATGAAATCAGTATAAGTACACAAATAACTTTACCTAATTCCGAACTCTAATAATAAATAATAAGGATGACTCTATTGGCAGCAATCAGGTATATTTATTATAAAAAACACATTCTGACTGCCTGAACTGGGAATAACTCACAAAAACTTACGATCAGTAGATCAACGATACAGTGAAAATATTAAAGTACGTACAAATAACTTACTTTCGCTAAACGCATGGTCTCTATTCTTCATCTCATACCAATGGCTGTTTGATTTAATAGCCCTGATCATGTTGTCGTTTAGGATGTTAGCAGTAGTAAGAGGGATGTGGCCTCCTTCCATGTTGGACTCACACCAGGCGCCAGCCATTAAATCAATGTCTCTCACGTGTTCATATGTACCCTTCAACATTTCAACTTTCTGCAAAAGATTTGGTAATATGTTAACTTGCTGCTAATATACATACAACACATGGAAGTCAATGTAGTTAATTTTTGAATATGGTATATTCCTTTATCCTTAAATGTTGATTAGACATTCATTGGTTGAAATATTAGGGTAATGAACGATAAACTAGGAAAAATAAAATAACAATAATATTAAAGAGACTAGAAATCGATTGTGCAAGGGGTGAATACCGAGATATGATGTCTGATAGAGGAGAATGGAATAAAAATACAAAAGCATCCCAAACGAGTTGGATTACTGGCAGAAGGATGGTGTCTTATTAATTCGTTCTTCCAAGGTAGCATATCCCGACTCTAAGCGATACTTATAAGGCTTTAGTGTACGCATGGCGTTCAATAGAAAAACTGATGAACGTCCGTTAAACTCCGGTGTACTGCTTATTCAAAATAAACTTACTTCTTCCGTCATGAGTCCAAGAGTTTTCAAGTCTTCAAAGCAAGTGATTTCAACACCTAAGAAGTGTTGTAAATAGTCGACGTAAGGAGGCAGGCCGAAGTTACGATTCTTATTTATGTCACCAGCTGTGGCATCAATACTTTTTTGGAAACCGGGGAATGCATAATTAGCCAGCTGAAAAAAACATAACGCTTTTTAAGCTGTGGTCACACAGAGGCGAATCCCGTATTGGATGCGGGACATGAGTGAGCATATCGATTGTTTTAATGAAGAAGTCACACGACCATTTACGCCAGTTTGCAACATGCCAAAACAAGTTATAGCATCGCTTTAGTTTGGCAAAAGCTTTCAATTTTTGGTGCCTATAATAATATATTGTTGTGGAAAGAATAATTTTTGCCTATGACAGAGAATCATCATAATGATTTCAGCCCAAAATACGCCCACTGCTGGTCATAGCCCCAAGTGTCGCCACATTGACATTTTGGAGGGTTTTGCCATAATCGCCTCGCTTGGCAGGCGGGTTGGCGACCGCAGTACGGTTGTGACAAAAGCACAGAAAACGCTGCTGCCCATTCTCTGGTAAATCCCTTAGTCACCTCTTACAACACCCACGGGAAGATATGGGATGGTGCTATTCTTTACGTCCGACACCATACAGAGAATGCCCCGAAGTATCTATCAATGTCCGGTTCCTCAACTGGTCCACAATTTGTACGTATTGGTTTGACCGAACTATTTTAAATGGATGATACTAGCACACGAGCGTAGAGCTTGGCACAAGCAAGTGACAAGCAGAGGGTAAAGTCGGGCTCTAGTGATGATACATTTATGGATACAGCACGGTATCTGAACGTTGAACTTTATAATTGCTAATTTAATGCAAAAAAGAAACATACTTACATCATAGTCAACAGACCCATCGTCAGCATGACAACCTACTCTGATCAAGCTCTGTGTAAAGGCTGTCATATGTTTGGCTAACAATCCCATTCTGAATATAGCCTTAAACGAATTGAATTCTTCAATAAAATTGCCATTGGAATCATATAGCCTGAAAGAAAAGAACTTCTCTTTACTTTCAGATTGAAGAACAAATTTATTACGAAATTAAAAAATAATACTCTTGTATAATTCTCTAACTGCAAATGTTACTTTAAAAATGTTATTTTTTATGTGATACTACAAATAACGACAACCTATACTTGTGCTGAGACCTTGTTTCTTATCAAATTTCATGATTTTAGGTCAACGAGAAAGCATTAGGTTTTGATTTAGTTGTTAAAGCAATTTTCTTTTTTTGCGTTGCCCAAGAAACTTGTTTTTTTATTACTCCAAAGGGCCGTAGATTCATTTTAACTGAGATACTACCTGGCGTATTTGGAAAACAGGATTTTGATATACAAAGAAGTGATCAGTGAACGAAGTGATAAGGGTTCCGTTTTTCCTTTTAAAAAGCTTGATATTATGTATTTTTAACCCCCGACCAAAAAAGAGGGGTGTTATAAGTTTGACGCGTGTAACTGTGTATCTGTGTATCTGTGTATCTGTGTGTCTGTCTGTGGCATCGTAGCTCCTAAACGGATGAACCGATTTGGATAAAAGTGGTGTCGTTTGAAAGGTATTTTAATCGAGAGTGTTCTTAGCTATGTTTCATGAAAATCTGCTCAGCCGTTTGAAGATCATCACGTCTTTTCTAGTTGATGTAGGGATTTAAAAACTTTCACAGGTAGTCTATTTGAAATGTTGTCGCTTGTCACCATGGGCATTGCTGAGGGGGGGGGTGTACCCCCCCCATTTATATTTTGTTTAATTTATATCTTTCCTTGGTTTCGTTAACCAGGAAAAGAAAGGCTAGGCAAAAATAAAATAAGTTTAAAAAGCATGAAAAAAATAAAAAAAAAAATTTAAAAAACCCACCGACACAAAAAACCTCTAAAAAGCCAAAAATAAATTAATCCAAGCGTCGTAGCGTCGGGGGACCGCTAAGCAGACCGCTTAGTACAAGCACAGAACAAAGCGGACCCCCGACGCTACGACGCTTGGATTAATTTATTTTTGGCTTTTTAGAGGTTTTTTGTGTCGGGGGTTTTTTAAATTTTTAATACATGAGTTACTTACATAGTTCTTGAGTCCTGGAAGAGATGGAAGTAGCGAAACATGAAAGTACAATCCAATGTCACTTCGGGGACCTTGTTCTTATCATAAATATCCCTGAATAAGTTGTCTTTCGTTATAATGCCAGCCTTTACAAGATTGTCATATCCTGGTGACGAACAAAATATTTACTATCAAATATATTGCATCAAAATTAGACTAACATACAAAGATTAAATTCGCTATGTAAATTTTTTTTCGACTATTTTTATTTTGCAAATTGTTAGGGACTTTACTTGGACTTAAAATTAATAGCAGTGGACTGTATAAACTGAGAAATATATCCAAATTTATGTACAGAATCAGAAATAAGGCGCGTGAGTGTCGTCGGTTGCTCTCGTTAATGAAGTGCCGTTCGGCTCCCGTACCCCCCCAGCACAGCTGTCCGCGCCGCCGTCGTCGCCCGCGCAGCTACCCGAAGTCTGACGAAGATAGCCGACGGCACCCGAACAGGGTCACTTTAAGCAACTAATTTCAAAACTTTTGGTTTCCGCAGACAGACGGTGACACCGAGATATATCCAAGAATGTGAGACGAGAGAGAAGAAGAAGATAGCGTTGTGAGGGTCCAATAGGCAGTCGCTCCATGTTAAATACTGGTATTCAGCTGCATCCGGTTAGACTGGTATCCGACCCCAACATATTTGGGAAAAGGTTGAAGATGATGATGGAATTAGATCAAATCAAGGGCTGGATTGGGTTGGACCTGGGGAAGCCTTTGCCCAGCAGTGGAAAGCTTAAGATAAGGGTTCAAGACGATATCACAAATAAATTACCTTGCACAGCAATATTCCACTCAAAGTGTATTTGGTTGTAGATAGCGATGTTTATATCTCTTGCAGTCTCATACAACAAATCATCGGACCAACATGGGTTCACCTGGGCTAATTCCTTGGCAATTATGTTGTGGTGTCTTACGAACCAAACAGATAAAAGACTGACAGCTACTAAGGTAGCGAAGTCTGAAATAAAATAAAAAAGCCTTTTAAGCCCAACACATCACTTGTCTTTTTCATTTCTCATTTCGCAGGTCTGATGGAAGACATGGATAGTTACAGCACGAACGACAACATTTGTGTCACTTGTTTGATCTAGTCTTTTTGTAATATGTTCAATTTTTTTTAATTTCATATTTTTGTTTTTGAATACTCTTTTTTATTTACCGATTGTTTGTAAATGTGTGGACATTATAGGCCTTATATATTCCTAGATCCTTGGTAACTTTTTATCTCGTTCTACGTTTTGTAGTTAGCAACGACTTATTGTCGGGCCTACGATGTCCTCCCATATATTAATAAGGCAGTCCGGTAGACTGCTTTGTTTTTTTTAACAGGTTTAAAAATTCTTACTTGTAACAACTTACAATTTTCAGGGCACCTGGTTTCATATGGTTTAACATTATTGGGACAAGATGCTGTTGGTCCATTTGGAGGGAAAATCATTCCATCTTCTTCTTCCACCGCCAACTCACCACCTTTGAAACTTCTCAAAATGGCATCACCTTTACCTTTCGCGTTGTAAATTTGTGATAAATCGAAGGCTGTAGTTGCTTTTTTAATCTGGGAAATTATAAAAGAGAAATGCGGTGAGATGCTTTCTTATTATGCTGTATAAGCTTTCAGAGGTTGTTATATTTACGTTTAATTAGTAAAAAAATGCACCCAGTGATGATGAATTATAAATGCAAAAGGAATCATACTCGATGGATTCTGGCCATCTATCTTATAGTTTTCGCTGATGCGGCCGCACATCTTGTACAACCTATGTTGTCTACGTTTTAGGAACTTTTACCCCTCCCCTTCCCCTTTTCCCTGTGTCTATTTAGCCAGTTTTGCCTTAAAGCTTGGTAAAATCTACTTTTATTTTTTCCAAAGGCTTTTTTTTTGTCCTTTATTAATGTGGGCTAGTCCTTATGTTAAGAATCAAGTTCATACCCTCAACTTTGTATCAGTTTTCGGGATAATCAAATGTTCGGTGCGCTATCAACTGGGTGCAACAGACTCCGAGACTGCTACTGAGGAAATCGTGATGGAAAAACCCAATATCACTTTACCCGACTTGGAATCCGAACCCTGAACCACGTATTCAACAGTCGCGCTTGCAATTACTAGACGAACGAATCAATCAGACATATTCTATCAGATTTATTAACACATGTTTAATAATACCATTTATCTTCAGGGTTTAGCTTACCGGTGAAGGTACTGCGTCCCTGGTGCAGTTAAAGTCCTGGTAGGTGAGAGGCCTGGTGCTATTCATACAACGGACACCAGTGTACTTGTGCACTGGATCGTCCGGGAGGACAATGTTCGGTGTACACGCGTAGTCATTCATGTGCTCCTTTTCGCAGCAATAATTAGTTTTTCCCAACATATTTTCTGCACACACGCAAACTCCATATTACAATTAAGTAAGCAGCACTACATAACACCTGTTTTTGAATTGAGATTTAAAGCCTGAGAACTTGGTCACTTTGTATTTAATTTGTAAATCAAAATTAATATTACTAAAAAAAAAAAAAAATTCGTGGTAAGATATGGAAGGAATCAGGTAGGAATTACTTTGACAAATTCTCAACTTCAAATTCACGATTCAGAAACCGGAGCGAAATTTAAAACAAAAAAAACTGGTTCATCATCTGCCTGCCTTATCCCAAACTATCTTGGGGTCGGCTTCCAGTCTTACCGGATGCAGCTGAGTACCCGTATTTTACTGGGTAATACGATACCCCTTGGTAAGACTGGATGTCAGACTTTTGGCTTCTCACTACTTGTAACGACTGTCAAAGATCTACAAATGATGGCCCGGACCAACGCCTTAACGTGCTTCCCAGAGTATAGAGGAAACTCGGTATGTAATTATGACCACCCATCCACGGACCAACCTCGGCAAGCACGGCTTAACCTTAAAGATCGACCCGTGCGGCTGTTATTATTTAGACAGGAGCTCTTCAAAAAATTAGTTCTTTTGAATTTTTTATAGTTACCAGTGTCATGAACGGAACCAATATCCGCGTACACGAACGCTCCGAATCCTGGCACATTGTTGTTTAAGAGTTTATGAAAAGTTTTCTGCTGTTTCAATAAATTAACACTGACATTTCTTGCCAAAGGAAGTTCTTTTCCAGATTGGGCCTTCCTTTGTTCATACCCTGTAAATAAAAATCTCTGCTTGGTTAAAATCCTTGCACGAAGTCGACGCACAATCGAAACATTATGTCTGAAAGCATGAAATTTTACATAAAAGTTCATTTTTAAAGGATGTTGATGGGATATTCGTAAATGCTGGTTTAAAAAAAACAACAAAGGTAATCTGATCAACTAAAAATCAGCCGGTTTCAAAGGCGACTAACCTATAAACTTGGGTAGTCCACGAAGAAAGCTTTAGCGACATCTATACAAGCTCTTAAGAACAAAGTAAGTGCCTACCGACAGTAAAAAGCTTTACTCAACAGCCTGACAACAATCATCGGGGCCATCAGACACAAAGTCCGCGTGGTTGGAGAATCCTTCTTTTTCTATGGATGACGAGGAACTTTCTGTTTTGTTTTTCATACCTCTTAAAAGGTATTCCTTTAAATAACTAATTCATATTTAAAAGAAAAGTTTGCAAAATAACATTATTTCGTTCGATTTCTCGACGTGGTGTTTTAATTCCACGAAATAACACTTTAATCGACTTGGGAATTGTGCCCAGGACTCCATGCTTAGTAGTAGCACTTGTTACCACTGGACCAATGACGCAGAAAGAATTTGTTAACGTGGCTCAAAAGGATGCCCAAATTAATTGGGACTGGGCAAGACAATCATGTCCGTTGCATACCGATCGAGCTGAGGGCCCGTGTGAAACAGCGCCACGGGGTCGCGGCAGGCCACCGGGACCACTAGGATGTCCTCTTTAAGAATTAGAAAGAAGCAACGCAGAGTCGTGACCGTTGCAAGGAATTTAGGGAGACATTTTCCCAGAGTGGAACAAAATAAATAATAGTAATATTAAATTATATTACTTACCGTTGTAGAAATGGGCTGGCAGTGTCCTTGAAATGGGTGAGAAAAATGTTCCTCTTGCAGGATTATTAACATTGTTACACGATCCATCGGCACGACTCCATTCATTTGTAACGCAAGGTTCAATATCGACAGTGCAAGTACTGAAATATCAAAAAAAAAGAAATAATTACACACTATAGGGTATTAATAAACAGTAACACCAGCCGAAGGCCTATGATTCGGACATCTGAGGTGGCTTTCACTTGGCAGATGGATCAAGGCCTTGATTCAGAAAGCAATATTTCTGGACATAGCACGTATTGTTAGCAGGTTCCTCTCTCAAGAGCCCTGATCACCAGTAGCTCGGATCCTTTTCCCGAAGCCGGTGGGCTACCAGTTTTAATTTTTTAATATATTTTTATATTCAAATATTTAAGATGAAAAAGATGTGTTGAAGGAATGAATAAAGGGAATAACAATACCAGCATATGAGTTTCCAACTATTGGGCAGTGGCCTCTTCGCAAACAGAGTTGGCACGAGCATTGATCACCACACTTGCTCAGCACGGGTTGGGGATTTCAGACTTACGTTACTTAAGTCCAAGTTTCCTCACAATGTTTTTCTTCACCGATGTCAGTGATCTCCAAGATATACTTAGAAAGTACTTGTGAATTGAAAAAGTCACATTGGTACTTGCCTGGATGTTAACCCTCAACATCAACTCTCAACTCAACTCAACCTCGTGCACAAAGGCGTGTCTTAACCA
The DNA here is from genome assembly GCA_949152445.1 of Cerastis rubricosa. Classification (NCBI taxonomy): domain Eukaryota; kingdom Metazoa; phylum Arthropoda; class Insecta; order Lepidoptera; family Noctuidae; genus Cerastis; species Cerastis rubricosa. The sequence continues at coordinate 2,508,555 of OX424529.1, forward strand.
GTCGGAATTAGGTAGAGTTATTTTTAACAATTTTTGTACTTGCATCGAAATGTTGATATTAATATTGGTCTAGCCTTGCGTGTGCGCATTGGAATTTTGTAACTTCGGACATCCAATGTCGGATGGTTTAAATTGTGTAAAAGTAAATAACTTTTTATTTAATAAATCACGGGATTTTTCTGCTCTTTAGAAATAATCTCGGGATTTGAGGCATATCCACTTTATTCTTTGGCTCTATGAAATCAGTGTAAGTACACAAATAAGTCTACCTAATTCCGATCTCTGGTCTTAACCTCTGGGCCATCACTGCATGAATTATTGTACTTATCCAGTTTCAAGAATGGCACACACACTGGTAACGGCTGAACGGACTTGGATGGTTATGATTATGATGAAATTTGGCAGACCTGGGGTACTTTTTATTCCGATTACTACACGTTCCGGAGGTTTAAGAGCGTTTATACCCTACGGCATTTCATACAAACTTTCAAGTCGTTATTTTCCGAAATGACTGAACAGATTTTAATGAAACTTCCTACGTATAAGCAGTATACATAGGTCTAAAAAGTTACTAAAAAACATTTTCGAAAAATATTGTTACAGCTAAATTAGACCGATTTTTAATTATCTATAGAAACAGAAATTTCCAATTATCTTCATTTTTAACAGACATTTCGAAAATGTTTTTAGTAACTTTTTAGACCTATGTAATACTGCTTATGCGTAGAAAGTTTCATTGAAATCTGTTCAGTCATTTCGGAAAATATTGACTTGAAAGTTTGTATGAAATGCTGTAGGGTATAAAGTAAACGCTCTTAATACAGGATATAAACGAGGGCGAAGCCTCTGACAAAAACTAAGAAGCAAATAATGGAAAGGTACTCACTCTTTCAGGCCGTTTGTTTCATAAAAATCTAACAATTCATCTGAGACAGGTTTGCCTGTGTAATAATCGTATAAGACCCCATAGCTAAGACCAGTGCACAGCGAAACCAAGAAAATACTTGTTACCAACATCATGCGCCGCTGTTCTGCGTGTCCATAGTTTAAATTACCGTTTTATATCAAAATTCATTTGTGAGACAACGCTACATACGGAAACATATTTAAATAAGTAAACAAAAAATTTAAGAATTATTATATTATATTTTCAGAGGTGTGTCATATTTCGCATATGGATATGGGCTAGGGTTGGCACGCAATGACGAAATATTATTTTTCAATTTACTTTGTAAAAATCTAACGATGCTAACAAACAGCAGTGTTCAAAACAGCTGTTTAATATTTTGGGAAAATTACGAACATACAGGTACATACCAACGATTTCAGCACATCATTTCAGCCGAAAGACGTCCACTGCTGGACATAGGCCTCCCCCAAGAAGGGGGGGTTTTGCCATAATCCCCACGCTTGGCAGGCGGGTTGGCGATCGCAGTACGGTTGTTACAAAAGCACAGAGAACGCTGCTGCCCATTCTCTGGCAAGTCCCTTAGTCGCCTCTTACGACGCCCACAGGAAGATATGGGATGGTGCTATTCTTTACGTCCGACACCATACAGAGAGGTTACGAACATACAGGAACATACATACCAAAGATTTCAGTAAGAATCTATTCAATTGCTGGCCAAGTCTTATTCCACCTAAATACTATTTTCGTTAAATAGTTTAACCAAATGAATGTATTTTTTTTGTGAGTGGTTTGAACAGAGATTTTATACGATAAGGTGTCTGGCCATACCCTTGACTACTGAGCTGAGAAACCTGTGGTAACAAATTACCTGAAAATGCCCTTGGTTTAGAAGTCAAGTCAAGCCAAGCCAAGCCAAGTTGGTGGTATGTAACGTGACGGCTGACAGGAGAATTGGAAGGAAAAACGGGTTATGCTGATCCCAATTGACATGGGACAAGGGCAGGAAGATAATAATGATGAAAAGAGGCATGTACCGGTGGACAATCGTAGTAATCTTGTTATTTAATCAAGGCTTCCCCTAGACAAAGAAAATAATATTTTTCTTAAGCTAGTGGAGGCCATTGGTTAACATTATCAAAACAAATATAGAGAAGGTGATGCCAATTTTGTGTTCCAAGTGCAAAATAATATGAAAATTATTCGTTTACAATTTTTGTACAAACAGAAGCACGCTGAATCAGACACAATTATTTTATATGGGTTACTAGTTTGTGGAGGTTATACGGGATGTAAGAGACACTGACGCGAAAACGCTTACTACATACTTAGTACATCATTCTTAACACCCCCCACCAGGGCCATCTTTTCCACTGGGCATTCTGGGCACGTGCCCAGAGCCCCACGATCTAAGGAGACCTCAAGTTCCTGTGGCTGTCAATGCTGGAGCTTGCATAAGAAACTTCACATATCCCCAGCTGGACCGCAAGATAATAAAAGTTTGAGCCCGCGGAAGACTTTCAGCATAAGTCGATATTTGGAGCATAAGAGCTTAAGGATATTTTTTAGGGGCGGGAGGGAAATTTACTGCTCGTTTTTCATCCTACAAAGGCCCCACCATTCTCAAGTGCTCAGGGTCTCCAATTGCTTTAAGACGGCTCTGCCCCATAGACATTTTTGGCCATGTAGGTACATATTGCACTTTTGCAGGAAACAGTAGATTTTTTTTTAAATTACCGATCAAATATTTCTATGCGGGGTTGAAGAATGATTTACTGAGTAAGTGGTAAGAGTTTTCGCGTCGGTGTCCCCTACACCCTACACCCTATACTCCTGGTGAAACTGTTAATCAGCTGCATCTGTTTCGACTAGAAGCCGACCCCAACACTCTTGGGAAGTGGCTGTAGATGATGATGAGGATCACACAAATTATGTTTAATAAAGAAGAAGAAAAACATAATTTATTGGATCACATGGAAATTTCAGCCAAAAATATTATAATTCCTACAAACATGAAGTAGGGACACATAGTGTCCAAATTGTCGTAATCGTACACTTAAACATTAGGTTCATTATAAGAAGCATTATGGAATTGAATTGAGCAGCATTTCATTTTCAACATGGCGAAAATGGATAATGTCTCGTGGGTGTTAATTATAAACCTTAATAAATATTACTAAACAGACACCCAGTATGAAAAACCGTTTATAATGAAACCCAACAACGCTGTTCTGTGGTAGAAAAGGTATGCTATTAGTACATTTCCGGACGATCTCTTTCACAAAAATCTCAAAACTGCTACGGAATCTCATTTTTCACTTATTTATTTGTCATCGTTATCACTGGCTGAATTTACCTACTGCTGGATTGATGATTCCCGTGCCAACCTCAACCAGGTTTGTTCCCTAATGGCAACAATTTCATCTGTCCATCGCGTCGCCGGACCACTCAAAATTTATTTATCCAGTTCTTGGACGCAACATGGACACGGCCCTATCTGTGTCAGTTATGATAAAATCATCATCATTCTCCTGACTTTTACCCAATTTATTTGGGGTGGACGCAGCTTTTCTTCTTCCATACGTCTCAGATAAAATTAAAGATCATTATTTCATATAACGATCCACTGGTCTCTAAAATTTGGTACACAAAGTTTTGCTAGACCAGCTGTTTTCTTTATTATTGAATGTTTATCTTGCACTCTTAAACTGCTGTGTATGTTACATACTTAGTTACCTCAAATACAAAAAAATATTTTTCGCGAACCCATACGGATTCTGTATGGTGTCGGACGTAAAGAAAAGCACCATCCCATATCTTTCCGTGGGTGTCGTAAAAGGCGAGTAAGAGATTTGCCAGAGAATGGGCAGCAGCGTTCTCTGTACAACCGTACTGCGATCGCCAACCCGCCTGCCAAGCGTGGTGATTAGGGCAAAACCCACCAAAATGTCAATGTGGTGACACTTGGGGGAGGCCTATGTCCAGCAGTGGACGTCTTTTGGGCTGAAATGATAATGATTCAAATTCAAAATTCAAATTCAAATTGTTTATTTCTTCCACAAGATTTCAATTTATTATTAGATTGTTATTGGATGGAGCCTTCTTTTAAGCAAAGAATGCCTGTATTAGAAGACTCCGCTCTTCCATAACAAAATAAAGAAAGATATAACATAACATATTTAACCTAGGCAAGTAAACAAAATAACACAGACAAGATTGGCATAATTTGTATAGTTTGTGTGGTGTGTGTGCGTGTGTGTTGTATGCTTGCATGGGTGTTTGTGTGCCTGTGTGAGAGTATAGGTTATATCGTTGGTTTCAAAAGTTTTTCCGTTTCTTCATAAGTTAGTGGTTTAATCCATTTTATAATATTTTTTTTACACTCATAATATTGGTTTTCATATACACATATTTCTTTATTTATCCTATTATATAACCGAGCAGAACGTATTTAAAAATTGCATGGAGGCAACCAGTGTTTTTGTTTGGGGGACTTCTGCAATAGCATGCTTTCTTCGCTTTGCTAGTTTAGAGGCATCGTAAGGTAAGGTCTTATGTTTTTTCAATATACATAGTTTGAGTTATATATAGTTTTCTCACTGAGAGCAATTCGCTTAGGTTATAAAGACTATCTGTGGGATATCTTGTTTTCTTGAAATACATGGTTTTTATGAGGGCACGTTGTGCACGCTCTACTTCAATGAATTTAGTTTTTGCTGACCCTCCCCAGATAGGAATACAGTATATGATGATGTAACTTACGCGAAACAGGTTGGATCAGTATACATTTTTTAAATCTCTTGCCTATACTAATTCAAGTTTCTTTAATACAATTATTAGCATAGCATACACACTGTATCCCCGAAGGGTCAGGCATAAGTGTACCAATTAGTTCACCCACATTTCGCTAGTTATATTTTAAGTCCCATATAATAGGGGGCGAGCCTATTGCCATTAACCGGACACAATTCTAGACTACTGAGAAATTCGTATTGGATAAAGCCCGCACTTTGCTCGACCCGGGAATCGAACCCAGGATCTCATGCTCAGCATTCGCACTTACAACCACTCAACCAACGATGCATTACAATTATTATTAATGAACTGAAAATCCTGAACACGTCGGAACGAACGGAAATAAATACGACTTTAGTTCTACCAGCGCCATCTTGTTGATTATTGGAGAACAATTTATGCATTGTTTCATGATCGGTACATCAGTTATTAAATAGGTGATCACCAATACGTGGTACTACTGCCATCTCTTATCTCGATGAAGTACCTTTTAGGGTTCCGTACCCAAAGGGTCAAACGGGACCCTATTACTAAGACTTCGCTGTCCGTCAGTCTGACACCAGGCTGTATCTCATGAACCGTGATAGTTAGCCAGTTGAAATGTTTACAGATTATGTATTTCTGTTGCCGCTATAACAACAAATAATCTTTTCTTTCTTTCTTTTCTTTCAAAATACTAAAAACAGAATAAAATAAATATTTAAGGGGGCTCCCAAACAAAATAGTTATTTTTTTGCTCATTTTTATAAATGTAGGGACGGAACCCTTCGTGCGCTAGTCCGACTCGCACTTGGCCAGGTTTTACTATTTATGATGGATGGTAGTCGTAAGCAACTCATTTTCAGGTTTTTACACCAGGAATTAGAAGCTAGTGGCTAAATAGTAACAGCCGCTTGGTACAACCGTCAAGCCGCGCCTAGGTTGGTTCATGGATATGTGACCACTCTTTAGAAACCTAGTTCCCTCCGTAACTCGAGAAGCACGTTAAACCGTTGGTCCTGGCTGTTATTTGTAGATCTTTGACAGGGAAACAAGAAATCAGTGGCGCTAAAGTCTGCCAATCAGTCTTACCAAGAGGTATCGTATTACCAAGAACTAACTAGGTTGTGGGGGTCAGATAGGTAGTCGCTCCATGTAAAATACTGGTATTTAGCTGCATCCGGTTAGACTGGAGCCCAACATAGTTAGGAAATGCTTGGGTAGATGATGATATCAGGAATTTCACAGCAGCGGCCCGGAGTCTATAATACTTATGCCTTTTTGATGGCAACATGGACTACGACACTCATATTAGATGCGTTACCGACTCGTAGTCACACCAGATTGTAACACCAGTATGACAAACAGGATTTTTTTTTCTCGTTTGTCACAACACTGATTTTTTCACATCATGTATACTATAATTGATAGTGCAGTACCTTTATATTCTAATAAAGTCGATGTGCTGATTGGCGTTAGCCGACTTTCGTTCTTTGCTGACTGGTTACGTTTTTCTACTTTTAGTAATATTAATTATCTACTTTTACGTTTAAAAAAAAGTTTTAAAAAGTTTAAAACTATATAAAATAATTGTGGGACTATGTACGGCATTGCCGCAAACTCCATTAAAACTCGTAAAAAACGGATGGGAGTACATAAAAACTTAATGTAATTAATATAACGGGGAAAAGATGAAACAATTCATAGCATAATCATATGGGACTTAAGTGTTTGACAAATTGTGCACATTTTGTCATTTCGGTGGAAGGGAATTTCAGGTTTGATGTTATGTTATGTGACAGTGAAAACACACAGATTTATGGTTTCTTTAACTTTATTTACTAGTCGATAGAAAAACTGACAGAACAAGTAGTTAAAACATTCATTTTTAAAATCTGCGAAAGCAAAACAAATTAAATATTGGTATGATTTAATTCATTATGACAACTTTTATGTTTATTACTATTTCAGTATGTGACTTAACCGTCCAATTAGGTTTTTTATTTATTTTTTATTTGGCAGTTTAAAGATTATTATCATTGTATTCAGCTTTGCAGGCATCATCGGCCCAAACACTGAAGTCCAGCTCCGGAATTTGGCTGCAAGGCACAAGAGGGTTCCTGAAAAAAAGAATGTTAGTTTTATAATTAATACATCATAGAAATAATGAAGAGTACTTTACACTCAGCTTCTAATAAGTGTCTGTTTTTACGATCAGTCGGTATCCTTAAATGATTGCCTGAAATATTTTTGCGCTCTTGTAATTTTTTCTCTCGGTGTTGAACCGAACTGTATGTTTTATTTGGGCATTAATTTAGGGATAACCTAGAAGTAGACCGAAACCGGTTAGGCTATTAAATATTCTTTAAACTCAATTCTAGTCATATTCATAATATTGATGAAAGAATATTTTTGATTTCGGTACGTATACATCAACAATTATACTTTTTTTTTATTTTAGAACTCGTAGTTTGTGCTTATAAAAGAGATCAAAATAGGAATATCTTACTTGTCAGAAATTTTGAGGAAAGCATTCTGAGGAATTTCACTGACACCATCTGCGGTCTTGCACATGAACACCGATAACTTGAATTTTCTTACTTCCTTTAGCTGAGCTGAAAATCGAAAAAAAAACAGTATTTTAATATTTAAGTTTAAAAAAAGGAATTGGTACCATTACAAAGACCTTAACTGCAAACGGCAGCAGTTAAAGTTCAGTTAAAAAAGAAAAATCCTCGCTCACTTATTTGATGTCAGTTAATATAGGACTGCACCAGTATTGTCTTTATGTGGGCGCTCACTGCGTCGAATTTCATACTACAAAAAAGTGCCAGAGTATTTTTCCGCTTGGTGGTAACTGACCTTAATTTGGCCAATCGCTATGAAAGATTTCAGTGATATGATTGGTTTATTTCTATGCTAGCTCTGGATAGTTCCTTAGAATAGTCTTTATTATACTGTAGTACAGTAAGAAGCACTATTAACTTTCTTTATCTTGTGATTAGTGCTCAACGAGCACTAATATGCACCTATACACGAAGCAAGATTCATCAGCGATTTTATCATAAAAAAATCGAGTGACTTAAAAATAATCTTTAAGGTAACTGATTTAATTATTATTTATTTGTTTTTTGTTGAAAAATGATTAGTCTTTAATTTTGTTGTATTTTCTCGATATTTAACATTATGAAAATTCCTTTTTTTAAGCTCCTTTTAATGGTTTATTATTTGTGCTTTTATATTTTCTAAATCTGACATAGAATTTTGAGAATTTATTCGTAAAAACTAAATTGAAACGTTGAGATTACAATTTTTTATATTAGTATATATATAGGAACCAAAATAGGCTTCAATTATTTGTAACAACATAAAATTACAAGCCATGCAGTAGGAGAAAAGCACGTTTGAAGGTTGCTACGTGTATCAGCGCTCGTGACTGTACATCACAAAAAATACGTACCCAAGTACAAAGAAAATAAAGATATTTTATATAGGGATATAGAGGCAAGAATAAGTGATCTTATCGCTGAGAGTGATCAAGACGAACTTTAAATGCATTATAGGAAGAAGGAAAAACAATAATGCACCTGCACTATTGTTTCTCCTTCTTCTTTCTTCTCTTCTTTAGTCTGTTGTGTATCATTTACAGACATCGATTTGGATGAAATTTGGCACACCAATAGACCACACCTAAACCTACCTAAAATCCCGGTAATACGTTCCCGTGGCATAGTTGCCAACATCAACGCGACCTACCACGAGCAAAAGCTAATAAACAATAAATTCTTACGCAAAGTAAATGCATGTGGTCTATTTCCTCTCTCAAACCAATGCCTGTCAGTTGTCACAGCCCTGAAGTAGTTGTCATTCAGAATGGCAGCCACTAGAGCAGGTATGTGGCCACCTTCCATCATTTTTTCACACCAGAGACCAGCCATTAGATCGATGTTCCTCACATCATCCTCATATAGAGATTTCAAAATTGGGATGTACTGAAAATAAAAAAATCTCTTTGAGAATATATACACATGCACCTTTTTCTCGTGGGTGTTGATGGAAACTACAGAAAACCATCTGCTAAAAGTCTTCCACACTCGTTCACTGTTGTTCGTATACAGTCATCTGTTGATGCACTACTATTTACTACGCACCTGGCCTTTTTGAAGAACATTACCAATGAGGTGTAAAAGATGTCAGTTTAAAATCATTCGAATTTCCTTTGTTAGTTAGTCATTCTTTCAGACCCGAGACTCACAGGTATTTGACCATTCTTAGACCATTCTATTTGAACATGATATTAATAACACTGTGGAAGATACTTACTTTCTCCGGTATGAACTGTTTCAAATCTTCGAAGCTTTGGATTTTGATCCCAAAGAAGTGGTAAATGTAGTCGACGTAAGGAGCCAGGCCGAAGCGGCGACCTTTATTTAAATCACCAGCAGTAATGTCTAAAGCTTGTTGAACTCCGGGCAATCCACGATTACCGAGCTGCAAAGTTAACGTTTATGTATAAGAAAAAAAAAATAATGATTTATTAAATTCAGTTTAAATTCATTTCTATTTCATTGATTGCGTTGGTCTAGTGGTCGCAAGCTCATGCTTGCGACCTGGAATTCGAACCCAGGACCTCATGGTCCTGGGTTCGAATTCCAGGTCGTATAAAGTATTATTGGATTTTTCAAGAATTTCCCAGTAGCCCGGTTGATGACAATAAACTCACCCCCTATACGTAACTGGCGAAATTTGAGTGTACTATTTGTTCACCTCTGCGTTACCCTTCGGTCAATACAGGCGTGATGATATGTAATATAAACTTATTTCTTTAAGACAACTGCAGTGATCAGAAAAACAGCTTGTATTCTAGCGGTAGTAGCATTAGTAATAGTTTTAATCATGCACACTCCATGCGATGACGACCAGGAACTTTAATTTTTAGCGCTTGCTTATGTCGGTCTATAGGTGAACAACCTTACGTCACATACTGAGACACCTCTGTGCCTCAGAAAACTCGTTACGCTGTTGGACCTGGCTATAGTTCGTAGAGCTTTGACAAAGTTCAGAAAGTCTTGCCACCATCCTTTTCAAGGGGTATAGTGGTACTTGTCGTAAATGGGTTATAAAAAATACATTCAGCTGAATTGACGTCAGTGCTGCCACCGACGATGCTGTGGAATTAACGAAGTTCTGCGCTAAGAATTATAAATACCGTCGAGCTGGGAACTGAAGATGAAGAATAGGTTGCGAAGGTTAGAGCGGTATTTAGCTAGACTGGAGTGGTCTTGACCTTAACCTAGTTGAGAAAAGACTACGCAGTTAATGAAAAGTCGAGTCGGTTACCACTGTGCCACTCACTAACCACAAGGTCTATCATCCCCGAAGGATAAGGCAGAGTTGGAAGGGGGTCCAAGAGGGCCGATGCCTGCCAGGGTTGCGGGACTATTCGAAAGAGATACCGTGGCCCTGGAACGCACGCTAAGAAGGAACATGAATGGGTTTTAGTCAGTACAAGTCTGACACTCCCTCCCGCTCCGCCCAGAGCGAGGGGGTGAATGTCCACTGGGGTCATTTGATGATATCCCACCCGAAAAAAGAAAAGGATGAGGCAGAGTGGTACCCAATAGTACACCCACATTTCGTGTACAATAGTTTTAACAGTTTTAAAGGTTTAGTTCATTTGCAGAATAATGTTTTGTATGTATTAGTTTATTATTGTATAAGATTGATTTATGTATTTATCTATGGGCCTTAGTTGCCTGAAATAAATGGATTATTATTATTATTTCGACAGTTAAAGACATGTTGTCTTTCTTCTTTATCGTGTGGTTAGTGCCTGGTGTCAAAATTTTTATGCCACTCTTGGGCACTGATTTGGCTTTATATGCCGTCGAGAAATATCACTCAGGCATGCTGGTTTCTTCATGTTTTCCTAGTGTTCCTAGTATGTTGTATGTCGTATGTGCCTTGTGTTATTTATGCCCTATAGAAAGGGGATACTTACGTCGTAACTAATAGTGCCATCGACGGCTTTACACCCGGCTCTGAATGTACTCTGTGTGAACGATTCCATGTTCTTAGCGATCAATCCCATTCTGAATGTAGCGTTGAACAGAGGGTAGTCTTCGAGGAATTTACCATGTTTATCGTGTAACCTAGAATTAAAGGAAAATTTATGAAATAATTAGCGTGGCGTTTACGGCAAACCCCCCCCCCCCCCTTGGGGGAGTCGTATGGCCAGCAGTGGACGTCTTTCGGCTGAAATGATGATGATGTGATGCAAAAACCTTTTTTATTTGGTAGTTTTTTAGTTTACGTCGGATGAAAAAAATATGGATGCACAGAAAGTGCATGATGAAATATTTTCAACGATTTTTTTTCACGCATTTATTAATCATAAACAAAAGTGAGTTTTTGAGTTTTTCACACCTTCACATCCGGTTTTCTATAAAATTTGTCTTATGGATAGACCGTGACCTGACGTAAGGCAAGGAACTTTTTATTCCGGTGGGATTAGAGCAAAGCTGCGGGTAAAAGCTAATGATAAATTTTAACTTACTTGGCTTTCTCTGCTTGCATGAGATGGAAATAACGCATGAGATAAGTATATTCCATTGTCACTTCGGGGTGTCTTTTATTATCATACAAATCTCTGAATCCATTTTCAAGCGTTAGTATTCCTGCTTTCAAAAGGTTTTCTTTGCCTAGTGATGTAAAACATAATTATTAAATTGAGTTTCGTTAGCTAATTTAATTTCGAAATCAATTACCTACGTTCACAAAATTAATTATACTTACATACGAGTATAACGTGTTATCAGGATAAAAAACCTACGTAAGCTTGAGGTTACTAGGTTTAAAAATGAGTAAGTGGTGGTGTAACAAATTATAGCCAGTGGGTCCTAAACCCAAATGAAATAAAACCTGGATAAGCACAGGACCGTGGAGATTGACACAAGAAAAACCGGCCAAGTGCGAGTCTTACTCGCACACAGGGTTCCATAGCCCCAAACAATATTTTGAACTGTCATTCATTAGTTAGTAGTATTAGTTAGTAAACTTCCACTCAACCGCAAAACTAAATTGGTTTTTCATAGTATTTTAATGAAAAACAAAGTTACTGCTGCAGTTTGATGAAAAAGTCCCATATCTCAAAAACTAAACGTCATATCTTATTGAAACTAATTTTCGTTGATAGTTTTTTTTACCTTCTACAATCTTAAATATTTTCAGAATTTTCCTCGTATTACTTTAGAAATTAGAGGGGGGGGGGGACACATTTTACCACTTTGGAAGTGGCTCTAGCGCAAACTATTCAGTTTAGAAAAAAAATATATTAGAAACATCAATATAATTTTTAAAGACCTATCCATAGATACCCCACACGAATAGGTATGATGAAAAAAAAATTTTTGGTTTTCAGTTCTATGTATGGGGAACCCCAAAATTTATGTATTTTTTTCTATTTTTGTGTGAAAATCTTAATGCGGTTCACAGAATACATCTATTTACCAAGTTTCAACAGTATAGTTCTTATAGTTTGGGAAAAAAGTGGCTGTGACATACGGACGGACAGACAGACAGACAGACAGACAGACAGACAGACAGACATGACGAATCTATAAGGGTTCCGTTTTTTGCCATTCGGCTACGGAACCCTAAAAAGAGGTCTATACCCAGTTGTAGGTGAATTCAGGCTGTGGGTGATGATGAACTCCAAAGCCGATTAACTTAATAAGGTGGATGGTGGAAATACTGCAAGTGAAAGGTGGAAGACAGGATGTAGTAGCACAGCTTAAGCTGCCTTAAGCCTCTGCCTATTTAAAGTTGTCAAGTGTGATAAGATGTGTTGTTTGCATATAGCAAAAATGAATGCCCTTATAATTATGAATTATAAACAAATCAGGGATAAGAAGTGATGTTGATCTTTTTGGTGAATTACCTTGCAGAGCTTCAAGCCACTCGACGAAGTACATTTGGTTGGAGCAGGCGATGTTGATATCTCTGGCTACATTAAACAGCATTTCGTCGTCCCAGCAAGGGTTTACCTCGGCTAACTTGCCAGCAATGTAGTTGTGGTGCCTTACAAACCAGATGATGTAAAGCGCGACTGGCAGCAAGCTGTTGAAATCTAAAGAAGAAATAAAATGCCATTATGACAGAACTTCAACATACGAACAAAGCAGTCTGTAACCGGTTTATCGACGAGTTAGAAATCTTGAACTCTAATTGAGTGATCGGGTTGGATATAAATAATTGAGGTTTGAAATAACTTATGTAACTTACTATAATATTCGTGAAAATTATTTCATCTAAATCAAAATAATTAGCTAAGAGTAGCCACGCAGTTGTGCAAAATTGGTTTAATAAAGACACGGTCACTTACAATTTTCAAAGCACCTAGTTTCATTCGGGCCAACATTGTTGGGGCAGAACGCCGTAGGTCCATTGGGAGGGAAAAGTTTGCCATCTTCTTCTTCTACTAGCAGCATACCATTTTTGAAAGATCTGATCACTTTATCTCCTTTACCGTGAGCGTCGTATATTTGTGATTCATCGTACGGTGTAGTTGCTTTTTTAATCTGGTAAAGACAAAGTAAATTGTGATAAGGGGCTTCTGCATCATAACCATGGAATATTAACAAACTGCTGTTTCAAAGTATACGCAGAAATCATCATCATCATCATTTCAGCCCAAAAGACGTCCACTGCTGGACATAGGCCTCCCCCAAGGGGTCATTTTGGGGGGTGTTGCCATAATCGCCACGCTTGGGGGGTTGGCGATCGCAGTACGGTTGTTACAAAAGCACAGAGAACGCTGCTGCCTATTCTCTGGCAAGTCCCTTAGTCGTCTCTTACCCACGGGAAGATTTGGGATGGTGCTATTCTTTACGTCCGACACCATACAGACAAAACGCAGAAATACGCAGAAATGATGTTACCTAATACCAAAATATGACATCATCAATATAATTCTCCTGTTTCTATGCCAATCCTTTTGCATACAAATATAACTTACATTTTGGTGTTTTCTAGAGGAAAATCATAGGAAGAAATGTCAAAGAATTGTATGCATGGTAAGGAATAAACGGACATACCGGGGATGGTACTTTGTCCCTGGTGCAGTTGAAATCCTGGTGAGTCAGAGGTTTGGTGCTGTTCATGCAACGAATGCTTGTGTATCTAAATGTGGGGTCATCATCTAGAATAATGTTCGGCGTACAAGCGTAATCATTCATGTGTTCTTTTTCGCAGCAATAGGTTGTCGTGAGCAGAAAGTTTTCTGAAAGGAAAAACACAAAAGTTACTTTAAACGCCATGTTATCCCCGAAGAATGAGGCAGGGGTGTGTGTATACTTAAGTAGCTGGTGAAAAGTGGGTCTTCTATTATACAAGGTGTTGTTTTGCATCCTCGTCAAAATTCAGGATGTTGTCACAAAAGACATAAATAGTCAATATAAATTACCTACCGGTACCTAGTAAATTATTAAAAAAACAATGCGTTTTTTTGTTGTATAAATTTGTCAATATTTCAGAATAACCCCCTTAACGTGGTTTAGGGATTATAAAAGTATCGAAAAAACGTATGAGGTTTTTTGTTTGTGTGTAAGCGACGTTATAAGGCGGGGATCAGACGGCCCGTGTTTAAAACACGGGTGGTTCACAGTTACCGATTTCAGTAAATAAATAAAAAAAAAGAAAATTACCTACTCATTTTATTATTGATTCGGGTCGAGAATCATTAGCATAGTTACCTCCTAGAATTTGACGAGGTTGCAAAACAACACCTTGTATAAGACACCGGCTTTACACCAGTTACGTTTACTACGTTACGTTACGTTTTACTCCTTAGACGCGATAAGAATAATTAAACGGAGGATCAAATAGCGGATCCGGGCTACTACGGAAACAATTCCAACACCAAATAGTCGAGAGCAAACTTAACTTTGTACAACGGATTGCAATCAGAAAAAACCTTGGAAGCTATTTAATATCATCATTTTTAGCGGCGAAACCATTTTAAAGTGATTGTTTACTGGTAGAAAATGACTATGCATAAAGTCTCTCTCTGTACATTTGCTTGTTTATCCCAATTTACTTGGTGTTATCTATTACTTGTCATCTCAATATTTAACCTCTTTCAAGAAATCTACTATACAGTTCATCCCTCGTTGGTCTCTTTCTATTATGCATGACTGAGGAGTCATTCACATAAAAGTATTAAGTAAATAAGTGAATACTTGCCTATGTCATGAACCGTTCCGATATCGCCGAACTTGTATATAGCGAAGCCAGGCACGTTGTGGTTGAAGAGGAAATGGGATGTCATACTTTCAGGCAATAACGAGAGACGGACGACTCTTTCGAGAGGTAGGTCATGACCAGATACGGTCTTCCTTGGTTTGTAACCTGTAAAAATAATAGATGTGAAACTCAAAGCATTTATTACAATTAGATCTTAACGGCACAGTTGAAGGGCAAAAACAAAACGATAAAGCTACAGTCCCAGTCACAAGACAAAATAACTTGTGGAAGTGGAAAAGAATGGGCAAGAAACTCCATGGATACTCTTTTAATTGTTTTTTTTACAAGATCAGAACTACCTTTCTGCGTTCCATACTTGTTGCAGATGTCATAGAAAACATAGCCAAGCTAAAGTGGGAGTGGGCTGACCACGTAGCGGGAATGCACCCGGAGAGTAGGGTAAATATCCTCAATCACTGGACGCCTGACGGAGGAAATCGCCGTCGAGATAGACCGCGGCGAAGGTGGTATAGCGATCTGATCTCGTTTGCAGTATGAAAACGGCTTTGCACAAGATAGAGAGGTTTGGAAGGAGAAAGGGGAAGCATTTGACCAGCAGTGGGACACACAAAAAATAAACTGGTCTATTAAAAAAAGGTTAATAAAATTTTTGTACAAAAACTGAGTCGTCTCATTTACATAGTTTATAGTTTCGCTAGGAACCTCTTCCATGCTCATCGAATTTACAATTATAATTTATTTACCCAAAAATAATAATCAAAATGCATTAATTTTGTGTGACTATACTCTGGTACTATGTGACAGCCACGCCGAGTTGCAACAAAAGACAATGCATCAAAATCATCAAAAATCACGAATAGACGTAATGGGAATCTGCATAGTGCGAATAATTCTTATATTTGAATTTGTATCAAAAGCAAAAATTTAAGGGCGTAAAAAAAAAGAATTCCGCATAGCTCTTAACGGGCAAAGTGCCAGAAGGCTAGCAGCATTAACCAAGAAATAGGCCAGCCCTCTAATCACGATAATAGTCGATCGCTTTGCGATATCCCGAAATATTACTATGCTTTAAATTGTCTTACCATCATGGTAATGAGGAGGCAAAATTCTCGTCAGAGGCGTAAAGAAGGTTCCCATTGCAGGGTCTTTAAGATTGTTGCACGATCCATCGACACGTCTCCATTCATTTTCATCGCAGGGTTTGACATCGGTGGTGCAAGTACTGAAAAATATTATATTAATATTGTTTTACACTTCCATAATATAATATAGATAGTAGTTTTTTTTTGTTATGTCCATTTGTTACACAAATTTTATTGATTACTAAGTTCTGCCCGCGGTTCACGCGCGTGGAGTTCGGATATTGCCCACAAGTGTGTTAACCCCGCAAAATAATGTAATGAGAAACAGTTCTCACTGCCAACCATAGTCTAGGGGAGGATATTGAGACAGTGTGTATTTTAAATGAATGAAATTTAAAAGACACACTGCCTTTTTGCACTCAGAAAATGAGGTCAAAATGAAAATCCAATATGGCACCGAAAAAAGGCCTCCCCTATATCCTCCCAGGTACTATTTTCCTACGCCACCTAGAGACCGACTTAATACAAATTATTTTCTAAATCACAGCATTATTTATTAACTCTCATAAATTCGAAACCACGAATTGTTTTATAAAACATTTTTTTCTTCTTCTTTTAATCCACCCAAATCAATTAGTGAAACTAAGTGGGCGTTCTAATTTCAAACATGAGCGGAACACAACTCTGTCATTTTTAACCTAGACTGGATTCAAGAGAAAATTCATATAAAATAAAAATAAAGTGTAATAGTGCTTGTAAATTAGAAAAAGTATGTCATGTACTTACTCTGTCAAGTTGTTTGTTTCGTAGAACGTCAACAAACTTTTTGTAGCAACTTCGCCCGTATAGTAGTCGTGAACGACCCCATAGCTGAGTCCTGCAAACAGGCAAACCAAAACGATACTTTTGAGCAACATCATGCCAAAATTATGTTCCGTAGATTCGACGGTTTTTTCTCTTTTTATACAATTTTTTTATTGGCTTTCAATAAATAATGAAACCACATGTTTTACTCCGTAAATAACAAAGTAGCAGTTTTTTATTTACTTTTTTTTTAAGAGACTCATTATAAAAAATATTATGATATTGTATTAAATACAGAAATGGGTTCTCGCAAGATGAAGCTACTTATAACGCACAATAAAATAGACGAAAATATATTTTTTTTTTAATTGCTTTTTTGATTTTTGATTGATTTTGTTGATTTTTTGGTTGATTTTGATTATAAAATAATTCCCAGCCAAAATTAGGTTTTGACGAAACCTTGATGTTCTTTGTTTCGTTTTCGATAAGGCAGAACCCAGAGCAGGGTATGGCCGCTGGTGGCGTTTATAAACGATAATACACACATGCATACGACGATAATACATACATCATCATCATTTAGTTTTAGACAAATATGCTGCGATCGGTTTTCAGTACAACCGGATGACGCTGAGTGCTAGTATTTTACGTGTAGCGACTACCAATACGACGTCCACAGCCCAATTAGTAGTTGCATAACGGTTCCCTCACATTTTGCCTGTTATATTTAAGTCCCATTCATTGGCGAGCCTATTGCCATTATTGCCATCAACCGTGGCTGCTTCTGAGAAATTCCTGAAGGAAAAACACGTTGCCTGGCACGGGAGTCGACCCAAGACCTCAAGTACTAGACCAATGAGATAGTCAAATAGAAAAAAATATCCTAAATAAATAATACCCTTATTTCCTAACTAATAAGCTTCATTCTTCCTCCCGTCAATCACATAAGTAATTGAATACAACCGATAGTATTTCCCCCAATTCCAACCCGAGGGAAATAGTTTCACCCTATCTCTGTAAGGGGAACAAAAAAACAATAAGAAACGTTAATCATTCTTTTTTCTCAATAAAATAAGGTACTTAGTATCTAGAGGATATTCCCGTGTTTTAAGAACTTTCACATTGAAATCTTAGTTTCAATACTTTGTCTAAAATTACTCCCGATTTCCTTATTTTTTACCTACTAGTTTTTGACATTCATAATATAATAATAATATAATAATATCCCGTTACTAGTGTTATTGATAGTGTAAGTGACCATGTCAGTTTAAAAACCCATTCATTATATTGCTGAGATGAAATTGTGACTTGATTTGACATAAGGGGAGACTGAAATTCCTATTAGGTGCGCCTCGTTTCTTAAACCAGGTACATAATTTCCTTATTCATCCTTAACGATACAGTAGGAAGGGGCCTGCTGTTTAAAAAGGGATTGAACCAATGATGATATAAGGTCCAAAATTTTCCGCCTTCAACAACGATATTTAACATTATTGTTTTACTCCTTTTCCAGTGTGAGAAAGAGATGGCGCTAGACGTCCTGTATAGCTCCGTTACTTTCCCACACTGGAATAAGAGTAAAAAAATACTGCTTTAAGACGTCATGGTAGGCCAGCTGGCCGGTCTTAGCTGAAAACAACAAAAGATTGACTGGAAAGAGGAGATCAATGAAAAGCTCATTATCTGCCTAGCCTTTTCCCAAAGTATCTTCTGGTCGGCTTCCAGTCTAACCGGATGTAGCTGAGTACCAGTATTTTACATGGATGTCAGATTTTTGGCTTCTAACTACTCGTAACGACTGTCAAATATCAAAGAAGAAAAGATAGATAAGAAAAGATAGTCGGGACCAACAGATTGACGTGCTTCCGGAGGAACAACCTCGGCAAGCACGGCATAACCTTAAAGATCGACCCGTGCGGCTGTTATTATTTAGCCACGAGGTCCTCCTCGAGATCAATGAAAAGCTGAAATAGGAAAATCTATCTTTATTTATTCTTCATTGAATCCCACAATTTCACAATCTAGACAAAAAATCTACACACATCTCTTACACCCTGAAAGAAATATCACATCCAAATCCTTTTCCATATGCCATTGATTCCCTGGGTCGTCGGGGCAAAAAGTACGGATATCCGAGAGCGGTTAATTTATTTACTCGCAGTGCCCGGAGCAATTGACCCGGATATTCCCACTCTAGGGAAGTTTTTTCCCGGATATAACATGGTTCTTTGGCAAAGATGTTCTAAAAAGTGTGAAATTGATTGTAAGGTTTGGACTTGTTGCGTGTACAGTGGTCAAAGTTATCGACCATTAAAAAAATCTGATGAAAAACATTAGGTACCCTTCTATTGGGATTCGTCGTTGTCGGTTAAATATCGGTACCACTAGCTGTCCGGCGCAACTTCGTTTGCGTCACTTTTCCCCGTTTTCGCAACATTTTTCACTGCTGCTCCACTCCTATTGGTCGTAGCGTGATGATATATAGCCTATAGCCTTCCTCGATAAATGGGCTGTATAACACAAAAAAAATTAAACAATTTTTCAAATCGGACCAGTAGTTTCGGAGCCTATTCAATGCAAACAAACAATCAAATCTTTCCCCTTATAATATTAGTTTAGATTACAGTAATAAGGTTTATAAAGTGTTTTTTTTTATTTCGTAATTTTTAATGTAAATTAAAACTGTCGTGGGTCGATGGTCTCGTCGTCAGCCTTTTGGCCTACCATGACATCTTAAAACATTATTGTTTTACTCATTTTCCAGCGTGGAAAAGAGATGGCGCTAGACATCCTGTATAGCTACGTCTCTTTCCCACACTGGAATAAGAGTAAAACAATACTGCTTTAAGACGTCATGGTAGGCCAGCTGAGCATGAGGTTCCATTCTCAGATCTGGAAAAGATTATTGAGTTTTTCCATCTGGTATTTCTCAGCAGCAGCCTAGTATTTGGTTTTTTATCCTGATTGGACAACAGGCTCGCCGCTATTACATGGGACTTAAAGATAAATGGTGAAATATGGGTGTACTAACACAATTTTTTTTTTGACCCTACAAAACATGCTTTTTGTCATGCTTTTTCAGTATGGATACTGAACTCTAAAACACTTGGAACACAAAACGAGTGTTCAAGACAATGCATATTTTTAACAGTTTTTTTTTTCATTTTACAAGGTTACTTGTTATATTTTTTAATGTTTGTATATTAAAATGAGTACGGAAGGAAAGTGTGAGAGTGCTAAATTTAAAAAACGTGAAGTCATGCTCCAATGAAAAACAAACTGAAAACATGTTTTTTTGTGGAAGTTTTGAAGAGTTATTTTTAATAATTCAATTAATTAAAGGATTTCAGTAAGCTAACAGATTATTGTCAGGAAAATAATATGAATGTTTTTTTCAAATTTACATATTCAGTCAATTTGTTTGTTAGATGTGACTAGTGGGGATTTCTGATAAAAAAAGTAACGATCCCCACCGGTGGGGATTTGTCGGTGGGGATTTCTGGAATAATCCATTTAAAATAATGTACAGGCAATTCGCACAGGTAGTCATCATGTGCCTAACGTTGTCCCAACTATTTTGGAGTCAGATTTTAGTCTAACTTGATGTAGCTGAATACCAATCTTCCTATATATAAAATTCTAGTGTCGCAGTATTTGTTACCAAACTCCTCCGAAACGGCTGAACCGATTTGTATGAAATTTTGTGTGCATATCGGGTAGGTCTGAGAATCGGCCAATATCTATTTTTCATACCCCTAAAACCCATCAAAATTTCCACGCCAACGAAGTCGCGGGCAGAAGCTAGTAATATAATAAAATCGACTCCTGTGGTTGTTATTCTTAAGCCACTACAATACAATTAAACAAATCAATTCACAATTCAATTTAAATGGGTAGTCGATTTTATTTAAAAACTTATATTTTTACCTAACCTACCGTCTACCTACGTTCATTTTTGATGAGACGAACATGGTCTTATAGGTAATCGCCTTTTCAAAACAAAAGATGACATCTCGTACAAAAATACGTACCTATGTTGGAAACTCCTTTGATGTCGACAATACTCGCCGAATATAGAAATGACTGCTACATTCACCACAGATTACAAAAACCCATAGAAGCGATAAAATGTTTTTGGTATGTTATGCCTTAGGTCTGTACGAAAACTGAATTAATATTTTGCTGCTACAGCCACTTTATTCCTTGTCCAGTTGAAACTTGGCAATTTTTTTATAAATGGTGTCTTATTACTTGTGCATTCAGTAAAAAGCTTTTATTTTGAAATTACAAAACAAAACTTCACTTTTTTATACATGTATAGATAATTATTATTACCTATGTTACGCCCCAAAAACTATCGGCTTTTACTCCTTTTGATTTCGAATTGTAAATCCGCCTCTACAAATACTTACTCTATGGTTTCACACACACCATTGCATCCCATTAAAACCACGACTCTTCTTTAATTTGACGACAAAATTACGATTCTGTGGAACCAAAAGCGTTTTAAAGTTCAAAAGTTATTTTCTGTTGACACGTTGTCGCTGTATCGTTAAAGGTATGTTTTCAGTGTGTATTTTTATTATGTGTAAGATGATTGAAAACGCTTTGTTGATGCAATCATTGATTTTTCAGTACACTCTCGTTAAATAGGGGATTATTTAATTTAAGATTGTTAAAATTGCAAAATATTGGCAGTATAATTTTAAACTAAAAAAAAAACTGACTGGTGAAAAACTATTGACTCAAGAAATAAAGTATTTAACAAACCACAATATCATTTTTGAACCTTGAGTTACATGTATGGAGAGGTCACTTCTAGTTTTTTTTTTCATTTTTAATTCGTAATCACCTACTTTTTAAATTTCAACTGTATGAATAATTCGGAATCACCTGTTTTTTAAATTTTAATAGTGTGGTGCCAACAGTCTGGGAATAATAAGGCAGCGACATAAAGACATAAGTACGAATACATAGGTACAGACGGACAGGACGAATCGATAAGGGTTCCACTTTAGCAATTTGGTTACGGAACCCTATAAATTTTTTGGCACCCAGACATCCTTTATTGTACCCACTGCTGGGACACAGGCTCATCTCTATTGTAGGAGGTTCGCCATAAGCCATCACGGGGCCAATGTGGGTTCGTGGATTTCACATACGTACATATCTTCAAGTTTTTGGTTCTTACGTTAGGTTACGATTTCACCAAAATGTTTTCCAAAATCATGTCAGAGCCTAATTAGTTTATCTGCAAAACAAGAAGCATCATAAATGTGTTGCCACCCCAAAAAAATGCTAAAATGTTAATTTAAATACATGAAAAACTGTAAAAAAACCTAGAACCATTTGTGTAAATATTGTACCATCACAAAATAATTAATTTTTAGCTTGTATAAATGTGTGTTACAGAGACAGTGGCCAACACATCATTCATCATCATTTCAGACGAAAGACGTCCACTGCTGGACATAGGCCTCCCTCAAAAAGGGGGGTTTTGCCATAATCGCCACGCTTGGCAGGCGGGTTGGCGATCACAGTATGGTTTTGCAAAAGCACAAAGAACGCTGCTGCCTGTTCTCTGGCAAGTCCTTTAGCCGCTTCTTATGATACCCATGGGAAGATATGTGTTGATACTATTCTTTACGTACGTCACCATACAGACATGGTCATGGTTGACAATGGTCAACACAAAATGTTGAATTATTCATAGTTTCAGATTTTAAAGATATTTCGTTTTTTTTTTTAACTTATCGATATACGGTACCCTAATTATATTGCACTCTTACAATAACAATACCCGTCTCCTCCTTTAGATTTATCGAATGGACGACGTTTCAAACGTCTATAGAGAACAACACAACACAGAAAATAACCATTTAAACGGATAGAAAGTGTGTTTCGTAATTAAGTCATTGATTCCGACAATTTTAAAATTTCGTGTCCCAAACTTAACCCTTTTTTTCTTTTAACAAAGAGACCATATTTCAACCAAAATCAAGAGGGAATTGTTGCCTAATAAATAAAGTTGGCTGATGCCACGACAAACTGTAAGCCCGTCTGATCCCTGCAAACTCCTTAACTCCGGGTGCCACGTAATTAAATGATTACCCGCCTGTGCCAGCTTTGGGAGTTTACTGCGTCGCTTTCTCTGACTGTCCTTTTTTTGCTTACCTTTCTGTTTTGGAAAGTTTTGTAAAGAATGATTAATTTGGAGTAAATTACGTTTAATTTTATCGCAATAAAACACCCGAAAGATCAAATTTTTTTCGGTTGTTTAATAATAAACAGTGGTTCCATGTATTTAACCGTGTGAGTATTACACCTTTGTAATTGTATGAAGCTTTCTGAAAAGTTGGTGTCACTTTGTTCCTTTCATCGTTAGTGTATCGTTATACATCATCATTTAAGCCAAAAGACGTCTACTGCTGGACATAGGCCTCCCCCAAGTGGTGCCACATTGACATAACATGGGGGGTTTTGCCATGATCGCCACGCTTGGCAGGCGGGTTGGCGATCGCAATAAGGTTGTCACAAAAGCACAGAGAACGCTGCCGCCCATTCTATGGCAAGTCCCTTAGTCGCCTCTTACGGCACCCACGGGAAGATATGGGATGGTGCTATTCTTTACGTCCGACACCATACAGAGCATTATACAGGCTGCATTGAATTCACCGTTGTTTTTTTAACGCAGAGAAAGTCCGCAGAAACCACAAAAACTTTTAACATATAACCAACTCTTCTGAATTACCGACAAATTTTAAAGAAACGACCAACTCAATCAACTAACCTGCATGTTCCAGAAAAAAAAAAACATTATCATATTGCGTTCCATAAAAAACAGCACCTCCCCAAAGCGATCTAATAGGAAACACATAAAATACAAACAAAATAAGGAACCTTCCTAATCTTAATACGAAATATTAATCTTCCTTTATTGCTTAGTCCGTAGTAGACATAAAAATATATTTCTTAGCCGTTTCTTGGGTCTTGACGCAGAACGTCTGATTTGCAAACGTGTTCAGTGCAAAAATCCAAAACACAAACCTAAAAGTCTTTTTTCAATGCTAGTAGGTAGAAACTACTAAATGCCGCCTGCCACCAGGAAATTAAACCAAAATAATATTACCAATTATGAAGAACCACCTTACCTAACCTAACT
Organism: Cerastis rubricosa; assembly: GCA_949152445.1. NCBI lineage: Eukaryota > Metazoa > Arthropoda > Insecta > Lepidoptera > Noctuidae > Cerastis > Cerastis rubricosa. The sequence goes on from OX424529.1 coordinate 2,532,547, forward strand.
GTTTAGTTTTGTAATAGCGTATAAAGTATTAGAGGTTAGGTACCTCTAATACTTTATACGCTATTACAAAACTAAACAGTTGTACTAGAATTGGAATTCGGACCTAAGTGTTGCGAATGAGATATTTTGCCAATCGAACATTTTTCAAATCGAACGTTTTGCGTGAAGAACGTTCGTTCTAGGGGAAATCGGTTCAGTGGGCAAGAAAGAATATTAGAATACCTACTCACATTGAAAAGCTGGGACGAATTGAAAAACAACGCTTGGATATTGTATTTTTCTTCTTTTCTTTATTTTCAGATATATTATTGTTCTGTACAGAAATACTTGGTCCGTGTTTTTTATTATTTCAGGTATACGACTTAATGTTTGATCTTAATGTTTGGTTTTCCTTCACAGTTTTTGAAGGCATCGGTTATGAAATACATTACACAAAGTAATTCGTCTGGGTGCGAACCCACGGCTTACTGCTCGTAAGTCGGGGCTGCTACACTGGGCCACCGTTGCTCTCACTATTACATAAACGTACTATTATATAAATGCACATTTATTTAAATAGGTAAAACAAAAGTTTTCAGCCTTGGAAAAAAGTAAATCTCTTCCTATTGGATTTACTTCGCCTGTAATACGTAAGTACCAATCTTTGTTCGTTCGTGAAAACAAAACGGAATTGATAAAAACAGAAAAAAGAATCTTCCGTCGCTATAGGAAAATCCCATCTATTATAATATCTCATTCCCATTGCACGATCTAATTTCCTATTCATCGAACGCCATATTTCTGGCACCCTACTGTAAAACTTACTGAAATCTTCATTCAAGATACACTTTGTCTTCTTCACTATAAAGGAGGTTTTCGATTGTTTCCCGCCGCTATTAAGTTTGTAATCTCTTAAGAAATTCGATACAAAGTCCCCGAGATGTATTTTTTCTCTCGGTTTTGAGGAAAACCTGCGCGTTTTCGTAAGCCAATGCGAAATATTGGATTAAGATAAAAAACATGATTTACAGTCGATTACGTAATGAAATGTTTTGCAAAAGGATTGTGTTTGTTTCAATTCAAAAATATGGAAACGTATATTCTGAGTTGATTTTATTTTAAGCCTTCACAATAAGAGCTTCTATTTTCTTTGTTGGCGTAATATAATGAATAGTAGGTAATGGTCTACAGGTTTTTCTGACCGTAATATTTTGTACACATTTCTCCTAAATACTTTACTAAAAACTCCGCTGAATGTTGTCAGTTTGACTAAATTTAAATAATCAAACTGATACTTCAGCGAATATTCCCAGTCGCCCCCAATGGATTTTTCCCGGGTGGAAATCGGGTATAAAAAATCCCAGACGCCCCCGGGGGCGACCGGGAAGTTATTGCCCCCATTTCAAATCTCTGTACATTGCGGCGTGGATCGACAACATCGGTGTCTGTCTTACGGCCGCGATAGTTGGTTGGCGGTTTTTCTGGTAGAAGACTGTGAATTTTTATTCCCGATTGTCACCCGTGGGGAATCCATTAGGGGCGACTGGGAATATTCGTATTTTTTAAGAATTATATAAGAAATTTGACGAACAATTTAAATAGGTTTTGTCGGGAAGATAAAATATGGCTAAGCAACAATTGCAACAACAAAGAATGACAACATTTAATTTTGACTTGATTTAACATACTAACAGACTATCTAAGTTAGAAGTCAATTTACTTACCAATTTATTTCCCGGACTTTAGTTCGCGTTCCCACTATGTCGTGACGATTAATTTATCGTTGGACGACTGTCGTCTCTAGCTGTTCCCATTAAATCGACACACTTGACAATCTGTCGTCACTGCAAAAAAAAGTCAATGACGACAGTTTATCGTGTCGGTCTATATGTAAACACCTCTATTTAAATACACAAGCCACGACGCTTTAAACGACACGATAATCTGTCGTCACGACATTGCTGGAACGCGGCCTTACCTAACCAACTCATACCAAACAAAGCATGAAATCAAAAACCAACTCCACGAGACTCACTCTTAATAACAAGTCAAACGCAGGAAATGAACTAGCAAACATGTTTAATTAACACGTGTGTAATTGCGACCACAATTTGCCACGAGTCCTCGCTCCGTTACGACTTCTAATTCATTAGGTTCGACCACGCGACAAATTCGAAGGCAGACTTAGATGTTGTGGAAGTATTCTGGTGCTTCGTGGAAATGTTAAAGGAAATTGTTTAATTGGAGGAATGATTTATTTGGTCAATGGTACCTATTTATTTTGAAGTTTGATGTAATTTGCTGGCTATGGGCATCGTAAAACTAGTCGGTGAGGTAATGATTAGAAGAAACTTAGTGAATAAAATTGGATGGAATAGGCTCGCCCCCTATTACATAAGACTTAAACATAACTGGCGAAATTTATTTATTTATCTAAACTTATAATAATATTCAATAGAAAATAAATAATAAAACAAACAAACAATCCATTCTTTCCTAGATTTGATTGTTTGTTTGTTACGATTTAATTCAAAAACTTCTCGACTAATTTAAAAAATTCTTTCTCCATTAGAAAGCTTCTTTTTTTTTGGGAATGGCATCTCGCAGTTCAACCTAGGAGGTTGTCGTCTGCTTAACCGGACTATAATTAGAAAGCTACATCTTTACCGAGTAATACAAGCTAAATACATGTACTATAAACACAATTTTCGCGGACGAAGCCGCGGGCGAAGTGCTAGTTTATTAATATAGGTTCGCCAACAGCTTCCATGTGCAACATTAACTTAAATAAAGGTTTTTACTGTCCAGCGTCCGTACCATGACGTCTTAAAACATTATTGTTCCATTCCAGAGTGAAAAAGAGACGGAGCTATACAGGTCGTCTAGCTCCATCTCTTTCCCACTCTGGAATAGGAATGGAACAATAATGTTTTAAGCGTCATGGTACGCCACCTGGACTTACATAGTCCACAATTACTGGTCAACCAGCATTCACCAAAATAAGTGATAACGTAATATAAAATAAGTGATAACGTAATACAAAATAAGTGATAACGTAATATAAAATTACAACAGAAATTAAATGAACTCCTAAAATTATGAGTTTTCTTCAGCTTAATAAACATAAAAATATCGAAAAAGAAAACAATATTGTTCTATTAGTTACACCTCTGCGTAACCCATCGGGGATACAGGCGTGATGTTATGTTATCTTTTAGCTAGTACTGACAAAAAAAAAACACTATTTTGTATGGGAGCCCATACAAAAAAGTGATTTTTTGCTCGTTTAAATATAAAACCCATAAATATTTATTTTATTTAGTATTTGTTGATAAAGCAGCAACAGAAATACATTTAAGTCTGTAGAAATTTCAACTGGCTAACTATCATGGTTCATGAGATACAGCCTGGTGACAGACGGACGGACGGACAGCGAAGTCTCTGTAATAGGGTCCCGTTTGACCCTTTGGGTACGGAACCCTAATAAAAAAGACTAGTCTAGTTTTTTTTATAGTTATGTGTTTATTCACTAGACACAACGCTGACTGATTACCGGCTGAGTCGTCCTTGCAAGCAAGATATACATAAGGATTTAATATAATACAATGGGCAACCAGTCTTTGTCAAAAGTTGGCTGATTTTGCTAATAAGGCAGTCTTTTACAGATACGTCGTAGTTCTGAGTTCACGAATATGACAATACAATAATCAATACAAAAATCAATATCAAAGACTCAAACAGAATTGAAAAAAAAAATGAAATAAAGATGCTTGCACGATAAAGTATTCATAATTTTTCCTTCAAGTGACTTCAGAACGATATCGCATTTTCCAATCAAAATAAGGCAAAGAGCGAGTGCAGTGTGAAATCCGGCAATTACCTCTAGAGGCCGTGTCACACATCCTCTAACTCTTCAGCTAGGCACGAGAAACGTTTGTCAGGTTGAAAATTGTCGATACTTTTGGTGTTTTTAGGTGGTTAGAGAAAATGATGAAAATATCTTGAATTACTATCATCATCATCCCCGCATGAATCAAATAGAGCTATCTCATTGGCGGTTGCGGCCAGTGGCACCCATGGGCTTCATCGTTGCAGTTGCTTTTTTCATGTTAAAAGAATACGATGTATTATTTTACAGGCTAAATTAAATGAATTAAATTTTCGAGTTGATGCCTGAAAAACCATACAAAAGAACATACGTTGAAGGTATAAAATGTAAAATGTTGGCGAGTTGTAAAATCCGTGGCTGACATAGTAAGTTCGGTGGTAATGTATAAATTAAGTAGACAAGTAAAAACAATTGTTGCTCTTTATTTGACGCTTTCTTTGAAATACTAAATATTTTGGGGATGTAAAAAAGACGAATTAGTTTATGAGAAGCCTTCTGATTTTCTCGTGGGTTACTTATAAAATTGCTACTTGCCAGAGAATGGGCAGCAGCGTTCTCTGTGCTTTTTGCAACAACCGTACTGCGATCGCCAACCCGTCTGCCAAGCGTGGCGTTGAAAAGAAATCGCCCCTAGTACCCGGCAGCCCGTCTACCCTCGACTATGGTAGCGGTCGAGGATACGGCGTGGCAAGGGGCGCGAAGAATCTCCGGAAGGGACCGGCTGCCTATACCGACGACTTGACCTGGCAACATATAACACGCGAACACTCCGGACCGACGAGAAGATAACGGAACTCGAGGAGGAATTGAGCAGGTTGCGATGGAGTATTGTAGGATTATCTGAAGTCCGAAGAGAGGGGGAGGACACGATGATCCTGAAATCCGGCAACCTACTCTATTTCCGAGAGGGTGACCGGCAGTCCCAGGGTGGTGTTGGGTTTATCGTCCACAAGTCCCTTGTGAATAACGTGGTGAAGATCGAGAGTGTGTCGACGAGGGTGGCGTACCTGATACTCAGAATATCCTCAAGATATTCGCTGAAGGTCATACAGGTCTACGCCCCGACCTCGGCACACCCCGACGACGAAGTGGAGACCATGTATGAGGATATCTCCAAAGCTATGCATGGTTTCAAAACTCACTTTACCGTTGTCATGGGGGACTTCAACGCGAAACTGGGCAAGCGAGACGGAGATAAGCTGCAGGTAGGGCAATTTGGGTTTGGATGTCGGAACCACCGGGGACACCAACTGGCTAGTTTTATGGAAAAGAAGGGCCTCTATATGATGAACTCCTTCTTCAGAAAGCGTGAGCACAGGAAGTGGACCTGGCAGAGCCCCGATGGTGCAACTAAAAATGAGATTGACTTCATCATGTCAACCAAGAAGCAAATGTTCAATGATGTCATCATCATCATCATTTCAGCCCAAAATACGTCCACTGCTGGACATAGGCCTCCCCCAAGTGTCGCCACATTGACATTTTGGGGGGTTTTGCCATAACCGCCACGCTTGGCAGGCGGGTTGGCGATCGCAGTACGGTTGTTACAAAAGCACAGAGAACGCTGCTGCCCATTCTCTGACAAGTCCCTTAGTCGCCTCTTACGACACCCACGGGAAGATATGGGATAGTGATATTCTTTACGTCCGACACCATACAGAGCAATGATGTCTCTGTGATCAATTCGGTGAAAACAGGGAGCGATCACCGCATGGTAAGAGGCACATTGAACATCAATATTAAGCTTGAAAGGTCTCGACTGATGAAGTCTACGCTCCGACCAGCACAGATCCAGATCCAAAACCCCGAGAGCTTTCAGCCTGAACTCCAGAATCGTTTCGAGTGCCTAGGAAGCTCAGTGGACGAATACAACGATTGATTCGTGGAAACTGTCCATACGACAGGGTCTAAGTTCTTCAAGACGCGTCGTACACAGAAGAACAAAAAACTCTCTGGTCATACTCTCAAGCTCATGAAGGAACGGCGTGAGATGATCCTGCAGTCTTCAGAAGACGCGTGGAAATACCGGCAGCTCAATAAACAGATCTCTAAATCCTTGAGGAGCGACCTCTGCCGCTTTATTACCGAGCGTATTAAGGACGCCATTGAGCGGAATAAAGGCTCAAAGGTATTTGCAAGAGATCTGGCTATTGGGCAGAGCCAGCTCACGAAACTGAAGACCGACGATGGCAGAATCGTATCCGCCAAACCGGAGCTACTGAGGGAGATCGAGAGTTTTTATGGGCAGTTGTACACGTCAACCAGGAAACCCGTTGTAAATCTAGCGAATGACCCAAGAGCTAGACTGACCCGACACTACACCGAAGACATCCCGGACATCAGCCTGTACGAGATTAGGATGGCTCTGAAACAGCTTAAAAACAACAAGGCACCGGGTGATGATGGAATTACGGCCAAACTTCTGAAGGCGGGTGGAAAACCGGTACTTAAGGCCCTTCAGAAGCTGTTTGATTCCGTCATACTCGAGGGCAAAACGCCTCAGGCATGGTGCAGGGGTGTGGTGGTACTCTTCTTCAAAAAGGGCGACAATGCCCGGTTGAAGAACTATAGGCCCATCTCACTTCTAAGCCATGTCTACAAGTTGTTTTCAAGAGTCATCCCGAATCGTCTCGCGCGCAGGTTTGACGATTTTCAGCCTCCCGAACAGGCCGGATTCCGAAAAGGCTTTAGCACCATAGACCACATACATACGCTGCGACAGGTTATACAGAAGACCGAAGAGTACAACCTGCCTCTCTGTTTAGCGTTTGTGGACTACGAGAAAGCCTTCGATTCGATCGAGACTTGGGCTGTACTGCAGTCTCTCCAACGGTGCCAAATTGATTATCGGTACATCGAGGTGTTGAAGTGTTTGTACAAAAACGCCACCATGTCAGTCCGACTTCAGGACCAGAACTCGGAACCTATCCTTCTGCAGCGAGGTGTGAGACAGGGAGACGTCATATCTCCGAAACTGTTCACCGCTGCACTGGAAGATATCTTCAAGGTTCTGGACTGGAGAGGGCTAGGCATCAACATCAATGGCGAGTACATCTCTCACCTTCGATTTGCCGACGATATAGTGGTCATGGCTGAGACCATGGAGGACCTCAGTACAATGCTCGAAGACCTCAGTAGAGCTTCCGAAAGAGTGGGTCTTAAAATGAACATGGACAAAACCAAGGTCATGTTGAATGCCCATGTAACACCCACTCCTATCAAGATCGGGGACTCTACTATCGAAGTTGTAGACGATTATGTCTACCTGGGGCAAACGGTCCAGTTGGGTAGGTCTAACTTCGAGAAAGAGGTCAATCGTCGAATCCGACTCGGCTGGGGAGCGTTCGGGAAGCTGCGTGGTATCTTCTCGTCCAACTTACCGCAGTGTCTCAAGACGAAAGTTTATGACCAGTGTGTGTTGCCAGTGATTACATACGGGACCGAAACGTGGCCGCTCACAATGGGCCTCATCAGAAGGCTCAAAGTCACCCAAAGGGCAATGGAGAGAGCTATGCTCGGAGTTTCCTTGCGTGATCAAATCAGAAATGAGGACATCCGCAAGAGAACCAAGGTTACCGACGTAGCCCGAAGAATTGCCAAAGTTAAGTGGCAGTGGGCAGGGCACATTGCTCGCAGAACAGCTGGCCGATGGGGCCGAAAAGTACTGGAATGGCGACCGCGAACCGGGAGACGATGCGTTGGAAGGCCTCCCACTAGGTGGACCGATGACCTGGTGAAGGTTTCGGGGATCCGCTGGATGCGAGTCGCATGGGACCGATCAATGTGGCGACACTTGGGGGAGGCCTATGTCCAGCAGTGGACGTCTTTCGGCTGAAATGATGATGATGATGATGACTTATAAAATTAGAGGTAGGGTCCAGTGGCCAAATAAAAATTTTGCAGCTAGATTTATAATTTCCCATTTTTAAATAGTTCGTGCCTTCACGAAATCATTCATGTCAAGTACCACGGTTCAGAGAGACAAAAACAAAACATCGATAAGAAAACACTTTCATCGATATCTCTTTGCACATCACTAAATTCTTCAGAGAGTGTTGGACACCGATGTCGGCACAAGTCTCACGCTTCTCAAACAGCACTGCGATTTAACGCTCGAGTATTCCGACATTCGTAGAACGTCGAATACGAAATCAATATCTAATACTACATGTGGTAGATATGGGAAATTACGGGAAGGAACTTAAGATATTAAGCAGCTTGTTGACTGCTTGAATCTAAGTGCAGTTCTAGGTGCAGTGATAGATTACTTATGGTAAATGCAATGATACAGCTGTAATTAAGCAACTGTTTAGTTCCAAGACTACGTGTTTCCAATTTCGAAGATATTTTGTATACAGAAGCCGTTGGTAAATTAAATACATAGAAACTGGTCGTTTTATATGCTTAAAAACAAACACTTAATTATATTTTTCACATTGGTCAGATTTGGTGAAAACCCACAATATTTTCGTCAGATTTGCCTTTATAAGTAGTTTTATTTCAAGCCCCATACAACAATGACCTCTTTATTATCGTTTTTACTGTTGTTTCTGAAGTCGAAAACTGGGTCCAAAGGTATCCCATTTGAAACTTAATGCTTTTTAAAAACCCTCTGGTCTCTCCTATCATTCTGTACTATGAATCGTTTTTTAAACAAAACACTATTACTCACATTTTAGCGGTCAGTAAGAAAGTCTACTAGTAACATTTACAAGATAATTATTTTAAAAGGCTATACATTTCCTTTGGTCGTATATTTGCTAACTAGCACTTGACCAGCCATTCATTTGTATCAGTTTATTTCATCGTACCTGTCTCTCATAAAGTTTAGTATCCTACACAATTTCTAAAGTTTCTCTCATTTTCCTTCTAATGAACAAGAGCCATTATAGTTGCGTCTATATAAAATTATATGGCTTGCTTGTAATCTCCTCTCTATTTACCCACTAACAAAAGACATTTTGTGTCAGATCTTCGTTTCCTTTTATGGGATTTGGATTATTGATTGCTGGCATACTTTCTTGATGTATTTTATTGTAAGTAAAATCACAGACACCACTTCAAGTAGTAGTTTATTGGTTATTATTATTGTTGTACACAAATTTTATTATATTTAAGTACTTGTTCGCATAAACACTTTGACACAAAGTATGAAACAGTTTTACGTCCGACACATCACTTTCTCAGGTCCAGTTGAAAACCAGCGTCGGGCACTACTAGTTGCCCGACATTTTGCTAAACTGGGCATTTGTCACAGCCGTGAGACACATTTTTTTTTTTTGTTTAACTTTTATTTTGTTTTTTAATACTATGCGCCAAATAAACGGATTTACTTTCTTTCTTTCTAAATCGCTCTTAGGTTAATGCATTTAGTCCTTATCAAGTCCTGCCTTGCCCTAAGTGTAATTCCACCTGCACCTTGACAGACCTTGTCCGAAGTCACCAATCAACTGGCGTTGATGGTGACTTCGGACAAGTCATTTAGTTTTTAATTAATTTGACCAGAACCCTGTAGGTATCCACTAAGAAAGGGTTTTTCGAAATTCCACCCCTAAACGGGTAAAACAAGGTATGAACGATTGCATGGAAATCGGTTATTTTTCAAATTAGAAGCATGATACAAGCTTCTGGTTAGAGGAATAAATAAATACGTATTTTAGCGTTTTTGAGAATCTACCCCACAAGAGGATAGATTAGGGTTTATATGCGGTATCCGTAATTTTTGAAGTTCGAAGAATGAAATTAAATATTGAAGATGCTGAGCAAAAATAACAACAAATAAGCACATCACTTTCACAGTTCCAGTTGAAAACCAGCGTCGGGCACTAGCTGCCCGGTATTTTGCTGAGCTGGGCCTATTTGGCGCAGCCGAATAGCACACACAACAATTATCCCTTTTTTTAATGTTGTGGCATGTTACAAATAAACTTATTTCCTTTCTTACTTTCAATCAGACTTTCTTATTCAACTTAAAGGAACAAAAACACAGTTGAAACGCTACATAAAATTAATAAATTAAAACTATTGGACAAATACTATATACGCATTAGGCCAGTCCACGGACACAATAACAACAAAGTTATACAAAGTACAAAAAGAAACTAAAGCATTAACAGATAGCATCGACTAAGATAAAAATCAACATTGAGCTCCCATTTCAAACTCTCCATCGTGACCATCATTCAAAAGCGATCAAAATATTTGAATGGCGCAACCCGTCCCTCAGTTCAGTGATAAACATCTGAACACTTGATAAACACCCCATAAATAAGATTAGGCTGCTCACAAAGAATGCTATCCCACGCTTTCGAGATAATGAAATTGATAGCAAAGCACAGTCTCGTGAGATAACAGCCTAATTAGGTTATTTGTATTAGGAGATTAGGATTTCTTAAGTGTCGGTGCTGATACCTCTTACAGCGATGGGAAAGTGAAAAGGTCTTTGTTTTCATGTCGTTATGGAGATAATGAACTGGTGATGCAATTTTCTGTATGTTTAAGTGGTGACAGTTTTTGTATAATCTTGTTAACGACTTTCCAGACCTCACGAGATCGTCTCCCAGCAGTATGCAAAGTCAGTTCCTTTTTTAAAACTAGCACCAGCTGCCAAGACGTCTGTGTATTCTGTGGTCTATGCCATGTTTTGTTGAAACTGTTACTGTTATTTCTACGCAAAGGTCTCTCCCCATGACTTGTAAATCTTTCGATCTAGGACACATATGGACCCTGTTAGTTAGTTTTGTGTTTTGTTGTATTCCTTATCTTCATTATCATTGTAAACCTTCTTCCACCCATTTAGTTTTTGCTATTCTTCCCCGGTATATGCGGAACTCATCCAAGTCTTCCCCGCGATCTTCTCGTCTGTCACCCACCTTGTTATTGGTCTGTATGTGGGTTACGTGTTGTTAAATGCGCTAATTGATATATTTAAATTCCCTGAAAACTTCTGTTCTCAGATTACAAAAATAATGAAGCATATTTCATCTATAATCAATTCCGTAAGTACCTCAACATAAATAAATTGTTTTCCACAGACCTCATTTTGGAGAACCCTTTATCATGTCAGAAAGTTAAACGTGAATTTTAATCTGTTTGTTTTGTCTTGGTTTGTTGTCTAACAAGATACACACTGAATTTCCTCACATAAAAAATTGCAGCAAGTTTCGACCAACACTTGTTTACTATCGTTTGATAATGAAAACTAATTGGTCGCTGGTCTGCCGTAGGTGCTCACTGTTTTCACCAAATCTGCGCAAGGACCTAACCTACAATTAAATTGCAATGAACATACTGTTAAGGAAAAATATAAAGCACTTTACAATTACTTTTTTTGTGAAGTAAAAAGCAGAAATGTGAGACTCGTAACAAACAAGTAAACAAGCAGAACTTCTAGTCTTGGAAATTACAGCTTTCATTCAAAATAGAACATGACAACACTTTAGTTACAAATATTACTGTCTCACCTACATAAAAGTAGTCATTTGTCGCAGACTTTCACGACGCCATTAAAAATCACAAGCCACTCGTTAAGGAGTCACAAGCACGAAACCCCGAGGGCAGTGTCACTACAAAATAGTATTTATCGTGATTGATACGGCTTGTCTCCTGACTCGCCACATGCTAATTTATGCTAAAGCTGTGCAAGAATATGTAGTAACGAAACACTAGATTTTGGACCGTATGGAAAAGGTTAAAGAGTCCACAGAGACTGCAAAAGAGAGCTAATTTGTTTTTAAGTTACTACCAATTTATAAAAAGATCTGAATCAAAGTAATTTCAGCCTTCAGCCATGTTGAAAAGGTTTATGTTGATGGTAAGAAGTAGTTTGGTATAACAGTAATCTAAATGCCGCCTGACCGTTTAATGTAAGCGTTAACTATGTAAAAGCCTTTTTTAAATGTTTTTGTTTGTTTTTTTAATTGCTGGTTTGTTTGTCGACGTTGATAGCGAATATGATGAATATGTAAACAGCAAGGAAACAATTTTTATGCGTGTATATTTTTTTTGCTACTGCTGGTGTTTAATTAAAAGCTCGAGAAGTTTTAAGGCGCACATGTTTTATAATCGTTGATGACAACTAAGAAAATGAGAAATCTATGGATGGAGAAGGAGAGGAAATCCATAAAAAAATAGATGTCAAAGACTATATTTTAATAGTATCGTTCAGGACATTTATCCGCCGCTAGAAGTGGCATTTGAAAAAATTGTGTACGGAATTAAATGAAAAAAGAAGGGAATGATTGCAGGTCGGTTGATGGAGAGATTGGATGAAGAGAAGGAGTTCTGCTAATCCTTAGTAACGTGGGACAAGGGCAGGAACAAGATGATAAATACACACATCAAAAGTGTCTAGGGATCAACATATATTTTTGCAATAACTTTTCTCCTGATTGATATTAATTAAAATTTTCTTTAAGGATTCATCAAATAAAGTGTTTTCGTTTGTCACAGTAACGATAAACCAAGTCATCTTTGCATTAATAAAGAAATTTGCCATTTTCTAATAAAGGGATTTTTGACATTTGAACCACTAACATTAAAGTTCGAAAAAAAGACTGAAATAACAGTTTTCTTTAAAATTTTATTGGGTAACTTAAACAATTAATAATCCGTGTTTCTACCGCGAACACTAACAACACAAGAACATCGGTTTGGCATACTCAAAATGAGTTCATCCAAATCACGCTGTGGAATGGCCGCCCATGTTCGTTGCAACAACAAAAAAAGGTCTTCTTGCGACTGGATACCCTCCATATTCCGCAGAGCTCTTCTCTGTAGCATATTCCATGCATGCTCAATCGGGTTCAAGTCTGGCGACTGAGCAGGCCAGGGCAGGACATTGATGTTAGCTGCGGCGAGAGTCTGTCTTACAACTCTTGCGGTGTGCGGTCGTGCATTATCATGCATTAACTGAAATAAGGGACCGATTTGCACTTGTAGAGGAACGATGACGTCTGATACAATCGTCTCAGCATAAATTTGAGCGTTGAGGTTGCCTCTGATCCAAATCAACTCAGTTCTTCCGCCGATCCAAATACCCGCCCATACCATGATGGTTCCACCACTATAAGGATGGACTTCCTGGCAGGATTTTAATCGCTGTTGGCGTCCAGGGGTTCTCCAGTGTCGTATACGTCTTGTATCCGGTCTCATACCAAAACGAGACTCATCAGAAAAGCACACGAAACGCCATTGTTCTTCTGCCCAATTTCTGTGTTCAAGAGCCCATTGATATCGAATCCTACGATTGTGCATTGCTATAGGTGGTACCCGTAGCGGTCTTCGGGAATGAAAGTTCACTTCATGCAAGCGGTTTCTGACTGTTTGGTCGCTAATTAAGTTCCCTGAAGAGTGATGAAGCCTCACGGCTAACATCATGGCGGTTATTGTTGGAGCTCTTCGAGTTAAGATTTGAATGTATCGGTCTTGTCTCCGTGTGGTGCAGCGATACCGTCCTCCATGGCGCTCAGCCACGGTACCAGTGCTTCGGTAACGTGTCCAAAGTCGACTGATAACACTCTGACTTGTATTCAGAGCTAAAGCCACAGTACGTTGCCGGGAACCAGCTTCTATCATTCCCACGGCTCTGAGCATTTCTTCCCTGCTTAAATGACGTCGCCGCTCCATAATAACGTTGGTTTTAATCAGTAGTAGGGAAACAGTAGCACTAATAATGTCTTCAATGCGTTGTATGTTTTTATAGGGAAAATATTGACAGCTGATTTTCATCTTTTACTCGAATTTGATTCACAGTTCCTGATTCAAATTATGAAATGCACCAAAAAGGATCCATATAAATTTATAAAATCATAAATTTATTACAAAGCCACATCTCAATCTCAAGAAATCCGCATAAAAATGCTTGATCCCTAGACACTTTTGATGTGTGTATGATACGTGGTCAGGCTGTAAAAAACAAGTGTTATGATTATAGAGTAGAGTTAGTATACGAGGCGATCACTAGTACATAGACAAGCTGCTTGTCCCTACTAATATTATGTTTCTGGACAGTCAGATAAAATTGCTTTATTAGGCCACTAGCTGTCCGGTGGAACTTCGTCTGCGTCACATTTTCCCCGTTTTCGCAACATTTTTCATTGCTGCTCCACTCCCATTGGTTGTAGCGTGATGATATAGCCTTTAGCCTTCTTCGATAAATGGGATATGTAACACTGAAACAATTTTTCAAATCGGACCAGTAGTTTCGGAGCCTATTCAATGCAAACAAACAAACAAACAATCAAATCTTTCCTCTTTATAATACTTATTATTATTAGTTTAAATTAAGATAATGGTGACTCATAAGCAGTCCACTGCCCTGCAGTCCGTTACCGTTGGATACTTTCAGAACTCAAAGAATAAATGCATACAAAAAGTGACCAAAAACAGGGAAACAAAAAAGAGGTTAAACCACTCAGAACATTGACGAATTGAAAAGTTGTATATAAATTACAGAAAACACTAGTCTCAAAGACACCTCATCTTTTAATACCACTTTGGCTTCTGTTTATCCCTAAAAAAACAAACCCACAAAACAAAGGCGCTGTCTTCTGTTGTCCTTTTCAATTACTAGGAGCTCATCACCATTAACGAGACGAGACCAAAACTCAGATTCAATCTCTTCGGCTTCTTATTTTTTTGCTTCACCTTAATTTAATTGAAAAGGTTGAAGAGTTGGAGCATCCTTTATCTGCTACCAATCGTGCAGTGTCCCCAGTAGCGTTACACATAAGAAAGTTACATGAAAGCATTAATTACTTAGCCATTGGACATTGCTGGGGACTGTGGGTTAAGACAGGAGTGGTACCGGTTTCTTGCAGTGGTGGTATTTTTTTTAGTGTTGTTAATTGTTGTTAGTGTTGTGAGACTGGCTTTACTGTACACTAAATGGACTCGGTGTTTTTGAGATGATGAGAGAAAGAGACAACGTGTCACGAACTTTTACCGAGGAATAGGAATATTTATGGAAATGCTTGGCAAAATTTTAAAAAAGAACATAATTATAGACGTTCCATATCAAAGTGCATTACGAGTATGAAGTCGAGATCCGTGGAACTTGTATATTTTTTTTATTCTATTAAAAGGCCACTTATTTTTTTTTGTGTCGTGGTGAAATCCTGTTTTTTATTTATAGACACCGTGTATACGAGTCCAATTAAAATGTGACTGTTACTTGAGTGATCTTATGACAAACGACAGATCCCTAAAAAAAATACCCAAACTGTCATGTATTGCCTGAAAATATTACCTCTCCTATCAATTATTATTTTGATCTCGAATTAACTGAAATACGAAACCATTCTGTTTGGACTGCAAAACGCATTCCGCTCACCACTTCTCCCCGCGGTCAATACCAAGACCACAAATGGATGGAGTCCATTTAATCTCGTGGGATTTAATTGCAGCACCTTTCGATTCGCCGCCGGTGCCCAGCATTTATTGGTCGGAAGATTTACTGGCGACTCTGTCGATTACTGGATGTTTCATTCTTTCTCTTTTTTTTTGGCGAAGTTTCACGATGGTAATGTCGTAACCGCGAAGTGTGGTGAGTATGATGTAGGAATAATATGAGAAGAGAGGGGAGAACAAAAGATTTGTGGTTATATAGACATGCATCACCTTACAGGTACCATTGTTGTAGCCCCCGCCCCTGTTTCACACGCGGTTTACGACTTAAAAGAACATCGAGATCTGCTGTACTTTATAAATATAAGTTTAACATCAATGCTCAAATTTTCAAACGTCAATAATAATATAAAGTCATGCCACCTGCCTGTTATTTTACCAACTATGTTCGAGTCGGCTTCCAGTTTAAGCGGCTTTACCAGTATTTTACAAGGAGCGATTTTCTATTTGACCATCACAACCCACCTAGTACTGGGTTATACGATACCTAAGACTGGTTGCCAGATTTTCGGGCCACTGACTACCTGTAAAAGACTGTCAAAGATACAAATGAGATCCAAATGGGACCAACGTTTCGTCCTTACTGAGGCACTCAGGAAATTTGGTATGTAATGGATGGTAATATAAAATAAAATCATTCTGTCAAATAATCATAATTATTGTAGATCATTGAATACCAATTAATAAACTTACTTCACTCTACTCTTACTCCTGAGTGACCTTTTCCCTAGTTATCTAAGCATTTATATATAAGGAATTGAAAACAGAGGCAACTCTCTTGATCGGCCTCTGCCCAAAAATTGGGTACTCAATAAAAACCTTTTTATTCACGTTAAGTAATTACCAAAAATTCAAACGATGCCAGTTTTACGTTTCATAATATCCACGTCAATAGGAGCACACACTCTCCACTCTCATGAATACGTAGGTACCATTATCAAATAAGCAATAGCATTTATTGAGCTGCCAGACCTAGTCAATACTAAACCATTTTCATTTTAGCGAAAATTTCAAAGCAACACAGAAAGTCAATCGAATTTTTGGCGAAAGTGAAAAACAAACGCATCTGCGCTGAGTATCGAACACTTCATATTGGCAGCTTTGCAGTGCATCGCGTCAAGCTATGGGTAATGCTTTGTTCACACTGGGAATTACTGGAATATTATATTAATATAAGCGTTGTTGATGTCACTTTGAAGTGTTTGAAGTGTGTTTTTGGGTGTAGGATGTCTGTGGTTAATACACTAAAGATCAAATGAAAGGTATCGCAATAATAAAAAAAGTAAACAAAAATAACAGCCAAATAATACCGAATGGACCGAAACTAAAAACAAAAGAACAACATATTATAGAATAACTACTGAACATTGAATAGAAAACTTGTAACTTTCCTATAGTTAGAATGGGGCCAGGAAATTTGAGAATGACTAATGAAAGCATGAATTGATGTTAAAATGGAAATTATTGTCATAGACGCTGAACACATTTAATATTGGAAGCTAGAAAAAATAAGGACAAGCTCAATTTGTAATATTAATACGGCTACTAAGATCTCGTCTAATCCTCTGAGAGTCGTAAGAAGTAACTAAAAGCGCTGGGGAGGGGCTACGAGAGAGGGAAAAGTATCGTAATTTAGATGTAGGAAGCGAGCTAACCATAAGTTGGTTAGCTCGCTTCCTACATCTAAATTATTTTTTTGGGTTTTTGTGGGTTAAATGATTAAAAACTTTAAAACATTGGATTATGATGGTCGACGCATTAAAAACCTCTGATTTTGTGATAAAGGTAAAACAGAATATTACATCACCTCTTTAATTCCTGAAGAGTTTAGGAGAGGTGTACCAAATGGAAATCCCACATATCGCCAGTTAAGTTTAGGTAGGTACACAGTTTTAAACTAAAATAATCGATTTTTCTCACAATTTTCTTAAATCATCATCTGCCTAGCCTTTTCCTAAACTATCTTGGGGTTGGCTTTCAGTGTAACCAGATGCAGCAGAGTACCACTATTTTACATGAAGCGACAGCCTATCTGACCTCCACAACCCAGTAACTGGGTAATACGATACCCCTTAGTAAGACTGGATGTTAGACTTTTGGCTTCTGACTACTCGTAACGACTGTCAAAGGTTTAGAAATGACAGCCGGGACCAACGGCTTTACATGCTTTCCAAGGCACGGTGGAAACTCGGTACGTAATTATGGCCACCCATCCACGGACCACCCTCGGCAATCACGGCTTTACCTTAAAGATCGACCCGTGCGGCTGTTACTATTTAGCCATGAGCTCTTAAATCAAAACTGATAATATCAAATACAAGTAAATGCATCTCATGTGTGCTCCCTTTACAACCAAACGTATCACGAGCTAACACAAACAAAATAAAAGGTGTTGGAAAAAAGAAACATTCATCTGATATTTGCGAAATTGGATCGCCTGAGTTTTTGGGAGTAGCTAAAGGGAAAACTTTGTCCAGATAAACAGATTTAGATAGGTGAATTTGAATGGAACTGAGCAATGCTATTTATTTTAATATTGTTATAGTGTGAATGCTTATTTCTTGTGTGGTATTGATCATAGTACCTAGATACCTAGTACGTATGGCGTACAACTAATAGGTACTAGGTTTTTAATGTGTTCGTTGTTGTTTATGTCACGGAAAAAAAATGATGCCAATTCTATAAAAATGTAAGGTTTGTTTCAAAGAAAATTCACCGGAAATGAGGCACGAAGATTTCCTTTTTTATTTTTTCGTTTTTAGGGTTTCGTACCCAAAGGGTCAAACGAGACCCTACTACAGACTGAAACTTCGCTGTCCGTCTATATAACAACAAATACTAAAAACAATAAAATAAACATATTTTTCTCCCAAACAAAAAAGTGATATTTTTGCTCGTTTTTATAATTAATGGTATGGAACCCTTCGTGCGCGAATCCGATTCGCACTTGGCCGGTTTTTATATTTTATGCTTGTAGCTTATTGTGTATGAAAGAATTGAAGAATGTGATTCCTCCCTTCCTACCCCTAACTTCCTGATCTCAAAGTTTCAAGTTTCTCACATAACTTGCACAAAAAACTATTTCCTTAATAATTCAAAAAATAATCTCCGTCGATTTCTCACGGCCGTTAAATATGAGGAGTAATTGGGGACACATGCAAACATATCTACATCCGAGGGTGTGTCTAATTACTATAGAAATATGCCCCGGGGATGATGTTAATTAATATATATAGTGTGCACGTGTGAAACTATGGTATAATTATGATTTATGGGTTTTATAACTTTTCTTCTTCTAGTTTAGAAGAATTTAGTGATGTGTTCTTTTGAAATATTGTTATGAGATGATTGTGAACAGGTTGCTACGGGGTGTTTGATGTTACTTTTTTGCATAGTTCCTATTTTTAAATGCAGTAAATAACTTATATCAAGGTAGTTGTTTTTTTTTATTATATCCTATATTTTTCGTGTGTATACGTTTTTAAATCAACATATTGGTTCGTCGGTAAGGAGCAGTGCCAACATACCGGTAATTATAGCTCCAGAATCTCAGGAATCTCCTCACAATGTGAGCCGTATTGAGAAGTTCTGCCTTTTGAATCAGGCCTTTAATCCAACCGCCTAAGGAGAATGAAAGATATTCGTCGAGACTTTAGATATCAAGTCATTGGCCATAACGACAATCGGGTCAATGATAGAATTGTCTATCATTGACCCGATTGAAATTATTATTATCAACAACACTTGTAACGGGATATTTACCATGTTTATTATTTGTTATGAGTTCCCGATATTTCGGCGCTGTTGCAAACGCCATGATCACGGATAAACAACATGGTAAATATCCCGTTACAAGTATTGTTGATAGTGTTAATAAAAATAATAATTAATAATAAAAGTTTATTTCGGAACAAAAACATAAGACTAGGTACAACAAGTAAAACGATGGTAGCTGCAAAAGTATAAACTGTGGCGCAGCTAACAACGCCCTTTCCCAAATACAGAATGGAAAGATGTTCCATGCTAAAAGTTCTTAAGAGGTAATTAATATAGATTCTTTTTTAATTTTTAATTAAAACAAAATATAAGATAAAATAAAAATAAACAGTACAGGAAACATAACATTTGGGATGTATTTTGACGGTGAGCTAATGAGGTGTGCATGGGGTGCTTGTGGTGTTTGTGGCATGTGTGGTGTTTGTGGCATGTGTGGTGTTTGTGGCATGTGTGGTGTTTGTGTCATGTGTGCTGTGTGAGGCTTAGTTGGGGTAAGTGCGAGGGTAAGATACGTGTTTTACACTTCCACGAGTTTCTCTGTATCATCGTAATTTTGTGACTTTAACCAGGACTCAAGCTTCATTTTGCATTTGGTCTTGGTTAATGGGTAAATGTGTAAGCTTTTGTTTAATGTGTTATATATTTTTGAACTTATATGTTTGTAATGTCGACTTGCAGCAACGGTTCTACGAGACTCAGTGCTACAAATCCTATTTGAGCGGCGTGTAGAACAGTATTTTGGGTCAAAGATAAGTTGGCTGTGTTTGCGAAGAACAGTTTGAAGTATGAATAGTTGTCTGACGGTAAGGACCTGGCAGAGGGTATACAGAGAGGATGTCGAATATCGGATTGGTTTCCTTGCCAGCACCTTCAGGACAGCTCTCTGCGCTCGTTCAACACGTAGCATCACTGTTTTACCGGCACCACCCCAGACCGTTTGGCAATACCCAAGAACAGACTGAGCGAGAGCAAAATAGACGGTTATTAAACAGTTAAAGTCGGCAGCGCCTCTGAGCTTTTTAAATATATATATAAGTTTTCGTACACGAGCTACAGTTGAAGCAATATGTTGTTTCCATTTCAGGTTGCTATCAAGAGTGACGCCAAGATATTTGATAGTACGAGTATTTTCCAATTGTTGACAGCCACAGTTATCGTGTGTGTTAGGGCAAGTGTGCGCACGAACTTCAATCGGTGTGGGTGGTTGACTTGACTTCGTAGTAGAGAACGTGATAAATTTGGTCTTATTAACATTTAGTGTAAGAAGATTTGTGGTGAGCCACCTCATGACGGTGCTCAAGGCAAACTCCGAATTGAGGCGAGTTTCAGCCCAGTCCTGGCCATGTACAATTAGAGCTGTGTCATCGGCATAAGCTATGATTTTGCAGTTGGGTAAGGATAACTTACACAGCTCATTAACGTATATGAGAAAAAGTGGGGGTCCCAGTACACTGCCCTGGGGTACACCAAAAGTGATCGTCTCCTGGTTGCTGAGGTAGTTATCAAGCTTTACTATTTGTTTACGACCTGTAAGATAACTCCTGAAGAGATCGTGGGCCGTCCCGCGAATACCAAGATGCTCTAGTTTCGAAAGAAGTATGGGAATTGAGACAGTGTCGAAGGCCTTTGATAGGTCTAAGAAGATGGCAAGAGTTTTATATTTATTTTCCCAATGGCCAGCAATGGTCTCTGTAAGTTCTAGAACAGCGTCTTCGGTGGATTTTCCAGACCTAAAACCATATTGATTATTTGAAAGAAGGTTAAATTTGTTTAGGTATTTGGAGAGTCTGTGGTTAATAACTTTTTCGAATATCTTTGAGAGGGTAGTCAACACTGAAATGGGTCTGTAATTAGCGACATTGTCCCTGTCTCCCGACTTATAGATAGGATGAACGACTGCAGTTTTGAAAACATCAGGAAAAGTTCCTGTTGAAAAGCACAAATTGAATATGAAAACAAGGATTGGAATAAGAATGTGACGAGTCGCTTTTACGATCGAGGGGGATATTTCGTCAAAACCAACAGCACAGTGGTCTTTAAGGCTAAGGATAATATTTTCCAGCTCAGCACTATCCACGCTGTGAAGGGCCATTGATTGTGGTGCGGATTGTATGGAGGTACCCGGGATGTCAAGGTTGGAACGACTATCCGAGAGATGTTCATAGAGGACAGAGTGTTCTATTTTCGCCGCCAAGAGTCTACCAACATTTGCAAAGTAATTGTTGACTTTGTCCACAGACTGCGAAGGTTCGGCACAGTAGTTTAGCAGGTCAGAGGCCGAGTCTCTGCTTTGGCCTAGACTTGCTACACGTTTTACAAGTTTCCATGTAGCTTTTGGATTATTACTAACCTGCTGAAATTGAGAACGTTCATATTCACGCTTGATTTTTTTTAGGAGGTTGTTGCAGAAGTTGCGGTAGCGAGAGAAAATCAATTTGTGTGTCTCGTTCTTTGGGTGTTTTTTAAATTTAAGATGCAACTTATCCCTGTGACGTATGCACTTCAGAAGGCCAGGAGTAATCCATGGCTTAATGATGCGCTTTCTACTGGGAATATGTGAACGATGAGAGTGGGATTTGATTGCCAAAGACATAATCGATACAAGAGATTCCGCAGCTTCATTCGGGTTGTCACACTGAAGGATTAAGGAAAAATCTGTGGTGTTAATCTGGTCTACAACCCGTGGCAAATCTATTTTTAATCTGGAGGGGCGGGGTGTTTTAGTTTTTACATTGAGGTTAAAGAAGATAATAATAGGAGAGTGGTCAGTGATGACAGAATCAATTATTAGTGAAGTAGAAGTGCTTAGGGTGCGGAGTATCACATGGTCAAGGCAGTTTGAGAATCTAGTTGGGAGAGTGTAAGCTGGCAGCATTGCATGTGAAGCTGTAAGATTGAGGTATGCATCAGCATTAGGGTCAGTGCTCTCAGGTGTAATGTTGAGGTTGATGTCACCAATAATGGCTACGGTTTTAAATTGATTTAAGGCACCAAGCAAACTATCTAAGCTGCCAAGAAAACCTGTCAAATCTTTGTAAGAAGGAGAACGATAAATTGCGATAAAAGCAGCTTTATTTGAGAATTTGAGAAGAAGGACATTTGCTTCATTAAATAAGGGTATTTCGACAATGATGTCAAAGCAATCTCTTACATAGACAACCACGCCTTCATTCTGTGTTTTATACGATGAAGCGTGTGAGTTGTAGCCGGTTAGTAAGGGAGTAGTAGGGCATTTGCTCAGCCAGCACTCGGTCAAAATAATAATGTCAGGCATGTACGTTAATCTACTCATAAAAACTACCAGATTATTAAAATTGCTGTTTAGACTACGAATATTAGTGTGTAATATTTTAAGATCATGAAGAGAACAATCCAAAAACTTATCACTTGCTTCCGGGGAACATGTGTTAGTGACCATGTCAGTTTAAAAGAAATTATTATTATTTCAAAAGAAACATATTTCATACATATATTTTCGCGTAGTGGATTACAGCCCACTCCCTCTAGAGAGGAGGCCTGTGTCCCAGCAGTGGGAATATTATAGGCTGATGATGATGTTATTTCATACGACATTGAGGAAAATGTCATCAATTTCCGTTACCGCTATGGGAACCATAAATCATTCATCATCATCATTTCAGCCCAAAAGACGTCCACTGCTGGACATAGGCCTCCCCCAAGTGTCGCCAAATTGACATTTTGGGGGGTTTTGCCATAATCGCCACGCTTGGCAGGCGGGTTGGCGATCGCAGTACGGATGCTACAAAAGCACAGAGAACGCTGCTGCCCATTCTCTGCTAAGTCCCTTAGTCGCCTCTTACGACACCCACGGGAAGATATGGGATGGTGCTATTCTTTACGTCCGACACCATACAGAGCCACAAAAGTGTTAATAAAATGTTTTGCTACATGTGACCAAAACAAATCTTAAAATAGCTTGACTGTAGCTATTAGTAATTCTGACACTCGACATTTCGTGAACACGATCCACACATCTGCCCTAAGACCCTGACGACATACGTACCCAAAATCATTCTCTTTTCAATGTTGGAGATTTACCAAAAAAATATAATGAGTCCAAAATGACCCACGTCAACAATTTTGCCCCTAATTTTACTCTTAACCCTTCCGTGATACGGGTCATGGGCGCGACACAAATTAATCCATTTAAAATACATGCACAATTCGGTCTAACACACCCACGCGTACTACGTACATGAATAAATAAAATCCACAGTGTCGACCCAACGTTGGTAAGGGTTGATTTTTGGAAAAGTCCAATTCTGGTTGCGGTGAAAGGGTTAAGGTTACCTTTTGTTATCTTTGTGAATGTTTCTATAGATTTCCCATATCTAGGGGAAGAAGGGGAACAAAGCAAAGTTATGTTTACATATTTTGGTGGTACCAGGTGTTCTGTGCGTAAATTGTTCAATCAAAGACTATTTGGCGAAATCATGTCAAAACACTGCAGAATTCATGAGTACTTTTGCAGTGATTTTGCTTAGAAAACTAAAACGGGATGAAAAAATGGTTGGAGGGCAAATATAAGTTCTTAATTTCAACGTGATTGCTGAAATTCATGATGAAATGAGTCCCATCAGTCTACAATACATAAAGTACAAACTTTAACAGGTTTTTTAATCTTTTCCCTGTTGTATTGTTTATTGTAATTAAATTGGAGGTCTTTGTAAAAGTAGGAAACGCAGATTTATGATATATTAACACGCCCATAATCCCCGAAGGAGGGTTGAGTGAACCTAATAATAACACCACATTTCACCAATTATGTTAAAGTCACATGTGATAGGGGGCGAGCCCATCATCAACTGGCAGCAAATCAGACTCCGCGGCTGTCTATAAAGAAATTTTCATAAAAAACCCCCAATATCACTTTGCTTGACATGGGAATCGAACCCAGGACCCCATTCTCAGCAGTCGCGCTTGCGATAACTATGGTTGAGTTATACCATGCAATAAATACAGAGTTAGACAATACCTTAAAGGCTTAAAGATGTATAAACTTTCTAAATTGACTTGAAGAAAACCAATTAAAATCGTGAACCCACAAATAATTTACATATCAACCTAATCAAACGCTTGACTGAAATCTAAACACTCTCTGACAGGCATTTCAATTCACTTGCGATCAAATCAGAACGTCAACAAATCAATAATTTACACACACCACACGATCGTTATCTGATCGCTACTTCCTCATCAGATATCTTATCTGCAACGATCGCCGGCATCGACACTTCGCCTATTTGCTTATCTTACAGATAAACATAGATAAAACCAGTGATTTCGATTTTATGGTTTATAAATTGATAATTTCAACGTAATCGGTGTCTAAAATCTTTTTATGGGGAAAGTGTTATGTTGTGTGAACCATTTGTGTTGGTTAGACATGCTTTTGAAAAGGAATTACTGTAGTTTTATATGTGGGAGATAAGATTTGAGAAGAATAGCTATTTCAAAGGCACTTACTTAGTAGTTTTAGATATAAATGAAACATCACCTTTTTCATTCTATTTCATGTAGGTATGGTCAGCAACGAAAGTCGCTATACATATCCAAAATTACAAGACGTTTTAGTTTTAGAACGATCCATATTAACAGACTGGAGTTAAAGACATAACAATATGTTCATCAATGGTTACACAAATTTGCAAAACAATATTACAACAGATCACACTTATCAGCACAAAACTTAGTATAATAAGTGTTAACCGACTTCTGATGCTGACTGTACCAAAATAAACATTCCAAAAATAACGCAAACAAGCAAAATTCAGTTAAATAAAAAAACCGGCCAAGTGCGAGTCGGACTCGCGCACGAAGGGTTCCGTACCATTATTTATAAAAACGAAAAAAAAAAAACTTTTTTGTATGGGAGCCCCCCTCAAATATTTATTTTATTCTGTTTTTAGTATTTGTTGTTATAACAGCAACACTAATCCATAATCTGTAGAAATTTCAACTGGCTAGCTATCACGGTTCATGAGATACAGCCTGGTGACAGACGGACGGACGGACAGTGAAGTCTCAGTAATAGGGTCCCGTTTGACCCTTTGGATACAGAACCCTAAAACCATGTCATTGGTCTGACTCACCCCAAAAACTTCAACAACAAGGAAATCCAAAAGCATTACGAATATCGACAGAACGTCAATCAAAAATTATAAAGACCAGTAACACGATCCCGTGGGCTCTCATTATTTCATAATCAAAGGTTAAAACCAGACAGTTCAAAGAAGCTTTTGAAATCCGAAACCTATCCTGTATATAGAAAATGCAAAATTAAAAAGACGAACGACGCTTGAGAACAGGAATAGTCAATAGTCACTTCATATTGTGTTTACTGTGTAAACCGCATGAGGTTCCGTGGTATAAGGTTACCGATGCACTATGGAGCCAACATAAATAAAGTGGAAACGGATGTAGGCGCATCCAATGCTGCTATAAATATAAACACGCCCAAAGATGATTAAACTGAAAGTTCAATGGATAAAGTTTAAAGTGATGTAGTAGTTAAAGTGGATCACGAAATAGATAACTTAGTAGATAGAGAAGGGACTGTATATCCTGCGGGAGCACGGGGTGGAGTTGAGTGAACTTGTCTAACCTAAATTGTCGACAATAGTGCCATTGTCTGAACGTTGAGAAATTTTCTTGGTGGCTTTAAATTTGTCATAGTGGCGGAGATAGTGAGTGGGTAAATAAACTTGAAAGGGTTTTAAAGTAAGTGGAGTTTTATAAGTGATAACAGGACGTTATTTTTTAATATTATCGTATTATGTTATTAAATGAATACTTATAAATACTGGGAGAAACTTTAATTGAAACAAAAAGTATTACGTGGATTCGTGAATTTACGAGTAACGTGTATTGCGACTTGGCTGGTGAGACCTTTAAGTTAGCCATATAATGTTTTAAGCAGATCTTGCACTATTATCACAACAACTTGTAACAAGCTACTAAGCAACTTAACTACATGAGACCTACCTAAAAGCATTCCAATCCACAGAATCACAAGAACAGCCCCTAAGATTGGACATCTGTGCACATTCCCAAGCACCAAGATTAAAGACACACAACTCCACCTAAGGCTCGTAATTAAAGCTGCGACAGCCGCAAATTGGTAGTCATCAATAACACAGCATATCTGTGCATAGTCAATTAAATCGCTATCTTGGTTATATCTCGGTTAAGGTGATGGTGAAAGCGGGAAATAAATATGCGTTAAAATGTGGTAAAGTTTATTCAAATTGTCGTCAAGTTTTTTCAATTTCATGGATATAGAGATCAATTCTGCGTGTGTGTTATTTTATGGACAAAGCAAGCAAATTCTATAAAGAGTGCACATGATTTAGACATACTAAGTGTACCCAATGAATACCTGAATACTATAGCACTGCTATCCAACTCTTGATGGTCAAAAATTCAAAGGTGCGCTTATAAAAAGTAATTTATTTGGGTGTTACATGTTGTAAGTCAATACGAGCAATATATTTATTTATAACTTGCTGTCCGCGCAACTTCGTTTGCGTCACATTTTCCCCGTTTTCGCAACATTTTTCATTGCTGCTCCACTCCTATTGGTCTTAGCGTGATGATATATAGCCTATAGCCTTCTTCGATAAATGGGCTATATACCAATAAAAGAATTTTTCAAATCGGACCAATTGTTTCGGAGCCTATTCAATGCAAACAAACAAACAATCAAATCTTTCCTCTTTATAATATTTATTTGGATTTTGCCCGAAACCCTTTAGTAGAAGTTCAGAAACTTCTGTAGCCTCTTGAGTGTTTAGGGAATACAATATTCCAATTTCAATCTTAAAACCTTCTGAATTGTTGAGTAAGATATCAATTGCCCGTTTGGGGCAGTAGTTAAACGCTCCACTAACCGCAAATGTCACAGTGATTCACCTATTCGACCGCCTATTTAAGAAACGAACTATTTAAAACCCTTAGTTACAAATCAATCCTAACGAAAGATTGTTTTTCTCAGTAAAATATCAGTAACACTAAACTTAGTTTCAACACTGAGATTTCAAAGCATTCAATATTGTCTTCACCCTCACCAATAAACATGATATCACCTAACCCCAACCAAAATCCTTAACTCAGCGCCCTAATTAAGCAAGTACTAAATTTTTACGACCAACATAAGTTTTCGTAAACGGCACAAGAATACCCCTGAACATAAAACCAGGACAATAGTCACACTTTGCTCGACAATTGTCGCGATTTTGGACGTGTTCCAACATACACGGAGTCGACATGGCAGATGTCACTGCGCAGGATTTCCTCTTTTTTAGCGTATTTTTTGTCAAACGGTGTTGGTGATGTTTTGGAAGTAAAACGGACTGGATATAAAGTTCATTGTTTTGATGTCAGAGGGGCAACTGAAAACTGTCAACGGTTTATTTTTGTAAAGAAATTGAAGTGGAAATGTTAATAATGAATTTTGGTGTTACATTCAGGGACAGAGTAATGCCACAACGTCAACATAGAGTATTACAAGGTGACATTTCATTCCGTTACAATTGATTCAATGCGAACTGTATTGACATTAGTTATAGTACACGTACAAGGACAATCAGTGTATAAAACCCACTTTTTATAATATGGTTCCGATTCTAGGGTGTATAGAATGGATATTTTTAAAGAATGATTATGGTCCACTAAGGTCCTTAAAGTCCAATAATGTCCTTTAAAGTTTAGTCGTGCTTGCCGAGGTTGGTCCGTGGATGGGTGACCATAATTACATACCGAGTTTCCTCCGTGCCTCGGAAAGCACGTTAAGCCGTTGGTCCCGGCTGTCATTTGTAGATCTTTGACAGTCGTTACGAGTAGTCAGAAGCCAAAAGTCTGGCATCCAGTCTTACCAAGGGGTATTGTTTTACCCAGTTACTGGGTTGTCGAGGTCAGATAGGCAGTCTCTTCATGTAAAATACTGATACTCAGCTGCATCCGGTTAGACTGGAAGCCGATTCAAGATAGTTCGGGGAAAAGGCTAGGCAGATGATGATGATGATTGTGGTCCAATGCAACACATGTTTGTTGCTTACTATGGAAACAATATTTCAATATTAATAGTCCATTAGAACGTTCAGAGTTCATCTCTTAAATTTTCAGTCCATCCAATTTCAGCTGAATATACATAAGTACAAAACACAAATTACGAAACAACCCACACGTCACCCACAGAATTGCAGTAAAAATACTTTAAATACCAACTGAACACAGACGGATACTACTCCGTCCCGACACAGTTATCTCAAACCGATCTGCCGCATACAGATGTAATCAGGGCAGCATCTGTCATGCCATTAATGAGAGTTTAAAGAGCAAGAATGAACAATTTCGAGTGCAGTCGCCATATTTCGTTGTCTGATTAACATTTTACTGGTTTAGTTGGTGTTGGGTGGTCCTTTAGACA
Source organism: Cerastis rubricosa (assembly GCA_949152445.1). Lineage (NCBI taxonomy): Eukaryota > Metazoa > Arthropoda > Insecta > Lepidoptera > Noctuidae > Cerastis > Cerastis rubricosa. Next base: position 2,561,046 of record OX424529.1, read on the forward strand.
AAAATAGACATGTGATGGCCTTATATGGGCCACTTGTGGATGAATGAAGCATTGTTGGAACAAGGGTTTATTAAAAATCAACGCGCTGCTATCAGTAATTAATAAAAATACTACGGATGCCTTTGTGACATCAAAGTACGGATAGTCTGACAACCAGTCTTACCAAGGGATATCGTTTTACCCAGTACTGACTGGGTTGTGAAGGTCAGTGTGTGCTTGTGGTCGGCTCCGTGGTAAGACTGGAAACCGAACCCAACATAGTTGGGAAAAGGCTAAACATATGATGGATGCCTGTGTGACATCCATAAATCCACACTGGGACCTCCTACCTCTAACACTTCCTCTCACCGATAGAGATTGGCTTGTGGGCCAGCACGGCAGCAGGAGAAATATTATACTCTGATTTGAAGGGCCACTCAATTTTGTTCAAGGCACATAATCAGTGTTCATGTATCAGTTCAAGTATCTACCAAAACTGAAAAAAATGCGATAATGTAAAAGAAAATTCAGCATTGAAATTACAGTCTTTGTGGAGTATATTAAAGTGTCGTTTTCCATTAAACATATTTATTATGCATCCCGTCTCGTATTCAGTCTGATTCAACACTCGCAAGCGCTATGTGTATCGATTCAGAATATTGACACTTTCAGTAAAGAGGACTGTACACTGTATCACTTGCCATAAACCGTTACCTATTTTTTGACAGTCAAAATATTTTTCGAAACATCATCATCTGCCTAGCCTTTTACCAAATACGTTAGGGTCGGCTTGCAGTCTAACCGGAGGCAGCTGAATACAAGTTTACATGAGCGACTGCCTATCTGACCTCCACAACCCAGTTAACACTGGATAATATGGTTGGACTGGTTTTCAGACTCATGGGCCGCTGACTACCTGTAACGACTGTCAAAGATCTACAAATGACAGCCGGGACCAACAGCTTAACGTGCTTTCCGAGGCATTGAAGAAACTCGTTAAGTAATGGGTGGTCACCAATCCACAGACTAATTAAGGGAATCGCGGTTTATCCTGAAGATTGATCCAAGCGGAACAACATAAGTCCAACAAAATCTTTAGAGTTTAAACAAAATGTAGGTATAAGATGTCAGAAGCTAAAAGTCTGACATCCAGTCTTACCAAGGGGTATCGTATTACCCAGTTACTGGGTTGTGGAGGTCAGATAGGCAGTCGCTTCATGTAAAATACTGGTACTCAGCTGCATCCGGTTAAACTGGAAGCCGACCCCAAGATAGTTTGGGAAAAGGCTAGGCAGATTATGATGATGTAGGTATAAGTGTTCTAGATAGATATTGAAAGTGCATTGAAAGGTTTTTCTAAAAATATTATCTGTTTGTATTTGATTCCATTTCCTATTGTTCAGTACACCAACCACGGTGAAAAAGATTTTTGTGTGAGAATAAAATAAAACTTTTTGACATAGTCGTATTTGTTACGGTAGATGAAAGTAAAAATCATCATCATCATCAGCCTATAATGTTCCCACTGCTAGGACACAGGCCTCCTCTCAATGAGAGGGTGTGGGCTGTAATCCACCACGCTGGCCCAGTGCGGGTTGGTAGAGTTAACATGTCTTTGAATTTTTAGTTCTAGAACATTGACGGTTTCCTCACGATGTTTTCCTTCACCGTTTTTTAGGGCAGCGGTGATGAAATAAATTACACAAAGTAATGCGCCTGCCTGGGTTCGAACCCACAGCTTACTGATCTTATGTCGAAAAGTAAAAATATTAAAGCACAATTTCAGTAGCAGCCACGGAGCCTGGATTTGTGCGCGTTTGATGGCAATATGCTCGCCCCCTATTACATGGGACTTAAACATAACCGGTGGAAATATGGGTGTATCTACTATTAAGTTATACCTCTGCCTGTGCTACGGGGATTAGGCGTAATGTTATGTGTGTTATTAAAGCACAAAAAAACTACTTCACGTGCATTGGTACTTAAAAAACTGCTCTATTCATATGACTCTTTAGAAAGATAATCTATAATAGGTCGTTGTATGTACAACCTCCCTTACAATACATTGCAATGTACCGCACTTAACACATGTATGTGATTCAATGTAGGATATACAGGAATAGTCCCGGTACTATAATTATATGCAGTAATTCTGCTGCATTGTACAGGACCTTATTGCATATGCGTGACTTAAAGATTATGAGGGACTTAGCAGGATCTAGCCAGGATTTGAAATGTACTCTGAAAATACTCTTCGTTGGTACAAGGCAGACAAGATCATACAATGAATATGGCAATTAAATAAACACAATTAAATGACGACAGTTTACGTAGCACTCATTGACGTATCCCAGTAATGATACTAGACGGCGATCATGGTTATGAAGAAACAAACAATGTCACAAAATATTTAAAAATATATGTTTTACGACTAAAAAAACCTGGTCCTCCAGAAATTGGAACATATATCTAAATTATCCCACTGTTTCGCGCTTCGTCGCGTATTTTTTTACGTATGGCATTGGCTTAACGGACTATTCTCCATTGCGTAGCGCGGGACCGCTGATTTTTACACTCGTACGAGTTGTCAGTGTGTTGCCGTAGTTGTATTTTCTATACTGATTGGGATACTTGCTTACAATATTAAAATCTGCGGCCCCGCGATACACGACGGTGTATGTAGCGCTGCACGGTGCAGTGTTTTTTTTTTAGGCTTTATTATTATTTATGTTATTTCAAACACAAAGTAAATTGTTTGTGAATAAAATTGAATTGAATCGCCTAGGAGATACACGTAGGTACACGTAAAAGTTTTTTCAATTTTCTAAAGTATGAAACTTTAGAAAATTGCAGCATCTCATCTCCATTACCACAACCTCCTCCATAATTACTTTCCCACCCAGAACAAACATGATTCAGCGAACAAAACACCTATTCTGATATAATTGTTTCCTTGATACAAACAACGGTGTCCTAATCTGAGCTATCGCATTGAAACGTCGACAAATATCGAGGCACGCCGAGTGTTCCGCAAACAGTGATGCGTTTTACTTAATTGAATGCCTAATGACTACGGTATGACGGGTAGGGTGTGTGCTAATGTGTGGTGTTCGGTGCGAGCGCGAATGTTTGTTGTTAGTTTCTTATGACTGGTAAACTAAAATACTATACTGTCCTAGTAGTAATTATACTACTCGTTATAAAGAAAAAACGTTTGGATGTAGGCGTAATCTTCGAAACCACTGATCCGATGCCGAAAAATCTAAACAATTAATAAAATTTAAATGTCCGTTTGTAATTTCAAAGTAACTGCTTTACACTGAATGCATATGAAAAAATTTACGGAACTTATTAAAAAAAAAAACATTAAAAAAATTGTTTGCCTGTCTGCCTGTCTGTCGGTCAGCCATTTTTTCTAAAATAAGCCCGAACAAACAGATTCGGGCTAATCTGCGAAATGGCGGAACCGATTTTAGCGGACCTTTTATTGGCTGATAGTTGATGTTTGAAGCTACTTATAAAACCCTTGAAATAAGTCTTTCATAACTCATTTAAGCTACAATACACTCCAGTTTCATATGTTATATTCAAAACGTTCCCATGGGATCCAGGATTCCGGGAAACACCTAGTATTTAACCAATTGGATAAACAATTTTACTTTTTGCTAAAGTTAGTTACACTAAAACGTATTTAACCGAACTCAGTTTCCACAGAAATATAAATTTTCAGATATTTAAATGCCTTTGCAGAAAATCTGAACCAAACCAATTAATATACCTTTTTGTATGCCGAAGTCAAGACACACCCTTACTCGTTTATAGTTATGCCTGTGTCGGCTAAAGTAAATATTGTGCCTGTTTAATTGGATTTTATATTTGGTCTCGCTCAAGTTTAAGTGTTTTTTAGTACTTTTTGGCAAAGTAAACTACACTGTATGGTGCAAAATTTTCGAGCATTACGCGTCTCTTTAAACTAGATGCAAATATGTTGAAAAGTTTCACTGGAAAAATTTTGGGCAGTAAAAATGGCTGAAATTTGTAACCATTTGCGTACACAATCAAATTATGTTTTGAATATGTTAAAATAACTTTCAACGAAGCAGACTTTTAAAATAAATAGATACTAATTATATGGACGTTACTCAAACCTAAAGTATTTATTTTTAGGATTTTTTTTTACCGTCAGCTCGTTATACAGTTGACGCTAGTTGCTTGTTCCAAAACGTATATCTATAGAGAAGAACGGGCAAGAAACTCGATGGTCAATCTTATACTATACTTGACATTAAAGATTTGGTATTAGAAAATACTACAAGAGAAAAACTCAACCACAATTAATTTTCCTCAACAAATGAACGAAAATTCCACAAAAAAAAATCGTGTTGGGGAAGAAATTAACACAAGTCATTTAAGGTTCATCTCATTTCCCTCGCTTCCTTATTGTAATCTCAATTGACATCAGTCTGACTTTCTTCCTGTTTTACATTAATCGACTTTGTACCTTGTAGAAATATCTTTTATTAAAAGAATTTGTAAATCTAATAACTGCCATAGACCTATAAATAATTTTGGTCCATCGAAAATTAAAGAGCAGGTTTATAAAAAAAAAAATAGTTTCGAGAGTAGAGTGATTACACTACTTTTTTTTTAACAGTTTATTAATTAAAAAATAAATAATTTATTACCACATCAATTTATCACAGTATAAAATGTAAACTTATTGGTGTGTTCAAGTATTTAATTCAGTTATTTCAATTACTTCGAGTGGAGGCAATCAATGATATCAGCTTTTGCTGTCACGTTCTCACTTCATAATTCAAACAAAAATCATAAAAATAACCTAGCACACTCCATCTTAATAAATACAACCATTTACATCCAGATAATTGAATATCACTATACTTTCAATACGATTTCTTTATTTATCTCAGACCCAATTCATCTCAGACTTAATTTTTTAAAAGAACATTACTAAGATTTATTTGAGGCGCCGTTTAGCAAGTAATTAAGAGGTTCACCGTTACTTTTGGAAGGGAGATAGATGGTTAAAGTGTAGAACAGTAATCTATGGGGCCATAGTATGAGTTACAACGGTTTAAAGAATGTTGGGTATGGGAATGCAGTAATAGATTTAAAGGCTGAGTGATTTAGTACAGTTGAATGATGATTTAAGAGGCAATGGGAGGTGGAAATGAAATAAGGATTCTTTGAGAGGCTGGTTAAGAAAATAAAAAACTTAAAATTAATTAGAACCACCGAAAAATCTTAAAGAGCGTTTACACCTTACGGCATTTCATACAAACTTTCAATTCGATATTTTCCGAAATGACTCAACCGATTTTAAAGATATTAATACGCATAAGCAGGATTCATAGGTCTAAATAGATACAAAAAACATTTTCGAAATGTCTTAAAAAAAAGATACTTAATTGGAAATTTCTGTTTCTATAGATAATTTATAATCGGTCTAATTCAGCTGTAACACAATTTTATTTTATTACTAGATGTCCGGCGCAACTTCGTTTGCGTCACTTTTTCCCCGTTTTCGCAACGGTTTTCATTGCTGCTCCACTCCTATTGGTCGAAGCGTGATGATATATAGCATATAGCCTTCCTCGATAAATGGGATATATAACACTGAAAGAATTTTTCAAATCGAACCAGTAGTTTCGGAGCCTATTCAATGCAAACAAACATACAAACAAACAAACAATCAAATCTTTCCTCTTTATAATATTATTATTATTTTTATTATATATATAGTTTAGATTTCTTTGATTTGTCGTGACGCGAAAACGCTCTCAAAGAAGGAATTAATGAAACTGTGCAACCATTGTGTTATAAGTCTTGTTTTCTTGTTTCGATCCTTGAAGAACCGATGGTGACTCGTGAGTGTTCAATCATTTGAAAACGTTAACTCTTAAATTCATAATGTAAGATGCAGGCTACAAAATATTCTGATGAATAATATAATATTATGAAGATTATAATCATAAATATTCAGACACTGTATAATCTTCGTTTCTTCTATATTGTTTCGACAATATTTTATGTAAGCAATTCTACTATTTTACATCAGTAGCCGTAGAATACTGTCAGATTATGATATGGCCGATCGATGTACTTTTAAAGAGGAGTTGAAACTAGAGAAGATTTGAAAGCATAGAATAATGTGAAATTGGGGTCTAATTTCGATTATTTTACATTTCTGCCACGAATCCAATGTTAAAATCGATATGGATTGCTGTGAAGAAGATTAGATAGCCAAGCATCCAACGATTACTGAAATAATTTCTAAACAATTTCATGTATTCGACTGCCTTTATATTTAATCTAAGTTCTTATCTTACTGCTAGATAGATATTTGTTACTATTTTACGCAAAAACCCTCAAATGGATTAGGATACACACAGATAGTTTGTAACCTAGGCTAACACGCAGGTGACACCGCGGGAATAAGCTGGTTTCCTATAAACCCAAAGAGAAATGAAAATTCTCATTTTACGTCACGAATAAACTTAAATAGAAACTCTTTTCTTTTTCATGACGCCTTCTCAAACCCTATTTTGCTTCACAACACGTTTATCAGGGTTCCACAAAGCTCTTAAGAAAACAGTTTTATTCAAAGCAAGGTAATTGCGACGTACGGAACCAAAGCAGCTGCGTCCCTTTGACTCCCTCTTGAAAGCTATCAGTGATATTACCTTTTTTCATTCGCAAGGGTTCCGCGTTATTAAAATTTATTGAAATTATCGCCATTTTAGAATTTTTCAAAGGAGTTTCTGGAGTGTTGAAGTAATAAGCAACGATTCTTATGTATTCAATATCTTTTTGTTAATTCTGTATAGAATTGGGAAATGTCTGAACAAATTCTCATTTATATTAAATTTTCTTTTATGACTGGATCTTATTCCAATACTGTTTTGACCAAATTTAGGAAAGATATTTTTAATCCGTTTAATTTTGCATACACACTGTGTCATAGTTTCTTTCCATATTGTATATTGCAATCTTTGGTGTTGATGTGAATGAGACATACAAAAGATAGCATTTTCTCAAAATATTTTCAATACTTTCGGTCACTCAATAATTAATCTTAATCTTAACTAATACTATAAGGAGGAAAGATATGATTGTTTGTTTGTTACGATTTAACTCAAAAACTACTCGACTAATTTAAAAAAAATCTTGCAGCATGAGAAAGCTACATCTTTACCAAGTAACGTAGGCTATATTATACAGCATGATTTTTTAGTCACCGTCCAAATTTAGACATTTTAATCTTTGGCGAAAACTATTGAATAGCTGTTTTTTCTTTTGGTATCACTCAATACAAAAATATTGAGATATCATGGACACCGCCGCGCCGTGCGTAGGTACACGCTGCGTAACTACGCGGGCTGGCCGCTCCTTCTCCATTGCATGTTTGCGCGGCAAGTGTAGTATTTTTAACGTTTAACTTAGTGACCAGGCAGAGCGGATATTTTTTTCGAGAAAATGATTTCATATGAAAATACCACATATCGTTTTTTTTTTCAAAAATGGAGTTGTTGAATGATACATAATGCCTAGAAAAAATTAGAACGGTGACTAAAAAATCTTGCTGTATTTTCAAGCTATCATAATTTATGCGGACAAAGTCGCGGGTGAAGTGCTAGTCAACTATATTATTATGGTTTCACTAATTTACAAAGCACTCTATGTAACCTTCATGGAATAAGAACAATAATATTTCCTGTCTTTATTTGAATGACAACACAGAAGCGATAACGCCTAGGCAAGATACTAATAGTTATAATTCTAATATGGATAGAAAAAAATAAGAGATTACCTGGATAGATATAGCGATTGTGTATAATAATATTTTAATTGGTATTGAAATTGCTTGCAAAATTGACACTGAAATATTGTCTGACGTGTCTACTAGGTGGTCTAGTGTATTAATGATAGTTCAAGATAAATATCAGAAAGAGGTATAGACTAGACAAAAAGTAATAGCCTAACGAATGCTTATCAGAAATCACTTTTGCGACGCAAGTCGTAGAAAGCCATTCATTTATTATTTAATTCATTTGTCAGCTAGGTCATGTTATAAATCTATCTACTTATGCTCAGTAGAGAAACTCGAGTATTTGCTTGCCTGATTGCATCTCTTTTATTTCTATTAGCTTCAGTTCATCATCATCACCATCAGCCCCACTGTTGAGACACAGGCCTCCTCTCTATGAGAGGGAGTGGTCTGAAATCCATCACGCGGGCCCAGTGCGGGTTGGTAGACGTCACATGTCTTAGAATTTCGAGTTTTATGACATGAGGGTAGCGGTGATGAAATAATTACACAAAGTAATGCGCCTGCCTGGGTTCGAACTCACGACTTACTGCTCATAAGTCGTGGTTGCCACCACTGAGCCACCGCTGCTCTCCAAGCAGCATCAGTTCCCACAGAGAAATAATTTACTATTTCATTTTATTGTGAGCTTTGATTTCATTGAGTTAACAAATTAGCCTTGTCAAAAAGATCTCTTAGATATTCCTAAGCAAAGTAGGCGAGAAAATCTTTGCCCAACATACGTAGACTATTTATTATTAACCCATTGGCCAAGTAATCATTTAGCCATACATTGGCGCACGTACCATCGACACAGCCAATATTAATCTGGCTGAGTATTCAGGCTCGGATTCCAATTACCTAAAAACGCAGGGCCATTCAATTTGGCCCTCTAGGCGCGCGCTTGTAGGCATAAACTCGCTATGAAGTATGTATGGAAGGTGGGCTGGGAACGATAGGTTCGTAGTCGCAGTAAGGATATTGGATTTGCTTTTCAAGAATCTTCGAATTCCATTGTAAACTATGGTAAAAATCATCATTTCCCTAGTCTTTTTCCTAACTTTGTTGGGAAAAACGCTGAGTATCAATATTTTACATGAAGCGACTGTCTATCTGACCTCCACATGGCAGTAACTGGGTAATACGATATTCCTTGGTAAGACTGGATTTCAGACTTTTGGCTTCTGACTACTTTGCAACGACTGACAGAGTTCTACAAATGACAGCTGGGCCTAACAGCTTAACGTGCCTTCCGAGGTACGGAGGAAGCTTGATATGTAATAATGGTCACCCATCCACAAACCAACCTCGGCAAGCATGGCTTAACCTTGAAGATCGACTCGTACGGTTGTTATTATTAAGCCACGAGCTGTTATAGTAAAAATCATTAACAGAAAAATAAGGTTACGATTGATATGAGAAATCAAAATATTTTGCGTATTCAGATTGATCTATGAATCAAGTACCTAAGCTTATTTAGTTCATCCAACTTTTTTTTAAGGTAAGTCGAGGTATTCTATTTTCCAAATTGTCCTATTTTTGGGTGTTTTTTCTTCAGAGATTTCCCAACAGCATCCCGAAGCCGGAATGTTCGTCCGATTGATGGGTACATTTTTTCCAAATCCTTTGAGACTACATGCGTACAGTTATGTTATTTTGATACATTATTCGAAATAAAATCATAGTTTAGGCTAGAAAAAATAATTTTAAAGGTTCAAATCAAATCCATTTATTTCAAGTAGGACAGTTACAGGCACTTTTGAATAGTCGAACACCAATAAAAATGAAGCTACAGTTCCAGTCACAAGACAAAATAACTGTGAAAGTACTGTAGTTGCCCATTCCAAAGCGGAATGAAATTCTCTATGGAGAAGAATGGGCACGAAACTCCATGGACACTCTTTTTAAATCAGTTTTTTTTTAGAATCAGGTTATAAAGTCAAACCGTAACAAGAGTACCCGCATTCTGTGTTCCTACGTTTCATATCGGAAAGTGACTTATCAACGTCTGAGTTTCACGTAAACGTCGTTAGAAATTCACATTTTTGGATACATGGTATTTTGTGTACATACCTGTACTTTTCGTACGATGCATCCAGTGAACCGTTCTATCGTATATTTCTTTCATGGCCTTGGGACGGAGTGATGGAAAATATTATGGCATAAATATGAGGTACTGGTAAATAGATCGGAGTGATATGGCAACCCTTTAATTTCTGCGATTTATTCAGCTGAAGAGTAGATGTAGGGTGTTTTTCATGGATATTTCGTTTAATCGTACTTTCTTTTGGACGCTAGCTACTAAAGCTTTCACCATCATTATAAGTCCAAAAACTAATTTAAGTATTATATCATATTATTCCCAAAGAATTGGGCCCAAATAGCCAAGGAAGAAGAAAACTGGAAAAACGGAAAGGCCTCGGACCTTTGCCTATAGTGGGACACAACAGACTCATAATAAAATGTCATAGAATTTTGAAGTATCCATCTCCGAAGTACAAAATTCTGGCGAAACATATATTTTTTTGGAGGAAAGCAGGGGTGGCCCAGTGGTGGAAGCCCCGACTTACAAGCCGTGGTACGCCGTGGGTTCGAACCTAGGCAGGCATATTACTTGGTGTAATTTATTTCATCACCGCTGTCCTCAAAAACGGTGAAGGAAAACATCGTGAGGAAACCGGCATGTCCTAGAACTAAAACTTCGAAGACATGTGACATCTAACAACCCGCACTGTGCCCGCGTGGTGGATTACAGCCCACTCCCTCTCATAGAGAGGAGGTCCGTGTCCCATCAGTGGGAGCATTATAAGCTGATGATGATGATAGTAAATTGATATATTTCGCCATTTTCATTCCATCTTTTAACTGTAACATTACATTACCGATCTCCAAACACAAAATCAAGTCCTCTGAAACTTCAGCAGCTCCTTTAATCCAGTTGTTCGTGAACCAATTGTGTAGGTATGGCGGTCACGAACGCTTTACTATGCAACCGCTGGGACAATGGCTGCCAATTAGTGAGGCGTGTTACATTATACCAAGACTTGGATGCACTGAGGGATTTTTTGGTGTAGTGCCTTTGGTTCTTGTGTAATTAAGTTTTTCACAAATGGATTTGTGCTGGAAAGTAAAAAAGCTTATTACACAAAAAGTTTATATTTTACCCTTTTTAGTTGTGGTATCTCACTAGGTGGACCGATGCACCTGGTGAAGGTTGCGGGGATCCGCTGGATGCGAGGCGCACGGGACCGGTCAATTTGGCGTCACTTAGGGGAGGCCTATGACCAGCAGTGGACGTCTTTCGGCTGAAATGATGATGATGATCTCACATAAATCCTAGTCAAGTAACAATTTTACATTGTAACTAGACACCAGCACATCGTCTATACATACGAAAAAATCATCGTCCACGTAAACAAAAATGTTCATAAATAATAAAAAAATGTTCATAAAATGAAAACTACTGGGCCAAAGTATGTCAAATTTTTATGGGACGAAATGGCAACTATTCCGCATCAAACTAAAGAAGAATCACGTAAATCGGATCACAAATCTCAGCGTAATCGGTGTACATAATTAAAGCAAAAAGTACCAATCAAATTAAGAACCTCCTCCTTATTGAAGAAGTCGGTTAAAGAGGTAGGTGTTTGTTGGATTAGTTTGTTTAAATAACATCACATAATATCATAAAATCACGACTGTAATCCCCAAAGGGTTAAGTAGAAGTGTACCTAATAATAAACCCACATTTCGACAGTTCTTTTAAGTCCCATTTAATAGCGGGCGAGCCTATTACCATGAACCGGGCACAAATCCAGACATCGTGGCTGCTGAGAAATTCCTGATGGAAAAACAAAGTAACACTTTGCCTGACCTGGCAATAAAAAAATATGTATGTATGTAATAGTCCTACTGACCGAATTTTGATCATGAAAGCCAATCTCAGTGAAGGCGACGGCGGTGTAATATTATAGTGCAGTATGCAGTTGTGCTGTATGCAGCTGATCTCTCTCTCTCTCTCTCAGTCACGTCGGAGGGTCACTATAATTAATACTTGTATGTTACGATGATATTTCTATGCCTTAGGGATGAAATAACTTAAAACATCTCACATTTTTCCTTCAAATTAATCAAACCAAATTAATTTAACTTTCCCAATTACCTAAACCAAAACAACGTTAATTTCTCGGAAAATTCTGACTTCGGAAACGATAATAAAAACAGATGTCTATACTAAACCGAAATTAGTATTCCACCAACGAAATTCGTTCGTGTACATCAGAATGCAAAGCTTGGACAATTCTGTCCATCCAATTTAGTTATAACAAAACGGTAAGACGTTCATCTTGGTGCCTAAAGATTAATTAGAATTGTAAATGATCCGACCGTTTGGTCCCCCAATCCTTCAGTTAACTTGGAATCAAAATGTTTATTGTAAACAATCCGTTTGAAGATTAAATCTGTATAGGAACACAGCGGGAATATTTATAAGAAATATTTAAGGTGGATGGCGACTGTGGCGTAACCAATTTCGTTTCGAATTGGGGCACGACCGACTGGGATGTTTTGTGACAGATCTATTTGATGTTACTGTGGCGTTTCTAAATAGTAATTGATAAAAATCAACATCATCTATTATTAAAAAAAGGCTGAAAATAAAAATATGTACCATCGAAATATTTGCATAAGTAGAGACTTTCGTTTACCTTATAAGTTATAACTGTTCAGTTACATTGCTATCTTTAAGGTAATTAAAACAAAGCAACGTTTTGCTTTACAAGGAATAGACAATACGACGGAACTGAGTTTTGTTTTATAGAGCTAAAATATATGTCACAGATGTACAATAAAGTGTTGCTACTACAATGTTTTATTTTATTACTAAAACTATCAAAATATTACGCATAAAGTTATAATGTTTACCTGAACATAAACTATTGTAAAAATGTCTGCTGGCATGTCAGCTGTTGGCAAATACTGCATCATAACTATTTTATTTGAAACTACTTTTCGACAACAATGATATTCAATGTCTATATGCTTAGTTCTATTGTGAAATACAGGATTCATTGATAGCTTTAATGCACTCTGATTATCGGTACACATATTAATATTATACATTTTGCAAATAATATAATATTTTAAATTTCTAAAATAATATACTGCCTCTTTACAAGCTTCTGAGATTGCAGTATATTCTGCCTGAGTACTGGAGAGGGCTACACATCTGTGTTATTTACAACTCCAAGTTATTACGGACACCATTAACATAAAACAATAACCTGAATATGATTTCCAATCATCAGTAAGTACGTACGTGGTAGGTAGTTGTATTTCTACACATGGTTTGTGCATTTTCAATACAAAGTTATATTGTTTACTTCTTATTAAGCCATGCATCAAGTTTCTAAAATTCGACAACCAGACGTAACTGGTTCTCCAATACAGCTTAATTGATAGCAACCCTTACCAAAACTGGAGGCCTTCGACTTAATGCTTTACCGGCAGGAAAATTATCTTGGAATTTTTGCAGCCAAGCTTCGGGAATCTGTTTATTGTTTTTGAGTTTGGCTCCCAGCAATGTTTTGGGATCAGCGATTCGAGAAATTACTTTCACTTACAGTTAAAAACTTTTAAAATGTTGATTCTCTTTGAAATTGTTGTAGAGAGCGTTTGAAATGGATCAAAAATGATACGAACCTTTTGGGAGTTGCGAATTAATTTGTTTAATTCTGCTATTCAATTATTTTTGGGTAAAAGTTGGACGTTTCAGCGGAAGTAACGCTTTCGTGAAATCAAATTATTGCTAGTCAAAAATTTAAACAAGTCAAGGGTTGCTTTTGCATCTTTAGCAATTTTGTCTTAGTCATAATTTATATTGATAAATATCTCAATATCGTTTTTCTTTTCAAACATCGTACTTCTGATATTTTCAATATCTGTCAGACGCAAACAAAAGTGTTTCTTTTTTGTATTTCTCTTTCCATCTCCCTATTAAACCTAAACGATACGGCTCACACATTTTCCCCCCTAAGCCACAATACATGTAAACTATTTGCAACCGCCATTGAACAAAATTCCGATATTCGTGCAGTACACAAATCAGATAATAGCGTCTAGCGCAAGTTTGCGCAGTACTCGAGACACTGTTCAATATTTACTCGCATACTTGCTGGAGCGTGCGTGACGTCATCGGTAATCGCTGTTTGTAAAGTTGGCTTTTGTTGGGATTTATCATTTTATTTTCTATCTATCTTACATTTTAGAATTTAAACAGAAAGTAGGTACTAGGAGAACAGAATCATGAAGAAGATGTTGGTGGAGTGCACAATTTGTGTAGAGTCGTTCATAGTAGTTTGGTCAGCAACTTTCGGTTGGCTCTTTATAATTCTGCTCTCCTGGTACGTGCACATAATCTTATCGGGCAGTTTGCGCAGTATTCGAGACACTGTTCGGTATTTACTTGCATGCTTGCCAGTGTGTGCATGACGTTATCGATAATCGCTTTCAAAATTGGATGCTTTGGTATTGAATCATATGTTTAGGTTTCACTTTTTGTTTCTTACTTTCACGGGGACCAGCGCGGCGACGGCAATTTGGAATTCAGAGAGGAAATGATACAGGACACAAACTCAACACTCATCACTATAGAGAACAATGGGCAAGACAAAATTAGTTCCTGCAGTATCGTTGAATTAAATAGCCCTTCATTATTTTCTAGTCACAGTCTACTGGTACTGGTTCGGTGAGTTTTTCGTCCAAGCGCTTCCTTTGATTTTGAAAATGACGTCAAAGTGACAAGTTTTAGTTAATTATATTTAAATATTTAATGGGTCATCATGGTTGGTTGGGGTGGGCACTTGACCTCAATTTAGATATTTTTATACGAAGCAAAACTAGTCATGGTTCACAAAGAATGTTTGGGTACAATCCAAGATGACAGCTACGTTGATGTCGAATGCAGTGACGTATTAGGAAGTATTTTAAGATTATGCAATGATGATTAGCTTTCTTTCAAATACAACGCGCAATGCTTTGAAGACAAATCCAAACACTAAATCATACCCAGACAGCAAACTACGCCAAACAAGGAAGAACACACATTGCATAATTACAATAACAGCGTCTGAATGTTTTAATGCAAACAAGTCATAACATTCACACAAATTTCAACCGAGATTAACTACAAAAACATGTACCACGAACATGTGTATGTTTGTAATTGTTTGCGGACATTCAAGTGCTGTATTATGAGTGCTTCCATCTCTCTCGTCTATTATTGTTGCGTGTAATGGAACAACATGTTCCAACACAGTTGTGTCTGTTATTTTGTAGTTAGCGTTTAGTTCAGTTAGGTGAGCAGCGTCTCTTATTAGATGATGAATAAAGTGCTTGTGTTTTGAAGATAAGTGTTTTAGTTTATTTAAAGAGGCCTATTTTTAGATATGAATATTTTTAGGGTTCTTCGTAACTTCTTTGTTGCTTAGGTTAATTTTAACTTCCATGTAAGTTTTTAGTTTTTTTATTATTCGTTTGTTATTTTCTGATAAATTGAACTTTTGCTTGAGTAGTAGCAAAAGCTTAATCTATTATTTGCAAATATATTATTATGTAGATGAATGACGTGGCATATGACTTTTATTTATCTTTTAACCGAAATTATTATCGTCAACTAGTCTTAAGCATAACTTAACACAGTCTTGCGTATTCATTCGTATTATAATTATAACCCCGTTCAACCATTAAAAAATCACCCATAACGTAGGAAAACCACAAAGAACATAACAATACTAAAATCAACAGTACAGTAACTGTACTGAAACCCCATAATTTCATTCTAACTTATTCATAGACAACGTCGGGCAAACCAGAGCGTCCTGTCGTTGCAAAGGAAAATAATGACATATCAAAGAATAGCAGCAATTGTCCAAGGATCTAGGAATAGGAATTAAAAGATGGCATCCATCATTTTGAATATGAAATCGTGTGACTGGAACATATGGGAGAATACACATATGAGTAGGTTGTGGGCAATTTGCAAATAGAATGAGGTTCTTGAACTGAGTCTAGAATAGATGATGATATTTATTGTTTTATTGTTTTGTTTTGATATTCGTTCTGTGTGGTGTCGGACTTAAAGAATAGCACCATCCCATATCTTCCCGTGGGTGTCGTAAGAGGCGACTAAGGGACTTGTCAGATAATGGGCAGCAGATTTCTCTGTGCTTTTGTAACGACCGTACTGCGATCGCCAACCCACCTGCCAAGCGTGGCGATTATGGCAAAACCCCCCAAGATGTCAATGTGACACTTGGGGGAGGCCTATGTGCAGCAGTGGACGTCTTTTGGGCTGAAATGATGATGATGATGATTCATTGTTTATCAGGTTTTATTGATATTAGAAAGGTGAAGCATGATTCAATAAGTGTGATCGTGGATGATTCAATGTAATAATACTGTAATAAGATACCAAAGAGTAAATTTGTCATATTTAACTTATTTAGACATTTTCGGTACTGGACACATTAAGTTTTTGGTTTTACTTTCATAAGAAAACTTGAAACTAAAACCTTGTTGCACTATGGTGCGAAAACAGTAAGACATTGATTCATCATAAATCTCCGATTGTAGTGGGCATGCTTCATGCATTCCTCTAATCTAAATATATATAACTCAAAGGTGACTGACTGACATAGTGATCTATCAACGCACAGCCCAAACCACTGGACAGATCGGGCTGAAATTTGGCGTGCAGGTAGATGTTATGACGTAGGCATCCGCTAAGAAAGGATTTTGATCAATTCTACCCCCAAGGGGATAAAATAGGGGATGAAACTTTGTATGAAACTTTGACAATTTTAAACCGATCGGTCTGAGACTTTGCAAGCATAAAGCTACTATGACGTAGGCATCCCCTAAGAAAGGATTTTGATAAATTCCACCCTTAAGGTGATAAAATAGGGGATGAAAGTTTGTATAAATCTGCTTAGATTTTCGACTGATTGAACTGAAATTAAAGATTGGAGCTACTATGATGAAGACGTCCGCTTAAATAGGATTTTGTTGAATTCAACCACCATGGGAATAAAATAAGGGATGATGGAGGATGTTCATTTATTAGTTTTAACCTATCAGTACCTAATGGAACGAATAAATTAAGACGAACAAAATAATTTTTAGTTCTAAATGTTGACAATAGATGGCGTTAGTTGTATATTAAAACGCGCTATCGTTGTGTTTTCACTGAGTTACATATACCCGATGATGAGTGGCCGCCGTATCTAATAGTACATACTAAACCTAAATAATTCTAGCAGATTATATTTGATGATTTGTAAAGCCAAGCTGATTTTGTAAATACCTAATTAATAATAAATTATTTCTTAATGCGAGCGAAGCCGCGGGCAAAAGCTAGTTTAATTATAAATAGGTTTTATTGATACAAATCACAATTCTTATTGGAAAAAAAATCGTTCTTATTGGAGAAACTGACATTCAACACATATTCTAAGGTTCACATTTTTTTTCTAAGTACTTATATCTAGTTGTTGTAATTAGTTTTAACTTACATCGATTCTGTATAGTTTCAGCTATACACATGTATTTTATTTTGGTGTAGCTGCAGTAGTTTACGAGATATTAAGCTTTTAGTGCGAAGTGGGCGGGGCGCTTACGCGGCTGAAATTTCCGAGTGCGCGGAGACGCGTATACATCATGCGCGTAGATTTGAACAGCGGTTCAGCGGTTCAAAGATGACTCTGCCTTAAAGTGTCAGTGTGGTGTTGTTCCACAAACGATGAGACACTTAACAACAACTCCTACCTGGCCTTTTAGTTTGGACATTACAGGAGGTGAAGGACACTACGGTCCCCCTAGTTTGGGCTGAATCAATGTAGATTTTCACTGACACGCTAATAAGAAGATAATAAAAGTGGGCCAAGCATGACACGCTATTCAAAATCAAAAATCAAAATCAAAATATTTCATTTTACATAGGCCTACATGGGCACTTATAAAACGTCAACAGAAGAGGCACGGTTCGGGTTGGTCGTTTCCTATGGAGAAGAACCGGCAAGAAACTCCATGGTTACTCTTTTAAAATAATTTGGTTCTACAATATTTGGATGTTACAGCGCTAGTACTTTAGTATGAGAGGACAGCGTAGGCCCGACAATAAGTCATCGCTTACTACAAAAGGTAGAAAAAGATGACACAGAAAAAAAAAAAAATTACAAAGCCTACAATGTCCACACATTCACAAAAAAATATGAATGAAAAAGAATCTATACAAAAGTAAAAATAAAACTAAGAACAATTAAATAAACAATTGACACAAATGTAGTCATCAGTACTGTAACTATTCTGCACAATGAATAAACGGTGCAATGATTTGAAAACTATTGTAAAACATCTGAAAAAAAATGAATAGAATAAATAAAATTCGGAATAGTTAGAGACATCCACATATTTGTGTCGTTTTTGAGCTACCAGGGAAGCCGCATGAGCAGAGGGAACTACAGCCAAACTTCTTTATCTTCAACATAGTCTTTAATTTTGTAATATGCTTTTTTAATAAGGACACGTTTGATGCAATTTTTAAACTTTCCATCGGTCAGTTCAATATCTGACTTTGGCAACTTATTATAAAAGCGTATACTGTTTATAAGAAATGACTTGCTAGTTTTTGTTAATCTAAATTTGGGTATTACAATTTCGTGTTTACTGCGTGTGTTTATATTATGGAAGTCGCTTCTAATTTTGAAAAGCCCTCGGTTTTTGCGGACGTATAAAATACATTCTAAGATATAAAGTGAAGGCAGAGTCAGTATATCGATCTCTTTAAATTTTTCTCTAAGGGACTCGCGAAAACCCATTTTATAGATCGCGCGAACTGCCCTCTTTTGCAATATAAAAATTGAATCAACGTCTGCTGCCGATCCCCACAGCAGAATTCCATAAGACATAATACTGTGGAAATACGCGTAGTATACTAACCTAGCTGTGGCTACATCAGTCAACTGCGTTATTTTCCTAACTGCATAGGCGGCTGAGCTTAACCTCCCCGAAAGAGTTCCAATGTGCGCGCCCCACTGCAGTTTTGAATCGATAGTAATTCCTAAGAATACAGTTTCCGCGATAACATCAAGTTTTTTGCCGTCAAGATTTAAATTAAGGTCACGTTGAGTTACATTTGGTAAAGAGAACTTTAGACATTTAGTTTTGTTCGTATTCAGTAAAAGATTGTTAGCTGCGAACCATTTCGAGAGAACAGTTAGACTTTCGTTGACATGTATGACATCCTTATAATCTTTCCTATGAATTTTAAAAATTAGCGAAGTGTCGTCAGCAAACAGAATTATATCCGATAATTTGGCCATCATATATGGGAGATCATTAATATAAACAAGAAATAGGAAAGGACCAAGAATTGAACCTTGGGGCACACCCATCCTGACTATAGACCCAGAGGATGTCGCCCCATTTACATTTACTTTTTGCTGCCTGTTTGATAAATAGGAAAGAACAAGATCAGCAGCTTGTCCACGAATTCCGTAGTGATGTAATTTACAGATCAGCGTGTTGTGGTCGACGCAGTCGAACGCTTTTGAGAGATCACAAAAAATGCCAATAGTGTCCTGGGACTTCTCCCAGGATTCCAGAATGTGACTGATGAGTTTTACTCCCGCGTCCGTTGTCGACCTACCCTTCGTGAAACCAAACTGCTGACTATGCAGTATCCCATTAGAGTTAAAGTGATACAACATCTGGTCCAACATGATTTTTTCATAGATTTTACTCAGTGCTGGAAGCACAGATATCGGTCTATAATTAGAAGGATCACTCTTACAACCCGATTTGAAAATTGGTACCACTTTACTATGTTTCATCAAGTCAGGAAACTTGCCGCTGTCCAAACATTGATTGAATATGCCTGTTAGGACAGGCGCAATTGAGTCAATAATGTTTTCAAGAACCTTGACCGAAATCCCCCATAAGTCTTCAGTATTTTTGATATTGAGACTTTGGAATGCGTTTTTGATTGTGGCAATACATACTGGTTTAAATTTGAAGTTTGGTATGTCTTTTGTGAAGTTCTCTTTAAGAAGGCCCTCAGCTAATTCAACCGAAGAGGGGAGAGATTTCGTAACCTCTAACGGAATGTTAGTAAAGAAATTATCTAGTGTCTCAGCGACTTCTAAATTGTCAGAAATTGTTTTGTTATCTAAGTATGTTTAAAGACAATTCACTCTTATCTTGTTGTTGAGTCTTACCGGTTTCTCTGTTAATTACCTGCCACACCGTTTTTATTTTATTATTAGAATTACCAATTTTATTACTTATTATTTGAGATTTTGCTTGAGCGCAGACACTTTTGAATATTTTCGAATAGTTTCTAACATAAGTGTGAAAGGCTTGATCTGAAGTCAGAGATTTTTCGTGATATAAATAATATAAAATATCTCTGCTTTTTCTTATTCCCGTAGTGGCCACTACGGGAATAAGAAAAAGCAGAGATATTTTCATTCGCTAAATTTAGATTTTGAATTGAGTTTAACTTTTTTTATAGGAAACGTTTTATTGAATTCATGGCAAACTGTGGAAAATAATGTACCGTAGTTTATATTGGGGTCTTTTAAATCAAAACTAGCATTATTAAGGTTGCTAAGAACATTATTATTGAAAGAAATTAATTTATTTTTGGAAAGAAGTCTTAATTGAATTGTTTTAACTAAGTGTAACTTTTTGTCTAACTCAAACGATACAAGTTGACCAGTATGGTCTGACCTGACGCCACTAATTATTAACGACTCTTTCACTATGCAATTATTAAATACATTGTCTATGCATGAAGCCGAGGTTGCTGTTATTCTAGTTGCTTCATTAAATAAATATTTTAAATTAAATGATTTAAACCATGAGACCAGCCTATATTTTTCTGGTGAATTGATCTGTTAGGATCAATATTTAAGTCACCACAAACAAAAACTAATTTATTATCTAAGAAAAGTTTACTAAATATTTCTTCCATTGTGATTAAGAATAATGACAAGTTTGATGCTGGTGGTCTATAAACACATAAGACAGTATGACCTTCAATCTCTGCACATGCTACCTCACATAAGCAATCAACAGAGTAAGCAGTGATATCCTTCCTCTCCTTATACCTGAGACAGCTATTACAAAGTATCAGGGTACCACCGCCCACTGAGGATCTGTTGTAAGTACTGGCAACTGAAAAATTATTCACATTAAACAACATCCTATCTGGTTTTAACCAAGTTTCACAGAAACATAAAATATCCATGTGGTATTTATCAACTAACAGTTCCACGTCTAAAATTTTGCCGGAGAAGCGATTTATATTCTGGTGATAAAGTAAAATATTATTACCAGGCTTCTCTTTTGTCGGCTCTAATAGTTTAAAGAATCTGTAACAGTATTATTGGAGACACAAGATAATACTGTTTCATCACAATCATCACTTAACCTAGTCTCAGTTAAATCATTAAAAACCGCGTTTATATAATATGATAAAAGTGAAGCCAGAAAATGTTGACTTTCCTTTGGAAGAAACATATGATCCCGAATCAAAACAAAATCTCTAACAAAATTGTTAGTATCAAAAAATAATAGACGGTCACTATGACGACATGATAAAATATGCATCAGATTAAATTAGAAATATAAACATTTTCTTGATCAAGAAGATTGTCCGAATATGGCAATGCACATAAAATTAATTTGCCTAATCTTAACTTAAGTAGGGTGTCGACACCGTTAACTATGTCCCTTTTAGATATATTCAGGCTATTTCCAATTAAAAGTACTACTGTGGTCTGCTCATTTAATTGTGTATGTTCAATTTTATTGATAAGCTCATTAAAATGTAGGTTATGGTGACAATGGTTAACTACTGTGTGTTTAGACCGGTTATTTAACAAAGATCCAAATCCTGTTCCTAATCTATCAGAATACACTAAGATATTACTTTGGATGGGGTTCAGACTTGCTAGATTATGATTTAAGATGGGTAAAACAGAAGGAGCAACATGCTGTGACATGAGAGGTGGCGGAGGGGCAACACAACTACAGGTGAGATTGTTAGTCAGCGACTCATACCTCTCTGCATTGTACTTCACCAGGTCCACCAACTCACAGGCCTCCTGCATACGCTCACTCAACATCTGTTGACTACACTCATACTTACAAAAAAATTCCTTTAGTGTATTTTCCCTACTCAATAATTCCCTTTGAAGGCTCTGAATGTCAACATCATACATATGTTTGCTACTTTCTAAGCTACTGTTACATGCGTTTAACTGGTTTTTTAAGCTTCTACATTCGCTTCTTAGGTTGACATTATATTTATAAAAATTTTGAGTTTTTAAAAGTTTCTTATACTTCCTTATTCTCAAACTACTGCAACTTCTGAAAACAAGAAGACACTTTCGATACTCATACTCCTTTCTACCAATCACATTATACATCACGTCTGTATCTCCCGAACGGTTAGGTAGAGGTGTATCTAATAGTACACCCACATTTCGCCAGTTATGTTTAAGTCCCATGTAATAGGGGGCTAGCCTATTGCCAACTGACCAACTGACTAACATACTAGAGAAAATCCCGGAATAACCGAATAACACTTTGCTTGACCATAATGTTACCAAACTGGTAATCAAACTCAGGGCCTGCTCAGCAGTCGCACTTGAGACTACACCAACGAGGCAATCATATTATACAAAACGACTACAATAAACAATATCCCTTATGATTCGTCCCCACATAAACACATAAAAGTCTTAACTGTATACTAAGCCTGTCTTGAAAATGACAGCGCAGATTCAGGTAATATTCAGTAGAAGGCTAGAATGGCGAGTTAAATCGATAGCTTCTGTTATTTGAGCAGTTGATTGTAGTGTTATACTATTCTTGTATTCTACTTCTTTGTGTGAGTTTTTGTTATTGTTTATGGAGTTACGTTTTTGAATGGAGTTTAATTAGTGTGATTTAGACATGGCTGCGAAGGATATAGTACGTATTTAATTAATACATGACGTGTGTACTTGAGAGCAGCGGTGGCTCAATGGTGGCAGCCCCGATTTACGAGCAATAAGCCGAGGGTTCAAACCCAGGCAGGCGCATTACTTTGTGTAATTGATTTCATTACCGCTGCTCTCAAAACGGTGAAGGAACACATCGTGAGGAAACCGGCATGTCCTAGAACTAAAAATTCGACAACATGTAACATCTACCAACCCGCTAGGGCCCGCGTGGTGGATTACAGCCCACTCCCTCTCATAGAGAGGAGGCCTGTGTCCCAGCAGTGGGAACATTATAGACTGATGACGACGATGATGTGTGTACTTACTGCCCGTAGTAAATGTCTTATCGTCATCACCTGATGGTGATGAATCCAAACAAAATTGAGCAGAGACTAGATACGTGGTGAATCATCACCACGTATCTAGTCTCTGCTCAATTTTGTTCAAATTACCAGGACTTTACATAAAGCACCTGCATTCTTCCACAATCCAGTAACTGGGTATTCTGATATCCCTTGGTAGGATTATTGTTCAGTATTACCTTTACTGCTTACTGTCTTAACTACCGTAGAATAGAGATCCTTTTAATGTATAAGCTTTTACTTGATTAAATTGTTATTTGAATGCAGCAAGAGATAAATAATATCTTCTAGCATCGATCAAAATCTACAATAAGTTACCGGAATAATAATATCTTTATCAATAAATTAAAAGAATTTCTAATAACCAAAAGCTACTACACCATTGACGAATATTTTAACGATAAATTTCAACAGCAATAAAAAACTATTTTTACATAATTCTATTATCATTGTTAATAATTTTGTGCAATATATAATATAAAAATACATAAATATAACTTTAAACCAAATATATAAATATGTACCATAAAAAGCAAAAAATATGTATAACTATTTTAATGATATGATTTTATTTTTATGTTTTGTGCATTATATGTAATTATTTAGTTTCTCATGAATAATTTAGTTTTTAAGACTGACATTTTAACTTTAAGTATATTGACATTTCTCTTTTCTAATATTTTTAATTATTTTGCTTTAGATTTCATGTGATTTATTTTTGCCATGTTCGAATTAGGTAAACTTTATTATTTTGTTTTAAACTTTTGGAAATATGTTACCCTAAATTTTGCTGTGCCCTGACAGGGTCTACAACGGCTCTTAGCTCTAAGCCATTTGTTAACACCATGTTTTTACTTTGTAGAATGCAAATAAATGAATATGAATATGAATCAATTTTTGAGCCTATTTTAATCAACTGCCTCGTCTGGTGGCTTTCCATCACTCATCATTTCTCAGTTACAGCCCAGTGTTTGGATTTGCGAGCTGTTGACGACAATCCCGCCGCCGTTTTTTCAAAAGATGGCGCTGTAGTCTTGCATTTGGGTATTATTTATGATTACGCATAACTAAAATATATTTGATGGACAATATTCTATTTGCGTAAACTAGCCTTTTGTCTTGATTTTTCCACATATACAGCTTACTTGTTAACTCTTCTCAAACGGAGATTTTCGAAATTTCCACCAGCCGTCTCAACTTCATACCTGTACACACCATGCACACACACACATGCACACGTAAATGGTTAATTTCTGAACCGCTAGATGGCATTGTCATCAAAAACGTTTAATTAGGAAACATGCTGATATCATATTTATCAATATTTTGTGACAAAAATGTTTAAAAAAAAACATACAAGAAGGGCCACTGCAACGTTTTTATTTTAGTTACTATTTTTTTTACAATAATTACCATTTTAAAGTACCTACCTAACTTGAAACGGAATGTCTCTCGTTTGATTGACGTTTTCTCTGTTGGGAACAATAAACATTCAATGTGCGAAAATCTTTTGTATTTTCTCTACTCGAATCTACCGAAAGTTAGCAGACATGGTTGTAGGGACTAAACTTCTAGGTACGGTATGTAAACATCACAGGGAGATTATATTTTATACATCAGCTTCTACACATCAACAAGAGAATCTTATGTTCTGGTTCTGGAATCTCAAATTAGTTGTCATAAATGTGTTGTGTAAGTGTACCATTTAATAAAAGCATTGTGTCCGTTTTCAATGCCGCAATGAAGTTCTGTTCAAACAAAATATGAATGTGGTTATGTTGTGTTTACACAAATTATATAACTATTGTAAGTAATGCTTTTTATTCAAGTAGTATTAGTATTCATTAACCCAAAGTAAAGAGCCTGTCAGGGTTCTAACATACAACCTACAATTCATTAGTCAAGGCCATTTCCACTAGGCTGTCACTGCCCCCCTTTTCAACTAGGTACATAATACAATAAATTGTTTATAAAAACAATCAAAGTCAAATCATATAAGCACTTATAAGGCAAAAAAATACAATTGATACAAACTCAAAGCATTTATTTAAATACCATTTACAGGCAGTTTTGAATTGTCAAAGACTCAGTCTCTCTATGGAGAAGAACGTACGGTCAGTGGGTCGTCTT
Source organism: Cerastis rubricosa (assembly GCA_949152445.1). Classification (NCBI taxonomy): domain Eukaryota; kingdom Metazoa; phylum Arthropoda; class Insecta; order Lepidoptera; family Noctuidae; genus Cerastis; species Cerastis rubricosa. Next base: position 2,586,392 of record OX424529.1, read on the forward strand.
AGGGGTGCAAGAAACTCCATGGACACTCTTTTTAAAAACAAGTTGTTACAAAATCCTGGTTACATTATTTTTTTAGGTTTGGTAGTGATATATTACTACTCAATTCAAAATTTAAAGGAAGGTATCAAAACTAAATTAATTTATTATTTATCTGTTGAATAATAAAAACAATCGAATTCCGATCGAAGAATTAATATTGGTAACCATGGATCAGCTGGTTCGTACTAAGATCAGGGGTTATGACCTGGCCAGCTGATAGGTATATGGGTCGGAGGTCATGACCTGGTCAGCTGAAGGGCTCTGTAGATACCTAATATGGATTGCTTATTTTATTAAATAAGTATGTTTAGTTTTCCCCGGGTGGTTATGCAGCGATCGCTCAAGAGAGTCTTCAGACTTCACGCCGCCGTGCCGTCGCATGCTTACTTGAAAATTCATCGCAGTTTATGTCCGATTAATTATATTCCGCAGCAGCGTAATCAGCCTATAATGTTCGCACTGCTAGGACACAGGCCTGTAATCCACCACGCGGGCCCAGTGCGGGTTAGTCTTATGTCCGAGTGGATACCAAATATAAAAATTTTAATTAGTTCTACCAACATATTTATTTCTTCTAAATTACTTACCTACCTGTTTTCTTAAATTTTTGAGGTAATAATGGTACTATCAATACAAGTTTGTTTTCTTATTACCTTACTACGTACGTACCTAATAGTACCTACATTACGGCCGCGGTTTATAATGACTACTTTGCTGGTCGCGCTGATTATGACCGACAGCGCACAGCGACAGCAAGGGCTGCAATGATGGCCAAGCTGTAAGGCCTAGAGCGTAGCTAGGCTAGCTCGAGGCAATCATAGCGTGACCAGCGAAGCAGTCATTGTGGGCCAAGGTTTGTATAGTGCTTTACTCAAAAATTCAAGTACCTAATCCTAATAAAACCAGCAAGTAATTTAAATAAAAAATATATTAATAAACTAGAATTTTAGTTAAAATGACAACAGTACAGTTACTAAAATTCAACACCGTCTTTCCGGGTTTGATATCTAAATCAGGCCTCCGTCACTCCATGTACTTGCGCGCTATAAGTGCCTACCGCCCAGCCGAGCGGTCTCGGTCCGCCGGCTTATCAAATTCAGTGCGGTTTTCGCCTCGCAAGCGAAGCGCGCGCACGCCGTTCAATTTTAATAGTGCTGTTCGTTCGTACGCGTATTACGATGCCGTGTGGTGCCTATAATTATGTTTTATCTAGGTTTCTTCCACAGTCAGCACCAATATATAAAACAAAACAAACTTACAAATATAATAAAACAAACTTTAAAAAAGAGTACCGACTTCAAAACACTAAACCGTAAGAAATAATTTTTTCTTTGATGTCGGTGCTTTTTCGATTCGTAATTACCAGCTGTTAGCACTACCATAAAAAAAAATTATTTCTTACGGCTTAGTGCTTTATTTGAAGTCGGTTCTCTTTTTTTAAGGCTTTTTTTTTCATTTCTAGTGAACATCTCCGAAGATCATCATCAAACTAAGAAGTATTTATTATACTTATTTTAAAACGTTCTCCTAAATGTAACAAATCCTTTTCTGAAAACCGCATCGATATCGGTTTAGCCAAACGCGAGATTATCGCGCACAAACATACATACCTACAAACCATACAAGTCAAACTTCTCAGTTTGGCCTGTATGTCTGATCACCTCCTTTTTTTTTAAGTTGGTTAAATATTTTATAAATGATACATTTTTTACCTGCCACATAAAAGTCAGAACATATTCACAGTTCTCAATAACATAGATAAAAAGTTATGTTAATTTAATTTTATCGAAGAGGCAGCCCTGCGATTACTGTGGAATCGCGCGGTGCGAAGCAATCACTGCTGTACGCTTGAGCATTTAGGCGCATTTTAGCATACAGTGGTTGTTGACGCGAGGGAGTAGGCAATTATCGTAATAGGTATTGGATGTTTTCTACTGAGTGAAGTATCTGTCCTAATCTGTGTCTAAATCTAAACTAATATTATAAAGAGGAAAGATTTGATTGTTTGTTTGTTTGCATTGAATAGGCTCCGAAAGTACTGAACCGATTTGAAAAATTCTTTCACTGTTGGGAAGCTACACTATCCGCGGGTGACATAAGCAATATTTTATTTTCAAAAAAATTAGGGATCCTTACTAAAACTGCAATTATGTAACCCAAGGTGTATAAAAATTACCTAAAATATTCTTTACATCGCGTGCGCTGCGAAAACTATTGATGATAGAATAAAATAATGTATTACGACTTTGCAGAACACATCATTATTTACAAAAAGTGTCGCGACAGCATATGTCTAACTATTATATTTATGCCACAATAAGTGTTCTTTTATTTAAAAAAATATATTTTAATGCCGCCGTTAGAAAAGGCTCTGTATTTGTATCTTGGTATTAATCCTTATCGAAATAAATTACTTCATATTCAAGACTGTTTCAATACCTTTATAGAACTGTTTGAATTATTCAATTCGAACATTCCATTCGAAAGATATCACGAGTTTAAAAATGTAAGTATTAGAAAAAAGTTGCGTGGTCGCCGCTCACCCTGCTCAGCTGGCTAGGCATCACCTAATACGATGTAGGCGTCACTGGAGTACGGGCCGTTCGGGAGGGGAATATTCAAACTTTGTTTATAATTATTATTTTTTAGTTCATCATCATTCATCATTTCAGCCAAAAGACATCCACTGCAGGACATAGACCTCCCCCAAGTGTCGCCATTGACATAAGTAAGGGGGGTTTTGACATAATCGCCACGCTTGGCAGGCGGGTTGGCGATCGCAGAACAGTTGTTACAAAAGCCCACAGAACCCTGCTGCCCATTCTCTGGCAAGTCCCTTAGTCGCCTCTTACGACACCCACGGGAAGATATGGAATGGTGCTATTCTTTACGTCCGACACCATACAGAACCAAAAAAATTATCTGTGGTGTGAAATTCTGTATGGTGTCCATACAGATTTTCACACCACAGAGACTTTTTTTAGTTACCTGACGCAAATAGAAGGGTTTATTTACGTTTGTGTATTGTTAAATACCCGTGCGAAGCCGGGGCGGGGTGCTAGTTACTAATAGTTTGCGATTTAGTTAGTTTGAGTTGACGGCAAGGTCGACTTTGCTCGAACAAGGTTGTCAAAATAATGACCACAATACATGCATTCTTGAGTAATGTTACTTTTTAGTGTCCACGACGCTGCGACGGTTTGTGACATTTTCGTTGTATTGTAGGTACATATGTAATTATAACAGTAGGTACGCACGACCGCTGATCAAGGTATGAAAAAACCAGTTTATGCAAATTTGTCACTGTATAGAATATATAGACAAAGCGAGGCCACGTTATACTGGAAGTGTAAAGCTTGATGTGTCGCCGTGTGAACATACATGATAATTCCACATAAACTTACCTATTTTGTCCGAGTCGTAACATTGCTCGAATTCATACTTTACATAGTACTTTCTAACCCACCATCTTCTCGTCTTTTTTCTTTGACTTTTAATAATAATTGTGTACGCCGCAGCCAACAACACTACCTCGGTGGCTGGATATCGCCTGCCTTGTGAAACGAAACTTCGTGATGTCGCTAGATATGTCAGGCGAAGTTTCGCGAAGTCGCACGATTTCGTCTGACGTCGCTGCGGACATAAGTCGCGCGTTGTCGCCATATTTGTCAGGCGAAATCAGCCGGCTTCGCTTGACATGTCGCCGATACATGTCGTGGCACATTTGTCCCCTAGTGTATCCTTGGCTTTACTTATTTTTATTATCGAACTAGCAGGCCGCCCCGGCTTCGCACAGGTATAACACAACAATTTCAAAATTATTAATTTAATACCTACATAATCATTTCTTGACATTGATTCCTCTCCCGTACGGCGGTACGGCCCGTGCCCGCCAACATCGCTTTATTTATAACTAGCGACCCGCCCCGGCTTCGCGCGGGTGCAATGCAGATACTAAATATACTACAGAATGTCTGTCGACATCACATTGGAAACCTCTAACATTATCAGTGTTTCTCTACTATATTATGCATATATTATACTTATAAACCTTCCTCTTGAATCACTCTATCTATTAAAAAAAAACCGCATCAAAATCCGTTGCGTAGTTTTAAAGATCTAAGCATACATAGGGACAGACAGCGGGAAGCGACTTTGTTTTATACTATGTAGTGATCAATACGTCATTGACTGTAGGTAATGAAACAAACTTTTTGTTTTTAGATCATTTGGAAAGCCTGTTACTCTGAGCAATTTTTAACATAGGAGGTCGACGGCTGCTTATTTTTTTTTTACCTAATATTTTCGTCTGCAATCATAATGTATAATTTTGTATACCTAATCAAATATAAATCAAATTGACACAGAGACTGGAAAAAAATCTTTGTTTTATTTATTTAACGCTAATTTTGTCTGCGCTTATATGCAGTTTAATTTAGAAAATCGATTCGTATAGATTTCTCAAACTTGAAGATCTGATTCTAATAATCTACCTATCCGAACCAAACGCTAACGATCTACCACCAACCGAATCGACAATCAAATCCATCACCAAATGAAATCCAAACGTAGTTAGAAATCCGCTTTCTCTCTTTCTAACTAAGGGTAACATAGCGGAGTAAAAAGGATAGCGCGAATTTTGTGATTTAGATTTCGGTTCTCGGAAATCTAACAGACATTATAATGCGATCAATATAATCTTTACTTTCAAGCATTTAAAGACTACATTTTCGAGATTAAACGTTGATGTATTTTGTTTTATGCTTCAATGTTTCTTGGAAATAGAAAGAATGTATATACCTAATGTTTGTAAGTTTACGTAGTTTCAACCAAATTAAATACTAATGCATATTTGGAAACTTTTCTGCTAGTCCTAAGCCTAGATTAAAGCATGATGGAAAATCGCACAATAACACGAATAGCTCTAGTTCAGTTACCACTTCGCCTTTTTTACAGTCCGGTCAACCGACTTTGACTTCTATTCCGTAGACATAAGAATGAAATTAAAAGCAAAAACGACAGTTAGGTTTGTGTTTTTCACTGTGATCATTATTATTAGAAACAGTTACGACGCTTAATTTTCTCCCAACATAACCTTGACTGCGTCGGTATGTTTTAGTAGGTAAGCAGGTAGTACTTACCTACATTCATGAATGTAAATAGTGTGATGAATGAATGTAATGTTATATAATGTAAACGTACATTATTAGTTTATTAGATAAACCGCGAAAAGTCCACGTACAAAAAGCTGTGGCTTCATAACGAATGTTTGGTATGTCTGAATACCTACTTGTTAATAACTAATAAGTTTTAGCTATCACGCAATAAAATTAGCCAACCATTAACCAACTCCGAATTACACATTTCATCCCTAATAGGTACTTTCAAACATTGGTTTGGGTGAACAACTTGACATAGTTTAAGAATATTTAACTTCATTCTTATGAAATTATAAATCTAATTTACCCAAATTAGATTTATCTACCTACCTACCTACTTGTTTGAAGAATGAAATCAAAAGTCACGCACACACTAAGACTTACTGTCACCACCTTACAATGACAACGCCACGCCATCTAGTATCAACAGATAATTATTTCGAGTTTTGTTATGCAAGGGGCTCGATTGTTCTTTAGAAGTTCTTTAGATATCCGGTAGATGGTGTGACTCCAAGCACGCACACTAGCAAAGATTTTTCGTTTTTTTTCGGCCCTGGAAATCCTACAAACCTTGTTATTTCTTTATGTTTGAAGGGATTTGCGACAACACTAATTCGTAATAACATCATGTTGTTTCATTACTTCTACAAAAAGCATATAAGTATCGAGAATTTGAGAAAAAAACAATGTATGGGAAAGCGCGATTAAACTTCCACCTTAAATAGATTCACTTTTATAACATGAGATTCAAACATAACTGGTGAAATGTGCGGTTATGTGGTCATGCCTTTTGTGGAATTACCGGCACGATGTTCGTGTATTTTCTTTCGCCGTTTAAGAAACACGTTTGATTATTTTATCAGTTTCCTGTTGTAGCTTCCTTGTTCGCGCTGTTAGCACCCGACCTATTGTTAAACATGTTCTGTTTGCGGGAGCTGTGAACATGTCGCCGGTTGTCTCATTACTGCTCTGTTTCTACAACATGTTGGCACCAATAATTTGTGGGGCTCTGCGTTTGATATAGGGTTGCCAGATTTTGATGGAGCAATTTTGATATTGTTCTTTTTCTTTTTTGTATTAATGACCTAGATTGGAGTGTCTAAAGTGTCCTTACACATTAACACCACTTAGAGGACATAATTATAGCACTTCAATTGGGTCCAAGTAATTCGATAAAATATGCCATCGGTATGAAAGAAGATGAACAGCATAAAACATGAATACTATAATTTATATATACCTAATTATTAATTCAAAATCAAAAAATCAAAATATTTTATTTTACATAGGCCTACATGGACACTTATAAAACGTCGAAAGAAGAGGCACGGTTCGGGTTGGTCGTTTCCTATGGAGAAGAACCGGCAAGAAACTCCATGGTTACTCTTTTAAAAACATTAATTATTAATCATATATAATTCCGCTTAAAGAGCAATAGTATGAATGGAAATTATAATTAATTATGATTAATTTAATTTTAATCTTAGCCTAAAATATGCAAGTAGAAGTAAGTAGTGGGTTTCAACGACCTGGCAGACTAAAATCTCCAATAGTGTTTGAAAAAATTATGAAAGATTTCAAAGAGTTATATTCTGTGTAACTACACATATAATTCTCTTAGACAACCCTACACAGCTGTCAATACGGAAACACTGAGACTATTGTTTTGAATTTTAACACGTTCCAAAATAAACCTCGACTACTTTGTACCCCAAGATTTACTGGTTTCAACAAAATAAATTTAGTCCTAGAATGCATTTGCTGTAGAAAGGGTTAACTATTTTTTGTAAGTGAAACTTGAGAATCTCTTATAATGAATAAACAAGTAATATTTCTGTAAGGTTGTTCGAATACTGGGTGGTTTTGCGGTGTCAAATACAAATCTTGATAGGAGGCAAAACAGGAAACAAATATTCATAGAAAGTCGAATCTTACGTGTTGTTGAATAGCCTTCCTAAACAACGTCGCTAAAATGGACAAAATTATAATACAAACCTTTTATCTCTTCTTGTGGGTGTTGTACAAGATAATGACAATATCTTGATATCGCAAAAAACATTCTACGAGAGTAAAATTAAGGTAAATAATTTAACCATGAATTCAGAAATTATTTTTATTATATGTGAAAAAGTTTGCAGATGGGTTTCAATTATAATGGTTATTAAATTAGTAATACATGCATATAACGTACCTATTTATTTGCTGGAATTTTCTTCTCATTTATCATAGTGAGATTAATATTGACTATTTTTATTTGCAAATATGCACACGCGAGCGTCACATTTGCTTGACCGAACCAATAATTCATTCGCTAGCTGACATTATGCTAAATTATTGCTTCTTTACAGTCATAATTTATAGTCTTAAATGACATATTATTATAATAAATATTACATCTTTCAACCACGATTGTAGGTAGGTGGTAATTAGATCAGAACTTATAGTTGACATAAGTTGCACTTTATGTGTTTCAAAATTTTATCTCGGCGGCCAAAATAAACTCGTAAAAATCTTCGTTCTGTGATTTGTGCCCATATTTGTTTGCTTGCATATTTCGTTTTTAGACTGATGTTAAAATAAAACCTGGGGCAAAATTAAATCAAACGTGTGTACGTTGACAGGACTGAAAATATCGATGTTGTCAGTGGAGAAAAAAATATTATAAAAACAAAATCTTGAGATGCCAACACTCAAAATCAAATCATCAATCAAATCAGCATCTCAAAAATAAAACACCACTTGATCCTTCTATGTATCTTAAATATATTATAATAATATAATGTATTATAAAAGTTGTAAATAACCTAGATCATAGTAATATCTGAAATAAATATAACAACATACAATCTTATACAAAACGTCATGTACATTTAGTATTCAATTGAAACCGGGCCAATAGAAGTGCACACAAGAAAATAAAATTGCTTACAGTAAGAGCAATGCTAGACATCTTTATAGAGTGACTGGGCTCTAAGAACGAGTGTATGAAGCTGCGTCTTGTATTAAAGTTAAAATGTTGGGAAGTTTTGTGTAGTTATGTGGTACTTCACTTGGCTTCTATACAAGGTGTTGTTTTGTATCCTCCAAAATTCAGGAGGTTGTCACAAAAGAAATAAATAATCAATTTATATTACGGTACCTGGTTAATTATTTATAAACGCTGTTTTTTTTATTGTTTATGTTTGTCAGTATATCAGAATAACCCCTTTAACGTGGTTTAGGAAATAAGAAATTATCGAATAAACGTTTGAGATTGTTTGTATGTGTGAAAGCACGCTAATAGGGCGAAGATCAGACGGGCCGTGTGACGACAGAAATCGGGTGGTTCACACTTACCGATTTCCGTACATAAGAAAAAAATAAAAATTACCTACCTATTTTATTATTGATGATTCGGATCGAGTATCATTAGGATACTTCCCTCTTTGAATTTAAAGAGGATGCAAAACAACACCTTGTATAAAATATTTCAAGCCAAGGTACGTATGTTGCGCTAAACAATACTGTTAAATGAAGAAATAACAGCGTGTTGTTTATGTCAAAAGTAGAAGTTGAATAAGAAAATAACATAAACATACTATAAAGCAAAACTACACAATTGCTAAGTTTGACATCATCATCATCATTTCAGCCGAAAGACGTCCACTGCTGGACATAGGCCTCCCCCAACGCCACATTGATATAAGGGGGGTTTTGCCATAATCGCCACGCTTGGCAGACGGGTTGGCGATCGCAGTACGGTTGTTACAAAAGCACAGAGAATGCTGCTGCCCATTCTCTGGCAAGTACCTTAGTCGCCTCTTACGACACCCACGGGAAGATATGGGATGGTGCTATTCTTTACGTCCGACACCATACAGAACCTAATAAAGTTTGACATGTTACATTTGTATTGACGATAAACAATTTGGTCATTTGAAGTAAATTACGATCATTATCATCATCTGCCTAGCCTTTTCCCAACAATGTTGGGGTCGGCTTTTAGTCTAAGCGGATGCAACTGAGTATCAGTATTTTACATGGAGCGACTGCCTACCTGACCTCCACAATCGAGTTAGTACTGGGTAATACGAAACCCCTTGGTAAGACTGGTTTTCAGAGTTTTGGCACGCTAACCATTAAATCCGTCTTGTATGGCCCATAGGAATCACTCCCGCTATGCCGATTTGCCTTGACGTTCACTCGTGATTTTTGATGATTTTGATTGACTCTAGTCCATTGACAAAAGGCTAAATTTTCACTAAAAACACTGTTCTTTCTCCAATTCACGTCGAATCTATGCACAAACCGCTAACCGCGTAGACGAAGTCGCAAAGTTCCACTAGTCTTATCAAATATCAAGCCGTATTGCAGCAAATGAAAATGTGAGGTTTATTATTGTAGTGCGAACTTGCCCTTACATGGTAAAGTATTAAGGGCCATATTTCCCGGAATAATGTCACCGTGGTAGATATTGAATACAGATTATATTATTGATGGGATTAGATTCAATCTTGTAAGCTGAGCGGTTAGGCAATGGGTGTAAGTAGGTTTTGTTAATGGAATAGGCACCTTATTTGGAGGAGCAAGAATGTTTCGAATTGAATTCCTGGGATAAGACATTGAATTTTCTGAGGGAAAATGATTACTTAGAGTTAAGTTAGCCACTTATGTGTTTAGGTCCTATTTATTAACGTCATTCATTACCAGCGATAGGTATAAGAGGAGAGGATGACCAAAGAAACAATAGATGGACTTTGTGAAGGATGATATGGCAAGAAAGGATATGTCTGATGAGATGACGAGTAATAGAGAAGTCATCATCTGCCTAGCCTTTTCCCAAACTATCTTGGGGTGGGCTTCCAATCTAATCGGATGCAGCTGAGTACAAGTAATTAACATGAAGCGACTGCCTATCTGACCTCAACAACCTAGTAACTGCCTAATACAATACCCCTTAGTGAGACTGGATGTCAGACTTTTGGCTTCTGATTACTCATAACGACTGCCAAAGATCTACAAATGACAGCAGGGACCAACGGATTAACGTGCTTTCCGAGGCACGGAGGAAACTCGTTTGTAATTATGGTCACCTATCCACGGACCAACCTCGGTAAGCACGGCATAACCTTAAAGATCGCCCCGTGCGGCTGTTACTATTTAGCCACGAGCTCTACAAGTAATAGAGAAGTATGGAAGTAAAAGACATGCTGACCCAAATGAATTGGGATAAGGGCAAGAAAGTGATGATGATGACCTGCAGTAGTAATGACGTTTCTTGGCAAAGTATGGACTTATACGGCTTAACGTATCAGCACTAAAAAAAGTGCCAAAAAATATGGATAATATCGTTAACCCCTCTATAACTTACGGCGATCAGTACGTTCGCCATGATTGGTGATTTAGCAATTGTCACCTCTAACTTTTTCATTCTTGGTACTTGCATGTTTAGGGGTCAATATATTCTCATCGCATGCACACAAAAAGACATAGACTTCCCTCAAGTTTAACCCTGACGTCAAATGTTTTATACGGGCAGTAAATCACTTCATTCATTACACCCCTTATTTTTCTTTCACCATGACGTCATTCAAACGACTCATTACTTTTACTATGACTCATCGTCTGGAAAACCTCCCGTTATTCACTGTACCATAGTATTAAAATAGTTGAAGCAAATATTATGTTAAGCAGTCTTAGAAAGATCGCCCACGAAACGCCTCTACCTTCGCTTGATCTGCCTTTCTCGTGACAAATGAACATCTTTGTGAATACACTGTGTTTACCGTCTTTATTATAATCACGATTATAACTAACTTGCTTTTGCTTAGAAACTAAAATAATCCAACATTTTCTTTGGTTATTTAAATCATTCGATTCGTCCTGAACTTTTCAAGAGTAATTATACTTGTTCGTTGGTGACATTTGAATATTCGAACGCAATGTAGATTATTACTGAATAAATAAAATAAAATAGATTTGTTCCCGACCACTAATGCTGTATTCAAAAGCGAGATCGAAGTAGGTAGTAACGGTGAGAGCACATCAGAACGATTTAAATCTTTGATTTTTAGTATTTAATAATGATGCCAGACTGTCTAAAATGATATTCATCAAAGCCATTTAGCTATTAGGTACAAATAATTTCTCTTCTTCTGCGAATGTTTGAAATCTTTCAATGTTCTTGATGATACAGAATCCGAAATGGCACAGCGCTTTGCGAGTAGTGTAATGCATTATTTCGGAATAAACTTTCGACGACATTTGGTTACAATTACGTTGATAAACTATCTGGTTGAATAATTGTCTTACAGAAATCAGAATATTGTACCAACTTATATTATTCCCAAGCAACATCATAGAAAAACAATATTCTGGAAATCTCCTTCAGACATTTATAGACATGCACATTTACTGTTGATAGCTATTATGAACAATCGGGTTATTCGCGATGGGTCAGGAGATGAGAAGGTACGTAAAAACGCTATCTCGATGTAAGTATTGGGTTCACTACGAACTTACAACTTAATCTGAAGACAAAAATAAGGTGCAAGTTGGAGGAATAAAGCGATTTACTTTAAGTTTCACAATGCTGTGGTTAAATTTTGATGGTCGAAGAAGACAGTTTTTACTCATTGTTTTATATTTTATAGAAAGAGAGAGAGAGAGAGAGAGAGAGGCTCGTGGTAAAATAATAACAGCCGCTTGGGTTGATCTTCAGGTTAAGCCGCGCCTAGTTTGGTCTGTGGATAGGTCCTGGATGGATGGGACCCATTACATACTGAGTTTTCTCCGAGCCTTGGAAACCACGTTAAGCCGTTGGTCCCACTTGTCTTTTATAAATTTTTGACATTCGTTAAAAGAAGTCAGTGACCCGAAAGTCTGACAACCAGTCTTACGAAGGGATATTCCTAACTGGGTTGTGGAGGTCAGATAGGCAGTCGCTCAATGGAAATCACTGGTATTCAGCTGAATCCGGTAAAACTGGAAGCTGACCGCGACATAGTTGGGACAAAAACTAGGCAGATGATGTTTAACATTTCTTAGAAGGGAGTCCATTATAGACACGAGGTGGCCTTTCCGCAAGTAATTTATAATCTTTAGGGTTCCGTAGGCGAATGGCAACAAACGGAACCCTTATAGATTCGTCATGTATGTCTGTCTGTCCGTCCGTATGTCACAGCCACTTTTTTCCGAAACTATATGAACTATACTGTTGAAACTTGGTAAGAAAATCTAAATGCGGTTCATAGAATACATAGATGTATTCTGTGAACCGCATTTAGATTTTCACACAAAAATAGAAAAAAAAGAATAAATTTTGGGGTTCCCCATACATAGAATTGAAACTCAAAATATTTTTTTTCATCAAACCCATACGTATTATTGGATAGGTATTTATGCATAGGTCTTCCAAAATGATATTGAGGTTTCTAATATTATTTTTTTCTAAACTGAATAGTTTGCACGAGAGACACTTCCAAAGTGGTAAAATGTGTCCCCCCCACTAATTTCTAAAGAAAGAAGAGGAAAATTCTAAAAAAAAAATAGGTTTGAAGAACGTTAAAAAAACTTTCAACAAAAATTGGTTTGAATAGGATTTGATAATTCGTTTTTGAGAAATGGAAATTTTTGACCAAACTGCAGCCGTACCTAACTTTGTTTTTGATTAACACACTATGACAAATTTAGTTTTGCTGTTGAGTGTGAATTTGTTTATGAATGACCGTGCAAAATATTGTTATTATATTGTTTGGGGCTACGGAACCGTGTGTGCGAGTAAGACTCGCACTTGGCCGGCTTTTTGTACCTGTTTTAGTTCCTTCCTCCCTTCCTTCTTTGTCTATTTATAGGCCATTTTCTTCTTCTGAAAATCTATGCTCAAGTTTTTTTTATAATCGATGGTGAACATAAAAGTTCTAATAAGTTTTCCGAATAATAAAAAAAACAATCATTCAACAATAACAAGAAATCAAATATCGTATCATCAATCTAATCTGAACCGAAGCACATTTCAGCCACGTGGCATTCTAGCTTGTTTCTCCTCCACCTCACCACATTTATCATGCCTAGTTGACATCCCAAAATTCTCTGCCAACAATACGGCTTCCCTTCACCAATCAATAACGGATCACTCCGTTTCAAATATTCGCACGACTGCTACGCTACTTGGACCACATTACAAGCCTCATTGCTCTCGCCCACGAGTCTAAGAAATGTCTTACTTAACGAAACAGGACACTTTTGCTCTTTATTGATCGAACTTGGGATTCGTTCTTTAATAATAATCTCTTTTGCGATTTTGCTGTGACTTAAAATACCACTTCAAACCGCTCTTAGTACATAGAAAAAGAACAACAGCGATGCTATTTTGCGAAAGAAAACCAGGGGTTGATATTTCATCTAAAAAATTAAATATATCATCATCATTCATCATTTCAGCCCAAAAGATGTCCACTGCTGGACATAGGCCTCCCAAAGTGTCGCCTCATTGATGTTTTGGGGGGTTTGCCATAATCGCCACTCTTAGCAGGCGAGTTGGCGATCGCAGTACGGTTGTTATAAAAGTACAGAGAACGCTGCTGCCCATTCGCTGGCAAATCCCTTACTCGCCTCTTACGACACCCACGGGAAGATATGGGATGGTGCTATTCTTTACGTCCAACACCACACAGAATAAATATATATAATATACATATAATTAATTATATTAGGTCTTTACCTATGAAATTGCCGTTTTGTTTGAAAAAAGTTAAAGTATTTTTTTATCCGAACTTATTTATTTCTTTTATTCAAAGTAATCACCCCTGCAATCAATGCATCTTTGCCAACGCTGTGGCAGTCTATGGATGCCCTTCTTGAAAAAATCAGCTGGACGGGAGACAACAAACTCTTCAAAGGCGTTTTGTACTGCCTCTCGGGAATTGAATTTTTTTCCCGCTAAAAAGTTGTCCAAGTTTTGGAAAAAGTAATAGTCGGAAGGCGCAAGATCTGGTGAGTATGGCGGATGAGGGAGAGCTTCCAAACCCAACTCATGCAGCTTAGAGACGGTCTGTTGTGCAGTATGGGGCCGCGCGTTGTCGTGAAGTAGCAGTGGAGACGATCGATTGACCAAAGCTGGTTGCAGACGTGCGAGTTTCGCCATCATTGTGGTCAGTTCTTCAAAGTACACATCTGCAGTAATGCTCTCGCCGTTTTGTAAAAAGCTATGATGAATCACACCAGCACTAGACCACCAAACTGTGACCATCACCTTTCTAGGGGTCATTTTTCGTTTTGCACATTGCTTTGGTACCGAACCAGGATCTAACCAACTTGCTGAGCGCTTTCGATTGTCAAAAAGAATCCATTTTTCGTCGCACGTAACAATTCGGTTCAAAGTTCCTTCATTTCTGTGCCTGTTAAGCAGCGCAAGGCAACTCTCGACGCGTACGTTGCGCTGGCGATCGTTAAGTTCGTGGGCACCCATCTATCAAGCTTTTTTATCTTGCCAATCTGTCGCAAATGGACCAATATTGTTTTAATGCTAACATCAAAAGCTGCTGCCAGCTCAGTTGTAGATTGAGTTTCATCAGCTTCAACAATCACCTTTAATTCATCATTGTTGACCAAAGTTTCCGGACGACCACGAGGTTCATTTTTCAAGTCGAAATTCCCAGAACGGAACTGAGCAAACCAATAACGGGTTGTGCGTTCGTTTGTACAGTTCTCTCCGTAAACGTCGTTGATGTTACGGGTCGTTTGTGCCGCGTTGGTGCCACGACGGAACTCATATTCCATAATTACACGAAATTTCAAAGTATCCATTATGAGGAAAAATGTTGAAATGTAATGAAAATACAACGCTAATCAATAAACAAAAGACTGATTTTGTAAATAGAATGTCATATTTTTAAAACAAAATTAATTTGAATTTAGAACTCATAGCCAATCAAAACTTTTTTTTGTTTGAAAGAGTCTGTACTGCAATACGGCAATTTCATAGGTAAAGACCTATTATTAATATTTAATTAATAAATTGTAATTAAATTTCATCTGTTATTAATAGTCTTCTAGTTTGGCAAGTTCCTTTCATCATCATCATTTCAGCCGAAAGACTTCCACTGCTGGACACAGGCCTCCCCCAAGTTTCGCCACATCGACATAACATGGGGGGTTTTGCCATAATCGCCACGCATGTTGTTTGACACAATGGGCTTTTTCTTCCTTACTCCCCGTTGTTCGTCACGCTATTATTTACTCCTTTTCCTTCATATCGTTCCTAAAAAAATCGATCAATTCTTTCTTTGGTCTTCCTCTCCGTCGCCAAACTCTTTGTGGGGGTTCGGAATGATGTACTGAACAAGTAGTAACTGTTTTTGGGTCGGTGTCCCTTCCACTCTGTTTTTGTACACTGTCAATCGAAACAAAAATGCCCTGTTTATTATCCGTTTCGAATCCATTACTTACTTTACTGTAAAATGTAAATACTCCAAAAAACCGGCCAAGTGCGTGTCTTACTCGCACACAGGGTTCCATAGCCCCAAACAGTATTTTGAACTGTCATTCATTAGTTAGTAGTATTAGTTAGTAAACTTCCACTCAACCGCAAAACTAAATTGGTTTTTCATAGTATTTTAATGAAAAACAAAGTTACTGCTGCAGTTTGATGAAAAAGTCCCATATCTCAAAAACTAAACATCATATCTTATTGAAACCAATTTTCGTTGATAGTTTTTTTTACTTTCTACAATCCTAAATATTTTCAGTATTTTCCTCCTCTTACTTTAGAAATTAGAGGGGGGGCACACATTTTACCACTTTGGAAGTGGCTCTAGCGCAAACTATTCAGTTTAGAAAAAAATGATATTAGAAACCTCAATATCATTTTTGAAGACCTATCCATAAATACCCCACACGTATGGGTATGATGAAAAAAAAATTTTGGTTTTCAGTTCTATGTATGGGGAACCCCAAAATTTATGTTTTTTTTCTATTTTTGTGTGAAAATCTTAATGCGGTTCACAGAATACATCTACTTACCAAGTTTCAACAGTATAGTTCTTATAGTTTCGGAAAAAAGTGGCTGTGACATACGGACGGACGGACAGACAGACAGACATGACGAATCTATAAGGGTTCCGTTTTTTGCCATTCGGCTAAGGAACCCTAAAAATCACCACCGAAGTACGTAAGTGTCAAACATACTCTTATCTAGAACAATAAACACTAATGTATTATGATTATTCTTGGACCACTTGCACACACCCACGCCAAGCGCGGTCCTCGAGCGAAATGTCTCACTTAACGTAACAGGACACCTTCGGCCTTTATCGATCTTACTCGGCAATGTTCGGTGTGGGATTTAAATGTTATTTCATGCAGGGAGGTTGGATTTTGTCCTTGAAGATCTGTTATTTTACAAAGTTTTAGATTTCACTACTTTGAAACAAAAGATATTCACTTTCTTCATAAGTTTATTTAGCCAATTAGAGAAGTTTTACCGCATGCACTTTCTACTGACACATAAAATACCCAAACTCTATTTAAAACATGATATTCGCAAATTTTGCTTTAGTAAACATGAAAATAAGAAAAAAAATAGATTTCATTAGATTAGAGATTATCAAGACATTCGATATTTTAAATATATATTATGCTTGTTAATATCATATCCATAGAAAATATTGTATCGTGCAGAATCGAAAAGATAGACCACACAACAAACCTGCACAGTGTAGCCGATTTTTTGCAAAATAAACATAAAATTGTTAGAATTTAACCTACTGCAAACAGTCAGTTAAAAATGTTAAAATAAATGTTAATTTACTTTACTTTTTACGATAATGTATAATTTCATCTTTGAACTGGATGAAAACTGATATCAACACTTAAATTATTCAAATTAATATGCAGCAAGAACATTTTAGTAGGTACCTTGTTTTAATATCTACTCACAAGTCTGCACCCAATAAAATAAAGAAAAAACCAAGTACAAGATGTTATCAATACATGCTCGCTCCCCATAATCTCATGATTTTATCAGCCAAAGCTAAAGTAAACATAAAAAAGGTCAGCTATGTAAATTGTAGTTTTATTTAATCAATTTGCATTGGTCAATTAAAAACAAGCAATAAAAAACAATTGCAATGCAAATACTTGCCTTATTAAGTCGACAGATAAACGGGAAACAAGACTGGCTTGAGTTATGAGCGGAAAGCGATTTTATTTAAAAAAGAAACATCCACCGATTACCCACTCATTTGCCATTGGAAGCTACTATCGATTCATAAGTCCACATTTGTATCTGTCACGATTTATACCTAACCTAATAAATAAATATCATAAAAGTTCATTTTAAACTATATTTAAACTTAAAAAAATGAAATACAGTGGTCATCTTCATCTGCCTAACTTTTTCCCAAACTATCTTGGGGTCGGCTTCCAGTCTAACCGGATGCATCTGTGACCCAGTATTTCACATCAAGTGACACAACACAACCCAGTAACTGGGTAATACGATACCGCTTAGTAAAACTGGATGTCAGACTTTTGTCTTCTGAATACTCGTAACGAATGTCAAATATCTACAATGACAGCCAGGACCAACGGCTTAAAGTGCTTTCCGAGGCACGGAGGAAACTCGGTGTGTGTAATTATGGTCACCCATCCACGGACCAACCTTGGCAAGCATGGCTTGTCCTTAAAGATCGACCCGTGTGGCTGGTGTTATCAGAGGTTGGAATTAGGTAGAGTTATTTGTCGTAATTACACTAATTTCATACAGCGAAAGAATAAAGTGGATATGCCTCAAATCCCGAGATTAATTTTAAGATCAGAAAAATCCCGTTAAATAAAAAAAAATATTTACTTTTACACAATTTAAACCATCCGATGTCCGAAGTCAGTCAGATGTCCGAAGTTACAAAATTCCAATGCGCACACGTAAGGGAAGATCCATATTAAATCTACATTTCGATGCAAGTACAAAAATAACTCTACCTAATTCCGACCTCTGGTTATTACTTAGCCACGAGCTCAAATAATGAGCTTATATACAGTAGTGTGAAATTAAATCAAATAGAACTATATTATCTGTAATTGGGGCATTACAACTACATTTTCACATGTCATGTCAAGAAATAATCTTGATGGAGCCAAAATTATCTAGCTTACTCTGAATTGCAAACCTAACTGAGGTCCGTGTGTGGTTCTGCCAGGGCTGCGGGTTGTTCGAAAGAGATACCGTGCCCCTGGAACGCAAAGGGCTAAGAAGGAACATGGATGGGTTTTAGTCAGTCAAGTCTGACACTCCCTTCCGCTCCGCCCAGAGCGGAAGAAGTCATTTGATGATTTCCCATCCGAAAAAAAAAAAAAAAAGTTCCGTGTGTAACTTTGACTTTAACACTAAAAAAAATTCACGAAAAAGACTAAAACCATCAAAAATTTCATTTTACCAAAATCTTTTTATTTTTCCAATAACGTTTTTCATCCTTGTAAAGTTTAAATTCCTCGTACAACATCTTCCTTTTCATTTATACAAATTCAGGATTCCTCAAAAATCAAAGATAGCACATTGAAACCTAAGAAAAGTACCCAACACCTCAATCCGCGTATATTTCATCGCTTGCACCGCTTTAATGCGATTTGTTCAGTTTTAAAAGCGCCACTTTACAATCGCAATGCAGCAGTGACGTTTATTGCTTTGACTTTAAAACCAGCTACGGAGTGTACCTAGATCTATGCTCTGTTTAGACTGGGTACTTGACTGGCCAGGGAGCTTTCTTTATCCTCTTAGCTTCGGTCACAGAAACAGCTGTACTTTAGAAAGTTTTTTTTTTCTATTTTCATAGAACACGGAATTCTATTAGTGATTATTTCTATTCTATTAAAGAGATTCTAGAAAAAATAACTAGGTAAGCTACTGTTAGGTTACATCATCATGGGGGCAATGGTCGTTGGTATTGAAGGTTAGTAATAAACCTTTCTTTACACTGATTACTTTTTCCTAAAATCTCTAAACTCCACTCGCCTTACTAAACAGAGCACAGTACACAATCGCTAATCGACATGGGTTGTACAAGCAGCTCCAACTAACGTCACTGCACTAACTTCTTTCCTTGCTTTTATTCAGATCCTATCTGCCTGTAATGGATTTGTCAACGACTGATTTATCTAACGCGTTTGTAAGCCGCTGAGATGTAGCTCTTTTTTTGTTTTAGTTTAAATTGTCTTGTTAGTATTCAATACCAGTTGACTACGCTAGTTTACGTTACGTTTACGTTTAGTTTACGTTTACGTTTAGTTTTACGCCAGTTGCTAGTTTTTGGGGAGGCCTATGTCCAGCAGTGGATGTCTTTCGGCTGAAATGATGATGATGATGATGAGCTTTTTTTTTTTTTGGGAATGGCATCTCGCAAATCAACCTAGGAGGTTGTCGTCTGCTTAACCGGACTATCCTGTGGGTGCCTTAAGAGTAAGGCCTCCAGCCAGGGCATAAAACTTACAAACTAAGCGACTACACGCTAAGGGCACCCCCTGTGGGGTGCGAGCCTCGGCTTAGGGCGTCGCTGGGGGAGGACTGCATGAGGACAGGCTGGATCTGAATGATATCATTATTTAGGGGCTGATTTAAAACTACTGGCACAGCATCGCGGGCTGGCTCGAGCGAGGGTCGGGGAGGGCATGGACCGGGACGTCGCGACGGACCTCGACGGCGAGGTCGGAAAGACGGCGGTTTGTGTCTGAACTTTTTAAGAGTGCTAGTCTCTTTGCTACTCTCCTGGAGGAGGGTGATAGCATCATCGGGAGTGACGAGGGTATGCCAAGGACGGCGTACTGTACTAATGCGCGAGGGTTCGTAACGGGCGGCCGCTGCGATCAGGGGATTACGGTGTTTAATGGCGTTATCGAAGAAACGCTTCGAAAGACGTTTCATAAACTGAAGGACGGTGGGCATTCTAAGGTCTACGTGTAGACGGTCATTACGGACATAAAAAGGGGCTCCCGTGACTCTACGTAAGAACCGGTTCTGCAAGGTTTGCATCCTATGGATGT
The DNA here is from genome assembly GCA_949152445.1 of Cerastis rubricosa. Classification (NCBI taxonomy): domain Eukaryota; kingdom Metazoa; phylum Arthropoda; class Insecta; order Lepidoptera; family Noctuidae; genus Cerastis; species Cerastis rubricosa. The sequence continues at coordinate 2,606,605 of OX424529.1, forward strand.
ACTTAGGCTTCGTGTGAGCCTACACGACGCAAGCGTACGTCATAATGGGGCGGATCACCGCGGTGTAAAGGCGCAACTTGCACTTGAGTGACAACTTGCTTTTTGTCGAAATCATGAAATGAAGCCTATCCATAGCAAAGGCAGCTCGGTCGCGAGCTACTTTGATGTGCGCCGCGAAAGAGAGGTGGTTGTCAAGTAAGACTCCTAAGTACTTGGCTTGCTTCTCCGAAGGGATAGGCTTACCGTACATAGTGATCGGGCTGAGCGCGGGTGGCTTATTCTTACGCGGTTTAGAGAAAAGAACTGCCTGGCTCTTGTTGGGGTTCACCTCGATTCTCCATTTCCGGAACCAAGCGCCTAAGACGTTGGCTGAGGTTTGGAGGGTGCTGTAAATAGCGTCGTGACTACGGCCAGTGTAATAGATGGCCGTGTCGTCCGCGAACAGGGCTAACTGTGCCTTCTTGCTCTTGGGGATGTCACTGGTGAACAGAGTAAAGATAAGGGGAGAGAGCGGAGAGACCTGAGGGACTCCGGCTCTAATGAGGTGGGGGGAAGACAGTGCCTTCCCGAAGCGATAGCGGAAGGTGCGATCCGACAAAAAGTCTCGTAAGATGAGCACGAGACGGTCTGGCACTCCCAGTTTGTACAGCTTATATAATAAGCCGTTGTGCCAGACTTTGTCGAATGCCTTTGCTATGTCGAAAAATAACACACCCGTCATCGCTCCACGCTGGAAGCCAGCGCTCAAGTGTTCTACGATGCGGTGGGCCTGTTGAATGCAAGAGTGTCCGGTCCTGAAGCCGAACTGTTCGTTGGGGATGAGACTCTTAGCCTCGGCAAAGTCTTTGAGTCGCTCATACATAAGTCTCTCGTAGATTTTACCGAGTGCATTCAGGAGACTGATAGGTCTGTAGCTCGAAGGCTCAGACTTGGGTTTGCCTGGCTTTGCGAAACCGATGACCGTGGCCTCTTTCCATATTTGGGGAAACGCGTTGTTGCTCAGGGCGCCATTGAAGATGGCCGCCATTAACACGACGAGCTGAGCGGGGAGGAGTTTGAACACCCTATTGGTGATTCCGTCGGAGCCGGGTGCTTTCCGCGGTTGAAGTTTGTTAATGATGTCTTGCACTTCGTCAGCTGTGACCGGAGGCAGAGGATCATCAGGGTCTTCTTCGGGGGGCAGGGCGGTTCTACGTTCGAATGCGTTTACCTCATCGAGATGTCGCTTGTCTACTGGTTGAGAGCTGGGGGAGCACTGGGACTCCAGGCTGTCGGCTAGGCATTCGGCCTTCTCAGAGTCGTCGAATGCGACGCTCTTATCGGGTCGGGTGAGGGGAGGTATCGAAGCCTCTTCGGTGGAGCGCAACTTGCGTTGCAGCTGCCAGAAGGCTAGGTGGGTAGGCTCGAGTTCGCTTAGCGTTTTGTCCCATTGATTATTACGAAGCTCACTGGTGCGATCCTTTACAGCACGCTGTAAATTACGCATGTGGGCTTTGTTTGCCTCGCAGGGAAAGCTGCTGTAGGCACGGATGGCCGCGTTCTTTTCGGTTATCAGTTCACGTACGTCAGCGGGTAGTATCCAGCGTTTTTTTTTTTTTTTTTTTCTTTTACTTTCTGTAACTTGGCAATCTGTGTTGACACAATAAGCCAATCGCCTGGTATACATTGGTATTCGTGTTCCATCCATGGCATCATTGGCAGAAAGATTTATTTTCTTAAATTCCTTTCGTCTTATTTATTAATTGAACCTCATGGTTAGCGTAGGGACACTATGCCGCTTCAGTCGGCTGTGGGAGGTACTTCCTGTACCCTGAAGCTTTGAGGCCAGTTGATTGACGTGCGTTGATATTCTATCCTGGTAGCTTTTACTGTGTTTAGCAATCTCTTGTTTGACGGTACTGATATTTAGATCATGATGTATATTTTTGTTGCTCACGTAGTAGGGTATGTCTAACATGGCTCTCAATGTCTTGCTTTGAAATCTTTCGAGAATTTCGATGTTGCTGTGACTAGCAGTACCCCACAATTGAATCCCGTAGGTCCATATGGGTTTTAGTATGGTCTTATATACTGCCATTTTACTTTCATGTGATAGCCTTGACTTCCGACCTATCAGCCGGTAAATCATTCTGAACGTTGTGTCCAGCTGTTTGCGTTTAGTCCAGATGTGCTTTCTCCAGGTAAGCCTTCTATCCAGGTGCATTCCGAGATATTTGGCGTCCTCAGCTTGGGGAATATCCTCTTTGTAGAGCTTTATTGGGGGACAGGTCTGCTTTCTGAGTGTGAAGGTCACGTGGATGGATTTACTTTGATTTGCCTTAATGCGCCATTTGTCTAGCCATTCCTCCACCTTATCGACATGGTTTTTTAGTTTGGCCGATGCTATGGTGTCGTCGGCATATGTGGCAGTTAATGTATCAGCCTGCGTTGGAAGGTCAGCAGTAAATAGCAGGTATAGTACGGGGCCCAATATGCTTCCCTGTGGAACTCCTGAAAGTATTTCATATAAAGGAGCGGTCTCATTATTGAATTTCACCTCAAAGCATCTCTTGTGCAGGTATGATTTTAGTATTAAGAAGAAAGAATGAGGAAGCAGTTGTTTAATCTTGTATAGGAGTCCGTCATGCCATACTCTATCAAAGGCCTGACTGATGTCTAAAAATACGGCGGAGCAGTATTGTTTGCATTCCAGTGTGCGACTTATAGTGTCCGTTATACGATGGATCTGTTCAATAGTTCCATGCTTTTCTCAGAACCCAAATTGGTGCGTAGGGATGACTTCTGATAGGTACCTGCGCATCCTGTTGAGCAATATTTTCTCTAGTAGTATCCAGCGTTGATCGCTCATTGCTGGGGCTTCCCTTGAGCAGTCCTTCAGTACGTATTGCACGTGTTGTGTAAACGAGTTGATGGCGGCCGTCGTGTCTGCGACTGAGACTATGTGGTCGGGGATGGCCTCCAGGTGAGGCGACGTGGTGGATTTCAGCTTTTCGCTGACTTTCCTCCAGTCGGTTATCACTTGGGTCGGCGGGGCTGGCTGGGGTCAGAAGGACCCGAGCGGGGATCTAAGTGCATGAGCACTGGTCTATGGTCTGAGTTAAGCTCATGTAAAGTCTCGATGGAATGCGACTTAAGGTTGACATTCTTGAGTAGCGCTATGTCGAGAACGTCCGGACGTTAGTCGGGTTCGTGGGGATAGTGGGTGTGCTCCATAGGAGCGATGGGATCGAAGTTGAGAGACTCGCCCAGGTTATACACGTGACGTCCTCTGGCAGAGGTCGTCGTGCTGTTCCAGGCGGGGTGTTTGGCGTTGAGGTCGCCCGCTATGATAACAGAGTCGCTCAAGCCGAAGAGGACGGCAAGGTCTTTGGTGAATAGAGTGTGCTCCTCGGACGTTCCGCCGGGAGGGATGTACGCAGAGGCGATAGTGATCGGTTGATGGCTGGTCATGCCTAGTCGACACACTGAGGTCTCGAGTAGAGACTCCATAGGAGGGGGATCTAAGGGGATGCAGTGCAGTTCTTTTCTATAATAGATTAGAGTACCGCCCTTGTGGCAGCGTGACCGATCGTTGCGAACTATGCGATAGTTGGCAATTCTCGGACCGCGGTGACTGGGCTTGAGGAAGGTCTCCTGTACGAGAAAGATATCAATTTGATGGTCGCGGAGGAAGGTGGCGATCTCATCACGCTGGCCTCTAATGCCATTGGCATTAAAGTACCCTAATTTTAGGGATCGGGGTTTGGTGCACGTTAGAGATTAACGTGCACCAAACCCCGATCCCTAAAATTAGTATTATCCATTGGAGTTAGTCAAGATTAAGGTTGCGGAGGAGGTCGCCTAACTTGAGTAGGGACTTGAGGATAATTTTTAGTTTATCGCCACCAGTGTTAGCCGCCCTGAGATCAGCCGCCATGCGGTCTGCTTCGGGGGTGACTAACTCTGCTAACGTTTCTAAAATTACGTTGTGAGAGGGGTCCACGGCCGCGGGGCCGCGTGGCGTGGGACGAGCGGGCGCCGGTGCGCTCGCTTGGGCCGGGGGAGAGCCCGGGGATGGGGCTGGACTTGGCTTTGCTGAGTGCCGGGAAGGCTCTCTGGTGGTTCAGCGTGGTCCAGGGAGAGGGCCTCTGAGGGCTGAGTCTCTCCGGCATCTGGGCAGAGGGTAGCCTCACCGATGGGCTTTCTCTTTGCTGACGGGCGCTTGCACGCTTCACCAGGTTAGAGGAGGAGCCTTTGGGGGCTTTCGAGCAGCCGCGGTAGTTGGCCGTGAGGCCCGACTGGCCGCAAAGCACACAGCTCGGTGGCTCCGTGCAAAGCGATTTGTCTTTGGGACGGGGACAGTCTGCCGTGCCATGGTCGCCTAGACACTTTACGCATCTGTGCGGCGCATGGCAGTTGGCTTGGCTGTGTCCGTACATCTGGCAGCGGTGGCATTGCCCGACTACGCTTGAGCGGTAGGGCTTCTCTATTGTGATGCCTGTGAGTGAGCATACCGACTTCACTTTGAAGATCGGGTGGTGACCTTCTACTGGGTCACAGATGACCAGTACCATATCGTACTGGTCTCCGCCTCTCGCCTTATGAAGGCGGTGGACGGCTGCGACCAAGATGTCTTGGCCTTGGAGGTCATTGAGGATGTCCTCCGTGGGGATTTCCTTCGGGATCCGCCTGATCACCACGCGGGTGGGCTTCTCCTCTGGAAGGGAGTAGGTATGGAAGGCTATGTGCCTTCCGATCAGCTGGCGGGTAAGTTCCCTAAAGTCCGTGGTCGTAGGAACCACTACTTTGATTCCCTGCTGTGTGCTTTTTGAGCTTGTGTATTGAATACGGCGCTCATTACACATTTTGGACACGTCTGTCCATTTCCCTTTGTCCTGAATGAACAACGGGGGAGGGGGCTTCAGCTTCTTTGAAGAAGCGGCTGAGAGTTTAGCCTTAGGGCTGACTGGCCTACTGGTATAAGCAGCAGCGGACGTAGGTAAGGGGACCGGGGAGGTGGGACGGGAGGCCGCGTGAGAGGGGGCATAAGGGAGCGCGACGATCTTTTTGGTCATGGCGGCCTGGGAATTTTTGCCCTTCTTCCTCTTGCCCTTTCCGACGACTTGATAGTCGTCTTCAGAGGATGAGGAGGCTGAGCACGCGTCTAAAATTGACTCTGAGTCGGAGATTGGCTCAGTTGTGTCCATGTTCTCGGAAACGGGAACAATGGACTCAGGTTCGGACTGATCCTTTGTTTGCGAAACAAAAGGTTTCGAAACAATGGGTCTCGGTTTAGCCGGAATCGCGGCGGCGACGGCTGACGGTAAGCCTTTGTCCATGTTCTCGGAATCGGGAACAATGGACGCAGGTGCGGGCTGGACCTTTGTTTGCGAAACAAAGGGTTTCACAAGAATGGGTCTTGGGGTAGCCTTAATCGCGGCGGCGACGGCTGGTGGTAAGCCTCTGTCGGCAGGCGGCGGCGACAAAGGGCTCTCGAGCGCGTCACTGAAGTCAGTGATGGCAATACTGGGTTGCTGCAAGGCAGCGACATCGGACCCATATTTCTTTATAAAATCTGGGTCTTTCAGGACAACGCTTTTGAAAAACGCAAAAAGGCGTTCCTCATCCGCATCAAGGGCCATATTATCTGCTAAGAGTTAGCAGACATTTGAGTGAAGCTCAGCGCGCCTAACAAACTAATTCCTTGCACAATTATGTTGGGAATTTACTGGGTCCAGCGACTCACCCGCTTCAACCTTCCCGCAGCCACAGTCCGAGGGTCCGGGCTTGGTAGCAACTCCAACTCCAGTCCAGGGAACTTTGCTTTCAAGAACTTGTTGAAACGGGAAACACTAGCACAGTAAATCGGCGGCGCACGCGTTCGCGACGGAGCCCAATTTTTTCACCTAGACCCTGAAGGGGTTAGGCGGGCGGATTGGGTCACCACCCTCTCTTGGTTTCGTTGGCACCGTTAGGTTTCCCACCAAGAACCTCGAAACTGAGGACTTTTCCCTGATGGGGCAAAGGAAGTTAAAACGGAATAATATCCGAAGCAAAATGAGCAAGTGCTGTCTTAATAAAAAGACAACAATTGTTCGGGGGTGTAGTCAAGGGACTACTGATGACGTCACGACACTGGGAAGCGACGAACCGATGACACACACTGATAGCGAGCGGGAATGCGAGCTGGTAGCGGCACGTCCGTACGCCGCGGCGGTCAGGCGGAGAGTGGTTACATAGTGATGATGATGAGCACGTTTGATTTTATTTCTATATGATATCTTTTTAACTCAATATGAGATTGCGACGACAATAAAATTGACCTTCTGTTTGTGAAACATTGTTTTGTAGAAAACCTTTGGTTTTGGTTATGTGACACATACATAACCTAACATGGCAAACGGAAGAGGAAGAGATTTATTTATTATTATTATTCATTTATTTAATCAGATAACAAAGATCCATTGGGTTAGTAACAATATTCTTAACCTATGTTAGTACTTAATCGAAAACATAGACAGTGTACAGGAGACTACAGTATACAGAGATGAGGACTATAAATAAATTAAACACAAGACAATAACAGAAAAAAATGCTTGACATAATACTCGAAACTGGTTAATGGTTAAAACTGAAAAAGGGCTTGGCATGTCACGTAGACGTTCGATTCATCACTTGCAATTGCAATAGACGTACAGTGTATCGTAATTGATTCATAAAATCGTGAAACATTTTACCTTAAAGGTAGAGAATAAGTCACTGCACGGAATAATTACAAACACTTCCTCAATAAAACAGCAATATAAGTTATTAAACTGCAATCGTAAGTATCTCGATTACTAAACTATTAAACAAAGATATCTGTGCGCTTACTTGAACGTGAAGGAGTATTTACTACCATTGCGAAATGGTCCGTTATCTTAGAACTTATCATAGACATTAATGGGTTTCGTGATGATCTAGTGATGGGAAGAAGTTGGGATTAATGTGGGGAAGGGAAGATTGCATTAATATTGTTCATAGTGGTCATGCTTCTAGTTAATCTTTTGCCAAAATGAGAAGGCATTATTTCGTCGTCGATAAATTTGATCTAGAATAAGAATCTGGTGAAGTCTTAAAGAGCACTCTGTTAATAATTGTCGTCTGATCTTGGCCAATCGATACACGCACTGCCATAAGGTTCGCTGGCGGATCGTAACTTTTTGAGTATGACAAGCCACCTATGTATAATGCAATCAATAATTTTGAATAAGTCAGTCGTACGGCAAGCCATACGAATGGCGGGCTCCCTGGTCGTCATAGGTTTGACACGGGGCGGCTTGTGCGGAAGGACGGCGGCCTCCGGTGGCACGCATGGCTTACTGGAGTTGAAAATTCTATTATATGGGTGCCAGTGAGAGTGTTAATAGGACTGGGTCAATAGATTTAAACTAGGAATGCTAACTAATAGTGGGTGCAAGCCCCACTTAACAAAACCGTCTCCCTAGATGGTGCGGTATGCGTTCGGCATTTTTCACCGCTTAAAAACAAGATATACTAACTACCCGTAATGGCATCTCCATGTGACGAAAACAAACGGCACATCCGTATTTTGCAATTCAAATCGCATTATTTTTATCATCTCCACTACACCACTCTGTCGTACAACAATATCAGAAAAACATTTATTTTTCATTACATCTGACGGCGCCTTTGCAAAAAGGCTTCATATGATTCACGTTGCAAACTAAACTGTTACCACAGACGAGAGAGAAGCGGTCTACAATACTCTCTGGCGGAACGTCAAGTCGTTGCGGGTAGCCATATTGACTTGAGTAGTTGTCAAGGAAGGTGGCGCGTAACAGGACGTTGACGGATCGCCGACGTCTGTTTGCTTAATCTAATTAAATCTGGTGCCACATATCAAAAGTAATTCCGATGCAGCGGGTAAGAGCCTTTACATCTAAAGCAGGACATCCCAAAAACTGCTCATCAAGGTGCAAAAACAAACTAACTCAACTTCAGATTATCTAAATTCCAGTTGAAACTCCATCGCCTCCCATCACTACTAGTAATTCAATCAAAACAAATAATCCTCGTATTTACGACTAGAACCGTTCGAACAATACGAGTTAAAGTGCGTCGTAACTTAACAATTGACTTAATTCGATAACACCGTAACCGGATTACGGCGTAACAGCCTTATTGTAATGTGCGGTAATAGTTTTCAATTTAACTGTACAAATATCTACTGATTTATATTTATGAATAGTATGTTTTTGGATCTCAGCAGTGGGAATGTTCATCATCAGCCTACAACAGTCCACAGCTAAATTGCCCGCCACCTAACTCGATTCTCGGCAACTTTCATCAAGTTGCTATCAGCCACCATGCGGATATCGTCGCTCCACCGAGCCTGAGGGCGTCCCACTTTTCACTTGCCAAATTGTGGTCTCCATTCAAGAACACCTCAACAGTTGCCGGTTCTACGTCTAATATGGCCATGCCCAGGCCATTGCCACTTCAGCTTACTGCTTCTGTGAGCTATGTCGACAACTCTGGTTCTCTGACGGATCACCCCGTGGGAACGTTGTAGAGTGATTTATGATGAGGGCATCATCTTCCTGTTGACTTATTCAGTCCTGTTCGTATCCTCCTTCACGCATTCCATTCGCGTGTTCTTTGGTATATAATATTAAAAACATTTATTTCAGACAGTTCCATATATCTTTGTTAATAATACAGCTTACGTAACTATGTTAGTACCTATACTAAATTACAAACATTTTAATTCATATATTTTCCTGCAGCATCAGACCAGCATGGGTCCAACACTCCAGGAAAACGCCGTCTTGCCTATTCCCAATCACCTTCAGGATGCTATTGGCACTCCCCCGAATCCTGCGTAACAATGATGCCGTTCTTTTTCGCATAATTGCTGAAAAACTATCGGTAGCCGAATCAGCAAACATGCCGCGCTAGAGAATCGCGGTAGCCCCAACAACACCCAGAAGGCGTTGTTATACTGGACACGAAGAGCGTTGTATGCCCTCTGCGTATGTATAACCCACAGGTTGCCTAAGTAAAATGATTCACAATATGCCTTGGTATGTCTCTCTCTAGTGTCTTATTGTCATCCACATTCATTTTGATACTTAAGAACAAACCCCCTACATTGACATGCAGTATCCAGATATCATTCATTCCTTTTAAACAAATCGTTTTTTAGCGTCATTTGCTTTCTTGGGCTACTTTCAGATCGCTTGTTTATTTTATTTGATGAACTTAGAAAAAACAAACAAATGATGTGGATAGTGAAAGAAAAGATCCTGTTCTGTGATTATAACTTTAAGTCGATAACTATTAAACGGAGAAAGTGTTAACAATACAACTAGGTACACTATTGTTATAGAGCTAGTTACTATATTCATAGAACTGAGCTTTACCAATCCTGCGCATGTTGCTAAGCTTTTGAGGTCTATTGTTACGATTGAGGTAATTCTTAATTTACATACAACATTGTCACAGTGGTTTTATCTATACCCAATCAGTTGTTGTTAGCTTTGAGCAGGTCTTATTATACATGTCTCTTTCTTTGCACAAACATTGTGTTTCAAAATTATGCAATAGGTATATTTTAAGACTCATCGAATGCTTGGGAATACGTGAACATAATAAGTACCTACCTACATGTATCTACAGGGTCTGTATATGGGTGCATTCTTATACTAGATACTGGACCTGGAATTTGCAACAATTTTGACTCCGATGACTTGGGGTCCAAACTTGGAGAAATTTGGTATAATATAATAATCATTTTGAAGAAATCGAACTTTTAAAGATTTTTGTAAATTTTCCACCTCTCCACCTCTCCACAATAACCTGCCGATTGTGAAAAATCTACAACGGATGTGAAACTGTTATTTTTTGATAGCGCATGAATGATTTTTTTTAAGCGAAAAAGCTTTCGAAATGTAGCGCCATAACATTCTAAATGAAAAAGCTACTTAAAGTGAATATCGTTGGAGTTTAAACCATCGATTTAATATTACAACTTCGCCTTAGTCGCTCGTCCTTATTTATTCACCATCTCACTACCACAGCACTCGACTTGTTTCAGCAAACCACAACATCAGACCTATACCTTACAGACTGCAATCAAAGCAACATTTCCTAACAACATTATACAATCAATGAACGCATTTCATATCAACAATCTATTTGCAACAGCAGCTACCTGTCTCACAGACCATCAAAAACCATTACCGTTATCAACGTTGCTTTGTCTCTATCTTATATTTAACAAACCGAGGCTAAATTCCAGGCAACAGCTACATTTATATCAAGTAAACTGTCAGTATAAACGGCCATAACCACAGGAGATATACACCTAAATATTAACACGCAGTAATTCAACTGCGAGCAGCGGTGGCCCAGTGGTGGCAGCCCCGACTTACGAGCAGTAAGTCGTGGGTTCGAACCCAGGCAGGCGCTTTACTTTGTGTAATTTATTTCATCACCGCTGCTCTCAAATCGGTGAAGGAAAACATCGTGAGGAAATCGACATGTCCTAGAACAAAAAATTCGAAGACATGCGACATCTACCAACCAGCACTGGGCCCGCGTGGTGGATTACAGCCCACTCCCTCTCATAGAGAGGAGGTATGTGTCATAACAGTGGGAACATTATAGGCCGATGAGGATGATTTCAACTGCAGAAAATTACCCATCTGGTCAGGTTGCCATGGGTGACGTGGAAGTCAAATGGACTCAGGACTGCTGGCCGAAGCAAGGAAAACCTGTTCAGGAGATTCATAGATGAGTTTGCCCTACAGTGTTTTTGTGCTGTTGTCCCACAAACTTAATATCGTGTCCTATCAGTTCTTTGTCTGTATGATACAGGCAGTGATGGACGCTTATAAAGGTACCAAATTCTTTGCCAAATTCTGCGCCGATTCAATTCAGTTTGCCACATCTTAAACAAAATGTTTACACAAATGCTAAGCATGGATCGAGCATCGAGACAACGGGTTATATTTGATGTGTGAAGTGCAACATACCATATTTATTTGGGACAAGCCCGCTACACTATTGCCAAAAACTGCAACTCATGCAAACCAGAATCAACAATGACGACCGCCAGACAACCTAGTTGGCAAAAAGTTTAGTTGTCTATACGGTAGTCGACCCGTGATTGTTTTAATTTCCCAAAATGGACCTAGTTGGTTTACTGGTTATGTTTATACTGTGGTATAAACTACCCATAACCGGCGCATATTAACAAAGAAAATGTAACGCCGTGACCGAATTCTCGCTACCGATGCAATCTATACTAATATTATAAAGTTGAAGAGTTTGTTTGTTTGTTAGTTTGTTTGCTTGAACGCGATAATCTCAGGAACTACTGAACCGATATGAAAAATTCTTTCAGTGTTAGATACCCTATTTATCGAGGAAGGCTATAGGCTATATATCATCACGCTACAACAAACAGGAGTGGAGCAGCAATGAAAAATGTTTCAAAATCGGGGAAAATGTGACGCAGACGAAGTTGCGCGGGTCAGCTAGTAAAAGATAAATGGTTAATCAATTTGAAATAACATTAGTAAGGTATTCGTGTTTTGTATTTATCAAGCCTAAGATGTTGTTTCGTGTTTTAACATCGATTTCCTCTTAGTTCAGAAGTGTTGTGCAAACGTAAGTGAAGGCAGTGTAGTAAATAACAATTCTGGTGGTGTTGTAATTTGAATTAAGTAAGTAAAACGCTCTGTATGGTGTCGGACGTAAAGAATAGCACCATCCCATATCTTCCCATGGGTGTCGTAAGAGGCGATAAGGGACTTGCCAGAGAATGGGCAGCAGCGTTCTCTGTCCTTTTGTAACAACCGTACTGCGATCGCCAACCCGCCTGCCAAGCGTGGCGCTTATGGCAAAACCCCCCAAAATGTCAATGTGACACTTGTGGGAGGCCTATGTCCAGCAGTGGACGTCTTTTGGGCTGAAATGATGATGAATGATGAAGTAAAAACGTAAGCAAGAAGTGAAACGTTTGATGTTTCTGGCACGTTTATGCTTTTTGTTTTTATGAGATTGATATAATTTAATAATTATGTTCACAGTTACAAAAAGATCACCATAACTAAGAAGGTGGAACCAATTTTATAAATAATTAGATTACTGACTTAAATTTGTAGGAGAACGGGAAAATCGATAGTATTATTACAAACATAAACAGTTAAATTTATTAACCAAACAAGCTTCGATTGACATAATCCTTTACATCAATACAAATTGCGAAGTAAAATACATTTTGACAAATAAAGGGTGTAAATACATATTAAACGAAGCCGAGAGGCACTTGTTCTTCCCACCATTGTGATCATTTTTAAGGTTCCGTACCCAAAGGGTCAAACGGGACCTTCTGAACAACTGAAACTTCGCTGTCCGTCCGTCCGTCCGTCTGTCACCAGGCTGTATCTCAAGAACCGTGATGGTTAGCCAGTTGAAATTTCTACAAATTCTATATTTCTTTTGCCGCTATAACAACAAATAATAAAAACAGAATAAAATAAATATTTAAGGGGGCTTCCAAACAAAAAAGTGAATTGCTCGTTTTTATAAATATCTAGATGTCCGGCGCAACTTCGTTTGCGTCTCATTTTCCACGTTTTTGCAACATTTTTCATTGCTGCTCCACTCCTATTGGTCGTAGCGTGATGATATATAGCCTAAAGCCTTCCTCAATAAATAGGCTATCAAACACTAAAAGAATTTTTCAAATCGGACCAGTAGTTTCGGAGCCTATTCAATGCAAACAAACAAACAATCAAATCTTTCTTCTTTATAATATTAGTTTAGATGGTACGGAACCCTTCATGCGCGAGTCCGACTCGCACTTTGCCGGTTTTGTTTTTGTCCTGGACCATACCTAGGAATATCTCGGTAACTGGAAAGGTTACGGAGATATTGGTTCTAACTATTTCACAAGATTTTTTTAAGAAGTTAATAATGTTGATACTTTACTTTAAATACCTCCATGACTGCTGTACTAAATAATAACAGCCGCCCAGGTCGACCTTTAATGTTAAGCCGTGCTTGCCGAGGTTGGTCTGTGGATGGGTGACCATAATTACATATCGAGTTTCCTCCGTGCCTCGGAAAGCACGTTAAGCCGTTGGTCCCGGCTGTCATTTGTAGATCTTTGACAGTCGTTACGAGTAGTCAGAAGCTAAAAGTCCGACATCCAGTCTTACCAAGGGGTATCGTATTCCCAGTTACTGGGTTGTGGAGGTCAGATAGGCAGTCGCTTCATGTAAAATACTGGTACTTAGCTGCATCCGGTTAGACTGGAAGCCGACCCCAACATAGTTTGGGAAAAGGCTAGGCAGATGATGATGACTGCTGTACTAATGCTCCCATCAATTATACAATACTCCATCAGCACAACCAAAGCACACTAAAATAAAAAAAAACAATACTGCACTTTTCTCAAAAAGTTGTCTTGGCATGGGTCCAAAGATTTACAATAAACTACCAAAAACTTTAAAGAGCATGACCAACATAAACCATTTTAAATCGCAACTTAAGAAATTCTTGATTGAAAAGGCTTACTACTCTATCAATGAGTTTTTAGATGATAGAAGCATAAAATAAAAAAATGTCCGATCCACATGTTATTCTATCTTGTTTACGATGTTACTTGTTTGAAACCGTTTTATTTAGTTTGTAGTTTTCTTTTTTTTTTCCTTTACACCTAGTTTGTATGCCTTGCAAGGCAAAACATAGTGATACAACACAAATTTCATATTATGTACCATACTACCTATGTTCGACGAATAAAATACTTTTACTTTGACTTTGACAATATTTTGAGTGCGTTGCGATAAGGCCATAAAAAGTAATATTTCACCCGAAAAAAAAATATCGTTTCCCAGAAATAATTCTTGCTTAAGGTCACTTACTTTGATGTATAGAATACTTGGCTGAAGGCTTTATGAATAACCTGCTTTATGAATGACTTCTTCTTCCCAGCTAAAACACTAGGAAGTGGCGAAGGGCGGGCGTTTTGGGGGACTGTCTCTTGTAATTTTGACGTTCAAAAAGTGCTGATTATCAGCCTAATTTGAATAAATGACTTTTGATTTTTTTTTTGTTTACACCTTGTATAACAACCTAGTCAGAAACACTTGCTAAATCTAATGCCGTGTGAATTTGTACCTGCAGGCAAAGTAGACTAATCATAAAATTACTAACAAAGATAATGTCACTGATAGAATTTTAGTACAAGGACACGCTACCGTTCAGAAAGGTACTGGTCGCAGTAATATTGTTGCAAAGACATAATACTGCTTTATTATTATCTGACTGTAAATAATAACTTTAAATAGTCTTTGAATATTTATTTGTCATTCGTGTGTAGGATAGAAAAGCAAATTCGTAAAACGTGGAAAATAAGATCTGGTAACTTTATTACTTGGTTAGCATGATTTCTTAACTTCTTGTACCGCCAGAGCTCAAGGTGTCATTCTATCCGCGATAAGGAATGATGGAAAGTCAATAGATTGCATTGATTGCAAGCAACCGAAAGTTTTATGACTCTTCTTTTTTATCGTTTGTGGTTTGGGCCTCACCTGATGGCAGAACTTTTATGCCATGCATGGGCCTTTGACTTGCCTTTACATGCCATCCACAAATATCTCTCAGGCATGGTGATTTCCTCACGATGTTTTCCTTCACCGAAGCAAGTGATAATTATACAATACTCACATGGATCCGAAAAATTAAAGCTGTGTGTCTTGGATTCCAATTTGAGACAGACGACATATACAATACAATCCTTTATTTCAGGCAACTAGGCCCATAGAACATAATACATATATAAGCATAAAAAGACTAACCATAAACTAATACATACTTTATGAAACTAAAACTTTAAACTATTGTACACGAAGTGACGGCGTCGTGTCGCGCTGCGTGGTGTCGCGTAGCCTTCCGCGGAATCGTCGATACATGACACCCTTCGGCCAAAACTCCTCCTTGAGGAAGGTCTCGATATGATGAGTTGGAACTCGCACCACGAACGATTTGAAATTCGTGTTGTGGCGCGGCTCCAACTTCTCAACACTCAAGGTCCAGCTGGTCTTCACTCGAACATACTCCATGACCTCCTCAACCTTCGTGGTGTGATGTAGCCGGGACACATAGAGCTGCGTCATGGGTATTGCCGGACGCAGCATCATATTGGGTCCTGCCAGCGCGGTCCCGCACAGGTTCCGACTAGAAAGCTTCCTCTTATTTCTCTCCACCTTCACGAAGCCATCTTTGTCACTCGTTCCTGAAGCTGGGCCAAACTGTTTCGAAGCCCTGTTGGCAGGCTCACAGCAGCAAACACACACAAACATATGACTTGGCAGTTAAGCCACGCTACTAGGCTATCGCTACTTTACCGCTATGGCTTAGTTTTATTTCAATCCTGTTGGAAGGGACTTGACTAGGTCTTTAGCATGGTAGAAAATTAGGATTAGTTTTTGTTGAAATTCATGTCCGACATTGTGACACGACAGTATGCTCAATTCCCGAAGAATTTAATCCTCTTCGGACAGCAATGTTGGTGAACAAGACATCACTGAACACTTTGAAGTAGCTCCCGACATAAATGTAGTCCATTGGCTGCTTGGCAACAGGAACCAATTCTAACCGGTTGTAACTTAATCAAGATCAAAATCCCCGCACTAAGCTACAGCTAGATAAACTTTGAGTAATTTATATCTGGCTACGACTTTAATCTTTTCAAATTCATTCACAAACTTATCAACAGTCATTTCCACTTTAGTATTTCAGGGCTGCACAAATGTCCGGGTCTCGGGTCTTTCGGATTATTCGATACAGGTGGCTATAAACTATGTGTATGATATGTAGAGTTACGTTCGGGAGAATCTGCTCGACTTAGCTCAAATTGTGCTGAGTTGATTAGAACAAGATTCTGCTATGGTAGATGACAAACGGTGTTTGCTGATCGGCATGAGATGCATACGTGTAGTTATTGATACGGGTCAGCTTTGATTTTCAACAAATACAACAGACCGAATGGGCCATCTTCTCTTGCTCTGTATGGTGTCGGACGTAAAGAATAGCACCATCCAATATCTTCCCGTGGGTGTCGTAAGAGGCGACTAAGGGACTTGCCAGAGAATGGGCAGCAGCGTTCTCTGTGCTTTTTGTAACAACCGTACTGCGATCGCCAACCCGCCTGCCAAGCGTGGCGATTATGGCAAAACCCCCCAAAATGTCAATGTGACTTGGGGGAGGCCTATGTCCAGCAGTGGACGTCTTTTGGGCTGAAATGATGAATGATGATGATGATGAATGGGCCAACTCAAAGAGTGTCGTGACACGGCTCAGCTTTGTCCCAACTACGTTGAGATCGGCTTCCAGTCTAACCAAATACAGCTGAATGGCGATATTTCACATAAAGCGACTGCCCATCTGACCTGCACAACCCATTTAGTAATGAATAATACGATATCCCTTGGTAAGACTGGTTGTCAGACTTCCGGGCCACTGACTACATCTACCGACTGCCAAAGATCTACAAATGACAGCCGGGACCAACAGCTTAACGTGCTTTGCGAGGCACGTGGGAAACTTGGTATGTAATGCATGGTCACCCATCCACGTACCGACCTAGGCAGGCGCAGCTTAATCTTTTGAAGATTCGCCTGTGCTGCAGTTATTATTAAGTCAGCTCCTCGCTCAAAAAGAAAGATACAACCCTAAGTCACTCCACTTCTTCAATTGAGTTGTCACTTCGACTTCCCTAGACGTTACATAAGGTGCCACCTACATAGCATCAGATATCGTAAGTAAGCCACTTAGCCGAGATTACGAGTGAAGTGAATTAATCTCGGCGTGACAAAACAGGATGCTGGGCTTTATCTGAAGCTGTAGCGATGGAGGTATTGAGGGGAGCGGGTTTAAAAGGTGTCGATGTAGCAAAGTAGATAAAGTTTTGATTTAAAACGATTATGAAGGCGTTTGAAGATGTTTCTACAGTAATGAAAAGGGGAAAGTAAGGTGAAGTTATAATACCTACACAAAATGGGTGCCAAAATATAATAATTATATGATAATTATATTGACCAGTCGAGTGTTGTGTTTTTAAGAATGCTGTTATGATAGAAATGCCCAAATTCTGTCCCTGAAAACTGAATTTTATGGTTAAACCAGTTTTTTTTAATATGATGATCTCAGTAAAAGTAATGTAAATAAATTGAGATGACGGCAAGATAATGATTATGATGAGATTAAGGGATTTATCCAATAAGATAAGATAAGATATTTATTTGTACATAGAAAAAAAGCATGATACATTATACATACATGTAGGGACAAGGTTGTACAATCGAGTTTAACATTATTGGCAGATATCCGGCCCCTAAACTAGGTACGCAGACCTGTATCTTAGGAGTCAGTAATTTTTCGGCTTCCGTTTTATACGATACAATACAACCGTGACATTTTATTTACATAATTATACACAGAACATATTAGTGAAGTCAGCAGTAGGTAAGTGAAGTGAGCGCTTGTGATTGGGTGTCTAGAAGGTGAAGTATGGATGAGGTGTGTGTGGGGTGTGTGTATGTGTAAGTAAGGGTGGGTGCTTAGCATTAGTTTAAGGAAGATTGAGCTTATGAATGAATTGTTAATATATTTTCTGTCTCGTCATCTTGTAAGAGGTGATAGCCATTGTTTTAATTTACTTTTGATTTCATGAGTTGAGAGTCTATAAATAGGAATACTTTTATTAATTTTATTATAAATTCGTGAGCTTTGATCCATAAATTGACGACTTGCAAAAGCATATCGGCAAGGGACTGTTTTGCAAACAGGAAAACCTTGGCGTCTTTGGAGCAGATTTTGGTCTAAAGGAAGCGAGGAGTGTCTTCGCTGTATAGAACGGAGGATATATAGCTGTCTAACTGTGAGCACTTGGGCATTAGAATATAACTGGGCAGTAGGGAAGTCTCTTGGTTTAAATAGCATCACTTTCAGAACCGCTCGTTGTGCACGTTCAACACGGAGCATCGTAGTTTTGTAAGTCCCACCCCATACCGGGATGCAGTACATAATAATAGATTGACATAAGCTGTGGTACACAAGGGTCAGAGTCACGGTGTCGGCAGAGTGTCTAAGCTCTTTTAAAATATATATCAATCTCCTGATTCTTGAGCAGAGTGCCTCAATATGCGCGTACCAGTCCAGTTTGTCATCTAAAATCACACCCAGGTATTTTATATTGGGAACCACGCTAAGTGTGAGGCAATCACAATGCAATGATTGATAAGGAGGACAGGTGTGGGCTTGATTTTTGAAAAAGAAGTTGGCGGTAGTGGTGTTTGAGGACGGCAGAACCTAAGTAATTTTGTCTTTTCTAGATTCAGAGTTACCAAGTTGTTCGACAGCCACTCCATAATTAGCCGGATCGCGTTTTCTGCCCTCTCATTGTAATGTGAGCTTCATCATAATAAAGCAAGAGTTAAATATATTAATTGAACTATAAACATAATATGCTGATAATGAATAAAACCCACAAATCCAGCTATCCAAATCAATATAACAGCCATAATAATACCATTAAATTCCAAACTCATCCGACAGCAACAGGAAATGTTACCAACATACTCGTACATACCTACAACCACTACGAACAAAATGTACAGCCGATACAATTATATCATCGATACTAAACCGATTTCAAATTATTCGTAGGCCATTTAATAGTCAGTAAACACTAATTCAATTAATTTCGATGTTAAATTCCGTATCGTTTTAATTATCGCTTGCGTGCCGTTAGCGCGAGCACGATCGAACTGCTAAATGGATTGAGGTTTTTTTATATGTTGTATGTAATTTCAATTAAGATTGTTGTAAAGGATTTTTCAGGGAATAAACTGGAATATTGACAAATGAGGCTAATGAATTTAGGTTGATTCTTTTCCTATACATTTGGCATCGCTACTCTCAACTAAGTCTGGTAGGTAGTAACAGCCGGGCTTAACGCTTTTTTAACCATCATCATCATCGTCATCATCTGCCTAGCCTTTTCCCAACTTTCTGGGGATCGGCTTCCAGTCTAACCGGATGCAGCTGCGTACCAGTATTTTACATGAAGCGACTGCCTATCTGACGTCAACAACCCAGTAACTGTGTAATACGATATCCCTTGGTAAGACTTTTAGCTTCTGACTACTCGTAACGACTGTCGAAGATCTACAACGGCTTAACGTGCTTTTCGAGGCACGGAGGAAACTCGGTATGTAATTAATACACGGGCCAACCTCGGCAACCACGATTTAACCTTAAAGATCGACTCGTCCGACTGTTATTATTTAGCCACGAGCTCCTCTTCCTCCTCACGCTTTTTTAACCAACTGTAAAAAAGGAGGAGGTTCTCAATTCAGTTTTATATTTTTATTTGCATTCCGCATCTTTAAATACTTATGGAAACAAAGCGTGCCTATTAGTTCCGTTACCTATAAAACAGAATTATTTAGTTATAGTAAATAACTAATCTGTTGGCCTTTATCATCCCACTGATAGCCGAAGACCTCTTCCCATGACTCCCAGTTCCTAAAGTCTAGTTCTGATGTAAATGCAACACTGGATTTGTCCAGCTCACAATTTTCTACCAGGCCCGTCACGCCTATCAACACATGTCAGTACAAGGGTGCCATATTTAATGTACTCATAACAAAATATTGGTAAGAATACGGAAATAATTATATTTAGAGTACGATTTACTAATCATATCGATGTAGACGTTTAACCATAAAACTCAGAAGTGAAACGAACGTTTATTACATCCTTAATGACACCGCAAACATAAAGACATTATAATCCATCATATACATTCTTTACTGCGCCATATAATTCATACTACAATTACGCATTATAATTTACGCGTTCTACCTTAAAAGTACTTTACGCTTGCGTGGTTTACGCCGCTACGGTAATAATATTGTAATTACTGCAATTAAAGCTTAAATCATGACCAGCGTCTAGATATTGCATGACAGTAAAATAGAGCTGTTCAGACTGCTAACTCATGAGCTATAAATGTCTACTAGTGAAGATTGAGTCTCCTCATAAAGTACACCAATGATGTGCATCAAGAAAATGACACAAAACAATCATGACATTCGAAAACAGACTTTAAAGAGATAGTAGACTCTATAACAGAGTATCACAAAATGGCGCAAAAAGAGGTAGTGCTGGCTTTACTGTATAATACTTTACGCCATGGTTTAGATAGTAGGTTGGTCTCTTTTTTTTGCGTCACGTCATGTGGGCAAAGACGTCCCTGTTCTCCTTTCAAACCTCTTTTTCCTGTGCGATCTTAGGCCATGCTTGTCCGGTATACCATTCGTTTTGGTAGCTGTAAATGTTGAGTTTGTTTGAGAATAGGCCTCGAAAGTTACAACATATGACTTTATAAACGTTAAAGTAGAAGTAGAAGAAACTACGTTAAAGTAGTGTTCTGGATCTTAATCAAATCATGGTAGCATTTTCCCATTGTCTTTAGGGCTGTGTGTTTTTTCAAAGTGCTTGATATTCAATTCTTCCCTCAGGCAGAATTATTATTGCATTCTATGCAATAAATGAGCCTTCTGAATCAAGATTTACTGTCCTATTACAAATATTGCAAGTGGATATTACCAGTAATTTGTTTTGGCGCCACTCGTAATAATTGTCTCAACATTAATGTATGCGGTTAATCGATACGTGTCGATTTTACTTTACCGCCCTGTGTAAAGAGATTGATTATGACACGTAACCAAGTGACATAAAGATTTATGTTGGCGAATTTGATGGAGTTGCAAATTATTAGCAGTTAGGAACAGGAATGTTGAAGTATTACGATGATAAGACTTATGTTATACCAACAGAATTTATGATGGAAATAGATACGGTAGTAGTGTAAACTAGTTGTAATGCAAGTTGTTGAACTTAGCAGATATTTTTGTCAGGTAAGTGAAATAGTTGTTGTGTTTGTCACTAGTCTTAAACTTCTTCACCGTCATTGACATCGCGGTTTATTTCACTTCTTCTATGGTTATAGCTTACCAACTTAGCCAACCCCATGTTGTAACATACTTTGACTGTATCATTATTTGACAACATATCAGCAGTTTTAAGCACTGCTTCATACCACGATTGTCATTCTTCTGAGCCCATAACATTTTCGACAGTGTTTTTTTTCATGTCAGTTAAATTCATCATCGCTATTTGCATCAGTTTCTTCACCGGTTTTTATTTGCTGCTTCAGGACTATCATTATGTAAAACTAAGCTCACAGACATCAGTTCAAAAATCACCAAATCAATACATTCTCACTGTATACTTTACTATGTCAGAACATGGGCAGTAAATTGTCCAATCGCTCTGGCTACACGATGTGTATTTTCTATACGCTATTCAATATTCGTGCGGCATAATGATGTACAGGTAATGGGCGGGGTCCGGTGTATTCAATTTAGTCGATGGTTAAAGGCACTTGCTGCTTTGGTTTGCTGGCTTTTTGGTATATTTTTTAACTTATATTAAGGTGTTTTTGCAGTGAAATTGCAAGGGTTGAAAGGAAGAGGACCTCAGTATGAGTTAAAACGATTGAAGCAAACTACTAAATTGAGCACCAGAATGATCTTTCTGACGTCTCAATCTGATTCCGCGATATAGTCACTCCCTTATAGAAGACAGGACGACAAATAATTTCATTGAGTACTTACAATAATCACAGAACGAAACATAAAAATAAATTATTAACCATCTTCCAGGGTCGTTTTAAGGCTGGTCACAGCGCTCTAAAATGTTTTTATGAAAGGGTTAATTCATAATACAAGACGAGAGTATTTAAGTCGAAGGGTTACAGTCAGAGCAGAGAGGAACGTAACAGAACGCACTTCGACATATTTACAGGGCACGCCTTCCGACATCGGATGGACCAGCGAAACGGTAATGTTGATGCCATAACTCAGCAAGGGCATCGCTTTATCAGTATTAAGCACCTTATGGGTACCTTAAATTATCACCAATGCAAATGTTTCATTTGTGATATAATCAGTGTAAAAACACTCTTAACGGAGCAGAAAGACACTTGTTCTACCTGTCATTGAGATCATATTTCTGTTCTAGACCATACCTTCAAAGTTTCAACTACCGTACTTAGTTATATGTACAGAATGTTCAGAACTTTACGCTTCGAGAAGGACCCTTTTACAGCTTGTATAATGAGATAAAGGACAGGAAAATTATGAATATTTGCGACCTGATCACAAGTGCTGCTGATCTGTCAGGGCTGACAGAAAGAAATATTTGGAGTTGATAACCAATTTTCGGGAACTGGTCAGGCACCTAAAAAACAAGTAGAGTGCATTTTCAAGGTTGGGAAACTACCAACTGTATTTAAGACTATCACATAGTATTGAATAAATAATATTTCTATAAATAAAATTTATTGAAAGCGAAAACAGTTTTATTCAGACTGTCCAAGTCCATATTTCTGAACTACTCACTATAAATTCTATAGTTTCTGAGAATACGCACAGTAGCGTAAAAACCCATAAGGCATAACACAAAACGCATTTACCATTCATACACATTTAAAATCGACATTCGATTTCTGAAGCACTTAAAAATTCACAGCTTGGAAACCCCACAATAGGTTCTGTAAAGAAAAACCACAGCTAACCAAAGGCTACCGTGGAGGTGTGAATTTTTTATGGCATGGGGTGCCATACCCCTTAGAAAAACACCGCCTTCCTAGGGAAAAGACTAATAAACGACGGACGCTATCGTTGTACCTGGATCGAAGAAATTATGATACGGCATGGGATTGTTTGAAAATTTTCTCACAGTCGTTCTACAGAGAAACTAATAATAGTATTAGCAACGCTATTTGAAGGATACAAGATTTCAATCAAACTTTATCTTTAGATTGTTTCACAGATCACAGCAGATACAGTATCATAACACAGGTCTCTTAATCAGTGAGCCTAAAACTGACTGTTTAGAAAAATCGAGTAATGCAAAAAAGGGTACAAGCCAAAAAAAAAGTTGAAGCAAACCAGAAATCGTCCTTGGAACAGTGTGTCACTTTAATATTATTAGCTTAACAAAGAAACCTAACACTTCTCCACCACATCTTACCTCCGGAACACAACACAAGAACCATCTGTTCATTCTCAGGGGTCCTACGCGCAAACGAAATGTTAAAACCTGCAACGGTAAGCCAGGAAACAGCCCGAGGCCTTTAATTTGTACGGAACACCATACAATATTTATGGAAATATCGATGTCTTTGTTTAGACATTCTGTGTGTTTTATGAAAAAGTGTGGCACAGAATGTCCACTTTGTAACATTTTGCAAGAATCACAGCAACGAAAGTTTTAACATTCTTTCAATAATCGTACCATCTCGTACTGTTCCGTTTCCGTTCAGTTTTGCGTCGATATTTCCGTTATGACTGGCAAAAGGTTTACTAATGACAATGCGGTCAATGATAGTAACTTGTTTTGTTTTAATAGTATTTAAGTGTTTGGTGGTTATGAAGACGACCTTTTGCGTCTTCCTACTCTATGGTTTTACGAGGGAAATTCTGACAAACTTTTATTGGTTTCTATTGATGATGTTTTTTATAGGTTCGGAGGGTAAAGAATGCCTTAGGCTTAGTAGTCTACTTGTTGAAATTGAGTTTACAATGTAGATAAGTATCGTTTGAGGGATCGGGTTTGGTGTGATTCTAAGCGGAAGGGCCAGCAATTTGTTGTTGATGAACTACAAAATCCTTGCATGTTCGCAGTTTTTGTCATTTCTTTTTGTTTTGTATTTTGCGTTGTTGGTCGGTGTTGGCGTTCTTACTTGCAGAATGATGTTGTTTTATTTTGAGTTAATTATTACCTTTTTAAGCATCTGAATTCAGGCTTAATATACCTTCTTCGTGTCTTTTACCTAAGAGCAACAATAATATTGCACTTAGGTGTCATTATAAAAAATATAATTATACTGTCAGTTATAATTATAGCATCATATCAATCTATTTCAAAATTAATTTCAAAACCTGATTAAATGGTGTCACTATTCTATTCAATCATGTTAAGATTTCTTGCCAAGTAAGTGCCCTTTTAGAAATATCTATAACCTTCTTATAACCATTATTGTCGACCTTTCCTACCGTAATCATCAATACTTTAAATCGTTGCTAGCAATACATCAATATAATTCACCACAATAATATCATCTTCCAAAGGTGATGCAAAAAACAAATGCCCATCGGATCCAGACCCTCCTGCTATTCAATCTTCAACTTTGTTTCTTTCACTTAAGGTTTATTAGAAGTTTCTGCTCAAAGGTTAGGTTTTATGTACCCGACATAGAGTAAGGTGAGCCATCATCAATCATACTGCTTGACACATCAATACAGTGAGCAAATACTTGGAGTAACTGGTTCCAGTAAGAAATAGGTATAATCCTATCAGATTTGTAAGCATGTAATTTATAGTATGTCCCCTGATGTTCAAGTGTTGAAAGTGTTGTGCTTCTAGTTTATGATGGAGTAATAAGCTTTTTAAAAATAAAGGTTCTTTGTAATAACTGTAAGGTCATGTTTAAGTCGATGTTTAGAGCTTATTTTTGATCTATCCATTATCTTCATTGGATTCTGTATGGTGTCGGAGTTAAAGCATAGCAGCATCCCATATCTTCCCGTGGGTGTCGTAAGAGGCGACTATGGGACTTACCAGAGAATGGGCAGCAGCGTTCTCTGTGCTTTTGTAACAACCGTACTGCGATCGCCAACCCGCCTGCCAAGCGTGGCAGTTATGGCAAAATCCCCCTTCTTGGGGGAGGCCTATGTCCAGCATTGGACGTCTTGCGGCTAAATGATGATGATGATCCATTATCTTAATAGCTTGTTTTATAAATATAGTTCGGTGGCATAGAAGAATTAAAGTGAATTTGTTTACTGATAAGTTAAATATGAACGACGATAAATAAATTATTCAATAACTAAGCAGCGCAATTAACAGAGTCCGATTCGGTAGGAATTTGGATTTGTGCCCGGTGATAGCAATAGGCTCGCCCTATTACACGGGAATAAACCATAACAAGCAAAACGTGGGTGTATTTTCTGCCTAACCTCTCGGGGATTACAAGCGTGATCTTATGTTTATAAACCAGCGAAACATTTGGTGGCTATTTGCGAAGCTACTAACTTCAAGAATGCACCATCAAGACCCAGGACATACATTTTATTGATAGTACCTACTAAATCTCCACATACAGTTATTCAGTGCCAATGACTCTTCACATTTCCCTAAGCTAGGCTATACTGAGCAAACGTTTAAAAATTCTAGCAAGGAATGCTTATCAGTAAGGTATTAACCTACTTTTTTCGCTTGACGTACAGCTTATGGACTGGAAGGTAGATAAGCGTTTGATATACAGCTGTGCGGCTTCCTAATCCATCTTTTAATATTAACTAGTCTGTGGTAAGTGCTAAAGTCGGTTAGCTAAAGTATTTGGGCTTGTGTGTCAAATTGAACACGATTACTATAAGGCTATAAGCAGATTCCAATGGGCTTTGACTAAGTGACATCCTAAGTGACAGATAAGACACGATAATGGAAAATAGTATATGCCGAATACATAAATTCCTACTCAGCAGAAGTCAGTTATGAAGTCAAAAATAACGTGTTGATTGACAATAGCTACGTAAAGGCTTAAATCAACGCTGATGAAATTCATTTTAGAAATAGAAAAATACCTAAACACTTTGAAAGTTCCACTTGATATAAGTATATCCAAAATAGTTTTTATTATGCGTTGCTTATTGCGGTTACTTTTAGGCAAACTCTAAAGATACTCACCTTCATACATTCTTGTGACACCAGTGTGTCTTAAGTTAATGAACATAACCATGGTATATTAATCTCTGGTAGATCAGAATAAGGAAATAAGTAACATGTGAATAATACCGTTGTATAAAATCATTTAATTATTTATCATTTTTTATGAAATCGTTGCACCACAATAGCAATTTCTCCTGTACCGTGGATTTTTTTTAAATTTATATTTACAAATATTTAAACTCATCATCATTCATCATTTCAGCCCAAAAGACGTCCACTGCTGGACATAGGCCTCCCCCAGGTGTCGCCATATTGACATTTTGGAGGGTTTTGCCATAATCGCCACGCTTGGCAGGCAGGTTGGCGATCGCAGTACGGTTGTTACAAAAGTACAGAGAACGCTGCTGCCCATTCTCTGGCAAATCCCTTAGTCGCCTCTTACGACACCCACGGGAAGATATGGGATGGTGCTATTCTTTGTGTCCGACACCATACAGAGCAAAATATTTAAACTAACATACACAAATAGCCAGACCCGGAACAACTACCTGTAGGCCATACAAATATTTGTCTATTGCGGAGATCGAACCCGCGACACGCAGTGCAGCAGTCGATCGCTTCACCACTGCGTCAAGCGCGCCTTCAAATTATTTTTAAGTTCTGGAATACTTTTTTTTAGTTTCGGAACTTAAAAAAGAATTCCGGGATTTTACACAGAGGTGTTATCCATAATAATGTTACTGACTTCCTTGAACTTTAGGCAAATAAATACTACCTATTCCGATCTCTGGTATTCACCTTGTTATTATCCTCCAAGCGAGCGTTTATACTTTAACACAAACATAACACACTGTATCCGTAAACTTTATCCTATACTTTTACAAAAACAACGTAAACCTCCTCAAGGGAACTCGATCATTTCCTATGATCCAAGTACTATTACAAGCAACATTTTTTACAATATCCATCAGTGTTTTCGTTACATCATTGTCTTCCCCGATAAGGTGCCCTCCTCAATCTTCCTTAGCAGACTTTAATTCTGTAAGTAGGCTGGCGTCGTCATCGGCGTAATAGCAAAGGTGCATTAAAACAGCGAGACGTGTAACTATCTCTTTTTTCCTCATAGCTTTAGTGTTACGTGAGGGAGGGACAAAAGTTTCCATATTAAAATTGATTGCGCGGACATTGCCTTTATCTGCGGGACATGCCTCGATTGATTCTTCATTAATCTTTATTCGCGGTGTTAAGTATTTTTTTTCTTATTTTAGTAAATTGCGTTTTTGGGTTATTTCGGTATTAAAGTTTTTTTGTAAACGTTTTTGTGGACTAAACTGCAGCCGGTGTTAGGCATTTAATTAAAATATATTGGTTTTTTGTTTGATTTATCGGACGTTTCATTTTAACAAAAGGAAAAATGAGGATACCTATACTTATGTATGAACTGTGTACTTATACTCAGTCTGACGTCACTCATACACAACGACCCTAAATTAGGCTCAAGTAGATTTCACGACGACCCATTTGAGATACGACTGGTAAAGGATTACGATGGTAGTAGACCCCAAAGGAGAACTAATAAGGGTAGGCATAATTTTATATTTTAGTGATTTTACTTCGGCTTCTGCTTTTAAAACTTCAAATAGGTAATAGCTTCACGTAAAATACTGGTATTCAGCTGCATTAAGTTAGATTGGAAACCGACTTTAACATAGTTGGAAAAAGATTTAAAAAGATTGATTCATCAGTTGAAAACCCATTCGTTTTTTTAAACAAAAGTTAAACCACAATATCAATATTTCTAACAAACAAACTATCCATTTCAAAAACGCTATACTTAACAATCTACCGAAGATCGCTCAAACCAAGATTTTTACAGCGGCCAATAAATTCATAAACTTAAACATGGCCGTATCAATTTACGTAAGAGGCCACCGGGCGTTATCAAAAATTTATTACTTCATAAATTTATAACAACCTGAGTGCACTTTGTAAATCTTTACATTGTGGTATGATGGAAGAGGTGCATGGAGCTCGAAAGCTCAAATATTTGAAATGATATTGTGTTCTTCGGCGAAATGGCTTTTTGACTCTAATATAAATTTCAAACCCTTTTAATATAAACGAGCATAGCTCCAAATTCCTAAAATCTCTAGATTTATTTTGGACCTTTATCCACAGACAGAGAAAAACAGAATGGCTTAAAATGTAAAATCATTATTTCTTAATAGATTAATTGAATACCAAACTATTTGGCCTTTCCAAAAATCAATAAAGCATCTCTGAAAAATACCTAAAACAATGTAGACCCGAGAAAGAGAAAAAAAAATCCAAGTAGTTGCTACAAAGAACAAATATCACACTTAATACTGTTACAAAGTAAACGATACCAGGAATAATGTCGCCTCTATATTACAGCACTTTCATAAAATAAAATCCCTGAAGTACAGACGAAAAAACAAGAAAACATCTAACAAAACCCTCGAGCACTTGTTAATAGATTTCTTGCAGAAATAGGTACTATCGTTAAGACAAGTGAACGTTTAAGCAAACTGCTGCTATCTTTTAACCTAACACGTTCAACACTCGTTTTGCGAGTTGCATTGGCACTGGTGTCTAGGATTATTCCACTCTGCCTCACGAATTTGTCCCTCTAGTGCAGTGGAACCATCCACTTTGTGTATTTGACTTAAGTAACTAATCAAACTTTACTTATGGTGATTTTTTCAATTGAATTTACTCGAAATTTACATTTAAAACTTAAGTAAGTGCTCTTACTAAACTTCTTTTAATAAACAACATGTAAGTACTCAATTCAGATACCGTCAATATTTTTTTTTTATTTTTTAACTCCATTTTGTCTTTGTAATCGATTTATTACACTAATGTTGGATTTGAGAGTATTCATAGTATTTATGAAAATATGGTAAAAGAAAGGAAAAATCTGACTTTTCATTCGTACCGACTATTATCACACAGCATTTTTTATTAATTCTTCAAAATCGAACATGAGTTTTTTTTTCGAGCGTTTCGCTTTGTCTCACCAATAGGACAAACGGGAGGACCAGAGTGGATTATTCCGGTATCCATAGCCTTAGGCTTGCAGCAGACAGGCAGTTACTTATGGGAGGATTTCAATGGGTCTTGCACGTTGTTAGCGTAAACCTGCTAACAGCAGCTATGAATTGATCTACAAATTGGATTCGTAGTATGGTGGTGCTTAATCGGTGAGAAGGATATCATTAATCGGTGTTCAAGAGACTTATAATGTTAATATTCCTACGAAGGAGAAAAGTAATGTGGGAAGATGTTTATCAATACAATATGGACACGTACACACAATTACAAACTTTTTTAAATAACATGCTCTAAATTTAATCTCTGTTTAAAAAATATATGCACTTAAACTTACAGATATTAAAAAAGACTACGTTTATAATAACATTGTAGATTAGATATATAGATAAAACTGAGCTGCTGGACACATGCATCACCAACGCCAGAAAAGCAGGTCCCCCGATGAAGAATGCAAGTAGAAAAACCTACTTTACCTTGCTAAATTCACGGTCAATAAATGCAGTAAAAGCCAGCTTGTCTATCGCCCCTCTGGTGGCTAACCATGACGTCTTAAAGCAGTATATTGTTTAAATTAACGTTAATTATTGTTTTAATTAACCCACTTATTTGTAACGTATTATATTCATATTATTACACCAGAAAAAACGTAACTAATTTATTATATATTTACTATGATACGAAATATTATATAGAAATGTAAACGGAATCATCAAATCATAAAAAATAAGTGATATTTTGGTTTTTTTTTTGCAAATCAATTTATTGCTGTTGTTTTCTGTCAATGTCATTTGACAAGAAATGAAAGCTTGTTTTAACCCCTTTAGGGGTGGAATTTCCAAAAACCCTTTTTTAGTGAATACCTACTCTTCAAAAAGAACACACCCTCAAAATTTCATGTCTCTAGGACCACCGGTTAAGGCTGTGCATTGATATGTAGTAAGTCAGGACTTTGAATTTTATATTATAATAATAGATAGTGCACTATTTTAAGTTAAAATCTCAATATTTCCGTTAGTCAAGACTTAGCTAATATAACCATCGTAATCGGGCAATTATAAGGAAAAATCAAAATACGTTTCAATATTTTAAATGCTACAATTAATTTGTAGTACAAAAAAGTGTCTCCTTTCAACAGTACAAAAATATTTAGGAATTCATTTAGATGTCGTTTATTGTTGGTGAAAACAGACACAAGTCTTGCTCTAAGGCTGTTCACTCATTAACGGCTTTGGTGTCGCTGAAGCGAACAATTTTGAGATATAAATGGATACTTTAATTTGACGATTTATTTATTACATTTGGAGTGATCAAAGATTACGGTAATGAAAACAATGGATTTATTAATCCAAAAATTGGGAATGAAGGAATGATGTTCAGAAGGTTCGAAATTAGTTTTCAATTCAGTCTAAATATCTGTGAACCTACATGGAATTGACATGAACATAATTACGCAACTTGCTGGAGCAGCAGGAGCTCGGCACAGGAACTCTTGATTTAATAAAAACAGCCTCACGGGTCGTTCTGTCTTCATGGTTAAGCCAAGCTTGCCAAGGTCGGTCTGTGGATGGGTGTGACGTCATAACATGTGTTGCCTCCATGCACGTTAAGTCCCGGCTTTTATTTGTAGATATTTGGCAATGGCCCGAAAACCTGACTAACAGTCTTACCAAGTGGTATCTTATTTTATTACTGGTTAGACTGGAAGCCAATCCCATAATAGCTCAGAAAAGACTAGGCAGTGATGATGATGTCACAGCTTGCTGTAGTATTTGTACCAGACCTTTACGCGAAATGAAGTGGCTACAAAAATTTATTAATGATCATTGATCGGTGTCTACGAGCAAAACTGTCATTGACAAAACAAGAACGCGTAGTCAAAGATTTTCCTACAAGGAAAACATTTTATGTTTCCATTTTATACCTAGATTTCGAAAGATTGATTGATTTTTAAATCTCAAGTTGATGTTTCTTACACTATTGTTCCACAATATGACATGATTTCATTGAATATAGACAATTCTTAAGTTGACCAAAATCAATAATAACACTAGAAACGGGGCATTTCCCATGTTCACCACTATCAATAACACTAGAAACAGGATATTTACCATGCTTACTATTTATTTTAAGTTCCCGATATTTCAACGCCATGATCACGGAAAAATCGTACCGTTTCTAGTGTTATTGATAGTGTAAGTGACTCTGCCCAAAGCATTTCAACTAACAATATGTGTAAAGCTGTTAGCTCATTAACGGTTACCTTTGAAGCGATAAACTGTGAAGTTTTAAATACTTAACTTTAATTTGATGATTTATCTGTTCCCTGTAACCACCGGTTGACCAAAGATCAAGTTAGAAGAATGGATGTTGAAAGTGGTTTTTTTTGTTTGGTGAATAGGTTCACTACTTATATTGTAGCATATAATAATGAAATGTATATTGATTATTTTATTTTATTTGCCAGATTACAATGGTTATATTAGCTGAGCCTTGTCTAACGGAAATATAGAGATTTTAATTTAAATAGTGCAATGGCCATTTAATAACAAAAATAGTATAAAACAAAGTCCCTGGCAAAGAGTGGCAAAGAATAAATGTCAAATGAAGTTGTCTGTCAACTAATAAAATGGCGGATTACAATGTTGCGTGTTATGTTCGTTTTTTAAACCATCAACGCGATTTTAGCAAAAACCTAAATAGCACTAAAAAAGTTTTTATTTAAAATTTAAAGAATCCCCGACAGAAAACACCTCTAAAAACAAAAAAATAAATTAATCCAAGCCTCGTAGCATCGAGGGTCCGCTTTGTTTTGTACTTTTGTTAGAAAAAATAATGTGACTATGATTTCATTATAAAGAAGAAAACTGCTTTTACAGGAAAACCACAAATTACAATAAACATGGGTACAAAATCCGTGAATTCTGTGTGATAGATAAACGAAATAAGAGACCAAGAGTATTTTGGCTGGCGTTTTAATTAAATCTTTCCTCTAAACAATAGTCAATCTTTAATTTAAAAACTAAACTTACTCTTTGCCCCGAAAAGATACTAAAATCGTTGCTCGACACACTTGATTGACATTTTTAATTAACAAATCCCGTTTGGGACGTACAGTACGCACATTATTTCTTTAATGGTCCCGCCGAATGATCGATTGTCTGGCTTTGGGACCAGTCACCAGATTCGGCATTCGAAACAAATGTTGCGATCGAATGTTGTGAATTCTTGGCCTCTTTGCGTTCTTTTTTTAACTGTCGTTTAGTGCAGTCAGGTTCTTAATTTGAACTTTATTATAATACCTTCTGTGTCCATCTTTATTTTTTTTTGTTAAATGTATGATGGTGAGTTAAGGATAAAACTTGTTACTGTTAAAATCACTCCTATTATGTAATCATCGAAGGGTACGGCAGAGGTGTACAAATAGCACATCCACATTTTACCAGTTATGTTTGAGTCCCATGTAATAAGGGCCGAGCCCATTGTCACCAACCTGGCACAAATCCCGACTCTGTGGATGCTACTGTCAAATTCTTGATGGTAAAAATACAAAACCACTTGGGACTCAAACCCCGGGCTCAGCAGTCGCACTTGCGCCTACTAGACTAGCGAGGGAGTCATAACCTTTTGTAATGTTCTTTTTATTGACAGTTGTCTGTGGAAAAAAAGAAAGTTGTAACAAAATATTTAGTTGAACGTCTCTCTTAATAGCCTCATTCAATCCATCCAATACACTTTATACGTCTCCAAACTTCCCTAGTTTTTCTCACAACGTACTACATTTACAAATCTTTACAAGCAAAAAATGGACCATAAGTAAACAGTTCCCATGTTCTATGGTAATGCACCGATGTCCGGAAGGTACCAACCTTGTTTTATTCAAATAACCCGACCAGCCCATGACATGTACTGTGATACACCAACTAATGAATACCAGAATTCGTATACGCCTTCCATTGACGCGTTGATTTGTAACTGTAGTTAGTTTAATAAAGAAGAACGGCGATGTATTGTGTGTTTAAGTGTAGAATGACTTGATGAGTTTCTTAGTATGGATCAAGTTCTTCCAACAAACATATCCCTTTTGGTAATATTTTAATTCTCTCATACATATTTAGTGCGCCGTAACGCGTTGGTCACGATTCGTTTGACGTTTTAAATTACACGTACAATTATTTTTATTTAAGTAATTTCGAGTGGAGGCATTCGTAACGTTTACGTTAGGTTAACTCGGATTAATAGGCTGTCTTGGGTTAGTTATGTAAGAGCTTACAGAATTATTTCTTTAATAAGTATTGGGAATACTTTCTCTGTGAATGTTATTTGTTATTTGGGACAATTTATCGCTTTCGACAGTCTTGTTCTATTCTGTGAGGTCTGAGGTCTGTGCTAGTTTTTGGATTGTCGTGTTGTCTATTTGGTGACAGTAATGGTAATTTATATATTCTTTATTTTGTATTCTTCAGTTAGTATATTTATGTATTTGGAGGTTTCCAGGAATGCTTAGCTCAAAATAAAAGGCAGTAATTAAGTACTATCATACAATCATGTTTTGTATGGTGTCGGACGTAAAGAATAGCACCATCCCATATCTTTCCGTGGGTGTCGTAAGAGGCGACTAAGGGGACTTGCCAGAGAATGGGCAGCAGCGTTCTCTGTGCTTTTGTGACAACCGTACAGCGATCGCCAACCCGCCTGCCAAGCGTGGCGATTATGGCAAAACCTCCCCAAAATGTCAATGTGGCGACACTTGGGGGAGGCCTATGTCCAGCAGTGGACGTCTTATGGGCTGATATGATGAATGATACAATCATGAGCATGATTTTACTAGAATGATGAAAATATTGATCTTAATTGAAGCATTGTATAATAATTAATAAAAATGGATCCAGGGCCTCAGAAGGCAGTACTCCTCAATCCGGCCCGCATTGTGAGGAGGTTCCTGTCTCTGCAGCCCTAACCACCAGTGGCGTCGACCCTGCTCCTGATACCAGCGAAAACCTGTATTTTTATATTTTTAAATGTTTTTAATATATTTTAAATGATTTTAATAGATTTTTAAATGTTTTTAATATATTTTTTAATGTTTTTATATGTTTTATTGTGTTTTTAATTTATATATTTTTTTGAGAAATATAAAAGAAATATAAAAATAAAAAATATGATGATTCAATGAATAAAGGTCACGATAATAAATTACTCTAGACAGGAGTATACAAATTGGAGATGTATTTACATGCAAGCATTCAAAAGCACAAACAGGTTCAGTCAATAACATAACATCATCGGTTAGGCAGAAATGTACCTAATAGTACAACTACATTTCGCCAGTTATGTTCAAGTTCCATGTAATAAGGGCGAGCCTATTGCCATCAACGGGCACAAATCCAGCTTCCATGGCTGTTACTGTGAAATACCTGATGGAAAAACCCAATAACACTTGGCCCGACCGGGAATCGAAAACATGGCCTCATGTTCAACAGTCGCACTTGCAGTCAATAGCCAACGAGGCAGTCTCAATCGCAGCGGGTTTAGACAACGGCTTGTTTAAATACTGCGTCGCTAGTTCAAAGAGAATCCAGAAATTATGCATAATATCAAAATGAATCGTAACTTCCTTCAGTAACTGCAGTTAAACTTAATATAACTTGCCTCTAGGTTGGGGTTAAGTAAGTAATCCTACTGTTTAATAGCGAGTAATTTTTTTCGAGTTTTAACGTTAAACGTAAGAATATGTTAAAGCTTAAATTTTATATAGTTAATGTTATGTTAATCTTGTATGAATGAAGCTTCGAATTTAAATGAACTACGTATTTATAAATGTTGCTTGATTTTAAATTAACTGATTAAAGATAAAAATCAAGTGCTCCAAATACTCAGCTAGTAATGTGTCCAGTTAAAGAAATATTTGGATTATAAAGATTAATACAATCTTATGATTTCAACCAAAAAAAATATTTAAATATGCTTCACAAGAAATATTTAGGTAAATCAGATGATATCAATCGAAGGTGCTTGTAGATAAATTATAACTGTCACACAGGTCGATCTTCAAGGTTAAGCCAATGTCGTTCTGTGTATGGGTGACCATCATTATGTACCGAGTTTCCTCCATGCCTCGGCAAACACGTTAAGCTGTTGGTCCGGGCTGTCATTTGTTGATCTTTGACAGTCGTTACAGGTAGTGAGTGGCCCGAAAGTCTGACAACCAGTCTCACTTTTATTAATCTAATACAAAATAGAAACTACTCTCATCATTACACTTACATTACATTTTGGGGGCAGGCGGGATGGCGATTGCAGTACGGTTGTTACAAAAGCACAGAGAACGCTGCGGCCCATTCTCTGGCAAGTCCCTTAGTCGCCTCTTACGACACCCACGGGAAAATATGGGATGGTGCTATTCTTTAGGTACGTCTGACACCATACAGAAACTACTCAAAAAGTATCAAAACAAGACGAAATCTCTTCAAAACATCCTGCTACATTTCTAACAATAAGAAGCCGAACTATTTGTAACTGCGTGTCCGAAACTATTATACTTTTTTTCTTCGATTCGCCACGCGCAATAATTCCTGTCCATCTCGCCTTACTCCGGCGGAACAAAGTGAGCCTTTTTTACATGTCTCTTTAGATCAAAGTCACCGAACGTTTTGGATATTGTAACAATAAGAGCAGAAGGGTCAGTCTTTTATAATATCGGTATTAACAAGTCTGGTCATGGTAAAGAACAATCAAAAATGTCCGCTGCGGAAACTACTATTTGGATACTAAACAATACAGCCGTTTGGGGCTGAAATTCTGGGGCTGTGGGGTCCGACTGCTTACAGCTTTCTTAAAACGTCTAGTTGGCGTTTTCTGTGATCCAAGGGTTTGGTTTAACTTAGCTAGAGGCTAAGTTTACAATTAATTTAATAAATATCAAAATTTTATTTAATTGTGTTGGTAAATAAATTAATCATTTATATGCAAAACAGAATGTCGGCTTAGCACACGATATGATTGTCTGCAACACACCTGTTGTAGGAAATAGAGGCTGATTATTGGAAAGTGCAAAGTATTTAATTTCTTTCAAGGTAGGTCCCTCTTTGTTCTCTTAGTTCTACATCATCATCATCTTCCTGCGCTAGTCCCATGTTATTTGGGGTCGGCGCGACACGTTTATTTTTCATTTTCCCCAGTTACTCATCACGCAATTATTTACTCCTTTCTCCTTCGTATCTTTTCTCACACAATCCGTCATCTTTACTTTGTTCTTCCTCTCCCCCTGGAAAAAGACCATTCAGCAACATTTATATTCATCACTCTTTTAGTCGAGTCACTGGCGACTCTCGGACAAACTGTCCCAGTGGATTTGTTTTATTCGTTGCCTGCCACCTTAAAGCCACCCTAAAATAGTTTTGGTACCACATTTTTTCCAGATATTATTATATTTTAAAGCTTTTTTTATCTGACTGTACTAAACAGTTTTAATAATTTGATGGTATCCGAGAAGTCAGTGAAAAAATAAGGAAATTAAAAAGCGTCAGGACAATTTTGTCCATTTTGTCCGAGTCGTCAGCGACTCTTTTAGGTCATCAAAATTTCTACTAATGAGCCTTCTGAACCACCTTCCTTGGTAACTTGTGGTAGAAAAAAAGTCGCAAATGCGATTTAAATTTTAATTTGAGCCTGGGGTTTTTTCGTGGCACGCCTCCTCAACTATTGTAATTCGCGGCGTGGTAGGTCGTCATTATATTTTAAATGATTTTCGGTTTCTTGTTGTGAATAATTAAATTATTACGTGCTTTTGAATGGTTAGATTAGATCTATTTTTGATGTTAAGAGCGTTTACATCTTACGGCATATCCTACAAACTTTCAAGTTCTTATTTTCCGTGGTCTTAAGATTTATTGGTGTGGTTGGCAACAGTTATTTACATAATCACGTCTTCTGAAGAACTCAGCATTAAAAAATTTCCTATAACAGCGTTCACGCCTTACAACATTTGATACAAACTTTCAAGTTTTTTTTTTCCAATATGACTGAACCGATTTTAATGAAACTTTAAACGCATGAGCAGGATACATAGGTCTAAAAAGTTACTAAAACATATTTTCGAAAAATAGTGATACAGCTAAATTAGACCGATTATAAATTGTCTATAGAAACGGAAATTTCCAATAATCTTTGTTTTTTAAAGACATTTTGAAAATTTTTTTTGGAAGTTTGTATGAAATGTCGTACAGACTAAACGCTCTTAAGAGAAAAAAAATGTGCCTTAGCATGTTGGAAAAATCCAAAAGCAGTTTTGAAAAATAGAACCTGACACCTCATAACATTTTGTTGAATTAATTAAAAAATATTACATAATTTAACAAAATCACGCCTTTTTCCCATAGAGGTAGGCAAAACCTACCTTTACATCGTCCACGTTCATACAATTACATCTGGTCATACACGCATACTAGTGGCGATTACTATGCACCTGGTCATTCTGATGAACAGTAATTACATACTAAAGCAAGCGTGCTTCACCCTAGGCCGCACCACCGCTTCACATTAGGCGAACAGCGAACAGCAGGACAAAAGTCTATTAAGTTTAAAAAACCTAGGAATACACCAAAACAGTCCAAGAAAGAAAATTTGCTTCATAAAACTTACCGTTTAAAAAATCAATAAAAACACACCCAAACGCGATTAAAACTTAATTACAACACACACCTATTTCCCAAAAACAGTCACTTAATTACCGAACCAACTTTTAATTTACAACTTGCCTCCAACACCAATCAAGCTAATTAAATCTAAAACTAAACCTTGGTTTCGATGATCAGAATATTCAAAGCCGCATTCCCGCCCACTTCGCGGTCTTTACTATATCTCCATCTTATTATCAAAACACACACCTTTGTAATTGCGACCACCGGAAAGACAGACGCGACCACACTTGGTCTATAAGAAAGACTAGTTATGCCTGCGGTTTTTCTCGCCTTATAGTCAAAAATTTTCCAACATGAACGTGGTAAATATAGCTTTTGACGGTTGGGGATAACGTAGCTTCCCATTATAGAAAGAATTTTTGAAATGGGATCAGTAGTTCCGAAGATATCCCACTCCATCCAAACATACAAACTTTACTTCCACTTAGTATTAGAAAAGAACCCGTTTCGACCGCACTCGGTCTGTGTGTAAAAGCTTAAGTTGTTCCGGGTGATAATGTAGTTGTTTTAGTGATAAGAATCAAAGGATGTTGGGACCACCTGCTTGTAATTAGACGGTGTCTTTTGATGTTTGTTTTATGCCAAATTGTAGTGTTGCACCATAGGTAGACATACTTACGTGGCAATAGGTGAAGTACGGATGAGAACTTGAGACTATACAGTGAATCAAGAAGCATAGTGCGTGGTAGAAGCTAGGCAGATAAGGTAAGAGGATAAGGTAAGGAAGAGGATAAGATTCACCTAACAGATAAAGGACGCAGGGATGTACTGGATGAACGTACGGACGAAGAATAAACAGGTGGACTGGCTGGTGGCGTAACCTTAGAGCCTAAGAGACGCCTTGTCCAGTGACAGTCACAGCAAAACTCCGAGTCAATTAAAGTAATCAGATAACCTGAAAAAAAAAGCAGGTACCTGGTGAACTGGGAAAGGGAAAAGATTAAACTAGAATATCAATAAAAACTATTTCGGTAAGTATAAATAGAGATAGAGGCTTCTACAAAAAAAAAAACAAATATCAATATTATCCACACTGTAGCAACTACAGCTATAATAAACAAACATAAATCCTCTAAACGTTTCTCAAACACATACACAAACAAGAGACAAAAGGACACATAATCTCAGTCCAATCCCCAGTAAGACAAGTAAGACAACGGCCGGTACTTCGGGATGCGAGTCAATATTGAGTCGGAGCGATTAAACACAAAACAAACAGGTTTGCGAGAACGTACAGTAAGTTTCGGTTCTTGGGGTTGCTGTGTTAGAAATGTTATGAGCATCCTTTGTAGGATGTCATCCAAGATTATAGAACGTTTGAAAGTAATGCCCGCGATGTGATAAAAGCATTTAACAAAAAAACGTTACCGTTATTTTCATTGTCTTCCAATTTCTTCTCTTATACAATATGTTGTTTTGCATCCTCGCTAAAATTCAGGTTGTCACAAAAGACCTTAAAAAACAATTTAAATTATGGTACCTGGTTAATTATTAAAAAACGCTGCTTTCTTTTGTTTTTTTTTATTTTTTTATTTGTCAATATTTCAGTATTATTGTTTTAGTATTTATTATCCCCTTAAGGTGGTTTAGGGAATAATAAATTATCGTATAAACGTTTGAGATTTATATGTTTGAAAGCGCGGTTATACGTCGAGGTTCAGACGGATCGCGTTTAAAACACAGGTGGTTAATTTACCGATTTCCGTAAATAAAACAAACAAAAAAATACCAACCCATTTTATTATTGATTCGGGTCGAGAATCATTAGCATAGTTATCTCCTTGAATTTGACGAGGATGTAAAACAACTGCTTGTATTTTTCTTTATTTTTAGTACTATAATTATTTTTTCTATTTAAAGCTGCTTGTACTTTTAATTATAATATAGTTTTCTTCATCATCATCTTCCTGACCTTGTCCCGTTCTACTTGGGGTTGGCGCAATACGTTTTTTTCTTCAATTCTCCTCTGTCGAACGTCACGGCATTATTTACTCCTTTCTCACTTTAGTTCCTTCTTTTTTTATTTTGATTCACTTGTTGCATTTTCATGAGATGATGTGGCTTTAATTCAATTCAATTCAATTCAATTCATTTAATTCAGACTCAATTATCCATAATTTGGTTAGTTGGTAAACTTAAAATTATTTTAGTAATTAAATAATCATAGACAGAAACACGTCACATTACGACTAAAGCATCAAAATAACAAATTTATAAAAAATAAAATTAATACAAGCATTTCTAATGTCAAATAAAATGCCCACAATCAATTTTAAAAATTAAATTAAATTAAATGAAACTAAAATAAATTAAATAATTTGAGATCTACTACAATTATAAATAAATTAAAAGTGAGGCGAACACGGAATAACAAAAGTGAAAGGCACTTCGTGTTATTTTAAATAGTGACATTTTTTATATTTTTCTGACGTGCAACTGTACGCAATTCCACAATATTGGACAGTCCAATCGGCCAGCCACAACACTCAGAATGCTGTTGCTACTGCCGCGGACACGACTAAGCAACGATGCTGTTCTTTTTCTAAGGATGGCATGAAAGCCATCAACATGAGCGTTTGCAAACATGCCCGAAGCACTGCAGTGCCTCGGCAGCCGCATCAGCATCCTAAAGGCATTGTTATACTGTACGCGCAGGGCGTTAACTGTCTTCTGCGTATATTTGACCCATAGACTGCACGTATAAAATGATTGGCAAAACGCCCGAAACAAAGTTACTTTTACTGCCTCACTGCAGCGTGCAAATCTACGAGCCAACATATTACATCGAACAGCCAACGCCCGGCGCTCCCTCTCAATGTCCTCGTGGTCTGACTGGTCATCCGAGACCCAGTGGCCCAGGTACTTGAATCGCGAAACTCTGAGTAATGAAACACCATCTATGCAGAGGGGTGTTAGCATTTCTGATTTTCCCATAAACCAAAGCAAAATCGTCAACCCTGCAACACTATCCTCCCATCCCTTTCAACTCATTAATACATTAAACACACATTAAGATGTGATTGTAGATGTT
The DNA here is from genome assembly GCA_949152445.1 of Cerastis rubricosa. Classification (NCBI taxonomy): domain Eukaryota; kingdom Metazoa; phylum Arthropoda; class Insecta; order Lepidoptera; family Noctuidae; genus Cerastis; species Cerastis rubricosa. Next base: position 2,647,273 of record OX424529.1, read on the forward strand.
TGAGACAATGTCCTATTTGCCGACCGTCCTCTGCAAACGTTGAATAAATTTAATTTTAGGGGCTGAGCGCACCCTTGCGGATTGTGGTTGTAGTTAGACGAAGATTTGGTGCGCTGTGATGATTTTGGAACGTTTTGTTTATATTTATTAGTTTATACACTGTTCCGGTTTGGTATTATATGAAGTAATTGAATGGAGAACAGCTATAGGTAAGAGCTTAGGATGCCAAAGAACTTGTCGTGGAGTATGTGAAAGACAACGAAATAGTAAAAGGAAATTAGATGTATCTTAACTTGGGTGAAATGCAAATCAGAATAATGCTTCAGCAAAATGATGAAAATCTATAAGAAAAAAAAATAAAAAAAATCAGCTATTCTTATTAGTCTCTGTAATTAATTCCAATAAACAGCTGCATCAACAAAAACATGGCTTTTCAAAAATAAAAGAACTGGTTGCCAGATAATAAACGTCAAATGTACACACAATTACTTTTTCATTACACAGAAAAAAAAAACAAAAACGCATCTCTCAAATTCAAAAATATATACGACCAATAAAAAGGTCCCGTTATTCAGAATCTACTAATTGGTCTTTGAACAGAATTGACATCAATCTGTAAAGAAACCCGTGTGGGGGCTTTGACACAAACCAAAGATGTTTCTAATGATATTATTCAGTTTATTAACAGTTTCCACAAAGCGGCGACATTTCTATAAAATGACAGGCGGACTTCCGTCACGTTTATCACGACCGTGGTGGTCAATTGTGGATTAAGTACTTGAAACAGATACGTCAAGCGGTTATAATTTTGTGGCTACATCTTAGGCTAGGTTCTGACGTTTGAAAACATAGACCGATAGTTCTCTGAAGATTAGTTTAACTGCAATCAAGTATTCTACAGATTTTTAAATGCAAGTGTGTGAAGCCTATTAATCCAACTTCATCCAATCTTATCATGAGATATCTGAGGCCCACCTGGTGGATTAAAGTTCTATTCCCTTTCACAGCCTGAGCCATTGTGCAGTGTGCCACAAGGGCACAAGCAACGGGAACATTGTACAGATATTATGCTATCGTCGTCATAAGAAAACGTGATTTTACTTATTATCTTTGTTATCTCAATACCACCTTCTAAGTTCTACTTACTAATGTAAGTACCATAGCTGAGCAAAAGAGTCTTCCCATAACTTCCAGTTCTATTGATCCAGCTAATGTGAACTGTTGTTTTTTAATTTTGTTTAGCTTATCTCGCATTCTTCTATGAGGTCCGTAAATACGTCAAATATTTAATGTGGCGCATCTACCACTCTTAGTTCGACTTACTCTTTGTGTTTGTCGCCGTGTTGCCGCCAGTGCAGAACGCCGCTTCTTTTGATGTCGGATCGACGCGTGCTCACGGAAACCCACGAATGTTAACGATTATTCAAAATTCAATAGTTCTTTTTTTTGAAAATTCGAATACAATGAGCTCGTTAATTTATTTGGTTTGATTGTTTTAGGTTGTTTAACTTTGTTACGTGTTTGGTTGCCGCATAGGAGACGTGTATACTCAAAATGCTGGAGAACAGAGAGAAAGGCCAGGTACACACACGGCGACTCAGCAAGCTTTACATATCCAGTATAACCTGACCTGGCTTTATATGAGCATCTCGTACAATGAGAAATAAGCATTAATTGGTTTTGCATAGGTTGATTGGTCCTCGTGCGTTCGGAAGTCGTAAGCGGCGTGTGAATTTGACTAGATGTAAAAACGTGGCTGAAGAAAAAGAAATATGTAAGGAATGTAGCAGGTGGCATTTGTTGACTCTGCCTACCCCAGCGGGTAAGAGAGGATAAACTCACGCCCGTTTTAAAGTACCAACCGACTACTAAACTCTCTGAAAAACATCACCAATGTAGTCTGTACTGCAATTGGGTTTTCAAAGACATGATTTGTGTGCTTGTAATTTTTTTGTTAACAAACGAATTCATCATCACCTGCCTAGCCTTTTACAAACTATTACAAAATATTAGTAATAAGTAGAAATTAAGTTGTTGTTAATTAAGGCGCATTTATCGCATTGGGTTAGCCTGTAATGGTAGATGTAAGTAGATAAATAAATAAATAAAATAAATAAATAAAAACTTTATTGGGGTCGGCTTCCAGTCTTACCGGATGCAGCTGAATACCAGTATTTTACATGGAGCGACTGCCTATCTCATCTCCACAACCCAGTTAGTACTGGGTGATACGATACCACTTGGTGAGACTGGCTGTCAGGCTTTCGGGCCACTGACTACCTGTAACGACTGTCAAAGATATACAAATGACAGCCGGGACCAACGGCTTTAACGTGCACGGACGAAACTCGGTATGTGATGATGGACACCCATCCACAGACCGACCTTGGCAAGCACGGCTTAAAATTTGAAGATCGACCCTGGCTGTTTTTGTATTTAGCCACGAGCTCCTTAACAAACAAATTATATACCAAATATTGCGCATTATTGCGTGGTTCCGAAATTAATTAAAGCGATTGTTAAACTAATCAAATAGATTTTCTATCCTAACAGTTAAACAAACGATTGATCCAATTATTCCGTTCCCACTGACGTCCAAAACGCCCTTACTATACATTGGGCAACTTAATCCTGTTAATTGTTAAACATGGTGTTAATAGTCGATGACAATTGTAATAGTGCTGCCCGCCCCCATGCGGGCGAAGCGTAATGATGTCAGTAGTCCTTTGTGTTGATGAGAAATTAGAGAGGCGTATTGTTTATTTTTCTTAATAATGATTTATTAATTTATCAATTCTATTAAGTTTTGTAATAATAATATCTGAACTGGTGAGATTAGTAGAAAATTGAAAAAGGTTGCGAGAAAACGTAAGTAGATTCGCTCTCATAGATGCAGCTGAGTATCAGTATTTTAAATGAAGCGACTGCCTATCTGACCTCCACAACGCAGTCACTAGATACCCCATAGTAAGACTGGATGTCAGACTTTTGGCTTCTGACTTCTACTCTTAACGACTGTCAAAGATCTACGAATGACAGCCAGGACCAACGGCTTAACGTGCTTTCCGAGGCACGGAGTAAACTCAGTATGTAATTATGGTCACCCATCCACAGAACAACTTCGGCAAGCATGGCTTCACCTTAAAGATCAACCCGTTCATCATCATTGTTATGTACGGTATTACTGTATCGCATAATAATCACATGTTGTGAGGGTAGCTCGTACTTTTTGTAATACGTGGGACACTCAGAAAGTTTTGCGAAACTAAAAAAAATTGTTCTATACGTACATATATTTTTATTAAATCTTTTCAAAGTACTTTCCACCAGCCTCTATACAAAGATTCATGCGCCTAAACCAGTTTTCAAAACACTTTTTCCAGTCCGCCGCAGACACCTCGTTTACAGCCTGCTCGAACCCAGCCAGCGCATCTTCCGGCGACGAAAATTGTATCCCTTTGAGCTGATTTTTTATTTTTGGGAATAAAAAGAAGTCACACGGTGCTAGATCAGGGCTGTAAGGAGGGTGACCCAGGAGTTTGACTGGCGTGCTGTCCAGGAAGTCCCTCGTTTTGAGTGCGGTGTGCGCAGGTGCATTGTCGTGGTGGAGCAGTAGCCCGCGGAGCCCTGTGTTTGGTCGCTTGTTGCTTATAACAGAGAAAACTTCTGGCAAACATTTGGAAGTATACCATTCGGCATTAATGCTTCTTTGATCCCGTAAGGGAATTGATACCAAGTGGCCAGTCAAATTAAAAAAGCTAGCGATCAAAATCTTACCCCCGCTTCTAGATCGCTTCACTTTGGTAGGCGTTGGCTCATTTTGAAACACCCAAACAGTCGACTGGCGCTTGGTTTCTGGGTCGTATTGATAAATCCAGGACTCATCACCTGTAACGATGTCGTAAACACGCCGAGACGAGCCTGCTTCAAATTTGTTAAGCATATCACGGCACCATTCCACCCGGGCCTGCTTCTGAGCATCGGTGAGGTTGTGCGGCACCCAGCGTGATACTATCCTCCTCACGTGAAGATGGCTGTGTAGAATCTCGTGAACGCTTCCCGATCCAATCTTCAATATGTGTTGAATCTCCTGATATGTAATTCGCCTATTGTCTTGGATTAAATTTTTCACTGCTAGCACGTTTTCTTCGGTAACAGCCGTCAAAGGGCGACCGCTTCTTTCGTCATCCCCCAAAGTTGGTCGACCGCGCTTGAATTCGTTATACCAACGATACACGGTTGCCTTGGAAGGGCCTTCATCCATGAATGCCATTTGAAGTCTATCGTACGATTCATCCGGTTTCAGGCGACACTTGAAATCGTATAAAATCATAGCTCTAAAATGTTCCCGGCGCAGATCCATATTTCAGTGAGACACAATACTTTGAATTAACTCGCAAAAAATGTGGAGGGAAATTTTGAAATTGGAACTTACTTATTTTTACTTATAAATAATCATATTTTCGAAAAACATAATAACTGGCCAGTCTCCCATATATAAAAACTTTTTTTCGCAATACTTTCTGAGGGGCCTGGTAAATGCCAGTCTGCATTGAATCTCTGTGTTTCATTGTCACGAACATAACATTGGCGACGAGAAAATTATTAAATATCTATTTTTACGCGTGTGTTTAAAGTAAATAACATGCCGATCGGAAAAGTTGAAGGTTTCCAAGTCGGAACCCAAAATTGGGATACTTATGTTCGTCGAATTAAACAGTTTATAATGTTGAACGACATTGAAGAAAACTTACACGTGGCTACGCTGGTGACTTTGGTCGGTACGGAGTGTTACGACTTAATGTGCGATTTATGTTCGCCGGATCAGCCAGAGGATAAGACTTTCGATGCGCTCGTTAAACTGGTGAAAGATCATTTGGAACCCGAGAGATCAGAAATAGCCGAAAGGCATATTTTCAGGCAGAGGAAGCAGCAGCAGGGTGAAAGCGTTCGTTCTTACTTACAAGGTTTGAAACATCTGGCTAAAACCTGCAATTTCGGTGCATCACTAGAGGTAAATCTCCGCGACCAGTTCGTATCGGGCCTGTGCAGTGAGGAGATGCGATCTAGGTTATTCGCCGAAAAGAATGTGGACTACAAGCGCGGTGTGGAGTTGGCAATGGCTCTCGAAGCAGCGGAGCGGCACGCGAGTGTGGCGAGCGCCCCGGCTGCGGAGGGCGCGAGCGCAGGCTACAGCGCCGGCGGCGCGAGCGACGGCCTGCACCGAGTTGGCGGCGCGCGCCCGCGCAGCGCCCGCGCAGCGACGGCGGCGGCGCCCGAGCGGCGCGCGTGCGCGCGATGCGGCAAGGCCGGCCACGTGGAAGGCAGGTGTCGTTATAAGCATTATTCGTGTGATAAGTGTGGTGAAAAAGGACATCTAAAATCAGTGTGCACTCGTAGTGAGAAGGACGGTAATTACACAAAGAAGACAAACAAAGGTCAGTTCTATCTTGATAGTAGTATTACCGATTCCGATACTGAAAACGATTGTAATTTCTATAACATGGGTTATACCAATTATAGTAGTAATATAAAGGAGTGTGAGGATGACGGTCCCTATTATATTAAGTTGAATGTCGAAGGTATATTTTTAAAGTTTGAAGTAGATACGGGAAGTAAGATATCGGCTATATCAAAAAAGTTTTACGACAAGATGTTTTATAAGCAACCGATTGTTAGCAAAATATTAACTTTTAAATCTTATACTGGAGACGTTATTCAAACACTCGGTTATATACTGGTGACAACTACTTACAACAATAAACAACTCTTATTAAAATTATACGTTATTATTAATGGCGGACCGCCGCTAATGGGGCGCACATGGATAAAACAGTTAAAATTATCAAGTTTCGATGCACTTAATAGCCACCATTATGTATCCGATGAGAATTCGTTGGCGAAAATACTTAAGGATGAATATCCCGAAGTTTTCGCTGGGGGACTGGGAACATTCAAGTCGCAGATCCGACTTCATTTAAATGACACGACTCCAGTGTTTGTGAAGGCGCGGCCGTTGCCTCTGGCTCTGCGCGCGCGCGTTGAACGGGAACTCGATCGGTTACAGGGGGAAGGAGTTATATACAAAGTTGACAGATCGGATTATGGTACACCTATAGTGCCTGTAGTCAAGTCAAATGGCGATATCCGTATTTGCGGAGACTACAAAGTAACCATCAATCCGCGATTGAAAGACTTTCATTACCCGCTACCACGGATCGAGGACCTGTTTGCAACATTGGGTGGAGGTGAACTGTTTACTAAGCTCGATTTGTCGAATGCTTTTCAACAATGCGAACTCGATAAAGCTTCAAGGCCGATGACGGCAATCACCACTCACGTCGGTACTTTTGTTTACAACCGTGTGCCGTTTGGTATTAAGTGCATACCCGAAAATTTTCAGAAGATAATGGAAGAGACTTTGAGTGGCTTACCGTTTACGGCTGTGTTTGCGGACGATATATGTGTTAGCGGTAAATGTAGGGCTTCACATATGTCAAATTTAAGGGCAGTATTGCAGAGATTGAAGGATAATGGCCTTCGAATTAATTATGGTAAATGCCAATTTTTTAAAGAATCTGTAACGTATTTGGGTTATAGAATTGATAAACAAGGCCTCCATACTGATGATAAAAAAATTAAAAGCGATTGTAGCGGCTCCATCACCTTGTAACATTACGCAGTTAAGGAGTTTTTTAGGACTTGTAAATTTTTATTCAAAGTTTTGCGTAAACATGAGTGATGTTTTAAAACCATTATATGATTTGTTAAAAAAAAGTATTAAGTGGAATTGGGACAAAAAATGTGAAAATGCTTTTGTAAAAATTAAAAACGTCTTAAGTAGCTCTCCGGTTCTCGCACATTATGATCCAAATTTAAAACTTATTCTGGCAGTAGATAGCAGCCCATACGGTTTGGGTGCAGTGTTGTTACAACGTTACGATGACGGTAGCGAGCGGCCGCTCTGCTGTGCCTCGCGTACGTTAAATCCAGCTGAGTCCAACTATTCACAGTTGGATAAGGAGGCTTTGGCGATTGTATTCGGCGTGACTAAACATCACCAGTATTTATACGGACAACAGTTTATTCTTAGGAGTGATCATCGTGCTTTAAGTTATATATTAGGAGACAATAAAGGCATACCAGTAACTGCTGCAAGTAGAATCCAAAGATATGCCGTTAAATTAGCAGCATACGATTTTAAAATAGAATTTGTTAGATCGGAGAGCAATTGTTTCGCCGACGCTCTGTCACGCCTCCCTCTTAGCTCGACTAGACAACGAGTACGAGAAGATGACGACGAATGTAGCTACCTTAATTTTGTGGAAGAAAACTTTCCACTCAGTTTTAAGAATATTAAAACAGAGACGGATAAGGATACACTTCTAAATAAAATTGTTGGTTATACAATGTTCGGGTGGCCTTTACAAGTTAGCATCGATCAAGAAAAACCTTATTTTAATAGGAAAGAATCATTACACTTAGATCACGGATGTTTAGTGTGGGGATACCGGATTGTTATACCTACAGTGTTACGTCAGTCAATTTTGCAAGAAATTCACGAGGGTCATCCGGGTATAGTAAAAATGAAACAGATAGCCCGGAACTATGTATGGTGGGAGACGTTAGATAGTGATATTGAGCGTATTTGTAGTGAGTGCGCGGCGTGCGTGTCACAGCGCGCTCAGCCAGCGCCAGCGCCGTTGCACTCCTGGCCCTGGCCCGAGGAGCCGTGGGCACGTTTAAACGTGGATTTTTTAGGCCCTTTAAACAATCGATATTATTTAATAATAGTTGATGCCCACTCTAAGTGGATTGAAGTGGAGCGAGTGAGCACCACTTCAGCTTCAGTAGTTATTGATAGTTTCAGAAGACTTTTTGCTCGTTTTGGCATTCCTAAAAAAATAGTAAGTGACAATGGACCGCCATTTTCATCAGCGGAATTAGGAATGTATCTTAAGCGTAACGGCATAAAACATTTGCCCGTTGCACCATATCATCCCTCTAGTAATGGAGCCGCCGAGAACGCAGTACGCACTATAAAACGGGTTTTAAAGAAGGCATCGTTAGAAAACGTTAATGATAACACGGCGTTAACCAAATTCCTTTTTATGTATCGTAATACGGAGCATAGCACCACGGGGCGCGAGCCGGCGGTGGCGATGTTCGGGCGCCGTCTGCGTGGCAGACTAGACTTACTGCGGCCGGATACGGGCGAGCTGGTACGCGGGGCGCAGCTGGCCCAAGAGAAGCGCGCGGCCGCAGAGCGACCGCGGTTGCGACAAGCAGACGTCGGGGACGCGGTAATCATGCGGGATTATTCGAAACATAAGCAAAAATGGGCAGAGGGTGAAGTGGTGCGACGGTCAGGGCCGGTTACGTACGCGATTAAAACAAATGACGGACGTATTCATAAACGTCATATTGATCAGTTGTTGACAAAAAGCGTTAGGAATTCTAGACGTTCCATTACGGGTCCGAGTCCTAGTATGAATATGGAGACAGTTGAACTGGAACCTAATGTTTCTATTAAACCAACACAAAGCACTTCATCGGTAGACTCCTCACTTAATACATCATACGAAAGTAAAGGGAAACGCCTGACGGATGAGTCTACCGAACCAGTAGTCACGACGGCTAAAAGTTCGCCGCTGTCTACGTCATCGCCGATTATTGATAGTCGTTTACGCCGGAGAGCTGCCATAGATTGTGCCAAAAAGTTAAAGACTACAAAATAACAATTTGTAACCTGTTTTAAATATTATATGATAACTTTTAAGTTGTATTTCTGAGTTGACGTACTTGTGCGTTTTAAATTGTAGAAGTAATGACATGTATGTTTGTGTAGCATTACATATAATATAAGCCCTTGTCTTTTTTTATATTCTTCTAATTTTAGTAACTAGATGTGCCAATTGTTTCGCTCGCGCTTAACATAATTTTACGTTTACCCTTTAATTAACAAACATGATGTATACTTCACATTAATGTGTAATGTTAGTAGGAAAGCCTAAAAATGTTTAGAGTAGCAACTTATTTTATATAATTATAGATTAAGAGGGGACAGTGTTATGTACGGTATTACTGTATCGCATAATAATCACATGTTGTGAGGGTAGCTCGTACTTTTTGTAATAAATGCCAGTCTGCATTGAATCTCTGTGTTTCATTGTCACGAACATAACAATCATCATCATCATTTCAGCCCAGAACACGTCCACTGCTGGACATAGGCCTCCACCAAGTGTCGCCACATACGACATTTTGGGGGGTTTTGCCTTAATCGCCACGCTTGGCAGGCGGGTTGGCGATCGCAGTACGGTTGTTACAAAAAGCACAGAGAACGCTGCTGCCCATTCTCTGGCAAGTCCCTTAGTCGCCTCTTACGACACCCACGGGAAGATATGGGATGGTGCTATTCTTTACGTCCGACACCATGCAGAGCTCAACCCGTTCGGCTGTTATTATTAAGCCACGAGCCCCTCTGAAAAAATCAAACAAAACCTATTAAAAAACATGTACTTCGGACAACAGTGATCCATATTTTTCTATTGATCGCTGATAGTTTTATCAAACAGCTTACTCATTCAATCGATAATTATCGCGACTAGTTTTAAATAAACGATATTTGGTCCACCCCTATTCATGGAAAATAAGACCAGCAGAACAGACAACCAGTCTATAAAATAACACACAAAACAAAGTTTATCACTACCACAATAACTACTCAATTACTGTCACAGAGCAGCTTTTGATATTTTTATCAATCGCGCCATATTTACTGAGAATACAAAATGATTGATCGATGTCAAACGAGTATGACAATGCTAGGATAATAAATCGATTTATATAATCAATTGTGTAATCGATTATGGTACAATGTATTAATAAAAGATCGTTTATTGGTACCATTTTTCGGTCGAGCTTTTTGTGACGTTTATTTTTTAAAGAATTTTCGGCCAAATGTCTCTGTAGGTCCAGTGTTATTATGCATCGATTAAATTGGTACTACACCAACCGGGGAGCAGCGGTGGCCTAGTGGTGGCTGGGTTCGAACCCAGGCAGGCGCAATAATTTGTGTAATTTATTTCATCACTGCTGCTCTCAAAAGGAAAACATCGTGAGGAAACCGGCCTGTCCTAGAACTAAAAATTTTAAGACATGTGATATCTACCAACGCGTACTGGGCCCGCATAGTAGATTACAGCTCACTCCTTCTCATAGAGAGGAGGCCTGTGTCCCAGCAGTGGGAACATTATAGGCTGATAATGATGATGACACCAACTGACTGACTTGTCTGCCTCGCTAGTCTTCTGGTTGCAAGCGACTACTGAGCATCAGATCTTGGCTTCAATTCCCAGCTCGGCCAAAGTGTTATTGGTGGTATTTCTCAGTAGCAGCCACGGAGTGTGGGTTTGTGGCCGGTTGATGGTAATAGGCTCGCGTTTCTATGTATACATGGGACTTGAACTTAACTGAAGAAATGTGGGTACACCTTGTAACAAACTAGCTTAATCCTTGATGAGTGAGGAGGAAATCAGCTAATTTGTACATTAAAAAAAAGAAACCGACTTCAGAAAACACTTAATGCACTAAAAAGTTAAAAATAATACTATAACATACCTATATTAATAAACCTCACCTAACCGACGATTAACCTATGATAAAATTTAATAATTCTTTGGAGTCAGTGCCAAGCAATATAATTTGAATTAATTAATGAATTAATATTTAGAAACTGTAAGATGTTTTGTTTTTCTGGCCTTAGTATGTCTATATAGTCATTCAGGTATCGTATATTGCCAACACACACCCTTTGCCTAACCCTTCGGAAATAACAGGCTTGAGTAAAAGTAAGTAGTTGCAGTATTTGAAGCATTCGTTTCGACTGCAGTAATATGTCATCAACCACAACAAACTTACGTCGATGACAATGCTAAACCCTTTTACACTTTTATCTGTATTTCTACAATGTTATAGGCTTGCTTTTGGCCACAACTCGCCTGATGTGCAGCGATGATGAGGCCTAGAGAGCACGCTTGCCTAGAAGAAACCGATTCACGCGAACTTTGAAGAGCACCTGGTTGTAATGAACAGGGAACAGAGAAGGCGGCAGCACTTTTATCTCCAGCCATAAACTGGTGGCCTATCATGACGTCCTAAAACATTATTGTTTTACTCCTTTTCCAGTGCGGGAAAGAGATGGTGCTAGATATCCTGTATAGCTCCGTCTCTTTTCCGCACTGGAATAAGAGTAAAACAATACTGCTGTAAGACGTCATGGTAGGCCACGTGAGCTCAACTCGATACTCATCTTACCTAGCCTTTGCACAATTATATTGGTGTCGGCGCCCAATCTAACTCTCTACTCTAAGCAGTGCCAGTATTTCACATGGAGCGACTGCTTGTCTGATCTCCACAGCCTAGCTATTGGGTAATACTTAAAATCTTGTTAAGACTGGTTGTCAGATTTCCAGGCTTCACACTACAAATGACAGCCGGGAACAAGGCTTCACGTGATTTCCGTTATACTAAGGGGACTCAGTATGTAAAAGATGGTCACCCATTCCGCCAAGTCATCATCATCAGCAGCCTGTAGTATTCCCACTGCTGGGTCACAGGCCTCCTCTCTACGAGAAGGAGTGGGCTGTAATCCACCACACGGGCCCAGTGCGGGTTGGTAGTTTTCACATGTCGAATTTTTAGTTCTAGAACGTGCTGGTTTCCTCGCGATGCTTTCTTTCACCAGCAGCGAAGGCAGCGGTGATGAAATAAATTACACAAAGTAATGCTTCTGCCTGGGTTCGAACCCAGGGCTTACTGCTCGTAAGTCGGGGCTTCCACCACTGGGCCACCGCTGTTCTCAAGCCGCCACGTACAACTTGGAAAATTTCGAAAATCATAATTTATAAACAGTACATAACTCACTATATTATTTACATGACCCAGAAATCGATCTGAAAACCCCGATAGTCAACACCTTCAATCACTAAAGGTACCTCAGAAGTTTCAACTTAAAGTACTTACAGCTGTCTATGAACTTGGAACCTTATTCATTATGCCAAACAAAGTTTCTAGTAGTAGCGAAGTTTAAGCGTACTCGAGCCAAGTTTGGCATACTTGCATTAATTGTGACTACCTAACCGGTTAGGTATCATTAACTTGTTCTGATGTATGATTAATGACATAAGGATCACTGGGTCTGATATGAATTGCGGTTAATATGAGCTGGAATGATACATTGTAAATTTGTTGGTAGTTACCTAGTACAAAAGCAGTTTTTAATTACGTGTGAACCGATTAAAAACCTCAGGAAACTGAAAATGTTCCTGCTTCAACCCAGTTTTTTTCTCTGTGGTGGTTTTATAAATTTTTGTTAAGCTTACTGATACTGATACAGTTAGCCTGCATTATCCCCCTGTTGGGCAAAGGCCTCCCCCCATGACATCCAGTTTTTTCGATCCAGGGCCAATATGGACCACTGATCGCTGTAAAGTATACTTTTCTGAAAACATCAACATCCTTCTCTCATTCAAACAGTATGGTTTTTTTCTACACTTATTTGAGTATTTTATAGGGCCAAGACAAGTTAGTGTCAATCGGTTTCAAAGCGTTTCATGTTTCAACAACGACATTCAAATTTAACAGGGTTGACATGAACTTTTCCGTAGGTTATGTCAACACAATATGTTTTGACTTATTCAACATCTCTATCGCTATCATTAACACTGAAAACGGTATATAATATTTACCATGTCTACTATTTCTTGCAGTGCTCATATTTATATATTTGCATTCTACAAGGTCAAAACATGGTGTTAACAAAAGGCTTAGAGCTAAGAGCCGTTGTAGACCCTGTCAGGGCACAGCAAAATTTAGGGTAACATTTTATAAAAAGTTTAAAAACCAAATAATAAAGTGTACCTAATTCGAACTTGCCAAAAATTAAAATTAAACAAACATGAAAAATAAAGAATTTTCAAAATAAAGAAAAATATAAGAAAAGAGAAATGTCAATATACCTACATAAAGTTAAAATGTAAGAGCTAAAAATTAAAATTAAATTATTCATGAGAAACTAAATAATTGCATATAATTTACAAAACATAATAATAAAATTATGTCAGTGACCATGCCAGTGTATAAACTTAACTTATGCTCGTAGCTAGGCGAATCTTGCCTTTTTATCGGTGCGTTATGTATGAACAATATAATTCAGATTCTGCGTAAGACTGCCATTCATCAACAAAGTAGCGACTATTCACCTCGCCCTGAACATGATAAATATGTTATTGACTTTCAGAGATCAGTGAACTGCTTACACATTTTTCCAATAGCAATCACTAACATTACAAAAACGTTGCAGTACTTTCACGACATACTTTTTTTCGTACTTTCGATGCAATAAAATCTTTACCAACAATGGGAGACCGGATTCCAATAAAAAGTATTCTGAAATACGCTATCACATTTTGAGTAGGGCTTATGAAATGTGATAAAAAGTGTTCAAATACATCTCTGTTTTTTGTTCGTCGATGTTTGCTGGTCACGCGTTTGACCCCGCGCTGGGCGTTGCGCCGTGAATTCTTTATTAGTTTTTTATCAGTTTAGGAGATAGGTAATGTTTGTGTTCGGAAATGGGGTAGTAATGGAAGTAGTGATAGTTAATATGTGTAAAGAAAGAAATATGTTTGTGGAACGTCATAATGTAATTATTTTATTAATTATAATCAATATTTGTCAATGTTTTCAGAATATTATTTGTTATTTTTTTTAACTTTATGAACAAATAAAAACAACACTCAAGGTGGCTTTATCGGCGGTCCATGGCCCTTTACGGGGCCCCGGTGTGGGCGCGTTCTTTGAGGCGGCGAGCCGCCCACTACCTGAACGCGCCCCAGAAGGTGGTAGCCGTAAGGCTGATCCGGGGGTACCGCACGATGTCCGGCGAGGCGGCGAGCCTCTTGGCCGGATTGCCGCCATGGGATCTGGAGGCGATAGTCCTCGCGTGCCTGCACGAATGGCGCGCGGAGGCACTACGCCGGGGGGAAACTCCGCTGCCGCGGCAAATTGTCGCTCAGCGGACAGACCTCCGGCGCGATCTCATGGCGACATGGAGAGAGCGACTGTCGCAACCCCGTGCAGGGCACGCCACAATAGTGGCGATAAGTCCCCTCTTTGGAGTGGCTAGAGAGGCGCCACGGCGCCCTCACCTTCCGCCTGACGCAGGTCCTCACCGGACACGGTTGTTTCGGGAGGTTCCTGCACCGAATCGGGCGGGAGGAAACGCCCGGGTGTCACCACTGCGAGGATCGGCCGGAGGACACGGTGGAGCACACTGTGGAGCTATGCCCCGCTTGGGCTGAGCACCGCCGTGTCCTCGTAGCGGCGATTGGCGGCGGCGACCTCTCGCGTCCGGCCCTGGTTCAATCCATGGTCCGGAGCGAGAGGGAATGGGAAGCCGTCGCCTCCTTCTGCGAAGCAGTCATGCTAGCGAAGGAGGTGGCGGAACGTGAGAGGGAGAGAACCTCACGTCCCAGCCGCCGCGGGAGACTCCCCGGGCGTCGGGGGGCAACCAGTGGCCCCCGGCCACCGTAGGCGCGGGCCTGTGGACGGTGAGTAATGGGCTAGCTCACCGTCCGTCCGTCTTATGACGACAGACCGTGCCGACGGCGCGTTCGTGTTCCACGCGCGCCTCAAGGAGATGTCAGCAAATCGGAAGGGGTCCGAGAGGGTCGATGCCTGCCAGGGCTGCGGGTTGTTCGAAAGAGATACCGTGCCCCTGGAACGCAAAGGGCTAAGAAGGAACATGGATGGGTTTTAGTAAGTCAAGTCTGACACTCCCTTTCGCTCCGCCCAGAGCCCTTGATGATTTCCCATCCGAAAAAAAAAAAAAAAAAAAGGTGTCTTTATCGCCTTGGGTATTTTCCACCAATAAACCTAAATCAAAGAAATACAAAAAAAAAGTATTTTATTTCAGGCAAAATACCCATATACAACGATTAAAGACGAATAAATAGTAAGAACAGTAAATAAATCATATAAGTTTCATTAAACATCATAAAATAATCAAAAACATTAAACAAAACAAATGCATGCAGAGACAAAAAAGGTATGTTGAGTTGGCAAATCAGCCTTCTTGTACTTATGATGTTTGTTACGACGTTAAGCTTCCAACATCAATGAGGCGGTTTGTTTGCATGTCAATATAATTTTACAATGAGGTCATGTAGAAGACAACGTGGTTCATAATATAACATCACGCTTGTAATCCGCGAAGGGTTAGACAGAAGTGCACCCAATAGTACACCCACATTTTGCCAGTTATGTTATGTCTCATGTAGAGCGTGCCCGCAACCGGGCACAAATCCAGATTCCGTGACTACTACTGAGAAATTCCTGATGGGAAAAATCAATAACAATTTGCCTGACTCGGAAATCAAACTCATCAGGACCGCATGCTCAGCAGTAACTACCACTAGAGCAACGAGGCAGTGGTTTCATTGATCTGCGAATACTCGTCAAGCCTCTTAGTCGAGCTGCACTGAATGAGCCTTTACAAACAACCAATTTACTAACGGAATTTCATAACAAGGAAACAACAAATAACCAAACAATTTACATGCAACATAACTCCACAATAAAACCCGAATGCCGTCAGAAATTTAATTGAAAACCGACATATCTCCAGGATTTGTAACAAGGAATAAATTGGCGTTTCACATTTGATAGAAACGGTCGGCTCAATCGAGATTTATCTCGATCAATATCCACTGACGTTCCAATTACATTGTACAGGTACAAGCTGTAAAGTCATTCCGGTTTACTCTTAAGGAACAGAGACATTTAAACGGTTAAGCCATAATTTAGAAATGATTAAATAAATTATAATTTATGAATATGACATATTTGAATTTTATAGAATATATATAGAATTTTATTGAATCTTATATATTAGAGAAGATAGATCTTCTCTAATATATAAAATTCTTCTGTCGTGGTGTTTGTTACCAACCTCCTCGGAAACGGCTGAACCGATTTGTATCAAGTGCTGTGTATCGGGTAGGTCGGAGAATCGGCCAACATCTATTTTTCATACCCCTAAAACCCATCAAAATTTCCACTCGAACGAAGTCGCGGGCAGCAGGTAGTGAATTTATATGTCTTGGTTTGATTCCTTAAATAACTCTGTAACTGAGCAAAGATGGCGGCATATCGGTTTTAATTTGTGAAGACGCTAGTAAAATTAGGTAGAGGCATCGTTGTCAAAAATTTAGAAAATAAAGAACACAGCACTCGCTCAAAAACGGCTCTCAAAAACGAGTATAATATTTCAAACATTTTGCACAGAAATATAGAAAATAAAGAAGAGAGGTTAGAGAAAGAAAAATAAAGCAAATGTACGATAATAGATTAAGAAGTAGATCTTGTCTTAGTAAAAGATGAGACTTCTAATTAAAGATATAAGTATAAGTGGAGTGCAAAGTTTGTATTGTATGTAAAAAATGAAAAATAAAGCAAATGTACGATTATAGATTAAGAAGTAGATCATGTCTTAGTAAAAGATGAGACTTCTAATGAAAAATATAAGTATAAGTGGAGTGCAAAGTTTGTCCACTTTTTGTATATATACAAAAAGTGGTTAATATACAAAGCAAAATTTGCACTTTACTTCATATCTCTGTACAGTTCTAGACTCAAGTTAAAACTAGTCTAGATAAACACGTACAAATGCACCTAGCCCTTAACAGAACACTCGTTTAATTGTAACACGTACAGATTTACGACGCATACGAAATCGGTTATCTTGTATCTGTCGCGGCATGATTTGTTTTTGTTACACTTATAATATATGGAGCTAGTCTCGATCTAAGATACGGACGGCATTGTAATACAATAGTGAGTAATTATGATTGAATGTACTTACTTTCAATATGCTTGTTCGAAAAGGTCAATGACTTTTAGGAGGTCTTGTTAAGTAGTGCTGGTTTGATGGTGTTTACAGTTGAAACTGTCGGGTGATCGTTGGCAGTAACTGTCGAATATAGGTAGGTAAGTATAATGTTTGGTTTCAGCTCTAATTTATTTTTTTCCTGTTTTTATTTTTCTACACATTTTGTCTACATTTCTAATCCAACTTTCTATTCGCAGGTCTGCTGGAAGAAATTTCATTTGAAAGAAACAGTACCTTTGTGCTGTTGTATCTTAATGTAATTGCCTGTTAAGTGTTTTGTGCCATCATCATGATTTCAGCTGAAAGACGTCCACTGCTGGACGTTGGCCTCCCCCAAGTGTACCACATTGACATAGGTTTTGCCATAATCGCCACAATTGGCAGGCGGGTTGGCGATCGCAGTACGGTTGTTACAGAAGCACAGAGAAAGCTGCTGCCCATTCTCTGGAAAGTCCCTTAGTCGCCTCTTACGACACCCACGGGAAGATATGGGGGTGTTTTGTATGTACATAAATAAATGGAAAAAGCTTAATTATGCACACCATTACTATACTGAAAATACACACTTTAAAAAAATATCACAAATCTGAAGCTTGCTTAAGGTATCAATTTGAGAAAGCCAACTGGATTATTCAAAGTCAAAGATCTTTATTGTGAGACAGTGGTTACAGAGTTGTTATTGTATTTGTCCTTTTAATGCAAAACGACGCTAAATTCAAGGTTCTGGTGAAAAAATCATAAAGACGATATCAGTTAGTTTTACGAACATTCAGACAACTAAACACAATCAAGCCTGATCAAGTTACAGTAAGACAGCTAAAACTAATTGGTTTTTGTTCATCTAAGGACAGCTCTTATTGATGAACTCGTGGCAAAATAATAACAGCCGCTCGGATCAAATGTCAAGCAGCGCGTGCCTAGGTTGGTCTATGGATGTCCACCCATTACATACCAAGTTTCCTCCATGCCTCGGAAAACACGTTAAGCCGTTGGTACTGGCTGTCATTTGTAGATCTTTGACAGTCGTTACGAGTAGTCAGAAGTCGAAAGTCTGACATCCAGTCTTACTCAGTTACGGATTGTGGAGGTCAGATAGGCAGTTGGCTGTATCTGGTTAGGCTGGAAGCCGATCCCAAAATAGTAGATGATGATGACAGCTCTGGATGATTTCTGAACTTAAAACAGATTAGAAGGATCCTAGCGTCGTTAGCTATTTCTTAACATCTAAAGAAAGAAGCAAATCAACCTTTTTATTTAAAATTTCTTAGTACCAACTAAATAATCTGAAGTCGTCTGTCTTGGTATGGACATGTGATGAGGAGGGATGGAACACATGTGAGTAAAAGTGTGATGAATATAAATGTTGATGGATGAAGAGGTAGAGGAAGACTAAAGAAAATATGGATGAATTGTGTGAGGAGTAATATGAAGGAAAAAGGAGTAGTCACGATATCGTGACAAGTGACAGGGGAGAATAGAAGACAAAACGTGTTGCGACGACCCCAAAAACGAGGGACAGGAACAGACAGATTACGATAATTAACTGAATAAACTAGCACTTCCAATAGCGAAACAGCACCTTTTGCACACCTTAAAACTTGACTCCATAATAAACTCCATTTTCAGCTATTAGATAACTTCGCTGCTTACTAATGCACAGCTCGTGTTTTTAGATTGTGTTAAATGTCTGTTCAGTAACTTTAGATAGTATCTTCAAGTTACTTAAAGTAAATGATTGTAATAAAGGTCGGATATATAGATATAAATACGGTATTGTAGAAGCTTTGGTAGTTCGTACAAGAGTCGGGGTCATAGCCTTTTGTTTAAGGTCATAGGGGGTGAGATAGGTGTATAGTATCAGGTTTTATCTTAATATATGATGAGATATCCTTGTGTTAAGACCTTTGTATAATTTACGAGCAGTCCCGCGCAACTTCGCCTGCGTCACATTTTTCCCGTTTTCGCAAAATTTTTCATTGGTGCTCCGCTGCTATTGGTCGTAGCGTGATATGATATATTGTCTAAAGCCTTTCTCGTTAAATGGGCTATCTAACACTGAAAGATTTTTTTCAAATCAGACCATTAGTTTCTGAGATTAGCGCGTTCGCTTTAGCTTTATAATAAAAGTATAGATTTAGTGACAAAATCTTGCACTATGTATAGACATAAGGTATGCATAGGCATACCTTATTTTAATAACCATGGATAGCAAAGCATCCTTAACTCAATCAAATAGATTCTCACTTAAGTTAAAACAATTGTATTGATGAACATAGTAAAAAAAAAAATAAGATGGGAACCAATCTATGATGATGGACCATGAATATTTGTACCCCGGTCGCAAAAACCTACATATAGCCACCAAAAGCAAACTATTCCACGTCTGCGTCTTACCAATTTTAATGTATGGAAGCCAAACTTGGGCCATAACAAAAAACACAACAAATAAAATTGCCAATTGCCAACGAGCACTGGAGACAAGTATGTTAAGAGTAAAGGGGATCCCCCCCTTTACTCTTAACATACTTGTCTAGAATAAGAAACATCAACATTAGGAAAAAGACCAAGATACAGAACGTAACCCTAACAATAAAAAGGCTTAAATGGAAATGGTCGGGCCACGTGATCAGAGGAAAGGATAAGTGGAGCAAAATAGTAACACAATGGTACCCAAGAGAAGGTAAAAGGAAAAGAGATAGACAACAAAAAAGACGAGACGATGATATCAGGCAGGTTGCAGGCATAACATGGAGTAGAGTAGCTAGAGAGACGCCAGAATGGAGTAGGTTGGAGGAGGCCTTTGCCAACTGGCAAACGGACTTACAGAAAATAAAGAAGCACCAAAAACGCGAAAAATTTTAAGTTTGTAAAAAAATTGTCGATAGCAGAACTAATACAATTTATTTGCTAAATGGTACAAATACTACTACTACTCAGCTGCATCCGGTTAGACTGGAAGCCGACCCCAAGATAGTTTGGGAAAAGGCTAGGCAGATGATAATCATGGTACGAATACTACCATGGATGGCCTAAATCTTAAGATTTAGGCCATCCATGGTAGTATTAATGTATACATGTATGGCCTAGATTAATCTAGGCCATACATGTTAGTCTTCGTACTGCTTTGCTGTTGTTATTATCTGTGAAAAATTTATATCAGTACGGATTCAAATAAATTATACTGAAGCTTTAGCTTACAGGTACATAATTATTTTCATTAAAATATTTTAACATTATACCATTTACCTGGGTTATTTTAAAAGACAAGGTTTTAACGTTTCAGGTAATTTTAACTTCATTATTTACATTTGAACCTTCCCAACCTTTTTGACCCGTATAGTAGAATGAAAGGCGGTTTACTTAACCTGCAAGTTCATATTCTGTCATATTTTTAATGTTTTTAAAATTATTTCATGTTTTTTTTTCTCAACTAAATAGAAACAAATAATAACACAAATGTTTGAAAAGTAAATACCTTCCTAAGCTAGTTCCTTTTAAATTAACGTTCTCTCATAATTATTTAATTTCTTTCTATGACAGATGACTAAACAGTCATCATCTGTCTAGCCTTTCCCCAAACTATCTACGGTTCGGCTTCCAGTCTAACCGAATGCAGCTGAGTACCAGTATTTAACATGAAGCGACTGCATATCTGACCTCCACAACCCAGTAACTGGGTAATATGATACTCGTTGGTAAGACTGGATGTCCGACTTTTGTCGTCTGACTACTCGTAGAGGACTGTCAAAGATCTACAAATAACAGCCGGGACCAACGGTTTAACGTGCTTTCCGAGGCACGGAGGAAACTCGGTATGTAATTATGGTCACCCAGCGACGGACCAACCTCGGCAAGCACGGCTTAACGTTAATGACCCGTGCTGCTGTTATTATGTAGCCGCGAACTCTCTATAAGTGTTTAGTAAATAATAGATATTATATTGTTTTAGTCATCAAACATTATATTCCCCCAGTAACGGTAACTACATCAGGTTGGTTTTTGATTAGCCGTGAAACTTCCACTATCTTTGATAGACGCAATTAAAATAACTGTAGACTGTGACTTGCAATTTTGTGTCTCCAACCTTATAAACTACTTTTTCAATCACACAAACATTTCTTAAAATACGATATCCGTCTTCACAAACACTAACTGTTTATCAATCCATAACTTCCTCAATCAAGAGCTCACTCCAAATTGGCTCTTTCTCAATCGTTTTTTCATCCATCTTTGTACACCTGCATCCACCCTTTCACCCACCCGTGATAGAGCTAGCTCATCAACTGCGACCCTACTCTACAACGTAAATGGCTCTACAAGAGTTCCGACTCTTTGGTGAGCGACGAAGCATTAAATAACTGGTGGAGCTGTGAGCATTCACGTTGCGATTTTTTTGTTGTCACTTGTGAAGTTGTGAGTCGCAATGAATGGGAGAATAGGGGTCGTAGAAATGTTGTTAGGGAAGTAATATTCATGTTTTTCAAAGGTAGTTTTGTCGGCTCTGCTTTGAAATTATTTGTTAAAAAATATCTAAAATTGGTAATATTGTGTACTGCTATAACGTGCGTGTTAAACATGGTGATCTAATAAGTATGACTTTGAAGTATCACAACTTTATTGACATTTCATAGTTTCTGATAGCCTAGCTTAATCAGTCTACAACGATCTCGCCCACTGTTGGGACACTGGGCTTTTCTCTGTTAGAAGGAGTCAGCCGTAACCCAACAAACATCACACGTCGTTTCTGATTGATAATAACAAAGAGAGCTTCGTAATCAAACTCCTCTATAATAATTTCTGGCAAATCTTATTCGTATTTGATTCAATAAAAGAAAATACTATTGAACTATATGTTTGAACAAAACAATATTGCAACAGCGATACCATGAAAATGCAGCGACTAAAAAGTTGCCGCAATCTTCCCGGACCACGAATGGGAAGCCTTAAAACATTTTGAAACACCATCTATTAGTTTTATACAGTGTGTTTGTTGGAAGGACCGACACAATGTTATGACGCAATATCATGAAATTTAATTCAATCCTCAAACAAATGTTTTTTATGATTTCGTGGTGACATTTCGCGAAATTAATAAAAAATACTATTTCAATTACCATGCCACTTAAGCCATAGGTACCGTAGGTGAAAACTATGGTATGAGTAACCTCCCCTGAAAACTGTATCAGTTCGTCTTTCAAACACCCTGACATCATCATCATCTTCCTGCCCTTGTCCCATATTATTTGGGGTCGGAGCAACACGTCTCTTTCCTCCATTCTCCTCCTTCATTCGTCATGCTATCATTAACTCCTTTTTCATTCATATCATTTTTCACACAATCCATCCATTTTTCCTTTGGTCTTCCTCTCCCTCTCCATCCATCCACAATCTTCACATATTCCAAACATCCTGTATAGTGTATATTATACAGGGCGGAAAAGATACTGACTTAACCACCCCCACATACAAATTTTAAATCGGAAATTAAAAATAAAACTGCTCCTCCTGTTGACCGTGAAGGTATAATTGTACTTTTGTTCAGAATGATGTACTGAATATATATCCATCATCTGCATAGCCTTTTCCTAAACTATCTTGGGGTCGGCTTCCAGTCTAACCGGATGCAGCTGAGTACCAGTATTTTACATGAAGCGACAGCATATCTGACCTCCACAACCCAGTAACTGGGTAATACGATACCTCTTGGTAAGACTGGATATCAGACATTTAGCTTCTGACTACTCGTAACGACTGTCAAAGATCTACAAATGTAAGCTGGGACCAACAGCTTAACGTGCTTTCCGAGGCACGGAGGAAACTCGATATGTAATTATGGTCACCCATCCACAGACCAACCTCGGCAAGCACGGCTTAACCTTAAAGATCGACCTGGGCGGCTGTTATTATTTAGCCATGAGCTCCTGAATATATATGTGGTGGAGTATTTTCGCGTCGGTGTTGCACCTTGTATAGCGCTCATATTTCGCGAGCCGGTATTTACTAGTTTATTTCCCATTCGCGGTCGTAGTAGAAATGTCTGGTTACTGTGAAATAATGCCTAGATTTAGTTGTCGACTAAAATGGGTACAACACTAGCAAATAGTGTAGTCATCTGACATTTATTTATGAAGTGCTGTTCTTGTCAATTTCACTTGTTTTGGTTTTGGACAACTGTGGTAACTTGTTGTCTGAGCTTGTTTGTTTTTCATGGTCATGTCTTTAGTTTCTTGGGGAATTTACTACCCTTTCGTCGTTGCCTGTCATTAAAATGACTGTTACTTTATTTCTAGTCCTCCTACTAATCAATACTTTTTAAGACTTATAAAATACTAGTTTTTGCTCACGGCTTCGCTCGCCTTTTGGTCGTAAATTATGCCACGGAAACGTTTAAAATACAGCTTATAAAACTCGGTAATAATTGAGCTTCCCATTATTTAAAGAATTTTTGGAATCGAATCGGTAGCTCTGAAGATTACCCCCTACATACAAAGTTGACAAGTTTGACGGCGCAGTGGCTAAGCGATTGACTGCTGCGCTGCGACGTCACGGGTTCGATCAAAAATGTTGTTTCGGGTCTGGCTGTTTGTGTATGCGAGTTTAAAGGTTTGTAAACGCACCCACGATAAATTCCTAGTGTGGGGCAATTAAAAAAAAAAGTTACAAGCAAATTTTACCTATGCTGTTATTATTTAGCCACGAGCTCCTTCTATACATAATAGAAGGAGCTCGTGGCTAAATAATAACAGCCGCCCAGGTCGATCTTTAAGGTTAAGCCGTGCTTGCCGAGGTTGGTCTGTGGATGGGTTACCATAATTACATATCGAGTTTCCTCCGTGCCTCGGAAAGCACGTTAAGCCGTTGATCCCAGCTGTCATTTGTAGATCTTTGACAGTCGTTACGAGTAGTCAGAAGCTAAAAGTCTGACATCCAGTCTTACCAAGGGGTATCGTATTACCCAGTTACTGGGTTGTGGAGGTCAGATAGGCAGTCGCTTCATATAAAATATTGGTACTCAGCTGCATCCGGTTAGACTAGAAGCCGACCCCAAGATAGTTTGGGAAAAGGCTAGGCAGATGATGATGTATAGAAAAAGATATTTGCAAGTTTGGAAACAAAATATTGAAAGGTCTGTTGTCAATTTTACTGACGGACGAAACGAGATAATAAAAGGAGATAATAAAATATAATAAAGCGATTGGCAATTATTGCTGACCAGCTTTTGTTTTCGTCTTCTATTGTATTTAATCAAGTTTAACATCAATACAAGTCGAATTTTCAGAAGAAAATAAGATATGAAAAGCGACTATTTTGACAAAATCTCGTTGGAAACAGAGACACTATGGTCCGGTGATTATATTTTATTGAAAACGAAACTGTTCATGGAATAAGTGTGTATTGAACATCATTACAAATTAATAAACGATTGAAGATTCTCCTTAAAACATCGTTATTTTACCATTACTCAGAATCGTTAACAGTCTAGGAGAAACCAATGTTTAGTGCTGATTTTAATTACCTAAATTCATAGTCCCAGTCCTTTAGAACGTAAACATTAATGGCTTACCTTCTTTGAAATAACAGTACCAAACTTTCGTCTTCGTGTATCAAAGCTCACACCGCGCACGCGCCAAATGCCGGTAAAAACATTGAACACTGTGTTTTCCAACTAGACACACGGTGTCATGTTTTCAAGTTTATTTTCCTGCGATTGTTTAAGAAATTCATGTTGTAAAAAGTTCTGTGTTAATTTTGAAATAAAACTTATATTTTAAACTCCTTTGAATTCTAGTGGCATATTCTATTTTTTGGATTGGATTATTTTTATATTTGTCACGTACTTTTGTCTGGACACGATTTTTACCTTTTAAGGTAGGTTTAGGTGCTGTCTGTCTTTAATATTGACTTTATGTGTGGTAGCAATATTGCAGGTGGTCCCACACAATACTTATAAGCCTTTACATTTTTCACGATCGTCAATTGTTATTGGATATCTGACAACAAGGATAATTCATCAATCTTGACTGATTGTCTGACATGCAATTTATTATTGCAATAATTTTAAGATTGTAAAATGATGAAAGATGTCTGAACTTTAACATTTTGCTGAGTAACGTTTCAACCTTAAACACATTTTAACTTTTTTGTTCAATGAAACATGACATACACTTCACAAATTCCAAAACTATCCACTATAAAATAATCTACTACCCAAACACTTAAATCCTAGTACGTAAGTTCCAAAGAGAAGCACACTGCGACACACAAAGTTCAGTGTTTCACCAACCGAGGTGTATTCGGGTTCCACAGAATTGCCAGTCGTTTCCAAGCTTCTGTCGGCCGAGCTCGCACGATCAACTTTTTGCTCCGACTTTTGATCACGAGAAACATTTTTTTTTTTCACAAGTGTCAGTGACTAAAAAGTTTTTATTTAACTGCATTTTTTTGTAAAGTGCCAGTGTTGTGATATTTTTTGGCGGTAAAAGTTTGAGGATATTGTTGAATGAATGGTGAATGTGAGTATTGAATTTTTGTTTTGTTTTTCTTAGTTCTAAGTAACAATGTTTTTGACGGGGGAAAAGTTGCTTGGCTTGCGATAACTGAATGAAAACATTAACAAAAGTTTGTTAGGAACGAATTTAAAATACTGTAGAAGTTCCAAAGGCTTATTTATAGAAAAGAACTTATGTTTCCTGGAGACCTTTTAGTCTTGCAGTCTTTTGTTTTTTTTTTTTGGTTATCACAACAGATACGTAAGATTTGACAGTATATTTTACTGATGAGAAACTTAATCCAGCCATCAGAACGCGGGTAATATTTCAATTTATGTTACATTTTAACTTGTTTATAATAGAAGTTAGAAAAAGTGACATTTTGCCATCGATAACGAAGCCAAATTACTGAAAAACTTATGTCAATATTGAAAGTTTACGTTGAAATTAACCATAAGGCACGAAATGCTTTGAAACTTATTGTCACTTGTCTACGTCCTCTTACTCGTCACGTATTGTGTACTGTTTACAAATTAATTGATAAGTATTCAAGTGTGATCAGTTGTCGTCATTGTAAATTTGTGGTAAAATGAAATACCTAAGTGGTTTTTGTAGAATTTAAGTTGCTGACTCAATACAGTCATGAGACTTTTAAATAGTATTGGTGATAAAGATTCAAGGTATAGTTTTAGTTCATTTCTATTGCAGAAGTACTAGCAAGAATTTCATCTTAGTCAAAATAAAAAACCAAAACATCTCAAATAATTAATTCAGAATAAATTCCAGTAGAAGTAGTTGAATGTCCACTCATACAAATATAGTATGAGTGGACATACAACCGATTATTCAAAAAAAATCTTTGACATGGCGAACTAGCTGCTATAAAACAGTAATAAATAATAGAATATGTCTCTATATAATATGACTAGTTTAGTAGCGTACTGAAGTCTTGAATTGATTGATTCAAACAATGCCGATCGACAAGACGTTCGCCATAAATAAAACTATGACATTGTTTCATTATTATTTTTTACAATGACTACCAAAGATACAATGGCATTCAAATATAATAGTTAGGTGTCTTCTTATGGATATAGATAATCTTGTTAATATAAAAAAAAATCTAGCCGGGAACAATTATGAATTTTCTAGAACAGTGGCTATCGTTTTCAAATCGTTCCATTATCGTACACTACTGTTAGTAGGTACTATCTAAAATCGAATGTTAAGTCTACCTAACATTCGATTTTCAATAGTTATATGTTAATCAAATACATTTTTGACATAAGAGTCATCGTTATCTCTTGTCGAACATAACCATAACGTCACGGTTTGGTAGATGCTAACAAGTACATCCAGATTTCGCCAATTATATTTAAGTTCCATGTAATAGGGGGCGAGTCTATTGCCATCAACCGGGCACAAATCCAGGCTGCATTGCTGCTACTGAGAAATCTCTAATAGAAAAATCCAATAACACTTGCTCATCAGTCACACTTGCCTTTGTAGTCTGGTTGAATGTGAAAAGTGTGAAAGGTGTGAAATGAATTAAAGTTACTTTCAACCAGAGATACTGATGACAGCCTCGTGGTCATGATTTGATTTTGGGTGTGAATGGTAGAACAGAAACGGAAGAAATTCAGACGACCTAGACATTTTTCGGGCGCAGTGGTGGCAGCACCGACTGAGAGCAGCGGTGGCCAGAGGTGGCAGCCCCGACTTACGAGCAGTAAACCGTGGGTTCGAACCCAGGCAGGCGCATTCATTATCATCATCATCATTTCAGCCCAAAAGACGTCCACTGCTGGACATAGGCCCCGCCCAAGTGTCGCCACATTGACATTTTGGGGGGTGTATACTCGCCACGCTTGGCAGGCGGATTGGCGATCGCGGTACGGTTTTTACAAAAGGACAGAGAACGCTGCTGCCCATTCTCTGGCAAGCCCCTTAGTCCCCTCTAACGACACCACGGGAAGATATGGGACAGTGCTATTCTTTACGTCCGACACCATACAGAACAGGCAGGGGCATAACTTTGTGTAATTTATTTCATCACCGCTGCCTGCAAAACGGTGAAGGAAAACATCGTGAGGAAACCGGCATGCCCTAGAACTAAAAATTCGCAGAAATGTGACATCTACCAACCCCACACTGGGCCCGCATGGTGGATTACAGCCCACTCCTTCTCATTGAGAGGAGACCTGTGTCCCAGCAGTGGGAACATTATAGGCTGTCCTGATGATTAGAGGCTGAGATCTTTTTCTAGGTCGTCTGAATTTCTTCCGTTTTCAATTTAGTCTGGTTTTTCTACCACTCACACCCAAAATCAAATCTCCATAAAGAATGTTGTAAAAACTGCGCACAAACTTTAATACTAGCAGCTAACAAATAAACGTTGGCAAATAAATGTGGAATAGGCGTGCTGTTGTTAAATGCCTCACCCTGTACCATAATGTTAATGTTTTGTTACAATGTACTAGATTCTTTACGTTGGTAGTAAAATACGGATTTTACTTACTTTAAGATTCGTTGACACGGAGCATTTTAATTGTGTTGAATGCAAGCTATTCATGTTATTCTCAAAGTTGTACTGTGTTAACAATGTTTTGGAGGTTATCTATACTATATACCATACCAATAATAAAGCTGAAGAGTTTGTTTGTTTGTACGCGCTAATCTCAGGAAATCCTGGTCCGATTTGAAAAATCCTTTCAGTGTTAATTAGCCCATTTATTGAGGAAGGCTATAGGCTATATATTATCACGCTACGACGAATAGGAGCGGAGCAGCCATGAAAAATGTTGCGAAAACGTTGCGCGGGACAGCTAGTTTTTCATAATGATTTATTTCTTTCTTTCTTTACTGACTCTTTGGTTTAGTGGTCGCTAGTTCTAATGTATAATGTTGAGTATGAGGTACTGGGGTTCAATTTTTAGATCGGGCAAAGTATAATTAGATTTTTTCATCAGAAATTTTGTAGCAATCTAGAGCTTTTGTTTCGTGCCCTGTTGATGGCAATAGGCTCGCTCCTATTACATGTGACTTAAACATAAATGGCGAAATATGATTTTACTATAGGTACCTTAGCCTTACCCTACGCTGAATACAGGCCTGACTATTATTTCCTCTCATGCCTCATTATGGCCCAGAATATACATGGACAAAATGCATGCAAGTAGCTCACATGTCATTGTACCATAACTACGTCTTATCGATGATAGCATGAGAACTTAATGATATACCAGATTCTTAAATACAGAGTGTAAACGGAATTTTCACGAAGATCAACCAAGAATTCCATCAAACTAAGTAGATAATATCATAATCTGCCATCTGCCTAGCCTTTTCCCAAACTATCTTGGGATCGGCTTCCAGTCTAACCAGATGCAGCTGAGTACCAGTATTTTATATGAAGCGACTGCTTATCTGACCTCCACAACCCAGTAACTGGGGAATACGATACCCCTTGGTAAGACTGGATGTCTGACTTCTGGCTTTTGACTACTCGTAACGACTGTCAAAGATCTACAAAAAAAATGACAAGCCGAAATGACAGCCGGGACCGACGGCTTAACGTGCTTTCCGAAGCACGGAAGAAACTCGGTATGTAATTATGGTCACCCATCCGCGGACCAACCTCGGCAAGCACGGCTTAACCTTAAAGATCGACATTGCGGCTGATATTATTTAACCACGAGCTCCTCTATAAGCTAAGTAATAATGCACAATAATTATTGCTGGGAAACTAACTTTTTTGGTGTGCAAAATCACGGTTTACGGTAGAGCTGAACGTAACGCTCTCCAAAAAATTACACACACACACATTTTTGGGGGCCATAAAAAAAAATGATTTTATTTTTTACCATGACCTATAATAATTATTTCCGTAACTAGAAGGTTTCTGTTATGATCCAAAACAAAAAAATAAATTGCATAGGAAAAACAAAATGCCTCTCAGCTTGTGGCGGTATTTTTCACTCCTTAGGTATTTTTGTGCAACTTTTTAGCATGTAAGTTCCTGGTTTTAAAGATCCACGCCTCGTGCCGGAAGACTTCAAAGCGAACTACGAATACCTACAGACTAACAATCAAAGCTTTTTTATATTAACACATTTGGCAATTAAAAATATTCGTACTATTAATATTTTTTACTGTACAACTTATATTATTATCACTAATTATATCTACAGTTCTTTGGTGAATATTGGCGAGTCATGGGCCATTGTGTGTACGATGGCGAGACATGAAGGCTAAGGATTAATGATTATGTGTTTTGTACTTTGAAGAAGTATGTAGGCTTTTACGATGTGATTTACTCGCAGAATATAGAATAATAATTTCTCAACTAAATAAGACATTAATTAACGACGCAAAAAGCCCTTCGCAATAAAATTTCTTCGAGATTTGTTCAGGTAGCGTACCATGACCTCTTAAAGCAGTATTGTTTTAGTCTTATTCCAGAGTGGGAAAGAGATGGCGCTAGACGTCCTCTCTAGCTCCGTCTCTTTCCTACACTGGAATAAGAATAAAACAATACTGTTTTAAGACATCATAATAACAAACCTGTTTAAAGAATTTCCAAAAAAAAGTGTAAAAGATTAAGGTTTCTGATCTAGATTTGGTTATAATTCTGTATGCTACGAATTCAAACGATGTTGGCTTAATTATACACGACAGCAGACGTGATGTTATTGTTGCTCAAAAAATCCACATTAAAACATCTAGACATCACCAATGACTTGACTTTGTGGGGCCAGAATGTCAGGTGTGTAGCATAATCTAACAACCCTAAAGGTAACTAAATACAGTTTAAAACATAGAACTCGTGTTGATCGCGCGATGACCAATCAAGCGATGCAAAACCAGTTTATGCGGATCGCTCCATATACGGGAAATCTATACATGACAAGGCGATGTTATACTGGAAAATATTACTTGACATAGAGCAATATTAGGTACATCAGTTTGGGAGAATACCCACCAATACTACGCAACTGAACTTTATTGAATGATTGATTCATGTGACAATTAAATTTAGTCGGCGCACCATAATCGGTCATCCCAAACGAACAGGGTCATGATAACGTTAAACTTTTAGATTAAACATTTTATTTTTGTAACTAGCTGTGTACCGCGGTTTCAGTCGCCGTTTCTGTTTTTCTTTTTTTCATTTTTCTTGGCACCTACCTAAGGGTCGTAGCATGATGTTAAATAGCATTTAACCTTCCTCAAGAATTGGGCTATCAAATATGAAATCCGACTGGTAATTACCAGACGACGTTCGATATCCACACACAGCGCCGCAGTCGATCGCTCAACCACTGCGCCAACCGTGCCTTCAATATCAGGTATATATCTTTTGCAGATGACAGCATCGACAATCGATTAATTCTAACGCTTTACTCCATATAACCGCGTGTAAGTACATCTGTGCCCTAATTTTCGTAATTAAATACGATTTATCAGGAAACATGTATGAAGATTTATGGATGGTAATAAATTTTATATTAATAACTTGCATGTGCTGCGCTGACCCAATACTACTGCATATGTACAGTTGTTAACAGAATCTATCTATACTTCTATATTATAGTAGGTAACTAGCTGTCCCGCGCAACTTCGTATGCGTCACATTTTTCCCGTTTTCGCAACATTTTTCATTGCTGCTCCGCTCCTATTAGTCGTAGCGTGATGATATATAGCCTATAGCCTTCCTCGATAAATGGGCTATCTAACACTGAAAGAGTTTTTCAAATCGGACCAATCAGAAACCAACCAATCGGATCAATTTCTGAGATTAGCGCATTCAAGCAAACAAACTCTTCAGCATTATTATTAGTATAGTATAGTATATATATATATATAGATTAGTATAGATATAGATGAGCTTTGTAACAATTTTGGAATACATTTTTTTTTGCATTTTGTAAAATTCCTACTGACGCAGATTGTTAGCAAGCATGTAACTACTTCATGCATAGGCAAGCCCTAACCCACTAAGCCTGATTTTCTTTGTAGGTATTCCGGCATTTAGGACGATCATAAAAAAAACATTGCTTAACATGGAGAGGTGTATTTGTTATACAGTTTTATTGTTAGTGTGTGCTCATTCTTATTTATTTTATGTTTTGCGTTAAACGTACATAATCACGTAAACAGTCAGGTACACCTTCACGAAGATATTTCTTAATGGTAGGTTGGGCTTAACACAAATTGCCAAAGCACGACAAAGTTCCTATAAAACAACACGGACCACAATTGAAATACTAAACAATTGAAAATAATAATAAAACCTACACCACTAAATGAGCTTACATATTCAACAATACAGTACGTTTCCTCGCAGAAAATAAGTCAAGGAGTTTTTTTTTAAGAAGAAATTTTATATTGATCTGATTACATTATCACTAACAAAATCAACAAATAATCCCTTCAAATATTACTATTACTCAAAAATTATAAAATTTTCTCCAACATACAAACGCCGATAGAATCATTATTTCTAACAAAACGAACGTCTAAACTCTGAGTTAAAATTAATTTCCTTCCTTCATTAGTGCGCAGATCTGCGCCCCAACAATTAACCGGCAACGTCGGGTACCTGGTAACTTCTAACGAACGCCTCAATACTTCAGCAAGTTTAGAAGAATTAGTTGATAAATGTCCCTAATGAGCAATCGATTCGGGTTGACTGTCATTATAGAATTTATTAGTGTACAGTTGGTACTTTTGGCAACAACTTTTCCTTTGGTGAAGGATAAATTTTAATAAATTTTGTAGTCAAGCAGTCTTCGTTTTGAGCTTCTCGTAATCGTATAGTAACTTGTCCAGTCGCTGATTACAACACGTCATCATCTGCCTAGCCTTTTTCTAACAATATTGAGGTCGGTTTCAAGTCTAACCGAACTGAAGATCGACTCGAGATTAATAACAAAACACAACATTAACACCTTAATAACTTATACAACACATCAGTAAAGTTCATTTACAGGGTGTAACGGAAAGGGTATATACATACTTAAGGGTGTGCTACAGACCATCAAACTGAACATGTTTCTCCATCAGACAAACATCTTAATAGTGAATAAATTATCTGCTCCCCATACAAAATTTCAATACCTATTAGACCCAAATGTATGGGGCACCTGATATTTTTTTTGATACGATTTTTGTCCGATGGAGAAACATGTTCAGTTTGATGGTCTGAAGCACACCCATAAGTATGTATATATCCTTTCCGTTACTCCCTGTAGAGTCGGAAAATACAGGAGAAAATATTATCACTTGTAGCCGTATAACGATATGATACTTGTAACATGATCAAAATAAGCTGTTCCCAAGAATCTGTAATAAAAACGTTTATTTAAAACCGTCTTTGCTTAATGTTCGATCTTGACTCGAACATTAAGCAAAGACGGTCCTGCCGTTCAGCTTTTAAAGGAAGATTTTAAATGCTGTGTTCTTCAGAAAACGTGATTATGTAAATAAACTTCTGTTGCCAACCACACCAATAATTCTTAAGACCACACCACACAACGCGTTGCTATTCCCAGCACTCAATGTCAGGTGTATGAGCACTCATTTCATTGCTAATGCTCAACTTAAGTGCTCAACTTAAAGATCTATTACGCATAAGTTGAGCACCATTGTCTAAGAGAACAACAATGGACACTTTAATTCCTTCCAATTGATTTGTTAGACTACTGTTTAGAATTTTACTATCTGTTTACGCCAGTGTAATATTTGGAAAATGTATGTAGTTATTAGGGCAATGTTTACTTTTGAGCTGTGATCGTAAGGTGTGAATGTGAAGTATTAAAATGGTTATTTTGTAGTACCACCATGTACTAACCAGTACCTACTTCGTTAATTGACACTGCTGAAAATAAGGATACACAAGGAAGTATAATATGTTACTTAAGTCTGGCGTCAATCAGACTGCAACGCCCAATAATGATGATTACTATAACATCACCAATAGGTTTTTTAAATATTTTATTAAGTATTCAACATAACATTGTTACAAATCCCTTTGAAAATACCGGTTTAACAGCGGTATGCCAAATCTCCTATTTTGATAATATGTGTATGACTGTGTGTAGTGTTATTCGGTTAACCATCAGGAATTTCTCAGTAGCAGCCACGGAGTCTGGATTTCTGCCCGGTTGATTGCGATAAGCATGCCCCCCATTTCATATTAGGTACACCTCTGTCTATCATTCCCTTCGGGATTATAGGCATGATGTTGAGCTGAGCCGAGAGTTGCAACCCACCGATTGCATACAAATTTCAGCTCGGCTTTTATTAGACATTAATATGCCGTTGTTTAGTATTGCAGAAAGTGGGCATTAATTGCACACGTCCGACCCTGCACACAAGTTAATAAACTAAGCAGCTCTGTTCACCCCTCAAACCAAAAGCAACAAAAGTTTCACATGACAAAAAACAAACACTTTTTCACACCAAAAACCCAACCAAACTGCTCCAGTTGAATCGTGATCTCCATTTTACGACCCCGAAAGTTCGTTCTCTGAATAAACAAAATTACCACAGTTAGAACAATGAAGCATTGTGAACGAAGGGCGATGGTGTATGTGTTAATTTGTTACTACACCGACCCACATGAGCGCAGCGGAAAGATGTATAGACGATATTAGATGAGTTGAAGGTGAGGTGTGATGCAAAGCAGGCTATTGTACTAGAGCATAATGATCTGCAAATTAAAAAAGGTATAACGTTGATGTGATATCACTATTTAGTATGTAATTAGTGTGTAAACCTCTAGTGATTGTCTATGATGTATGTCCGTCCGGTACGTGACTCTGGTCACCATAACTTGGTCTCAACCCGTTTGCGATACTCACGCAGTCTACTACGCACTGTCTGTATATATTGTAACCTGTGTCCTGTGGGAATAAAACATAGTATATACAACGGTATCTTTCATTGCTACTACTGAATAACAAACGTAAAGTGGGATGAATAACAATGATAGTTAATGCAAGAGAAACTAATATAGCATCAAACTTGCATTCCTGAAGGTTAAAGCTGAGGGGTACCTAGCAAGAAAACCCATATTTCGCCAGTTATGTTTAAGTCCGATGTGATAGGGGGCGAGCTTATTGCCATCAACTGGGCACAAATCCAGACTCTGTGGCTACTACTGAGAAATTCCTGATGAAAAACCCAGTACAGACCTCCGTGGCTGCTGCTGGGACTGATGGAAAACTCTAGAACCACAAATTATCACACAACTGTCCTGCCAAACTGAATCAAATATGAAGATCTATCTAAAAGTTCTCTGTATTCTCGAATAGCCTGAATACTGATGTATTCAAGCCATTCGAGAATACACAACAAATTCAAACTAATAACTAACTAACAATATACCTCATATTCAAACACAATTCTAAAAAAAAAAAACAACCACCACACAACGATATCTATCATCTACTCAAACAAAAACGCTTCAAACAAACCTGGCACAAAAGAAAAAAAAAACACCTCTTAACATGCATGCCACATAGCTAACAGGCATCGAACTTCGATCAATAAACTGTACCTGTGTTGGTACTGTCTTCCCATGGTGATAATTAACATTAACGCTACACGACTAATTACACTTCATATGGAGTGAATCGGAAAGAAGTTTTATTGTTTTTTTGTTTCGTGACTTGCTACTTCCTTCTCACACATTGATTTTTTAATATGGATAGGTGTCGGAAATCGTAAATGTGCAGCTATTGACAAGTACTAAATATATCAATTAGGAATACAATGGACAGCTATTTCCATCGACATATTTAAATTTTTCTGGTTGAGGCGCCACTGCCATAAAAGTAAATGCAAATACGACCCTAGTTGTTGAAGGAGTCAATTCTAGAATTCGCAAATAAAATATACAAGGTGTTGTTTTGCATCGTCGTCAAATTGCAGGAGGTTGTCACAAAAAACATCAGTAATAAAATAAAATTACGGTACCTAGTTAATTATTAATACACGCTGCTTTTTTTGTTGTTTAAATTTATCAGTATTTCAGAATAGCTCTGAAATTATCGCATAAACGTTTGTATTGTTTGAATGTGTGAAAGCGCGGTTATACTAGTAGGGTGAGGATCAGACGGCCGCGTTGAAAACATGGGTAGGTCACATATTACCGAGTTCCGTAAATAAGAAAAAGAAATACCTACCCATTTTATTATTGATTCGGGTCAAGAATCATTAGCAAAGTTACCTCCTTGAATTTGACGAGGATGCAAAACAACACCTTGTATTGAAGCGTGACTTCATCGATGGCTTTACAATCTAAAGCTACGTTAAGAAGCCCATAAGTGCATAGGAATCTATCAATTGATCATTGTTTCTTATTTAAAGAATCTTCAATGTTCTTACCGAGCCAAGTTTTGCAAAACACGATACCGTTACAAGACTTAAAACAGCAAAAGATGCAAAAACCATAATCAATCACTTCACCACAAACATTGGCAAAACACATTTGATAAAATAAATAAAAGCAATCAAGTTTCTAATTTCAGCCACGTCAAATTAACAAATGAACATACGAGAACTGAATACATTGAAACAGAAAAGATTATTAATGATAGCATTCATAGAATGAATAGACTATTGAACAGATGCCGCTTTCTATAAGGTTTATTAGTAAATTGTGTTCTACTGAAACTAATTTATAATTTAAGCTTGTGTATTAGCTTGTTTCTTGTATTGGCAACATGCGTCTGCTTGTCAAGAAATGGGCATTCATAAGTAAGTTACAATTTATGGTCAATTGATGACATTAATTCAAACGCGAATCAATTATGTTTGTGTCTATTCATTAAAATCAATAGTGCGATGATAGTAATAAACTTGATCGTTAAGCTGTTTATTCGTCCGTGATATAATGGGCTCTAGTATAAGAGGAATGACTATCGTCTCTTCCTTTGCTGTCTTTAGGGAAATCAGGTGCGCAATATTAAGTTTTTCTGAATACATAGAGCAAAGTCTTTGCGATCTGCAATGCCTATTGCATCGCGACCATTCGCAACGTACAGACGTGCTCGTTAGCAATATTTCATTAAAACAGTAACAGTGACCTTCTTTTAATTTTTGCAAAGTGTACAGTTTAGTAAATAATGAAAACATTTACGTAGTGAACCTGTTGAAAAATGGAAAACAATAGTCCAGTGCAACATAATGGCTCGCCAGCAAAAAGCCTCTCGCCGGACTTCTCCATACCTGTTGTATCCACGCCCGATATCCAAAAATGGATGTCATCTATTGAACAGCAGTTAAATGAGGTTTGCTCTATTGCCACAGATGGCAAACTCAACTCGGAGCAGAAACTGAAAATAACAAACCTATGCCGCAAAGTGGAATCCGGTACTTCTCAAATGGCAGTTCTATATCAGGCTCTGAAGCAGAAAGCACTGCAAGCCGTCAAAATTATCGATGACCTAAATGAAAAACGCACCTTGACCGATCAAATTTCTGAGCTGAAGCAGGCAATTGAGGACACTGGTACGAAGGGAAGTACATCATTTGCTGACATGGTTAAGAAGGGGTCAAATGATTTCGTTCGACCAAACAGTTTGAGCTCTGTAGCCATTTATCCCAGCGATAAATTAAAGTCGAGTGACGAAACGAAAAACCTCGTTCAACAAATTATACGCCCTGATCAAATGAAGCTGCATGTGCGTGGAGTCCGCAAAACGAAAGATGGAGGTGTTATAATCAGCACGGAAACCAAACAGGATGCTGATAAACTAAAGCAAGCAGTCCTGTCAACATCTGGACTTACAGCCGATGAACCTAAAAAGCGCAAACCGCGGATCACGGTCGTAGGAGTGCCGACTTCTTTAGCAGATACTGATGTCCTTAGGTGCATTTACGAGCAGAATGTAGCCGATAAGTTTCCAGAGATGTCAATGGATTCCTTTTTGACCGTGGTTAAGTTCAGCCACAAATCCGGTAAGAAGGATGCGATGACCTGTAACTACATTATCGAGGTTCCAGGCAAGATTCGAAAAGCCCTAATATCTCAAGAAAGGCTTTTTATAAACTGGACTTCTTGCCCTGTCAGAGATTTCACTCTAGTTACCAGATGTTACAAATGTCAACAATATGGCCATGCAGCCAAATCATGCAGAGAGGTCAACTCTACTTGCGGTCACTGCGGAGAAGCAGGACACTCGCTGTCAGAGTGCGAGAAAAAAGCGCTCTCACCTACATGTGCAACTTGCTCGCGCTTTAAAAAGCCCAATAACCACAAAACGGGGGACACTGAGTGCCCTGCTAGGAAAATAGCAGAATACAGGTATATCAACTCGACGACTATGGAGGCGCGTAAAGCGTCATACTCTGGGTTAGACTTCCGCGTTGATACGCCTGTCGATGACACAACAATAACAGACTACTGTGCTGACCTACTCATCAATTTTTGCTGTCTACGCACAATGACATTAGTCGCTAGCTGTAATAATCGAAAACAAACAAGAGTGCCTCGACTGTGAATTTTTGATCCATGGACTTTAATCGAATTTATGTTTCTGCTGACGCTCATTTTTCCCTGTTAATATTACGTGTTTTAGTTCTAATTCATAATAAATAAAACTGTAATAGTGTTTAAGTTAGTTAGGTTTACTATATCAAATGTTTCTAATTTGATCACTTTAAGATGTTAAATATTGTTTTAAAAATCTGTTGTCCTGTAAATAGTATATTGTTTGAGCTCCTTTCGCCTGTGATACAGGATTTTCCTAGTACAGGCATCGAATATTGTGTGACCTACATTGTTTAATTAAGATTATTTTTGTATTTGACCCATTTTTGGTTCTGAATAAAGATTTATTATTATTATTATCTTGGTACAATATTGAATATTTTCTACTGATACTGTTCAGCAAAAAAGTTTGAAGTATTTTTGTTTCTTTTTTTTGTATTAAAATTAAATATCGAAAACCGAAAATAATAAATGACTTGGAACTGTTGATTTACTTTGTTCCAAATCTTCTTATTCCAAAAATTACTTTAAGCTTGAAGTATTACAATTTAATTGCCATGAATAATTCTGAGACCGAACATTCGCCAAGACAGAAGCTATCCCGCAAATAAACAGTTTCCTTGAAAGCATCAAACAGAAAAAATCTTTGTCTCCAACATGATTCATTCATGAGTCAAGTAACATACTTGCAAATGAGATCATGTAAATAGCTCTAACTATTATAAAGACTGCCATATCAGTACTAATAACAATATAAGTTCGACGCCCTTTCCGATATACGTGAGGGAAATAACTATGCATAGCGAACCAAGAGTATATAAACCATTGAAGCGGTCACCATGACCAATGAAGTCGGAACTTACGACCGATCAATAAAACCTCCAACAGCTAAGGTAATGAAGAAAGAGGAAGCTCAAATTAAACTGGCGCTAGAAATACCCATAGTCGAACGTGGATTTATAACGATTGTGTGCAACGGAGACGTTTCTACGAAACAAAATAACTTTGAAATGTGTCGAAGCATGACATAATGAATTCTCGTTTGTAAGTGGCCATTTGTACCGTATAATCGAATAGTGTAATGTGAGAAATATAAATGTTAGATGTTTTATTTTTAGAGGAAATTTTGTGTTTTTATTCACTGGTTTGAATATGTATAGGGCTTATTTATTGTGGTTTCCTTATTTACAGGTTGTGTGTTATTTAATTTCATGGGATATCTCGACGTCATTCGTCGTCATTAATTCTGTTTTGCTGTCTTATAAGAATTGCAATGAAATGAATCATTACGTTTATCCCTGCTCCCGCAGTCAAAACCACGCCAACTCCCCATACCGGTTGCGAAAGTCATTTGAGGAAAATGGATTGTGCTCTCTACTTATCAATCCTTCACTTACAAACTATGACTTAGCACTTTGCCTGCACTTATAGACAATCATAATCTTACAAACTTGTACTGTCGATCATTCAACGATTGTATCTGTTTAGAAGGATTCCATAACTAAAAATGAAGTTGTGGGGTCCATAGAATAAGGTTCTTAATCAGTAAAGTGTATTTGATGAATTGCCTAGCGACATAAATGTGTCACCGAGCGCACTCTCTATCATGCATACGATGCGCTATTGACCCTAAAATACTTTAAAACAATAAAATATATAAGTGGTATATTAGTTCTTGACGGCTGGACATTGTCGTCGAGTTGTCGGTAAAGCGCTTACAGCCTGCGGTCAATTTGTGGTGACAGCTTGGATTAAAGCGCTGTTATCGCTTTGTTGACCCTAACACTGATGCATATTAGGATATACCTATGTTAAAAAAACATGGAACCGGGGGAGGCCTTTGACTTAGTAGTGTTTAAAATATAGTTGCTCAAATCCACAGGCTCTATATATCAGTTTAAGATACTATCAGCTGCCATTATTAGCCATTTTGCAAAATAACTCACTCACCCCATAATTTCCCCAACTAGCCTCATAAATTCTAACTATTATAAACAAATTACTATCAATTTTCACTCCTTTATCTTCCATTGCTTAATGTTAAAGCGTTATTGTTTACGATAATGCTGGACCGGACAAACATATTGCACCTTTATCTACCAACATTTGACATTTGACATCGCTATCTTCTAGAAAGTGTCATACAAGCAGTTGTTCATTCTTATCAGTTGAATTTGCAATTAATGCTTGGTCATTTAACGTGAATGGCGTTCTTACAATGGTTTCATTGTTTGATGTTGGATGCTATTGTCCTTATTTTATTGCTTTTGTATCATCTTGTACTAAGTTCTGTTTTTATTTTGTGATAGTTGGTTCTTCATCTTTTTCTTCTTCAATAGGCCTTTATGCAGCAGTTATTCAGTGTTATCGCTCCTGTTTATGATTATTGATGACGTTGACCTTCTATGTCCGGTTGTTAGTCGTTTTACTTTTTGCAATTTATGAGATGTTTTTTGGGTGTGTTTTATAGATGATGGTTCTCACACTTCAATGCCATAACTATCATCTTATGCCCAATTAATCGTAACCTTCATTAAATTTATTGCATTGCCTATCAAGTATGTAACCAACCTATCCAGAGGTGTTAAAAACACTGATCATAATTCATTATTAATTCTTGTTGCCTTTGCTTCGTGCTAATTAAGTGATTGGTGCGAAGATAAATCAGTATTATAACGATTATTGCTTATTGATTTATTTCAATGACATAAAGCTACAGAGAGCAATTAATTTATTAAATGGAACTATGGCCGGGAAGCTGTACAAATGAGTAGAAACATTAGTAGTTGACGCTTCGTTTAATGGTCAGGCATTTTCTACGGCTTTTGTTCTAAGTATTTCGAAGCGAACGGCGAGTTCTGAGAAAGAAAACTGCACGGTAACGATTTCCGATAAAATGTTCTAGTTTCATGTGATATATTTGTGGGAATTTTAGTTTCACGTGTATTTATTACTTTTAATGGTGAAGTATGGGATCTCTAATATTCCAAACGGACTAGATATTGCTATTAGACTTGGTGGCCAAATACTCTGATTTGAAAAGCTTTAATCATGCTGCTCTTTCTCATGTCTTTCTTCTTCCTAGCGTATGCGTATCTTTCTCTCTCACACACACATTTACAACGATATAAGCAAACTAGACAAGAATTTACAAAGTCGATTCGAAAACAATGCTCAAAGAACACACACAAAGTCTGCCGCTATTCGCATTGTCACTACCTTAGCAATTCAAATAGACAAAACGGGAAAATCAACAACCAAATCATGTAGATTCAAATTTTATCGATTGGAATCAAACATTCTCCGTAACAGAACCTATGTTTATTCAAATCACATCGATCCTTTACAAACGTACCATTTGGAACTCAAATATTGATTCTGGTCAAAGGAGATTATTTGATCTCCACTCGCTTCGTTCGGAAGTGATTACTTTCTTAGAATGGGTGTTTGATGTTCGACAAATATTCGAGATGAATTTCGGTGGTCGTTTTTTTGTCTGCAAGTGTCAATCTTTGCTGTAAAATGCTTGCATTCAATCTGTGCAAAATATATATATAAAGAGGAATTATCAGATTTAGTGCGACAAAATAGAATATTAAACAAGCTTTCTAAAGTGATTTTTATTATTTAGAACACCGAGTGCTCACAGCTTTTTTAAGGAAATTTCCAAACGCCTAGTTGACGCTTCCTGTGACCCAAGGGCTGGCTTTTATATTGCCATACAACGTGGCAATGCTGCCAGTTTGTTGGGCACATTACCCGCTGACAGCTTTGAGGAGGAGTTTTTTGACGCCCTTTTATAGTTTATTGTTATTTTAGTTATTTAATTTATTAGTTTGTTAATGTCAATGTGTAGTTTGTAAATCGTTGTAATGTATAAAGTAGTTATTTAAATAAAAAATAATTTAGAACATATTGGAAAACTTTGGATGAATGGCTGTTTGTTACTCAATCACGCCAGGACGGCTGAACGAAAGTTGGCATAGAGATAGGTTATATCTTACACGTAGACATCAAAATTTCCACCCGAATTATGTCACGGGCAACGGCTAGTCAGCTATAATAACATCATTATTTACAGTCAATTTTTAATAGCAAACGGAAGCTCTTCTCGTCCCTATTTCAACAAACGAGAGATTTCAAAGTATTAATATTTAATTAGCTTTCTCTTTGCCCTTCGTACTTAAAACCAGGCCAGTCCTCATAATTAGCGAGATTATTCGAACAAAATTACCTCAGACTAAAGTCGGGCATTAGGACTGGAATGTTTATAATCAAATTGTCCTTCTTGCCAACAAAACAAGGACGAGACGCTTAGGCATTGTAATCTCGACTAACTGACTCACTCGACCCCTAACAAGATTCCTGAGAGCACCCACACAGTACTGTTGCCATTTGCTAATTTCTGCTTTGTCTAATTGCTAAGAATAGCCACGATTACATTGCGACACAACTAGAACTTCTCTTGACTGTCTTTTCCGATCCATTGCCAAGTTCATTACCATCTTCGTTCTCAAATCTGGTGTTGAACGAGCGATGTAGAGGTTTGAATTTGAAGTTCTCGTCTGTGATGGGATCGTTGCGGTTCCGATGCGGGGTAGGGCCTAATTGAAAGTTACTTGGTGGAGTGACAGGGGCCGTTAAGTCAGCCAGTGGCCGCAGCGCTGTGTTGTTGCTTGTCAGATTAACGTGCCTCCCTTGGCGCCTTTGCGTTTAACTGTGTAACAAACTAGCATTGTCTAAAGGGCAGTATTTCTGGAGTAACGAGGCTCTGGTTCTATCAGTGATTTTGTTACTTATAGCTGCTGTTGTTGTTGTATGTTTACTTTAAACTGACTAATTGAACTGTGAACAATGGAACTTGTTTGCTGGAGGTGCATTAATTGATTGAGATTATGTTTGTTTTCCTAAACCTGCAGTGTCCACCGAAATTATGATTATAGCTATCATCTCCTCATACTTATTAAGTCATAAGTACGAGGAGATAAACATAACCAATTTTATGCTTGAGTTGGGCTGTTAAATTAGGTGTCTCTTTCCTCATGATTTCTAATCAAAGTTCAGCTTCGTTTTACGTCAACTACTAAATTGAGACGTTGTCGTGCGTTCGATGTCACGAACACGCATTCAAATTCAGAAGCTATCTATACTATATAGCTAGTTTAGCGATAGCAGATAGGCGATCCATTGCAGTAAGCCCACTAAAGGGTAATATAAAAACATTACATAGATGTACTGTAATATTCTGATTGTCTCGTTGGTCTATACCGCAACCGCTACTGCTTAACAATGTTCTGTGTTCGATTACCAGGTCCAAGTGTTATTGGATTTCTCATTAGCAGGTCAACATCTGTGTGCGGTTGATAGCAATAGACTAGCCCCTTAATACGTCTGACGTACTGACGGCTTCCACGCAATCATGCGGAAGAAAATAGCGTCTCTGGCAGCTAGAACCCGGGCCAGTGGTAACAGCATCCTAAAAACAGTGGCCGAGACTGTGTTTTCCCCTTTTATGAGGAATTTTGTGGAGAAGATGACCGAGTGTTCTTTTTCTATGCAAAATGCTTCTCAAACTCATTGTTATTATGTACTAACACTAGGTAAAACGTATGTTACTAACACTATGGATTTCTGTTATCCGATTATTGAAAATAAATAAATAATAAAATAATAATGCCTTTGGCATTAAGTCCGTCTCTGTAAATTGTACTTGAAGTGTTAAATAAATGAATAAATAATGAACAAGTTGAACTAACTTACTAAACCTTTACGTATTACAGATACCTCCACCTTGGCCCTACCAATCGGCGCTTAACAGTCGTGATATTATCTCATGTTTTAATTCAATAACACACATAACTCCCTAGTTCGATACACCATTCGTTTCATAACAAGTACCGACCCACTTATCGTCACAAACTTT
Source organism: Cerastis rubricosa (assembly GCA_949152445.1). Taxonomy (NCBI): domain Eukaryota; kingdom Metazoa; phylum Arthropoda; class Insecta; order Lepidoptera; family Noctuidae; genus Cerastis; species Cerastis rubricosa. Next base: position 2,691,138 of record OX424529.1, read on the forward strand.
CATTCGTTAACTCACAGCTGACAGTGTTCCGGTGTAGTTACACTTAAGTTTCCACAAGGAACGAAAGTTGACAATTTAACTGTTTAATGACTTGGACAAGTTTCGTCAAAACTTCGGAGTTACTCGTAGCGTTTGTTTTGAAGGATTAAGTAGTTTTGAAACAAGGGTAGAAAATTTTGGATTTATTTTAGGGTTTCGTTCTTGAAAATTGTTGTTTGTAGTTCAAGGATTTGTGGACTGATAGAAGTTTTATGAAACTAAATTAACAACATTCATCTGCTGGCCTACCATGACGTCTGAAAGCAGTTTTCCAGTGTGGGAAAGAGATGGCGCTAGACATTCTGTATAGCTCCGTCTCTTTCCCACACTGGAATAACAGTAAAACAATACCGCTTTAAGACGTCATGGTTGGCCACCAGATCTGCCTTGCCTTTTCCCAACTTTGTTGGAGTCGGCTCCGAGTCTAACCGAATGCAGCTACGTACCACTTAGCTTAACGACATAACACGATAAGCCCATAATGTCCCCGCTACTGGTACACAGGTCTCTTCTCTGGTAAAGGAATCCATAAAACACCACGAGGACCTATTGCGGGTTATGTTTTGGGATGCCAAATGTTTTGAGGTTGGTAATCGGGCATAGCGGTGAGCAGCGGTGATGAAATAAATTAGACAAAGTAATGCGCCTGCCTGGGTTTGAACTGCTTACTGCACGTAAGTCGTGGCTGCCACCACTGGGCCACCGCTGCTCTCAAAACGGTGAAGGAAAACACCGTGAGGAAACCGGGATGCTAAAAATTCTAAGACATGTGACATCTACACACTCGCACTGGGCCCGCGTGGTGTATTGCAAAAACGCTGTGATCAACAGCGGTCATCTCTAGTATGTATGGAAGTACGCACGGCTCCCAATAAGGCTATTAAAATCCAGTTTAAGCGGATCTCTCATTGTGCGGGAAATCTATACAAAGCAAAGCCATGTTATACTGGAAATGTATGGCTTAATATGTCACGATGTATATAAGTGCCTAACAGTAAGACAGGTATCGTGCAAGGCAATTAATTTAACAAAACTATTGTTTTGCCTTTTGTAGGCAAAACAATAGTTTTGACACTTACGCCACCAAAACAGCAAATAATTCGCTTGATAAGCGTGGGCAAAGACCGCAAAGACTACAGACTGCTAACAAGCTAAATAATTATTACAGCTAATGCAGCTGGTTGTTTTGCTTAGGACTTGAATGAAATAGCATCTAAAACCTCAACTTAGTTCGTATACCTAATGATTCATTGATTCCTATACCGATGTGGTCAATGTGGCAGAGGTTGAAGCTATTTTAACTAAAATAAAAATTTATATTTCTACTCTTGGGAAATAATGGTTTCGTTTGAAAGGTATTTTAATCGAGAGTGTTCTTAGCTATGTTTCGAGATCTGCTCAGCCGTTTGAAGATCATCACCTCTTTTCTAGTTAAAGAAGGGATATTTAAACAACTTTCACAGGCCTGGTCGATTTGATATTTGAAATCTTGTCACTTCTCACCATAGGCATAGCCGGAGGGGGGGGGGCTGCACCCCCATCACCCCTAATCAAGGCTAAGAAAAAATGATATAAGTTTAAAAAGCATGAAATAAATATTAAATTAAAAATTTTAAAAACCCCTGAGAGAAAAAAACCTCTAAAAAACGAAAAATAAATTAATCCAAGCGTCGTAGCATCCGGGGACTGCTAAGTAGACCGCTTAACAAAAAATCAAAACAAAGCGGACCCTCGACGCTACGACGCTTGGATTAATTTGTTTTTGTTTTTTAGAGGTCTTTTCTGTCGTGGGGTTTTTTTGTCTTTATTTATTTAGAGGCTTTTACCTTAAAAAGGTAAGGAGATAAAGATAAATAAATAAAGTTTATTTCGTAATTAACAGGTTTTTACAGATACATTGTAGAAGACTTCTTTTAAGTATGGAGATACCTGTAAAAGAAGACCTCCCACTTCCATACTTCTGTGCAAACATTATTACAGAGCCTGTTAATTACAGAATTAAAAACAAAGAATGTAGGTAAAGTAACAAAAACTTATACTGGAGAGTTTAAAATGTTGTATGCATGTGTGTGTCTGTATATGTGTGTGTGTGTGTGAGAAAGGGGAATCCAAATGCATATTATCCGTTTGAAGTATATAGAATAGAACGACAACTAATTGTCGTTAACATTTAATTGCTTGTGTATAGCAAGTTTCTTATTATATTATACAGGGTGTATCGGAAAGGGTATATACATACTTAAAGGTGTGCTACAGACCATCAAACTGAACATGTTTCTCCATCGGACAAACATCGTAATAGCGAAAAAAATATCAGCTGCCGCATACATTTGTGTCGAATAGGTATTGAAATTTTGTATGCGGCAGCTGATATTTTTTTCGCTGTTACGATGTTTGTCCGATGGAGAAACATGTTCAGTTTGATGGTCTGTAGCACACCCTTAAGTATGTATATACCCTTTCCGTTACACCTTGTATATCCCATGAGATGACAAGTAATAAAGAAGTATGAAAGAAGAAGACGTACTGCGCCGACCCCAAATGAATTGGAATAAGGGCAAGAGAATGATGATGATATCCGAATGTAGAAGTGCCTCAGTTTCTTCATATGTAAGGGTCTTAGCCAAATATAGAATTACGTTATTGAACCATAACCTTAAATGTTAGCATCATCCGAAATGGCAACCGGACATTACAGCGGCCTCGGTCTTCAGCGCATCGCATTTCAGTGCAAAAGCGTTGTGTGACCCGTTTGTAGTGGGCTATGTAAGTAAAGTATGTATGAAAGTAAAGGAGAAGGACCTTTGTGTTGTGGTGCGTCCTGCACAAATGTGTGTTAATCTATAAACCTAACCATCAACCTAATCATCATCAGCCTATAATGTTCCCACTGCTGGGACATAGGCCTCCTCTCTTTGAGAGGGAGTGGGCTGTAATCCACTAAGCGGACCCAGTGCGGGTTGGTAGATGTCAAATGTCTTCAATTTTTTTTTAGTTCTGGGAGATGCCGGTTTTCTCACGATGTTTTCCTTCACTGTTTTTGAGGGCATCGGTGATGAAATAAATTACACAAAGTAATGCCCTCCCTTCGAACCCACGGCTTACTGCTCGTAAGTCGGAGTTGCGATCACTGGGCCACCGCTGCTCTATCATCATCTATTTAGACAGTTGTAGAAGACCACACAGAATTCGATATCGAGAGAAAAATCCAAAATCAATAAAATAAAACTCTAAAGCAGTGAATTTATTATAACTACGAACAAACGCTATAAACGAGCGTTCTGTTATTTCCTACCCATAAAACTACATATTTCTTTCATTCCTCTTAAACAAACTAACAAAATTATTTATGTACATCCAACATTATATTTATCTTTTACCATAGGCTGAACAACAAACGCTCTCTCAAAGCTGAAGCGCCATCGATTAAAATAAGTAAGCCGTTTTATATTTGATCGTATAGCGTTTTTCTGTAAACAGTTTCCTGACTGTTTGGTTTCAGATCACGATCAAAGAGCAGGTGGATTCTACGGCCACCTTGTATGTATCAACTTTCATTGCTTCCACGTTCCGTACAAAGGGATAAATTATTTTTATATCTATGATAGCGAAATGTTTCTCTTTTTTTTACTATTGGAGCGGCGAAATTGTTTTTTTTTTGTGTGCGCTGCGTTTGTTTTGATAAGTAGGATGGTTTGGTGATAGAATTGGAAATGTCTTCAAATGTGGCTTTTTATGGCGAAACGACGCGTTTTAGATACTCTGCGGAATCCATATCCACATTATAAACGATATTCGATAGTCAGAGAGACACAAACGGCCATCTATTATACCTCACCAGTCAGTCATTCCTACGAATCGACCATTCAAAATCAAAATCAAAATCAAAAGTCATTTATTCAAACTAGGCTGATAATCAGCACTTTTTGAACGTCAAAATTACAAGAGACAGTCCCCCAAAACGCCCGCCCTTCGTCACTTCCTAGTGTTTTAGCTGGGAAGAAGAAGTGGCGGAACAAACTCCCCAGCAACACATCTGTCGGTTAGGTTAGAAGAACCAGATTCTACACAATAGTGTTCAAGTTCATATAAACAAAGAATCTAATTAATGTCACATGTCAGCTAGCACACACCAATAATAAAATATTAAAAAAAAACTAGAATTATTAAAGCATAAAGGGCGTGCCCGCTTACACGTGCATACAGACGAAAAATAATAAATAAAAATAAAGTTAAATAAAAAAATAAAAAAAGATAAAGTAGAAAATCTATGCATGAAGTTAGGTATATAACAATCACTAAGCTAGTTTGGAGAAAGAACATTGTCTTGAGTTCAACCCAACGACCAACTATTCTTATCGTTTAAATAGTCATTAATGGAATAGTAGGCCTTTGAACAAAGGTTAGATTTTACTTTAGCTTTAAACGCATTAAATGGCAAGTCTAAAAAGGAAGATGGTAGCTTGTTGTAAAAGGTAATACCAAGCCCTACGAATGAATTATGAACTTTATGAAGCCGGTGAAAGGGAGCACGTAGTTTATGCTTATTTCGAGTGTTTATATTGTGAACAAGTTGCCATCAATTTGTTCACTATAGAAGTATTAGCGAACAAAGCCACAACACAATCCCACTACGATCCTTCAATCAAAACATCATGCAAGCTAATTCCCGATAATTTAGTCCATCGTCCAATAAATAAGTCAATCAACCCGTCCTCTTAACAACACAAGACAAACGATAACTGACGTGACGGAATTACTCAACAACTTTATTTGGACACAATTGTTAATTTCCTCCAATGAAATAATGGCTTAAATCCTCTCGGTAAAGTTTTATAATTGGTTGATTGGATGCTGAGAGAAAGCCGTTGCGTCGTCGTTGGTTGATTTTTTTGCTTCTAAACATGGTTATCATTTGATCAGGATGCAGTAGTTAAGTCAAGTTTTGTTTTGTTCGGTTTGAAAGTTTCGTTTCCTTATTTTGAGACGATAAAGTTTAATGGGTATTTTTTTTGCAGATATTTATTCATCATAGTGTGTTTTTTATTAAATAAATTGAAGCATTCCGTTTTGGTCTAGTGGTCGCAATCGCGACTGTAGAGCATGAGGTCTTGGGATCGATTTCCTGCTCGGCCAAAGTGTTATTGGGTTTTCCGATTAGGAATTTCTCAGAAGCAGCCATGGATGTCTGGAATTGCGCCCAGTTGACGGCAATAGGGTCGCCTACAATATGGGACACATAAACATTACAAAAACATTACTGGCTTAATGTAGGTTTATTATTAGGTACATCACTGCTTTACCTTTTGGGGATTACAGACGTGATGATATGCTACGTATATTAATTCATCATAGTGTTTTTCTTCACAAATAAATAAAGATCTCGGACTTGCGTAGGTAGTTGAGTATTTGCGCTATCAATTTCTTCATTCCCAATATAATTTAATTAAGTATTAACGACTTTTAGAGAAAATTGTTCAACGAGGTATAAATACATCGTTAACTTGGGATAACAGAATGGCTTTCGTAAAATTCTCGATGGAATAAGCGTTTCATGCTTAACAATGTTCACATGCCTCTGGAGAAAACTTTTACCAATATATTTACTAAATAGTTTGAAAACAACATTCTAACATTTTCTATTTATAAAATTTTCATGATGTCTGAAGTTTTAGCTAGTAAATATACATGAATATATATTAATTTGTTAGACAAACATCTTATACTAGATTTTTTTTTAGGGTTTCCGTACCCAAATGGTCAAACGGGACCCTATTACTGAGACTTTGCTGTCCATCCGTCCGTCCGTTCCTCTGTCCGTCTTTCACCAGGCTGTAACTCATGAACCGTGATAGTTAGCCAGGTGACAGTTACAGATTATGTATTTCTGTTGCCGCTATAACAACAAATACTAAAAACAGAATAAAATAAATGTTTAAACGTTTTTATAAATACCGAACCCTTCGTGCTACGACTCGCCCTTGGTCGGTTTTTAGTTTTACATTTGCTTTTATACATGATTGTACTCTGTAAGTCCTTTAAATCTCTTACCTTACTTATGTAACCTTAGCAAAAATGTTGGCCAATACGTTGGCTCCAATATTTGATTCAGCAAACCATCTGACCTTTTACCATTCTCATTATCCGCATTAGGAATTAACATTTTGGAAACCGGTTCGTACGGTCCAGAAATTCCTTTGTAAGCTCCGTTTGTTTCGTCTTTTACTATATTTTAGGGCAATGATAATGCGAAACCGGGACCTTCATTAGTTTGCTGTGTTGGCCGTAAATCTTTTATCGGAGTTACGTTGTATTTTGTTTGTGGTTTCTTTTTGATCTGAACCGTGTTTGTATCTTCTCATCGAGTAGTACCTACTCTATAGTACGTACTACTCGCTTAACTTTATCTTCGTCCTTATCTATAATTTACTTTTTAATATAAGTAGCCACAATATACGATTAAAATATCTATTCAGTCAATACACAGTCTTTCATATTGTAGACTCAACACAAATTATACCAAAACCTTAAGTTGTTTGTAGCGCTGGTAACAAAAATACCACTTTCCAGTACTCCAGTATCCACATAATATCCTTTACTCCTTTCCTTCTACTAACTAAAACAACCGACGCGTGTTGCAGACTAAACATATAACCGAGTTCCATTTTAAAAACAGCGTCATCCATTTTTATAAGCCAAGCACTGCAGCAACTCGCCGAGCCGAGGTTTAACATGAAAACAAGGCATAAGGAACGGGTTACTAGGTCAGTATTAATGCAATGCACCACGTAAGTGCAGTAGCATTTAATAAATTTGAATATTTTTGTATTGATATCGTTTCTCTTTCGTTATTAGTCGTAGGAGTATCTGAATTGTAGATCGAAATGGAGCAAAGTGGATCGTCCGCTTGTGCTATCGGGACGGTTTTCTTATCGAAGCAAAATTTATAAAGCCTATAGATATTGTTTCCTGGCTCAATATTTGTGCGTTAGATTCGTCTAATGGAATCTTGTGAGACGGAGATTTCTGTATGTGGGATAGGGTTAAAAATAAGAGATAGAGAAGATTATTGTATTTTGTATCAACCTTTTCATATCCTTTGCAATAACAGTCCCTAGACTATCTCATACATTCAATATTGCGACGATAAACAAACAAAAATGACGGAACAAACAAAATATGCACATAAGAATACTTCAGCTTTGAATCTAAACCTTTGTAGCAAATGCTTGAACTAAAACAATCCGGGCTGTTGCGAAGAAACGCATTATCATATGCAACTATTCTCGAACAGGAAACTTGTTATGCAATTTTTGTTGAGAAACTATTTTTGAACAAGCGCTAAGCTTTTGTGCTAGTTGGGATTTTGTTCTGTGGAATATCAAAAGAGAAATATGATTAAACAGTTCAAACTTGTTTGAAAAACGTGGCAGGATTTTTGAAACTACGCCTTTTGAATTATGGGTGGTCATTTTGTTATAGGCTGACATTGTGACGTGATGCGTTGATCCTGTTTATAGCCGTGAGGATTTAAAATGACAATTGAAGAGCACCGCTCTCATTTGTTTCTGTCAGTGGATTTTTGTTTTGCTGATGAATGTAAGGATTTATTTTTATCATTGCATTTTGTTGGCGTTTTGCCAACATGCGTTTCTCATTAGAACACTCGTTGTCTTCTACATTGTTTGTATAGAATTAGGTTTGGTTTTTTTCTCTAATTCCTTCATCCAACCAAAATCCAGTAGAGAGGAAACAACAAACTTAATTCATCTCACCAACCTAGCCTTTTCTAAACTATGTTCGTGTTGGCTTCTAGTCTGACCGGATATGGCTGAATGTTAGAATTTTACATGGAGCGACTGCCTATCTGACCCTGTAATTCAATTATTATTACTGATATCCCTTGGTAAGACTAGTTGTCGTGCTTTGGAGCCACTGTCTACCTGTAACGACTGTCAAAGATCTACAGTGACATCTGAGACCAACGGCTTATGGTGCTTTCCGAGGCACGGCGAAAACTCGGTATGTAACCACCAATGGTTGGTCACCCATCTACGGACCAACCTAGGCTAGTAAAACAACAAACTCAATTACGGACCGAATTTAATTCTGTAGGCCAGATGTAAAATTATAAATGAGGTAAAATGAAAACTGCCCTCCTTTCTAACATGCATATTGTAGCACCTACCTACAGCCGTTGCATAATAATTCTTCTCATCAAATAATAAAGATATGGTAATGCGTCACTCCAAAGGCTACATACGGAACCAACGAATATTTTATTCCGTCCCGAGCTCAGAAGCTCAGAAATACTGGTAGAAATTTCCATGTGAATTGTAGCTAGGATAATACAGCGAAGTCTGTCAAAACCCTTCAGGCCTTGCCAGTTGCTCTCATATTCAGGGACCATGATCGTAAGGTCACATGTATTATGCATTCGACTCGACCTGCCTCGTATCCGAATCAATCCAGGAATGTTTGGCATAATGCCCGGAATGAAATACGTTTGTGTAATGAGGGTAGATTTTCGGTTACGTGTGCTATTCTGTTTCGGGGATGATTGGAGATAGTTTTGTGTTCTTATTTAATATTAAGTCTTTTCTCTTTCTTTTTGATGTGGTTGTCTGCAGAGTTTGTTTAATCTTTATTTCATCTCACATCATTGTGGGGAGTTCTTGGTGTGAAGTTGTCTTAATTTCTATATGTCTGGTGCGTGACTTTTTTGTAAATTCAACGTAGCAGACCACCAAAATTCCCACCATTACCAAAACTTCTAGATGTTGATAATTCCCATAAAAACAGTCGTCAGCATCCAAATTGGATTCAGACCCAACATTCAACGCATTCACGTATTAAGATTATTCAATCCCTGCTTACACAGTACAATAATATTCTAAACACCATACCGGAATCCTATATCAGATCTATTCTCCATAAAATGTAAACCAATTCCATTCATCGTTAAACCCCTTTATAGGAGCTATCTTATTTTAGTCTATGGCAAATTGCTCCTAATCTGCAACTCCCTTCAAATCCGGAAATAAAACCCTTAGGTTATTATCAGCGTTGGCATCTATGGGGAGTAAAGCGATGAGGCGATTAGCAAAGCTCCATGGTGCGTATGTAAGCGGCAGATAAGGGCTCGATAACGCTTTGCATGGAAACATACGTGATTTGACGGTTGAGCTGCGCTGAGCTAATTAAAATTTAATTATTTACCCGCAGTTGCACTTCGAGAGGTAGATCATGCTAAATTGTAATAATGAGCAATAGTTTTTATTATTAATAAAAGACAGAAACTTTGTCCTAAGCAACTCACTGTAATCTCTGTTTTACTAAAAAAAGAAACAGAGCGAAGTCTGCAATGCAGTACAGAATCAATAACAACAGTCCACAAAACGGATAAAAGCCACTTGTAGAATATCTCTCTCTAGTTATTTACTCAGAATCATTCTACCAAATATACTTGCCCGTCCCTAATGAAGATCACTTGATTAACAATCCTTTCATTCCTCTACAGAGTATTTTCGCTTATGAATATTCAGGAATCGAACCGCCTCTGTGAACAACATAGTTCATTGATTACCAATGAAATACAGACGATTCCAGCCAACCTTCCTTCTTACTATGTTTTCGCATTAATGCAGATGCTTCCCGTTTCTACATTACTACGCGCTGCAATCCTTACCTCATTCACAACCGAACCGGCTTGTACAACATACATCGCTTCCTTTTACCTGATAAGGGTGACATGTGAGCGACTAAAAACATTAATGGATTTCCGCTTTAGTAAAGTTGCGGTTCTATGGCGGTATCGCGTGTGAGGATAACGTTATGCAAATGTTGGCTGTGAATAATTATTTGTCGAGTTTTATTGCTTTTGCTGACCTATAGATAAATAGTTTGCAACTGTTGTACAAATGCTTGGGTTCGATGGGAATCTTTTAATCTTGTGGGTGTGAGAGGACTTGAAGATGTATATTGGTTACCGTAAAACAGTAAAGCTGGAATTTCGTTTTCATTGCGTGAAACAAATTATTGTTTTTTTTTTGTCAATATCATCTCCAATATTTATTAAATGATTTCACACACTGTTCTTTTTTAGTAAATATTTAATGTCACAGTTTCCAGCTTTAATGTTTTATATATTTTAGCCATCGGTGTTATTCATGTTATCCAACATTTAATCAAGATTACATGGTTTTTTTTCTCAGCCTGTATTGTCCTACTGCTGGGCAAAGGCCTCCCCCAATTCCTTACATGAGCTCTTTTCCCGTGCCACCTAGCTACAGCCCACGCATAACGCGTACAGATCGTCAGGGATTAATATAGAAAAAATAAAAGCTTTTAAAATACTCCTACCCTAACATCTGTCGAAATATTTCTTAAATGATCAAACCTGGTTTTAAGTTTAATTTAAAAATACTTGGAACCTTCTGGCAAATCGAGTGACTTACCGTTGCATAACATTCGATACTCTCTAGTGCCCCAGCTCCCAATGTTTATTCATTAAACAGCCACAAACGCTGATGTTTTCACTGTAAATACTTAACAACTCGCAACTTGTTTTATAGTTTCTTATTTTACACCATATAAACCCATGTTTGGGTATCATAAAATGTCGCTAATACTTATTATTTGTTCGCGAAACTTTCAAAGAAATTTAACGTTTAATACCTTGTTTGTGGTATGGTTCGTGACTTTGTATTAAAGTATATACTTCTGAAGAATAGTTTAAATGTTTGTGGTTGCTACAGCATTATGTACGTTATTTGTATGACAAGGTAGATTGAAATCTTCTTAGAGGTTACTAACTTTTAATGTTTTACGAAATAACTACAGATCTCTTATACCTACTGTCCTGAGGGACTAAACAAAGTCCAAAAACGATGATAGAAAACTTAATATTGTATCAAATCGATATGAGGCAGCAAATAAGGTCTAGCTCACCGTCCGTCCGTCTGATGACGACACGCCGTGTCGATGGCGCGTTCGTGTTCAACGCGCGCCTCAAAGAGATGGCAGCAAATCGGAAGGGGTCCGAGAGGGCTGATGCCTGCCAGGGCTGCGGGACTGTTCGAAAGAGATACCGTGGCCCTGGAACACAAAGGGCTAAGAAGGAACATGAATGGGTTTTAGTCAGTACATGTCTAACACTCCCTTCCGGTCCGTCCAGAGCGGGAGGACACATTTGGTCATTTCCCATAAGAAAAAAAAAGGCAGCAAATAAGGTTTGTGTAGACATACTGAACGCTTTCAAATTGATAGCAGACGGCTACTTGCTAGTTTAATAACCCTCGTAACAATCAACCGAAACACACAATAGACAACCTAGCAAGACAATGGTGCATCTCAAGTATACCTGGGCAGGACATGTGGCCAATGCAGCAAGTTTGACCTAGTGGTGACCAAGGTTACATCAGCGAAACTAGGGCCGTCTTCACCAAAATCGCGGGAAACACGTCGATAAGAGATGCACAGAAACGGGAAGTGTGGCAGAAGCAAGCGGAGGCATATACCCGGTAGAGGGTGATTCTGGGCTAGTATGAGGATGAATGGGGTCTGTATGGTGTCGGACGTTAAGAATAGCACCATCCCATATCTTCCCGTAGGTGTCGTAAGAGGCGACTAAGAGACTTGACAGAGAATGGGCAGCAGCGTTCTCTGTGCATTTTGCAACAACCGTACTGCGATCGCCAACCCGCCTGCCAAGCGTGGCAATTATTGCAAAACCTCCCTTTGGGGGACGCCTATGTCCAGCAGTGGACGTCTTTCGGCTGAAATGATGATGATGAGGATGAAAAATACAGTAGTTGTATTGTTGCCAAATGCCTGTCCTTTACTACAATACCACTACATTTCTACGGGAACACCAACTGTTGTCATACATGTCATATACACATGCTGTTCGATTGTCTAACGCTGTGTAGCGTTGACATCTTGATAATAAGTCCATAGAACTAAAGGAGTATTTAATAGTGCATTCATTGTTCATTATAAAACAATGCGTTTAAAAGTTATTGTTCCGCCGTTTATTTATATTTTTATTGCACAAAGCTCAGCTCTTTGTTATGGCGATTTTCATTATAGATGTTTGGTGTAAGTTGTGAGAGATGTGATTTAATTGGATATGGACATTAGAGAAAAGGTTATTCTCTAAAATACTTTTTTTTGTGGACTAACAGCGCCAGCCCATCTTGGACCAAGCCTGGTGGTCAATACTCGTACCTTTTCTGGAGAAGAGGCCTCTGTGCCGTAATATGTAGTATTATAATTAAAGCACTTTGTGGAGGTCGTCGATTCATTGATAAAAGATAATGAAAACTAGTTCCTCGTTGCTTACTTAGGATTTTCTGTGTGTGTATGTGTGATGATCTTGTTGATATTTATTACGTTAAATAAACATCAATGTGATTCTATATTAGTTCTGTTGCACAATGCAGTCGCTGGGGTTGAAAGCAGCCTGATAGGTTATTATGATTATCATTTACATTAGGAGCTCGTGGCTAAAAAATAACAGTTGCACGGGGTCGATCTTTAAGGTTAAGCCGTGCTTGCCGAGGTTGGTCTCGGAAAGCACGTAAAGCCGTTGGTCCCGGCTTTCATTTGTAGATCTTTGACAGTCGTTACGAGAAGTCAGAAGCCAAAAATCTGACAGCCAGTTTTACCAAGGGGTATCGTATTACCCAGTTAATGGGTTGTGGAGGTCAGATAGACATTCGCTTCATGTAAAATACTGGTACTCAGCTACGTCCATTAGACTGGAAGCCGACCCCAAGATATTTTGGGAAAACGCTAGGCAGATGATGATCATTTATATGATTTTTATTTATGATCATTTACTACAGGTTCTGTATTTGATCATATATATATATATATATATATATATAATGAATAGGTAGAATGGACGCCGACGCTAAAACAGTTACCACGTGTTCTGTACATTATTCTGAACCATCCACAAAGAAATTTTCAATCAGTAATTCTACAAAGGTTCTACAAGGTTCGGTATGGTTACGGACGTAAAGAATAGCACCATCCCATGTCTTCCCGTGGGTGTCGTAAGAGGCGACTAAGGGACTTGCCAGAGAATGGGCAGCAGCGTTCTCTGTGCTTTTGTAACAACCATACTGCGATCGCCAACCCGCCTGCCAAGCGTGGTGATTATGGCAAAACCCCCCAAAATGTCAATTTGGCGACACTTGGGGGAGGCCTACGTCCAGCAGTGGACGTCTTTTGGGCTGAAATGATGATGATGATGATGAATTCTACAAAGAATCAGCTGATTTATGCATTTGACCGAGTAGGTATTGCAAGTTTATAGAAAACAACTGTTTTTCAAAAAAAATTGACATAACCCCTTTTTGACGTGACAAAGTTTAATAAATCGATGAACGCCGGCTGCACGCACGAAAAAGGATGACTCATTGTAACGTTACGCTCGACGATCGGAGCGAGAGCGCTGTACGAGCGAGCGAAAAGCAAGATCGGCTGGAGCGTTCGGCTTGCCATTCATAAAAGTACGCAATCATTTCATCAATGTTTTGTTATGACGTTGTCACGTTAAACTATCGTCCGTAAACCGACTTTACAGACAACCGTTTTTTTTTTTCAAATTATTGTACCCTTTTTTTGGCACTGTATAGTTATAGAAAGTATTTCTAAACTAAATTCCTAAAATACCTGGCAAAGACTCCTCGCGCACCTCTCATCCCTCAAATGAAACGAAGCGGATGCTTTTGTTATAGCGATTTTCATTGTTATCGATTCAATGAACGTAGTTTTTTAAATCGATTCGTTGCGAAGTGTTGAGTGTTCAGTTATGAATGATTTATTTTTATTCTCTGTTCGGTACAGCACTAGTCCATTTAATTCCCTTTGTGTTGTGCCCAAATGTGTCGTGTCAAAATGTTATGGGACGTGAGTAATAGCGTTTTAATTGGAGTTGTGGGTATTTGTGTTTGGAGTTTAGTCTGAATTTTGTTATCCTGTGTTTACGCGCGTTTACACCTTACGGCATTTCATACAAACTTTCAAGTCATTATTTTCCGAAATGACAGAACAGATTTTAATGAAACTTAATACGATAAGCAGGATACATACTGTATAAAAAGTTACAAAAAAAAAACATTATCGAAATGTCAGAGAACGCTGCTGCCCATTCTCTGGCAGGTCCCTTAGTCGCCTCTTACGACACCCACGAGAAGATATGGGATGGTGCAATTCTTTACGCCTTCACACCATACAGAACCCCGACACCAAAAAAGTTAAAAGTAAAGTCTAAAAAGTTACTAAAAACATATTTGTAATGTAGTGTTACAGCTAAATTAGACCGATTATAAATTATCTATAGACACAGAAATTTCCAATTATCTTTTTTTTAAAGACATTTCGAAAATTGTTTTTTTTTGTAACTTTTCGTACAGTATGTATCCTGCTTAGCGTATGAAGTTTTATTAAAATTGGTAATTTCGTAATATAAGCACTTGAAAGTTTGTATGAAATGTTGTTCGGCATAAGCGCTCTTAACAATGTTTTTTTAATTATTTAGGTAGATTGTAGGTTTATCTTATTTCTAGGACTTTCGGAGCATGGGTGATCATGATCAGGTTTAATAATTACAAGTTCATTTTGTTTGGCGCAGTTTTGTGTGCTGATTGAGTTTTTCAATGCATTAGTTACCAGTTATGACTTATACATAGCTTTAAAAATTAATTAAGATGACTGTTAAACTACATTTAATTTATTTAATAAGTTTGACTTGAAATAAGGAAAAAAAGTCTATACTTAAATGCTTAAAAAAAAGCAGACACTAAAGTAGAGAAAACTTATAAAAGCATAGTTAATAGGAAAAATACTAATGCGATTAAGAAATAGCGTTTGTAAGATAGCCGAGGCTTAGTGCAAATTGATCAAGTGATCAAACAAGGATTAGGGGAGACCATCCTTCGGCTTGAATTTCGGACGCAAGCGAAATTTCTATTAAGAAGCTTTACGAGAAAAGCCTTTGCAGGGCAACGTAGTCTTACTAATATTATGTACTGGGTAGATATACGATTAAGTTCACTTGGTTTATATTTTAGATACTTACATGCATATAGCATGTAAGTATCTAAAAGCTTTAGAATAAGCTTTCAATTTGTAGTTTTTATTTTCACTTTGTTTGGCTTTCGACTTTGATTTTTGTATAAGTCATTAACATCCTCTTCCTAGAAAGCACGTGGTAAATAAAAAAGGAAAAAGAAAGTTAGATTACTAAGAAAAATCAGTTTACACTTTGACATACACTTAAAAACACACTCAAAAGAAGAGAAAGAATGAAGCCACGGCAGAAATTGGATAACAAATACCGCGCCAAGTGCCAAAAATCTTCCAAAAATCATTTTTACGTCAGTTTCCAATATCTTTACAACCCGTTTGACTCCGGGACAGTCTCCACCAGCATAAATACGTGGGACACTCAGAAAGTTTTGCGAAACTAAAAAAAATTGTTCTATACGTACATATATTTTTATTAAATCTTTTCAAAGTACTTTCCACCAGCCTCTATACAAAGATTCATGCGCCTAAACCAGTTTTCAAAACACTTTTTCCAGTCCGCCGCAGACACCTCGTTTACAGCCTGCTCGAACCCAGCCAGCGCATCTTCCGGCGACGAAAATTGTATCCCTTTGAGCTGATTTTTTATTTTTGGGAATAAAAAGAAGTCACACGGTGCTAGATCAGGGCTGTAAGGAGGGTGACCCAGGAGTTTGACTGGCGTGCTGTCCAGGAAGTCCCTCGTTTTGAGTGCGGTGTGCGCAGGTGCATTGTCGTGGTGGAGCAGTAGCCCGCGGAGCCCTGTGTTTGGTCGCTTGTTGCTTATAACAGAGAAAACTTCTGGCAAACATTTGGAAGTATACCATTCGGCATTAATGCTTCTTTGATCCCGTAAGGGAATTGATACCAAGTGGCCAGTCAAATTAAAAAAGCTAGCGATCAAAATCTTACCCCCGCTTCTAGATCGCTTCACTTTGGTAGGCGTTGGCTCATTTTGAAACACCCAAACAGTCGACTGGCGCTTGGTTTCTGGGTCGTATTGATAAATCCAGGACTCATCACCTGTAACGATGTCGTAAACACGCCGAGACGAGCCTGCTTCAAATTTGTTAAGCATATCACGGCACCATTCCACCCGGGCCTGCTTCTGAGCATCGGTGAGGTTGTGCGGCACCCAGCGTGATACTATCCTCCTCACGCGAAGATGGCTGTGTAGAATCTCGTGAACGCTTCCCGATCCAATCTTCAATATGTGTTGAATCTCCTGATATGTAATTCGCCTATTGTCTTGGATTAAATTTTTCACTGCTAGCACGTTTTCTTCGGTAACAGCCGTCAAAGGGCGACCGCTTCTTTCGTCATCCCCCAAAGTTGGTCGACCGCGCTTGAATTCGTTATACCAACGATACACGGTTGCCTTGGAAGGGCCTTCATCCATGAATGCCATTTGAAGTCTATCGTACGATTCATCCGGTTTCAGGCGACACTTGAAATCGTATAAAATCATAGCTCTAAAATGTTCCCGGCGCAGATCCATATTTCAGTGAGACACAATACTTTGAATTAACTCGCAAAAAATGTGGAGGGAAATTTTGAAATTGGAACTTACTTATTTTTACTTATAAATAATCATATTTTCGAAAAACATAATAACTGGCCAGTCTCCCATATATAAAAACTTTTTTTCGCAATACTTTCTGAGGGGCCTGGTAGCTCGACACCCTCTCACAAGACTATTATCACGGAACTAATCGATTTGAACCCCGCAGCACCGTATCGGGCCATTCAACCGTTTTATTTTATTGTTCGAACCCACATTTCTCATATTCTACCCCATACAAATACAATACCATACAAAGCTATTACACTTACAACAACCCTTATATCTGAAACTATAAGGTTTATATTGCATAAAATGTTAAAAGAAAAATGATTTGAGTAAAGGGGCCTGATTATGTCATGTTTGTTAATTTAGAAAATGGAGTCATCGTTTCGAATTATGCTTAAAAAACTGTTAGGTTCCCATGATACGGTGTGAAGATGATATGTTTACAAGCCAAGGGTTAATTAATATTTTTTGGCAAATAAAGGGTGAAAAAGTTATTTCACTTAACTTTTTGTATGACTTTTCCATCAACTTTTATGTTATGGGGTTCGTTTATTCAGTCCAATGTATTGTTCAATACACGACACTCATTTTCTATCATTTAAATTGCTGACTGATGAGTACATAATAAACAATAAAAATAATAAGAGTATAAATCTTCAAGAAATCCTTAGAACTTTTTAAACCCCGCAATCGTTTGCATATCTATCCCTTGTATCTGTGGTTTCTAAACGGCTCTGGTATCCTTAAATGCCCAAAAACAAAAAAATATAAGGCCAAAATCAGTTCCACACACCCATAACTAGCAAGCTAATTGCCTACAAAATTAATACCCTGCCCCGCCCTAAAAACCAAATAGACCAGAATAAAAAAAAGAACTATGAACATCAGGCCATTAAAACCAACCCCCGCCAAGTTATTTTACTAAACTAACGCTATTATTTTTATTTCTATGAGACTTGTGGCACGTCATCGGCAGAGGAAAAAAATCCAACAATAATAAAATTATCGGAGAACCGCTGGGCTATTAAATGCAGACAGCCCGTGTAATGTACCTACCGGCCTCGAGCGAGAGGAGAGATGGTGGCCACAGTCAAGGGAGGCGCGTGATGACATAGAGAAATTGATCATAAAAAAAACTAAAGATTTATTTGAGGGAGGTGAATTTAAAACAGGTTTTATAGAATTTTAAAGCAATATACGTTTTTAAACTGGCATGGTCACTAACACTGCTAATAACACAGGAGTTTCGACTTTCAAACCAAATAGTAAACGTAGTAAATATCTATAATAATAGATTTAGAAGAGAAAGATGATGAAGTTGAAGAAACGGCTCAAACATTACTAAACGAAAATTCAAAACGTTGAAATGAACTTTTCATTTACTACAACTAAGTTCTAACAAGATTAAGATAAGATATAAACCACGTAAATAAACATTCAGTAGAAAGCAGACTTCACTTAGAAAGTCAGGCAATCCAACAAACTAGAAATATATTCAAATCTATAACAGTAAAACAATGAAACAAAAAAGCTTATGATAATCACCACACCGTTAATAGGTGATAAATAATTGATTGATGAGTTAGCACTTGCATTGTTCTCTTAAGAACACAATGGAAAAGATTACGCCTTAAATGGCGTGAGAGGTCTCCCAGTCTCAGCTTATCAATGAAATCTCATGGTTGTAATGAATTAAGTACTTTCTTGCACACTATTTCTAGTTGTAGTGTTATGTCTTTATTGGCAGGTATGAGAAACCTTTGTTTGAAGTGTTAGTGTTTAAGGTAGATTTTATCATTGTTTTCAACTAGTGATTCGAAACAAGTTATATAGTTTTCATGGCATGTTTAAATTGGTGGACTTTGTATACATAGTTTTTGACAGCACTAAATTAATGTTGGAAACAATAATAATGTTCTTGAAAAGTCTTCTAAAATGCAAAGTAATGTCATCTGAAAGAGAAAGTTAGCTAAGTATGACTTTTTTTTGTGGAAACGAAGAGTTATACAAAATTGAAATACTTTCGAACAATGACATCATCAAAACCGACAGTGATGTCGGCTGATTTTAACTTAATCTTTAAATATCCAGGCTAATCAATATAAAAATATAAATCAAAATCTATACTTAATCTAAACTAATATTATAAAGAGGAAAGATTTGATTGTTTGTTTGTTTTTTGTTTGTTTGCATTGAATAGGGTCCGAAACTACTGGTCCGATTTGCAAAATTCTTTCAGTGTTAGATAGCCCATTTATCGAGGAAGGCTATAGGCTATATATCATCACGCTACGACCAATAGGAGCGGAGCAGCAATGAAAAATGTTGCAAAGACGAGGAAAATGTGACGCAGACGAAGTTGCGCGGGATAGCTAGTGTTATTATAAAGAGGTAAAATTTGATTGTCTTATAAGTTGCATGTTTGTTTGTGTTTGTAACCGGCATGTTCTAGAACTAAAAATTCGAAGTTAAGTGACATCTACCAACCCGCACTGGGCCCGCGTGGTGGATTACATTACAGCCCACTCCCTCGCATTGAGAGGAGGCCTGTGTCCCAGCAGTGGGAACATTATAGGCTGACGACGATGATGTTTGTATGTAGGGGGTAATCTTCGAAAGTACGGATGCGATTCCAAAAACTCTTTCACTGACAGAAAGCTACATTATATTATAGGCTACATTTAAAATGTTACCATAGGTAATTTCCGTCTATAACGGGAGCGAAGTCGTGAGCAAAATCTAGTAATATATACAAAGTATTTTACATAAGTACTCTATACAAACACAAACAGTGTCGCAGCGCAGTTACAAAACAATTGCAATAAACTTCTACACGTAAATTGCAATTGTTGTTTTAGCTCTCAAGTAACTTGTATTGTAGTTGACAACCCACTTTATTTTCTCGTCAGTTTCCAAAGCAAGAATTAAATGTTAAACGACTTTATCTATAAAGTGTTATGAAATAAAATTGGCCGTACTTGATAAAATAGCTTCAATGGAATAATTAACATGACTGAGAGCAATGGGCACTGTATTGTGCTCGTTCTCAAGGATCAAATGTGTTGCTAACAGTTTTAATTGATAAAATTGCATGAATAGAATAATTAATAAGACTGTCAGCAATGATAACAGTTTTGTGTTTAGACTCTGGTATTAAATATTTGATGTCCATACGAGTTTAACAAACTTTTATAATTTTATTGGTACGAGTACCAGCTTTTGCCAGTGGCTTTACTCGAGTTGTGATCAGAAATTATTAAACTGGAATGGCGGTTTTTCTAAGGGTTACTTGTGACACTTGGGGATCTTGTCATTTTCCATCAGTGTAATAATTATCGAAATCAGGTTGGCAGTTACTAAGACACATACATCCAAACTTACTACTCTTTAAAATATATGAGTAGGTTTTCTGGTTTAGTTACTTTTTACCGCTGTTTTCCATCTACAAAGATCACACCTTTATCGATAGACCTTGTAATATTTATGCTTACTTTATGGAACCCCGTTTGCATGATATTTTGAAGCTGCAAAATTCACCGGGTTTAATTCATTTACAGGTTCAGAAACTAAAACTATGTTACAGCTTGCACAGGTAGACGTGTTAGTTGCGGAAATTTTGTACAAGATTTATTTGAAATGTTTTAGGTGACTAATGATTTTAATAATGAAAATGTGTTCGTTGCTGAACCAACTTGCTTAGACTGAGTAATTATAATAATATCTTTTTGTTATGTGGTAGATACATTTTGGAATTATTTATTTCATGTCTTTACATTATGTGTGTGACAACAAGCGTAATTGTAAATACAATGCATGGATCATTGACTCATAACCAAAAAATAATAAAATAAATCATATAATACTATTTTAGAATTCCTAAAATAAATCACCCTTTTCTGAAATTCATTTTTTTTTATCTAAACAAAAGGCGATGATTATTATTTTATACTCTAAACGTCCCTAAGGGGTGAAATCGCACCCGCTCACGTGTTCAATTTTTACACCCTCGGTCTTGCAAAGGTGACTTCAGCTAACGGTGGGTTCAATCGACAAATGAAAAGTCTCCTTCAATTAATTAGCGGCGGAACCCTTGCGGTCGAGTGTGAGAACTGGTTTTAGGTCCAAGATAAGAAAGTTAGGCGATTATATTACTGTCCAAAAATTTCAAAGTATTCTACGTTCATGTATAAAATAAAAATAAATTTAGGTTGAAATCAAAATCAAAATTGAAAATCTAAATCAAAATATTTTTAATTTACTTAGGCCTACACAGGCACTTATAAAATATCGACATGCTCAGTTCCGGTTGGTCGTTTCCTATGGAGAAGAACCGACAAGAAACTCCATGGTTACTCTTTTAAAATCATTTGGCTTTAGAATATTTGAACTGTTACAGCGTTAGTACTTAAGTATGGAAGGACATCGTAGGCCCGACAAGAAGACCCGACTTGTGTAGAGTAGCTAGTTTAAAAGGTTGTGTAACAACGCCATGGCAACATTCAGAAAATTAATCATCACTGCCCTATTGTAGACTTACTGTTTCTCTTCTGCCATACTTCTCGGTTCAATGCGTCGCTCATCACCAACACAACGCAATTGTGGCCGTGGTTTAGAAAAAAAAAATAGATTCTAATGCTATCTCCCACAGATCACCATGGGATGCAAACGGTAAAAGCACAACCAACCAAAGCAAAGCATAACCACTCGCTTTTGACTTGCACCACAAATTGGCACTCATCGCAACTTTATAATGAGTTCATTAAGTCGTGTTCAATCTTTTCGATAATAACTATTGGACTTTTTCCAGCAGAAAACTGTTACGTCAATATCGTGAGTTTTACAATCTAGCTGCAGATTTTAATTAATATTGCAGACGCCAAGCAAAAGTTTGAGAAATATTTTTATTAAAGTAAGAAAATTTGTGAAGTCTTCAGCAAGTATCGTTATCAAAATATTTTATGATAGATTGGAGAAGGGTAAGGAATTTATGATTAAAACTTATATCTAGATTAATGAAAAAGGAGTAAATGAAAGCATGATGGACGTAACGGTGGACAGAGAGGCAGGAAAAAATGTGTACGGTCGTCCCAAGGTAACATAGTGCAGCAAAAGGAAGATGATAAATTCATGGCTAACAAAATAGATGTTTTTTTTTTTTGGTATCTTCATTATAAATTGACGGCACGGTTTACGCAGTAGTGGAGCGACTGCTGCGCTGCGTGTTGCGGGTTCAATCCCCGTACGGAACAAATATATGTACGGCCTACAGATAGTTGTTCCGGGGCCGGCTGTTTGTGTATGTAAGTTTAAATGTTTGTAAACGCACCCACGATACAGGAGAAATTTCTAGTGTGGGGCGACGTTATAAAAAAAAATACTACAGGCGATAGTCCTAAAATTAGCAAATCTACAATCTAATAAAAATTAAAAACAAATGCAAACTCGGCCAAAGAGACTAACATATTCATCTACAAACTGAATATTTCAGAACGAAACACCACGATACAGCATACACAATCTAAAAGAATTAGCCAACGATACGTCCGCATACATAGCAAATCCAATTTGAACATATTAATTCACAAGCTGATAGTGCAGGTGTTAAATAACCGTAAACGTTATCTGTTGGTAAATTTAAGTTTGAATGCGTAAATATGTGGGTGTAACTTTAGGGTCGAGGGAGCAGAGAGTGAATAGGAATCTCGAATTGAAGTAACAGAAGATTAAAAAAATGCCTTTTAATTGAGACATATTTCATTTTTTTTCTTGAAATAATAATGAACAGGTTGGTGTCAGTAAAAGTTTTAAGTGTCTTGGTAATTATGACACTTTTATATACATAAGACAAAAACAGTGATCCCGTCACTGTTTTTCCATGATGCCCCCTCCTTAGTATCTTAAATCTCTCTGGGAAGCAATAATTACGATCACAATGACATCTCTATAATAATACTTATCCGAGAAAACATTTTAATCTAAACTTAAATCGTTTTTACCACGATAAAATATTTTTAAAAGAATATAAAAGAGAATTTTCACTGTCAGCGTCACCGCTCCGACATTGATGCAATTCAAATTTAGTTTCATAAAAATTGTATCACAGTAAGAAATCGTTCAGAGTATCGCGGTTGAATTTTAAAGTAGTATCGATATTGGTTATTTATGTCTCTTGGGTTTACATCGCTCTAGCAGACATAAACACCCTACAATTTTCTCACTTTTGGAACACTACACCTCCTCTCTATGAGATAGAATAGGCTGTAATCAACCTCTCTGGCCCAGTCTGGGTTAGTACTCGTAGATGTTTTATTACGATGTTTTCCTTCACCGTTTTGAGACCATTCGAACTCATGACTTACACTAGTAAGCTAGGCCGATAATTATTGGGCCACCACTGCTCGCTCTTCACAACATGCGTATATACGAGTATTTCAAACACACACATGCAGAAACTCTTTTCAATTTATCCAGCCACTACTTCAGCCTTGTCAAAAAATTGTACAAAACATTTCACAGGCTGTTCTCATTTCGCACTAAATTTAAAGGGTGTTTGTTAAGTCAGAAGCACGTCACGTGTTCCTAATCGCGTGCCACGCGCCTCGACAGACGACGTGACGATTTCGAGACGAGCATACATTTTATTTCTGAAGGGCGGATGCTTCAATTATTTGCATACGGCTCTCGTTGGGGGGATATATCAAGTATTACGGTGTTCGAAGATGACAGTATTTATTTGATACTTGAGGAAGGACTTGGGATATGGCTGTGGGTGACGGGTTGTTGGATTTTTACTTAATGCGTTTGGAGTGTTTACTGTTAACGCCAGTCTGCATTATCTCACTTCCAGACAAAGGCGTAAGGATTTCTAGTTCGCCCTGGATCGGAAGAACTAGAAATTCTAAGGAGAGGCCTTGTAATTAATGTTGTCCACTGGTTATTGTTTTGCCCAGTTCGCTCCGCCATCTTCTACGAGGTCTGCAGTAACTTAAACTAAGTACATGATAAGTTATTTATTTTTAACAAAAGTAAACTAGTGTTCAGATTAAAAGAACGATCTTCTACGTTACGCAATTTTAGTGATATAACTGTCCGCAAATTGTAAAAAGTAATATTACACCTACGGCAACATTCTGATCGTAAACAGGCCGGAGGGTTACAATAATATTATCTAAAGTAATCATGTTAAACATTATTTGCTTAACACTTCAAACCCCAAAAATCATCGCGAAATTAATTTCCGATACGACGTTATCAGACCTGCGAAACATCTGTCAAAAAATGACACAGATTGAATAATAAAAAAATCACACGCTAAAAACTCCACAAAAAAAGTCATTCGCGATATCAGTAGGTACAAGCTTCTGTGTATCTTTGTTCAAATTACAATGATTTCCTAGAAGTGTTAATATGAGGGTAAGTTTATCAGTTCGATCGAGCGTACCTTTATGAGTATCCAATGATTACACGGTAATTTCGAACCGGCCTTTATCTAGGTAATTGACCTAGATGTGCTTTAATGTGCAGTTGGGGACGCTAACAGATCTATTTGGACATAATTTGCGGGACTGATTTATCGCTGTTTACTTGTTTAGGGTTTAGGGTGCCGTTACATGTCAATCTAAGTGTCAATATAAGTGTGTGTGAGGTAAGAACGGTTGATAAGGGTAATTATCAAGAAAGATGCCTATTGTCCTTCTTCTTCGACATTCTTTTTACTTCCACTGATTAGCAGGGCTCCAATCTTTTGTTCCATGCTTTCCTGGCCTGTGTGATTTTCAACCAGGTTATTTCTGTGACCTGGAGATGGACCTCACATCTAACTGGTTTATCTACCCATGTTCCTACTGGTAGATCGTCCACCCATCAGCTGGCCTACCATGACCTCTTAAAGCAGTATTGTTTTACTCTTATTCCAGTGTGGGAAAGAGATGGCGCTACACATCCCGTATAGCTCCGTCTCTTTCCCACACTGGAATACGAGTAAGAGTCACCCATTTTTTGTACCACCACTCCTTCTTTCATAATTGTGTCTGCAACCATTCCGTTTAGTTTTTGCTACACCAAGTATCCTGCCTTCTGCTATTTCAGACCTCCTACTAGACCGATGTCTTTGCTCTTATGTTAAAAGAAAAAAACACAATTCTTTTTTTCAAAAAATGTGTTGCAATTTCGAATGCTGGGCAAGATTTTCTTTATGATAGTAATGTTTATATCAAAGAACTACTTGTGTACTATCTTTTTTAACACTCCTTGTCTAAAATATTTTTGAATGCAATATTCCTGTATTTTTCAATCTATTTCCATAGATTTTTCAAAGAAAAGTATCCAAAAAACTTGTCCCTTACCAGATCGCAAAGCAACGTCGACTCCAACTAGACCTCGAAGTGACCGATCGCTTTCAGATAAATAGAATACACGAAGTGATTCATATTCTAGATAATAATACATTATTTCAGATAATAAGCAGGACCTAAGACCACGACCGGACTCAACTTCACTCTTATTAGTATCGGAAGGTGTCACTCAAATGATATAATATTATGAAATGGTAAATAATGCATATTTGCTGTGGATAACTGGTTATGCTCACGAGTTCACGTTTGTAAGCAGGAGATAGGATTTCAAGACGCGAATAGCTTTGCCCTGATTCAAGATCAAAATGGTATTTGGGTTGGTTTCATAAACGTTAATTAAGCCAACTTTTTTGTTATTTAGTCATGTGTCCCACTGCTGGGCTAAGGTCACCCTTTTTCCATCAATTTTATGCGATATCTGGCCATGTTTTCCCGCAAAGACCCACAAGATTACCATGACATCATAAAGCAGTATTGTTTTAATCTTATTCCAGAGTGGGAAAGAGATGACGCTAGACGTACTCTATAGCTCCGTCTCTCTCCCACACTGGATTAAGATTAAAACAATACTGATTTAAGACATCATAGTAACCCCACAGATAGTCATACCATTTTCGCCGTGGTTGACCTCGACAGTGACTTCCTCTGTTAGGTGTCCATTGAGTGCCGATCTTTGCCCACCTCTTTGAGTGGTGTGGGCAGTCCACTCCCACTTTAGGTACTAGGTAAATATAAAAGGTATTGGCAATCATATTTTATACCTCGGTTCAAAGACGGATTCCGGCTGTATTAGATTGACATAAACTTATGTCCTAAACCTAGATACTATGATAGGTCAATTACCTCCCTTCAAGATTACTATGCTGAATGATATCGCTGCAACATTGATGCTTGCTTTCTTAACGCATTAGTATTATCAATGCGACTGAGGTTCCGCGCGATATTATTAATGGATGAAATTGTTTAAAAGCACCTGTTTGTATCAGGAATATAGTCTGTATTTGCTTCTAGGCAAATTCGTACAAGTTTTGCTTGTATAAGATCGTCTCAGGTGATTTTGACATCTTTAGCGATAGACGTGATGTATTCAAATGTCTTCTTTTCATACTTCTTTCTTACAGCAAAGATCGTGGTAATCTTCTCGCTTATGGCTTAATCATAACAGTTGCATGGGTCTAAAAACTAAGCTACGCTTGCCGAGGTAAGTCTGTGGATAAGTGACCATTGACAGGTTAAACCATTGGTCCTTGCTGTAATTTGTAGATCTTTTCCTAGACTTTTCTTAATATATTCGTATTTGGAAAAAAGCCAGGCAGATGAAATGATTATTATTCCAGGCATTCCTTTTATTCCCACTAAACAGTCCTATATTCCTCTGACACGCCAAAATAAGATTATCATCTCCACAAAAATTACATGTCCCGTCACCCAGTTAGTTGTGTTGTCACGTCGGTAATCAACAGCGTGTCACGTGTCACCTTGCGTATCAACTGAGACGGGGCAGTGTGGACGACGATTGTGTTGTTTTTATAGTTATTGTGAGACAAAGTAGCTTTTTTTTTAAGCATTTATTGATATTAGCAAAGGTTTCTCTTTCAGCTCTTAAATAGTGTATTATTACTTTATTTAGTTCACTTACACGACTGAATAGGATTGTAGGTAGCTCTGGTAGACAGCACAAGACTTCATTCTCGCCACATTATGGTTCATATTCATCATTCATCATCATCATTTCAGCCCAAAAGACGTCCACTGCTGGACATATTAAGTGTTTTTTCGTGAAATAAAAACAGGATAAATAGTAAAAATAATTAAGTTAGCTAATATTTTGATGTTTGGCCAATGTTTGCAACAACGCACCAACTATTGTTACAAACATCGACTGTTTTGGAACCGGCAATACATGGAGTAGTGTTGTTATTTTATATATTATTTTTGTTTATAGATTTTCTAGCGAACCATTTCGATGTGCAGAATACATAAACATTCGAGAATACGTTCAATTTATTTTGATAGTTTGGACATAACTGGGAACACGCAAATAGATTACAAAAATCTTTATCGGAAGAAAACTATAAGTACCTGTAGGTATTTTCATGAAATACTTTAAAACTGTATTCAATAAACCGCGCCTGTTTCTTTACAGGTTCAACAAGTTTAAGTCCTGATGATACCACAGGAATACGTGACGAGCCTCGTTAGATCATGAAAAACATTGTATGCACCTATATAATTTGAGGGTTGCCTCGATTTCTCTAGGACTTGGTGACAACGGGACCACCACAAGAGTGTATGCTTTAGAATAAAAAAAAGAATTTTTAACATCGGTTTACAATTATTGGTGGAGAAATAGGTGGACAAACAAACAAAATATAGTCGAATGGACAACCTCCTTTTTTTAAAGTCGGTTAAAAATAGTACCTACTACTTAGTCTACTACTTTAAAAAAAAAATGGCCACCATACAAAACGAGCCTTGGCCTAAAAAAATATATTCTGCAACTCCACGTCTTTCAATACTTACTGTGTTCTGAGCATTGAAATGTAATACCAAGAAATACGTCTAGTTCTAAATTAGTGTAAGCACGAAATTGTCAACGTAATTTTTTTAACCTTGTCACTTAGATTTTAAGATACATTTTAGAATAAATATTTTTGTACTCATGACTTTTTATTTTCAAGCGACGTTTTAAATTTATTGCCTTTTAGCTTTCTCCGATGAAAGGACTTAAATAAATATCTTTTGCAATAGTTATTAAACTTTATGTGAGGGTGTTATGGTTTATAATAAACTGAAGTTTTTAATATTATTAAACTTTTTTCTATGAAATATAGATGTTTACGTGTGTGCAAACGTGGACACTTTAGCGATTCATTTTTGTTCCTGATCCTTAATCTAGTTCTATTATTGATCGAAGTTAATTACACATGCCGTCATCTAGTCAGTTGTCACGCTAGTAATCAGCGGTTTGTCGCATGTCACGCTTGGCATATCAACTAAGAGGCAGTTAAGATGATGCTTTAGCTAAGCGTTATTAATTTTGGTTTTGACTTTACAGGCTTTAGAGTAAATTAGCAACAGTTTTAGACAGATATATAGAATACTCTTTTTACTGCACTTTCTCTCTCTTTTTTGATTTAAGACTTTTACTATCATACAAATTTTAAATACAAAATGTAAAAAAATAACGTCTTGTACAATACATTCGTCTCAAAGTCAAATCGTCACATTTTTGAAAACTCCATACATTGCATGTAAGTTCGCCACATGCATTAAACATATTTGTATATTCTTCGTGTGTGTATTCATGTATATTAGTCTTCTTTAAAGGCACACTTTTGATAAAATACTTGTACGAACTTATCCCTAAAAAATCATCTTTTAAAGACCTTCAATAATAGCGTTCTAAATTTTAAAATATTTTGAAATAAAATAAGAATTACATATAATAATATGGTATGAGCATTAACAATGGATAAAGTTGGTTGGTTGGTTGGTTGGTTTTGGATAAAGTTAGAAATGAGTATATAAGAGGAAGTTTGAAAGTGGCGCTTGTTACAGAAAAGATGAAAGGGAGTCGTCTGTCTTGGTATGGACATGTGATGAGGAGGGATGGAACACATGTGACTAAAAGAGTGATGAATATGAATGTGGATGGATGGAGAGGGAGAGGAACCCCAAAGAAAAGATAGACAGATTGTGTGAGAAATGATATGAAGGAAAAAGGAGTAAATGATAGCATGAGGAATGACAGAGGAGAATGGAGGAAAGAGACGTGTTGCGCCGACCCCAAATAAAATGGGACAAAGGCAGGAAGATGATGATGAGCATTAACAATGTAGCTTTGTAATAATTTTCTCCATACAATTCAAACATTCCCAGTTTCTATCAAACACGTCGATCCATCACGTATTGTTGTACACCTGAAATCGTTTCAATAAAAACACGAGGAAAAAATAGCGCTGTATTGCTTTAAAACTTTAGCAGGGAAAAACAATAAATCCTTTTCATACAATATAATTCAGGTGACATAAAAAGTGGAATTTATAAAAACATTAATTCAGTATAAACTGCATTCGTTTTGGTGTCATCCGTGTGGAATGAAATTGAGCAGCAGGATTGAGTGCCGTCACATACAGTGTTTATACTTTTACTAACGTTAATTTTAGTGGAAAATTCACTTTATTACTACTAGGGTAGATATGAATTGGTTTTGTTTTGCATACACTGCAGTATTTACTATTCTTTTTAAACTAATCAACCCTTCCCAAGACTTCTGCTAGACACAAATAAAAATTTTAATGGGGCCAGGATTCAGGCACAAATACAAACTAAAGAAAAACGTTTAGAATACTTTGCCAAAACTGTTTCCAACCACTAGACCACGAATCAGTCGCCAAAAGCAACCATATTAAATTAAATTACTAATGATCTCAGCCAGACAAAACCTTATCTACGCTCACACCTACCCAAGCCCACATCAACGTGACAGACACACAATTAAATTCCCCACGTCCAACTGAACACGCAAAACAATTGCTAAAACCATATCGCGATACGGAATACCGAATGCCGTACTCCGTTCGATTTGTTACAAAAGCTAAAAGTCAGGGCTGTCGCGCGCAACGCACCTAAATTACGCGTCGTTCTAGCGTGACACTCGATTTGATATGACGCGTGACAGCTTATTTCTAGCGTGTCGCAACCCTAACGCTGTTTGGTGGTACTGTCATGTTATTAATAGCTGCGAAATAATTATTTTTTGGTCGTACCGTTTTGGTTTATGTTGGAAATGTTTGGTTTGTGTTAGATTAATTAAAGTTGGTGGAGTTTTGGTGACAAGTGAAAATGAAATAGTAGAAGCATCGTTGGCAGATAGTAGTTTGTGAAACAATTAAAAATGTTGAAAGAACGAAACAGATATGATCTAACAAAGTCACATCTCAATTTCTTGCGTTGATGATTCTTAAGTCTGGGTAGTCATTTTGAGTAACGCGCCCAAAGCAGGGCTCCGGTAAGATGGGCAGACACAATCAAGAAGGCTGCTGGAGGCAGCCTGTACCGAGCGGTTCACACTGCAGGAGACCACATGGCTTGGAGCCGTATCATATGTGGTCGCGATCCTCAGCAGTGAGGGAACGACGAAGCAGAAGAAGAATCATTTTGTTAGTAAAATAATTAAAAAAAGTTTATCTAAACTTCTAAACTTAATATTATAAAGAGGAAAGATTTGATTGTTTGTTTGTTTGTATGTTTGTTTGTTTGTTTGCATTGAATAGGCTCCGAAACTCCTGGTCCGATTTGAAAAATTCTTTCAGTGTTATATAGCTCATTTATCGAGGAAGGCTATAGGCTATATATCATCACGCTACAACCAATAGGAGTGGAGCAGCAATGAAAAATGTTGCGAAAACGGGGAAAATGTAACGCAAACGAAGTTGCGCCGGACAGCTAGTGAGTTATATGTACTTACCTGAAATTTTAACCAGAAAAGTTACAAACCACATTAAACGAGTCTACCTCAACCCAAAATTATAGTCTTAACAAAAAATTTGTTCGTGTACTTGGATGATATATTCGTTACAGCAAAACGCGCGCACTGACCATAAATAAGTGTGCAAATAAATGTAGGAGGAGACATAAAAAACAAACACACTTAAAACCAAGGGGAAACACTAATTTGCATATGGAAAACGGCCACATGTGACGGCTGTGTTGCAAAAATTCACCGGATCGATATCTGTCCAGAGTCCGAAGGGTGCCATACTAACGCCCTTGCAGAGTAAATAGGATTTATATGTAATGATATGTGTATGTAGGGAGCTAATTGTAGTTATTTATGATCGGTTTTAAGCGTCTGTTTTTGTCGTTTTTTTGTGTATCGATTATGGGCTGTGGTGGTATTCGAAAACGGTTGCAGCGATTGATAACTTTTTTAAAGGGTTTTGCTTTTATGGTTTGATATTTTGTGTGTCCCTGGCTCCCCTTTGGAAAGAAGCAACTTTGTAACAACGTTTTTAACTCAAAATATCTGAAATAGGTTAGTAGGTAGCGTCAACATATTTGAGTATATACCATGTTTGAGAACGTGTCACTTAAAAACTACATAAACCTGAGAGTATCCCTTAAGCAAATCCTTAAGATTACTCCTACAATTGATTTGATTAAATCTTTTAAATACACAGTAACAAAGAAACGAACTTAAGCGCTTACTGCCTAAGTAAGCAAATGCTCCGTATTTATTCAATCCTTTCAAACTTTTTCTGCCCTAAGGCGAACTTAAATTGTAACGTTCAAGTTACAAAAATTCGATGAATATTCGAATAATAGGTACTGGTATCAAAATATTGCATCCAGTTGAAACATGAGACCAAAATAACGACCGCGCAAATCACAACAAAACATAAAATACACAATTACAACCAGATCTATAATTACTTAAAACTGTAGCAATACTAAATCAATTCTTTATAGCAGAGTCAAAATCATGAGGGGTAAGTATAAAGGCAAAACTTCATATTTGTTATTACGAACCAGCGCGGGAGGGTGCCCATTCATATTCAAATCACTTTCAAATCTACAACTATTATTATGCCCAAAGCATTGTGTTGGTCCTTTGGGACCTACTTTATACAGGGTCCTCCAAATCATGCCCCGTGTAAAAGTATTGTTGGAGAGACATCGACCATACAAGACACCGCGTGGGCCAAATACTTTAAAAGGGCTGCATTTACAACCATTTATAATACATTTACCATTCATACCGTCACCACAAAGAATTTTACGATTCCCGTAACCATAATAAAAATCAAATTACAGATCGTCTAATAAATTATATGAAATTACGCAGTCTATAGAGATCCATTAGTAATAAAACATTAGTGGTGCGGATCTGTGAAAGAAATCGGCTCCTTTAGTTAATAATTTATGTGACGCTAAACATTTTTATGTTTAGTTAATGTCGAATACGATTCCGATATCGGTTTGTCTAATGCTTGTGGCGCCTGGGTTCCGGGCCGTGGGTCGTGGGCGGACGTCCCGATCGTAAAATTTTGTCCCGCACAAACACAAACTTTTAGCACCCTCCCCTTGTATTGTTTTTTGAATAAACATGTTCAGTTTTGTTGAGATTAACTTCGGTAGTTTCATAACATTGACTCGTTTTATATTCATCGTTGATGGGCGTATTAATGTTCAAACGAGCTTTGATTCTTTCAATATCACTTTTGATTCAGAATGCATCGTTTCATGGTCATATTCTCTGTTGGACAAAAGGTTGTCTTCTCTAACAAGTTGTAAAAGATATGATGTGGCTTGTGAGTCAGCATAATTATAATTTGTTACGAGTCATACTGACCTTATTTTTCAAGGGACACTTTATCTTATTGTAGACTTAATACGTACTTAATTTAACGTTAAAAATTGGACAAATTCATGCTAAAAGCTTTCGAAATGAAGCGTCTTTAAGTTTTAATTTCACCTTTTCATGCATCCTCAAAATCATGAGTATCACAAGGATATGAAAAGCATTGAGCGTAGGTGGTATGTAGGCGTTTATGATAAAAGAAGTTTTCAATTTGAAATCAACCATAACAATAATTTTCATATTTCTTTTTGATTTTATGCTGTCATAATATCATTAACTTTGAATTTATAGTTTATAAAAATCACATTTGAATTGACTTCCAACAATAAAAATTGGTGAATGGAAACTTGTGTCAAAGATCAGACCCATTTGTTTTGAAATGGTTCTGTGTAACGAGACAAAACGGTTATTCTTTATGTCATACGTAAGATGTTGTCATACATCAATATTCTTAGGACATACTTTTACCTTTTGTTAAAATGTAACTTTTTTGTTTCAGGTTTTTGTGGTGGAGTGTGACAGAATAGAAGATTTTTTGGATTTAATTCTCCGAAAGTACGTAACATTTAATTTGATAAGTTATTATTTTTACTTAAATCATCTTTAGACTAGGCCAATATTTCAACACGATCACCAGTTCTAACAGGTTCACGGTTATGCCCGCCATGAAAGTTTATTATATTTCATACAATGACAGATTTATTGCGATAAAATCAAACAACAAAGATTCCCATCTTCGAGACCACACCATACAAAGTATTTAACGATCAGTATGCGATCCAAGTACGAAACAATCGCTTACATCATTGTTATCGTCTATACAAACATTTATAGAGTAAAATAGCCATGATACTCGCCATGATTCCACATTATAAACACATATCAACCAGCGTTTCCGTTGATGGTGTTAGAATGATAAATTCCGGATAGCAAGCCATTGTTTCAGCCAACAATGCTGGCAGACAAACAAAAAAGGGGACGAACAAAGATGAATAAATGTAAATCGCATTTGAGACACTCAAAAACTGGTCTAAGCGCATTTTTATTTTGTCTCGTCATGGGTCAGGAAGGCACGGGTGTTCGATGTCGGTAATAGCAGTCCATTGATATTATAGCTGTTTTTCCTCCTTCGCCTGTAAGCTCTGTGTTCGGGGATTGAGAGGAAATCTTACCCAAATTTTGTAAATCGACAAAGAAAAACAACGTTGTTTTCTTGTAAGTAGATGATTTTAGGAGCTTATCCCTGAGCACCTCGTCTTTTTCTGCCTTATCTTTTTAAGACGATACAGTTAGAAGTTTATTTATAAAAGTAAAAAAAGTAGGTAGGAACGAGTACATCTCCATAGGCTTCATTTTGTTAACCTCAATATCGGTTACATGTTTGAATATTTCATGAAAATATTCCTTAGTACTTTTGATTAAATCGCTTTACGTAAACTGTATCCAGGTCACCTCGCAAACTTCGGTGTTTCAAAGCGAAAAATTGCTTTATTCAAAAGCAATACTGGTCAACAAAATTTTGAAATTAAAAATGCAAATATGGCAAGGTACAAAAAAGATGATATTTATAAAGCGTAGAATTTAATAACAAACTTTATGAGGATCGACATTGAAAATATTGAATTTGTTGTCCAAATGAGTCCCTTGGCACGCGTGTATGGTTACAAAGGGACATACAACAAAATTATTGCTGAGTGCGTTACATAAAATTGAATTTGATATGCCAGTGTTAATTTCGTCATAAAAATTTGTACATTTATTTTTATGTACAATGGATTTATCAGCAATTCAAGGGGCCTTAGTATTGGTAACCTTAGATTTGTTGACTGTTATTATGCGAAAATAACTACAAAAGCATCACGAGACGGTGTCATTAAGTCAATCTTCAAAAACATTACCATAAAATACAAAAACAATATACTATTTTTTTATGGGACAAGCCCGCCACTATGTTCCCAAACCACTGCAACCCCTGTAAGCCACAATCAACAGTGGCGACCACCAGAAAAGTACCGAGACAATGAAGCTCGATTAAGCCCCAGAGAAAGAATTTAACTGTCTTGGACCCCCAACGATATTAATCAGAAAAGAATAGCGGAGGAGTAGGAAAATTTAATTTCATAATTTTACTTCCCTCCATATCATCATATCATATGAGACAGAACGAAAAAAGGCCTTTAGGCACAAAGGGACGTTTACAACTGGGGCAAGCCCATTTGCCTAGCACCATGGATAAATATTGTCATGAATATTAATGGGTTCTAAGTATACTATGATATACTGTGTAAATGTACTATATATTGACCTTAAACCTTATACCTAAGATTACTGTTGGTAAAGCTTTCACAGTAAGTATGGCTAAACTACTACCGCATGAGTCACTTCATGTCATTCTAGTTGTAGCAAGCACGACTGGAAACGGATATCCTTTGAACCTAACTTGGCTAAGATTATAGCTAAATAAATCAGGTATGCGTTTGGAGCTGTGCCCAAATGTCTTTTATCGCTACAGTCTAAAACAATGGCTATCAATTCAGAAGGTGATAAGAAAACAGTAGCTACAGTACAATTTGTTCAAAACCTTCGGAAATCAACATCGAATTGAAATTTATAATATGAATCACATCAAAGTTTAGAATGTTCTTACAAGACTTTATAATATTACATAATGCTACGAAGCTTAACATTTTCACGTCCTGCCAAACGATTGCAGAGAAGACCGTAATAAAATATCGTTACAATAGCAAAACTAGGACACCACTAAACGAGACTCTGTTGAAGCAAGCGGAATTTTAAGAAATTCAATTCCTCGCAAATAGTAAAAACCCAACAACGCTATAATATTTGGCAAGATACCAATGAAAAAGGAAATAATATTGTACTGTGGAGAGTTCGTTGTAACGATGCTATAGAAAAAGTAGTTGTTCCGGATTCTTTAATTGGAACACTAGCTTAGTTTGGCGAATTTTAGGAAGTCGTTGCACAAGACTAATGGATGAACAAAGTAATTTCTATTGTTCTTTAATTAGGTAACTCTTTGTCCCATTTCTATTCACGTGGGTATCGTTTTAAATCTCCAAGGGATTATCACACACTGGTGAGCTGAAGTGAGCCGTGTGTAACTCGATTATTTAGCACCATCTGCATAGTCTGTAGGACGATCTCATTATAGTCGTTTAAGTTGCCCCATCTCTATTCGCTAGTGTTATGTAAGGGCGTCTAATGGAGAGCAGCAAGGATTGTCCATTACACAGCTCCTACATTTTTGTGACATTAACACACTTCATCATCATCATTAGTATTCTCCTGTCCTCATCGTAGTTTATTTCCATTCAAAGAATTGAAATTAAAAAGGTCCTTAACCAGTTCAGTACATTCACGAGCCACTACATTACTAATTTTTATCACCTCGGTCACATCCAAAATCCATTTATTCACACACTGTAAATTGACACTTTATTTCACCACAGTTTTTCGCGTGCGATCTTAATTAAATCTGTAAACTGGTGTTGTGTTGTTTTAGCACCCTTTTAACTGAACGTGCCTTATCAAAGGAAATGTCGAAAGTGACGCTATCGGCTAAAAGCCATCGGCGTAAATGCGTCCAATTAAGCTGCGTGCATCATAAAGACCTAAACCAGACCGTGCTAAGGTTTCTCTTTTAGCGCGAGAGTATTCTGTTTAATTTGCGTGGTGAAAAATTCGATTATTGTTTGCGTTTGTGAATTAGTCTTCTTTGTAGTCAGTTGAGATTTTTGTAGTTTAGTCTACTGTTTTTGGTTAGATGAGTGCTTTTAGAATTCCTATCTGCCAAAAGACTACGTTCCTAAAATTCGTATTTACGTCTACGGCTTTAAAAACAAATGTGTTTTTCATGTCAATGCTATGTGGAACGATAGCTCTATCTTTGACACAGTTAAGTGCATCAACTCTGAATAAGCCGTTTGAATTGGAAGTAGCAATACATAATTTATAACATCGCATTGACAGATTGGTGTAACCTATCAATTATTTTGCTCAAAAGCCAAGTCACTCTGACTCATGCAATTAGTTCGATGAAAACCAGTCAATAGATTCTAATGTCCTTCTCTGGCACATACATCATTATCTGCTTAGCCTTTTCCCAAACTATTTTGGGATCGGCTTCCAGTCTAACCAGATGCAGCTGAGTAGCAGTATTTTACATGAAGCGACTGCCTATCTGACCTCCACAACACAACAAACAGTAACTGGGTACTAAGATACCCCTTGGTAAGACTGAATGCTAGACTTTAGGCTTCTGCCTACCCGTTACAACTCTCAAAGATCTAGAAATGACAGCCGGGACCAACGGCTTAACGTGCTTTCCGAGGCTCAGAGGAAACTCGGTATGTAATTGTATTGTATTCTCTGGCACAAACACTGTAATCACAATTAATCTTCATATACTACAAGCCTCCAATTAGCTAGAAATTTAATTACACTGAGCTCTTCTAACCCTTTGACCTTTGACGTTGACTGATTCGCCGATACATCATCTAGATACGCGACACCAACAATTAGGGCCTGTACGTCGGAAGTAATTACGCCATAAAGTGTCACAACCCAACACTATGTCTATAAAGCAGACATACCATGTTTGATTAGGGTTCGGATGATGATAAAGATGTTCCCGAGAGAGATTTTTTTTGGAGTGTAATTTGGTAGTAACCAGTTATTAGCTCTATAGAAATATGGATCGTGATTGGGTGTAATGTGTGTTTTTTGTCTTGACAGGGATCTCAGGAAGCTCAGTTATATTAGAGAGGATGTCATTAAGGTCTAAAATTGTTTTATAGAGGCAGCTTTTACAAAAGTGTTGAAATTGTTAAAGAATTGGTTCTGTTGATTTGATTCAAGTAAGGGTAAGTATCCTTGCTGGCTATTGTTATAATAAATTTTATATGCCGTTTTAATCTCAATTCGTTTGTTGTTTATTACGAAAGCAATGCTAATATATCGGAGCTGGCAAATTACCAAAACAGTAAAAGTATAAAACAATGCAAATTGAAAAAGTCGGAATCTCTGTTTTGTAGAAATATGAATAATGTTGAATCATAGTTAATTCAGGATCTAGATCCCTTCCGGGGTAGCCAGACAGAAGGGGGCGCAAATCTCTAGGGAACACATTCACTTAGAATTTGCATTGCCCCATTTCTTTTTGCGAGTGATGGTATTCATAGTCATCATTATCCAGCCAAATGGGAAGCCATGTACGTATATTATTGGTATTTTTTTTAACGTTTGCCCCACTCCAGGAATTTATCCTGAATTGTGGGTGCATTTAAAATCATTTAAACTCACATACACAAACAGCCAGACCCGGAACAACTATCTGTAGGCCATACAAAATTTTTTTCCGTGCGGGGATCGAACCCGCGACACGCAGCGCAGCAGTCAATCGCTCAACCACTGCGCCAACCGGGCCGTCTAAAAGTATCTAAAAGAAATAAACATTTCTAAATATTTTAAGGATTTATCCCCATAAAATAATAAATATAAAAACAAAATAATATTGATCCTTTCAAAGGCATAATCCTTTTAAGAATAAACGTAAAAAGCGAACTCAGGCCTAAATGGAAACAATGACGCTCCGTGAGATAGTGTAGTGCGCACAAAAACTAAGAGCCGAGATGATCTGATAACAAAATTATAGGGCAATGCGTTCGGCGCCGTCGCCCTGTGTTTAAATGTCATCACTATATAAAGTGGGAATGGTTAATAGTGAGATATTTTTGAAATGGAAGTAACGGGGGATTAGGGTGAGTGGATCCGTTGTTTGTGTCATTGTTGTGTTTTATTCTGTACTTATAAGAGCTTCCTTTTTGGTTCCATCTTCGTGACGGATCTGTTTATAACCTGTATGTATCCACGTGGCTTTCATATGAATATGGATATTGGTACCAGCATAGCATGCAAAAAAAGTCATGCTGTAGATGGCGACTTAATAATTATGACTTTCATCGCCATGTTGTTCTACTCAAATACTGAAACTAGAAAAAAATAATTAATTTAATAAACGTGCTTGTTAATGGTTAAGTTAATAATTGCGTGAAGACACACAACTTATAAAGCCAATAATTATTTAATTATTATCAAACATTTGTATCTGGAGACGAGTATCTTCAATTTCATCTGAAGACTAAGACTGTAGATAAATAACCATTCAGCAACGCATCCATCGAAGTGTCGAGACAAAGATGGAGTTAAAACAATTAAAGATAATAGTTTCTGCAGAGCTCGCATAGGTAAAATCCTACCATTTTCATAGATACATTCCAGGTTTATTATATTTTTATGTATTTTCATCTATTTTACACATTTTACGAATCTATTTATTAATGATATTTCATAGCTTGTGCTTAATTCTTAAAACAATTACTGTTCTTAGGAAGTATTGACGTAAAGTTTTAATATTTTTAGTTGTCATTTTCTCGTGTTTGCTTATTAGTATAATGGCAGCCAAGGCAGCAAATCAATGTTACTGAGTGTTTTTGTATTTGACGATCCATTACTTCTAAAAGCTAGAAGAGTCCTACTAAGCCGGACACGATTATTTTCAAATAGGATATTATAAATAAATCTACATATTCAACATTCCAAAATAGGATGCCTGCCAAAATAAACATCATCATCATCATCATTTCAGCCCAAAAACCTCCACTGCTGGACATAGGCCTCCCCCAAGTGTCGCCACATTTTGGGGGGTTTTATCATAATCGCCACGCTTGGCAGGCGGGTTGGCGATCGCAGTACGGTTGTTACAAAAGCACAGATAACGCTGCTGCCCATTCTCTGGCAAATCCCTTAGTCGCCTCTTACAACACCCACGGGAAGATATGGGATGGTGCTATTCTTTACGTCCGACACCATACAGAGCAAAATAAACATGTCATAAATGTTTTCTTGCGAAAAATTGCGCTCGAAACATGAGAGAACACAATCGGATTATCAAGAACCAATGACTTGGAAAAAATCTGTTAAGTATTTATAATTATCCTTCACAGTATCAGCACAACACAGCCTATGGCGACATGTGCCATATCAGTAAGAGACTCCCGTTAAGAACTCATTTAAGTGTGCAGTATCTTCATAACGTCGTCGTGACGTTTCCCTTCAAGCTGGTGATAAATTCCAGTTAAATAGCTTACACATGTTGAAAACGCCAAGCACGTACTGGTTCAATGCATCGATAAACACCGCCCTCTTTGATGCTTTTATAGTTATTACTTTTATTCAAAACAAATGCAATCGAGGACTGTGAATCAGAGGACGAATCGACTATTTTGATTTAACTTTCCGATTGCTCCGATGACAATACAAACAAGAAACTGCCAGAATAATGATCTCCATCCAAAAGCGCACTGGTCGTTTGCAGGAATTTCACAATTTGAAAGTATAATACACAAAAATACGCCCGAGTGAGGGCTTCCAAATTTGGGAGAGCGGAGTCCACACGCGCATTCTAATTTATACCTCTAATGAAACCGACCGCTTTTTTGGACATCTCCCTTCATTCTTGCAGGTACGAAATGTTGGGTTGGAAAACGATAAAAATGCTCTCCGTCCTCTATAAATATTCATTTCTTCCGAGGATCACGGTGCAGCGGAGGGGCGGCTAAGTGCCAAAGATATGGGGTTTGTCAAAGAGGAAGGTAATCATAATTTTTATGGAGAATCTTGAGCGTATGTGAAACGAGGCAAAATTTACATCCGAGACGCTCCCTGATGAATGTGCAGGGAATGTATGAGATTACGGCATGATAAATAATGTGAAGAATTTTTTTATCATACGCTTATGTTTCGGAGTTTAAATCGGTGGCATATTTTATGTTTAATGGAGGCGCTCCTAAGATCTTGGGAGATATATGGTCGTATAAATCATTGCTCCTAATTAAGGTTGTGCAGTTTTCAAAATTTGATGTATCTCGTTTCTTGATTCATATTTCAAAAACACGTGTTGGCCAAACTTTTTAATTAACATTTTCATTTTCACGTGAAGTCTAAATGCGTATATCCGATCTAGATACCCACATTTAAACAAACTGTCCATTTAGTTATGATTGACTGAAAACATAATACCATATTTCAAACAAAATGTTAATAATACTAAATTATTGTTCGGGGAAATATCGGCACTGCTGTTCAATGGTGACCTAGATAAAATCGTTAGTCAAAACATTCCCAATTAAGAAACAGTAATTTATTTATTTCTGTACAAACTACAACGTAGATGTATTCAAAACTCGCGTACACCAAAAATAAATGACAAAACAGAAATAGAATCAAAACCCACATCTATTAGACCATCAGAAACAATTCCCGTGGTTGGCCCACAAAAAATATACAAGTCAGAGTTTTTTGGAGCCCCTTTACGTGGGTCGTGGATGCTCACCTTTTTTTATTCCAAAGGACATTGATTGATTGAACCTTATGGCAGAACTATGAGAAACATAGCAGGGGTATTGTTTTTTTCGACCGTATAAATACTTTTTATGGATTTACGGTTTTAAAATCTTTTTAAAGTTTATTGTATCTTTATTTCGATAATCTGTGGGGATACATCGATTGTTTTTAAGTTGTTGCGTTTTTATAGATTGGGTTTGTTGATATTTTTTATTTTTTTAATTATTTTAATAGACGAATGTCGATAATAAATCTGGAAACAGAAACAAAACACCATCTATTATTTTATTTGCAAAATTTAGGTTATTGGCTAAAACGTCAATATTACTTGTCCATTTAAGTTTGTAATTGGCAGGTCTGAATAGCTATTAGGCAACAAAGCTGTTGTCAAGCTGTTGTCTCGCCTTTAACATTGATTAATAAGGCTGCGTGAGACGTCAAACAGCACACCTTTGAAATTCTTTACTGACAGTTTTAACTGCCAACTTAGGTACAGCTTCTTATCTGATTCACAATTCATCAAATAATTCCTCTGATATGTCTTAGAATATTATAGAAATATAATTATACGTGATTATCGTCTAGTGGTCATAAGCACTTCCACTTAGAAAATTGTTCTGAGTTCGATTGCCGATGCGATTAAAGTGTTATAGCAATTAGGCTCGCCCCTTATTATATGGGCTTTAACTACAACAGGGGAAATGTGGTTGTACTATAGGGTAGTAGGGTACTAGAAAGCAGCGGTGGTCCAGTAGTGGTAGCCCTGACTTACGAGCTGTAAGCCGTGGGTTCGAACCCAGGCAGGCGCATTACTTTGTGTAATTTATTTCATCACCGCTGCCCTCAAAAACGGTGAAGGAAAACTTCGTTACGAAATCGGCATGTCCTAGAACTAAAAATTCGAAGACATGTGACATCTACCAACCCCGCACTAGGCCCGCATGGTGGATTATAGCCCACTTCCTCTAGAAAGGAGGCCTGTGTCCCAGTAGTGGGAACATTATAGGCTGATGATGATGTTGATAGGGTACACTTCTGTATAATCCTTTGGGGATTACAGGCGTGATGCCCTGCAGTAATTCGTTTACACTTAGTATTTAGTGCAACTATGTATTATTTGTTAGTTCTGAAGTTATAGAAAATCAAAGCTTACGTTATTATAAAACTCACTAACATTAAGTCCAGATTT
Organism: Cerastis rubricosa; assembly: GCA_949152445.1. NCBI lineage: Eukaryota > Metazoa > Arthropoda > Insecta > Lepidoptera > Noctuidae > Cerastis > Cerastis rubricosa. The sequence goes on from OX424529.1 coordinate 2,733,158, forward strand.
CAAAATACTAACATTTAATATTGGAACAAACGGGTTTAGTTCGTGCCTTCTCGGTTCGGTGTAAAGTCAAAAGGTTACTTTAAACTGCTTAGCGTCCAGTTGTTTAACTTTAATAGTAAGTAGTAAATCTCGGGTGCCTACTTTAAGTATTTAAGTAGGTATATAGACCCACAACACAAATTCTAAGAGATTGTCAAAAATAACAGGAACTTTATTTTCCAAAATGGTACCTGTATAAATTCTTAAAGATATAACATCCATGTAGCCAATAGACTTTGCTCACATTACATCACATCCATTCTTATCATAAACATCCTACCAGTTCCTAGATGCAACGAGAGTCTGACATAAATTATCAATGAAAATGATAATAACGACCAACTCTTCAATGATAATTCTTAAGTCGACCTCGAGCAACATTAGAAGGCAAAATAACAAGATATCAAAGATATATTAACCACTATTACAAACACTGAACACGACACTCAAAGTAAGTTACATTACCCTAACAAATTACATGGAACAAACATCGAACATTTTATCTATCAAGATTTCAATCAGCGAGCTAGTTTGAACTTAGGGTCAGGCCTTGACATCTTTATTTACCTGGGATACGTCATTGCAAAAGACAGTGAAATATAGCTATTGAATTTAAATGTAGCCCCTTAAAGTTTTGAAATGTTACAAATTGTTTTAGAATTTTGATAGTTAGTAACAATACTTTGATGACAGCAAAAGTCATAGTTAAATAACTGGATTTTGGAAACTGTACAGCAATATATTTTTAAGTACTAAAACCAAATTATTTATATCCTTCGGGAAAAAAATGGACAAAGAAATCAATGCAACTCTGACAATAGCAAGACTATAATAGTGATAAACAAAAATCAGATGACTCGAAACTAAATTAAAACTAAATTACGAACAAAAATTTTAGTAGAAAATGATTCTAACAAAAAAAGAAAAATGATACGAGTTAATTTACTTTTAACAATACCCACAGAAAGATCCTATACATTATACATCTTTATTTTGACATAACAGTAGCTTATGAAATAAGACGCAAAACAACAAAAATATTTATTTTCAAAACAGAAAAGAAAACAGTCGAGTCTCAGATAGTTTTTATTGCATATTTGGGTGGGACAAAGGGTCGATTTATTTACTTGTAGCCAAAGGCTATGGACGCCATTTTTTGTCGCTTCTTGATCTGCGCCAAGGTTTTTTATTTCTGAATTTTGATGCGGAATTATGGAAATTGTTTTGGACGAATCAGGCTATATTGAAAACAAAAGAAATTCGCAGACTTATCTGTCCAAGTAAAAAATTTATTGCAATCACTGATAAAGACTTATTATAACATATTCTGCTACTCGTAGAAAACAAAAAAATAAACGAAGTAACTTCTAACAAGTGGTCTATAAAGCCAAGGGTTTATTTTTTATATTAATTGGCAATTGATTATTACAAAAGCACATTGAAAACAAGAGTTACAGCTGGTGATATGGTGATTTCTCTCGCAAAAGGAACAAAAAATAAAAACAAGTAATTAATCAAAGCTACACCTATTTCTCACAATGGTGGTTGAATCATGTTTCTACATCTCCACACATACAATTTTTAAATTAATTACATTTTATTTAGAACTTACCGTTACAATTTGAAAGTAAGGTAACTGATGTTATTCTCATGAGCAAGCAAGTGTTTTACAATATGAAGAACAGATACCGAAATTAATTTTAATTAGTAACATCATTATTAAATATTAACAGAGTTTGAGCGAAAAGTTGAATTTACATTTACCTAATAATATCAATATATAATAACATCATTCTCCTGCCCTTATCCCAATTTATTTGGGGTCGGCTTAGCATGTATTCTTCTCCCATATTAGTCGTCATAAATAACTATAATAGCTAGTTTCCATTTTGTTAAAAGCTGCACTAACTATGGTATTTTAGTCTGTATCATTCAAGCTCAAATTCTTACAACCAAACAAAACCCAAACAACTTAAAAATGCAACGAACAAGAAAACAAACAACCAAATTCTAAAGATATATTCCGACTGTCAAGGACGAAAAATTGGGACATAACGGGACCCTACGTGACGGAGCCCGGACTGAGTGGTCCCTTCAGGGAAGGTGCGTCCTTCAAATACCCCTGCCTTCGAAATAGGGCATTCAGTCATGATCCGCATCGACGACCATTGTTGACGAAAAATTGGTCCTTTATCTACTGGCTTGGACCTCATTTCAAATTGAGTTCCAGAGCGACATTGAATTGGGAGAAAATTTTGTTGGCACCTGTATTTGTTATTTTCTTGATCAAGGAACCCATGTTTAGCTCGTTGTTTCGTTGATCAAATACTTGGTCTTTCGCTTTTCCCTTTCTAGAATTATATTGAAACGGTGAAAAAAATATCAGAATTGTGTTCTAAGTTCTTGTAACCTATGACTCACAAACTCTCTCACGCTTATTTCTCTTATTAGCACTACCTGAGATAGTTTCATCTCCATAACAATGAATGTATTTACAACCGTACTTGCAACCATTCAATATTGCGTCAATTAATTTCCTCGAAACTACAACAAATAATTTCTCAACACTACCGCCTATTACTCATATCACTATCTACGTTGATATACAATTCCGCACACACATCACACCCATAATCATTATAAATTGCAACAAGAAATTGTCTATCTCACAAATTCACATCATGTAACGCCACTAGAACATTTTTATCTTTAGCCTCATTGTGTGAAAAATGAATGTTTGCCGTCAAATAAAAGTATTACGGGCTGCGGCCCAGTATTGTGATTTATAATATTTTGATGCGAGCCTCGTGATAACTTGAGAGCAAAGAGTCATCTTAAATTAGGAATAGTAAAGTGTGGAATATTTACGACGGAACTTAATGCAGGCTTTGCTCAGAATTTATAAATAGACTAGCGAGCTTTAGTATCAAATGTACTTGTTTTGCAGTTTACAAACTTATTTCGTTGTACCTAATATTTTATTTCGCTTGAATAGCTAAAATTCTTTGTTATCAAATCTAAATGTTTCTAAAATTACCTTTATCAACTAAGAATCAAGCTGCATTCGATTTACGTCTATTGAATCTTTCGCATAGAAGGGATGGTCCGGAGGGATTATCCCTACTTTTTGTTCTCAAACCGAGCTTGCGGTTTCTGTAACATCCAGACCGCATGGCGCATCATTAATAATCTTAACAGCAGAAACCACATCAGCAATGCGGTAATCACAATAACCCTATCTAGTTTATAGTCCACAATGAAATCTTATACTAGGTATAGAAAGGTTGTTATCCTATATAGAAACTCGTTTCAACTAGAATTTCCCAGAATAACGTTGGCGCAGTAAATATTCTGTTTTTATTTTTTTCATTCTCAGCTTGCTTTATCTCGTGAAAGGAGTTTAACCTAGATATTAATGAAACTATTTTAGCTTCTAGTTTGCCGCAATTTTAGTCGGGACTGAATTTGTTTTATGAAGGTTTTTTGAAGCGTTCATTATGAGCTTGGTAATATTTACTTAGTGATGTAAAATGTCTGTGATGTTTCAGAAATGATATTTAAGCACTCGCGTTTCTTTTGTTTGTCTTTGGGCTTGGAATAGTAAGCGTGTTTCATTAATGAATTACTTACGAATTTAAAATTATATTTGAACACTAAATCATCTATTGCGTTGCACAATGTTTTCTTAGGTAAATGTTATGTAAAATACATAATTATAATGAGATCATCCTGGTGGGCACAACATGACAGTAGAAGATAGGATGGGTTTTAAAACTAAATTAAATATCATCATCTGCTTTCATCCCATTTCATTTGGGGTCGGCGAAACATGTCTTGTTCTTCCACACTTCTCTATTCATTATATTCTTTCACTTTTAACTATCATTATCAACATCATCATTTTCCACTTCTTATATTTTTATTCTAACATATAATTCTTTGAACCTGGATCTAAGTCCTCAAAACCTTTCCCGGGCCGGTCCTAGGTTCCGTTTTGCTCAAAGGAACGGATCGTGCTCTCATTAGTAAGCGGTCAGCCAGTCCCTTCATGCAGGATGCGGTTAGTTTCCGGTTTTACATTGTCCACTGCTGTTTGACCACCGTGTAGTATGGAGACCAGACGTCGCATAATTTTATCAGTGGAGAAATGGATGCTGTTGTCTACTTTGTGGTGGAGTAGTTTTTTGTTATAAGTTTTTAAACTGACATGGTCACTAATAAATATCATTAATACTGAAAATGGCATAAATAGTAAACATGTTAAATATCATGTTTTTGATAAGTTTGATTTTCATGATACTTTTGTTTTTAATGATAAGTTTTTTGGGATCAATTTACTATATATACCGTCAATATGTTGGTTCACGAAAAAACATTGTGTTAGTTTTGTAGACTCCTTTGTAGTTTGACAACACTAACTCTAGTTTTTACCAACATTAGGCGACGCCTAAACGATTGCTACAATCAAAGCATTCTGTTAGATTTTCGAAGATCAGTACAGTGCTAAGAATTGAATTTTCAACAGTGGTTTAATATTTAGAAAAAATTATAATTTAGTGTCTTAAATTGTTACGCAGCTGTAATCACTTGTTTAGGTAATGCTTAAGGTTAGTGAAAACTGCAGTGATTATTAAACTTTTAGTAGGGGAAAATGAGAAAAATATAATGTGTAAATAGATTTTGCATTTACACAAATTGTTTGTTAAAACAGAACCAAATTAAAAAACAAAAATAATCTCGATAGAATGAATTTATGTAAATCCACTTCAACACACACTAGTTATAAACTTATGCACTTAACTATGCAACCGTGACCAGTTATACAGAAGTTAACAAAAAAAATCAAACCATTTAAGTTCTTACGAGGTCCTTGAAAACCATTACAAAATTAATAATAAAATGGTATAAAATCGTATATTTCATAGTAAACGTGTCGTGGGGAAAATGGTGGGTAATAAAGTGAAGACTGCAATTGCTCTGTAAAGTATAATTCTAATGCTGTGTTCACACAGAGTTTAATTTAGAAGATGGAAAGAACATAATAATGAAGTAGTACCGAAAAAAGTGTGTTAAAAAGGAATCCTCAGCAGTCATACGCTAATCAGCCTATAGCAAAGAAGAATAAAGAAAGAAAAAAAAATACCACAAATTAAACCGTCGTATCTTGTGACTCTCTTGAGTCTCTGACTTAGTTTTCAATTGGGATTTTTATTAATAATGAACATTTACAAGATTTGAAACAAAACATTCGTGAAGGGAAGTTTGTAATAGTATCGAAATAAGAATCGTGTTTTAAAGCTGTGGTTAAAATCAAACTCAGAACATTTATTAAGCCCACTACAGGCACTTTTGAATGGTAAAAACATAAGGATGAAGCTGCAGACACAGTCACGGGGTCAGACGGAGGTGTACCTTATAGTACACCCACAGTTAACCTGTTATGTTTTAAGTTCCATGTAATAAGGGGCGAGCCTATTGTCGTCCATTACGCACAAGCCCAAACTCCGTGGCTGCTACTGAGAAATAGAAAAACACAATAACACTACTCGACCTGGAAATTAAGCACAGCACCTCATGCACATAAGTCATAAGTCATTTATTTCGAAACAACATACATTGTGTAGAAATTTTGTAAAATAAAATAAAAACAGTACAATTAAAACATTACAATCGAAAACATTCAATAAAAATAGTAACCATTAATAATTCGCATATGTATATGTAAAATAACAAATTCTAAACAATATAATGCACATTCAATTTAAAATAATAAATATACAATAGAACAAAAGATCAGAAAAAAAAGGTAAAACGAAACGAAAGTTAAATTCTTGTTATACGATATGTCATCTTCTTTAAATATTGCAATAAAAAAATAAAAAAAACTTAGAATGTCAATAATAAAAATATATAATGTCAATGGATATATATAACCAACAGTTGCAGATCAAATATTTTCTTCTTTCATACATCCTCACCATTGTTCTATATTGTTTTTGAACGTATCATTACCGTAAATTCGATTTATCAACACACCTCATAATAATTAGGCACCGAAAATATTTTATGGTACCAAAAATCCATTAATTACACGCGAGCTATTCATCAATTATTATGAGTTATAAATAATGAGAACATGACCACTTTTACCTCTGAATTCATTATCACAATCATATTCGACTCATCTGATATAAAATACGCGAAATAATTGAGCGCTGAAAGCCTGAAAGAATTTAGCATAATGAATAAAGTAGGTGTCAACGATATTATAGCTTTGACAACATATTATTGAAATACTCGAGTATTTATTTAATAAAATAAAAACTGACAACACAATATAATTTAACGGGAAATCAAATTAACAGTTACTGCTGTTATTGGCTGAACGAAATTAAAACAACCATTACAAAAAATATCTTGACATGAGTCTGTTAGTGCCTCTGTCAGCAGAATTTTAAATATGTTTGTGATGGTTCACTTTTTAAGAAATAGTCGTAATTACCTAGGTAATTACGCCTAGTAGCCTAAAAAGCTAAGCTTATTACCTAAGCTTAGCTTCTTTTAAGCGCACTAATCAAATTTGTACTATGAGCTATCTAAGTGTGAAAAGTGGAAACAAAACGCCTCAAAAGATCCTTTTCTCTAGAAAATAAAAATGCTCACCCAACCACGGCTTTACCTCATAGCTTCACCATTAAAGTTATTATGAATTTAAATGTCGTTCTACTCTACGTAGTGTAAGACCCTGTTCATGGCTTCGGGCGATGCGACTTGTTTCTTTCCAATGAGCACCAGTATAATTTGCGTCGTGATAGAGGTTTTTTTAAAACTAGTACAGACAAATTGTGAACTGGCTGCGGGCTTTGGACATTCGTATATATTTGAGTTTATTAATGGGTGGAAGAAACGTCGACGCTCAAAATCGTTACCACGTATTCTAGAATCAAATGTCGTGAGTCAAAATGTATTGAAGTACTGTGTTTTTTAAATTACCGTAGCTTTAAAATGTCAATGAAAGGGAGGCTCCCTTTTTGAAGCGGGGGGTTCGGAATGTTATACTGACTACATAGTATTATATAGTAACCGTTTGTCAGTCAATGTCCTTTCCACCCTGAATAATTCAGAGTCCAGTGTCCGGAACTGCGTCCGCTATGGATCCGTAGCTTGACGCGTGAACGTGTAGCTTGTGGCCAAGCACTAAAGGAACGAAACATTTACATAGACTAGGCCGGAAGGAGATGAGACGGTCTGCATGTGTGTAAATTACAAATTAAAACTATTAATAGTCGGGCCGTGTTGGAAATAAAATGCATTCTATGGAATCATGCATTTATTGTTTATGTGACATGATTTATGGTTCTAATTTCACGCAAGTGTGTGGTTTATTACAGGATATAGGATATAGATATTGACGCAGACTATTGATTGCAAATAGTAGTTTGACAAAGCAGGCGTTAAATTATTTTGTAAAAAAAAATCGTATAGATGAAGAAATAGTGTGAATTGAAGTATACATTGTCAATGTGGCAACACTTGGGAGGCCTACGTCCGGAGGTGGACGTCTTTCGGCTACAATGGTGATAATGATGACGATACATTGTTTAGAGGCATCGTGAATTTGCGGCACTTTCTTGTACTAAGAATCCAGTACGTACAGTACCTAAATGATTTTTTTTTTATAAATCGGCGTAAAATTGCAACCCCAATATTAGTAAAAGATTGTGACACGATATTTCTTACACCTTGTATGTCCATTCCTTAGCTATTCTTTCTGCCTCAATTAGACTAAATAAGGTTAGAGCAAACGATTACATAATTTTCTGTTTAGGTAAATAACTTTAACTCGCACTGAACACTAGCACCATCTACATCATTATCATAATCTGTATTACGTACTTCACTGCGGGAAGCTTTTGGTCATCCCAAGATTTTACGACCATCAGACCATAGAGCAACGGATGGCGTAAAGTATATCAATACATGTAATTAATACTTGATTATACACGAATTCGAACATTTTATGATAATGGCAAGTTGACGGCTGGCGATGACTGTTCGTGTATTAATTTTTATGCCAATAACCATTATGGCCGATTATGCAACTCAGCATGAGTTCATGAGATTTCGTAATATTTAACGTAAATATTGTAATTGCTGATGCAAATTGATGTTAATGAGGATTGTCTACTAGAGTTTTATAAAACAGTTGAGCCGGGGTTTGACTAATCTTAACAAATACCTAACTTAAAAGCGCTCTGTTGAACTTCCAAAGCTCACCGCAGTGACGAGAGCTGAAATTCCAAGAATGTAATTTCATTTTCGCATTCGTCTAACTGTCGCCTAGTGTTAATATTAAAGCGAAGACGAGTTTTTTACATTTCACGCAAACAATAAAGCCAAAATTCTATTTGAGAAATGATATTTTACCCAAACTTGATAAACATCAGTGCTGCAGCAATTCTCAAAAGTCTAGTTCTCAGATCCGATAGAAACTATCCAGCAGTACCACTGGGTATCCAAGAACATTACACAGTATTGGAAACCAATGATCTTAATTAGAAGAAAAAACGGAACAACTCTAATAGGTTTACCTATAAGAGCAATTACTGGCATCCGCACAGAAGGATGTTTAGTGAGATTGAAGGAAAAACGTAATTCTGACGCATTAAGTTTTTCTTCAGAAGCTTATTATCATGCCACACGAGTTGTAGGATCTAACTGTGTTGATTGGGTCTTTATGGTGGGAAGAGTAATGATACCTTAAATTCCTGAGGGTATTATTATGGAATGTCTAGACAAATAGACATTCCATATGAGAACGCTGATGGTAAAGTTGAAAATGTAATGGATTGACATAAGTTAGCAATATATTTATGTTTTGTAAGAAAGCTCTTTTTTCCACTTGTCTAGAATTTTCGAATGTGCTTTTTAACTTGTACTTCTCAAATATTCTGCAAAATACTTTACGAAATGTTCTTTTTGTGTTTAATATTTTCGGCCTACTTGCTAATAAAATACAAATATACGTACAATGCAATCTTAACAATGGAGAAGAATTTCTGTACTTCAAAAATGTTAGAAGCAAATATTATACGATTATTGTATAAAATAAGTTCAGCATAGCCTTCTATCTGAAAGCTATAAAAAAACGTGTAAATACACAATACAATCCAAACAAAGGAGTCTAATTTCCATTCCACTCCAAAAAAACCCCAGGACACAATCCCAAAGCATCTTAGATCGTGATGAACATTAACTTACCAATATAGAGCACAAAAAGTACGCTTAAACACTTGATTACAGAGATAGGGCATTTCTGGAAGGAACAATGGTACGCGGTGTAGAAGCATCAAGGCGTGGCCAGGAGATGCAAATTGCACGACCCGCGGCCGGAGGGGCTAGACAAATGGCGTCGTGAAGCGCCCACACCGGTAGCACACGAACCCGTCTGCCTGAGGCTCTCGTGTTTATATTCCTAGTGGCACCCGATGATGTAGGGTATGAAGCTTTTCATGCAAAATTAAGGATTGATTTAGAACGAGAGAATTTTGTCGAAAAGAAGGATTTTGAGAAGGGTTGTTTGCAAGCTGCTGATAAATAAAAAAGTTTGGGAAAGATGTTCGTCGAGTTGGAAAAAGTTTTGGGTGTTTTGTAAGTTGATATCCGCTGTTTTTTTCCTTAATGTTTTGAGAGATAAAATTAATGATCTCGAAATTCAACTCATCACTTGATATAAAGATATGACAATCTTAGATGATGATTTAAATGAAGACGATCGCTTCGAATTTCATTAAAAACGAACAGCTCAAGCGGCAAAAGCAACGCTAATCACGTACAAAATTAAAGGAGACCAAGTGTGTAATGTAACATGCAAATTGTACGCCACAAGACAAATTGCTTCGTGAGGTCTCTCATGTACTCTACATCTATATCGTTTTATAATTCAAACAAGACCCTGTATCGACTTCAGGAGGTTTTATAAGGTACAATAAAAGATCTCGTGCCAGTTTTATGTCCTATCCCGGGAAACCTCTTATTTAGGAGGATCGGATTTTATTTGTTCCAGGAGAATGCATTTAGGAACACTAGGTTACGTTAGTGCTAGCCGTATTTTACGATGATAAAAATTGCTTTGGTCAGCTTGAAATTGTCTACCTTTACACATGGGGAGTTTCCAAATCCCTCTTGTCTTAAAAGTGGAATTGGTTTATCAGACAGTCTAATCGCTAATTCTAGGCCAAAATGATACGGTTGACATGGTACAAAACATATTTACTTGTGATTATAAGCTTTTAAATAAAAACACAAGTAGCGGGCAAGTAAACGATCAGAGATAAAAGGTTCACATGTAAACATGAGGTTACATTGTTTAAGACGTAACTTAAATTTGTGTAGGGTCATGACTTCAGATAAAGGACTGATAAAGGTTGATGCAATATTACCGAAATAGAAACTAGTAATTGAGCAACGTGACCAATTACTTGGTCTGTTATTATGATGGTTTAATTTTAGATAGAGTTTGAAACCAGAAATAATTATTACTATTAGTTTAAGAACTTAATTGGAAGTCAGTGTTCAAAAAGACTTGATCGATAAATAGAACTCACATCGTCCAAACAACGAATTTTATAAAGCGATAAGTTATTATTAAAACTTACTTACAGCTGACGAAGCTTCAAATATTAATAACCATTTTATGATAGTCCCAAACCAATATGTGAACAAAATGTTTCTTCAAACAACTACAAACATCTCTTGGAATCCAACTACCACAGTAAAACGGCTACAATTCTAACTCACACATCAAAATACTGAAAAGCATTGCAATTCTGTAGCGCAATGTAATATAATTTCAAACGTTATTATTACTTTACGGACAGCAAATTCTAAAATATACTCGCAAGCCGTGTCAGGCATTCAGTGTAATGGCGTAGCAACTTTGAAATTATATCTCTGGCGACTGTTGACTCTCGCTGCGGGCTAGACCATCGCTCACTGCTCAGTACAACTCAAACACCGAGAAAATTAATCCTAAGTTTACATCGTTAACCGTTCGCTTTTCAATTCACTTCTTAGCAGATCGTATTTCGGGATCAAATATCGAGCAAACGGGCGTCTAATATTCTACGTGACTTCTTCGAGCGATAATAGATCGACTTGTAAAGATTCCATTAAGCCACGTTGAGCTTTTTTTCATTGACTGTCGTGTACCTTGTCCTATTGTTGGGGAGAAATCGTTCGTAACGGTTATGTTTTTCCGCATTTTCTACGTTCTTATAGAGTGTTGGATTCGTTTTTGCTAGATTCTGTTTAAAATTCAAAACTTCATCTTTTTTTGTTTGAGGCAATTTTCGGTTATCATCGGTTTGTGTACAGTCAAGTTGGCAAGAATAAAAAGCTGTTATAGAATATAGGATTTCACTTTTGTTTGAGCAACTCACGTTTTCAATTTGCCCTTTGATAACCTAAAAAAATAATTTTCAATTAAACCGTCTGCATCTATGTCACATTATTCTTTTTAATATTCGTCATTACTTTCAAATTCAGCATGGCTAGCACAAATAGAGTAAAAATAATAGCTCCCACCTCTACAATCCAACAAGCAGATCTTTTATTTCCCCGCATTGATCAACCCTATCTTTTTACAATTCAGCACACGACAGATTCTAGTCGTAAAGATTCAAGACTTCATTCTTCCAGTTGAATCGAAAACAAGCGTAAATTGGCCGTGAACGAACTTTTATACGTCAGCGTTGAACGTGAACGTGAGTGTAAAGCTTGGCGTATGAATAAGGTGTCGCACATATTGTCTAGAAGTTGTTGAATTTTATTATTTAGTAAGTGCTGAAGCTAGTGTTGAGTCTTGTGAAAATAAGTAGTTGAAAAACGCTTCGGTAGCGTAAGAAAAATAGTAGCAATAGATTCCTAGTTCTTCTTTATTGAATCGGCACGATGTAGCTACGCATACTAATAAGTCTTATACTAAAATAATGATAATCATTGTATTTATGTTAATTCTGATTTGCACTAAAGAAGTAAGACTAATACCAATAACTTATAAGCAAATTAATCATTCATAAACTTTTTATAGATAATTAAATTAAAACTGCACCATAAACTCGATTTGATGCACATAAAATTATAATCAAACCGTCCATAACAACGGATGATAATGCGATCACTATCAATTTAATTAATAATTCATTAATCGAAATGAACAATTCCACGATTGTAAGTCGCAAATCGCAAGCGCGGGCAACATCTAAGACAGTGCACGGTGCAACGGATGGACAGGGATTGCACGTTCTTAGAATAACAAATAGATGGTTACGGCAAGCGGTCGGAGCCAATCAGAATTGTGGTTGAACCCACAGGACGATTTGTGAAGATTAATTAGTGAGAAGGAATTGAGGTCGCCGTTTTAATTAGTCTTCATTTTGAGAAGAAAAAAGAATATGGATAAGATGATAAAAAATATAACATTGTTGAGGTGAAATTGAGATGGATTAGGAGACTTTAATAAAGTCAAATTGAAAGGCTTTTTTTCTTCAAGTATTTGCAATCCACATAAACCCTAAACAGACAGATAAACTTGAATCCATCACAATATAATAATATGAATAGTTTTTTATTTTGCTTTGTTTGATGTAACTTCCAGCTAATTTATTTTTGCTTATTTAAGACTAATGATACTTGCGAATTCGCGGCCAGTAACGAAATGAATTTACCAATGTAAATCTTTCCTCTGGCCAGGCAATCAAAACTGTGGTTGCAGCCTACAAGAGATTTATAGGATTAATTAGCAAAACAAATTAATTGGGGTCGGCATTTTACTTTCTTCCTCTGTTTTTACTGTCCTTGAATCACAAATAGGCAAACTTGAGATTTGCTTTGGATTTATTTTAATTTAAGTTTAAACCATGATTTTAATTCTTAGCCCATATTAATCTTTAATTCATCTAAACCTGGGTAGAGACGGATTAGATTTACTCTTATACATACATTTAATGCCTTGCATATCAACAATGTCTTCATCAAGATTCAGTTGACTTACCTTACAAAGCACTAAAAGCATGACCCTATAGGTTTAATAAGAATAATAATTTACTTACAACGTATTACAATAAAAAACCACCCAAAAATTAGGACCCCTTCCAGCAATAACTTCGCGACCACCATAAGATTACCATCGCACATATGGCCTACAGTTGGTCACAGCGGTTGTAAAAATTATGGCTCACAGGAGCAAGACGACAATCTCGTAAAAATTGATGAACGTGTTTTAAAAACCCGAATATTGTCAACCCTTTTGGCTTTCACTGCCATTGTGATGCCGTTATCTTCACGCTGGGTGAGTTTATGGGGAAAGCAGTGAAACGAGCGATTTCGACGCTTGATTTAGTCAGAACATAAGCCGTATGTAGCGGGGACGTCGATAGCGTGGGTAAACTGTTGATGACATGAAAAGTTGAGTAAAACCTTGAAACATATTTTGAATGACTGAGTTGTTTTTCAACATAAATCTCCGCCAACAAAAAGATAAAGTAGTGAAAAAAATACGAAACATGTAAGATTGTACCGTCTTAGCAGGTGACAATTCTTCATGACAATTTCAACAGCCACAAAAACTTATCTCATAGACAAAACGTATTTAAAAAAGGAAATCCCACTTATTCACTCCTACCCTAAACCCAAAAATCAATCTTCGACCAAAAAACATTCGTTTTCCCATTTCACACATACTTCACAGTTCTGAAGTTAGTGCCCTAACCCACGAGACATGACGACAGATGACGCGTAAACTGCGGGGCGTCGCACAGTGGGCTGAAAATCGGCTTTCATAGACTTAGGGATTTCAATTTGCAAGTGCTTGTTTTTATGTCGGATATCGCTTCTATTAGTCATTACTATGTACAAAAATGACACCCGAGTTAATTCTGCCCAAAAACGAAGGAAATATAATTTTTTTACGAAAAATTTGTATGAAGCTAGTATGAAAAATCGAATTATCTCCTAAACGGCATGTTTAACGGTAATATCCTTGGAGGTGGTCATAGTGCTAATTATTCATGATTTTTTGGTTGGCGATCGGACGAAAAATTTAATGCTGTTTTTTTTTTAAAAATCGTTAAAATATTTTTATTTGTTTTTACGTATGAAACGATTCCTTTTGGTTTTTATGTTGAAGAACACGGACTTTTAACTACACATAACATAAAATAGCATCACTCCTATATTTTCGTAGGAGTTGGCAGAGGTTTATAGTACACCCACACGTAGACAACTATGTTTGAGCTAGATAATTATCAACACAAAATGAGTTTTAAAACTTTTGCGTGAAGCTGCCATTCGGGAAGGTGCTAAGGATTTTTATCCATCTTACTATAAAGTACAACAAACTAAGCTTGATTGCTACCCTCCGAAGCAATCAGTGACAGTTACTGATTCATCGGCTAGGATTACACTTCAAGCTTTACTTGATATCACGGTTACAAGAATCCTTCAAAGCCTTTCTAACGAAGAGCATAACAAGCAGTTGAAGCTGATATCCAAGTGGGGATTTGATGGTGCTTCTAACCAAAGCCGATACAAGCAGAAAATTGAGGGTGAGGAAGATGACTCGAGTATTTTCATGACCTCCTTGGTGCCACTAAAACTCATAGATGGAGACAACATTTTATGGACGAACCCAAAACCATGCTCAGTTTTGTATTGTCGTCCAGTTCAGTTTACTTTTGTAAAGGAGAGTGAAGCAGTTGTCCATGAGCTGAAAAAACAAATTGATGAAGAAATTGAGGCCCTTATCCCCACAGAGTGCAATAATAATAATAAGGTGACTCATCAACTAATGATGACGATGATCGACGCTAAAGTCTGCACTTACCTTTCTGAAGCTAGATCAAATGCATCGTGCTACCTGTGCTTAGCAAAGCCTACAGAAATGAACCGCTTAGATGCTGTAACATCAAAAATTGTGTGTTCGGACCTGTATGAGTTTGGCTTGTCATCCCTACACGCCCGTATAAATTGTATGGAATGTCTGTTACACATTGCATACAGGCTCGACTTCAAACGGTGGGCAGCGAGAAGTGATGAGCACAAAGAAATGCTACAGACAAGGAAGAAAATAATTCAAAATAAATTCAAAGATGAGCTCAATCTGTTGATTGATATAGTAAAACAACGCTCGGGAACCACCAATGACGGGAATACTGCAAGAAAATTCTTTGAGTTTCCTAATAAAACCGCAGCTATAACCGGTTTGGATGAAGACCTCATCAAAAGATTTGCTGTAATTTTACAAGCAATTACATCTGGAGAGCAGGTCGATATAATAAAATTTAGAGATTATGCTCGCAAAACAGCAGAAAAGTACGTATTATTATACGACTGGTACTACATGTCGTCAACCGTTCATAAGTTATTAATCCATGGGGCTGACATAATCGAGAAAAATAATATTGTGCCGATTGGGACTCTCTCGGAAGAAGCCTCAGAGTCTCGAAACAAAGATTTTAGGAGGTTTCGTGAACATCATTCGCGGAAAAGAAGTAGGCAGGATTCTAATCAAGACATTTTAAATATGCTTGTTGTTTCTTCGGATCCTTTGCTAAGTGCACAAAGGCCTAAGTTAGATGCCAAGAAAAAGCAGAGCATTCTTGCTGAAACTCTCGACTTAATTCAATTTCAGGAAACTGAGTTCGAGTTTTTGGATATATCCAATCTGGATGCTGACTCAGAATTGGAGTCTGACAATGACAGTGATAAGGAAAATTTGTAAAAAAAATATATATGTACATATTTGTAAATTTGTATTTGAGTGTGTTTGGGTTTTTTTGTAATATTTAATGATATTTTTTATTTTTTTTTATTTATTTTACAAATGCGTAGTATTAATTCCTTAAATTAAATTATTTTGTATATAATATAACTTAATATGTTACTTTAATAATAATTTGATAATCTTTTTTTATTTAAATTAATATAAATGTGTCAAAAACAGCAATTTTTTTATTTCTTTTTTCTTGATTCGTGTGTTCTTAATATTTGGGTTAATAACATATCGAACTTTTTAACTTGGACACTAAAAGGGATCGTTTTACATGTAAAAACAAATAAAAATATTTTGACGATTTTTAAAAAAAAAACAGCATTAAATTTTTCGTCCGATCGCCAACCAAAAAATCATGAATAATTAGCACTATGACCACCTCCAAGGATATTACCGTTAAACATGCCGTTTAGGAGATAATTCGATTTTTCATACTAGCTTCATACAAATTTTTCGTAAAAAAATTATATTTCCTTCGTTTTTGGGCAGAATTAACTCGGGTGTCATTTTTGTACATAGTAATGACTAATAGAAGCGATATCCGACATAAAAACAAGCACTTGCAAATTGAAATCCCTAAGTCTATGAAAGCCGATTTTCAGCCCACCGTGCGTCGTCGTTGAGTAATGAACGTTCGCCCATTACTCATTACAGGCCGTGACTTGCCCGTGTGTCGGGGCCTTTATTTCAGCACTGCACTACTGTTTCCAATGATTTATGCGTTGTCGTGCTTTTTATTGTTGAGTTGAGCTATCAATCAGTTTTGTTTAAGGAGACTTACTTTCGTTAGGCGTACAATGTTAGTTTGTTTGTGGAATCAAAGAGCACATCTAAAAGTGAATGTGCTTCAGTAAACCGGTATTTGAGAAAATCTTTGCAAATACAATAAGTAGATAAGCTTAATTCAAAATAACTTGAACATTTAATAAATTCCGCTTACGTTTAAAGTTGGTATTAAGTTCCTAGTAACTATAAAAAACTAAGTAGTCAATCAATTTGTTTAAACCAAGAGCCTACGTGAGCGAAGTCACAACCTAAAAAGGAATCCATTAATAGAGTTAAAATAGCTAACGAAACAGTCATGGCCTTTGAAAAGTGATCCAATGATTAACATGCAGGACTAGGATTAAATGACATCATCATACACGAAGCTACGGCAATAATGACACTTAAATAAAAATTCAACATCACGCTTAGGAAGGAAGCACTACTTATAGAAACGGGTAATAATAAATCTTGGAAGCTATAAATTGAAGAATGATTAGCTCCCTACATACTGACTAATGTAACTCAAGTTCCTATTGTACCCAATCCTATTGAACTGTTAAAATTTGTAAGAATACTCGAGATTCACAAAGATTATTTTGTATGCAATAACGGAACGCCCTCCAAACATCTGTAGTAGCTGAGAAAAAACAAATCCACGTCAATAACGTTACTCGTATTACTCGAAAAGTGAGAGAAATCAACGCTCAGATAAACGATAAGGTAATAACAGAAGCCGATCCTATCTTTTGTACTCTTTTGTTACGCGACGAATACAATGCAGTTGTAAATTTTTGGGTTCTTAACTCCACAATGTTCCCGTCATTAATCTATGGCCGTTGTAACTTGAAGCGGGGTTGGGATCTTTTGTACCTGCTCTGCTCCTCGCCCCTTTGTACCCTGACATGTGCGGGGCAGGGACAAAAACCTTGCACAATATTGTCTGCCCCAAAGACATCGGATGATGTGAAAATAATACCGCGGAATATAAAGCAAAATATCCCTGCAGCATAACAGGCCCTTCCAGTTTTCAACGAAGATTCTAATCTCTAAAGCTTGCGAAGTTACAATTTCAGAATTTCACGTCGGATCGAACCGACCGTTTGTCTATCGGGGCTATTTTTAAAAATGTCACCCGCAACCACATCTAAGCTTTTTTTGACACGTCGTTTCCACTAAGCCCTTGACATGCATTAACGCCTAACATCGACGCGCACTTTTTCTGTCGAATCTCCAGATGTGAGTGCATCATTAAAATCTTCTATGGCACCAAAAAGATCAAAAGTTATCTCCTCGGTTGGAGAGGTTCCCTCTCGCCCCTGCGTCCCTTTCCCCCACAGGTCCCTTGTTGCCGCGACAGTTAAAGTCGGACGGCCGTGAGGGACGGTCGCTGCCACCCGGGCGTCCCAACCGCGTTGCGTACGATACCGCGTTTGTGAAAATTGTTTTCCTTAGTGTCATTTGCATACGTGAAGTGAAACTGATTACGTTTTGGCAAAGGTGATGGGATTTATTGTACGTTTGAAGCGTTGGTGTATGTGACAGATTATTTTAAAGTTATAGGTGAACCTCTTGTGGATTGTTTTTATTTTGTAAATCTTCGCTGATGCATTCTATTTCGGCTGTTTTATTCGGGTAACTATTTTGGTATAATTTGTAATGACAGTTTATTTTATGAGATCTACTACATCGTTTCATCACGAGCGTTTAATAAAAAAATATCGTCTGTTACGAACTTAACGTTTATCGCGTGCCCAACTATTCGTTACAATAAACACAATTCGTATCTTTCTCTTGAGTACTCTCAACTTTCCATCCAATTATATGACAGATAGTTTTGATAAAACAAGATTTATGACTTGAAGTGCGTCTAAGGAGATATGGAAGTCGGTCACGGATTTATCAGAATCTTACTCAACAACTACGGCACCTAAAACTATTATGTAGCTTTTTTACGACTGACAACGGTAAAAGCGGCTGCAATTGTGACGGTAGGAGAGACTACATCAGATAAGGTGGAACAGCATAAATAGGCTAATGTCAATCGCCATTACGATGCTTTGTCACGTGTAGAAGATGGTCCAGGAGATATGGAAGGAAAAGCTCTAACGATCGTTGTTGTGATTTTAGCTTTGATACCGGTAATTGTTAGGTGATTTTGATAATGATGGGTAGCCTAGCACGTTTGTAGTGAAGTTTAGAAGTTTTCAAGGGAATTAATTTCTTTCCCATGAGAGTTGTTAAAAGCATAAGATCAAAATCAGTTGAAATTTGCTATATTAGTCGTAACGGTTACCGTGCGCTACAGATTGAATACTTCATTCTTTGACTTATTATGTGATAGAGTAATTATTTTTGAGAATCTAGAGTAATACTGCAGCGTCTTGTTTAATTTACAATAAACATTCGTCAGTTGTAATATTACAAGTTCAATTTTTAAAATTAACCTTTTTAGCGTTAACTACTCATAAGTAACTTGTGACAATAGAAATTAAATTGTCGTCAAGAAAAATATTTTTTGAATTTAAATCAACTAAGAACAAAAAATATTTTTCTTGTGAAATTTGTGTCATTTCTATTAAGTAACAAGCCTCAAGCCCATCCTTATCAATTACTACAACACCCTTCCCTCAATTGACGCTAACAACTTGCACAAGATAAGCCGCTGATAAAGTATGTTTACTTGTAAATTGAATTTTTAAATTATCGGTACTACATGAAACGCTATCGAATTTATGTCACGTCATGTTTCTATAGCCAACACCTTCTTTAACATTATGGTGAGCTTTAAAACATTGAGTTTAACATGAAAATCAATTTTGACTTTAATGCCTTGCATTTAGTTATATTTTCACACGATTATCTGATCTAGTTCTAAGACAAAGCTGACCTCTATATACGGCCTTAAAAGTACATTTTGATATAAGGAATTTATCAGAGATAATTGTAGGTACTGGCCCTTCTAACTTGGCCAAGGTAGTTATTAATTGAAATTCGTATTAACTTTAATGGTTATATGTGTTTTTATTGCTGAATTATATAACAGTCTATCATTTTGAGAATACGATTTAGTTTCGAACAATCATAAAATTGTTTAAAGGTGACTGACATTATTCGTGCGTTATAAATTTAAAGGCTATTAATATTGATCCGAACCATAGTGTTATTAAAGCAAATTGGTAGAGAAACATTGATTCCACAGAAGATTACTTAATTATTAACGTTACAACCAGAAGTTAATGTGTTTTCATGTCAGTCATGTTCGTAGCCCACATGTTGGGACTCTGCCCTCCCCTACGGAAGAAAGACCATGAAAGTAAATAAATAATAAGACTGCCTACAATCAACGCTACACGAATGTTCATTAAACATGCAAAATCTTCTAAGGTTTGTTTACAGTAGCGATAAGGTTACCCACGGAAGCTCTTATCGCAAAGTTCCGCCTCTGAGCTATGTGTTGCGCCAGTAATAAAGTGAATTGCAAACTTGCGATTGCCACGTTCGATTGTCGCAGAGTTACGTCGCGATCGCAACGAAATATTGAATGGATCGATGGTATTGATAGCTTCGGTGTTGTGTTCATCTATTTCAATGGTTACAACATTAAGAACGTTAAAGATAAACTTATGTGTTAAGTTTAGTTCGTAAAGTTGGTGATTTGATCAAAGGTAGCTGTTTAAGTTTATTTGTGAAGTTTAGTATTGTAGGTGTAGTAGATCTTGGTTAAATCGTGTTCATTCAGTAGATTAATTTGATAATGATCTGAGATACATGAACTTGTAGGTAAATGTGTTAAATTCGATATTCCAATTTTGGTTGGAACAACAGACATTTAAGGCAAAGGACGACTTTAAATCGACGTCCACTGCTGAATCTGTGATACTCATTCAAAAATTGCTCAAGATTAAAAACAACAGAATCTAGTATAATTATACCAAACAGATGCAGATACTAAAAGCTTTGTAAACGTAAAAACGAAAGCTAAAAAACTCCCAATCTAAAAAGAGAAAACATCAGAATGTCGCAATCGTAACCGAAAATAGGACGAACTAATCTAAAGTTAACATCAGTCGCACGCACGGAGCCTTCCTTATTAACGTCGTAGGTAGAGGTAGTGGGATCACCTGTAACTTTACAATTTGTATGCTCATCTCATTGGCTAATGATCGGAACTTTCGGCAGAGGATGTTTGAACTATTCATTAGTTTGATTTTTGGGAATGGTTTAAGAGGGAAGAGGAAGCGGGTTGAATGAAACTCGTTTGATGCAGTCAAGTCAACTACACAATATACAGATTTTGAAAATAAGCTTTAGAAGATATTAGTCACTTGTTTGAATTATATTAAAAATAATGTCCTCATATTCTAATTCTCATAATTATATACTCTAATTCGAATATTAAAATAATTCATATTTTTGCTTGTATTTATACGTTATAATCTGAGCTTATGCCGCATTCCGATTCTTGAAACTCTTGGATGGCACCATTGAACCAAAACTGTGGACTATTAATAATTCGATAGTAAAAGTCAGTGCCTATTTGCATAATTGATTGATTACCTATTGACACCTATAAAGCGTTCTAGATAGATTGATTTAAATTACCATGCTTATTGATTACTATCGAATGGATGAATGTTCCAGCGAAATTGTTTAATGGCTACATAACAGCATTCAATTGGAATATCATAAATGATTGCCATTCATCAATTTAATGAAATGGGTGGAAAAGTTTGTTAGATTCGAGTTTAATGATAAAACTATAATCAAATAACCTCAATATGACATAAATGTATCACATCATTTCAGCCGAAGGACGTCCATTGCTGGACATAGGCCTCTCCCAAGAAGGGGGGGTTTGCCATAATCGCCACCCTTAGTAGGCGGGTTGGCGATCGCAGTACGGTTGTAACAAAAGCACAGAGAACGCTGCTGCACATTCTCTGCTAAGTCCCTTAGTCGCCTCTTACGACACCCACGGGAAGACATGGCATGTTGCTATTCTTTACGTCCGACACCATACAGAACAAATGTATCACATATAATACTAAATAATCTTTATATTTGTTAACCTGTTACCATGGAAAATGATTTCTAGGACAAAAGAAAGATTGAGTTTTCCCTTCCAAGAAGAAGTAGAACTGAAAAATCATAATCCATATCATCATAAACATTTATTACAAAATCTTTAACCTCTAAATGCTCCTTAATTCGTTTTACATCAATACTTGCTTGATCATTCCGAGTAAGCAGTCCTAAACAGAATGCCCTTACAATTTGGGCCAATAGTTTTGTTCACCTTGATTAAACGAGATCTGATTGGTCTGAATCAGTATTGTTATGATCTAGTTTGCTACGACAATTAGTAGTTTACTGAGTATTGATTAGATCAGTACAAAGAAATATTCATCTTCTTGGTTTTTACTTTTTGTGGCTCCTAAAGATTATTTTCGTAAAAGTCATCTATTTTGTCTTAACCTATTGTGTTCAGATCAAGTAGTCTTTAACTACTTACCGTCATTATTTTATAATTAACCAATTCTTCTTTCTTTCTTTATCTAATGGTTAGTGCTTAAACACCTAACCACACCTAAAAACTCTGACACCAGTCAGAGATTTTATGCTGCGGTTTTACATGTCGTCGAAAAATATCTCTCAGGCATGCTGGTTTCTTCACGATGTTTTCCTTAGATAATGAGATTAATGATCTGATTTTAAAATTAGAGTGATAAGCTGCTTTTATGACACAATTCAGTGCATTTACTTTTACATAAACATTTATTATAACTTTGACCGGTTGAAAATTCGTTTCTTTGTTGCGAAATTCTGGCTCAGCGAGCAAGAACTTGGCTTTATAACAATACTAAGAAAAAATATCTTGAAGTACTAACTTATATAAAGTGACTACGGCCAAGCCACCAGAAAGTTTTTCTTCAGTAACTGCATAGAAGTTTTCGCCAAGATTTAACACAAGACTTGTTCTTTGTTTAAAACCTTGAAGTTCTTTTTATAACATGGTATCTGAGTTTTCTTTTAAATTTTAATTAAAAGTGACACTGTATAGTTTAGTTTGCTTTTCGTTTCGTTGAATTTTGAAATTGCTAACGAGACTGCAATGTTTGTTTGGTCTTAGCAACTTCTTTAGCTTCTCACAAATCTTGCTACGGTCATTTACACTAAGAAATACGAAATTGAACCCCTAAGTAACATTAAAGCTGGAATTTGTACTCTCGATGCTGAGTTCAGCGTTGAAAATCTATCAGAATGCTTTTATTAAAGCACTATCTTCCGCTTGCAGCTTTGCCTGCATAGATTTTACAAATGCCTATGTGTTATGTGATATAGGCAACATTACTGTAACGTTTTATCAGAAATGGGTAAATATTTTTGCATGAAAGAGTAAAAAATATGCCATACCCATCCTGACTAACGTTTGCGTTTAAAATAGTACTAGGAAGTAAGACTGATTCAGGTGTCACCTATTGTTAGGTAAGCAGTCTTAAATGTAGGAGTTCAACCGCCACTCCCTTTAACCGATAATTCCAACATAGTAACCAATGTCACAATAAAATAAGAACCAATAATTTAACCAACACATAATACTAACATATTTGACAGTTAGTTTGAAATACCACATTCAGCAGTCACAGCAGTAAATACAACATTGTTGCAACAAGAAGCAATAACGTTGCACACGTCTTTATAATCCAATACAAGGTTTTATGTTACTGGTATGTTGTTTTCTACATTGTAAGTTCAGATAATGGTAACGCTTGTGTTATTTACTATTAATAATATGAACCTACTACCTATAGCTGAGCCTACGGCTTCTGTTGTTAAATTAAGCTTTGTTTAAAATTCTATGAATATGAGTTGGTGATTTTCGAGGAGCTCGTGGCTAAGTAATAACAGCTGCACGGGTCGATCTTTAAAGTTATGCCGTGCTTGCTGAGGTTGGTCCGTGGATGGGTGACCATAATTACATACCGAGTTTCCTCCGTGCTTCGGAAAGCACGTCAGGCCGTTGGTCCCGGCTGTCATTTGTAGATCTTTGACAGTCACAAGTAGTCAAAAGCCAAAAGCCTGACATCCAATCTTACTAAGGGGTATCGTTTTACCCAGTTACTAGGTTGTGGAGGTCAGATAGGTAGTAGCTTCATGTAAAATACTGGTACTTAGCTGTATCCGGTTAGACTGGAAGCCGTCCCCAAGATAGTTTGGGATAAGACTGGGCAGATGATGATGAGTTGATTTTGCTTATTTGCCTTGCGAAGTCGTGAAGTGTTGGATATCAATCTTAAGTATAACAGTATCAAGTTGCAAGCAAGTCGGCCGCAAGTTTAATAATAGCTCATTTCCTTCTAAGACTGTTCCAACAGAAGTGTAGTAATGTATCTCATTTCAAACACTGGTCAATATCACCAAACTTAATCATGGATTTCATATTGGTTCTCTTTCATAACATTATCTCATTACATAACAAAAGTGATTCTCATATTTTGATTAAAACTTTCGCATATACACATCAGAAAGTTCGTCCATTAACTGCATTATTCAAATTCTGCGTCCACAAACATTGTTTAATCTGTTAGATCTCTGCCACTATCTTTGTTTTCATCATAAACTTTATTAAAGCCAGCAGCTACTGGTTGATTATCTGTATAACTATCAAGTACTTAATCACTACAGTTTAAAACATTTAACTTGTCATTTAGTTTACTTTGATATGTATCTTTTGTTGTTGACACTTTATTTAAAGGTCTACGAAAATGGACTGTAGTTCCAATAGAATTCAAAGCTTTATTGATGTTTGTTGTAAAGGTACCGTATGAAGGTTCCAATATGTAGCGGTACCATGAATGATTGTAAGTGTGTATAGTAATGACAGGTGGCTGTACCATTTTTAATGGGAGTGCCATAGTAACCCATTTCTCTTGGTCATCTCTTACAAGGTGCGTGGGATTGTGTGCAGCTGATGCACTTTATTTATATTTTTCTAAAATGATGGTTCTATATAAACTTGTAGGTTTCTTTGATCACGCCCAAAACTTTTTGTAAACAATGCTTACTGCGGTTCTTCAAAAATATTCACACAACATGTCCAATTTCTATAAAATATGTTTCGTCACACTAAATCGGCTTTTTACCACAAGCCTCTACTTACCGGCCTATAATAGGGCCATTTATTTTTTCCCCAAAAATGGCCCTAAAGGGTCCTATTAGTCACGGTGCGGTGCCATACAAAAGTGTTCGGCCTAATGACGCGGTGGGCTTGTACTTCGGAATATGATCAGAAATATGGGCCATCGGTTTTCCAAAAGTTTTTTTTTTAGTATGATTTTGAAATATATCAGTCGGTTTTTTGTTTCGAACTTTGTAACTATTATTTTTGATTGGAAACGGTTCTACATATTACTTTTTGACGTGAACTAATCTTGTTATGTTGAAATCGGAAATCAAGTATGTCTGATGATACGTATCGTTACGTCATAAATTATTCGGTTCTTTGTTTTTATTATACACGCGAGGTAGTTAGATTTAGAACTTACTTGTCTTCTTAGAACAGCAGGTTAAAACTATAACGCTTTCGTTGTTCATACAGCTTTTAATATTTAAAGAAGTAAAAGTAAATACGAGAGCACAAAAAACTAATCACTAGCTCCAAAATCAAACAAAAATTAAAGGAACGTTAATTGTCAAAGGGTTCACACACCACACAATGCATGAACCAATACAAAGTCGTTTAAGCAAATATTGGTCTAACTTTCCAACGTTATTGTTTTAGGTGATGCGTGCGCGCAAGTGAACATGGCGCGGGGGGGTGTCGTGCTCCTCGTGCTATGGGTGGCCGTCGCCGCCGACAAACATGGTAAGTACCAAGATTTGTTCTTTTTGTTCTTCGGCGAAGAATCGTGGCCGGTTAACGTTATAGCCAGTAATAAAACAAATATGATGATATTTATATAAGCCATTTAAAAGCATTGAGGAGCAGGTTTTATCTGCATGATCATCGCTGTTATTATGAACTTGTTTTTTTTTGTTTTACAGTCTGTTAAAACAACTCATAAAGTCTGCTGGAATAAGTCCCTGAATAACATATGAATCAAAGATTCTCTAAATACTCAACCAAAAAGCTTTCACTTTGCCCAACGTGTATTTCTAAAACTTCCGCCTAAAATATTCATGAAATTCTAATCCGGCCTTGCAAGAATTTAGGTCACAGTCCTTAATTTAAAAAGTTTCAACTCCATATCTTCACGGTTAATTACCGTCCATGATTTATGCAGAGGCAAAATTTCTCCCCGTAAACCATCGTTTTATCTGCGACCCTCAAAAATCTAAGTGTAGTAACAAAAAACGGTGTAAAAAGTGCAGAGTTTGCACCTAATCTTGGATCTGATAAAGAAAGCAAAAAATGTAACTGTCACCAAATGGATCGTCGATGTAAAAAATGATGATACAATGCTACAGTTGAGTGGCAAAAAAAGGGAAGAGATAGTTTCTTGTCACGACGATGACGATAATGCAAGTAACAAACAAGAAATTATCCGTATTGAGGGCGTCAATTCTGATACTCCGTTGTAAAACGTTAGTATTGACACCATGTGTTGTCATAACGCATCTTCGATGATTGACGTGTAAGAACAGTTAATCAAACTGTGTTATTTGAATAGTGTAATGGATTTTACAAACATTGTGACGTGGCGTTTTGTGAATCTGTCATGATCGGAATGGAACAAACGAGTAATGAGTTAAAGTAAAAAATTACTGTCATCATTATACATAGATTTTTTGGCATAGAAATGAGGAAGAACAGGCTATTACGTATCCGAACTTTGTAACCTTTCATTATAATAAGCAGGCGTACTTTCATCATTATTTGGTAAATCAATATGTTTTTTTCTTTTTCGTAAACGTTTGAATTGAATCAATAGTTATTTAACCTACTAACTCTTACTTAGACATAACAAATCTTTTAATTGACTCACCAACAAAGGCCCTTATTACAAACGTAAAATCCAACATGTCACTTCAGCCTGTCATTTCAAGCAATGTTTATGCTGCCAGTCTTAAAAGAACTTCCTCAAAAAGCAATTTATTAATGAAACCACGTTTAAACAGTCTAGAGTAAACAAACATAGAGTGTTTTCTAAAACTATTCTACCGCTATCCACTTCATCTTCATCATATAAGATCATCGCAAAGGTAACCAGTTTCAAATTCGAGACATCTACTAACACCATAATTCTTTCCGTTCATAACATTGTCTATCTTGCCAAGTAAAAAGCTCTCAATATAAGAAACCAGGTCATGAATGTACCAACGTGAGAAAATTACGTTTCGTTAATGAACGAGAGAATCGATACTCGTGTGAGATCGTTTGGAGTGTGACTTGGTCACGATTTTTTAAATGGCAACGATATCGATACAAAGAGTGGTACTTGAATTGTATGGACACTTGGACAGTGATCGTTATGTTGGGCTTAAGGTTAGAATCTGTGCGTGAGGATTGCAGTACCTTTGTTCAATATGACGAAACAAATAGTAGTAAGTATAATAAACAGGGGTTAACATAACATCATACCTGTTTTCTTCGAAGAATTAGGCAGAGGTCTACTCACATTTCACTGTTATGTGCGAGTGCCATGTCATAATGTCCAATACGGTAAACGTCCAATGGCCTGTAAAAGTATGTAGAATCTTATTATATGCCTGCCTACCACCTGGTGAGTACTAAATATACTTGAAATAAGCTATAGAGCTTGAATAAAAAAAACACAGAGTTGAGCAAGCTACACAAAATAACCCTTGGCCCGAAGCAAAAAAAAAACAGCAAGAAACAGAACACCAATATTACATTAAAACCCCGTGAATTTAGCACTACCTTGCGACAACAAACTTGAAAAAGTAAAGATCCAAAATTCACAAAATCTCTAACTTTCCCCATTACCGCGAAAAAAAAATCTATACATCCATTAAAGTTGAAATCGGAAACGACCACTCGAAGGCAGCTGCTGGCGTGAATGAAACAGAAAATAATAGCGAAAGACTCCTAGAAGAAGCCATGGTGCATTATAACCCGACTAACAAAGGGATTATCTTGTTTGGGAACCTCTTGACTGGCACTCTATGTATCGTATTACCATTGAAGTTTTTGTGGGTGTGGTCCAAGTCGGGGTGAGAATTCGGCGGCATTCAAAGAAATTTCCGAGCACTTTTTGCACCTTGTTAAGTATTGTACGTTAACGGTTCAGTTGTTTCGGTAATTTAAAATGTATTGTAGATATTTCTCGCGTTCTGTCGGGTTGTTCTGTTTCTCTATGTTGTCGACACGTGTTGTTGAGTTATTATTACTTCAAACTTATCTTTAGCTGTAGGATGAATTAAAGTGTGTTCTAATTTCAAAGAGTCGTTGTTAAACAAATTCCACATCTATTGCAAAATCGATACTAGACTGTGAGTCACTTAACTAAAATAACATAGAATGCAGTATTATGTCAAACTAATCTAATCTATACAATGGAATGTTTAAAATTATCTCAGCAACTTTGATAAAATCGTGTTGAAAAACTGCATCCACTTCATTGTTTTCCATATCCCACTGTCAATTGTCTGTCTCTTGTATCTTTATAAATTCCTTTCCATTTTTTTACAAACTCGTCAGCAAACGACATCGGCTCACAATGCTCGTCATAGCTCGTTTATTTCGAGCCTCGCGTATTCCCGCCTACAGTGCCATTAAATAGATCGAGTGCATCTTTTTACGTCTCTCCGGCGCTAAGTGCATTTGCTAGTAAACTGCATCAAGCATCGTCTCGCAGACTGACGTGCGTGCGCTACAGATGTTTGGTAATGCATCCGCTTATTGTATTGTCTCAAAGCTCGCAAAATTAACATTTCTGTTATTCTGAAGTTCATTTTTGCAAATCTTATCTTAAAAGAGGTTGTCCTAAGTGGTGTCAGCTTTAAGTGCTTCAGATGCATAGGCGCGTGCAGTAAAACGTTTTACAACCGCTGGTTTGGAGTCTGCTAAGCTTTCATCTGTTAAATATACATGTGGCAGCCGCTGAACTATGATTATACTTTAAACTTTCCAACAAGAACATTCCAAGATTAGACGGCAGTGATTCTATTTATTTCTTGACCTCCCATAAGAGCGCCATATTCTTAGTCCAAGTCATTTCTAACTCCCGATCGCGTAGCAACCACGGTATGTAAATACAACTGCATTCCTTTATACATCTACATACTTTCCATAGCACATAAAGGCACTGTTATCGCTCAAGTGAATAGGGCACATGCTGATACCACTGCTATTACGGCCAACTTTTATAAGAGCACCGTATACCCACTTAGTGTAACAGCTACATCTGTTAAGTATCAGTGATATAATCCCTTAATAAATTTAATGGGAATATTTGGTTCATTTATATATAAATTGAGTGCTTTAGATTTGGTATTAAGATAAGCACGCTTTGAATAGATGGGTCTGGTTTTATGACGTCCAATGTAAGTGGATAATAACTGGTCAATACGCTATTTGGGAAGTATTGATTAAGATTTGGTCATCATCATCATCATTTCAGCCCTTTTAACGTCCACTGCTGGACATAGGCCTCCCCCAAGTGTCGCCACATTGACATAACATGGGGGGATTTGCCATAATCGCCACGCTTGGCAGGCGGGTTGGCGATCGCAGTACGGTTGTTACAAAAGCACAGAGAACGCTAGATTTGTAAGATTTGGTCATTAACTTTTATTTCTTTGATAGTGAAATGTAAGAAAATTTATTAAATGTATTGGTTTCTTATCATTCCTCGTAAATAATCCGAGCTGTATCTTAATGAATCATAAACAAGAAGCATGAATATTACTTTCTTAATTACATCCTAAGTTCCAAGAAGTAAAATAACAAAAAGTTACAAATAATTCCAAAGTATCCTTTGATATCAAGTCACAGTAATTGCCTGCCATCATCAATAAAGCCAATTGTTAGCCCATCTGTAGAACGAGCCAAGAATTCTTCTTGGACGTTGATTAAGAGCCAGCCATCAATAAAACTGCTATCTTGAATAACATCGATGCCTTCATTAATTATTTTGTACTAGCTTTTACCAGCTTGCACTGAAACTTAATACCTGTAAAGTGAGTTTCATTAATTTGGATCAGGTTTGGTTTTGGGTAAACGGTAACATTCGATACTATTGTAGGGTTTAATTATGGCTATAAAACTTGAAAGGTGACTAGGATATCTATTACATTTTGGCCAGGGTCACACACATAATTAACATAAAACTTGACAAATCGTTGTAATTCTTGATCTAGTGTTAAAAATCACTTTTGAATAATCATGGAGTTGATGGAGCAAAAAAAGGTTACTCATTCCAAAGCCTAGATCTCTTTGGAGAAGAACAGACAAGAAACAGCAAACATGCAGCCAAATATTGAAGAAAATTAATTTATATATGAGAACTCCTATTAACTCAAGACAGTATTGTTGATTCCTAATGACAGGATGACGAATCCCGTGATTTCGTTTCGTTTATAGATTTCGTCCCCAAGAGAGTAGAGATCGAACATTCGTCATCCCGTCCGCGTTTCACGTCACTAAACACAAGACATTTCGTCCCATTTAAAATTCTGTGATTTCAAACGTTTGAGGTATTTTAAAACAAAGAAAACATACCATTACTTATGTAAGGAAGCCCGCAAGTGATTTGTTTATTGTGACGTAAAGGGGAAATGGAGAAAACATACTAGAAATAGAAGTTTATAAGACTGGTACATGAATTTTAAAATAACGAGTAGCTTTTGCAGACAATGGTAGACGTTGCACACATTTCTATGTCCAATTATAAGAGGTCTCCTGTAGTTGTTGTTAAGGTGTCTCTTTGTTTTTAATTTTGTTGTTCTAGTATGAGAAACGACGCAGCAAAACCAGTTCTCTCAATGAATGAAAACAATAGGTACAATGACACTGGAACTAAAACTATAAAGCTTGATTCACTCCTCAATACAAAATAACATCAAAGAACACATCGATCGCAGTACAAACGCTAGACATTTATATATAATTTACGAACGTCGTGACGGCGATCGGTTTAGTTACGCTTCTTGTAACGTTTAAATGGAGTTTCGTCACTATAGATAACACTTGTACGAGGATCGTGAACGCTTCTCTTAGTTAGAATTGTTAGGGCTGCCTGTTTTGTGAAGTAATTAAAAATGTCTAATCAAATATTTGAACTGTGAGTTGTAGGTGGGTCATGAACTCACGGCTTTATTAAAACACATTATAGTACTAGCAGCGGTGGCCCAGTGGTGGTCATAGTAAGCTTTGGGTTCGAACCCAGACAGGCGCATTATTTTGTGTAATTTATTTCATCACCTCTGCCCTCAGAAACGGTGAAGGAAAACATCGTGAGGAAACCGGGATGTCGTAGAAGCAAAAATTCGAAGACATGTGATATCTACCAACCCGCACTGGGCCCGCGTAGTCGATTACAGCCTAGTTCCTCTCATAGAAAGGAGGCCTGTGTCCCAGCAGTGGGAAAATTATAGGCTGATGATGATGATGATGATAAAACTAGCAGTCTTGTAAATCTTTCAGTTCACTACTAGTGTGGTGCATTGGTTTGTAAGCCAAAAATGACCATCCCAACCATTAATTAAAAATAGTTTGAAAGTAAGTTACAAGGAAGTGTAACTTAAATATTTCCCCTATAATGGTTTCACATTCACAACTTTGTATTTCAATTACCTTCAGTAAGATGGCGGATCCGTAAAAGCTTATTTTGATACTTACAAACAACTTGTTTAATCTAGCTTCCAGTAAGCACGAATAACAAACAGCTAGCACAAACACACATAAACTTAGATTAACTTAGCAACCAGCCCTAACTACCGACCTACATAACAAAAGCATTGATATAAACCAGTCAATAGGAAACACATATCAATAGAAATACGATAGTAACTACAGTCGAATCGAACATTAATTAAAATTATGATAAAGCATCGAATCTTGGTGAAGATTACGAAACATTTGATACTAATAAAGCCGTTAATCAAATTCTAAGTGCTGAAAACCAATTAAATTTGACAAGCGACTTGCCCAATCGAGATGGTCAGAAAGGCTTGGAGCAAATAGAATATGTAATTGACTTCACCTTCGTCACAGTGACATGAAGATTGTTTTTTTATAGGAAATGGTAATTAAGTGTCCCGTTTTGGATTGTATTATAATTAGAATGCGTTAAGTATTTTGTTTTGAGTCCGACGAATGCGTGAGATTGATTTTAGAAGAGATTTGGTTGGATGTAATTTATCATCTGTCTTTTGAAGTATATTAATTAAAGTTCAGTTATTGAAAACTGCAAAACAATTAATGAACAAAAAATAAAGTAGTCATGCAAGTTTAGCAGTACTTGAGCAGATCGAAACGGTATTTTAATCATTTTAACACAATTTCGAACCGGCAAGCGGAAAATTCTTCACGAAACAAATCCTATTAAGGAAAAATAGATTCCAGAAGGAAATATCGTTCGGCCCCCACGAAAACGGAAATAGAAATAAGCTGAACGGAAGTGAAACTAATTAAGTTATCCACAGTTCGCTCGGGTTGCGGTTTATTTTCGTACAATTCCCTAGTTCAAATAATAGTAATACTGTCAACAGTATGAGAGTAACATACACTGATGTGCTGATAGCGATTTTGGGCGAAATTCTGGAGAGGGAAGAATGTCATGTCGTTGTTATTGGAATTTGAGATCAACCCAACGCATTCAAAGTCGCTTTTGAGTTGGAGGAAGCAGAATTTATTATGAGGGGAGTAGGGTATCCAAATATCTATGTTTTGCGTGTAAATAGGCGTGAGTGACGCTTCATACCAGGTGCGGACTTGGAGTGAAATCGATGGCATGACTTGGAGGGTACATGTTATTATGACAGTTGCTATTTATCCGAAGCGACACGGAATATATTTTAACTCCGCAATTAGAATAAGTCTGTACGTAAGCGAAAGCTATTAGTCTTATTAGCGTTGGTGTTTCGTGAAGTTTTAATTGGTCTTTAAATTGTTTGTGACGTTTTTGAGAAGCAAGCGTGGCGTCGTGTACTTGCATTAATTTCTTCCCACGATATGATTAAAAACTTTTAATGGTAGGGAATTTGTTACATTCCAGGTTTTAAATGCCGTATTAACAGCAACATAAACACTATATCCACCTACGTATATTTTATTCATAATAATGTCAATTATTTAATCGAAAGAGTTACACAAGAGGGATCGAGATGCCTCGTCGAATTTGTAAATGGCTCTTTTAATGACTTGGATCAACCAATTTTTGGAGAACTTTACGCGATATTATTACTTAGCGCTTTTCAATATTATCTGACATATCCATTCAATTATTACGTCACTTTACAACCGCATTCATTCTCCATTCCCAAACAATTAAAATTGTTACGTCTAGAAACCCCTAGTCTAAAGTTCTTATTCTTTTGTTACAGAGGGCTCAAATACAACTGCGCCGGAAAGCACCACAGCAGCTCCTACACCACCGATACCCTTGCGACCAGAATACGCCCACCCTGCAGGCGTAGAAGCTTTAGACCCCTACAATTCAGAGAAGAACCATGCTGCGCCACATCACAGAGACTATCTAGAAGAAGATTACGATCACGAGTCACATAAAGAAGACGAACATGAAAACAGAGAAGACGCAGATGAACTACCGTCTCTATCAGGAGATCATCTCTTACAAAGTTCAACGGACGACCTTCCAATGTTTCTTCTGGAGCCACAGCACGCGTTTGTGGTTAGAAACAAACCTGCTGTGTTGAGGTGTCGGGCAGCAAATGCTCTTCAAGTGTATTTTCAATGTAATGATGTGAGGTCTGTGGCTAGTACACAGTTCGAATTTGTGGATCCTCAAAGTGGAGTGAGAATTGTTGAAGCTGAGTGTAATGTGACGAGAGATCAATTGGATGAGTACTTTGGTGAAGATAGATTCACTTGTACGTGTAATGCTTGGAGCAGTAGAGGTGATATCAGGAGTCAACCGGCGGTCGTTGAGTTGGCATGTAAGTATTTCTCTTATTACCCATGTTTTACGATTTATTGTGAGCGCGCCCACAATACAGGAGAACTAGTGTAGGGCAAAGTTTAAAAAAAAAACTGGAGTAATTGTCTCTGTAGATTTTTATCTGTGGTTTTAGTAATATTTTCCTTATTGCCACAATTGTTGCTCGGCATTGAATGTAGATTATATCGATTTTGTTGAAAGTTCTCAGTTTTCCTTAATAAGTACCTTCATCTTTAGTTGACATAATTACAAAGTTATTGTGAAAGATACTAATGAAATAAATACGACATCCACCTATATTATAAAGTAGGTCACGTCAAAACAAATCATTTGGTACTTTGATGTCTTCGCTAGCAACTTGCCTAATTTGCTATCTAATGTGATTTAACCTCAGCCAATTAATTTACTTTATCAGTCACATCAAACATTCTTTATGTTTTTTCTTAACCTGGTCCAGCTACTCTTAAATCGACAGGTCTATCAATAACCCACATATTTCCAATTTCCACGGTATTAGGAACGTTATAAAAATATATTGTTTCCTGTCGAACCGGCG
Source organism: Cerastis rubricosa (assembly GCA_949152445.1). Taxonomy (NCBI): domain Eukaryota; kingdom Metazoa; phylum Arthropoda; class Insecta; order Lepidoptera; family Noctuidae; genus Cerastis; species Cerastis rubricosa. The sequence goes on from OX424529.1 coordinate 2,767,437, forward strand.
CGCTGGCACGGAACATTTCATCAAAACTCATAATTCGTGGAGAGTTTCCGTAGACGATTTTAGACTAACCCAGTTGGGATTGTTGCACGCCCATCTCCGGTCGAAGACATTACGTTAATAGCTGCGGATCACCGTTCTTTTCAGATGTCAAGATAATTTCCGTCCTCCTCGGCTTTTTTGAAAGCGACTTCATTTGTCCATTTATTTACTTGCCTATCTTTGCTTACTTGTCAAATCTTAACGCTTCATTCAAATAGAGATAATAGCAAGTTATGACTGGAGTACACAATGGCTTTAGCTTCACTTCGACATGTATTGATGGATTGAGCAACTACTATGATGGATCTTATGAGTATGAATGAAGTGACGAACGATGAAGGGCGATGCGTTATCGTATCTAAATTACACCTAGGTCGCGACAGGTTTGTTACGCTTTATGTTTTTTTAACTGGAATTCAAGATGAACGAATTAATTTCTGGCACTGCTGAACAGTCTGGATATGGAAGGTTGAAGATCGAGTTTTGTGGTGAATATTAAAGATTAGAAGAGGCTTATAGCCAGGAATTCACTGCGATAGGCTGAGTACTCGAGAGGCTCGTACAAGATAATGTTAGTACACTCAACAAAAAAGTCAAAAGCACTCGCAACATGTAAAAGTTGTTGCCTGTATACACTTTTCTCTTTGTTCAACTGTACTTTGGTTATTACCAAAAATAAACTCACCAAAGAGAGCATGTTGTGACAAGACAAACTACCACCACCATCAAACTCCCTTGATGTATGGCGCCATTAATATCGTTCATAAACTGTATTACGGACAGTTGCTCGATTAAATTCAATACCCATTCGTGGTAAATCTTCTATGCATATTAAATAAACGTCGGAATGACCGCTGTCTGGATTTATGGCTGTTTGGGCAATACTTGAGGCGGTCAAGTGCGAGCACTGTTATTTGGATGCCATTACATACATCATGTTTTGTTATAATTACTATGTTTGAACATTTACTTTTTGTGGTAGATTTTTATCGGTGTTACTCAATTTGCTTTAGGGAAGTAGATCATAGATAATCTTTTTCATTGTTTATATTTTTTTTCTGGATTATACTTACTGCTAACACCTGGCACTGAAACGTATCTCGCCTTATAATTCAGTTATTTCTCGTCTTCCGATTTATGAAATAAACTTCGTACCAAACAGAAATAATCTCGATCTAAATATCGACATAAACAAACTGACAACTTAATCATTCAACCTTTTGACCACTGCACAAGAAAGGCAGCATATCAAATCTGACAGACTGTACTAGTTCCTTCCATTACACAAGGATACCACCGTGAACAGAAATTATATATATTTAGCAACAAAAACAAAGATTAGATCAGAATGTAATTCACAACATGTAATGATCACTGCTAGCACACCTTGGTCGTGCCGTAAAGCATAAAGTTCACTTACTAGTATATTGTGTGGAAGTGGAACAACGGCTTAAAGTTGAATTTAGCCCGCTAAGTAATAAATTGTGATTCTAGATATTAGTAATTTATTATAGTAAGCGTTTGCATGATCCAACGAAGGAAAGGCATAGCGTACTAAAATTTTTAATTTGGTGAAAGTTTTAAAAAGGTGAAATGCATGACAGCTATTTTGACGGTTGTCAATGATAAGGTCGTGTCGGATTTTTAATTGGTACTGTAAATTCAATCATTATTATTTGGTGATGACTTATAAAATAGTTGTTTAGAAAGGAGTTGACGACTGATAGAGTATTGAAATTAAGAAATGTTTTAAATCGGGCTTAGATCTATAGTGTGGCAGATGATGATTTTTTGCCAATGACTTTGCCGCCATCTTAAGGGTGTTACCACACGTCGATCGATAGTTTATACTAGGTAAACCTATCGATCGATTGTCAACTAATCCAATCTGCCATCGATCGATAGCATCGATCAACGATCGATCGATTGGTGTCGTAACACCCTAATAAGAGGCAAATAAGGTCGAATTAGCAACCCAAAATAATTAATACCACGTTTTTGAAGAAGAAAATAGTCAATTAAAACTGTTGTATACTACACCTAGTTCTTTACTATTAGACCACACAAAGGCGTTTCTCCAAATCACATTTCTACGTACAAAACCCTCTAGATACCTCACCATCCTATTTCTGAAGCTGTGAACGAACAATTAAAGCCGTCAGGAGGTAGATTTAGTGCATGTTTACTTGAACAGACTGTTCGCACAATTAAGAGTCTGTAATGTCTTTCTCAATTTCTGTATCGTGTATATTTAGACGTTTATGAGTTTCCTAAGAATATTACTGGATGACTGTTAACGTATGTGCTTTATTCCAACTGGTTGGGTTAAGTCTTTATTTTATTTTAATGCTGGATTCGGGGTGACGGGAACCCGTTTGCGTTTTATTTGTCTGTCCCGAATTGTAAGACTGGACTTGACAGACATGTAGTAAAGGACGGAGAAACGATGGTAGCATGTGAAATGTTTAAGATAGATAAAGATTATCATGCCGCTGATATATTTATGTCTGATACCCATACACTCGATATCACCTGATTGATGGAAGCACTTAATGCTTTACACTTAACGTTAGCACCAATTTCGTAAGACATATATTCACAGCCATGTGTAAAGACGTTACAAGGCAAGTTGATTCATTCCCAAAATAAACAAATTTAGGTACTTCCTTACTCGAAAACAGCATCTATGAAGCTATTAACAATAATGGATGAATAGTAAGTACGCATAAAAGTGTCACTGTTAAGTCGCCTACTACGATTTACTAGAGCCAAGTAGGAATGTGATGTTTTCAAGTTTACAACCAAAGTAGGTGCTTTTAATGGATCGGTAAACGCGTCCCGGGCCTATATATAACTTTCATTGATTGTGAGGTAAAGTTAGCTTTTAGTTATGCTGTTGATCTTGTGTGGAGAATCAAAGAGGGCATTATTATGTCTGGGTGTCGGTTTGGAAAATAGAAATGGCCTTATTAGGTCGAGTTGTTAGGTCGACTGTTTTCAAAAGGGAATCAGTGTTTTGTTTTTTGTATACTCGTATAGTTTCATAAGATTGGTTATTTGGTTTAGAATTAATAGCCTTTCCATCAACCAAGGAGAATTTAATCATCTTCTTCCTGCCCTTGTCCCATGTTACTTGGGGTCGGTGCAACACGTTCTTTTCTTCCATTCTCCTCTGTCAACCGTCAAGCTATCTTTTACGTCTTTTTCTTTTAGATCATTCCTTTCACAATCCATCCATCGTTTCCTTGCCTTACCTCTTTCTCTCCATCCATCAACATTACGGAGAACTTAATACAATCAATTTACTAATTTAGTTAGATAGTATCAGAATAGGATAACCATGCAAATAGGATCAACAACCAGTTACAAAATACGTAGAAAAAAAAAACATATTTAAACCACTCAAAGATAATCCCGAAGTGGCGAAGCATTCTGAAAACAATAATGTTACAACATGAATAGGACAAACACAAATTGATATGAAATAAACAACTTTTTCAGTGTACAAAACAGTCTGGTCTGAAAATAGAAGAAGCGTATAAAAGCAGTGTTACCGAAATATAATTCAATGTTAACAGACAGCAAATCCGTATTCCGTATGCGGCGCTGCATTTTTGGCAACACAGAAGTAAAGTTTCATAAAAAATTGTTTCAAGCGATATGTTTTTAGGAAATTGCACACTACGTTGAAGATATTTTTAAATTGATTGAGGAATATACAGCTAGTAGTGATGACAATACAGATCCTTCAAAAAAATGTCGCTTTTTTTTTGCCCCATCTATCCGACTTCTGATCAAAAACCTCCCTCCCCTACTTCTTCCACTTCTCTCGATATTGTCCTGATTCTCATCAACGTTAGTGTCTGATATAATAGCAAGGGTTTCCTCATAGTCACAAATGGTTGAAGGTGACTGTCTATTCCGTATAAATTTCAGGTCATAAGTCCTAAGCCGGCTAATACTAACATCAAAGCAAATGGAACTATTGGAATCCAACTTTAATAAAATCTACCGAGAGTGGAAAGTCTATTCTTGACCGCAAATTATTTTAGGCATTTTATCGCCTTCCTAGTAGTGAGAGCTATATAAAAGGAAATGAGTGCTATGAATAATTATGGTGTTTGTAAACTATTAACTGGCGTGACTGTGTTTATGCAAAACTGCATTTATTATTATATATTATCTTACTAGTTTTATAGCTTTCTCCAGTGCCTTTCTTATAGTCACACCTTGAAAACTTTTCTCTTTGTGAACTTCGAAACATGTCTTGTGATAACTTTACGACTGATTTTTGTAGGCATTATGATATTTCTATCTAAAAACACTACATAGATGTTAGATGTATTTCTCATCATCATTATCAATCGTTCGCAGCCCGTAACGGGCATTTTTTGTATGCACCACAAGCTCAAATGTGTCCAGCGCAGAGCATACATGCTTAAACGAAAAGAATAATGCTGTGTCTGTCTGTGTTATCTTCAAATGATTGGCAGAAACAGAGCGAAATTAGAAATGCGGTTGACGGGAGACGCATTTTGTGTTAAAAGATGCACGCAAGCTTGAACATCCAACCAACAAGGGGTTAATATTCTAGTTTCATACGTTTTCCTGACTACCGTTAGTTCTGACACATCTAGTGTCTCTACATCCACGCACACCTAGACCGTACGAATTTCGTAGAGGAAATGAAACGCGCGCCGTAATTTATGACGCTACACGAACTCTCCGGATCTACCTAACACTTATCATTTACGCCCATCAGACGTACAGTTTAAAGTTACACGGAAATCTTTACTTTTTACACCGAAATTATTTATGATTTTTTTTGCGGGTATTTATTTTATTTTTTAAAAGTATCAATTTCTTCGCAGTTTGAGGAATATGGGTTTGGTGACATGATTTTTTTTTTGACATAATTTTACTATACCGTTGTTTATCGAAACTCTAAAAACACCTTCTTTTCTATTTTCATTGTGTGCAAAAGGTCTCTAAATTAAATGACTGTGCCAAGTATAAGAGTTCTATTTTATCCATTTGACTACGGAATCCTGAAAAGGAAATTTTATCACAATAATGAAGTCATATTATCCACTCTTAGAAGACCTGTAAAGGATCCCTTAGATACTTAAAATAAGGTCTAATTTAATTTGCTTAATAACTTAAACTAATCAATGTGTCAACTGGCTTTTAAAACCTAATTGGCTTATTCGTGCTGCTATGCTTTCAAAAAATACTACGCGGTTGCTACAGTTTTAATTATTTGCTTCTTTATCATTCCGTCTCTCTTCAATTTTTTTTATATTCGCCAGTTTTAGTTTCTACGTTACCAGTTAACATACAGTTTAAGAAATAAAAAGATCACGCCTGTCATCCGGCAGGGTCAAAGGAGTCAGATGCTCATTTAACCAGTAGATGATTTGAAGATATGATATGAAGTAGATGATTTGAAGTAAATGATTTGAAGATTTACTTTGACTAGTACATTGATATAATAATAAAAAACGTTACAATTCTGTTGTAAAAGGAGCGAGACTATTTCCTATTAACAATTTCTCAGTAGCAGCTTCGAGTCAGGATATTAATCCTGACTCGAAGCTGCTACTGAGAAATTCCTGGTTTTATTGTCCGTAATGATAGTCAAGAGTTGATTTTTCAAAAAAAGATCGTCTGGCCAGTTTATGCGTAGCTGTCATTTTAAGGGAAATTTATACAAAGCGAAAATGTTTTACTGGAAATTTAGGTACAGCTTGATGTGTAACTGTGTGTACCAGCATTTTTTGAACGTCAAAGTGACATAAAGCAGTCCCTCAAAACATTTCTTATTTTAGCTGGGAAGGCAATGGCAAAGGAAGCCCTAAATTAAGTTAAAAAAACTATTCAACATGTTAAAATTTTCATCCATTCAATGCGTCAATTGTTGCATAATTCTAAAATAACACACAACTAATGCAAAATGGCTGATTCTGGCGCCAACAGACGATGAAATAACCATCATCATTCATCATAGTCATTACTCGGTTCACAACTTTGCACCACCGTGCCCTTTCAACCTAGCATGTTGTTACTCCGTGCTCACTGAAGATGATTCTATTCAATTGATGCAAGTCACGTTTGATCTCTGGCTAGCTGATCGGAGTTACGCAATTAGTGTTAAAGCATTAATTTGTAGAAATTGCTTGTTCAATGCGTTCGTGAGTTCGTTCAGTCTATTTATTAATATACAACCTGTAACCTGTATCCTACCCATCAAACTGAACATTTTTCTCCATCGTACAAACATCGTAATAGCGAAAAAAATTATCTTCTGCCCCATACATTGGGTCGAATAGGTATTGAATTTTGTACGGGGCATCAGATAATTTTTTCGCTACTACGATGTTTGTCCGATGGAGAAACACGGTTGATGGTCTGTAGCACACCCTTAAGTATTTATATACCCTTTTTGTTAGACGTTGTATAGTAAAACAAATAATGTTGTTTGGATAGATAGAACATGGTATCGTACGAGATGATACTTATACCTTGATAGTTATCTTGATAATAATAATAAATAATAAATATCCCCCAGCGCGTTGACAGTCTTCTTAAAAATGAACGATCACAAACATTGCGTAGAACTCATTTTTACATTAATAATTTCAACTTTATTTCACTTTAGGTTGGGTTTGGCTTTTAGGATCAGAGTGAGATACGCAAAGGACAAAAAATAAAGTCGAAGTTTGTATTGAAGGGTGCGTTAAAACAAAAAAAAAAGTTAGGATCTATACGACAAAAATTTTAGAGATAAAGTTTTGAATTAGCATGGATACTTAGCAAAGAAAATAATTATTTTGACAATTTCGAATTCTAGATTAAGAATTTTTGAACACCTTATATTTCGTACACAATAATGGCTGAAAGACAGACGATGATGGACTATGGTTTTATAGCTAAGAGTCGTACCTAATCAAACAGAATTATACTGGAATAATAAGTTAATAACTGTAAACATCTCATCAGTTGTAAACCAACATAACTGTCCTCTGCAGTATGTTATACAACATTTTCCAAAACCCGTATTGGCTCCTAAAGTTATAGGGGTGTCTAGGCACCGTTCCAATTCCAGGCTTTACCTGAGAATTTTCAATTAAAATCGCTACTCACCCGACGCCATTCAGGGATTACTGCGGCCTGACTCAACTCCTATCTACTACTACCTATAAGGAGTTCTTATTATAACTTTTTCTTGATGATAATGTCCCCTTGAGACTACGCCTTATAAAAACTGGTCGCGGAACGTCGTCGGGAAACGATAATATCACCTATTCTTCATTTTACCGTGAAAGGAGCGCAAAGAAACGAGCCGTGGGTGAAATACAGTGACAAATAATATCACTTCAACATGTTTATAAGTTGCAGTCGCAGAAAATTCTCAAGTCTTCACCTTCTCGTGTGCAGCGATATCTTAGCAGTGAGAGCGAGTAATGGAGCGTACACCCAACAGATTTATGGACGCACTACGTTAAACCACTTTGGAGTTGAGGGCAGAACATTTTGTGCCGACTGTACGCCGTATTAGTTTTTGTAGTGGCAGACTATTTGTGATGGTTTGTGTGTGTTTTACTTATGTTGAAAGGTTCCGAATGTCGTTTCTGGATGTAAACTGAACTCAGAACATAATTAAATTATATATGTAGGGTTAATTTAGATTTTGTTAAACGTACAGACCAAATAGTATTAAAGAATAAAGTGATAACTCCACATTTATTCTTGCTAGTTGATTTTAATTGCAAAAACATTAGGTACACTAAATTGCAATAGGTACGCTAACTCTCTTAGATTTATCCCAACACTAACCACATGGCAGTGAACCAACAAACTGGACTAAAAACAACACGATATTTGTTATTAAATTCACTTTATGAAACAAACAGAAAGCATTTACATCAAATGCTTTTACCTAAATGGAAAATTATTTACACGTACAGTCAGAAAATTTGGCCCAGTAAACATCATCTTCTTAGACTTTTCCCAACTATGTTGGAGTCGACGTTTAACCGGGTCCAGCTGAATATCAGTATTTTACATAGAATGACAGCCTATTTAGCTTCCACAACCCAGTTATCTCTGGATAAGATTGGTTGTTGGACTTACTAACTGTAACAGCCGGGACTAACCAACGGCTTAATATCCTTTCTGAGGCACAAAGGGAACTCAGTATCTAATGTATGGTCAACCATCCAAGGATCGACCTCCGCAGACATTGCAAGAAGATCAACCCGTGCAGTTATTATAAGTTATAAGGTTTTTTATCGGTTACATTTCGGGGAGTGTGCGATGGAATTGCATGATCTGATTCCGGCTAGCCCGTTTCATCATCGGACTACCAGACGTACGGCGATGCGCCATCGGTACTTGGTGGACATCCCACACATACGCACTAAGCGTTTTCGGAATACTTTTATAATGCGTACCGCTAAGGAGTGGAATTCCCTGCCGGAGTCTGTGTTTCCCGATAGCTACAATCTAGGGGTCTTTAAGTCAAGTGTGAATAGGTTTCTTCTAGACAAGAGTGCTTCACCGTCGACCACATCATCGCTTACCATCAGATGAGATAGTGGTCAAGCGCGGGCCTATAGATAATAAAAAAAAAGTTTGCCAAGAGCCACTCCAAAACATAAATAAATTACAAAATTTAACAAAAGAGTTAAAAAAATGCTTTACACATTCGGCCAGATAATTCAGCCCAGCAGACAATTAAGATAGCACACAATTATACGGTGGTAACGCGACAAAACACCGTAAAATAGTTAAATGAACGACAATTATCGTCGTGGGTGAAACTGTCGCATGTCCCGTACAACTGCGTAATCGTGTGTCGCTGCGTTTTTATATTGAGATTGACGTGAGAAGGATTTGTGGAACTTGGTGTGAATTTATTGGATTGGATGAGATCGGTTTTTTTTCTATATGCTTTTGCGATATAATTGGGATGAAAATTGTGCTAGACGAGGACAATAAAGCAGTGATCCGCAAACTTTTTGTGTTCAAGGTACATCTAGAAATCGGAATGTTTTGGAGGAACACCATAAATGAAAAATCTATCGCGTGTTTTGCAATTGTTTAATGAAATATTTTCCACCCGTTTGTCTATTTAACTTTAAGAGCAAAACCTTATTTTTCCGAGGCACACCAACTAATGACCACACGGTACACCAGTGTGCCGCGGCTCAAACTTTGCGGAACACTGCATTAGAGGACATAGAAACCGGTTTCAATGTGATAATTATCGATATCGCTGGAAACGTTCTGTAGTTTCTTAGTGACGTTTTGGTGGTTTTAGAAGAATATTGAGTACAAAAAGAAGTTCGCGGCACAAACGAATATAAAAGACGTAACTTGTAAGCAAGTATCGTCTTTAATGTTTCCAGCTAGAAGATAATGATTAAATGATTCCTTATCAAATTCTTAATTAAAACATAAATACCTTATAATGATATACATACATAAAGAATTAACTGTTAATTAACGCGAGTACTGAGAAATTCAACAATCCATAGGCATTTCCTGGCTGATAAAAATGAGTGATAAAGTCTTTAATGTTTTAGAAATAAAACCGCTCTCCACATTGAACTTAAACCAAACACCATTGCACAATAGCAAACAATTATTAAATTAGATCAAAAGCTTTTGGCAATAGACGTCAACGTCGACGTCACAGTAATTGTTATTGACGTCTGATTGTTATGTTATTAACTTCTTCATTGTTATTTAGCGTTGTTATGTCAGTAACAATTTAGTGAATTTAATTAATTCAGAGGATGCGGGATGTATAGAAATGATCGATCAAAGTACTAACTTATAATAAAATAGTTCATTCAAGTTGATTTTGAGAAGTTAATAGACTCTCAGATTTTTTCGTAACTTCATATAGTACACACAATACCTATTCGTCACAGTTTAAAACTTAAAGCTTTATTGTGCCCAGTTCTCGTTATTTGACTTGCATGTAGATAAATAATAAAACTACCAATGTCCACAACGTACACACAAGTAGAACCAAACGCATACCAGTTCATGAAATACGAGTTTTAACAGCCCAAAATCATCAGCAACACCTTCTTCAAATTTTTTCTTTCTTCCACAGATCTCAAGAAACCCTTCGCAGTATCACCATCACCCACCTCAGTAGAGGCAGGTTCTGCTGCATCATTGAGATGCTCTCCTCCAGCAGCTGCTCCAGCTCCAAGAGTATCCTGGCTGAAGCATGGCCAGCCTCTGCAGCAAGACCATAATGTTCTGATATCTGCTGAGGGAAATCTGCTCATATCAAGGGCTACTTTGCAAGTAAGTATGCAGGTTTTATATATAAGTAATTTTATTTTGATCTGATGTTTGATCATGGTCGAAGCAAAAATACTATGTAATGATCGAACCAGGTGGCGTTTTGTAGTTTATACCTGGTCCTAGTCCATAGAAATAAGAGCGTGTATAATACTGAGAAAGAAAACAAAAGCCTGACTTATTAGAAAACAATAATATTACTCCATGTCAATTTAAAGGAAAGACAGCTGAAGTTATAGGTAAGTAGTCCAAATTTCTCAGCAGAAAAGCTAGAACATAAATCCCTAGCTTACAAATTAAATAAAAGTTTCAATATAATAAAATAGGAAACAAAAATAAACATGTCCAACCGAATTCATTAACACAACAGATTTATGCTAGATCGAAAGCTCCGAGACCATTTGGGATTCTGAGAATGACCCAGATGCTTTATCAAGACTTCAGTTGGCGAGAACCCAGGTCAGACTAAGAACATAAAGTGAATATATTGATAATAAAGTCGAAATCGAAATTAGCTTCAGACACAACAAAATAAACAACGATGAAACAGAGCTTTAGTTCAAGAAATTCAATAAACCAAATAATACGAAGGCCAAAACGCATCTTTAAAATGGATTATTTCGAAGAATTTGAAACTGAGAAGCGTGTTTAAAAATCTGGCCTCGACATGTCTTCAAAAACAAAGATGAGTTTAAGTTGACGAGTTAAGAAAAATCAACGAACAGGATTGCTTGACTTTAATACGCCCTCCCGGCTTAGTCATCCTATTGTTTCATTTTGTATGTTTGTCGGTGTATGTATATTGTGACAGACAACAAGAAATATTTTGGCACGATTTCAGCCCATGACAAGAGCAATTTTCAAACAACTGTCAAAAATAATTTCATGAATGAGTCTGGTTTACTCATCCCGGAAACCAAAATGATCATAATGATACTTATTAAAAACATGCTACTGAACCACCCAGCGACCAGCTTCCCAGATGTGCATCGTTTATGGTCCATAAATTAGTGCCATAATACTAAAAGCTTCGTAAAATACGACCACAAATCCAAACAATGAGCATGAACATGATCTAAGAAGTCACGTTATGAACACATGTCAATATTAGGCCAACTATTTGTACAGTAATAAAATTATCTGTACATGGCACTTTGTTGTTGGAAATTAAAGCTTAAGTAAAAATGAGTAAAGTTGAAGTTGAATTGCTTGTAGCAATACTCAAAACGATGAACTAACACGTGGCGAATTTCGAAGAAGTTGAAGATCAAGTAAATGAGGAACATCGTTAAATGTTAAGTGGGTATTGAATAATGTTGCCAAGAACAAGATAAAGTAAGGAAAAACATTATTATTCCCTAACTATGATGCATAACACAAAAACTTACTATACCACAGTACCTACTGCCAATTTTATTCGTAGTAAAGATCAAAAATAATTTCGAGAATTATTAATTCCTTTAGAAATGTTTTTGGGATGGAACCGAATATGTGAATGGATCTGAATTCCAAATATCCTAAAAATGGAATGAGAAAATTCAATTATTGGTAGATTTCGACCATCAGTGAAGCATAAGATTACAGCTAAAACGTTTTGTGGATATTCCTCATTTTACTTCTAGTTTATTTCATTTTGATCGCATTTAATAGCCACATGCCTTGAATAGCTAAGAATGGACCAATAAAATGATAAGACATTAAAACGAAATCGTAACTTTACGTCAGTTTTCCAATAAATTTCGAATCATCTAAATCTTATGAATTCACTTACGCGTACGCAACTTGACGCATAATGAGTTATTGACTGGTTATTATTACGCAAAATCTTAAGCTGCAACATTGATTCTACATGAATACTTGTAACTCAATTGCATTTTAATGTAATGTAGATTCTAAAATCAAAATAAACAGTGTTTATTCAGGTTCTACACTAAAGTATTGAAAGGGAGAAACTTAGCGTGGTTTATACTTGTACTCTAAACTTCCATGAAAAGATTATCCCAAGGTCTATTTTAATTCCAAAAGCTCTTATCCTCCGTCTTTCTAGTTTTATTATCTTGGAAATGGTAGCAAATAGTCTAAGCTAAGTAAACTTACAGAACAACAACAGTATCAAAGCTAGTTTCTAAGTTTAAGCCCCGCACCTCATTAAAATGCTCCTTCAAAGCGTCAGTGCGCACAATCGCATCATCTTGTCGCACGATTGCAAATTATTTATTTTATCTCTACGACTGCAACTAATTAGTCGAGCGCGACAGACGTTTATTAATTGCGACACAAGTCGCTGTCGCATGCGTTCCTTTTCTTTTTTCGGTTTTTTTGTACGGCAGTGTAGTCTTTCAAAGCTGGTGGATGTTTTCTGATAAAAGTGTTGAACCTGTGTTAATCCAATTATATGTTTCATGGAAAAGATTCGTTTATCTTTAGCCATTAATTTTACTTGATCTCCGTATTTTTCTTCGTTCATTTTATGTCCATTTTTGGCTCAGATTGGCTTTAGTGAAAAATGTGTTGATTTATAAATTAAAGGGGCAGATTTTGTTGCAAATGAATCCTGATAAACCGATGCTGATAACTGCCAACATTAATTTCGACCTAATTATGCTAATGTTCACTCAAATGCCATAATCACTTAGCACTAATGTTATTGTATTTGATTATTCATCTCTATTGCTGCAATTCAATCCAATTTAATGCTACTCGGACCGTTTTAATGACACCTACTAACTATTGATTTTACAATATTGGCCTATTGGCCCGAGGAATTCACTATAGTCTGCCGACCAGATTAAATTCAATGTAAAATCAACAGTTTCAACTTTGAAGTGACTAAATCCAAATATATCAAAAAATATGATTCCGGAAGAGAATATCAAAAGTCCTTACACATACCATATTTTCCAACCACTTCACCAAATAATGGCTCAATCGCAAATAACTCATTCCATCTCCGGTTTCCGCTACACAGCTCCCACTAATTAGGCACTGTGAGCAGACATGGATTAATTGCCGCCACTGTCAGTCTCTCTCTCATTGTGCTCTCGTATGTAACATAATCTTCACAAAGGTGTCTAGAACATTTTCTTAATGAATATGATCGTAATGTGTTGTACGTCTTTTAAATTAATGACTCCCGTCCTTTGTAATTTTAACACATTCAGCTTTTCGGTTGTAAAAATATATTACGGAGACGGGTGCTGTAATGAACACTTTAAATTTATATTTGCCCTTTAAAGCAATGCGGGTGCTAATTTGTTTTTGTTGTCTTACAAATGTTTTAGGGGTCTAATTTAAATTATGTTTCTTGCTTTAATCAGCTGGTTTGATACACTTTTGATGTCATCTTTTACATCTTTTCTAACAACATTTTAGAGAAAGAACTTTGAAATGAAAAACCGAAAGATTTCACTCAGACTCAGCGTCTTTTTATTATGATGCTCGCTGAGCAATTTCGGTTAAAGTAGCTATGCCATTACGTTGAGTGTATACCTTTATTCCGTCTTTAGCTGAGCTTAGCTGTGATAGTTGGATAAATAGGTGTCCGTTAGCTTTATCGACCTCATAATAAACCTTTATAACCCACGTGCGACGCAGATTTCTGTGTAATCGTGGACATTATGACATCTGAGATTTAGTACAGGTCGCTTTAGCAATTTCTAGGAGATTAGCGAAATATATGTGCTCGTATAATTACAATATGGCCGTCCTCTTTTCTATGATAGGGTGAACAAGCATCTTAGAATAAACCGAGAGGTTTTGTGATGCTAATTTGATACTAAAAATGATTTGTTTTATACTTGTGTCTATGGTCTTTAAACGATTTTATATTAAAGATATTACTACGTTTATGGTCAATTATTGTGCCTAGATAGGTAATAATTCTAAGACACTGCCATTTTATTTTCCTACCATTGGTGGATATCAAAGCTTACGAAGATCTGTTAGCGCTAAACATGAGAGGCGACTAATATATTTCAATTAATGGTGATTATTGTCAACAGGACATGGCGAACTACAGCTGCGTCGCAGAGAACATTGCCGGCAAGAGAATCTCCGAGCCTGCTCTTCTGTCCGTCTACGGTGAGTCATTCTAAACTGCTTAAACTTTTTTTTCGATATAGAAACAGCTGTCATTGAATTTGTAAGAAGTCTGTAAGACTAGTACAGTTACAAACTAAACTCAATCGAGTCCGCCTTTGAAGTTTATAGGCGTAACGTCTAATAGAATCTAGATACATATTATAAACCAGGAAGTTAATACCGCACTAAACTTAGCCAGAATTTATGTTTCCTTATCAAATCCATAACTTGAAGCAGTAAGCAACGCAGCTATTACCGACTAAAGAGCGTTAGACAATTTAATAGGTACACCTCACCCAACAAGTTATGGTTGCACGTTTCATTATTTCACGTATAATTTATCAGACAAGCTGTTTAACGCTCATTTCACCCTCGGTGTACGTAATAACTATCTTTACTTCAGTAAGATCAAAGGGCATGGGCCGATAGCTGCAATTATAGCGAAGCGCGAGCGCATGGGAGAGTCATTAGGGACGCCTACGCGATCCAGGCGCCATCTAGCTGATAGCAATCATCACCTCTGACTTGCACGTCCAAAATTCTGTTTCCCGTTCATGATTCATATTTAATTTTAGTAACGTGACTGGCTGCTGTATCTTGTATGTGAGCTGGTCCTGAAACGTGGTTCATGTCATGAGCCTGTGAAAGTAATTGTGACAAATGTGGTTCCAATGTTAGAATCATCTTGGTACTCAGAAATCATGGGAATGAAGCCAGGACGTTGTTTTGAGAATTAGTTAAACAGTTTCGCTTGAAGTAAAATCACCTGTTATTATTCAATTCATTGTTTAAGCTGTGACAGGATGCTTGTTGTTTCTTCAACTTATTTCTCACGGAAATTATTTAGAATCATCAGAATCTCTATTACGTTCAATAAGACTCAACCCTAACCCTAATTCTTTAATTGGAGACGTAAACATTACTTCTTTAACTCCTAAACGTCTGTCAATACCGACAAATTCGAAGTTACTGCTTCTCCTACGATCACAAATTCGTCTATTAACCTAGCCTCACAAATTCCTAGTACTGTTATTGTCCTTGCATTGTAACAATTACCTCTATTAAAAGGGTTTACTCTTTGTTGCTGGAATGTATCGTTGAGTCGCAAATTGGGCTATATATCGTCATTATAGTGGGCGTGGGCGGGTGTCGTCACTACAGTACTTTTTATGCTGCACAATTGTATAATGATCTTGCTTGATTGTGTTCTTTCTTGATCTGTCCGTTGATTCGTTTGTACTTTTGAAAGGACACTTTATTTTTTTATCTTTTTGGTTGCTGTTTAAGGCTTCCACTTTCTTTCTTTTTTATGATTATGTGCATCTTTATTGCGAAATTCTTTACTATCAAATCTGAAGTTATTATTGATAGTATTCCGATCCCGACAGGCTTAGTAATCATCTTCTTTCTCTTTGATTTGCATTTGTTTTTACTAAAGGCTGTTTTGTATTTATAAAGTTACAAATCTTCTTATTCTAACTTTAATATAAAGATTAAATCAACTGCTTTCGAAATCGATCCCTTTCCAACAAATCTCATAAAACCCGACTTCTTGAAACCAAAACCCACTGGGAATATTTATTTCTACGGAAGTAATCCTCATGCAATACACGTGCTATGTTTATAGCGTATTAAAAATGTACGTTTGAGTCCTACAAATTATAAAACGGTTATTTTAATTAACAAACAATGTGGTGACCCGATGTTAAAACTTTACTAAAAAAGGGTGACGACTTGACGAGACGTTGGTTTATTAATTAGCTGAATATGTTATCGAGTTTCGTATTCCGATGGAAAAAAGTAATAAAACTTTTGTATTTGAATTTTAGTGGATACTTTTATTTTGATAGCCTACCTGATGATCGAGTTCATTGTTTTGCTGTGTCAATAGTGCAACTGTATTTTGTACATGGCCATATAATCACTATAGGTATAGGTCAGCCAATACACTATTCAATTTTCTGATTAAAAATGTTACGTTATTTTTATTATCAACTGTTTAGCAGGTAAATAATGTCATACAGTAGTAGCAGGCACGAACTGGCAACCCATTAAGATTTCATGCCCGATATTCATATCTACTTTAAACGCTTTCTCGAAGTTCAAACTTTACCTTTGTTCATAAATCGGCGACCTGCATAAAGAAACAACAAAGAAGCAATAAAAGATAGAGAAACATAACTGCCACCAAGTTCAGAACTAAAGTCCATGTTCCCAACATTAAAAGAAATGTTTACAATAGTATTACAACCGTTTGGACACGAAACTCGAATAGTTTCCGATGAAACTCATAATCTAACGAAAGTCAAGTTCTACGGGACGTAAATAATCTTATACGACGTATAAAATATCGAATTTTATAGATACCTCGGCCGCCATTAGAATGTGAGGCACTTTATTAATATTAACAGTATTTTAATAGTTTAATAACAAACTAGAGATGCGACCACGCAATCAATTTTTATTGAGAAGACACTAAAATTATACACCACGGGTGGCCGTTCTAATTATTATAGAAAAGTTAATTATTTAGTTTTCCAACTAATGATTATTGAAAATTTATTATAATTCAGTTATTAAGGCAACTAATAGATTATTATAATTCACTTGTTTTATGTTTTAATTTAAAAACTATGTCGGCGACGATAAATGATCGTCATTTATTTTAATTTTCATTAAGAAACTTTTTTAATAATAAATGTGGGATTAATAAGATTTATTTCTTTGAAAGATGAAGTTATGATATTGAATTTGAATATTTTGAACATTTTCGTAACATAACCACAATGGGACAGGAAATTGCCTACTTTCGAACATTAGAAGAAAATTGATTCATTAATATAATTTTTATAATAAGATTTGCATAAATTAGATTTGTATCATATTTATCACTCAATTTAGTGGAGGTGAAAGTTTTTCTCATCATAAACTTGGAGCAGCTTAGGTTAAACATTGTTAATCCCTTGTGCTACTACACTTCGGGGATTACAGCGGATTAAAATATGAATCACATTAGTTAAATACAACTGAGCTACTAGTGTAATAATCCTTGTCGCGGGTTATTCCCGCTCGGTAACACCCTTTCGTCAACACTGTTGACGATCGGGAAAAAAAAGTTTCGTTCGTTCACAGTGTTGACGAACGCTACTTATTATTTCGTTTAATTCCCGTTCGGTAACACCTTTCGTTCCTGTCGTCAACACAGTTGACGATCGGGAAAATAAAGTTTCGTTCGTTCGCAGTGTCCATGAATGCTGGTTTTTATTTTTTAAATATGGAAATAAAAACAAAACATTTCATGGATTTTCAAATGTTTAATTACGACGAAAGTCTAGTTTAATTGATAAAAAATGTTGGATGTTGTTCCATTTGTAGAATTTAAGTTAGTAGATTGCAAACTTCCCTTTGCAGCAGGCAGGTATAGCGATGCCGCGCCGGTAGGCCGGTAACAGTAGATAAAATAAACAATAGATTCGCACACTACCCCCGACCGGCCTATTCTAGTACGTTATCCATCATGACCTTGAATTAGCCAATCAGAGCACTGCAATAATAAGTATCGTTCATTTTGGGTAGCTAATCCTGATTTATGCATCGTACATACAGTACATTATTAGTTCTAAATTCGGACATGTCGGAACAAGATTTAGCAGGTAGTTCTAGTGGCAAATCCGTGTTAGTGCGTATAAAAATTATTGAAAACATGTGATTATCTGTGATATAAATGCTTAGGTATTTACAACGCTTTAATTAAAATAAATACCTATATAATAATAATTATATTATTATATATTTATTTTAATTAAAACTTAGGTATTTACAACGCTTTAATTATTATTGTAAAATAGTTGATTATCTGTGATACAAAATTCTTTATTTACTTGATTATCTGAAATATTTTATTTTTACTGTTTTTAATTAGATTAATTTTAATTTAGGTACTTAATATAAAAATATTAAGGTTTATGGTTATAGTTTCGTTATTTAATTAGTGTAAATTAGATGATTATCTGTGATACATAATAGTGTAGTTAGTTTTCATTAGTCACTTTCTCAACTATATTTGATTATGTTAAATCAGTGTCACAGTTTTATTACTTATCAAAGTGTAAAATGGTTATTATGCACATGATAAGGCCATTTTTTATTTTCTAGTTATTTGTGTTTTAAAAGATCTAAAATAATCCATTAAAACATTTTAAAAATCCATGACATGTTTTATTTTTATTTCCATATTTTAAAAATAAAAACCAGCATTCATGGACACTGCGAACGAACGAAACTTTATTTTCCCGATCGTCAACAGTGTTGACGACAGGAACGAAAGGTGTTACCGAACGGGAATTACCCGAAATAATAAGTAGCGTTCGTCAACACTGTGAACGAACGAAACTTTTTTTTCCCGATCGTCAACAGTGTTGACGAAAGGGTGTTACCGAGCGGGAATAACCCCTTGTCGCTTCTACAGAATAAATGTTGTATTCTGATCCAAACACAATAACTGTTGTCGTTTGACGGCACGGTTGGCGCAGTGGGTGAGCGATTGTCGATCCCCGCACGAAACAATTATTTGTATGGCCTACGGATAGTTTTTCCGGGTCTGGCTGTTTGTGTAAGTGAGTTTTAATGTTTGTTAACGCACCCACGCTGCAGGAGAAATTCCTAGTGTGGGTTGCCCCACGCTAGGAATTTCTTCAGTTCCGTTAAAAAAGAATATAATATGAAGGATAAACTAAACCATAAATTTAATTTAAAAAAAAAAAACCGAAGGCAACAATAAACTATGAACGTGATTAGCTTGAGATTAAATCACAAAAAAAATATGAAGAATGAAAAACATTGAATCTCTAAATACAAAAACAAGAAAGATGATTTAATAAACGCTGAATCCATAAATAAATTGAAGAATGAAAAATATTGGATCCAGAAATAAAAAATGAAGGATGAAACAAAATTGGATCCAAAGATGAGAACAAAAAATATGTTCCAGTAATAAAACCTATAAAGATATCTTTATTTTAATATTCCCGTCCCGTATAATATGCCAGTATTTAACATAATATGGTTGAACGCTGAACCGTGTTTCACTCGATTTACGTGCAACCTAACGCACGGTTATCGTCTCCTATTAAACATAATTTACGAAAAACACCCGACTTCGCCCGACAACGCCCGATCTCTTGAATTGCTTGTAATACGTGTTGTATGAAGACGATTTACATATATTTTTTTGTCTTTTTCTTCGATAGTGAGGAAATAAGGCGGGTCTTTACCTACCACAGCGCTGACAAGAATGAGGTTGAGGCTTAAGTCTTGTTAATAGCTAAGCTGTTCTGTTAGGACAACATAATCTTTATGTTGTGTGGGTTTATAATAGACAATATTATCGTGAATTTTAATAGGAAATTATAATAATCTGTCCCGAATAGGTATTACTCATAAATATGTTGCTAAATGAATTATTATATGAGCTAGGTAAATGTGCGAAATAAATCCTAGAGAATCTTTCTCATGGGGATTTTTAAATCATTATCAATCACCATCATCATTTCAGCTGAAAGACGTCCACTGCTAGACATAGGCCTCCACCAAGTGGCGCCACATTGACCGGTCCCGTGCGCCTCGCATCCAGCAAATCCCCGCAACCTTCACCAGGTCATCGGTCCACCTAGTGGGAGGCCTTCCAACGCATAGTCTTCCGGGTCGCGGTCGCCATTCTAGAACTTTTCGGCCCCATCGGCCATCCGTTCTGCGAGCAATGTGCCCTGCCCACTGCCACTTAAGTTTGGCAATCCTTCGGGCTACGTCGGTAACCTTGGTTCTTTTGCGGAAGTCCTCATTTCTGGCGAATAAATAAATGGCGAATTGTGTTAAAAAAAGAAAATAATATTTATAAATTTAAAACAAAAACCTTGACGACATAACAGTAAAACAATTTTCCACAAAAAAAAAACAAGCTCGAAATAATTAACACCACGATATCGTCCACAATCTTTTTAAACGTATGTAGTAACACAAATAGATGGTATCATACACCAAAGTATTATTAGCCTAAAGCAAATTCTAGCTATTATTCTAGGTTACAGGAGCTGCACGCCAACTTGCGTGCCTGATCCTTGCCAAAGATATAGCACAGAACGCCTAGTTCTGCCTAGACTGGGATCTAGATTGGTTTTGGTGTGAAGATTTTCCGTATTTTGTTTTTGATGGTGATTGGAACTATCTCTTACTACAACCGTAGATTTAGTAAGTGGTAAAAGTGGGTTGTTTTCCGCTTCATTGATTTTAGGTAGCTTTTTCCATTCTGCACTGGTTGACGTCATCACGTCAACGCCCGCTGGTCCTTAAACCCAGTCTCTTACTGGTACACTAAATACACTAGTGATACATAAACTAATGCCTTTTTCACATTAGGGTAGAACACACCCACCTAATGCCACGTGCTACGATCCTTAACTACATACTCCTTTTGCGTCGGCCGTGATTATACATTTGAACCTCAAGTCTGCTATTACAATAGTGTCAGAATAGCCTATCATTGATTTCATAATTGTTGATTTTGACAAATTTGGTAATCTACTAATTATAATGGCGTCATTATGACTTCAGCATGGTCAACCACTGAAATTCCATTGATAGAAATGGCATAGAATTTGACAGAAAAAAAGACAGATCATTATGAATTTAGCAGATTACTTGAGAACTAGAGAACTAGAACTAGAGAACTTAGAGAACTTTTAGCAAAATGACAATGGGATCGTGTTGGAATGACGATATTTATAAAAATAGCAGACTTGAGGCCCTGGTCATATACTCGTACGCACGTTGTCTTACTGGTGTCATAGCACTATACAGAGCAATGGCCATTTTGCGTGGATGTGTCGCATATTTTCCCTCTACTGTTATTGTGTGTGTGTTTGTTGTTTTTTTTGGTCACTAATCAATAAATTTTCTTTCTTTTATTTCTTGTTAGGGCTAGTTGAAAGGTTTGGAATAAGGTTGTTTATATTCCGCTTTTCTTTTCCTTATTAAACAGTCACAACTGTTGCAGGTCCATTGAATTAAATCCAGAAAAAAATCATGATTGATTCAACAGTATAATATTTTGGATTAACACAATACTAAATCCTTAAATTCAAATTTTAGTATTGTATTTATCCAAAAAAAATATCCAGGACAAAGGATAGTCTGTTGCTCAGCCAACAGACTATCTTATACAGTAAAAGTATGTGAAAACAATCACTCTCACTAGAAACATAAACATCTAGATATGGCTAACATAGAACATTCAACATACATATAATATTTCATTTATTTATGACAAATGTTGCTCTGTCCTGCAGCCGCTGACGTAGAAAATTTACACAGCGAAAGCTTATGTATGTGACAAGACAGCCATAAGACATTTTCCTTTACTATAAATATTGCCTTAGATATAAAATATCATGACGTTTCTCTTATTAGATTTTGCAATAGCACTGCGACACTTAGTGTTATTACTTTTGTAGAAAATTTATAGTGCCTACCTAATGGTTAAAAAGCGTTGCTTAAATTGGTAATTGATACAGGTTAAATCAGATCTGCTGGCTTACCATGATGTCTAAACATTATTGTTTTACTACTTTTCCAGTGCGTGAAAGAGATGGCGCTAGACATCTTGTAATAGCTCCATCTCTTTCCCACACTGGAATAAGAGCAAAACAATACTACTTTAAGACGTCATGGTAGGCCAGCAGCTTTACTGTTTTTGGTAACTGTCTCCGAATTATAAGTCAAATTAGTACGTGGACATTATCTGCCTAGCCGTTTCCCAACTATGTTGTGGTCAAATTCAAATTCAAATTCAAAATATTTTATTGTGGGCATATGTTAGCTACAGGTCTAAACAATAAATTAAAGTTTCAATATGTCCTGCCTAATAGGCATACAATAATTAAGTAGTGGCATTACATTTAAAATTATTTTACATGTCAAATTTGGTTATTATAAATGTCAAAATATCAATATACAGTCAAATTAATACATAGTCAACAGTTCAATCAATTATTCAAGAAATCTTGGATCGTGTAGTATGCTTTCTCAATTAAAAATTTACGCAGTTTATTTTTAAATATTGGAGTTTCCTTAGTGCTCAGAATGTCAATAGGTATTTTGTTGTATATTTTTGATGCCATGCCAAAAAAGCTTTTGTTAAACCAAGCCGTTTTATGTGGTACATTAGAGATTTTTAACTAATATATCTTCTCGATTTGAGTTTTTCAAATAGATTTTCATTAGTTTTTATAAATACGGCTACTTCATAAATGTAAATTGCAGGAAAGGTCAAAATTTTATATTCTTTGAAATAAGGTTCACAGGTCGGCTTCCAGTCTACCCGGATGCAGCTGAATACCTCCGAATACAGATGTATTTTACATAGAGCGGCTACCTATCAGACCTCGACAACGCAGTTAGTACTGGGTAATACTATACCCCTTGGTAAGACTGGTTGTCAGACTTTCGGGCCACCTGTACCTACTGTCAAAGATCTATAAATGACATCCGGGACCAACGGCTTTACGTGCTTTCCGAGGCACGGAGGAAACTCGTTATGGATAGTCACCTATTCACGGACTAACCTAGGCAAGCGATGCTTAACTTAAAGATCGATCCGAGCAGCTATTATTATTATACACGAGCTCTCTCACAAATATGTTTGTAGAGATTCCAACAAATAAAATTAAATACATGTTAACGTAGCTATACCTCCTCTATGATAAGAAGAGGGGTTTACTAACACGTATTTTTTGTTATCCGACCACGGCGAAGCAAAAAGGAAGGTTATGCTTTTTAGGGTTCCTTACCCAAAGGGCCAAACGGGACCCTATTACTGAGACTTCGCTGTCCGTCCGTCCGTCCGTCCGTCCGTCTATCCGACCGTCTGTCACCAGGCTATATCTCATGAACCGTGATAGTAAGCCAGTTGAAATTTCTACAAATTATGTATTTCTGTTGCCGCTATAACAACAAATACTAAAAACAGAATAAAATAAATATTTAAGCTGGGCTCCCATACAAAAAAGTGATTTTTTTGCTCGTTTTTATAGATAATGGGACGGAACCCTTCGTGCGCGAGTTTGACTCGCACTTGGTCGGTTTGTTTATGAATATGCCAAAAGCATAAAAAACGTTCTCCACAATATAATAAGGGTAGTTTAGGACAACAAAAATTCTAAGTACAAATACTGTTCGCGTGTCTACAGTTATTCCAGTTCGAACTACTAAAATCATTTTTAGAATTTAGCTATTTTGTCGGTCACGCTTGTTCCTCGTAGTTTATGCAAGTTTAATTACGTAACTGGAACTATTTTTGTATCCAAATCTATTATTTAGTTTAGTCTATAATACGGAAGTTATTTTACCATTTAATTTGGTGAAAATTAATACCTAAAAGTCAACCAGTTTTTCTTGAAACTTAGAACACAGAGGCCCTAGCACGGCCTCAGCGCGCCGTCAAAGTTTAATCGAAATACTTTTATCCTAAAGCATTTTAGTCTGTTTGCAACAAGCAGAATCAGTATTATATACATCATTCATCATTTCAGCCCAATAGACGTCCACTGCTGGACATAGGCCTCCCCCACAAACCACATTGACATTTTGGGGGCTTTGCCATAATCGCCACGCTTGGCAGGCGGGTTGGCTATCGCAGTACGGTTGTTCCAAATCACAGAGAACGCTGCTGCCCATTTTTTGGCAAATCCCTTAGTCGCCTCTTACGACACACGGGAAGATATGGGATGGTGCTATTCTTTACATCCGACACCATACAAAACGACAAAATAGACTCTGAACTAACAAATAGAAATGCAATATTAAAAAATATTTTACTCCATAAATACAAAAATCAGCTGCAACAAATAGGAACCAGGAGAAATTTTACGAGTCTTAATGAAACCAGTTAACAAGACCAGGCTAGTCTAAAATAATCACCTAAGTAATAATGATCACGACCTGAATTTATTACACAAGTCAATTAAAAGCGGCAGTTTAAAGCAATGCAAATGAATACTCGTAAACGTTACATTTTTATTTATTTAAATGTAATAAACTTGACAGTATTTCATTTAATGCATTTTCATTTTTTCATCACCATAAATAAATACCAGACTATTAATTTTATTGGAATAGATTATTTTGCAAGCAATTCTTATAACTTATCAAATAATAATGTTAAACTCATTTGCAAGTTTTGTAATTATTTATTAGATACTTCGTATTCCAAAGCTGGAAGGCCTATTTTAGCTTTTAGTTTATTCCATCGATCGATAGCAGAAACAGAACTCTTTGAAAACTTCGAATTAAGTACCTACATGTCTATAAACGTATAATTTAAGACATGTCCTAAGAACTTGATAACTCGATCAAATGTTGAAATACACTGTTATTATAGAGAAGAACTCAACCCATCATAATCTGCCTAGCCTTTTCCCAACCTTTGTTTCCAGTCTAACCGGATGCAGCTGAGTATCAGTATTTTACATGAAGAGACTGCCTATCTTACCTACAGAAAACAGTAACTGGGCAATACGATACCCCTTGGTAAGACTGGAGGTCAGACTTTTGGCTTCTGACTACTCAAACATCTACAAATGACAGCCGGGACCAAAGGCTTTCCGAGACACGGAGGTGACTCTGTAAGTAATTATGGTCACCCATCCACGGACCAACCTTGGCAAGCACGGATTAATCTTGTAGACCGACCCGTGGGGCTGGTATTATTTAGCCATGAGATCCTCTCTACCCATGATGAGCCTTTTTTATTTTCATTTATTTTTCCCATTTTGTTTCCTACCATTGATAGTAGGAAACAAAATTGTAAAAAATTTAGGATAAAGCTAGGATCTTCGATACTAGCTTAAGAGTCACAACTGCTATCAGGATCATAAGTTTCTTGTTAGAAATCTGTCCGTTTTCGGAACATGCTCTGACCTACATGAACACTAACCCTAGAAGCACAGAACTTAGAAGAAACTGTGTAGGTAGGACCGGATCCCAGAGATTGGATTTGTGCCTCGACGATGGCAAAACCCTTTCATAGACCCATTTCTGACACAAAGGGTGTTCTACAAATCTACTTCATTTTTAGGGGAATAGCGTAACCAGCCTAAAAAGTTGCTAGAGTAGAATAGAATATAATAAAACTTGATTGTACATCAAAACTGAAACAACGGTTTTACAATACTGCTAATATTATGGTTACAATGGCGGTCTTATCGCTCATAGCGATATCAAGCTAGTCCAGCTAGATCCGTCCAGGAACATTGTAGTCCCTCACAGAGCAAACGTATAGTGATTACCTCTCTGTGTGGAGAGTGCACCTTACGGGAGTATATCCACCACGCGGACTCATTACGAGTTGGTGAGAAAATGTACTACGATACTAACCTCGATACCTTCTCTTGTCACCAGTAAACGGCGGCTGGAGCTCCTGGGGCCCTTGGACGCAGTGCCGCTGCAATGGTCGCGTAACGGGCGGGCAGCGTCGCACGCGCACCTGTACGGAACCACACCCATTGAACGGCGGCGCGCCTTGCCAGGGACAGGCTGTGCAGAGGACCTCGGACTGCGTACCTTGTCAGAGCGGTAAGGGAGAATCTCTCATTTAAATTGATAAGTAGCAATAATGGAACTCCGAGGAGAGCAGCGGTAGCCCAGTGGTGGCAGCCCCGACTTACGAGCAGTAAGCAGTGGGTTCGAACCTAGACAGGCGCATTACTTTGTGTAATTTATTTCATCAGCGCTGCTCTCAAAAACGGTGAAGGAAAACATCGTGAGGAAACCGGCATGTCCTAGAACTAAAAATTCGAAGACATGTGACATCCACCAACCCGCACTTGGCCCACGAATAGCTAAATAACAATGACTACATAACCAACGCTAAAATAACATACACCTAGACTTACAACGATTCTCATTCTGTCTGTTATACATACCTACTTATCGGTTGTCATTTTGAAATCTTGTAATAGGTAACATTGTCATTTTTTTTTTCTAAACGTTGTTCCATCTTACTACCCTGATACCAAGAAGAGAAGTGTCTTTGACCGGCAACTATCGGTCTCATCAGTTAAACTTCTAATTGAAACAAGCTCAAGTCTTGCCTTAATCAATCATAATCCGTTAAACTATCGTTTAGGATCACCCCTTACTATATTAAGCTTAATTAGACCTTAATGGGTATATCCGTTACGCCTACTAGTCTTGTCGGGTGTGTAAAAATAAATGTTACTTTAATGACCTCTAAGCTTTACTTTTGAGAAGTTTACATTATGAAATGAAAGTTAATATTATAGCATGGTCAGCGGGGTGATAGCACTTGCATTCCCAATTTTGACATTCCAATAATATTTATTCGACGATTTTTCTGAAACTTAGTTATGTATTATAATTTCATCAAGACGTAATTTGGATAAAGATTGTAAACACGATTTGTTCACGAATTTTCACATGAGCTGAGCTAAGTTAGGATGAAACATACATGTACTACATAAGTATGAGTGTTATTGTTTTACAATGTATGTTATTGTTTTATATGTTCGAGTATAGTTTACATGCACGGCGGCAATTTATCTAAATATATTTGACAAAATGTTTTACTGAGTTCCACAATTAATAAATTTAGTTTAATGTTATTGATTTAAAACACAACAACATACATTTATTTTCAGGCATTTACTTTGGCCCATAGATATACCTTACAGTCTAACACACATAAACATATGATAAAATACAATTTGTGTTAGTAAATAAAACCTTAAAACTAAATATGTTAGTAACACTTCACTTGCACACTACGTCACTGTGCGTTCATGTGACGTACAGCACGTTGCACATTTACATGGCAAAATAGTGGAATAACTCGAAAATCCCATAGGAATAAAAACGATTTCAACGAAATATTGGCGTTCGATATTCAAAAATGAGATTCAGATATTCATATTTATTATGATTCACAGAACAGACGCCCAAACATTTAATTATGCTTTCAATATATTTTTAGAAAGCAGTGCACAGCGGTTAATACCATGAATTTGAATCGGAAACACTTGAGCTTCCAATATGCCTTTAATAAAGGTTTATATGGAACACTGCTGATAAAACTTGACAAAGGAAATCCTACTTTAACTTTTATTTGGTTAAGTCCAAAATGTTTTACACATATTTCTTTCCAATTTATATGAAAAATCAGCAACGGAATTTAGGCTTTCGTTTTGTTGTGTTAGAGTTGTAAATCTATTGATGATTGCATGTGGTTATGACGAAATTGAAATGAAATTTTATTTGTTACTGCTCACAATGAAGAAGGATACATGGACCTGCAGGAATACGATAACACTCAACAGTTGTTGATTGGTAAGTATAGTTGTGTCAGTAGTTTTTTTTTAGGGTAATACTATTCATACAGTCCGATGATAAAAGCTGGCAACATTCGTCGAGTTCGGGTATTAAACCTTCCATGGAAGTGGTGCGAAGGAAAAGCTATGCAGTTTTATAATATAGAATTAACTTTTCGACTGGTTGACACATCGCGAGACCAGAGGGCTGGCTATTTCTAAAGGCAAAGAATTAGCATTGCCATTCAACGTGGTAATGCTGCCAGTCTTCTGGGCACGTTTCCGGATGATAGCGATGTGGAGGAGTATTTGACGCCTAAGTGTCCTGTTGTTTTTAAGTTAGTTTATATTTAGTTATTTAGTTTTTGTAAATATTTAATTTTAGAAAATAATGTAAGTTTTTACATAAGTTAAATGAGTACCTTTCTCATAGATGGCATTCAATAAAGTGTCAAAATTTCACGGACAAATGGTAAAGAAAATAAATCCTCTCAATTTGTTTCCACTAAGATCTACTAAAATCATCATCTTACTGCCCTTGTCCCATTTCATTTGGGGACGGCGCAACACGTTTTTTTTTCTTCCACTCTCCACTGTCATTCGTCACGCAATTAGTCCTTTTTCCTTCATATCATACCTCACACAATCCTTTTGCAACAAAACATTGAAAACATACAGATGTCTAAATACAGCCCACCTACTCCTTTATTAACCTCTCGACCTCCTTACAAGTACTTGAAAATAAAAACAAAACATGACCGTTCAGTACTTAAGAACAAAGCAACCCGAACATTGGGCACGAGCTACCGTTCAATTGTCTAAAGCCCAAATGGCTTTAAAAACTTAATACTGTACGAGATAAGGCTCTTCGCCCACAGCGACCTTTTGAAACGGTGTTGTCGCGCGTTTTGCATGACGCTTCTGCATCGCGCGGTTGGTGCATTTGCAACACGCGATAGTAGTGATGTAAACGCGAGTCTGCGTTGCTACTGTATCGATGACAACGCGCGACTGTTTTTACGATATCGAGGTAACGAAGTATAGAACGGGAATGGGAGGCTGCCGCGCTTTAGCATCATGACTGAAGCATGACAGTCGCGAATCAGAATTGCGGTTACGTCGTTGAAGGTACAGTCTCGAGCAATAATGTGTATAGGTTATTGACGTTATAGATTTCAACTGTGAATTTTTCCTACTGTATCTATTGAAATTTTATGCTGTTTGTATAAAAACAGGTATGTACATTTTGGAATCTTCACAATTACGCAGTACTGACAGAAATATAGCAATATTTCGTGAGAAAATCAGTATTGAATTTTGCTAAGTGTATTCATATTAGTGTCTGTACGAAATTTACGACGGCAAGTCGACTGTATCGCGGCTGTTGTGCGTCTGCATCACTCCAAAAAGTCGCAGTGAGCGAAGGCCCCAAAGCGCACGTGTTAATCACAATAAGTACTTAAACCATCATATCTGTATGTACATCTCAGTCGTAAAAACGCCGCCATTTAATTCTTTATGACCATAAACCAAGTACTGAAATCACTTCAAAGAGAGTTCGTGTATTATGCGAGACATACGGCAACTTAGAATTCCGAGCTTGTTAGATTCTCGCAAAATTGCTCGGTTGACAGATCAAAGGGATTGCAAATAAATTTTATTTTATTGGTTGTATCCGCATTCGAAGTGTGTTTCGGTTGTTAAATGTTATTATTTATTTGATATAGCGAAATATATTATCTGATCGTTCGCATGTGTTTTTGCAAATTATTGAATTAGAATTTAAATATTCATTTCCTGTGTTTGTAATTAAAAGATACTTTAAATTTTTATGGATCGAACACTGGGTTAGTATATGCTAATGCAAGAATCTTTACATTGTATAACGATTCGCTGACTTTTATTTGGATCGTAAAATATTTTTTCTAGGGCCATAGTTAAACCGCCAGACGGCAAACCGACAATTCTCCACGTTTTTTCTAAGATTTTGTGCATTGTTTTTCTTTATATTTCCGTTTACA
Source organism: Cerastis rubricosa (assembly GCA_949152445.1). NCBI lineage: Eukaryota > Metazoa > Arthropoda > Insecta > Lepidoptera > Noctuidae > Cerastis > Cerastis rubricosa. The sequence goes on from OX424529.1 coordinate 2,797,276, forward strand.
TAAGCAGTATTCTTATTTGTAATATCGTTTTCTCAAACATCGACCAAAGCAATTATATTATTTTATTTCTGCTCGGATTTTCAACGGAACAATTTCTAACCAGCAAATGCGTGTGCCATTCTGAACGTATGTATCAAAGGAAATAGACCAACCGGGTAGACAATAAAACGCAATCAAAAGGCGTTTGTCTCAAACCATGAAACGTGGAACATTATGAGTTAATTGGATGCATATGTTTCTTGCTGCGAAGCTTGATGAACTTTGTAGCTGTGTGTATTGTTGGTTGATATTTTAGGAGAATGGAATTGTTAATTTTTATGTTTTGTGTTGAACATATTTTAGTGTTTGGTGTGAGAACTCGATTAAAAAACACTTAATAAAAGAATACCCTATTTATTGACTGCTTAGTAGTCGAGTAAAGATTAGTGCTAAATAAATATAAAATACGAAACAAAAATCAATATCGGTATCTACTTATATTATTTTCGTTCGGGTTGTCATCGGCACAGAATACAGTACAGAGATTGTATAATATTATGATACCTTTCAAAAGTAATAAGAAAAGTAGTACATTAGTAATTACATTTTAACTGCTAATACCACTCAAATATTTAAATGCATTCACACTACTGCAATGAAACTTTATCTGACCAAATTAAATTCATTCGGAATAAATAAACTACACACCAAAATAATAATGTATGGAGAAGATAATTCAATTATTCGACACTAAACGGTCGCTACAAGATAAAACAAAGAACATAACAAAATCTTTAACACCATTCTTCTCTTGCCTTAAAAGTATTATCGTAAAACAATTTAGTCAATTTATTACTAAAAATATACTTTTACTGTTTCCTGAATGCGAGGAGTGAATCTTAAAAATTTAGTTACTTCGTTCTGAAGTGTCGGGGGACGCAATTACTTACAATTTATTTACATATCCATAAGTTAAGGAGCGGTCTTACTGTCAGCTATGCATAAAGAATTTTTTGAAAAAATGGTGGATTCTTTTTTGTTTGTTTGTTATTTAAATTATGTTGATGAAGGACAGAAGAAAAGGTTTAAACACATGGAATGCTGCGTATGTCGTTTTAGTAAATATTTTGTGGAACAAAATTTTGTTTTGCCTCTGAACGGTCTCAACTATAGCTACTAAAATTGGAGTGTCTGATAGAAATAGGAATAAGAAAAATAACGGTCGTTTATAAAAATATATAGGAATAGCTCTTTTGTCTATTTCATACGCTTTTCATTAAACATTCATATAATATGATTGTCGAATAAAACCTCATTAACAAAATCGAATCGAACTATAAAGAGTAGTCCCATAGTTTCACTCCCTAATCAGACCAAACCTTAACAAAAAAAAAACACACATAAAATGTATGTAAACGTGAAAGTCCTTAATGTCGTTGTTACTCTAACGAACCGCGACTGATTTATGTGTGTGCGCATTAATTAATAAGAAATGCTACACACTGATGTGCTTAATATCCGTGTACACCCACACATGTGGTGGAGGGCACTGGAGGGGTTCGGCCCAAGTTTGACATCTGCGGCGGGTGGCGGGTTGAATGTCAAGCAGGAACGGTCGTGGTTATTTTTTTGCTGGCAACACACCTAATTAACTACTTTAAAAAACATGGTAAGGTCCAAAAATTTCCGGTTTCAACTACTTATAAAATTAAGGATTAATATCCAAACAGAATTGGATTAAAATAAAGGGAGAATACGTTGAACAAATATAGTACTTTTTTACCGTGGGTAACTAGAGAAAAGTTCAGTAATTTAAGATAACAAACCCTTTTATTTGATACCTATATCATAGGAATGCATACAAAAATTATTAGTCTGCAGTCTTTGGGATTCCGTCGTATTGGATTTAAAATGACGTCCTTTATCTATGGTTATCTAACCATTGCATTGTCATGTATACTAAAGTTGTATGCACAATTTCAACACAATCGAAAATCGGAAAGTTCGTTTCAGGCGAAGCCAATAAAATCGTGTTAAAAAAGGGCCATGATAAGCGCTTGAAATGAATTATGGAACCCAGCCTTCCAAATTCAATTTGAAACTCGCTAAATCTTCCTCTTCGCGCCAACCACCATCGCAGTATGAACGGTCTATTATTTCTTTTTTAAAAAACATTGTGATTTATGTCCAGCTCGCATGTAAGGACGCTACGACCATCCAGCAATGTATTTTAATTTCAATTTATAGGGTGATAGTTCTATCTGTCTTTCTTGTTATTGGGTACTCGATTAATAATCGTAAACGATGCGTTAATTGGTTGTAGTCTTGTTGCTAGTCTTACTTACTTTTCAGCCTAGATAATTGTATGGTGAGGACTGTAAATTGTCAGCTTCGATGGAATTACGATTCGAGTGTTAATCGATTCGTTGCTTGAGTTTATCGATTAATCGAATAGAAAATGTTGTTTATGAATACGATTACCTTTCATGCAGTTTCTATTTGTTGTCTTAGATTAAAATGAAGAATACTTCGATCTTGTACATAAACGGTGTCACTTTAAATGATGTTTGTCCTGGATAAAATTTTAAAAGGTACTTGACAAAATTTAATGGCATCTTAAGTGAACAGTACCCAAAAAAAAAACAAAATAAATATTTATGCTAATGACATGATACAAAACAAATAAACAGGATCGTTATTTACCTCCCAGAGGCTTTCAATTTCTTTTACGTATCCTAACACCATATTAACGAAATCATTTCGAAGAAAATGTCAGAATATATTACAAAGACCACTCGCAGCAGGTACGAGGATTATTTTTATAAAATTCCAATTTAAAATTTCCAATAACAACAGATTATTTCTTGTAATAAACGTTTCCGTAATGGCGACGTTAAATGGACTTGGAGTAAGTAAGCAAAGAGCTTTTATAAAAGCTGTTACTTTTATTTGAAAACTAATTTTTCGTTTACAGTTTTTCACTATAGTTGAAAGGAGAATAAAAGAACAGTAATTTTTACATTTAGTTTAATTTTAAAAATATCTTTTGCTTTTAATAAAATATTTAAGTACCCGAGACTGCTTTACAAAAGATTATTTTGTAAAGACCTAAAATTTTTAACCAATTTGCTTTTTAAATACATAAAACACGCTTTTTCCCATGGGGTACGCAGATTGTATTAAATGTTTCGTGTAAAATAGACTTTGCAAACGTAATAATTTCTCAACATATAATTAAATAACAACTCAATCAAAATTAGTTTATAAAGCAAAAGTAGAAGCTACCTTGCGACTTATAAATATTTCTTTAAAAAAACATATACATCAAAAACTAAAAATAAATCTAACACTTCACTCCATTTCTGAAAATTCAAACTAAAAATAATTATCATACCCATATGTTAGACAATAAAAAAAAACAAAATGTCAACTCTGTATTAAGATAAATGATGATACCGTGTCTGCAAAAAGTGATCCCTGATCTTTGACATTACGTTTAGTTTTTGCTTGGTCGGCCGTTTCGACACACGTTTAGTTCTTTGAAGATGTTTTAAATAGTATTTCAGTACTTGGTTTAAATTCTACAGGTTATTTTGCCTTATTATACATAGTTGTTCCGACATTTATTGCGTTTTTGCTAACCGTTTTATTTAAGTTCGGAATGAACTTTTACGTCCTATTTAGGGTCATAAGTAATCTTAATCCAATTACTGTTAAGTTAAGATTACTATTTACATAAACAATTTGAACTATCACCGACCATTGATTGTCTTTTGTATCAAATCAAATAAATGACGTTCCACACAATATTTAAAATAGGAATCGTCGATTTCTCAGTAGCAGCCACGAGTCTGGATTAGTTCCCGGTTGATGGCAGTAGGCTCGCCCCCTATTACATGGGACTTAAACATACAAAATGTGGTTGTGCTATTAGGTACACCTGTGCCTAACCCTTCGGCGATTACAGCCATCATCATCATCATCATCATTTCAGCCCAAAAGACGTCCACTGCTGGACATAGGCCTCCCCCAAGTGTCACCACATTGACATTTTGGGGGGGTTTTGCCATAATCGCCACGCTTGGCAGGCGGGTAAGCGATCGCAGTACGGTTGTTACAAAAGCACAGAGAACGCTGCTGCCCATTTTCTGGCAAGTCCCTTAGTCGCCTCTTACGACACTCACGGGAAGATATGGGATGGTGCTATTCTTTACGTCCGACACCATACAGACCATACAGAACAGAGATTACAGCCATAATGTTATATTTATGTCTCGACAATTAAACAACACCCATCGTCACAATCAACTAGATGATTCTCCTACCCTTATCTCGCTAGCAAGAGGCTTTTCCTTGTACAAAAACTTCTATTAGGCACTTCCCACCTAGCCGTATCATATAATTATATTTTCGAAATCAATTGTAAAATTAAGAGCATTAACACCTTACGGCATTTCATACAAAATTCAAGTCCTTATTTTCCTAAATAACTGAACCGATTTCAATGAAACTTAATACGCATTAGCAGGATACATAGCTCTAAAAAGTTACTAAAAAACATTTAATTAAAATCGGTTCTGTCATTTCGGAAAATAAAGACTTGAAATAAAGGAAAGTTAAATTTCCTGACTACAGAATACTCTCTCCATTAGCGACAACTCATTGAAATATACCTTCTGTAGAATTCTAAAATTTAAAGCCCAGTAAACTAAAGATCCTTCTCTCCTTCAGCTTTACCTGGCCGCTGGGGCAGCTGGTCAGAATGGTCAGTCTGTGGAGCTGACTGCCGACAAACAAGACGAAGAGCTTGCACCGGTGACACGCCCTGTTCAGGAGCTCATGCACAGCATGCTGACTGCGTTGGAGATTACTGTGGAGTCCATGGTGGTGAGTACTTAGGATTAAGTAGACAAGAACTTAGGAAGCATGTTGAATTTGAGATGATAGGAGATCGGTTTGAGATGCATGCTATAGACTGTTATTATAAATGTAATTTTGATCAGTCTGAGTTGGGACTTCAATATAATTTTATTGATTGACCAAAAATATTGACACTAAAAATACTGACTTAAGCAAATCAATTCAATGCTAAAAAATAAATATTTTTATTTTACTTAGGCTTACATGGGTACTTATAAAACGTCGACAAAAAGGTGGTCGGTCCGGGTTGGACGTTTCCTATGGAGAAAAACCAGAAAGAAAATCCATGGTTACTCTTTTAAAATCATTTGTTTAAACAATATTTCTGTGTTACAGCGTTAGTACTTAAGTATGGGAGGACATGGCAATAACTCGTTGCTTACTACAAATCGTAGAACAAGATAAAAAGTTAACAGGGATCTAGGAATCTATAAGGCCCACAATGTCCACACATTTACGAACAATCGGTAAATAAGAAAAAGAGTCTATACGATAGCAAAAAATAAATACAAAAACACTAGATTAAACAAGTATTCTTTATTGCGTATCAGATATTTTGTATAACAAGCTGTTAAATAGTTCACATAGGCCCAGGCAAATCAATTAAATGAAGAAGTTTAATAGATCATAGTACTAAAGTATATTTATCTTTGGGAAGTCACAGTTATTACCATCATAAAACCTTTCTCGATAACACTTAGTTTTAAATATAGGTACATATATGTATGTAATTGAAAATAGTATGACATGTTGTAGACTGTAAGCGTTTTATCCCGGGCTGTGATGCCATAATATAGAAATTAATTTTATAGGTGCTTTAGTTCGTGCGTTCAAAATGAGCCATTAAATTCTGAGCATAACAGCATAAAATAAACAATATTTCTAAAATATTACGCCGATAATATTTAAAAGCACAAGTGACTGATATTTCTAATTCAAACTAGAAAACATAACATTTGTATAAATTGAGAAACCGTAACTGCGTATAGTTTTATTTTTATAGTCAGAACTCGCCACATTCTGCGTTTAATAATCTCGACATTTCTCATAACGTTTCCGTATCGAAACTTATTTTTTTACGTTAATCGTCGTCATATCTCATCTCATAACAGCAGAGCTCCAAATAGACGCGACAACCGAGAAACTCGAACGGTTTCAGCCAAAACTTTACGAGCCCGTGTCATGGGAATTACAAATTATGAAACTATCCGCCTTGGGACAAGTTAATTAATACTATTTCTATGAAATGCTCCAGAACCAGATGCCGCACTAAATATACACTTCCTTTCCGTTCAGCCATAACTATGAAATGTTACTCTGGTCGCTTCATAACAGGCCATCAGCTGTAACTGCCACCTTCCAAGTTATAAAGATACACCGCAATACCCGCAGCTTTAGAATTTCTAATCAACATAAAGGTATAAGCAAGGTGAGGCAAAGGTCAATATTAGATGGTCACGTTAAAAAGATTCGAGAGATACTAAAATCGGGTGCCGTGACCATCTGGGCCGTATCATATCGTCTAAATATAGACGAGGGAGTAAATTTTTATGGTGTTCTTACGAAAAAGTTGAGGTAACGTTTTGTATGGTAAGGACGTAATTGGGTAAACTAGAATTGTTTCATCCCGTTTTAGACATTTTTATAGTTGATGAAGATAGTCAAAAGCTAGGAACGGGAGCTTAATCGTATGATGGAGTAAATCCCAAATGTTTACTTGATTGTGTAATTTGGAACAAATCTCATAAGTCTGGTACAATTAGTTAGCCACTATTCGCATTTAATTTCAAACTTTCGAGCACAGTTTACAGCGCCCATGTGTTGACAGACAGACAGCTAACGTAACGTTAGCCGTACCCATTCATAATCACGTTCTGAACGTGGGTTGTTCATACACTGAAATTAATTAATTCTAACTGAAGTGCAATACCAACTCCGAATGGTAAGGAAAACATGAGGTAACTCACACATCAACAATAGCGGAAATTAAAACGTAACCAATATGTATGTAAAATGGTTAAACGGATATTGGTTAAGAGGACAAAGAGATTTTTATTCACAAAAATAGGTGAGCAAATTTTGTGTAGCGTGACGTAGGAAGCTATAAGTATGGATCGATCGAATGAAAAAATAGGAAGATCATCAAAAAATGTACAAAACTCTGAATTATCCTCAAAATCGAAAATTTTATTTTATATTATACTCTGAATTCGTCGCTGCAGACCTCGTAGACATAGAATATGAAGAGACGAGCTGGACAGGACTAGCGACCAGCGGTCCACATTGGCCCTGGATCGAAACGACTGGAAGTCATGAGGTCACAGTTGGTCAAAGGTTCCCTACCTTTGACCAACTGTGGGATGACGGAAGCTAACAGTATCAGAAACCCAATTCGTGAATGATAGAACCATTAAAATATTTCCTCATTTCTGTGCTCAAGAACAAGAACAGCTTTAATATCATAAAGCAATTCTCAACGTCCGGGCAAGCACAGGTATTCCGGAGAAATTCGCGGCACACTCGGCATTTAGAATATTCAGTTTCGGCTCTCTCCAATTCCAATTCCCGGGTATTATTTAGTTTTAATACCTCTGCATAGTGCCTTTTATTACGATTGTACAAAGAGTTCCTTTTTGGCTTTTATGCTGTTGTATTAAACCTTTGGTATGTAGTGGAATGAGAATTTAAGTAGAATTTATTTGTGGGGCTTAAATGTCATTTTACCAGACATTAACACAGAGTTGTTCTGTATGGTGTCGGACGTAAAGAATAGCACCATCCCATATCTTCCCGTGGGTGTCGTAAGAGCCGACTAAGGCTATTTGCCAGAGAACGGGCAGCAGCGACCTCTGTGCTTTTGTAACAACCGTACTGCGATCGCCAACCCGCCTGCCAAGCTTGGCGATTATGGCAAAACCCCCCAAAACGTCAATGAGTCGACACTTGGGGTAGGCCTATGTCTAGCAGTGGACGTCTTTTGGGGCTGAAATGAATGATGATGATGATGATGAACACAGAGTTTATTCATTTTCCATTAATGTCTATTTAATAACACAGAGTTATAATATTCAGAATTTAGTTTATCGAGAGATACGTGATTACGAGCAACTTGACGCTATCAAACAAATCAGTGAAAAACGATACGCCATTAAACACGACATTAGGCACGTTTTACACACACCTCTCCCTCGGCGGTCTAAATTCAATCTCGGAATGGAAAATGATCAGTCCATATTTTGTTTATAATACCAATAAATCATTTCCACTGGTCCCCGTTGACTCTGTTTCAATTTCCCATTTCTGTTTATCGTACGTTTTGATAAATAGCCTCGGGGTAATACCATTTTGGTTTTGTACGTTCGGCTTCTTCGCGAACACTTTCGCGCCAAATAAATCCGCCATCTTGGCTTTGTAAACTGTTTTTGTTTCGCGCCCCGTGGATTGATTGTTATTTATTGGGATGATCAATCTATTGTGTTCGGTTTTGGAGGTTATTTTTTCGGGTGACGGAAATGGACTGATAAACGTTTTAAAAATGGTTTGTATTTTTTCTGACGATGGTGGAGGCAGAGATAAAATTTTCTTTATAGAAAGACGAACACAATAGGATGATACCCCTCCAGCCATTTTCGCAACTGGCATTCGCAACCAGTTGCGAATAAAGAATTTTTATTCTTTGTTCAAAACCAGTACTACACAAAATTATACGGCACATCTTACTGTTGCAACCGCCAAGTTTTTGTGTGTTGTACAAACATGGCATACTGAAAGTGATTTAGAGCAGCTCCTTTCGCCACACAATTGCTCCTACACTTAACTAAACTGCTCAATATTGTGCCACATTCAGCAATAACTAAGCCTTCGGTAAATTCACGGTTAGACTGTTATTACACTTATATGCTCCTATATTTTACTGCTACTTTAGTCACTGGTATTGTTTTTTTTTATTGAGTTGTAGGTTGTTTTATTTCTTTAAACACAACAGTGTGTTACCAGAATGCTCGGGCATCCTTTCCTGTCCAAGCCTTTCCCCTTTTTTTGTTTGACTCTCTCCGTATGATTACTTACAAATTTTTCTGCAGCTTTTTGTAACCTGCTAGAATTGTATCGTCATAATTAACAGCCCCAATTTCGCCTATCAACTGACTTAGGTCTATCCCCAAAATAAATAATATAAATCTAAAATCCAATTTCAAAACTAATATTCCCAACTACAGGATCCACAATAAATTCAATTACTCCAAGTTATTCAAGTAAGCCATATAATGTGGACCATCAGTAAATTGCCCACATGAAAGGTGAGCTCTGAATGGTAGAAACTCGGGTGGAGCCATTCATTCGCGCTCGTTGGTGCCTCTTCATTAGCCTAATTGCCACATACAAAGAGGGAAAATGGTGAAATTTTATAGCACCTTTTCATCTTTTGTTACCTAAACATCGGGATGGAGTGTACATTCTTCGTTTATGTTGATGCGAAGTATTAAGGACTTAAAGTTTAATGAAAAATGTTGTGTTTGTTTTCATACCCTTGGGAAAGACTATGAGTGTGTAATTTTAGACTCAATAGGTGCTTCGTGTTATTTTCTAAGTATCAACTTATTGCATGTGGGTGTGTTACCATTTTTAGAGTAGACTTTAAAAGCTTTTAGAATTAAACTCTTTTCTCACACAAAAGCTTGTTGCAAGAACGATTCTGCCTCATAATTTGTGTCAGTACTAACTTCTTGGGATAGTCTTCTGGAATAAAAAAAACACTACCTTCGCCCGTTCCATCACGTTTATTTATTTAGCATTTAATGTGAAGTTAAAAACAAACTCCCGGTCTTTAAAGCTCACCACGAGTAGGTCATCGTAATCTGCCAAACCACCTATTAAAACATCATATTGCTTCCTCACAAGTACTTAGTCGGATTAGTAGTATCATCAAGACTAACAAAGAATAATTGGAAAGAACCGTTCGAACACAAATTCTAAGTTTCTGACCCATCGTTATCATCATCTAAACTTTCTACTTGACAGATTTATTGAATATAACTTTTATTCTTTACAAAGTCTTTCATAGTACAAATTATAGGTGTATTATTATGATAATTTGAATGAATCTTCGTGTGAATTGAGTGTTGCTGCCTCTTGTATTGAGGACGGCTCATAAATTGTCTTTAGGGAATGGTGAATTCGTAATTTGGGAAAATTTTCTTTATCGAGCTTTGGTTCGGTTCTAAGCAGGTTTAGTTACGTAGCTTCATGATTGAATAATATTAAATATCACAAAATTATTTTTCATTTGTGTCATAACAAACATTAATTTCGACCCTCATACACATTATTACAATACATTTTCCGCAAATTAACGTCCGCAAATAAAGTTTCACTGATTTCATCGTGTTCACTGCATCCAAAAACGACAAGCAGCCGTCAACCGTTGCGGTTTCATTCAAATTAAATTAAATCGTACAAAACTTTTTAATCAAACATTAATGCATAAACAAACAACAGTAAAATCCAATTTATATGCGATGCGGCCATCATTACTGGAGGTGGGTCTCGTGAATGATTTGTTGTGATTTCGTCGAGTGAGCGCAGCAGGCGATCGCAAAATGCATTCACATATCGCCCCTCTTCATTCAAGCAAATACCGCCTTTGGGATGAAAGAAGTTAAGTATCACATTCGTACGAGACGTGAGTAGAGAGTATTTAATTCCGCAAGCCCTCCTACCACGTTATGGGTAAAGCGACAAGGGTTTGTAAATTTCGATTGGATTCCCTATCTGGGATCTCTGCAACGGACACCGCGCCGTTGGCACTGACAAATGTTTACACAGTGTACAAATTTCGAAATTAATCCGATAATCGTAAATTAATTCCTGTAACGTCTCCGCGCTTTTGATTTGAACGGTGTAAGTAGCGGATGTAATGATTTATTGAATTTCAAACATCGGTTGGCTATAAACCATGTGGGGACTTGGAACTTGTTTATGAAGGAGATTTATTGATATGAAGTGCGTTTTACTGCAGTGTTGCGCCATTGCGTATGGATGTACATACGGCGACGCAAGCGCTGAGCAAAGATGAACATTGAACGGATGTTTTCGATTTCCGCTGCTTGCACTAATATTTCTTTAGTTTCTTTTGAACGTATTACTGCACTGCTATCTTTGTATCTGTTGTTTACTATTGTAGCTTCTATTTGACTTAAAACAAAATCTGCGCTGGAAATTGTTGCAAATTAACAGAAATTCAACCGAATAACATAACAAACCTTGTATTTTCTTTTCAAAGCACTTTTCTAGCGATAGCATTTCTTTTAATTTCACCTAAAAGATCCGTGCAATTAGCAAAAGCTTTTATTTCATTAGAACTTTCAAAATCAGTTTCATCAGTGTCTGTTCCAACAACGCTTTTAAACTCAAGCTGCACTCTTACTTAGTGTTTATAAGCTTGGCAGAGAGCCATCTGCTCGAAGCTGCTCAGTGAACTAGGAAAAGACATCACATCTATTCAGAAAACAATCTTCACTGTTTTATATCCCACTTCTGATGTTACCTGTACTTCTCCTTAAAGTGCTTCAGCTAACTCCAATGGCTTTCAAAACTATCAATATGTTAAGTTAGAAGTGATTGTAAATAATTTATTACTCACAAAAGAAAATCGTATTGCCCGTAATAATAAGAGCTATAAAATAGCTCATTCTATTGATAGATGGTGCAGGCTTTTCTCTTTAGCTGTTAATATCGGTATTGGTTTGATCTTTGAACCTACATAAATCTACATTCCGATAAAGCTCTGTGTGTTGTTTGCTAGACCATTTTGGCTTGTACTACCCACTTTTCAAGTATTCCTTTGTTAGGTTGTGACAGTAACATGCAACACAATGGCGCTTCAAGTAAATTGTTACATTTCTTGATATTCTTAGCTTCCTTAATACAGCATATATTTTAAAGCTAACAACTATTTACATGTCAAAATAAGCTTTTTCTTTTTCTGCGCTAAATATAATACGTGTCATTGTGTAAAAATCTCTAACATCTTTTATTCAATCAGGTATTCACGATGTGTCAAAACTAAAAGAAGCTATTGATTACACACAAACCTATGACTTCTTTGATTAAGGCTTTGTCGCAACCATGAATAAGAAAGTGCGTCGATTTGCTACGCTTTCACTACTCGAGTCTTTTACCAGTCCTTATTAAAAGTATTCAAATGGTCAGTTCATAGAGGTGCGCTTGTTTTTTCTTTAGATGTAGTAACTTAACATTATCGTCTGTAATCGCTGGAGGGTAACGCAGAGAAGTAGTTATTACTATACCCTCATTTCGCCAGTTATAGTAGGGAGCAAGTCTATTGCCATCTACCGGGCACAAATCAAGGCTACCGACGTACCCCGAAGAATTGCTAAACTTAAGTGGCAGAGGGCAGGGCACAATTTTCGCAGAACGGATGGCCGATGGTGCCGAAAATTTCTGGAATGGCGACCGCGAACTGGAAGACGATGGGTTGGAAGGCCTCCCACTAGGTGGACCGACGACCTGGTGAAAGTTGCTGGGATCCGCTGGATGTCGGCTGCACGGGACCAATGTGGCTTGGGGGGTTCTTTGCACTTGGGGGAGGCCTATGTCCAGCAGTGGACGTCTTTCGGCTGAAATTATGATGATGATGGTGGGTACAAATCCAGAGTCCCGTGGCTGGTACTGAGAAATTCTTAACGGACAAACCCAATGACACTATAAATAAATATGTAGTATTATTCTATCTCATTACTATCTTCTTATAGTTTATCAACTTGTTACTTTTCTAGCAATGAAAAAATTACATATTTGAATACTTCAAAGCTATCATACTTATGCAAGCTGTAATCGTGGTCGCGTGTACAGAAATTACACGGTTTAATCTACTTAATTTTTTTCTAACATCTCTGTTAGTAGCCGAACCGGTATTTCCCGTCACTCTTAGAAAGCTGTCCGTAAATTATTTAATTCAGAAGACAACATGTATTATTAAGTTTGTCAAGAAAGTGGAGTATTAGGACATTTATTTTTGTGGTAGTTACAAACAAATCAATTCTCAGATTATTCTCATTTAGAGAACATAATATTATCTATCGATCTACTGATGAGTTATGTAGAAAATGTCGTGAAGAAAGTTTTGAGTGTGAATGTGGGTGGGTATAAGAATAGAGGAAGACCAAAGAAAGATAGATGGACTGTGTCTAGGATGATACGGCAAGAAAGAAGGTGTCTGATGAAATGACGAGTAAAAGCCCCCAAATTAATGGGCATAAGACAAGACAATGATGATGATAAGTTTCACAGTTAGGGTAAAAGATTTCGGTTAGTCCCACTATGCTCTAGACCCGCTATGCTCGGGTCTTGCTATGCTCGAGTCGTAAAAACCTATTAAAATATTTCGCTATGCACGATTCATGATGCATGATGCACATTCTATCGATTTTGTTGCAGTGCTAAAAGATTTTAATGATTATGATTTTCTTTATTTCAATGATTACACTGACCCAATACCTACTTCATCATGAAGAGATTGTACTGTCCATCCTCTATTGATCGAAGAAGAAACTCAGGTTTTAGCCATTTCTATCCCCGTTTACAGAATAGGTGGCCTATTTAAATTCCCCCAAACACGTTACTCCAACAAGTTTGTCATAGAATATAGCCCAAAACATCCACTTATTCCACATGGTAGCATCGCTTGCGTGCAGCAATTATACCGATCAGTATCGGCTCCAAATCGTTTGAACGGCCACGATGTTTATTAATTTATTACATTCGGTTCGGATGCCGGTCATTCGATCCGCCGTTTATGTATAATAGCTGTATGGTCTGAACAGGCGGTGCTGAGTAATTCGGATCTGTTGGAATTTTGATGTATTTTGACATATTTTTATTGGCATTTTTTAGCTCTTCATTGGCAATACAGGCAAAATTGCTTTGTCAAGTAGTTTATGTTAAAATAGTTTAGCTTTAAGTTACATGTGTAAAATTGTTTTGTTTTTCGGTATTGCTGTTTTCGTACCTTTTCTCTGAATTAGCTACAACAATGTAGCAAACATAGTATAGGTAACACATACTACCACTACTACTATCTGTAATACGACTGCCTTGATCGTCTATGTTCTGTATGGTGTCGAACGTAAAGAATAGCACCATCCCATATCTTCCCGTGGGTGTCGTAAGAGGCGACTAAGGGACTTGCCAGAGAATGGGGAGCAGCTTCTCTGTGCTTTAGTAAAAACCGTACTGCGATCGCCAACCCGCCTGCCAAGCGTGGCGATTATGGCAAAACCCCCTTATGTCAATGTGGCGTTGGGAGAGGCCTATGTCCTGCAGTGGACGTCTTTCGGCTGAAATGATGATGATGAATGATGATCGTCTATTAGTTACAATCGAGAGTGTTGAGCACATGAGACAGCTGAGGTCCTGGGTTAAATTCCCAGCTCGAGCCCGTCATGGGACCAAAACTAGCGAAATGTAAATGGGTGTTTAGTACACCTCTGCCTCTGCCAATTCGGGGATTACAGTCGTGATGTTATGTATAATTGTAAGTCTTATGCAATCCTCTTCAAAATCAGTCAAATCTACAGCAGTAAATCTCAAGAAATGGCTTTTTTTAGATCTCTCCTGTTCAAAATCCTCCTAACTGCGTCTTACTCTATAAAAGACCAAACGGAATAGAATAAGGTGTAGCCTTATTCGCAATCGTGTATTTTTCAATTGATATGTTCCATATTATTTCGAATACGACTCTTTGGTCGGATATTCATCATCATTTCGAAGTAAATGTAAATGAATGTAAACATAACAGGCCGTTCCATTGCGGTGCTATTCACAAGCTTGTTTTTAATTATAGCGAGCACTCATGATCGTTATCACATTATCGAACACAGAAAATGACTTCATCAATATATTGCTTCGGGCTATCTCATTTAATGATAATACGAAACATTAATATCACTAAATGAACTGATGTAAAACTTGAAATTGAACATGAGAAGATTTATGATATGCAATAACAATACGTTCATGACGCAATGAGCTAGAAGATATGAATAAAAAACAAACTGTATGCAAACGCACATAACAGTAAATATTTAATTGGTATCGCCAATGAACTAACAAACGTAAATATAACAATTATTAAAATTAATTTATCAGCGAAATAACTGGTGTTACATACAAGTATTTGTCTGTGTGAAGGATGATATAGCAAGAAAGAAGGTGTCTGATGAGATAACGAGTAATAGAGAAAGAAGTATGAAAGAAGAAGATAAGCTGCGCCGACCCTAAATAAATTGGGATAAGGGCAGGAGAATGAGAATGACCTACAAGGATTTAAGTGTATTTAATTTTGTAATACATGAAGGAACTAATGATAGAACTAGAACGAACAACAACAAAGGAAGTAGTAACATTAGCTCAAAACGAAACACTATCAGCGCTTATCTAGTATTTAATTACGTTCAAACTCAAGATCTTTATCGCATTATCGAACGAAGACTTCATTCAGTCATTCACTTCCGTACTTCAGTTCCGCGTTAGCTACTTGAGCCTTCAAAAGCCCATTAATCTCATTTGCTATTGTGTCACCTCCAGGAGAAATGCAAGAATGTTAGTTCCAATGTTCTGCAGCCATTAAGGTTGTAAAAATCAACCGTGGAAAATCGTTTTTGCGTTGCTTTGTTGCGGAATTAAAGGTTTTACACAGTTTTGTTTGTTTGATTGAGTTACTCTTTCTTTGTGTTGCTATGAAGTTGGTCATAAAGGACTGTTCAAATATGTGCTGTAGTATAGATAATTCTGACTTCTATTAAACTACTGTTTTGATAAACAGGACCACAACTTTTCATACTCAAATCGCTCTTACTCTACTAAAAATACTAATTTTAATTCTGATAATGATTCTTAACAACGACTTCCACGGAATATTTCTTATACATACTCGTAATGGCCATTAAGGAAAGGAAACACAGACATGTTGGCACATGAATATCATCGACAAGTGAATTAGCATAATTGGTGCCACATGTCATGTAAGAGCATGACTAAGGAACCAATGAGTCAACGGTGCGTGCTGAATTTTTCAATGAAAGGGCTCACCGAAATAAGAACGGAATACTCGATGAATAAAATTTTGGCAACATGTCTGTTATTTTAATTGAATCATGACTTGTAGGTTGCAAAAAGTAAAGCATAACATCAAGCCTATAAAACATCAAGTTTGGAAGAATGCGGCAGTAGCGTATTTAAATACATAGTTCAGTTTTATTTAATACATAAATTTTTCTTTTGACTTCGAACTGCTACTGATAAATACCTGACGGAAAAACCTAATAACACTTTGTCGAACTTGGGATTCAAACGAAGGCTTCATTCTTAGCTTGCGATCAAACTCAAACTAAAAGCGTTTATTTCAATGAGACCATTACAGGCACTTTTGAAGGTAAAAAACACGAAGCTACAGTTCCAGCCACAAGGCATAATAACTTGTGAAAGTACTGTATTTGCCCATTCCACAGCTTAGATCTCCATGGAGAAGAATAGGCAAGAAACTCCATAGACACACTTTTAAATCAAAATATATTACAAAATCTTGATTACATCATTTATGTTAAGAATTACAAATATGTGAGAACGATGTAGAAATACGGGCAAGTTAGTTAAGAGCGTCCAGAGTACCTAAAAGATTAAATAAGTAATCCAAAAAAAAAGTAATTAAAAATAAACCGTGGCAGCCAAGAGACGACCAGTCACAACTGACAGCGCCCGTTCACGAACATGACGCATGTATCAGCCATCATTCAACCCAACCATTTTGATGGGAACTAAATGACCCGACACACTAGGCTAGAAGGATACCTTAATGAATGCATGTAGATGAAATTCTATTTGAAGAAGTAAGTACATGAAATGTGGTGCTGGTGGAAACTACAGCGTATACCATGGACCGCGATGAGAACCAATGAATCCATACTGGAGGAGCTCAACATCACCAAACGGCTTTCCACAATCTGCCTGGAGCGTACCCTCACCTTTTTCGGACATATTATCCGTTCACCTCGGCATTGTCTGGACAGGCTTATAATACTGGGCCGGGCAGAAAGTAAACGCGCGCAAGGCAGGGCACCGGCAAGATGAGCAGACGCAATCAAGAAGGCTGCTGGAGGCAGCTTGTACCGAGCGGTTCACACTGCAGGAGACCGCATGGCTTGGACGTATCATATGTGGTCGCGATCCTCAGCAGTGAGGGAATGACGAAGAAGAAGAAGTACATGAAAACTAGGTTAAAAAAAAATGCTCTGCTGTTTCCTACAAAAGTGCAATACCTACATTAAAAAAGATGCATGGGACAGCAGTTTTTTTTTTTAAATGACTGTTGGATAATTTCTATGTCCCCCCACATAGAAATTATCCAACAGTAACTTAAAAAAAAACAGGGGGGTTCAGAATGACGTACTGAGTACATGATAAGCGTTTTCGAGTCGGTGTCCCTTATTATACGTCTTCGAATAGAATTTCATATAAGCGCACCTTGTATACAAAACCAAAAATGAATCGTAAAAACTCCATTAATATTATTAAACGACACGTGAAGCGCATTTACTCTAATACTCCTTAAAATAAGACGCCATATGTCCCAACAGTTTCCCTTAAACCCACATTTACAACCACTATACAAGGATCAAAGGGATCGTTAAAAACATCCAATAACGAAGACTCCTTTTCACGGCACGGTATTACACAAAAAATATAAGTAATCGTTAAAAAATGCCGCGGGTCCGTTTTTGAAGTTTGTGACGTATTGAAGGTGGGGGATTTTTATGTAAATTTTACGATAGCTTTGCTTCTTCCCCAGATATCGTGGATTGATATCTGGGGTGTATTAGAACTTGGCAGTAAAAAATCTTAACTGTTTTACCTGCTCCGCTTTTTGTCATGTGAAATCATACTAGTAAAGTAGTTACAAAGTATAATCCATCGCTATCTTTCTCAAGTTATGAGGCATTTGTGTAGAACGCAAATAGGAGTTCTAAAAAAATCATAAGCACATTTCAATTCAGAAGACTTTCAAATAGTGTCATACGAGTAATACATTATTTAATTTTACAACTTTTCTATTTGTCGGAAATCGGAACTTTCAAAACACCGTACTCACTGCAACTGAAAACGTAAGTCGTATAAATCTGCGGACCTAATAAAAGTATAGGAAAATTGACTGATCATTTTCACAGAATTTTTCTATCTTATTAACTCGCAAATGCTAGTATAATTCTAATTCTCTCTTTTCCTTATACGATAAGAACTCTTAAACGCATTAAACGCAGCTACGACTATTTCTGAAGCTAAAATAAGCGTTCTTTTCCCGCTCTCAATGGGACATAGCCATAAAGACACGTTGACATAAATAATATTAAAGGTGCTGCCAGAAACATGGGATGGAGTCCATTCAGAATGAACGAAAACAAATTTAACGATTGCGTTTGTAAAGGTTGAATTTCAACGAATTTGCCTCTTATTTTGAGGTTTTAACGGAAATCGTAAAATTTACACCTCGTTATGTAATCGTTAAACCGCTTTTATGATTACAAAAGTTTATCAGGTGCTTAATAATTTGATTGTTTTATAGTTTTCTTTTTTCTTATTTGCTTTGTTGAATACAAACTTTTTGGAATGAAGTGGGATAGTGTTGGGTTTTAAAAGTTCGCGAGTCGGACTAACTTTGTAATTTATGTTTCTTTGTTTGGAATGATGAATGTTATGCTTTCAGTTTTGTGGTTTTTTGAGCGAGCTGACAAGTAAAAGTTTGACTTTAGTGTTATGAGTATGACAGTGGTTGCCATTACTTTTATGGCTGCTATTTTTTTTTGTTTTCTTGATGATATTAAGATGACAGCAAGTTCTTGTTATGTTTTGTAACACCGTAACATTTTTTTTGCATTTTGCAAAATTACGTCTGCAATGCCCAAGGGGTCCCTGGGGGTCCTGGAGTGTGGGTTGTCTATATATCACTAGAAAATACAGACAGTAGAACAGTGTTGGAAATGATAATAATGAATATAAAAAATCCTTATGTGCCAACCCATATTAGGTAAAATATGGGTTTTATTCTCAGAGCCCTTCAATCTACATTCGATAGTGCCAATAAACTAATGTTCTGATATACGGAACTTAAAACAAACTGTAAAAAAGGCCGGAGTACTTATCCTTTCGAAATTTACAGACGTGTAGCTCCAATTCTTACCTATATTTTTGTTGCTTACAGAACATTTTCTTTTGTCAACAGTAGCGGCACATAGCGACATACCTCTGTACATAGGTATTGCTGTAGCTGTGGTGGTATTCCTGGCCGGAGCAGCCGTGGTTTATAAACTACTGCAGAGGAAGACTCGAGACCATTCCCTTTACACCATGACGAGAACTGGTAAGTCTTTAATTGCTGCTGATAGAAAGCAAGAACTTTCATGGAAAGAAAGTTCATCCATCGTTTCTTTGGTATTCCCGTAGGAGATATAAGAGCAGTCTTATATCCATCATGCATTGACTCAAATGTCATGAGCAAAGTTTTGAGTATAGGTAAATGTGGATAGTGAGCAGGGGTAATCCAAGAAATGATGCAAAGACTGTGCAACAGATGATATGGCTAAAAAACCAGCCCTTATCGAGTTGACGACAGAAAAAGAAGTATGGAATAAGAAGAAATGCAGCATCGACACCAAAATAATGAATTGGGATAAGCACAGGACGATGATGATCAGAAAAAAAGGAGATTTTTTGTAGTTCCTATAATATTATTAACGACTATACAATTTAAGTAAAGGTAAATTGTGAAGAATCGTATCACTAGTTTCGTTATCAGTCGGCGAATGATGGGAGTCTGATTAACTGATTAATGCAGTCGGTGCGCAATCGAATTACAAGTATTAATGAATAATGATTGTATGAATTACTAATGGATGACTTACAAGAACCCGAGGCCTTCCCCTCGGAAGTCCGTTTCCTAGCAGTCGGGACATTGACTTAAAGTCTTGATTAGCATAACGAAATATGTTGCAATTAACATGGCATTAGTATTTACGACACTTTTGGTTTATTGTAATTAGAAACGTGTTTACAACTCTTTGCTCGAATATTTTTGCTTGACTTTCTGATTCAACTTGACAGGTTGGAAACCTGGACTCATAATCTAATGAAATTGCACACATTACTGAGCAAGAATTTATTGTTGATTCTTTAATTTTAATCGGAATAGGTCTGTGTTAAAATCTGTAGTATTCTTCGCGATGTGTGTGCTTTTACATTTATAGTAACTCAACACGGAAGTTCCAATTTATTTTTAGCGATCCACGATTACTGAAATTTTATTGGGTTAAGTAAATGAGCCTCTTCTTCATCATTCAAATACCAATCCATCTTCTTCAAGCAGATTTCCAACCAGAGATGTACCCGACCGTGGAGAAACAGTCACTGTCCCTGGCTCCAGATCTGATGCAGCACCGGCCTCCAAGATATGAGCATCCGCAGCCTGACTCCAGGGCTGAACACCATTATGATGTTCCGCATCTTACTAATAGGTGAGTGTGTGAAAGCATTTTCAAGTTTTATTATTGTTGTCGTGCTCCAATTTCGGATGACAAACAGTTCTGTTGATAGGTCTATTTAAAGAAAAGATGCTATATTAATAATAGGGATTTCACAGACTTAATCTGTTGAAAATATTTCCGCTGCTGGGAGTCTACGTTCTTTAACAATATGGTTGTAATCCTCATGAAGTGTTAGGCAGTGATGCACCACACTTATCTTGCTTAGCTATGTTCTAGTCCCATGTATTTTGAGAAAAAATCCGGCCCTAAGACGACCCACTGACCGAAATTCGTAATGGTGAAACCCAAAAGCATTGCTAGACCTAAACTGGGAATCGAACCCAAGAATAGTAGTGCTACTAGACCAACTAGACAATCACATTGTTAAATCTTAGTTCTTTAAAGTTATTGCTTCACAACAAAAGCTAGTAGACCTTACATTCAGTTTCACCATACAAATTAATCTTTTGCTGTCTACACCGTCAGACGACAAATGCTTCCTTTTTGCGCTAAGTGTCGCATGAATGGTGAAGTGAACGTGCTGTATCACGTCGCCATCTCTCCGCTATGACGACGCACAGAGGACTAAAAGAAATAAGTCTTGAATCCTAATGTTCCTAGAAAATGGACTGTGAAGATGTCAGGGGTTTTTTTTACAGTTTATAATTTTAAATGTCAACTAGTTTTTATCCGTGTTACAATATTCACTGTTGTAAGGCAATGTGACATTAACTTTTATCATGGATTAAGGACATGGTTCTAAATTTAACATAATTAAAATTTTCGATGGTTATTTAATAACATTTTTTTTTAAGGATACAGCAGATTTTTTTGTGACATTTCTCGTACACTAATATCTTATTCTGGTTATCAAATCTTAGAACAAGTATAATTAATATTCCAATAGCAATAAAATATAGACATACCATTCTAACAGGATCGTTATAATTCATAATCAAAGTTTTAAGCGTAGCCTCTTAATTTATTTAAACTATCATTTTAATAATTTATAACAAACATGTCTATTTAAAATAAGTCCTTAGGCAAAACAAGGTGGGCCAACGATCAAATAAATAACAATTAAGCAGAACAAACAATCAGCCAAACGAGCTAAAATAAACACTCGAGATAACGACGAAATAAATCATAGACAATATTTTTTGCGCAATTACTCCACAGGTTATTAAGCTTAATTATGCAAAAAGATGTAATTACAACAGTCGTAATCTAAGACTGGAAATGATTTAAGAATCTAAAACAAATAGTAACTTAATAATCTCTATATCATAAACGGTTATTGCCCGAATTCACTACCTAGGCGACACTTAAAAGCTCGCTGTTATAATTTCAACACTCGGCTTATCGTTTAAAGTTGGAATTCCAATAGTAAAATCATATATAGGCAGTCATTTTAAGAGTCACTTAATGTTAGTGAAAACGAGTTATAGATGTATGAAATAGGTATGTAGATTAATTGTGCAAAAAATAAATAGGTACATGTTTTGTGAATGAAGTTTATAATGGATCTAACGTTAATGCCTGAAGTAGAGTATCGAATAAATTATAGGTTTCGTTTTAAGCTAATGTTATTGCTGCAAAAAATAGACGAAAATTTCAACCTGTCTGTGTTTTAAGCTCTTTAAATCGGAATGGTTATTTTAAACATTGGATATAGCCGTTTTTATGTGAATATTAATCTCGTACCGCGATCGTTCAAAATCAATCATTCTGGTTGAAATTCAACATAAAAATAACTTATAACTTTATATTCATATAACAATGTACTGTGCATAAAAGACAAAAAAAAACAGAGATTTTGACGCGCAAAACTGTTACCATCAATTTATTGTATGACTCCAGAATTCATTCCATTAGATTTGTTGAAATTGTTTGTCGGTTATTTCAAAATAGACAGTTTATAAGTACATCAATTTTTAGCATGTAGCATTGATCTTTTGAATTAAACAGCCATTTTAGTAATAACCTCCAAAAAATAATGAGTTAGGAGTAAAATCTAAATAGTTACAGTTTGAGCATCGCTGTTCCTTACACCGAATAATAGATAGAAGAATTGGCAATATGACATTTATCACAGTCTACAATTGTGATAAATGTCATATTGCCAATTCTTGTAACTTTTGGCCCAAAGTTATCTTCGACCAAATCACTAACAGGTTCCTTCTTTTCAGTTATGCGTCTCCAGTAGACCACCAGGTGACCCCATGTGCATCCAGCAAGGGTCAGAGTGATGACTACGACAGCAAGCCTTACAGTGAATCTGAACATTCGGCCTCTAGTTGTTTTACTAGCTGTAAGTAGACCAAAATATTAATCTATCTGTTATATTTTTATTTCATTTTTGCCTATTTTTAGTACAAAATCATATATGAGAAGTTGGGTTCTTCATGGTTGATAATTTTCTCGGTATTTTAACAGATTCAGTACCTACTTATATGACCGAATTAAAACAGACACGCAACCACGATTTCATTTGCCACAAATTATAAGCAAGTTTTCAACATCAACAGACCTAAATACGTCCAAACTTCCACGTGTCTCCTATTCAAACTAGTGTCACAACTCCACTAACTATAACTTCTCTTCTAGCGGGCTCAATGTATGATGCAGCGAATGAGTCAGTGACTCTGCAACTAGCAGAACTCGTTTCAAACTCGCCTACATCTCAGTCCCTCTCAGTTTCAAGTGCTGGGGCAAGACTGGCATTGCCTGCAGCTGGCGTTGCTCTATCGATCCCTGAGGCAGCCCTCAGTAGGGGAAGGAGGGAACAGATATATGTGGCCGTGGTCAAGGACGATCGGTATCGACCGAGGTTGGGAAAAGGTTTGTAGTATTATTTTATTTTTATTTTGGTACTATGATCTAAAAATCAATTACTGCAACAAAGTTTACGGCGGACATCTCCTTTGACTTAAATTTTGTTCAGCAATAAATTATCTTCGATAAATATTTTCGCCGATCTCTTGTATTTAGTATGCCCTAAATCATCAAATTGCTATGAATATTTATGAGTCCAAACTGAATAACTTTTGCTGGAGCACAAGTCTAATAAAAATAAATTGATTTTGCGATACGATATAGAACAATTTCCAAAGGTAATTTTAAACGATATGTAATTATGCTATGGTATCAGCGAGGTATAATTTCTGCTTGGGAAAAAACGGCCGCCTTGGGCAGGCCAGGTTGTAACATATTATGTAGGTACATGTAGAACGAAGTGCTCACAACAAATTCCGCCCCGCAGGTATCACGCAGCTGAGCCCAGTAGTTAAGTGCGGCCCACCGCGCCTTCAATTAAACAAGTCAGTCATCCTACAAATCCCTCACTGCGCCAGTCTCAAACACGGCTTCTGGAACCTGTCGCTGTACGCCATCGACCACAACAGTGCTAAAACAGACAGCACACAGCCGCAATGGAAGAAAATCGTCGGCCTCGGCCAGGAAACGATCAATACGCCCGTGTTCACTCAACTCGACAATGATAAAATATTCCTAGTGACCGATATGCTGTCTACGTTTGTATTAGTAGGAGAAAGTTTTAATGGAAAGGCGGTGAAGGCGCTTCAATTGGCGATATATGCGCCGGCAGTGCTCAGTGAAACTAGCGCTGATTACAGTATAAGACTTTATGTATTTGAAGACACGCTTTGCGCGGCCTACTACTGTCAGGAGCAGGAGAAGAAACTTGGCGGCGTACTACTCGAGCGACCCAAAACTTTGCTTTTCCAGGACGGTGGTTCGAATCTCTGTTTGAATTTAGAACACGTCAGCCCCGGCTGGAAAGCTAAGCCGGGTATCGGCTACCAAGAAATCCCTTTCCAACACGTTTGGGGTTCGAATTACAACGCATTGCACTGCAGCTTCGTATTAGAAAGGACCCACGATTGTGACAATATCGATTTCAGCGTGTCCGCCTGTCAGAGAACTAATCCGTCATACAAGCAGACATTCCGGATATCCCTCGACGACGTGCGGAGCCGTTCGCCGCGGGGACGTTCACCCCGCGCCGAGTCGCAGCGCAGTTTTAACATAACTGAAAACCTTTTAGAGGCTCGTATGTGCCGCAGCGAAGACGGGAGCGACGGCAGCGTTAAAAGGAACGTAACAGTTAGCGAGGCGGGCGTCAACGAGTGCGCGGGTGAGGGGCCGTTTAAATTAAGTGCTCGAGTGAAAAGGCAGTTGTGCGCAATTTTGGATCCACCGAACGCGCGCGGGAACGACTGGCGGGCGCTGGCGGCGCGGCTCGGGGTGGATCGGTACACAACGTGGTTCGCCACGAAGAGCTCGCCAACAGAGGCTATCCTGGAGCTATGGGAGTGCCGCGAGCGCGGGCCGGGCGCCACCGCCGCGCTCGCCGCTGCGCTGCGCCAAGCCGACCGCCATGACGCAGCCGATCTGCTTCACGGAAGACCCTCCTGGTTATGAATTCCTGGTACACCCAAATCATGATTTCAATTCTACAATACGTTCCCGTGTGTATTCTATTGAGACAATTGTGAACGATGATAAATGTGAACCTATAGGCCTATGAGAACGAATGTATATGGACGATTGTTGGTAAACTAATGTGTAGTTTAAATGTTATGTTAGAAAAAGTATAGTTTCGTAGGCCGACGGCCTAAGTTTGTAAAATCTTCGTAGTATATTTTGTATAGAATATTCTATGCTGTAGATAAGCGATCGATGAATAAATTATATTATATTAGCAATAATAGTGCCTACAATGTCTTTTAAAGAAACATTGCCGACTAGAGACAGTCGGTGTCAGTTGGTTATTTTGTTATTTTTTGTATAGTGTTTGAGTGTTTTATTAACTGAGAAATTCGCTTATTTTTTCTACTTTATTTGCTCGCAATAATTTGAACCTGCTTATTATAGATTCGAACTTTGTGCCAAATATGTACTGCCACAGCAAAATTTTGGCAATAATCTAAAAGAAAATGTTATACGTGTCTAACTCTGAGCTTACCTAGCTACTGTTTAAAGTTACAATATAAGTACTTTTATTTGATGTTAGATGAATTATCCAATATTTACAATCATTAGAACCGTCATCAATTTTCGCAAATCAACTTCGCCTTCAGATCTTCACTTACATCGACATCACTCAATGAATAGTGATAAATTCATCTAATACTCTCCTATACTATAAAGACTTTGCAACTGCATTTATAATTAAAACTAATTCAATGTAAACTACGAATAAGTCAACCCTCTCGGTTCTATCTATGCGCGATAATTTAGTTTTGGAAACGGCTCTTTCAATACACGACGCTTTTACTTTATTATTAGTTATAATGTGATCAAATCTATCATTAGTAGTTCAGTAGTATTTCGAGCTTGATCCCATCGGTACCGAAAGCATATGTATAAAACTTCATTAAACCTGTTTTTACAGACACTTAGTGACACCTAAATTAATATCAACAGAGCAAGTATTTAGGCATTCGTTTAGGTAACACCTAGTGCTAGCGAAAACAGGCAAATATATTTGTAGAAGTAAAAAGGAAATTATCACTGCCCTTAAAAATGTCGCGTATAGAATAGAACTGAACAATTTTAGCTATCCA
The DNA here is from genome assembly GCA_949152445.1 of Cerastis rubricosa. Lineage (NCBI taxonomy): Eukaryota > Metazoa > Arthropoda > Insecta > Lepidoptera > Noctuidae > Cerastis > Cerastis rubricosa. The sequence continues at coordinate 2,823,353 of OX424529.1, forward strand.
ATAGAAAAGATATTGTGTCTTCATCTTTTCCTGTCGTAATTATTGCCAAAATGGGTCTAGAAACGGAAATTAGAAAAACGTCAATACAAGAAGTCTCAAACAGGCCTAAAAGATAAAAGTATTTATGAGAATTTTGAAAATATTTCAGACTAAAATGATGGTTCTTTATGTTTTATTCGTATCCATTAGTAACATTTCGTGTATGACTCAACAAACAATCCTAATGTAAACAAGTCCCTATGCCGAAATCATTCAGAACAAAGCAGATAAGGCCTCGTCATCATCGCCAAGCCTTTTCACAAATACATAATATCTGGGACCGCTGCCATTCAAGCCATACGAAACTGAATACCAGAACCGTACATAGAGAGACTGCCTATCTCCTCCCCAACTTGTAATACAATACTTCATATTAAAACTGGTTGTCAAATTCAAGCAAAGTAATGCACTAGGTATATTAAAACACCAGAAAACTGCAGGTAACTGCAGGACAAATCTCTGTTTCAAGTAACGCTATGCTTTCTACACCATAATTGCCATCAACATTATTTTTTAATATTACTGTCATTGATCTCGACCATCCACGATGACAAGTTGATAACACCAATTGCATGTAACGCCGGAGGGATATTTCGGTACGTACAATTTTAATTGACATGAATGTGAAACTCGTATTCATGATACAATTGAGTTGCAGCAAAATAAAACGAAATAATAAATGTTTGTAAACTCAGAATGGAGTAATACGATAAAAAACGAAAACAAAATGGTATTGGATGGACGTCGTAATTTACTATTTAGAGGTCTTGGACAAATAGTGACATTCTATCCGCATTTTAGATGATTTAACACAAAAATGTGTTAAATTAAATTATGCTCCAATCCTAGTCTTTGAAAGAATTCTAAAGCTTTGAAACCGTCACAGTTTACTTGTCTGATAGAAAAACTATTGGAGATAAAACTAGTAAAAATCATGACGATACTTGACTCAAAAAGTTTCTTTCAAAGTCGCTCGAACAAATTATATTATAGACGCGGCTCCAGACATCTACATATAAGAACAGCCAGTTTTACTGATTTATATGATTTCAGCGCATTTTTTTTTAACAAAATCATGTAAACAAAACTTGTTGTACCTAATTCATGTAACCTTACAGTAGTATTTCATCTTGGCCCATTTTAGCAGTAGTACGATTACATCATTTCTATATCGTTGTATATAATGTGATAGAGTGTAAATATCATGTATCGCAGCAGTTACAAAAGTAGTTGGAGCATAACGATTGCTATGTAAGGTGTCATCACCACCAAGTAGACTATATATATTTTTGTTAACGTGATGAATATTAAAATAAATGGATCTGTGATACTTAAATAATATGAAATAAATTATGTTTAACTGTGCATATTTCGTTGTTTTATTGTCAATCAAAAATAAACCTTCATCGTTTCTGTAATTGGTAAGTATTTAAAAGTGTACGCTTTCTAGGTAAATCTTAGCAGAGTCTATCCTCTATTCCTTTTATTTTTTTCGTTAATCCTTGTTATTAAATTATTGCAACTTTTGAAACATGTTAATATTGTAATATGGCGTTACTTGCCCATTTTCATTCTATACAAAATTACCTTGGAGCCAAATGAGCAACTAGAATCAATTCTATTTCTTCAGAAATTTCGTCTTTAGATTGTAACTTTTTTACGGCCTCATTGACCTGAGTTGTTTTCAATTTTGGAAGAAACGTTTATCATTTCCACCCCACCAGAAATCAAATAAGACTCTACTACAAAATAATTTGATAGTCTCAAGGAGGCTTCAACGTTAGAACACAAGGGATGCCAGAAATGCTGGGGTATCCTGTGACATTGCATCTCGAGGGAGACGTACAAAGGATTTCACATCATCTAACGTGCGGCGGTATGCAAAGGGATATGCGACATACTTTAGAAGTAATCCAGGCTAAAGGTAAAGTGAGAATGGTCTCAACGTCGCTCTCCTTAAGATACGACTTAAAAGATTCGTGCAAAGAATGTCTTTAGACAAAAATAATCGCTCATTGGAAATTTTTTTCATTATAAAAGTTTACATTCCATTTGAGAGAGCAGCGGTGGCCCAATGGTAGCAGCCCCGACTTACGAGCAGTAAACCGTGGGTTCGAACCTAAGCAGGCGCATTACTTTGTGTTATTTATTTCATCACCGCTGCTCTCAAAAACGGCGAAGGAAAACATCGTGAGGAAACATGGCCGGCATGTCCTAGAACTAAAAATTCGAATACATGTGACATCTACCAACCTGGATTCGATTCCCGGATCGGCCAACGTGTTATTGGGTTTCGATTCGGAATTTCCCAGTAGCAGCAACAGAGTCTGAATTTGTTCCCGGTTGATGGCAATAGGCTCGCCCCCTATTACATGGGACTTAAATATAACTGGCGACATGTGGTGTACTTGTTAGATACACTTCTGCCTAGACCATCGGGGATTACCAGCGTGATAAGAATCGCTTACGATTACTAGAACAACGAGATAGGAAGCATTTAAATATACAATATCTTTTTACATGAGACATCTCATGATTCTGCAGTGCACACTGTCCAATAAAAACTTCCTGACCGCTGATTTGAACTTCTAAGACCATCATCATCATCTGTCTAGCCTCTTCCCAAACTATCTTGGGGTCGGCTTCCAGTCTAACCGGATGAGGCTGGGTACCAGTTTTTTAAATGCAGCGACTGCCTATCTGACCTCCACAACCCAGTAACTGGGTAATTCCATACCCCTCAGCAATTCGATACCCCTTAGTAAGACTGGATGTCAGACTTTTGACTTCTGACTACTCGTAACGACTGTCAAAGATCTACAAATGACAGCCGGGACCAACGGTTTAACGTGCTTTCCGAAGCGAGGAGGAAACTCGATATGTAATTATGGTCACCTCCACGGACCAAGCTCAGCAAGCACGGCTTAACCTTAAAGATTAACCCGTGTGGCTGTTATTATTTAGCCACGAGCTCCTTCTCTCCTTGAACTTCTTAGACCATAAGAGCAAAAACAAGCAGTAAGTACATCTAATATCGTAATAACTACACATCTTAAACAAGCCACGAGATCCAGATGTAAGTAATTAATCATTTAGTATAATGTAATAACACGACTATGTATAATTTATTATTTGGTAAGCGTTCTGCTACGAACAACAACCTATCATTATGTCATTTGAATCTCTTAAAACAATTCATACCAATCATTGTTTACTATCGTATTAAAGTTTTGTGAGTCGACCATTGTTTGTTGATCATAAGAACATAATATCCAGAAGATTATTAAAATAGAGATCTACACCTAGACACCTACCATAATTAGATACTTCAGGTTAATTTAGGAAGTTTTTCTGGACCATCAAAGTAAGTGGCATCTTATATTAGCTTAGAGAGCGGAAATAGTCCCACACAGACGTCCTATCGGGTTAAAAAAAATCTTATTTAAGCCCCAACTTAAGTCATGGTCTATTTGTTTGCCAACAAACAAGCTCACATCGACATCGTCATCTGCCTAGCCTGTTCCCAAACTATCTTGGGGTCGGCTTCCGGTCTAACCGAATGCAGCTGAGTACCAGTATTTTACATGAAGCGATTGCCTATCTGATCTCTACAACCCAGTAACTGGGTAATACGACACCCCTTCCACCACGACTGGATGTCAGATTTTTGGCTTCTGACTACTCGTAACGACTGTCAAAGATCTACAAATGACAGCCGGGACCAACGGATTAACGTGTTGACGGTCTACACCTAGATGAGCATCGAATATGCCCACGAATCTTGATCTCATCTCCAGCCTAGATCGTTCCTACTGCTTGGACAAAGACCTGCTCTCTGTGTGGGGGAGCCAGCCGTAAGTCATCACGCGGGCCCAGTTCGTGATGTGATTGTGAACCCGCTAGACAATATCATTACATATTTAAGTATTAGTGTAGCTAGTTAGTGAGCCTGCAGGAGAATAGTCTTCATGGCAGAAACTTCACCTTGAAACTCGATGTATCATCATCATCACACTAGGCATCAAATATTATTGGGGTCCGGCTTCCAACCTTAGCGGATGCAGCTGAATACCAGTATTTTACATGGTACATTTAAATACTTACCTACATCTGGAACTCGATGAGTACCTTATAACAAAAAAAAAGAAATCACAATTGAAATAGGAAATTAAATTGATACACGTAATTAATGTAATCAAGTTTTTCAAAGCGTTACAAAACACAAACGACGGTTATCCAGAAATCTGTAAGTAAAGTATTTTAGCTAATTGATTTTCCACCAAGCACTTATACGCTTATTCCACTAACACATTCCACACACAAGTTCCTTGTACAATAGAAACCACGACGTCTGTACAACTTCTAAACATCAAACAAAACATGGGCACGTCGAATCAACTTTACAAATGCCTAACATAAAACAAAACCGTACAAACGAGAGGAATCTCAGCTTCATTTACAAAACTTAACTGCAAGTTAAGAGTGACAGGTGAAGAAACTGTGTAAATAAATTAGGAAATAACAATACAGGAAAGGAATATGATTATGGGCATGGCTGAGGGAAAAGTTGAATAACCACAGTTTTGAAGTTTTCGAAAAAGAACAATTGCACAACACTTAAATTGACACATGGCGTAGTAGTAAACTATAATATAGCTATTTGATTCTCCTGACCTTATGCCAACTTATTTTTAGTCGTAGTATCATCATCAGACTATAATGTTCCCACTGCTGAGACACAGGCCTCCTCTCCATGAGAGGGAGTGGGCTGTAATCCACCATGCGAGCCCAGTGCGGGTTGGTAGATGTCGCATGTCTTCGAATTTAATTTTAGGACATACCGGTTTCCTCACGATGTTTTCCGTCACCGTTTTTGAGGGCGGCGGTGATGAAATAAGTTACACAAAGTTATGCGCCTGCCTGGGTTCGAACCAACGGCTTACTGCTCGTAAGTGGGGACTGCCAGCACTGGGCCACCGCTGCTCTCAGTCGTAGTATATCTCCTATAAACTACGTGCATCCGAATTATGGTGAGTCGCAGTACAGTTTTGTCGCACAAGCGTTAATCGCACATCATCTGTTCTTTGTAGTAGTAGTAGTGCACTCACATTTCTCTATTTGTTGTCATAGCAGTAATCACTCCCTTTCTACCCATATCATCATTCAGAACCGTCATCAATTTTCGCAAATCAACTTCGACTTCAGATCTTCACTTACATCGACATCACTCAATGAATTGTGATAAATTCATCTAATACTCTCCTATACTATAAAAACTTTGCAACTGCATTTATAATTAAAACTAATTCAATGTAAACTACGAATAAGTCAACCCTCTCGGTTCTATCTATGCGCGATAATTTAGTTTTGGAAACGGCTCTTTCAATACACGACGCTTTTACTTTATTATTAGTTACAATGTGATCAAATCCATCTTCAGTAGTTCAGTAGTATTTTAAGGTTGATCACATCGGTACCGAAAGCACTGAGTATACAAAACTTTCTGTTAAGTCTGATAGAGATCAACAAAATATATACTAATTACACCTGTTTTTAAAAACACTAAGTGACACCTTAATTAATATTCAACAGAGCAAGTATTTAGGCATTCGTTTAAGTGATACCTAGGTATCACTATGCTAGCGAAAACAGGCTCATATATTTATAGAAGTAAAAAAGGAAATTATCACTGCCGCTAAACACTGCCCTTAAAAATGTCGCGTATAGAATAGAACTGAACAATTTTAGCTATCCAATAGAAAAGATCTTGCGTCTTCATCTTTTCCTGTCGTAATTATTGCCAAAATGGGTCTAGAAACGGAAATTAGAAAAACGCTAATACAAGAAGTCTCAAACAGGCCTAAAAGATAAAAGTATTTATGAGAATTTTGAAAATGTTTCAGACTAAAATGATGGTTATTTATGTTTTATTCGTATACATTAGTAACGTTCCGTGTATGAACACGGAACGACAACAAACAATCCTAATGTAAACAAGTCCCTATGCCGAAATCATTCAGACCAAAGCAGATAAGGCCTCGTCATCATCTGCCAAGCCTTTTCACAAATACAGAATATCTGGGACCGCTGCCATTCAAGCCATACGAAACTGAATACCAGAACCGTACATAGAGAGACTGCCTATCTCCTCCCCAACTTGTAATACAATACTTCGTATTAAAACTGGTTGTCAAATTCAAGCAAAATAATGCACTAGGTATATTAAATTACCAGAAAACAGGTAAATGCAGGACAAATCTCTCTTTCAAGTAACGCTATGCTTTCTACAACATAAATGCCATCAACATTATTTTTTAATATTAATGTCATTGATCTCGACCATCCACGATGACAAGTTGATAACACCAATTGCATGTAACGCCGGAGGGATATTTCGGTACGTACAATTTTAATTGGCATGAATGTGAAACTCGTATTCATGATACAATTGAGTTGCAGCAAAATAAAACGAAATAATAAATGTTTGTAAGCCCAGAATGTAGTAATATGATAAAACAAAAAACAAAATGGTATTGGATGGACGTCGTAATTTACTATTTAGAGGTCTTGGACAAATAGTGACATTCTATCCGCATTATAGATGATTTAACACAAAAATGTGTTAAATTAAAAAAAGCTCCAATCCTAAAGTCTTTGAAAGAATTCTAAAGCTTTGAAAGCGTCACAGTTTACTTGTCTGATAGAAAAACTATTGGAGATAAAACTAGTGAAAATCATGACGATACTTGACTCAAAAAATAAAAGTTTCTTTCAAAGTCGCACAAACAAATTATAGACGCGGCTCCAGACACCTACATATAAGAACAGCCAGTTTTACTGATTTCAATGATTTTAGTGCATTTGTTTTGTAAACAAAACTTGTTGTTCCTAAATTATGTAACCTTACAGTAGTATTTCATCTTGGCCCATTTTAGCAGTAGTACGATTACATCATTTCTATATCGTTGTATATAATGATTGTGATAGAGTGTAAATATCATGTATCGCAGCAGTTACAAAAGTAGTTGGAACATAACGATTGCTATGTAAGGTGTCATCACCACCAAGTAGACTATATATATTTTTGTTAACGTGATGAATATTAAAATAAATGGATCTGTGATACTTAAATAATATGAAATAAATTATGTTTAACTGTGCATATTTTGTTGTTTTATTGTCAATCAAAAATAAACCTTCATCGTTTCTGTAATTGGTAAGTATTTAAAAGTGTAAGCTATCTAGGTAAATCTTAGCAGAGTCTATCCTCTATTCCTTTTATTTTTTTCGTTAATCCTTGTTATTTAATTATTGCATCTTTTGAAACATGTTAATATTGTAATATGGCGTTACTTGCCCATTTTAATTCTATACAAAATTACCTTGGAGCCAAATGAGCAACTAGAATCAATTCTATTTCTTCAGAAATTTCGTCTTTAGATAGTAACTTTTTTACGGCCTCATTGACCTGAATTGTTTTCAATTTTGGAAGAAACGTTTACTATTTTCACCCCACTAGAAATCAAATAAGACTCCACTACAAAAGAATTTGATAGTCTCAAGGAGGCTTCAACGTTAGAACACAAGGGATGCCAGAAATGCTGGGGTATCCTGTGACATTGCATCTCGAGGGAGACGCACAAAGGAATTCACGTCATCTAACGTGCGGCGGTATGCAAAGGGATATGCGACATACTTTGGAAGCAATCCAGGCTAAAGGTAAAGTGAGAATGGTCTCAACGTCGCTCTCCTTAAGATACGACATAAAAAATTCGTGCAAAGACTGTCTTTAGACAAAAATAATCGCTCATTGGAAATTTTTTTCATTATAAAAGTTTACATTCCATTTGAGAGAGCAGCGGTGGCCCAATGGTAGCAGCCCCGACTTACGATCAGTAAACCGTGGGTTCGAAGCACATTACTAGGCGCATTACTTTGTGTTATTTATTTCATCACCGCTGCTCTCAAAAACGGCGAAGGAAAACATCGTGAGGAAACATGGCCGGCATGTCCTAGAACTAAAAATTCGAATACATGTGACATCTACCAACCTGGATTCGATTCTCGGATCGGCCAACGTGTTATTGGGTTTCGATTCGGAATTTCCCAGTAGCAGCAACAGAGTCTGAATTTGTTCCCGGTTGATGGCAATAGGCTCGCCCCCTATTACATGGGACTTAAATATAACTGGCGACATGTGGTGTACTTGTTAGATACACTTCTGCCTAGACCATCAGGGATTACCAGCGTGATAAGAATCGCTTACGATTACTAGAACAACGAGATAGGAAGCATTTAAATATACAATATCTTTTTACATGAGACATCTCATGATTCTACAGTGCATACTGTCCAATAAAAACTTCCTGACCGCTGATTTGAACTTCTAAGACCATCATCATCATCTGTCTAGCGATACCCCATAGTAAGACTGGATGTCAGTCTTTTGGCTTCTGACTACTCGTAACGACTGTCAAAGATCTACAAATGACAGCCGGGACCAACGGCTTAACGTGCTTTCCGAAGCGAGGAGGAAACTCGATATGTAATTATGGTCACCTCCACGGACCAAGCTCAGCAAGCACGGCTTAACCTTAAAGATTAACCCGTGTGGCTGTTATTATTTAGCCACGAGCTCCTTCTCTCCTTGAACTTCTAAGACCATAAGAGCAAAAACAAGCAGTAAGTACCTACATCTAATATCGTAATAACTACACATCTTAAACAAGCCACGAGATCCAGATGTAAGTAATTAATCATTTAGTATACTGTATAATTTATTATTTGGTAAGCGTTCTGCTACGAACAACGACCTATCATTATGTCATTTGAATCTCTTAAAACAATTCATACCAATCATTGTTTACTATCGTATTAAATTTTTGTGTGTCGACCATTGTTTGTTGATCATAAGAACATAATATCCAGAAGATTATAAAAATAGAGATCTACACCTAGATCATCATCTGCCTAGCCTTTTCCCAAACTATCTTGGGGTCGCTTCCGGTCTAACCGTATGCAGCTGAGTACCAGTATTTTACATGAAACGACTGCCTCTCTGACCTCCACTACGCCGTAACTGGGTAATACGATGTCCCTAATTAAGACTGGATATCAGATTGTTGGCTTGTGACTACTCGTAACGACTGTCAAAGATCTACAAATGACAGCCGGGGCCAACAGCTAAACGTGCTTAAGGTCTACACCTAGATGAGCATCGAATATGCCCACGAATCTTGATCTCATCTCCAGCCTAGATCGTTCCTACTGCTAGGATAAAGACCTGCTCTCTATGTGGGGGAGTCAGCCGTAAGTCACCACAAGGGCCCAGTACGTGTGGTAATTGTAAACCCGCTAGACAATATCATTACATATTTAAGTATTAGTGTAGCTAGTTAGTGAGCCTGCAGGAGAATAGTCTTCATGGCAGAAACTTCACCTTGAAACTCGATGTATCATCATCATCACACTAGGCTTCAAATGTTATTGGGGTCCGGCTTCCAACCTTACCGAATGCAGCTGAATACCAGTATTTTACATGGTACATTTAAGTACTTACCTACATCTGGAACTCGATGAGTACCTTATAACAAAAAAAAAGAAATCACAATTGAAATAGGAAATTAAATTGATACACGTAATTAATGTAATCAATTTTTCAAAGAGTTACAAAACACAAACGACCGTTAACCAGAAATCTGTAGGTAAAGTATTTCAGCTAATTGATTCTCCACCAAGCACTTATACGCTTATTCCACTAACTCATTCCACACACAAGTTCCTTGTACAATAGAAACCACGACGTCTGTACAACCTCTAAACATCAAACAAAACATGGGCACGTCGAATCAACTTCACAAATGCCCAACATAAAACAAAACCGAACAAAAGAGAGGAATCTCAGCTATTTACAAAACTTAACTGTAACTAAAGAGTGACAGGTGAAGAAACCGTGTAAATAAATTAGGAAATAACAATACAGGAAAGGAATATGATTATGGGCATGGCTGAGAGAAAATTGGAATAACCACAGTTTTGAAGTTTTCGAAATAGAACACACAACAGCACAACAGCTAAATTGACACATGGCGTAGTAGTAAACCATAATATAGCTATTTCATTCTTCTGTCCTTGTGCCAACTTATTTTTAGTCGTAGTATCATCATCAGACTATAATGTTCCCACTGCTGAGACACAGGCCTCCTCTCCATGAGAGGGAGCGGGCTGTAATCCACCATGCGAGCCCAGTGCGGGTTGGTAGATGTCGCATGTCTTCGAATTTAATTCTAGGACATACCGGTTTCCTCACGATGTTTTCCGTCTCCGTTTTTGAGGGCGGCGGTGATGAAATAAATGACATAAAGTTATGCCGTAGATTTGAACCCAGGTAGGCGCCTGGGTTCGAATCTACGGCTTACTCTTCGTAAGTGGGGACTGCCAGCACTGGGCCACCGCTGCTCTCAGTCGAAGTATATCTCCTATAAACTACGTGCATTTGAATTATGGTGTGTCGCAGTACCGTTTTGTCGCACAAGCATTAATCGCACATCATCCGTTCTTTGTAGTAGTAGTAGTGCACTCACATTTCTCTATTTGTTGTCATCGCAGTAATCACTCCCTTTCTATCTATATCATCATTCACACAGCGAATCCATTGCTATAAGCATATAATGTGAATCGTTAGGTATTGATATTTAGATAATATAATTATGTAATTTTAAAAAATACTATCTTTCAAAACCTGTCCAATTTAAAATTCCCAAAAAGTTTGAAAGGGAAGTAAGGCCACTTGCCCTCTCGACCTGACATGTAAAAATGTGGGATCTATTGTTGCGTATATGCATGTAGGCAGGTGCGAGCTTGCGTGGTGACGGGTTAGCGTCAAACGTCATGAGCCCGCGTCACGGTGGCGTGACCATAACCAATGAGAGACGGTGTCAGTTACAGCGGACATTCAGAGAGAGGTAACGTCTAGAAAAAAAAGATAGTAAAAAACCAAAAAGGTTTTATTTTGTGAATTAAATAAAATAGAAGGTAAAAATAGTTAAAATAAGTAGATCGATAGTATTGAATTATCGAAAAACGATACTTCGAGTGGTAGCTTCTGTATGTCAATTAATTTTTAAAGGCGGATCAATTTCAGTTGTTTTATTTTTATCCGTTGCAATACTTGTGTTACTATTACTTATTGTAAAAATGTTTCATCTGAATAATATTGTTATGTACAGGTTCACGCTCGAGTAAGCGAAATAAAACCTTACTTCAACGCTCTTACGTAATTTTCACTTGTGTGTCTATCCATTATTCAAGAATAACCATTGCACTCTGGTTGGTGAGTCAGAATGAGTAATTTGATTTGATCATCATCGTCATCAGCCTATAATGTTTCTACTGCTGGGACACAGGCCTCCTCTCTATAAGAGGGAGTAGGCTGTAATCCACTACGCGGGCCTAAACCGGGTTGGTAGATGTCACATGTCTTCGAATTTTTAGTTCTAGAACATACCTGTTTCCTCACGATGTTTTCCATCACCGTGTTTGAGGGCAGCGGTGATGAAATAAATTACACAAAATAATGCGCCTGCTAAGGTTCGAACCCACGGCATACTGCTCGTAAGTCGGGGCTGACCACTGGTCCACCGCTACTCATTTGATCTGATGGCCTACCATGATGTCTTAAAACATTATTGTTTAACTCCTTTTCCAGTGTGGGAAAGAGATGGCGCTAGACATCCTGTATAGCTCCATCTCTTTCCCACCCTGGAATAAGAGTAAAACAATACTGCTTTAAGGCGTCATGGTAGACTAGCTGATACTGAAATGTTAATCTCCATTTCTAAAGAAATAAATAAAAATAAACTAAAATAACATCAACCACACTTTACAACAATACTAACCTAACAAGCGATAAGATCGGCTGATCACCATCTACCAAAAACTACATCGCTGTTACTGACACCACACCACCACACATTTTGGGAATGCATTTAAATACATTATAATACTAGGGGACTATGAATAGGCAGGTGAAGCTATAAAATAAGTATTACTCACATGCTACTGTCCGTTTTTTTGTATCGGACCCCATCTAAAGACAGCATGTGTGAAAAAAACTGGCCAAGTGCGAATCGGGCTCGCGTACGAAAGGTTCCGTAACACTGTACAATATTGAACATACAGATTGAGCTAATGCTAAAACAGGTTGTAAAAAGACGCTTCTTGTATGAGGACTCTCCTTTCAATTTTGTAACTTAGTTTTTATTATTTGTACTTAAAGCGACCAAAGTAAGTATTAGCTGTACATTCGTACGCATGAAATCATTATAAAAATATTCGAATCGTATTTAGTAAACAGAAAATTTAAAGGGTTTTTTCTAAAATAAAAGTAGCCTAAGTTACTCCTTCAAACATCAGCAATCTGCCTGTAAAAGTCCCGTTAAAATCACTCCAGCCGTTTCGGAGATTAGCCGTAACTAACTGATAGACAATTAAGGTATACCATATTATTAAAGCTGTTATCTTGAAATTACACTTAAATTGTATTTTTATCTGTGAAAACATTAAGTGTCTACCTATTACGGTTCAAAAGATATGTCATGTGACAGGTGAACGGATACACAAACAGCGGTGCCTTAGTTATAGGGTTCCGTTGAGATACCCTTAGCTACGGAACCCTAAAATAGAATCACTTTTTCGACAAACGTTTTATAGTTTTTAATTTATATGAAAAAGGTGCGTTTGGAATACGTTAATAAGCGGTGGAGTATAAAAAATTGTAATCGTTTTATGACTTCTGATAAAATTAAATTGGTTTCGGTTCGTTTAAATTTGATTTCAATTAAATATTTCTATGCTTGTTGGATGCTTACTAGCGATTAACTAAGTTATGTTAAATGATACGAGGTGGGCGATTAAACTAGGAGAACATAATTGGTATTATATTTAGAACTTTTACAAGTAAAACTTGATTTCATTCATAATACCAAAACATCATCTGCCTAGCCTTTTTCCCAACTGCACGCGTACAATGACCACTGTAGAAACGAGTTTTATCTACAGAAGAATCTACATAATGACAGATAGACAATGACAATGTGTTAGTTTGTCGATTCTTCCGTCGACATAGCCCGTTTCCACGGCGGTCATGCTACGCGTGCTGGTCGAAATCCCGTCTAACCAGATGCAGCTGAATACCAGTATTTTACATGGAGCGACTGCCTATCTGACCTCCACAATCCAGTTACCAGTACCCACAACTGGGTAATACAATACCCCATAGATCTACATATTACAGCTGGGACCAACACGGATATAACTCGATATGTAACGGATAGTCACTCATCCATGGACCTACCCAGGAACCGTGTATTTTTTTTAAATATATATCTTCTTTTATCTTTTGGTAAGCAACGACTTATTGTCGGGTCTACGCTGTCCTCCCATACTTAAGTACTAACGCTGTAACATTCAAATATTGTACAACCAAATTATTTTAAAAGAGTAACCATGAAGTTTCTTGCCGGCTCTTCTCCAACGGAAACAACCAACCCGAACCTTTTGTCGACGTTTTATAAGTACCCATGTAGGCCTATGTAAAATGAAATATTTTGATTTTGATGACTTGCAGGTCGACCCGAGCGGCTGTTATTTTGTAGCCAAAAGCTCGTCCGATGCCCAAAACTGTTTAGGATAAATAACTAAGATCAGACAAACAAATCTTATTTTTTAGGTTCTGTATGGTGTCGGACGTAAAGAAAAGTACCATCCCATATCTTCCCGTGGGTGTCGTAAGAGGCGACTAAAGGACTTGCCAGAGAATGGGCAGCAGCGTTCTCTGTGCTTTTGTAACAACCGTACTGCGATCGCCAACCCGCCTGCCAAGCGTGGCGATTATGGCAAAACCCCCCTTATGTCAATGTGGTCAAAGAAGTCATGGTAGGCCAGCTAAAACAAATGGAACCAGACCGACCCTTGAATGAAAACCATCATCATTGTCGAACTAAAGATACATACAAATACTTTGCCACAAACCACGGATGGATTACTTCAACGACTCGAACGTTTCTAATTTCAATCGTGAACCACAAGTCTTAGCCCTCTCTGCTAACCCTCATACAGTTGTGTGGCTTCTTAGAAGACGCCCTACGACTGAAAGGGACTGAAATGTCGACTAATCAATCGCAAAGGGCATCGTTGTAGACGGCGACAAAGGGCTAGGGTGTAGGGTGGATATGCTGTGGCTCTGGATTATCCTGAACTAATGAACCTTTTGCAAAAGTTTATTGATAACTATTTTACTCCAAACTCTCTGCCTGCGTCTGTGTTTTCGAACGGTTACAACCCTAATCTCTTCAAAGTTCAATAGGCTTCTTCTGGGTAAGCCCGTTCCATCGTCAACTTGGTCTCTGTCATCTCTGACCTAGACTAGAGTCAAGAGCAAACCCATAGCAAATAAAAAAACTCTAAGATGACTGGTGACCTCAAAATGATTTATTAAATAGAAAAAAAACGCGCGCGTGCGAGTTGGACTCGCGCACGAAGGGTTTCGTACCATTATTTATAAAAAACGAGCAAAAAATTACTTTTTTGCATGGGAGCCCCCTTAAATATTTATTTTATTCTGTTTTTAGTATTTGTTGTTATAGCATCAACAGAAATACATAATCTGTGAAAATTTCAACGGGCGAACTATCACGGTTCATGAGATACAGCCTGGTGACAGACGGACGGACGGACGGACAGCGAAGTCTCAGTAATAGGGTCCCGTTTGACCCTTTGAGTACGGAACCCTAAAAACGGTATCTCTTTCTTGAGTAACCTGGACATACATCGTGTACCAGAAAGGTGAAGTTATATTTCATTCTGTCTGATTCAGAACATCAAACTGAACAACTTTCTCCGTGGGACCAACATCGTGATCGAAAAAAAAGAAACACCCTGACATAATTAGAGTGTGTTTTTTACACTTTTCCCATAAACGCTGTATATATCAAATATGTAATGCACAAATTACAACAAGAAGTTTTTGTAATTTTTTCTGGGTTTTATTTCACACAGAACTACAAAAATGACTCCGTGTGTAGTTTTTGATGCTTAACACTTGCAAAAGCATGCGACAGAAGCCGTGGCAGTCATGAATATTACAACGCATTACACATTTGTAATTATAGATTTAACTTTGACATTTTCCTACTTGTACAGTTCAATACAAAATCGAGAGCTTCGATCCACATAATGTGCATTATCTAAGCAGTTTGCAACAAGAATATCCAGCACACAGACATCTCACTGTCACCCTACATCGCAGGGCATCAATTCATCAACTGTTGTAAGGTCACAAGCAGAAGGGTTCCAACTATTTCCTTTCAAACTAAGGGCTCTTTTTGTACGATAAATTAATTTCTCCGCTGAATGTCGCGTGTCGAGCCTAAGTAGGAAATTAATCTTTTAAGGTATCTATTTGTACCTACTTAGATAGGTATAGGTACTTGTTTGTGTCTGTAAAAGGTGAGGTAGATGATTTATTGTTTTGCACCTTCATTCGAATATCAAAAGGTCTATTGTAGCGCGAAATTTTGGGGGAGAAAAAAGATTTGATTGGATGAAGTTGGGCGATTGACGTTTTATGTTGGTTGTGAAGCCATTATTATAAATTAATTGTTTGATAACCTGAGGTTTTTAAAACAGAAGTTAAGAAACAAACCAAAGTCAAATGCCCAACTTAAACGGGCCTGGGCAGGACATGTCTGTTGCATGTCCAACGAGCTGTGAGCCTTTAAAGCTCAGGATTGATGTCTTGAAACAGTGACACGGGGTCGCGGCAGACCACGAAGGAAATGGCTGGACGAACTGGATGTCTTCCTAGAAAATTGGAAATAAGTGGAACAGAATCGTGGCCGTTGGCAGGACCAGTCTAATTTGTGGTAAAAGACCATGTTTGATTGCCATATCATAGTGGACGTGTCTATTGAAGTCAACCGACCTCAAACCCAGACTCCTCGGCTGGTACTGAGAAATTCCTGCACTTTGACCGACGTGGTAATAGACGCCTGGACCTCATGTCTCTCTGGACGACAAGAAAAAGAAATCCACCCCATATTCTTTAACAAAACAAACACTAAGATTATTAAATAACTCAACGAATCACAAGCTGCCAATTCCGAACAGAAACATAAAACGTCGTATAACAATTGGTGGAGCAACGACAGCATTTACAAGTCAATGTGGAAGACAAAACCTGGGGCATACCCTACAACCAAGCTAAGCAACACCAGAATAACCTGATCTTTCAACGTCCAGAAAGCTTATACAAAACGAGCTGAGGTTATACTGGCCATGTAAAGCTTGATATGCCGCCGTGTGTACGTTTCGAAGGTACCGGGTCAACTGGTAAGGAGAACGATTTTATCAAATGTCGCTTTCGGCTCGGTGGCCGGTCGTGACTTACCTTACACGTCGGTGTGTGGTGCAAGGCAGAAGAAGTAGCGGTTAAGGATGTTGAGTCATCTTCTCGTTGTAGCTTCTGTTGATACATTAAATTTCTTTCAAGCTCTGTCGGATATAAGTAAGAAGTGGGACAAAGAAATTAAAGCTGACTTATGGATCCATGGCCTGGTGGGATAGACTCTATCCCACTTTAGGTGGGGGTGATTTAATTTTCTGCCACTAAGATAATCTGTCCTGGGTCGGGCAGTACTTCCTCTAATAGTGGTTATGTTATGCTAGTCCACCACGTAGACGTGGGTCGTCCTGTTAGTACATTTAATCTACAAGGTGTTGTTTTGCATCCTCTTTAAAATTCCGGAGGCTGTCACAAAACACATAAATAATCAATTTAATTAAGGTACTATACTACTACAAAGTTTACTACTATAACCCCCTTAACGTGGTTTAGGGAATAAGAAATAATCGAATAATCGTTTGAGATTATTTGTATGTGTGAAAGCGCGGTTATAGGGCGAAGATCAAAACGGACTGCGCTTAAAACACGGGTGGTTCACAAATACCGATTTCAGTAAATAAGAAAAAAAATTACGAACCAATTTTTATTATTGATTCGGGTCGAGATTCATTAGTGACCTTCTTGAATTTAAGGATGATGCAAAACAACAGCCTGTTTACTTATAAAATTGTTTGGCTTGACTGAAATTTGTCTGTATGGTGTCGGACGTAAAGAATAGCACCATCCCATATCTTGCCGTGGGTGTCGACTAAGGGACTTGCCAGAGAATGCGCAGCAGCGTTCTCTGTGCTCTTACAACAACCGTACTGCGATGGCCAACCCGCCTGCCAAGCATGGCGATTATGGCAATACCAGCCCTTATGAGCGCAATGCAAATTGGCGCCACTTGGGGGAGGCCTATGTCCAGCAGTGGACGTCTTTCGGCTGAAACTATAATGACTGAAATTCAACCCCGGAACAGCTTAACCTTTCACGCCTGTTAGAGACAGTCTTGATGTTATATTGTGTCATCATCATCGGCCTAGCCTTTACCCAACCATACTGGGGTCAGCTTCTAGTAAAAAAAAAAAAAAAATTTTTCATAGGCCTACATGGGCACTTATAAAACGTCGACAGAAGAGGCACGGTTCGGGTTGGTCGTTTCCTATGGAGAAGAACAGGCAAGAAACTCCATGGCTACTCTTTTAAAATCATTTGGTTCTACAATATTTGGATGTTACAGCGGTTAGTCTAACCGGAATCAGTTATGTTATGTCCCATCATAAAAAATCTTAATCTTGCACCAACATTACAATACTAACTTACCATTCCATACATTGCACCAATATCCGAACAAATTCTTACTTTGGACCACATCCAAAAATAGCTCGGACCAGGGAGTGGGCGAAGTAAGAATGATGCGAATGCACTTACGATTGTTTCATTTAAGAATGGAGCTCTTGCTTTTAGGTTTAATGAGTTCTGATATAACGACGTGATTGGAAACTCATTTATTGACTCTAAATCTGCCTTGGAGAAACATTTATGGTGCTTTTAGTACCTCCATGGCCAATTAAGCCGTTAATCGTTGAGCTACGTTTGTTTTCAACACGTCTCTGATTTTAAATTGAGTGATATTAGTTAGTCTTGTTTGTAGATGTTCGAGCAATAAAGTTCTGAGTGTTGGGTCAGTTATAAATCATTGAATTGTTATCTGTTTGTACGAGATTATTGGTTATATTTTATAGGACACTAGGGTCAGAGTCTTGCCTTATGGTGGTTTGTTGTAGTTGGAGAATCCGCATAGGCGTTCTAAAGCAACCAAAAACCAATTGAAAAAACTAGTCTCCAACCGAGACAAGCTTTTTGCCCGCGACCACACAGGGCTCAGCTACATATTATATTTCCATCTATACAAGGTGTTGTTTTGCATCCTCGGCAAATCCAAGGAGGTTACTATGCTTATGATTCTCGTCTCGAATCAATAATAAAATGGTTAGGTAATTTTTTTTTTGTTACGGAATTCGGTAAGTCTGAACCACCCGTGTTTTAAACGCGGCCCGTCTGATTCTCGCCATATACCCGCGCTTTCACCCATACAAACAATCTCAAACGTTTATTCGTTAATTTCTCCCTAAACCACGTCAAGGGGGTTATTCTGAAATACTGACACACTTACAACACAACCAAGAAAATCAGCGTTTATTAATAAGTAACTAAGTACTGTAATTTTAATTGATTGTTTATGTCTTTTGTGACAACCTCCTGAATTTTGACGAGGATGCAAAACAACACCTTGTATGATATTCCACCAGCTACGAACCTAAAGTATATAAGGATCGTAGTTGGTGGCGTTTTGTGGTGTCTACCTATCCCCAAAGAAAAAAGGCGTTAGTTTATTTATGTATGTATGATTCAAACGAGGAATTCCTTGATTCCTTGGAGTTTCTTGCCGGTTCCTGTCAATAGGCATTTACGTTTTCGATTGGGCAACTATACCACTTTCAAAGATATCGTGCCTTCCACTGTAGTTTCAAATTTTCGTTTTTGTCAATTGAAAAGGCCTACTTGAAATAAAAGCTTTGATTTTTATAGAATTAATAAATCTTTAAATTAACTTATAAGTCATCATCTGCCTAGCCTTTTCCCAAACTATCTTGGGGTCGGCTTCCAGTCTGACCGGATACAGCTAAGTACCAGTATTTTACATGAAACGACACTGTATATCTGACCTCCACAACCCAGTAACTGGGTAATACGATATCCCTTAGTAAAACTGGATGTCAGACTTTTAGCTTCTGACTACTCGTAACGACTGTCAAAGATCTACAAATGACAGCTGAGACCAACCGCTTAACGTGCTTTCCGAGGCGCGGAGGAAACGGTAATAGAAAGGTATGAAATTATGGTCACCCATCCACGGACCAACCTTGGTTTAACCTTAAAGATCGACCCGTGCGGATGTTATTGTTTAGCCACGAGCTCCTCCGAAATTAACTGATAAGGTAAGTGTATACATAACTTTCCACTGCTGTAATGTTACCACCATATTGTCTTTAACAACAATTTATCACACAAAACCATTTACCACAAATAGAATAAAACAGATAATCTATCAGAAATCAAATAAAATCCCGCTTGTGTCTTTGACGATGACCGGACCACCCACAGTCCTTTACGATGTCCTTGTTTTTGTCAGAATGTGCCTTGTTGGATTGTGTCCTACCACCCTATCTTGTAATTAATCAATTTACTGCCATATAATCGGGTTGCGACCACCTACGGTTAGATATATAGATGCAATAACCAGATATGTGGGGAGTGATTAGTCTGACTTATATATCTTGATACTTTGAAGTGGTGCTGTTGGTAGAGGAAAATCTCGATCATACATGTCACGCAGCACGCATTTTTGCTTAGCTTTTCATATTTGTTATTATTTGTCTAAATTTTTGACTAAAAAGGAAATGTTGAGTTTTGTATTTATTTTCATTTTAATACTCAAAATCAAAATATTTTTATTTTACATAGCCACTTATAAAACGTCGACAAAAAGGTGCTCGGTTCGGGTTGGACGTTTCCTATGGAGAAGAACCGGCAAGAAACTCCATGGTTACTCATTTAAAATCATTTGGTTTTACAATATATCTGTTACAGCGTTAGTACTAAAGTATGGGAGGACATCGTAGGCCTGACAATAAGTCGTTGCTTACTACAAAACGTAGAACGAAATAAAAAGTTACCAAGGATATAGGAATCTAAAAGGCCTACAATGTCCACACATTTACAAACAATCGGTAAATAAGAAAAAAGTCTATACAACAACAAAAAATAAATATTGAAAAAATTGTTTTGTTATTTTATTCTTATGTTATTTTAATCTTATCTTATGTCTACCATGTTGTTTACTTTTTAATATTGTTATTTGATTATATTCTAATTCTGACCAATTTCGTGTAGTTTTACTAGTTCCTAATATTTAACCAATAACTTGTACGTGTGGGGTAACTGTTCGTGTGAGTTGGTTGTAAATAAATAAATAAATATTTAGCAGTAACTGCCTCGTTGGTCTCGGGTCCCAAGCGTGATTGCTGAGCATGAGTTCGATTCCCGGGTCGGGCAAAGTGTTATTAGATATTCCTATCAGGAATTTAGGTATCAGTAGCAGCCACGGAGTCTCATCATTTTCATCTTCCTGCCATTATATTGGGGTCGGTGCAACACGTATCTTTCCGCCATTCTCCTCTGTTATTCGTCATGCTTTCATTTACTCCTTTTTCCTTCATATCATTTTTCATACAATCCATCTTTTCTTTGGTCTTTCTCTCCCTCTCCATCCACATTTTTATTTATCACTCTTTTAGTCACATGTGTTCCATCCCTCCTCATCACATGTCCATATCAAGACAGACGACGCCCTTTCTATAACAGGCGCCACTTTCAAACTTCCTCTAATTTATTCATTTCTAACTTTGTCCATTATAGTCACTCCACAACATGCATCTCAACATTCTCATCTCTGCTGCATGCAATCTTTTTTCATCCATCTTTTTCAGAGTCTTGGAGTCTTGGAGTCTGATACTGAGATATTTGTGCCCGGTTGATAGCAATACGCTCGCCCCCTTTTACTTGGGACTTAAACGTAACTAGCGAAATTTCATAATCATCATCATCATCATTTCAGCCCGAAAGACGTCCACTGCTGGACATAGGCCTCCCCCAAAAAGGGGGGGTTTTGCCATAATCGCCACGCTTGTCAGGCGGGTTGGCGATCGCAGTACGGTTGTTACAAAGCACAGAGAACGCTGCTGCCCATTCTCTGGCAAGTCCCTTAGTCGCCTCTTACGACACCCATGGGTAGATATGGGATGGTGCTATTCTTTACGTCCGACACCACACAGAACAGCGAAATTTAGGTGTACTATATTAGGTACACCTCTGCCTAACCCTTTGGGGATTATAGGCGTGGTGTATTATTTTATTCATAAGTTATATTGGGCCACTATTTTGGGGTAAACCAATGAATCGTGATCAGCACATCTAAACTGCACATAAAGTCCATGGCACAAGAACGACAGCGAATTTCACAGTACAGCGACCTCCTTGTTACAAACATAGGTTGTCCGTCTAGTACAGGGATGGGGACCCTGTGGCTCGCGGGCCATCTCCGGCCCGCGAAGCGTTGAAATCCGGCCCGCGACCATCAAACAAAAATCAAGTGAAACTAAGAAAAAATTTTCTTCGTAATAGGCTCTCGGGTGATCACCTTTTTTCACTGCTAAAAATTTCAGCATCACAGATGGAGCCAGATGATGAAACCATGCAGAAACAAAAACAGTTCCACTTTCTCAATCATGTCCTTATAAAGACCAGCGTTCCTCAACCTTCTAATTCACAGCTAACTTATAACTTTAATTTAATAATAATTATATTCTTTAATATCGGACAACAATGATCCAGCGTGTTAGTAAACAATAAAATACCTTAATACTAGTGCTAGTACTTAAACTACAACAAAGAAGAATACAGACAAACTATATAGCGTTGTGAAAAGGACATCCCCAAATCAATGCTCAGGGATTGTTCTTCTCACAAAACTTTTAATAATCGGAGAGTCTATGCTTTCCGCCACAGTTTTTAGAATGCTGTTGCCACTCGCCCGCAACCTTGACAACAGCGACGCGGTTTTCTTGCGAATGACGGCGTGGAAGCCATCAGTTCGGTCTTGCGCAAACATAGCAGAAGCGCTGCACCATCGTGGCAGTTTCAACAGCATCCTAAAAATGTTATTATACTGTACGCGTAGGTCATCCAGCGTCCTTTTGGTATAGTTGACCCAAAGATTGTGTGTTAATGCTATTTGATTTTTTTGCTTATTACAATAGTTATTTTGTAATATTGTACAATACATTTTCAGAAAATACGTATCAATGTTTTTATTGCAGTAAATAATATAGCCAAAAATGCAACAAGTTGGCCCGCTGTATATTTCGTTAGTAAATATGGGCACGCGAAGGAAAAAGTTTCCCCATCCCTGGTCTAATAGGTCTCGGCCAGAACTGGTCAAAGGTCCGACCAGTCAAAGGCACGTTAGGACGTTAGATCGGCGACTAATTGGAAGTCGGCGCCGTCAGATTCCTGAATTAATCGATGCATTCGCATCGTGTCTTCTTCTGCCAGCCATTATTAAACGCAGCTTTTGTCGTCATATTCGTCGCTTTTGGGTGGTAGATATAGAAGGTGTGATGTCGATTTATTTTGTACACTTTTTGAAAACAATTTGTTGAGTTTATTGTGCCTGCCTAGCAGAAGAAATGTGTTATATTTATAAAGTGTTTTATTATACAAGCTAAAAGGTACTGCAACGCTAAAACGGTTACTACGTACTCGGTACATCAGCTGTTTTTTTTTAATTTCCTATTATTAATGTCTTTATATCCATTGAACGTCGCATCGGTGTCCACTTCGTATAATTTTATGATAAACTTTCTCTTAAAGCGTGATTAATTTCAATGATAACTCATCGACATCTGGTTTCACTGACATATCCCACACGATCAACGCTGAAAATTGGCTGTGTAAAGACTTGTAACCCTTGTTATCACAAAACAAATTTTAGCTCATAAGAGCGTTTACGCCGTACGGCATTTCATATAAACTTTCAAGTCCTTATTTTCCGAAATGACTTAACCGATTTTAATAAAACTTAATACGCATACGTAGGATAGAGAGGTCTAAAAGTTACTAAAAACATTTTCGAAATGTCTATAAAAAATTCAAAAAAGTTCTGTTGCTATAATTATTTATAATCGGTCTAATTTAGCTGTAAAACTATTTTTTTTAAATTTTTTTTTTGTAACTTTTTAGACCAATGTAACTTGCTTATGCGTATGTAGTTTTATTGAAATCGGTTCAGTCGTTTTGGAAAATAAGGACTTGAAAGTTTGTATGAAATGTCATAGGGTGTAAATGCTCTTATCTTTGGCTCTCTTTACTATCCACTCAGCCTTTCCTGGCAATTTGTGTGTCCACAATCGTTACGTTTTGATTACTAAGCAAAGGATTATAATAGCTAATATTTTGTTTGTCCCACTGCTGGGTGAAGATTTCCCCATAGATCCCACTTATCCCAATGTGTGGTCCTCCTTTGTAATTGTTGTTTTTCAGTACACTTATTTAACACAAAACATATGTTCGAATATAACCAGAATCACGTCACCGCACTTATCAACGTCCACTCCCGCAGTCCACCCAATATTTCGATCATTCGATTCTTATACTCCGAGTCTGATTTCATCGATTAATTGGAGTCTGGCGCCGACGGCATTGACGTCTGTCACGCGGACAATACGTCTTGCGATGTCCAAGCAGTCTTTGTTCCCAGAAATAATTAAGGATGGGAGGATGGGGGGAAAAGTGAAGGCGTTCGGATATCTATAAATAGATTGCATCAGTTGGTGTAAGAGCCTTTTCTTTGGGTATTACATAAGCCTATTTATCAAAACTTTGTCTACATTTTTGTGTCAGAATTCGAAGGATTTTCAAGGAGAAGGCAATGTACAAAAGACAAAAAGATTGACGTATTTAAAAAAAAAAACCTTATTTTTTTTCAAGTTTAATGAGTGGTGTGGTGCAGTATGCAAGTAAATAACAGTAAGAGTTTGTGTGTGTTTATGTTGTTTTAATAGATCAAATATTATTATTTTTTATTAAATAATTATAAAATAAGAACAAATTTTGTTCTGTATGGTGTCGGACGTAAAGAATAGCACCATCCCATGTCTTCCCGTGGGTGTCGTAAGAGGCGACTAAGGGACTTAGCAGAGAATGGGCAGCAGCGTTCTCTGTGCTTTTGTAACAACCGTACTGCGATCGCCAACCCGCCTGCCAAGCGTGGCGATTATGGCAAAACCCCCCCTTCTTGGGGGAGGCCTATGTCCAGCAGTGGACATCTTTCGGCTGAAATGATGATGATGATGAGATCAAATATAGCCAGTGTTTAACCTGCATTCGAGACGTTTCATTATCTTTAAATCCCGTCCTTATAATAATTGTAATCGCAATTAAATTTGTATACTAAAACCCTTCACATCAGAATCTACTTCTTTGGAAGACCAATTAACCAATCACATTAAGTCCCTTTCACAATACCTGCCTACCCCTAATCAACCAAAAAAACCAATCATTCCAATCTCCACCGCTAATTTACGACCATTCAAATAAAAACCTTAAGGCAGAAATTCCGAAGTCGAAATAAAAAGTAAAAAAAGAATCTTTAATAAGTCGAACGTCACAAATCAAGGTAAGGAACCCTCATCATACTAAAAGTAGGAAATTACTCGATAAGGTTTACTTGAGAGCTGACTGGCGTTATCTCTTGTGGTCTGTCGTCGGATGTTCGACAGATTTTGAGTGTTTGTGATTGGGGTTCAAGGAAGGAGATGTAGCGGAAAGGAAAAATGTAGGAAAATCCCCTCCGGCCATTTCGCAACTACGATTCGTAACCAGTTGCGAAATTATAGAAGCGCAGGACTTTCATCAGACTAATTTTAACCAACTATGTTGAAGTCAGTTTCCAGTCTAACCGAAAGTAGCCGAACTGTAGTGGGTATTTTATCAGGATTATCAAAGTAAATTCAGCTCCTACGAGTATGTGGGCTGCTGTACTTTCTCCTTTACCTTACAGAGACCAAGGAAAGACCGGTTCCTATTGAATGAAATTAATTTCCGTTGATTAGAAACTCAAACTTATGTCTATCGATGGGTAGGTAGGTATCAAAAGCCTCCATCTATAATAGAGCGATATTTAGTCACCATTAGAAATTGGAAATTCAGTTTTATCCCTAGCCTTTTTCCGTTTACTTTGTTAAAACTCTTATATTTATTTATTTAAACTTCATGGACATCATTATCATCATCATCATTTCAGCCCAAAAGACATCCACTGCTGGACATAGGCCTCCCCCAAGTGTCGCCACATTGACATTTTAGGGGGTTTTGCCATAATCGCCACGCTTGGCAGGCGGGTTGGCGATCGCAGTACGGTTGTTACAAAAAAAACAGAGAACGCTGCTGCCCATTCTCTGGCATTTTCATGGACATAGGCGGACTTAATGCCACAAGGCATTCTCTACCAATCAACCTTTTGAGTTAAATAGGACATCATTATGATAACCCTACAAAATAATTTCTAAAATAACTACTTGTTTTCGAAAATTCATATACTTACCTAAATACTAATATACAAATAAACACAGCTTACATTCTATCTGACAGATTGGTTTTAGAAAACTTATTTTCAACCTTTTTCTTGCAGCTTTACCACTACTTACACAAGTTAATCAACGGCTGATAGACTTTATTTTTTTAAACCCAAGATTGCTACGATCAGGTAAAATATTCGCTTCAAACGGAACTAGTTTCAGAGTAAATAAATTTGAATCATTTAAACCGACTGCTTTTTATCAAAAGAGTGATCTTACAACCAATCTACAGAGCAATCTTTTAACTGAGATCAGTATCTTTGAGTAAAGATTACTTAGGTAGTTCTGAGTGAGGGTACGACCTGTTTATAAGGTTAACAATCTATTACCATGGAATGATTATGAATCATTGAGAGCAGCGGTGGCCCAGTGGTGGCAGCCCCGACTTACGAGCAGTAAGCCGTGGGTTCGAACCCTACTACTCCGTCTAATTTAATTCATTACCGCTGTTCTCAAAAACAGTGAAGAAAAATATCGTGGGAAAACCGGCGTGTCCTAGAACTTAAATTTCGAAGACATGTGACATCTACCAACCCGCACTGCGCCCGCGTGGTGTATTACAGCCCACTCCCTCTCATAGAGAGGAGGCCTGTGTCCCAGCAGTTAGAACATTATAGGCTGATGATGATGATTATGATAATGAATCATTTTCCTGGCTCAGGTTGCAGACAGGTCAGGTTGAATTCAACAATGTTCAAAATTAATTTCTGATATATAGTGTTACCCATTCGGCAAGATTAGCTGTCAATCTCGTTTTTTATAATTCTTTTTATATTATTTTGCCCTATAACAAGTATTTTTGAACCTTATTAAGGATCTAATGGTACGATAGCGGGAGCCGTTTTCATTCCTTTTATCAATAATTTAATGAAAACGGTCATAAAAACCAGCAGTGACTTCAAAATTAAAATTAATGCTGAAACTACATGCAACACCAAACAATTTAAAGAAGTTATTTAGTCCATGATCAAAAAACATAGCTCCAAAATTAAGGACTACGTTGAAGATAGAGAAGTTTGGCCTTAGCCCCTTCGCACATGCGGCTTCCCTGGTAGCTCATAAAAGGCACAAATGTGTGGATGTCTCTAACTATTCTCAATCTTATTTTTTTTCCCTTTCTTTTTAATCAGATGTTTTACAATAGTTTTTAAATCATTACACCTTTTGTTTAGAATAGTTACAGCACGGATGACAACATTTGTGTCACTTATTTGATCTAGTCATTTTGTGATATTTTCTATTTATTTTTTGTTGTTGTATAGACTCTTTTTCTTATTTACCGATTGTTTGTAAATGTGTGGACATTGTAGGCCTTATAGATTCCTAGATCCTTGGTAACTTTTTATTTCGTTCTACGTTTCGTAGTAAGCAACGACTTATTGTCAGGCCTACGATGTCCTCCCATACTTTAGTACTAATGCTGTAACAGAAATATTGTAAAACCAAATGATTTTAAAAGAGTTACCATGGAGTTTCTTGCCGGTTCTTCTCCATAGGAAACGACCAACCCGAACCGAGCACCTTTTTGCGACGTTTTATAAGTGCCCCTGTAGGCCTATGTAAAATATAAATATTTTGATTTTGATTTTGAAAGACATCTGTGTGAAAAGATTTACCGATGATGTTACTTCCAATTCCCATTTCTCATAAAAGTCATATAATTATTTCCGGAAAAAACAGACGGTTGAATTTAGTTACAAAACGTACAATTAAAACTATCTAACGTACAATTAAAGATCCATTTATTTGAATGAAAAACATTTTTTCTGTCATAAATTAAATGGATGGCGATCAGATTAAACGATAAAGAATAATAACAATTTCGGTATAAAATACAAGCTTATCTTTCTAAATTAAAGATATTATACACGATCAGATACATAAAAACGATAAAGAATTATAATAATTTTGGTATAAAATACTAGCTTATCTTTCGAAGTTAAAGGTATTACACACTTTTTCGTGTCGGCTTGATTGTGCTGATGGACCATAAATATGATCAAACTTTTCTGAAACACGCTGTATGTAACTAGTTATAAGTTCGGCAAAAAGGCGATTCACTGATCTTGAATTTAACTGTGCTGGGCAGTCTCGAACAATATCCAGCAAAAGAAAATGCCTCGCATTTTGCGCATAGGTATAGGTACCTAAGAGCCGAATATTTTTTGCCGAATCGAATTTGCCGACCCGAGTTAGTGTGTAGCACCCCTTACTAGTAATTAATACATGAAGTGTAACCGTTTCTCAATGTGTTAATTTCTGTATGGTTATCTGCTGTTATGAACTTATGTTGAACGACAAAGATCGTTATCGACCTTTTTTTTCGTAATGTACGGTTCCGAGAATTTTTTAAGACGAGAGTTGTTTAGACGTGAATAAAAAATGAACAAAAACTCATGCTATATTAAAATTTCTTGTCATCATATAAAAATAAACTTCTTAGTTAACTTAGATACTTTTTCCGCAGCGTCTAGTCGAGTGTTGGGACCGCCACTCATTTCCGTACTTGCTACTAAACGTTTATTACTGAAAATATCTTTGAGGGTGCTCACCAATCGATAGATCGTCGATCGATCGATCGATAGTAGAATGAAAATAGTTACTACTACACCATTGGATTGATCAACGTCGACCGATGTCGATCGATCAATTGTTTATCGTCCGGTATCCGTCGATCAGCCAAAGCTACCACGCCAATCGATCAACGTCGACCGATGTCGATCGATGGCATCGGTCGACGATTGATCGATTGGTGTGGTAACACCCTATGTTGGTGTATATTTGGCTTATAGTGCGGTGTGTTCTAAACTGTAGTCTAGCTGAAATTCATAGAAAACAATTGAAAAAAAACTCCACTCAAACACAAAACACACAGAATCACTTTCACAAGTACTAACATTTTTATTATTATTTTCGTCTGATACTGCATAATAGAGTCGTGAAAATCGAACGACCATAATAACTCGAGCAAATGCGTTTAAAAATGTCCTATAAATTATTATTTTATTGCCGTCGGCATTCATGTTCTCAATCGTATATTATTTTTGTATGTGTTTTTAATCTGTGCTTTAAAACAAAAGCTTTAAAGGCTAGAATTGATGGTGGTCGGGATTTATTTCTTAATTAAAAGTAAAGGGATATTTTATGGCTTTATCTGGGAATACCAGTCACGATAATGATGGAATAAAATAATAAGGTTTGCTTCGGGCTGATGAAGTATGGGTCAATCTTGTGATTGACCAGGTAAAAGCGGATTTCGTCAACGTGGAATTGAACGCGATGAGCATATAAAAGGATCGCGCCACATCCATCAGTACAAAATATGATCCTTTCCTTTTCTGTCACTCAGAATCTTCATTTGCTAGAGCGAGATCGTCGATGCTGGCGCGTACTATAGCACTCCTGAAAAATACGATTCCTTGCTGATAGATGTGGCGAAACTTACATGAGGTTCAAGAGCATTAAATGTATTTTTTTCACAATTTACGACACTAGCAGCTCTTGAATGCTGCTCGTTTTGGTTGTCTGATCACGTTTTAAGGGTTCCGTAGCCGAATGGCAAAAAACGGAACCCTTATAGATTCGTCATGTCTGTCTGTCTGTCCGTCCGTCCGTAAGTCACAGCCACTTTTTTCCGAAACTATAAGAACTATACTGTTGAAACTTGGTAAGTAGATGTATTCTGTAAACCGCATTTAGATTTTTATACAAAAATAGAAAAAAAGCAATAAATTTTAGGGGTCCCCATACTTAGAACTGAAAACCAAATAATTTTTTTTCATCAAACCCATACGTGTGGGGTATCTATGGATAGGTCTTCAAAAATGATATTGAGGTTTCTAATATCATTTTTTTCTAAACTGAATAGTTTGCGCTAGAGCCACTTCCAAAGTGGTAAAATGTGTGTGTCCCCCCCCTCTAATTTCTAAAGTAACTGGAGGAAAATTCTGAAAATATTTAAGATTGTAGAGCGTAAAAAAACTATCAACGAAAATTAGTTTCAATAAGATATGATTTTCAGTTTTTGAGATATGGGACTTTTTCATAAAACTGCAGCAGTAACTTTGTTTTTCATAAACATACTATGAAAAACAAAAACAAATTTAGTTTTGCGGTTGAGTGGAAGTTTACTAACTAATACTACTAAATAATGAATGACAGTTCAAAATATTGTTATTATATTGTTTGGGGCTATGGAACCCTGTGTGCGAGTAAGACTCGCACTTAGCCGGTTTTTTTGTCCTTGGTGAAAGCAGTATTTCAGTGGTAACTCTCTTGTTTTGTATCAATAAGACCTCGCCTCCGCCAACCCTTTTCGATTAGAGATTGGTAGACATCGCATACATCCTTTGCTACGCAACCTTGCACATCCCTATTGAAAAAAACGGCTTAGTCGTTAAATGCCCAATTCGTAAAATGCCAAGCACTCTACAAATGCCTAATTCGGGAAATGGCTGATTCGCAAAAGGACTAATTCTTAAAACGGCTAATTAGCAAAAGGACTAGTTCTTAAAATGACCAGTTCGCAAAAGGACTAGTTCATAAAATGACCAATTCTCAAAAGGACTAGTTCTGAAAATGACCATGGGTGTACCACAAAGTTAAATATTGGGTCCTTCCCTCTTTCTAGATTATATATTAATGACCTACCACATTTGTTTAAAAACCAACCACAAATGGTGTTGTTTGCTGACGACACTTCTTTAAAATTTAGAATAAACAGACGTTCCACAAACCTCAACGACGTAAATAACGCTCTAATGCTGGTCCATAACTGGTTTACCGCTAATAATTTAGTATTAAATGGGAAAAAAACCAAGTGCATAAGATTTACTTTACCAAATGTCAAATGTAGTGATTGTGACATAGTATTGAATTAAGAGAAACTTGAATTTGTCGATGAAACTGTTTTCTTGGGGATCACGCTCGACTCAAGGCTACAATGGGGTTCTCATTTAACATCTCTGTCAGCATATGCTAACAAAAAATGTCCTTTTTAAGAATTGGTCTTTTTAAGTATTTGTCTTTCTAAGAATTGGGATTTTTAAGAATTAGGCATTTCCAGAAATAGGTATTTTCAGAACTAGGTATTTAGCGAATTAGCCCTTTTTCAAGCTGTTGGGCATTTAACGAATTGGGCATTTAACGACTAAGCCAAAAAAACTGCCAAAGGTTCGAAACGTCAAAAAAAGCAGCCGTAGATACAGTCAATTCCGAACAATCAACCGTACATGCGATACCAAACAAGAAATAGAAACAAATAATCTTACATTTTATTTCAATTATCTTCATAACTAAATGCACCTTTTTAACCTGACTTTAATTTGTTTAAAAACAAGATAAACCTTATCTTAATAATGCAGTAAATACGAATTAAGGACAAACTATATTTTATCGCAAACCTATACTTATCGTCTTGTCTGAACTTTTTGCACGTAAAACAGTATATTTAATGTCTGCATTTAATTATAATTATCTTGCTTGTATATATTTTGTAATTAATTAAATTGTTAATGAGTTTCCCAAAATGGATATTGTATCGGTATTTTTAGTGAACAGGGTACGTTTAATATATTTACGTAATAACATTAAACTCCACATATAATTTTTGCTTGTATAGGTACTATTTTAGTATATTTAAGCGGCCCGTAGACAATAGGTTTTTACTTTTGCATGACAGTTTGAAAAGTGCATGCAAAACCGCTATGCAAAACCGAGTTCCATAAAAGATATCAAGGATATAAACAAAACATGATGATAAAACTATTTACAATAGATAAATTTTTACATGATTGAAAATTGAGAAATATTTAAAAATAATACAATTAACCCTGCGTGTATGGTATTGCGTTATACAGGATTTCTATAGTAGGTATATCATTACTATTTGACTTGCCTTTTCCCAAACTACCTTGCGGTTGGCTTCCAGTCTAACCGGATGCACCTGTGTATCAGTATTATAAATGAAGCGACTGCCTATCCGACCTCCACAACCCAGTAACTGGGTAGTTTCGATACCCTTTGGTAAAACTGGATGTCAGACTTTTGGCTTCAACATCAAACAACATTATATTGAAAAGTGAAGATGTCAGGAGTCAGCACCACCTCCGCCTCTGCCTGGCGCCTCTCGAACAGATTATTTAGCAACTTAATAAAAGTTGACACTGAAGAGGTTGGTTGAGACTGTCTCGTTGGTCCATTGGTCGCAATCGGGACTACTGAACACGAGATCCTGGATTCAATTCCTAGGTTGGGCAAATTTATAGTAGCCACGGAGTATAGTTTTATGACCCGGTTGATAACAATAGGCTCGCACCCTATTACATTGGATTAAACATAACTGACGAAATGTGGGTGTGCTATTAGGTAGATACACATAAAAGATCTTATCCTTCGGGATAACAGGTGATATATTTCGTAACTAGCATCAGCTTGAGAGCAGCGGTGGCCAACTGGGTGGTGGCAGCCCCGACTTACAAGTAGTAAGCTGTGGGTTCGAACCCAGGCAGGCGCATTACTCTGTGTAATTTATTTCATCACCGCTGCACTCAAAAATGGTGAAGGAAAACATCGTGTGGAAACCGAGATGTCCTAGAACCAAAAAATCGAAGACATGTGACATCTACCAGCCTGCACTGGGCCCGTGTGGTGGATTACTGCCTACTCCCTCTCATAGAGAGAAGGCCTGTGTCTCAGCTGTGGGAATATTATAGGCTGATGATGATGATGAACACCACTTAAAAAAATGCGAGTATAAGAAATTCATACAGAAAAATACAACCAACGCAACACAACATAAAACAAAACCCATACGCCACCGTGGGCGAAGAACCAGACGCAATAAACTGGTAATAAATACGCTGATACGTTTTAAAATTCAGCAAGAACTCGTAAAATCTGTAGAGAACAAACACGAGCCGACATAAAGAGACAGTTGTTCTTAATATAGCGATATTAAGATAACGCCCTGACAAGAACAACTTGAATTAAAGAAGTTAATACCGCCATTAACGTATAAACATTACTAAATGGTTGCTTTTTTCGTAGATTATTTCCTCTTATCAATCGTTTTTGCGATTTGTACACTGGTTACTTAACATAACATCACGCCTGTAATCCCCGAAGGGTTAGGCAGAAGTGTACAGACTGTACATAATAGTACACCCATATTTTGCCAGTTTAAGTCCCATGTAATAGCGAGCACGAGCCGCAACAAACAAACGTAAATCGTAACGTACATCTAAGTGTATGTTTGAGAGATGCCTTTTACGTTTTTAATCTTTCTTACGAGTAAACATTGTGGAAGGGACACCGACGTGAAATTGCTTAACACGTATTCAGTTCATCATTCTGAACAACATAGATTTTTTTTTAAATCTGCTATTTCCTACCAAAGTGCGATACGTGGTCAACACGCATGGAACAGCGATTTTTCTAAAATTATTTTTGAAAACTTTAAATGTTCATGGTTCAGAATGAGAGGAGTTCGTGGCTAATTAATAACAGCCACACGGGTCGATCTTTCGGTTAAGCCGTGCTTGTCGAGGTTGGTGCGTGGATGGGTGACCCTAATTACCAATGATCGGAGTAGGTAGATTGTTTTTTGGTACTTGTATCATAACTGCACACAAAAAGAATAACATTGATAAGCCATTTTTCCGGAAAGTAATTCCGGTATTTCCGGATTCAATTAAATATTGTTAATGTTGGTAGTGATATTATTACTACCCAATTCAAAATTTAAAGGAAGGTAGGTATCAATACTAAATTAATTAATTACTTATCTGTTGAATAATAACAACAATCGAATTCCGATCGAAGCATTCATATTCTTTTTTATTTTTAGCCTTTTTATGGCCACTACTTTTTATAAATTGTTGCACTTAAATTTCAATCAAATCAACCAATTCCGGAGAAACGTCCGTATTAATATAAACGTTTCGGATCAATGACCCCAATTAAATCTACCTAGTCTGATCTATGCTAATTACATACCAAGTTTCCTCCGTGCCTCGGAAAGCATGTTAAGCGGTTGGTCCCGGCTGTAATTTGTAGATCATTGACTGTCGTTACGACTAGTCAGAAGCCGAAAGTTTGATATCCAGTCTTACCAAGGGGTATCGTATTTCCCAGTTTCTGGGTTGTGGAGGTCAGATATGCAGTCGCTTCATTTCTGACCTGAGTATCAGTATTCATGTAAAATACTGATACTCAGCTGCATCCAATTAGACTGGAAGCCGACACCAACAAAGTTTGGAAAAAGGCTAGGCAGATGATGTGGGTTGGCAATGATGTACTGAGTATCATCATCATGGTGGTAAGCGTTTTCGTGTCGTTTCGTGTCCACCGTATCTTAACCACCTACAACAACAACCATAAATAAATATTCTAGTCATAGGCAACCAAAGGACCTAAACATAGTGAAATTCTATCAGTAATAATGATGATGGAACAATCAAAAATGTACGTGTGTATGTTGACTTATTGCCGAAAAGTTTATGTCAATTGTGTAAAATCGTTGCAGCATTATGATAAAGTTCACTAATGCAAGCCATTTTTACTACAAAAATAAATTGTGAAAGCAATCTCACTTCCACTAGTTTTATAAGTAAACTACTGGCACAACATCGCGGGCTGGCGCGAGCGACGGTCGGGGACCACCAGCTACGATACTTACACCTCCGCTCCTTTTGTATCATCCACATTCAAATGTTTGGTCTTACAAGCACGCCGGTTGCGAGTATGCACCTGACTTTTCTGAAGAACCTCACCAATAAGGCCAATAAATGTCCTTCTAGAGCGTCCCCTTCCGGCGTTGCCAACAACATTAGATCCGTTTGTTATTAAATTCTTCAATCTGAACTCCAACATCAAAACTAATATAAACCACAAACTTAATACCCTAATCCAGGAATACTCAACTAATGAACAAATACCATGAGAAACTCAAACAATGCGACACTCAGCACAGTTGTTCAGTAATGGCTAAATAACAGCACTAACTAGCTAATTTTAATTAGAAATGGCTAAAGCCGACGGAGGCTTAACTTTATCCTTTAGAGCTGGCAACGTTTAAATAATTTAATAAAAATATTTTTACTGGCAAGGAAGAAAAATGGCGTCGGTTGGCTTTATTTGCGGCCAGGAGAAATTAGGTTACAGGTTTTTTTTAGGTTAGAAAAGATAAGATTTGTTGTTCATGCTTCTTGGGCACTGTTAAGTAAAATTGTGTTTATCTTTCAGTCTTGTTGAGTTACTGTCTGTCGGCTCTAGCTTCTATTTCACAGACTGGAATGTAATTTTCAAGTAACAAATCTGTTATGAAACGGGTTTTATGTCGCTGTTATTTTTTTCTTAATGAATTTATAGCAATCCTTTCTCATGATGTATTTCTATCTAACAAGTAAATTATGTGTTCTTTTGTGTCCGGAACAATTTTCAGTGATGGTATATGGCCGACAAATTAGAATTTTCCGATAGACACCAAAGCTTTCATTCTTTCGTGCCGAAACGGCAACAACATTAAAAGAACTTTAGAACGATAAAACGTTAAAATTATCACTAAAATCTCACTATCCGGTGGGCCATCTCCGACGTATAAACGACGTCCTCAGACTTAAAAAAATGAAAACATAATTGTACTTAAACATAAGCGCTAAGCCTCCATTTAAATACGTAATTGTACGTAGGTGGCGGCATTAAATGTAGCGAACGTTTACAATGTGTATTTATTGCAGTCTTTAGGACGAGTGTGTCGCGTTTTTATTGCGAACAAATGGTGCTGTAACTGTTAATGAGCTTCGTTCGAGAACAAGCCATCTTAAGAGGATCGGCTAACGGTAGCGGCCCTTTGTTCCCGTTTATAAACATTTAAACCGAAATACACAAACAGCCAGATTCGAAACAACTATCTACAGGCCTTACAAAAGGCGTTCTGTGCGGGGATTAAACCTGCGACATGCAGCGCAGCAGTCGATCGCTCAACCACTGTGCCAATCGTGCCGTCAAAATTAATAATATTCCCCTGTTTTCTCCTCGGAAAATAAAACTCGAGCAAACTTTGACTATACAATCTGGACCAATGACCTAGTGAAGGTTGCGGGGATCCGCTTGATGGTCTTTTGGCTAACATAATGATGATGATATTATTATCTACGAGTAAATATCTGTTTCAAAAAAACAAAAATATGGAACAAATAGAAATACAGAAGCATGGTAGGGATGGATAAAGATTATAATATAGTGTGTGTGAGCTATCAAATAGTGTCATAGACAAAGCAGTGTTAATCTACGAAATCTTTTTTTTTGACTGTATATTATCATATGGCAGTATGCTTCACAGTTTTCCACGCGTATTTAAACAATTTTCTAAGTAAGTTCATTCAAATCAAATAAAATCAAATCAAAATATTTTTATTTTACATAGGCCTACAGGGGCACTTATAAAACGTCGGCAAAAAGGTGCTCGGTTCGGTTTGCTCGTTTCCTATGGAGAAGAACCGGCAAGAAACTCCATGGTTACTCTTTTAAAATAATTTGGTTTTACAATATTTCTGTTACAGCATTAGTACTAAAGTATGGGAGGACATCGTAGGCCTGACAATAAGTCGTATTTCTCAAACTCCTTTAGTTTTGCATGCACAAATATTCGAGTTATTCATTGCACGTTCCTCCAAACCATAAACCAAGAGCAATAAAAATAAAAATTAAATCATCTAGAGATACATTAACCAAATATTTCACAGAAAAACCGCATCCGCACGCGGTACGCGTTAAAATTCCGGATACCGCAAACGGTGGCACATAATACGGTTAAATTTCATACTGATACCTACGGATTTAATAAAGCATAATTGAATTTTCATAAAAGTATGGACTGCATCCCCGTAACGAAGTGGGCATCGGGAATATTAATTTGTGTTTTAAACGAATTTTATATATTGATAGCAGTCTGTAGTTTCGGAGCTCATCATGCTTTTTTAAAGTACATTCTATGCACTTATTGATTTTCAATGAAAGTCAATCTTTTATTAGTAATTACCTGCTCTCTTGTTTAAGATCAAACATCAAAAACAAAAGTTACATTCAAATTATCTTAGAACTTGGAAATTACATAAGACAATCCTCAAAAACTCTCCCCTTACACCACGTTCCAATTATTTTAGCTGGTAAGAAGAAGTGGCGCACCAAACTCCCCAGAAACACATTTTTCTGTAACCTACTTCGCTTGAAGCAAGCTTAGCATCTTGCTTTCTATATAATTCATTTAATATCAGTGCAGAATTCAGAAATCATAATCTTTCGATGACTTGAAATTTTCAGTTTAGCTCCTGTGCTAGCTCGCTGAGAATTGCGTTTCATGATAATATTTTAATTTCACATCAACTGGTTTATACTTTTGTAGAACAATTTAATTTTTGCTGAAGGGTTTGTTTGCTTCTGTCCCTTTTCGGGTTGACAAACAAAATATAGAAAGGGTGTGGCGACGGGATATTTAAAAAACCGGCCAAGTGCGAGTCAGACTCGCGCACGAAGGGTTTCGTACCATTATTTATAAAAACGAAAAAAAAAACATTGTGTTTTGTTTGGGAGCCCCTTAAATTTTTATTTTATTTCTGTTTTTATTATTTATTGTTATAGCGTCAACAGAAATACATAATCTGTAGAAATTTGAACTGGCTAACTATCACGGTTCATGAGATACAGCCTGGCGACAGACGGACGGACGGACGGACAGCGAAGTCTCAGTAATAGGGTCCCGTTTAACCCTTTGGGTACGGAACCCTAAAAAGGTGAGTTCTCACTTTATATCCTGAAATAAAATACTAATAAATGTAATTTAGTTACGACAGCCATATTATTTGGGAAACGTATACGTTTGGCCTTCCTTGTTGCTCTAGTACGCTACTGCTAAGCATGACGTCCTGGTTCGATAAAGGTGGGAGCACTCGGTAGCCCGCGGAAGCCCGGTTGATGGCAATAAGCTCAGCCCCTTTTACATAGGACTTAAACATGACTATGTACAATTACCAAGGTCAAATTACAGTCATGAATTATGTGAGCATGTACGTTTGGGTAACTTTCCAGCAATATCCCAGATAAATAAACTATACGTAAAACTTTCTTGGCTTTCCACTAACATTATCTAAGAAATCACGGCCTTAGAAATTAACTGTTGATTCTTATTACTTGAATCCTGACCGGCCACCTCGTATAAACTCTAAGCCACCTGAAACGACGCCATCAAACTGAATAAAGATAAACTTTAACCACTAAAGGAAAATCATACAAATTCCGCAAACACTTTAAGTTTACAACCTAGTAACAACGCGACTGTAAGGTCGACAGTCCACTGCTAAGTAGGATGTGCGGACACAAAACCTTGTCGCGTGTAGTGTAAAGGCTATAAAAATTATACGCGACAAACGTTTGTGAAAACTATCCTTTATCGTTTTCATTTACTCTAAGAATGATTTTATTGTTTTCATACATCTTTCAAAAGCTTGGTTTTTAAAATGGTTTTATAACTTGTTCTTTTGTTTAACCATTTTTAGTTTTGTCGTAATCGTTTCTGACCACACATCATTATCTCAACACTTTTTTCATATATTTATTAACAATTGAGGTGTAAGAAGACAGTCCTGGCTATAGGATCAGGTAACGATAGGAATTATCAAAATTTAACGCGTACTATACAAAGTTTAATGTCTGTGCTAGTAATCTTTTAGGGAGGAGTTCCCTCGTGAGAAGACGATTAAATGCAAGATGAGTTCATGATACAAATCGTAACTGTCCATCAAATATGGACTCGTACGCAAAGTTTCGTGTCCACGCTGTTAACCAATGAGAAATTCCCTCGCGAGGAGATGATCTTGGCTGTAGGATGAGTTCATGATATAAATTATGATTATCTATCCAAAATTAACTCGAATGCAAAGTTTCGTGACTGTGCTATTAACTGTTGAGGAATTCCTTCGTGAGAAGACGATCCTGACTGCAGGATAAGATCACGATAAAATTCATGTTTATCCATCAAATATAAACCTGTATACGAATTTTCATGTCTGTGCTATTAACCGTTGAGGATTTCCCTCGTGAGGAGACGATCCTGGCTGCAGGGCTAAGTTAAAACTATCAGAAAAATGTATTGTGCTTAGAACCAAAGGTGTGTGCAAAATTTTAGCTCAATTGGACATCGGAAAGTGGTTCTAATTTAGCTTCCAAGATTCCACCCGAACAAAGATACATTGCAAGTTAAATAAAATCTTGTAAAAAAAATGAATCAAAAGTGAAAAAAATATAATTTACTGAGCCGATCTAACGATGTTGAATTTCGGCACTATAAGTATTTTTCACTTGCCTACAAAATGACCAAAAAAAATGTACACGCCATTTTTTTTGGTCATTTGTAGTGAATCTCACCTATAGTTTATACAAAACGAAGTTCAGCCGTGACTTGTTGTGGAGCGGCACCTTGAAACCGCATCTCACTCGTTCTTTGACAACATAAAACGGAGCGGAATTGATAACACAGTTGACACTACATGAAAGCTTATCGAACCACATTTAATTTTAAGTGGTTCTCGCCACCATTCTCGACTTATGTGGTGCAGATTCGAAACGTTTTATGGGTGTACAATTTGGTACTTTCGATAGCGATAGTAGTTTAAAGTATTTTTGAGCATGTACTGTACACATTTCGGTTAAAGATAACAAACGAATTGCAGGAATTAGCAAAATGTATGTTACCAATGGTTATAATTAACAGAAAAGAGTTAGATAGCGGATAGTAACAAGGTTTTGGTAACTAAAAAAACAAACGCCGTCAGAACAGAATACTTTGGAGCAGATCAGAATGTTTTTTTTTTTGTAAAACCAAGCATTATGAAGCTAGTTGGTAATGTCACGTGAGCTGCATGCAGAACCGCTGGGCAAAGGTCTCAACACGATGAGTGCCATAGAAAGAGGTGGCGTGATGATCTGAACGCGCATCACGAAGGCTGGTACGGACACAGGAGAAAAGTACATAGAAGAATATGGGGAGGCCTTTGACCAGCAATGTGATACAAGCCTACTAAAATAAAATAAAAAATGTAAAGACAACACATACTCACACTAAAATTATAACAGCTAAAGAAAGTGTTTAAACATGTTACCTTTCAGATACATACAAAATACTGCTTTAAAAGGATATTAGCCAAAGCAATAAGATGTTATCGGTGCACAACTGGATTCTGCGTGTTCGTCCCTCCGGAATCTT
Organism: Cerastis rubricosa; assembly: GCA_949152445.1. Classification (NCBI taxonomy): domain Eukaryota; kingdom Metazoa; phylum Arthropoda; class Insecta; order Lepidoptera; family Noctuidae; genus Cerastis; species Cerastis rubricosa. The sequence continues at coordinate 2,863,356 of OX424529.1, forward strand.
TTAATCGACTCTTAAGATACTTACGGGATACGGAATAAGCTACGTCAACACCGTTATAAGCCTCGGAGTCTTTTATTCGTAAGATGTCGTCTAATTTTGTGATAGTTGCTAAAGTCCAGAAGGTATAAGCACCATTGTAAATTAAATTAAGAAGATTTTAACTGCTGGACCGGTACACTTGACACTGTAGGTAATTATCATTATTTTGCAGTTCGTACTCATCATGGCATCAACATGATTATCAGCGAAGAACCACCCACCGGTGTTTATACCCAGAGAGAATTTCCTTTCTGCCTCACTGCACGGTTTCGTGTTAGTTTTTCAATTATCATCGTTGTCATTGTTGTCTTAGTCTTCAATTTAGTAGTCACTGCTTTCTAACCTTATTATATAATATTTCACGCAGTTCATCAATCGTTTCTTCTCTACTATGAAAGTCATCCACATTCAAACAATTCATTTTGCAGCAATCTTTAATATTAAGGCAGTCTATAGACTACTATTGAGAGAGTCCGCAATCAATGCTGTCCACAATATGCATATAACACAGAACACCCTTCAATTGCGTTCCTCTTCAAAACATTCCCTATCAACGCAAAACGTGCTTGCGCATGAAAATCCGGAAACAAAGTAAGATCTTAATTTAACACTACAAATTAACAAAAGACGACTCAATCAAGAGGCCACACATGGCGCCTGGCTCTGTCTGGAGTTCTCAGAACAATTCCCTTTAACAAAACGTTACCTGCGATAAATCTCACCGCTCTGTAATTACTTGAACGTTCATTAATAATGCATAACTCGATCAAACCGAGGAACGAATTTGAATTCGGACGTGTTCACACTCGTGCTTTTTATTTTGTATGTAATTATTATGGGTGTAATATGGTAATTTTGTGTCGGTGTTGCGAGGGACTTTTATTTGTAGACGGAAGTGAAACTGGAAGGGTTATGGCCGGTCAATGCTTGGTGACGGTGACAAGCAGCTGTTGTAAGTTTTTAATTTGCAGCGTTTTAAGTGAGTTGTGCAATAAAAGAGCTCATATAAGTGATGAGACCTTAGGCTAAGTCCAAATACATATCTTGGTGACAGTTGAATCTTTCTTCTGAAGATAGATTTTCTGCAATTCTTGTATTAACTTAACAATTGCCCTTATTAATTTTTTTTATTGAATATTTATTATCTGCTGTAACTCCAATGTACTTTACATTCACATGTCTAATGATAGACGTCTATTCATTGTTTATTTTTTGCCAATTTCAACTCAATCAAGCTATCTGTCCTTCCGTCAGTTTTTTCTCTTCAAACTATTACTGTTACCACTTTAAACTTTTATCTTCAAAACATGCTCCACATTATTCCACACGACATGTTCCTGTTCCGATACTTTTGCTATTACCCTGTCACCACCGTCACTTCGAAACTTACTCATAAATCTAGATCCTTGATAGTAAGAGAAAATTATTCAATAAATTCCATACATCCGCTATCAGCCGCAAGTCATCTCAAACTACAACCCCTTGGAACTAAAAACATGAATGTATTATTGCTCATACATAGCATTATGCACATCGCTTTAGAGATCGAACACGACGATGTTATTCTGTAAATTAAAACCCACCTTAGCACGCATAATCGACTGAATAAATACTGATCCCTTACTACTGGCTCTTGATATTAATATCAATTTACAGAAATTAATCGCATACGTCGATAGACCGAAGACCTTAAAATAATAGTGGGTTGGACTGGATGCGGTAGGTGAAGAATAGGGTGTTGCAGCGAAGTTTACGTCAGGCTTATGTCCAGCAGTGCATTAGTGCATGGGCTAATCTGAGTAGACTGACACACGCAAAGAGATATTTCCAAAATTCATCACCATTTTATCCATCAAATTGCCGAACCCAGTACTTAAACCAATATAAGAGAGATCGTAATCCATGTTAGTAGAATTGGTGTAACAACAAAGTATATGTATAACAGCAATTCAATTGCACTGCACCGTAATAAAAAAATGTGACACGATGATAACGATTCGAATGTGGAAAACTCGCAAAGACTCATCTCACACACATACGCTTCTCACTTCCTACTCTGCTTTTCTGATTTTCAATCGAGAACTAATAGTTCAAACAGCAAATTGATTCGCATTTAAAATGTTAATTCGATTCTTAACTTCGGGACACGTCGACATTCTCGACCTTCCAAATGAACAATGGGACAACGTTCCATCTTGTAGATTTTATCTAATAATGTGTATTGAATCTTGCCATGTATTATTAAGTATTGTTTACGACGTGACTTGGCATGTTCTATAGATATTTATTAACTTATTAAGACGTGTGTAGATGTTTCTATTGTTGGTATTGATTGTGGATTCTTTCTTTTTTGATGCCAAGGTTGTCAAACTTTATAAGTATTTAAGTTGGTTCGACTATTGTGAAGCTTTGCTTTCTACACCGACCGGAAAATGGTAATTTTGTAATCAGGATTCATGCCTCATATCTATGAAAACATTGAGAAAAGTAAGATTTATTTCCTTTAACAATTATTTCATTCCATAAATGGAAGCAAACATCAGTAATATGGCTAACAATCCACTTATTAGTCTTAAACACTTAGCCGAAAAACGGTATCACAAAATCTTTCGAAATCTTCACAAATCCGTATATACAAAAGAATGTACCGGAAATATCTTGTGTTATTCCCAAAAATTGCAGAGTGAATGTGAGGAACTCCCCTCTCAGTTATCCAGCCCTCTCCCAATGCGACTTTAATACTTCACGGCTTTTGGACGCATAAAATTTCAATATTCCGAACACTATCGAATGGAGCGGAAGAGCGACAAGGAATTTCGCGATACAGGGATATTATATGGTATTGTTGAAAATACTTTATACTCCACTGGCTGGTAATGTCTCATGGTTTTATTTATGGAAATGTGGAAAGTTTTTCCGCTTTTTAGGGTTCCGTACCTCGAAAGAAAAAAACAGAACCCTTATAGGATCACTTTGTTGTCCGTCCGTCTGTCCGTCTGTCTGTCTGACAAGACCTTCTTTTTTTTCAGGTACTCGTGGAGGTATCAAGCTGTAATTTATATCAAATACTTAGGTCTACTATCGCTTGGAGCTGTAAAAATATCAAACTTCTAAGTCAAAGAAATCAAAAGATACAGCAGTTTATTCCGCAAATTTCTGCAAATTTTTGCCACACGGAAGAAAATCAAAACCTACAGGTTACTTCCCGTGAACTCAGAATCTTGAAATTTAGTACAAAGCAACGTCTTACAGCACAGATAAAGGAAAAATTGCGAAAACCATAAATTTTTTGTTACATCATATAATAAAAATATTTTTAACAATTTTTGTACGGGACCTTCTCGCATGATTTCCATAAAATAATCAATACCTGTTATAAGCTTTGTTGTGTTTCCAGTATTTAACCCTAACAATACATCTGTTTTTTCAATGACACTGTTAAGCATTTTTCTGTTAATTGGATAGTCATTCATCTGGTTTCCATTGAAACTATTTTAGCTGGGTGGATATTTTTCTAGAATCTGTCTCTCTTTATTGCACGCTAGATTAAAAGGTGGACTTTGGCATATTGGCTTGGTGCCAAACTCTAATCTAAACAAATCTCCTTATTTGCGCATCAACCTTCGTTTTTTACTTCCATGTTATTTTTTATTTATTTTACTGCAAGGCTCGATTCGCACATTGCTCTTACCTTGAGCCTAAAATCTGATTTTTACTCTATTCTTCCAGATTGTTCAATTTTTGGATTGCATTAACTTTTTCAAATCGATTAAAATCATTCATATCTTAACTTTTTACAGTGCTAGATTTGCATATCGACTATATTTTTCTCGTAAGTTATTTTTATTTTTTTCCTTAAATTGCTCACTTGGCTTTTACCCCTTTCTTTCAAGCTTCTATACTTCTATATTCTTCTCATCATTTCGTTTCGTACTCGTCTCGTTCCCGGCTCGACTACCCTTAAAGGGCCTGGACACAGCTCTTACATTTGCATAAAGTAGTCCTGGCGTTTCCCTCTTATTAAATTTCTCATGACCACTGGAGATTTGAACTAAGGTGCGGCTTCGTCGTTAAGTGTACCTTCTGCTTTATGACCATAATGTCTTTCAATATTCAAACTTTGTGAGGTAAAGCTGGCTCTTAAGTTAAGTTATATCTGTGCTTGTGTTTGTTTTAGGTTTATTATTATTGCTCGACGAAACCTGTTTCATAATATTTTCATAAAATAATCAAATAAAATCCATGATTTATAATTCTCTCATGTTCATCAAGAAAATGGTTAGTTTTCCGTCTGTGCTAAAACATATAGGTCTTTCCTAAGTTGTCGTTTATGCCTCTGAATCATAACACCATTGCACCACGAGACTAGACTAGTTTTAATCCAAGACCCGACTTACAATTTCCAGTCTCAAGATAAAATAATAAAGGCTGCTAGTTGGTTCTGTCAATCAAATACTGCATTTCACAACTGTACGAATAAACAGCACAGTTAGCCACAATCAAGCTGTCACTAGTCATCAGTATGAAACAGTAAACTGTCTTTTAATTGAATTACAAGCTGTCCCTACTGAACTTAGCCTGAATTAAATTCAAGTTTAGATAAGAACTGTTAACTACGACTTAGATGTCGATTGGAATTATCTAGATTAACGATATTACCAGCTATTAAAATGGCCAAGTATCTTGAGGAAAGATTTGAGTATGAATGTGGATGGCTCTTAGACTAAGGGAAGACTGAAGAAGCCATAGATGGACTGTGTGCAAAATGATACGGGTAGAATGAGGTAGATTACTGAGATTACATAAATGAGTAATAGGTAAGTATGGAAGGAGAAGACATGAACATGCAAGAGAATAATTATTACAGCGGGAAAGATGACAATAACACAAATAAGGTTTAATTAGTAGATGTATAAGAATTTTACTTCACAAAAAGAAATTTAATATATCCATATGTGATTCTCGAAGGTAACGTAACAATTATTTAATTGAATTTGTCTTATATACTAGTAAATTTTTGTCATATTAACTACAAATAAGAAAGCACACAATTTGAAAACAAATATTTATAACAGTACATTATTACAAAACATAAACGATAACCATCAAGCAATTAACACAAACAATCGCATACAAAACAATACAGCGGTTTTTATCAACAATATCGCCACAATATCGTTTCAATCTCGATACTCAAACAAATGTTGCCACGTATAAAATTTGCATTTTAAACTGGGCACAAAGGTCGGACCGGTGAGGTGGGCCATTCACTTAAATGTACCGGATTAGGGACACTCGATAATGGCCGGTTTTAATTGTAAAAGGTTTTAGTGCTACCAATTTTGGAACAGCCACCCATAAATGGGGGCATTCGGTTTATAAAGGTTCTAATGGCAATAGGAACTGCATACGTAATGTGAGAAAGCTTACAGTTGAATTTGGATTTAAAATAAATATTATTATTGGAATGTTCATTTTAAATATTGGATTAATTGAACTTATTGAACACAGTGGTTTGAAGATTCACTTTTTTTGGGTTCCGTACCCAAAGGGTCAAGCGGGACCCTATTACTGAGACTTCACTATCCGTCCGTCCGCCCGTCCGTGTGTCCCTCCGTCTGTCACCAGGCTGTATTTCATGAACCGTGATAGTTAGCCAGTTGAAAATTCTAGAGATAATGTATTTCTGTTTCCGCTACAACAACAAATACTTAAAACAGAATAAAATACACTCGAACTTTGAAGAGATCAGGGACCAGAAGCCGAAGCAGTGAATTCACACGGCTTATGTTATGTATCATCATTATTTTCTTGTCCCTTTCCCAATTTATTTGGGGTCGGCGCAGCATGTCTTCTTCTTCCATACTTCTTCTCTATTACTTGTTATCTCATCGCACATATTAAGTATACTGATGCTAAATCAATAACTTATCGAATTACCAACTACCAACTTAATGATCTGTTGCCATTTCACAAGTTTTCCTATTATAGCTAGTAAACGTTAATTCTATCTATGAAAGCAACCAAAGTTCAGTGGGTCAATCGGTCGAATATATTTAATTCATTCCATTCTATTGTTTCCCAACCCGCTCTTTGTCTATTGTTAGTATTATATGTAGTCGCGTTGTTTTCTATACAACACGTTAATTGATTTTAAAACTAATGGTACATACATACATCACGCCTTTAATCTCCGAAGGGCTAGGCAGAGTTGTACTCTAATAGTATACCCACATTTCTCTAGTTATGTTTTAAGTCCCATGTAATAGGGGCTAGCCTATTGCCATCAACCAGGCACAAACCCAGATTTCGTGGCTGCTTCTGAGAAATTCTTGGAAAAATCCAATAATACTGCCCGACCCCGGCAATCGAACCCAGGATCCCATGACCAACAGTCGCGCTTGGGACTACTGGACCAATAAGGCAGTGCAGTTGATTCTAATTTAGAATTGAAAGATTTATTTTTAATAAGCAAGTAGTTATCCCTTTGCTTCGACTTTCAGAGCACAAGAAAACTTTCACGGCAAAATCATTTGTTATTTTAAATGAAGGTAGTAGGTATCATTAATAGTTTACTGTCAATATAAAACTATTTTTTGATAGTCGACTTACGCTAAAGACATCACTACACTTAGCTATGGTACAATCAGCTTCAGAAACATCAATTCAAACCTTAAGCAGTCTGAATAAGATTCTATATTCGCAAACTTTCAGAGAAGTATTAAGACATGACATTCCTAACTATTCCTTGCCCCTACCTCCCCGATAAGTCGCGGAGTCGAATGGGTCTTTTGTGATAAAATTAATTGCATTTTCCCCCATTGCACCCTTCTGCACGCTCATATTATGACTGTCTGGCAAAACATTTGATAATGAATATTGTACGGGAGGCTAAACATAGGTTATTTTTTTATGATTTCGAAGGCAAAGTGTCCATTTAGGCATGTTAATCGGGGGATGGAAGAAAAATAGAGAGTTCTTGCGCAATTTGAATGAATTTGAATTCGGTTCCCTGTGGTATCAAAGTGCAGTGTTCATTTAAATGTAATGAATAAATTAGATTATGATGAACTCTTCTTAATTGATTGGTTGAGGATTCGGGTCCTCATGGCATGGAATTTGGAATACCTAAGTTTAATCGAATAATGTAGTTATATAAATAAATATCAGTGGCTACTTTTGTAGGAACTTAAATGATGAGCTTGAAATCCAGTAATAGATTTTTATAGTTCCATGCTTATCTGTCTGCTGTAGCTATCTTATGAGAAATAATGTTTCCAGAAATAACAAAATATGCAAAGAAAACTGCAATTCTAACGTGAAAGTTTTTTCACATGTTTATTTTTTCGAAATATTTTCAAACACAGAACAAAAATCTAATATCATCATCATCTGCCCAGCTTTTTCCCAAATAATATGTTGGGTCGGCGTCCAGTCTAGACAGATGCAGCTGAGTACCAGTATTTTACATGGAGCGACTGCCTATCTGACCTCCACAACCCAGTTAGTACTGGGTAACACGATACCCCTTGGTAATACTGGTTATGTGTTGGGCCACTGGCTACAAGCAACGACAAAACGTCAAAGATCTACAAAAAAAAACAAAATGTAATATTTATATACCAAGTTATTTTGAGTTCCATCAGTGTCTTAGTCTGTACCTACACGCACAGCGGCATAAGTCACAATAAAACTATTTTTCTCAAAAGAGGAATTCCCTTCGCATTGAGAGCTCCGATCTGTTTGTAGCTGGTTAGTCTTATTGCTACTTAGAGAAAGATTAGCGGTCTTATCTGTCTTATATTATTTTCTGGCTTAATGCATTATTGCTTGGTTGTTTGTGGGTTCGTTTCTTCTGTTTATTCGTCTTTATATCTTTTTGCCTGATTTGCTTTTTTTATGTTGTTTCTATTTTCTTTATTACATAGGAAATTAAAAATATACGGTACAACAGTTGCACGTAGCTCTGTTAGAATGAGCTCACTCACAATCTCTCATTTTTTGGATCAAATAGTCAAACTAATGCGCAATTCTAAATGTGGTATGTTACCAGTATCATGCATTACATTTAATATATTTTGAGCGAAATTGCTCAAAAATTAAAAATAAACAAAAGTATCATGATTCTGCAAAAATTGAGAGTAGTTTTTTACTGACTGTACTTTTTATAAATTAAACCTAAACGTATGATGATAACTTTTTTATTTACCCTGCAAAATATGCTTCGTTATATTTCCCATATTAAATTTTGGGAGCACAAATTGAAACTACCGCCCACAATAAATCTCTACACAGCCCTTTTTAAAAAGGAGGCGGGATTTCCAATTATTTCTTAATAATTTGGCATAAAATACAGCCATGTGGCAAACATACTCAAACGCACTCCCACTTATCCGTAGAATAAACTTTACATCAAAAACACAAAGCTCAAAATCGTCTGACAATATATGACACTTATGCAAATGAAATTTTTAAAATTTGCTTTGACAACATTCCCTAAAGGACCAATTATAAGGTTGAGTTTTCAGTATCACAGTGGCACAGATGACTGTGTAAAGGTATTCTTAGTAACAGATGTTGTAATCGAGAATCGTTTGAAGGGCACTCCAGAATCGATTATATTGTATGAAGATGTGAGCCCTTAAGCGGATTTCTTTTTAATAGTTTTCCTCTGGCTGTATAGGGATGGCCAGTACTTGTGTATGATTGAATTTTTATATCGCTATTCATATCTGAGGAGTTATTATGGACTCGGGAATGAAATGCCTTTATATCTTGTGATTGGACTATCGCAAAATTGGCAGAATTGTGGTATGATTATATTTGTGCAGACAGTATTGGAGATTAATGAAAAATATAACAAGAGGACCAATAGGACCGATGATGGCTAAAGGTGTCTTGGCCACAGTGAGAGGAAGTATAGGAGATAAATCATTTTGTAGTTAATACACATTGATACTATTTACATGTGTGTTGTGTGTGTATCGAGCCATTGAAGCGAAGATCTCAGTAGGCCACTTCTTAGCGCTGACGGTGTGCTGGTGTTGCCGGCGCATGGAACGAATGTATGTCGCTCTTAACGCTGACGCTGTGATGCTGTTGTTGGCGCGTGTAAATATTGCATGTTCACGGTTGAACAGTAAGGAAGAAGAAGACAGCCTCGTCATTCTCAAATAAATTGGTATAACTGCAGGAGAATTATGATTAGTATTAAGTATTAAAAGGACGTTGGTACCGACTGACGTTTTTAAATCAATGACAGTCGTTAAGGGTTGTCAGAGCCCCGAATGTTCTCAGTGTCTATGCAAAAGCCCTTAATAGGACCTCATGAACGCCACTGACGCCGTACTGTCATCGACGTACTAATGCCCCGATTTGAATTAACAATACTATTGACTAAAAAAGAAGAAGAAGTTGTCTAAAAGTCTAACAGACAGTATTAATAAGAGGTGTAATGGTACCCAGAAATACCTAACAAATCAGATCATCACCATCATTTCAGCCGAAAGACGTCCACTGCTGGACACAGGCCTCCCCAGTGTTCATAAGGGGGGTTATTACAAAAACTCAGAGAACGCTGCTGCCGACAACGACACCCACGGGAAGATATGAGATGGTGCTATTTTTTACGTCCGACACCATACAGAACCGAAGGAATCAGATAGACAACTAATAAAACAAAAATTTAAGCTCCCTGTCCAATGGCATTGCCTGTATCCGTTCAATTCTTCAGCCATTACGCATATTTTTTATGGGTCTGAATTTAACGATTCTTCACACGGGTTTCATACACAAATCAGACCGACAAACCTCATGTTAACATGTAATATTAAACAACGGATGCGGTAAACTATATGTGGCCCAAATTGCAACGTTGAGCAACATGAATGTATGGTAAAGTAGGATTATTTATTTTAATCTGACGCGAGATTATTTTCATTCCAGATTTTTTAAAGCTGTGACTTGTATCGTGATGGATTTTCATTTGTTTATTTATTTAAACTTCATGTACAAAAGTGGTACATCCATGGGCGGACTTAATGTCACCATCATCATCATCAGCCTATAATGTTCCCAATGCTGGGACACAGGCCTCCTCTCTATTAGAGGGAGTGGGCTGTAATCTACCACGATGTTTTCCTTCACCATTTTTGAGGGCAGCGGTGATGAAATAAATTACACAAAGTAATACGCCTGCCTGGGTTCGAACCCAAGGCTTATTGCTCGTAAGTCAGGGTTGCCACTATTAGGCCACCGCTGCTCTCCCTCTTTCTGCTTAATGTCACAAGGCACGTTAACCAACCTGAGTTTTATGGGACAGGATCGTGATAGCACAAAATAATATCTAAAAAATAACTACTTCATTTCATACGTTTACTTTCCTAGCCACCGTTCTTATTGCCTTATTCAAACGGGAAGTAAAGAAAAGTATCTGAAGTTTGGTTATGTTTTTGCCGCCGCGTAAACGCTGTGATAGTGTATGAAGATTATCATTATGATTAGGTACAGCGAAAAACAGCAATCGCATTTTAAAACAATAAATAATAATAATAATAATATAATATTTTAAATTAAGAACTTTACGATATAAAAGAAAAAAAAATGTAGCAGGGACAAAATTAACGTGTATACAAAATGACAAAATTAAAATAAAACAAGAAACATAGGTAAAACGCAAGAAACAAAAAACGGAACAAAAATGTTTACTGCATGCATGTCGTGACTGTGACAAGTAGGTTACCAATCAGCATGATGCTGTGCCATGGGGGGGACCCACAGCATAGCAATAGAATATAATGTTGGACCACAAAAAGTTAAGAATGAAAGGCAATTGCATGAGTCTGTGATGAGAATGCCAAGGATCGACGAGAATGCCAACGCGAATGGTCAATTCCTTATTTTACATATATTAGGAATGAGTACATAATAAAAAGTCTAAAAAGATAAAAAACTGACTAAAAAGTAAAAAAAAAAAAATGTATCGTATTGGTTAGAACTATCTTCAAACTCAGTCAAAACCAAGTACGTTGCGGTTGTACTGGCAAAAGAAAACTTACATCCACCACAAATACACCCAGTGAAACAACAGTACAAATTCTTATGTTTTAAGTACACACTCCAGTGGTAAGATATTGGTACAGAATTGTGCGTAGGCGACGGACAACTAATGCAAATGACCATAATTACCCACACATACGGTTTGAACTGCTTCGGCGCGGCGCTGCTGTGCTAATGGCCCTATATTCCTTATTTAAATGATATTTAAAATATAAGTGAAATAGCTTCGTTTCAAGTTTTTAAATATTATTTTTAGAATAGTACGATGCAATTACATAACATCAAGCCTGTGATCCCCGAAGGGTTAGGCAGAGGTGTAGCCATTAGTACACCATTCGACAGTTATGTTTAAGTCCCAGCAGAGAGCAGCGGTGGCCCAGTGATGGCAGCCCCGACTTACTAGCAGTAAGCCGTGGGTACGAATCAAAGCAGGCGCATTACTTTGTGCAATTGATTTCATTAACGCTGCCCTCAAAAACGGTAAAGGAAAACATCGTAACGAAACCGGCATGTCCTAGAATTAGTTGTCCTAGGTTTCGTTTGTATTTCGAATGTTTAGACATTCGAAGACATGTGACATCTACTAACCCGCACTGGGCCCGTGTGGTGGATTACAACCCACTCCCTCTCATAGAGAGGAGGCCTGTGTCCTAGCAGTGGAAACATTATAGGCTGATGATGATGATGTTTAAGTCACATGTAATAGTCGGCGTGGGTATGTAGCCAGTGATTACATACGGGACCGAAATGTGGTCGCTCACAGTGGGCCTCATCAGAAGGCCTTAAGTCACCCAAAGGGAAATGGAGAAGGTTATGCTCGGAGTTTCCTTGTCTGATTAAATAAAAAATGAGGACATCCGCAAGAGAACCAAGGCTAACGACATAGCCCGAAAAATTGCCAAACTTAAGTGGCAGAGAATGAACCCTGCCCGGGTTCATTGCTCGCAGAACGGATGGCCGAAATTTCTGGAACTTCGACTGCAAACCGAAAGACGATCCGTTGGAAGGCCTCCTACTAGGTGGACCGATGACCTGGTGAAGGTTGCGGGGATCCGCTGGATGAGAGTCGCACGGGACCGGTCAATGTGGTGACACTTGGGGAGGCCTATGTCCAGCAGTGGACGTCTTTCGGCTAAAATAATGATGATGAATAGGGGGCGAGCCTAATGCCATTAACTGGCCAAAAATCCTGTCTCCATGGCTGCTCCTGATGGAAAAACCGAGAAACACTTTGCCAAACCTGGGAATTGAACCCAGGATCTCGTGCCCAGCAGTCGCGATTGGAGCCACCGGACCAAGGAGGATGAAATATTAATAATTATTTCTTACTAGCTATCCCGCGCAACTTCGTCTGCGTCACATCTTCCCCGTTTTCGCAACATTTTTCATTGCTGCGCCACTACTATTATTCGTAGCGTGATGATATATAGCATATGTCCTTCCCCAGGTTGAAATATATCATCTTGCGAAATTTCATTACGATCCGATCAGCCGTTTAGTCGTAAAAAGGTAACACAAACATACAAATAAATAAACAAATAATTTTGACATTTATTATTTTATATTGCATTGGAATTATTAATTAAAAAACTCAATTTTATTATTCTCAATATTTGCACGTATGTGGCAAACATGACTGGACCATTTTTTTATTTTATATTATGTTATCTTACATGCACTAATTAATTATTGTATGAAATCACATGTTTAAGCAAATAAATATATCTTATCTTATCTTACAAACAAACAGAGTTACTTTCGCATTTATAATATTAGTATGGATTAGTATATTCGTATGGAAGTATGGATATCGAGCCTAGACAATAAAGCCATGCGGCATGTCAGCAACTTGTACTGCCACTGCTGTTGAACTGACATCGGGGCCTTTGGTGTGGCGGCTCCTTTAAGTAGGACACATACAAGGTGTTGTTTTGCATCCTCATCAAATTCAAGAAGGTAACTATGCTAATGATTCTCGATCCGAAAAGGGTAGGTAACTTTTTGTTTTTTTTTTTATTTACGGAAATCGGTAAGTGTGAACCACCCGTGTTTTAAACGCGGCCCGTCTGATCCTCGCCCTATAACCGCAATTTCACATACAAACAATCTTAAACGTTTATTCGATAATTTCACGTCACTGAACCACGTTAAGGGGGTTATTCCGAAACACTGACAAACTGAAACAACCAAAGAAATCAGCGTTTAATAATAAACTAAGTACCGTAATAAGTATAAATTGATTATTTATGTATTTTGTGACAACCTCCTGAATTTTGATGAGGAAGCAAAACAACACCTTGTATAGCCGATTGCAATAAAATAAAAAGTGTATCAAAGTGTATTTAGCGTAATAGTGTGACCAGCTGGCCTACTATGACGTCTTATAACATTATTGTTTCACTCCTTTTCAAGTGTGGGAAAGAGATGGCGCTAGACATCCTGTATGGCTTCGTCTCTTTCTCACACTGGAATAAGAGTAAAACAATGCTGCTTTAAGATGTCATACTAACCCCACTATTTATAACCATTATCCGGTATGGACTACTAGAAACTGAGCCGAGGATACCGGTGGTCAGGTTTTAAGAAAGACGAACCTCCCATCAATACGCGCCGTGTCCAGAAGTAGGTACTGCTTACTGGATCTAATTTTAATTAGAATATTTAGGTCAACACGTGTAAATATGTTTCTAAATATTTAAAGGATTTTTATTCTAAAGCGTAAATACGAATTAATTAATCAGAAATCAGTTCAGCTTTTCAAGTAAATAAATTAAGGTGACAACATGTAAGTCCATTACAATCCACTTAGAACCTACGCGTTCCAAATATTCGAATTTAGAATACCGTCCATTGTTTAAAACTAATAATTTTAAAATGTCTCTTTGTGATTGGACGTGTCAACAAAAACAGCTGACAATCGACGCATATGCGCAACTATCCCTTCGAAATTAAGCCAAATAGTTTTTTGCAGTTCTAACAAACCTTTTGTCGTTGAGTTAGAGTTAATTTTCTTTTGTTTCAATTGCAAAAGTAAGTTCTCTCAGGGAATTTTCTTTTTTCATTTTTAATATATCTAATTCCAAATACACAAAGTTCAAATTCCTTTGCAGAATGGTAAACAAAGGTTGTAGAGAGTTTTAAAAATAGATTCAAAATTGGTATGTTTGTTCAAAATACTATTTTTGTTCGGTTCCCTTTTGATGTGACACGTGACACTGTTTATTTTGTATTTAAATGTGTTTAAAATATCGTTAAATATAGTTGTCACGACATTTGAGAAACAATAATAGATTGATGTTTAGATAATTGTACTGAAATAGCTCTTTCTTTTGAAAGATCAGACTGATATGCAATATTAGGACTGTCAATTTACGGAACCATTTAAAAATTCACTGATCTGACTAGCTAATATTAATATTAGGTATACCGTTGCATTCAAGCTATTGTGAAAAAAATTGCAACCAATGTGGTGCTGTTCTACAAACGATGTGGCACTTAGTATCGTGTCCTGCTGTTTGTACAGTCTGCAAAGGAGATAAGTAACCAGGTTCTCATACTACGTACGTTCTCTACATCTCCTTTGCAGGCTGTACATTAGAGGAACTGATGGACGCTACTGAGAGCGCCAAACTAGTGGCTCAGTTCTGGGCCGACATAATTTAGATTACCATCGACACGCTAAGAAAAAAAAATGCAAGAATTTTGACTGGATCGTTAGTTTATTGGTCGCAAGGCAACGGCCAGCGGTCTTGCCACCGGCTTTGTTGCGTTTGCCGCCGCGCCACGTCGGCAATCACGGCTTACAATGAACATCACGCCTATTTTGTAGACTTGGTCCCATCAAAAATGTTCATTTGCTATTTTTTTTCTGCTTGTGGTGAATATACACCAAAATTGCAACAGCTATTGCGATTTAATCGACCATTTTTGTCTCCAGTATTACATGATAACTGAGAATATCGATTCACAGCCGGACTGGCCGGTGGAATTTTGACGGCTTTGTTTGTGGTCCACCAGCAGTGCCGCCGGGCTGTGTGGATGCACCTTTAAGTTCGGTTCCCTAATGGGCAGAGGTATTATTGAGTATTTGATTCGATCTATGGCCAGCTGATGGCAATTGGCGCGTCCCCTGGAACATGTGATTATTACAGAACTGATAAAAAGCGTGTATACTTTAAGGTACGTCTCTGCCTCACTCTTCGGGGATTGCAGGTGTGATATTATTTTGTTTGATAGAAAAATAATGGGTCTATGTTTTTATGCATCTGACATAACTAATGCTTTTAAAAACTCCTACAAATAGGACAAATTCAGAAAGACGCAAGTACGTCAAAAAAAGTTTCATAACTTTTACCATATTTAATTCCTCTAACAAATCTCTGCCTGTGAATCTATGTTCCTGACATGAATGACGTCACCCAATTCGTTCCTACCTCTAGATCCCAATCAATGGAGATATCTCTATAAAAATATTCGGGTCACAGCGAGTCGGGGGATGTCGATAATAATCCGTCCGTGATTCGAATCATACGGTCGTGTTTTGTTACTTTAGGCGCTGGTCTTAGGTGCTCCATGCTTATCATCAGAGGAAAAAAAGATAAAGCGTGTTTTCACCTCACAAAGGACAAAACAAATTAACACAATTAAACAAAATTATTTAAAGAGATAACTTTAACAAAAATTAAAAATAAGTCACAATGAACTAAAATGAACAATCAACTAAATTTAAATATCAGAAGACATTTATTAGAAGACATCAAAAGAAGTTTTTTCGTTATTTAATTTTTATATCTTAAATTATCGTCAAGCAGTACAGCGGCTCTGTATGGTGTCGGACGTAAAGAATAGCACCATGCCATATCTTCCCGTGGATGCCGTAAGAGGCGACTAAGGGCCTTGCCAGAGAATGGGCCGCAGCGTTCTCTGTGCTTTTGTGACAACGGTACTGCGATCGCCAAGCCACCTGCCAAGCGTGGCGATTATGGCAAAACCCCCCATGTTATGTCAATGTGGAGAAACTTGGGGGAGGCTATGTCCAGCAGTGGACGACTTTCTGCTGAAATGATGAGTACTGCGGGATATTTTCTGTAACTTGTAATGGCAATGCAATACATTTTGACAATTTCTCAGTAAGTATTCATAGCGTTCTGGCTGCCAGGCAGACAACTGAAGCAATGGGTGAGGAGTTTTTTGCAAAATTCTTAGAACTTTAATTGAAAGTGCATTATGCTTTACATAATTTAGGTGGTGGTGCAGTTCTGACCGCATTCTAGGTATAGGGGTATAGGTTTCAACAATCTGTAAAAAGGTCTTTCAGTAAGTTATAAATCTTTATTCCTTTTGCCGACTGCGAAACCGTCGGACAAAACAGCAGCGGTCCTCCACAAAATTCACTCCCGTATATATTCCCACCATCTTTCCCTATAATTTCGCGAAATCCCCAATAATTCGTTTAAGCTACGTTCACTTAATCCAATCTGACTGACTTAATGTGAAATTAATTAAGTTTCATTAATGAACCTGTTCCTCGGAGGTTCAGCTGAATTGTTGTTCGCGAACAAATTAGAATATAAAGCGAGATTTTTTCGCTTGATGAAAATTGCTGGTGTCTAATTTATTAATTTTGTTTTTTATTAAGTTTTCCTAAGTATTTGGTGAAGGCCTTTTCAATGGAAATCTGACATAATTCAAGAACATAATCCAAGTCTAGTGCTTGACTTAAAATATCTTATTTGAAATTCCATTTTATATGTTTAAGTCTGTAAAGTTTAAGTCCCATGTAACAGCGCGCAAGCTTATTGCCACCAACCTCTATATATCTTAAGAAAGTTGTGCTTTCCAAAAAGGAAAGTCTTATACCCCTTGGTAAGAGTGGTTGTCAGACTTTCGTGCTATGACTACCTGTAAAGACTGTCATCATCTGCCTAGCCTTTTCCCAAACTATCTTGGGGTCGGCTTCCAGTCTAACCGGATGCAGCTGAGTGCCAGTATTTACGTGAAGCGACGGCCTATATGACCTCCACAACCCAGTAACTGGGTAATAAGATATCCCTTGGTAAGACTGGATATCAGACTTTCAGACTGTCAGACTGTCAAAGATCTATAAATGGCAGCCGGGTCCAATGGATTAACGCTTGTTTTCCGAGTCACCCATCTATGAATCAAACTAGGTAAGCCTAGTTTAACATGAAAATCAACCGGAGCGGCTGTTATTATTTAGACGCGAGATCCTTAAGAAAAAACAAACTTAAATTAATCAAAATTCCAAACCTTTTTCACAAACAATCTGACTAATTTCCTAGGCAAAGACCTCTTGCTTTACTTCCCCGCTGTAGCTGAAACCTAATCAAGGAAGCAAACTCCCGATTCTAAGAACTCACTTTCATGCCTCAGGTCACATAAGGTCATCGTCACATAGGCAGTAAGCACACACCTTCGCCTTATGAGTCAGCTACTGTATCACCAGACTGTCGCCATACATTGCCAGCAAGCCAGCCAGCGAGCCAGTAAATATAGTAAGCTCGCACTTTGTTATCATTGCCAGATAGTTTGCTACCACATATCAAATTTATTAGTGTGGTGCAAGTAAAAAGATGACGTAGCCGACGAATGGCTAAAACGGAACCTTTATAGATTCACCCAGTCCGTCTGCTGTCTGTCTGTCTGTCTATCCGTCCATCCGTATGTCACAGCGATTTCCTACGAGACTGTTGGCACGACATATTTAATTGGAGACTAGGTGTCTTCTATCAAAAAGTTAACATATATTCTGACACCAGTTATAAGTTATTTTTGTTCTTTTCCACACGTAAACTTGGTGCCGCATTTTTAACAAGTTAACATACCACCCAGCACTTTGGCCAGCCCTGGTTACCAACAAAGCGGACACTCAGTTGTTAAAAAAAACACACACATAGTAAACACGACGACTGGACTGAAGATTGAAAGCATAATTTCAAGAGAATAGGCAGCCTTCCTGCTTGAGTTTGAGCTTCGAAAGAAGGGCCTCCTTGGTAGACTTATATTTTGCTAGTCTGTTTCTAACCAATAAAAGCAAATATAATCTGCCTATAATTTACCTACATCTGGAACACAAGCCCTCTCTTTGCGAAAAGGAAGAAGAGTTTCTAACTAGAGCTGATAATAACAGCTAGCTCTACAAACTTTGCAGCTCCTAGTATCTGAGTTGCAAAAGCCTTCAACTCTGTTGATGCGATCGCTAACTTGCTAGCACTTTTAATCCTTTGCCCTATTTCTACCCGCGAGCGCTTACAACTTGCACCAACTAATAGGACTTGATGTTTTTCTCCCATTTTGCAACGAACACGACACATTATTCACAGTTTTTATGTTCAGCGTCTAATATATTATCAAGGACGCTTTACACAACAACATGTGACTGTTGTTACTTGAATTTTAAGTTTAGCTAAATTATTTTGTTATATATAAAGTTTGCGTTGCCTTTGATAGCTGATTGTGACCGGGAAATCTCACCCATGATAATCTAACTTAATCTATGTACTGGAAACAGTCATTACAGTAGTAAAAAAGCTAAAATAATTTCCTTGGAGTACCTATACGTACTAAAACTGCATTTAAAAGTTACGACTGTTTCTTTCGTTCGATTCTGTTGGTCAAGAAACACTGTGGAATCGAATTTGACCCTAAAAATGGCGCAGCACCCCTTTAATCGGCAAAAAACTTTAATTCCGATCTCCTAGGCACACCAACAAAGAAAAGGACGATGGTCACTTAGAATACTGTTTTGCAAACAAAATTTATAATCATAAAATACATAAACAACAAATGCACATTTATTATTCTTACTTACATTACCAATACATGCCAGTATTCTAGCACAAATACCAAGTTCGGACAATGCCTGTCACTTCGGCTGTAACAGGACGTTTTCGACAATGCCCGACCCAGGAATGTAGCGAGTATTGTGTGTAACTGTCATATTCCTACTGAACAGCAGTATTTGAGATATTTCGCTGGCATGGTGAAATATTTGATAAGATAATATTATTATTTATAAGTAATGTTGGGGAAATAGGGCGGCGTAGGTGTTGGTGACAATAGATTAGGTTTAGATGAAAGGTAGGGGCAGTAGTGCGGGCACAATGTTTTACTAGATCTTGTTAGTAAATTTATTATTTACTACCTTTTGGTCGCGGGTACGGTCCCGTTATGTACGAAAATTATGTCACGGGAACGTTATAAATGTCAAAGACACTCAGGGATAATGTGGCTTCCCGTTAGTGAAAGAAATATCGGAATAGGATCATTAGTTCTGAAGATTACCCTTTACATACAAACTTACAAAAAAAAACACTCTCTTCTGTTATAAAGTATAGATTTGTTGGAAATATATTTCGTGTGAATCATCAATCGTGGAGTTCCTGCAGAGAATTTGCAGGAAAAAATATACTTGATTTCACAGGTGGGCATAATTCTCAAGGCTGTACCACAACACCCTATTCTTTCGTTTTCGCAACTGGTCTGTCTCAAAGTCTTAAAGTCGTGGGTCACAAAGCCATCTGGCGTCTGTTGAAACGCAGTCTCCACTCTAAGGCCCGTTTGCTCCATCGTCCATCCGTTCATCGAACAAAGCTAGCCCACTTTCGACACCAATCTGGTGTTCGTCACTGTTGATTCTGGCTTCCAGAATTTGCAGTGATTGCGTAAAAAGAGGATGTCTTGTCCCAAAAAAGAAAAAAATCGGTTGTAAATAGACCATTACCACTTCAGCTTGCTTACTCTGCAAGCTTTGTTGATTATTCCTTTTCTTTTCCACAAAATACAGCAACTAATCAGGCTAGATAAAAAAAGTGGGAAGATGTACCACCAACCTCTTTAAGTGGGGCTACATCAATGAAACAGCAGCGAGGTGTGCAGGTTATAGAGCAGTCCCGTAAACTATGCTCAATCATCTTCTATCCTGTGCTCTTAGCCCAAAAACATGCAGCCGAAAGAACCTCTGCGCTGCCACCGACAACGTGTTGGAAGTGGCAAAGTTCTGGGATAACAGAATACAAAAAAAATGTCGTGCCAGCGACACGAACAAAAAGAAAGATCCTCAAAAAACTAAACGAGTGTTATTATTTTTTCTTCTGTGACAGTTTGACTATATGAAAGTGAATAATAGTGTTCACTTTCATATAGTCATAGCTCTTCTTTGTGAAATCCTTTCAACCTACACTTCAACAAACTTAACTCATCATCTGCCTAGCCTTTTCCCAAACTATATTGGTGTCGGCTTCCAGTCTAACGGGATGCAGCTGAGTACCAGTATTTTACATGAAGCGACTGCCTATCTGACCTCCACAACCCAGTAACTGGGTTAAACGATACCACTTGGTAAGACTGGATGTCAAATTTTAGGCTTCTGACTACTCGTAACGACTGTCAAAGATCTACAAATGACAGCCGAGACCAACGGCTTAACGTGCTTTCCGAGGCACAGAGGAAACTCGTTATATAATTATAGTCACCCATTCACCGACCAACCTCGGCAAGCACGGCTTAAGCTTAAAGATTGACCTGTGCGGCTGTTATTATTTAGCCACGAGCTCCTCACCAAACTTCAACAAACTTAACTCACCACACAATATTAAACAATACATCAAACCTCACACACCATAATATTTGCCAAACAATCTAGCACCCGTTAATCCGAAACCCTATTACTTTTATCGCTACTATCAGTTCACGCCTGGCTGGCTCAGTCATCGCCAATACGGTGATACCTTCCCGCTATCCCCGTTAGGGTATTACTGTTATCAGAGGTAGGGAATTATGAAGTGGGGGATAATGCCACTGGTTGCTAATCAACTGGTTGATGAACAAATTGATGAATGGGGAGATTTCGTGGTGTGACATGTGTTTCATAATAAGTACACATACTTAGTAGGTGTACTTATTTTGTCGTGAGGACAGACTTAGGTATAGTCATTCTTCACGACGGCACTCATTTGATGGCATGGTTAGTGCCGTGGTTGAGCGATCGACTGCTGCGCTGCGTGTCGCAGGTTCTATCCCCGCACGGAACAAATATTTGTAGTGCCTACAGATAGTGGTTCTGGGTCTGGCTGTTTGTGTGTGTGAGTTTAAATTTGACCACTGGACCTAAGAGGCAGTCACTGTGAATACAATTTAGAAATTAAAAAATCAGATTTTATAACGGCAGAGATAAGTTATCGTGTGATTTGCCTGTTTTAGCTGCAAACAGAAACGAGCATTGTTTATATTCCAAAATTATGTGTATGAAGTTTCATTAAAAGGAAATTTCAATGATAAATTTCATTGAAGGTTCAGTCATTTCAGAAAATAAGGACTTGAAAGTTTGTATGAAATGTAGTAGGGCGTTAACGTTCTTGATTTAAAACGAAAAAGAGGATATTCCTGCGTCTTATAACGATCACGGCCAAGGCCAGGATAATCCATTTTCCTTTAGCGTCATTTCCATAATTAATTAGTACTCCTGTAATTGATTAAGTAGGTAGATAATTAAGAGATAATTGGCAAGTACGTAGTAAGTAAGTTCTAAAAGCGAGATCTTAACTTAATTACCATAATTCGCTTAAGTTTGGTATTAGCTTTTTTATCAACGTTTTAAAAGAAAATGATTCCTGGAATAAAATGTAAGAGTCTATGAAAATGAGGAACAATGAGTATATGCAACCTAAATTCAATTAAGAATAATCGAAAGACCAGAATTCATGCACACGAATACTCAAAAGACACTAGTGCCACATTTTTTTGACACAAAGTAGTAATGCCGTTTATTTATGTTTCGCGTTGGACGTCCATTAAGCGACCATCGTTTGTAAATGGACGAATCGTGTTACCCTTACTGGATTAATGAATTGGGTTATAGGCCAAATATCGGCTTTATCTTAGTTTTATTTCGGTATTATTATTTTAACATAACATAACATCATTTATTTCAGGCAACAATGGCCTATAGATATATACCATAAAAACGAATATATATAAAGTAAATACAAAACTCATGTTAATAAATATGACTTAAAACTATGTTAGTAGCACTTCACTTGTGCTGACTGACCAGTGGAACTTGTCCGGAACCGCGGAAGCGACGGAACACCATGTCCTGCGGCCAAAAGTCGTCCTCCATCACGATGGGCAGATATAAATTCGGTACTCGCAACACGAACGTCTTGAAATTGACGTTGCAGCGCGATTCCAGTAACTGCACCCTCGGTGTGTACCTCGTCTTTTGGCGCCAGTACTCCACGATGTCCTCCGCTTTAGTGGTGTAATGCAAGCGGAAAATGTACACCGGTGTAGTATTCGGCCACCGGCGCGTTCGTGTTCTGCGCGCGCCTCATGGAGATGTCAGCAAATCGGAAGGGGTGTGAGAGGGCCGGTACCTGCCAGGCCTGCGGGAGTGTTCGAAATAGATACCGTGGCCCTGGAACACAAAGGGCTAAGAAGGAACATGGATGGGTTTTAGTCAGTCAAGTCTGACACTTCTTTCCGCTCCGCCCAGAGCGGGAGGAGGATCATTAGATAATATCCCATCCGAAAAAAAAAAGAAAAGGGATCCGAGGCACGCAGTCCGATGCTCTGCAAACTCAGCAAGTCGAAGTATGCGGCGGCGTTGAAACTGCTGACGCGGAATTCAACGATGATTATATTGTGGCCGGCTCCACGACACGTGAAAACGCAAGGCGCATTAACTGCCACTTTTTTTTGGAAATTTCTCAATATGACAACAGCAAACTTTTCTCAAAAATGAAATCAGTTGTGAGAAAACCAGAGCTTTCTGTCTAAGTTAAATAGCTTAAAAAGAAAGCTCTGGTGTAGGTTATGAGTATATAAACGGGGTATGCCATTCTGAAACGCAAGCTGAAAATCCAGAAAAGTCCAACTAAATAAAATCCCGACACGTAATATAATACCAGTTCCAAGTATCGAGTACCAGCGGGTACTAAGGTACTAGCGGGTACACAGCTGTTTTCTCTGGAAGCGATATAATTTTCCGTGTTATTGAGCTGGTGCGGCTCGCAATGGTAGTGTTGACATGCACAGGTACACGGGAGATCAAAGTGTCGAGCTTGTTGGACAACTTGTAAGGAACATAATATTTGAAAGGAAAAGGATTTTAGGATTCCTTGACTAGTGTCTAATCTGAAAATTTCGACGTGATCCTATCCACTCCTGTACCCTTGTGGACCGTTTTGATTTTTTCTAATAACTACAAACTTTAAGAAAGTAAAACATTTCGCCAGTCATGTTTAAGTCCCATGAATTAGGGGGCGAGCCTATTGCTATCAACCGGACAAAAATACAAACCAACCCGCACTGGGCCCGCGTGGTGGATAACAGCCCACTCCTTCTCATTGATAGGAGGCCTGTGTCCCAGCAGTGGGAACAATATTGGCTGATGATGATGATGATGATGATGGACAAAATACGGACTCCGTGGCTGTCTACTGAGAAAACTACTCAAAGAAAAACTCAACAACAGTTTGCGCGACCCGGGAATCGAACCCTTGACCTTATGCACAACATTCGCGCTTACGACCACTAGACCAAAGAGACAGTCAATCTGAACTTAACAGCTTATTCAATCTAAACTGTACTCTGTTATTTGTATCCTAGCTGTAAGTTTTCTGTAGCAATAAAATAAATAAACAAACTAAAGTATATCAACTTACCTCCACCAACACGCTCGCCACTCTCCGTATATTTCCGTGAAAGTGATGACCGGATTTGTTCCGGTTATTTCCGACTCGTCGTTCGGAAACGCCGGCTAGATGCCGTCCTGAAATTTCCTGTATTACCACCACTGCAATTGGAGACCAGTCGTGTCTGTCCACTAGCTTTGAATTAATTTTGCTGGACTGTCCTGTGAATTAATTTTGATGAAGCAGCGGTAAAATGTGGTTAGATTTTAATGATGCGGGTTCGGCGAATTTTAGGTGTAAGTTTAATAAAAGGAGGGAAGTGTGAGCTTCGTTAAAATAACGGTTTTAAATAAGCTTAAATTACATTTCTTTCTAAGCTTAAAACTCCTAAAGCCCATTTAGACATTAATTATAATGCATCCGCTGCTTATAGACTGTTCTAATAAAATCATCATCATCATCATTCATCATTTCAGCCCAAAAGACGTCCACTGCTGGACATAGGCCTCCCCCAAGTCACATTGACATTTTGGGGGGTTTTGCCATAATCGCCACGCTTGGCAGGCGGGTTGGCGATCGCAGTACGGTTGTTACAAAGGCACAGAGAACGCTGCTGTCCATTCTCTGGCAAGTACCTTAGTCGCCTCTTACGACACCCACGGGAAGATATGGGATGGTGCTATTATTTACGTCCGACACCATACAGAACCTTTTTTATTTATTTATTTATATTATTCACAAATAAGTTTTTTACAATTAGACCCCTGGGGTCTGTCTTAGCATACCATGGCCTGAGAGTTGATCAACGCGCTACTAACAGTAAATCAAGTTGATGTAATATTCTTTCAACTTACGCTTTATGTTTTTATTGTTCATTGAGTCTCTAACGTCTATGGGTATGAATGATTATAGCTTGGAAAATAAATGAATGATTATAGCTTGGAAAATGCTGATCATCTTTTTCAGAATCATTATCATCTGCCTATCTATTTTCCTATGGGTTGTAGATGAGTTCTACTTTAATCTAACCAGCTGAATACCAATATTAAACATTGAACGACTGCCTATCTGACCACCACAACCCACTAATTGGGTCACATAATAATTATATCATGCAGTGTATTTGTCAGACTAACGGCCTCTTGTTTGTGATTACTGTCAAAGATCCACAAATAACAGCTGGAACCAACGACTGAACGTTCTTTCGAGGCACAAAAGAGTCTCCGTATATCAAATAAGAAAGAGAGAAAAAAAGAGAATAAGAGAGCACTGGTGGCCCAGTGGAGGCAGCCTCGATTTACGAGCAGTAAGCCTTGGGTTAGAACCCAGGCAGGCGCATTACTTTGTGTAATTTATTTCATCACCGCTACCCTCAAAAACGGTGAAGGAAAACATCTGAGGACACCGGCATGTCCTAGAACTAAAAATTTGAAGACATGTAACATCTACCAACCCGCACTGGGCCCGCGTGGTGTATTACAGCCCACTCCCTCTCATAGAGAGGAGGCCTGTGTCCCAGCAGTGAGAATATTTTAGGCTGATGATGATGATATCATATTGGTCACTACTTCATATACAGTATGTAGCACTGATGATACTTCAATATTAATAACTAGCTGTCCGGCGCAACTACGTTTGCGTTACATTTTCCCCGCTTTCGCAACATTTTTCATTGCTGCTCCACTCATATTGGTCGTAGCGTGATGATATATAGCCTATAGCCTTCCTCGATAAATGGGCTATCTAACACTGAAAGAATATTTTAAATCGGACCAGTAGTTTCGGAGCCTATTCAATGCAAACAAACAAACAATCAAAATTTTCCTCTTTATAATATTAGTTTAGATTTCACTTCCACCCCATTTAAGTAAAGGACGTAACACAAACATTAGATACAAAACAATTGGCTCGGCAATAACTCAATAACGGTCGCAGCTAATACCGGATATCCGGGATTCCGATCTACTCGAGAGCTATAGATCCGATCGTATTTTCTCAATCCCAGTTACGTATTTGAATTATATCTGTCTGTGTTGACCTTAATACGATATTGTCTTTCAAAATAGACCAGCAATGTGTGCCGTTTTACTAGTATTTTCTTTTTCTACGTAACTCTTTCATTTATTAAAACTAAAACGCCAAAGAAATTTTAAACATTCAAATCAAATCAAATCATTTATTTCAAAAAAGCCAGTTACAGGCACTTTTGAATGGTCGAACAACAATAAAAATGAAGCTACAGTCCCAGTCACAAGACATAATAACTGTGAAAGTATTGTAGTCATCATTCTTGCTATCTGCCAGCTCTCCCTCTGGGGTCGGTCCCTTAGGTCTGAGTATCGTGGTCAGCCTGGGGGTTGCATCGGGAGCGGATGATATCTGCCAGCAGTTTGACTGATAAACCAAGTTGTGTTTGGCGAAATTTTCAATTCCAACTGACCTCAGGTTTACAAGAAAAAAGCAGGGTCCAACACAATAGTCGACCAGCCGCCGGTTGCCATCCAACGTGGCAATGCTGCCAACCTTCTGGGCACTTTCCCCGTTGATAGCGATGTGGACGAATTTTTCCCGCTTTTGATATATTTACATATTTTTATGATTATTGAACGGTAAGGTTCGTGCTGCTAGCTATTTCGGGTGCTAAATGATAAGTCTGAGCTAAGATTCAGAGTACGTTTATTCCGAAACTTCACGCTAATTAATGCTAATGATGGTAATGAGTGCTACAAGTATGCCGGTCGATCGCGCACTGGCTCGCGTAGCTCACGCTTTCCGCTGGTGCGGCCGCGCGACCTACTTGAGTCAAAACTGCTGATGATGATGTGTTCGATGAGTATCGAACATGCTCCCGAGTGGAGGAAATGGGAAAGATGAGATGAGATGATTACACAATTAAGAGGGTTAGTAACACATAGGTGAACCAGTATTTGTTTATGCTAAATGAAGGTTAATACAATGCTGAATGTTCTTATCCTAAGTGATAGCTAATCTCTATCTAGATCTACCGTAAAGACCGATTGTCTTTTACTGATAGGTGACGTTGATTTGTCTCTTTTGTACCGTAAACTGGACCACCGTTTGGTCCCACAAACACTGGGCCCTTGCTCGGGCACGGGTGATTTACGCGCACTAGCACGCGCAGGCGCGGCAGGTTCGCTTGGGGCCTGCGGGTCACGCGCGGGCGCGGGTGAGGCTTGCTTGCCTTGCCACCACAGGAACACCAGGAACGCTACGACGGCGACGACTGCTGCTAGCAATACGTATGATATGGCATAGTGATGTATATCATGCGTAGTTAATGTTCCTTCTTCTAAAGCTGCTTTCTTCATAGCGGCTATCTGATTGCCGAGACTTGTTAGTGTGTTGTTGATCTGTGCATCTTCTGTTGTTGTTTCGAGAAGCGGTAGCGTAATATTGACCAAATGATAGTGCTGTATTGGAGCTATGTTCGCTAATAATAGGTCAGGTTTTAAAGTCAGCTTGTTTTCCTGCTGATATGAATAAAGTGTTATGTCACGGCCCTTAGCTATGCATTCTTTATCGAGTTGAATGAGCCCGGCCTTGCTGACACGGCGCGTTCGGGTTTCATTGTCACATATGATTGTAAATGAATAGGTATCGCATGCGAAATACAAATAAGACGATAGGTCGTGTAATTGTAACCACATATTCTTGCAGGTTTCTTTCTTAGACTGGCAGATACCTATTTGTTCGGTTTGACAGAACTTTTCTTCTAGACCCAGTCGCTTGACTGGACCTCGTAGCTGACAGATATAACTTTCCTCCTGATAGGTGCAGGTTTGAAGATCGTCGTTCTTGACTTCGATATAGGAGTCCCTCATCAGATTAGTTGCTATGTAATCTGTGAGGGGAATAATGCTGATCATGTCCTTTCCCACCTGGAGAGGAACAGGTATTAAGCGGTACAGTTGGAAACTGTCTCTGCTAATGAGTGGCACGGAGATCTCAAACATGAAGTACTCTTTACTCATTCTCGCCTTGATCTTTAGGTGTTTGTAGATTTCATATAAATCGGCCTGGATGTTGTTGATAGGCAAAGTAAGTTCTTTTGATATTTGACCGGAAATGATTTGAAGTTCGTTGCTGAGCTGCTCTGGAGTAAGTAGATGCATGTTAATTTTACTATGATAAATATCCGCTAAGGTGTCGATTAATGTATCTTGGACACGCTTTAAGTTGTGTATCATGTTTGTCGTAGCCATGGCTGCGAGAGTGAATTCTTGTAACATTGATGTACTTTTACCTTGCAATTGTATCTGCTTAGTCGCTTGATCTAAGAGGTTTAGATGTCTATTTATGAGCTTATACTGAGTATCAATAGTCTTCTCAGTTCGTTTCAGAATATTATACTCAGCTTCTACCACTGATGTTTGGTTTTTCCAAAGCTGTAATAGGTGCTTTTCGTTGCTATTTATAATTTCAATATCACGTTGGTATTTATCAGCGAAACTTTGGTCGAGTACTCCAAATAATGTATTGGCTATGGAGCCGACCGCGTTGACAAGGCCGCGTCTGGTTCTTGACCGAGTGCCGAAATGCTGATTTAGCAGCAGCTGATTGTGATATTGGAGCTCGTTGTAATCGTGCTGCACTTGTAGTAAAATCATGTTACAATGGCTAGGCTCCTTGATTTGTTCACATGTCTGCTCTAGATATTTAATGAAGGTGTCCCCGGCTTTATCACCTTGCCAATAAGGTTGCATGTTGTAGTAGGACACAATTTTCCATTGATCCCGTATTAGATTTAATTTACCTATTGGGTCGTAGTATAAGGATTGATTACCGCTAAATTGGGTAATGTGGTTCGATGCTTCGCTGCTGCTCCAAATGCTGATAAAAAATAATAGTGATAAAACGATGTTGACGAAATTATGATGCTTTCTCGTACTTGCTTTTGTTTCATCCTTTGTGATCTTGGGTTTGGCTTTTTTACTCTGCTCTTCAGCTTCCTTTTCTGCGTCCTCTTGCTCGATTGGTAAGACGGACAATTTGATAATAGGTCGCTTTATTAAACCGTTCTTCGTCTTTAATGTCACAACCCTTACAAACCCGTCCTTCCCTTGGTGTACCTCGACAACTCTCCCCACTGGCCATTTTCCAGAAGGAAAATTATCATCGTGGATGGTCACCATATTTCCGATCTTAATGTTGCTTTTTGGCTTTAGCCACTTGCTACGAACAGATAATTGGCTAAGATATTCAGTTTTCCACCTCCTCCAAAGGTCTTGGAAAATCTTGTTTATTAAGTGCCATCTAGTCCTAGCGTCACTGGCTGTTTCAATAACGGTTAGACCTGCTCTACCGGTTAGGAAGTGCGCGGGTGTTAAGAAATCTAAATCGTCTATGTCTTCAGATATCGGACATAGTGGTCTAGAGTTGAGACCCGCTTCTATTTGCGCTAAAATGGTGCTATATTCTGCATACGTCAATGCTTGGTCCGCTACAACTCGTTTGAGGTGTTGCTTTAGACTTCGTATTGATCGTTCCCATAATCCTCCCGCGCTAGGCCAGGAAGGGCAATTCCAGTGCCATTCTATATCCATTTCCGTTATCTCACTATAAAATGAGTCACCGAAAACTTGTTTTAGCTGCTCGTACTCCTCCTGCATTACTTTGTTAGCTCCCACAAAGTTAGTGCCGTTGTCCGAGTACACATGTTTCGGGGCTCCTCGTCGCGCTGACATTCTCCTCAATGCTGCGATAAAGGAAGTGCTGGTCAAGTCCGACACCAATTCTATGTGCACGGCTTTCGTAACCATGCAGACGAACAAAGCCACGTATCCTTTCGTTGTTTTTATTCCACGCCCTTTATTTGCCTTCACAGATATGAAGCCCGTGTAGTCTACACCTGTGTGATAAAACGCTGGAGCTGGGTTGGTGCGGAAATCAGGTAGATCTCCCATAATCTGCTGTAGCTTCCTGGGTGCCTGTTTCCTACAAGTAACACATCTATGAAGTTGCGTTTTGATGGCTCGATTTCCTTTAATTATCCAATACTTTTGTCTAAGAAAGGACATAGTAAGTCGAGCTCCTCCGTGAAATGTGAGCTCATGGGCTTGCGCGATGAGAAGCTCAGTCAGTCGACTGTTGTATGGAATGATGATTGGATGCTTCATTTCTATGCTTATGTTGGCCTGCCTGAGTCTTCCCTTTGCTCTAAGGATCCCGTCCTGATCTAAGTATGGATTAAGGTTGAGTAGCTTGCTATCAGATTTTACTTCCTGGTTTTGCAATAAGCGTTCAATGTCTGTTTTAAATTCAGCGCGCTGTACGTTTTTTATTATTATAAGTTTTGCTGATCTGAGCTCGTGTAAAGTGAGATGCTTTGTTTTCTGTTTACTCACGACAGGTGTCAATGCCCGCCGTACCCAGGCTAAGATGCGTGTTGTTTTTGTAAACGAGCTGTAGCGATGTAATAGATCGTCGACTATGCTGCTATCCATGATAGGATTTTGAACAATGTTTACCTGCCTTTTTATCTCTTCGTTAGTAGTATACTTCGTTTGACCCGTAGGTTTGAAGTGCGATGAAGATAAGAAGGTCGGTCCTTGCCACCACAATTCGTGTTCTAGCAATTGTGAGGTCGTCAGGCCTCTACTAGCTGCATCCGCTGGGTTTTCTTTGGTGTTTACATAATGCCAAGTGTTTGGTGGCATAATGCTAGCAATTTTCTTCACCCTGTTCGCTACGAAAGGCTTCCAGCGCTCCGGGGATCCTTGAATCCAGCTAAGGGAAACCTTAGAATCGCTCCAGCCGTATATCTTCACGGCCAAGCTGTTGATGCTTTTGACGATTTTTGACATGAGTTTCGTAAGTAGTTCGGCCGCACATAATTCTAACCTAGGTAGCGATACAGCCTTGCTAGAGGGCACTAACCGCGTTTTTGCTGCTACTAGCACTACTGATGTAGAGTTATTGGATACGATTCGTGCGTATACTACACAGGCGAAGGCTTGAATTGATGCGTCACAAAACCCATGTAATTCTATGACGTCATGCTCTTTGCTTTGTAACCACCGAGGAATGTGGAACTGATTTAATAGATTTAAATCTCCCTTCAATTTGATCCATTCTTCTTTGGTTTTAATAGAAACTTCGTCGCTCCACTGGACCTCAGAATCTTGCCATACTTGCTGGAATAAAATTTTCATCTTTGTGGTTAGGGGCGCTAACCATCCCAAAGGGTCGAAAATCTTAGAGATTTCGGATAGAAGCATTCTTTTGGTCAGTTTTGCTGTTTGTGTGCTGTTTGAATCATATTTGAAGATGAATTCGTCCTCGGTTGAGTTCCATTGTAGCCCCAAAGTTTTTGATGAGCTTTCAGTTTTAAATGTAAAGACTGCTGGCTGTTTGTCGGCAGTTTGCTCAACTGTTTCAAGCAATCTTTTATCGTTTGAGGACCACTTTCTTAGTGAAAATCCGCCGCTTTTTAGGCATGCGTTTACTTCCGTAATCCTCCGCTTTCCTTCTTTGATGCTATGCGCTCCCGATACCCAATCATCCATATAGAGCTCTTCCTGGATGCATTTAGCTGCTCTGGGATATTTTTGCTGCTCATCTGACGCTAATTTTCGCAGAGTCATCATTGTCAGGAATGGTGCTGCTTTAGTTCCATCGTTATGGTTGTTAATTTATAATTTCTTATAGGCTGATCCGGACTTTGTCGCCATACGATTTGTTGTAGGCTTTGGTCCTGCTCATCGACTAAAATCATACGGAAGCATTTCTCAATATCAGCTGTGAATGCGAAACGATATTGCCTCCACTTCAGGATAAGCTCTAACAGGTCTAACTGGAGGTTTGGACCCCTGTACATTAGATCGTTTAGGCTGTGGCCTAAAGTAGTTTTAGACGACGCGTTGAATACTACGCGCAACTTTGTTGTGCTAGATTCTGCTCTCAGTACCGCATGATGAGGAAGGAAACATTCTATTTCCGTCTTCTGTTTGCTGTTAGAAGTCGCTAACTTCATGTGTTGCAGCTGCTCATATTCGCGGATAAATTGCTTGTATTGCTTCGCTAGGTCTTCATTCTTGCTAAACTTACGTTCTACATTTTTAAATTGTGCTATCGCTATCTCTTTCGAAGATCCTAGCTTCTCTTCTAATTCTGGTTTCATGGGCAACCTAACTACATAACGACCGTTTTCTAGACGTTTCGTCGTAGTTTCATAAAAATCTAGGCATTCCTGATCTTCTACGGACATAGAATTCTGTTCTTGAATGTCTTCAGTTGTCCAGAATTGTTGAATGTCTTCAACGTTATGCAAGATCACGTTGCATTGGAATGAGGTGCTTGTATTGCCACCGCACAGCAACCATCCTAAATGAGTTTGCTGTGCTAGCGGTTCCGAGGACGTTTGTCCGCGAATTAATCCTTCTAAAAGGATGTTGGCGTAAATTTCTGCTCCTAGGAGAAGATCCACCGGACGACTGATGTTATAATCTGGATCTGCTAAACAAAGATGTGCTGTATGTTGCCAATATGGCTTAGCGAACGTTTCGTTTGGCAGATTTTTTATTAAGTTGTTCACTATGACAACATCAGTAGAAAACTTAAAATCGGTGTAAGTCGATTGACAAGCGATCGTTAGTTTTCCTTTGCAGTTGTTTTCACGTTCACCTACTCCGAAAATAACCCCTTTACAAGATTTTCGCTTTAATCCTAGCTGCTGTGCTGCTTTCTCGCTGATCACGGAAATTTGTGAGCCCTGATCGATCAGTGCTCGCATGACGTGCTGGGTCCTGTCGGCTGCTGTGACTTTCAGCAGCGCTGTGGCTAGCAAAATCTCCGATGTTACTTGCTGAGAAGCGTAGATGCTTTTGTTGTTTTCGCATTTTTGTTTCGCAATCTCAGTCAAGTTGTTAGACTTTGATTGTGTTGCGAAATAGTCATGCAAAGTCGTATGATGTTCTTCATTGCACTTATGACATCTTTTTGTCGAGTAGCATTTTGCGCCATCATGATCGTAAATACAATTTACGCAATAATTTAATTGGCTAATTATTTTTATTTTCTGCTCATTTGGTAATTCTGTAAATTTTTTGCAGCTTATTAAATTATGTTTTGCCGAACAATGAGGGCATTTATTTACTGACTCAGACACATGCATTGATTTCGCCATTTCCATTTTCTTGCTATTTTTAGATTCATTGCCCAATTTAAAATTATTTTTGCGATTAAAATTGGATGAACCATTGGATGATTGAGATGAAGCTGCCTTAGTTGTTCCATCTTGACGTCGCCGAGATGACTCTAGGGCAGTGAACTTGTTCTCTAAGTAGTCCAAAAAGTCCCGAAGTACCGGAAGCTCTCGCGAATTCTTCAACGACTCTATATACTCGGAATAAGACTCACTATCCAATTTTTGTGCTAGTATATATACAAGAAGAGGATCCCATGTCGTAATGTCTACGCCTAGATTTTTTATGGCGTGGAGGCTCTCCAAGGTGACATCATGAAGTCGTTTGATGGCTGTGTACGACTGCTGCGGTATATTGGCAAGATTGTAAAAGGAATTTACGTGGGACATAAATATCTGCTTTTTGTTGTTAAACCTGTGAGTTAAAATTTCCCAACAGGTGTTATAGTTGTCCGCGCTAATCGGGAGATGCTGGATCAAGCGCTCCGCTTCTCCTTTTACCTTGCTCTTCAGGAATTGCATCTTTTGTGCCTTTGATAGAGATGGATTGTTGTGGATTGCTTCATCGAAAAGATCTTTGAAGGATACCCACTGCTGATAGTTACCTGAGAACACAGGAATTTTCATCTTCGGTGTGGACTTGTCACGGTACGATGTTGCCCACATCTTAGAGCTGATAGCCTTTCTCAAGCCGTTATACGTACGTTCATGTTTAATGTAGCTTAATTCGTACGCCTCGTCGTCTTCTAACTCCATCATTAGTTCCCAATGGCTGTTGTCCACGGCTGTCCATCGAGTTTGTAATAATCGCAATGCGTCTTCAAACTCCCATTTATCGGACATGGATTCGACATCTATGCTTTCTACGGTTCTTGCGAATGCTTTGAAATTGATATGTTGCTTGCGCATCATATCATCTAGTTTGCTATAAATACCTTTAGACACCTCGGCACGAGCGCGCGCCGGGCTGGCGGATGCTGAGGATGGCTCGTGGTCCTGGTGCTGTAAGTGTTTGCCCCCGGCAGGACCTGCTGTTGCTGCTACTTGCTGATTAGAAGGGTTGTCTTCTAGATCAGAGAATCCTGGCGGCTTTGCTTGGTGACATAACGCGTCATAATATTCGGATATGGCGTCTTTTGCTGCTTTATAAGACTCCATTGTCCGCTCGAACTCCGAATTTACGAAGTACTTATGACCTCTCTTTTCAAGCGGCACAAGTTTTTCGTTGTTTAGCTGATACTCTCTCCAATACGACTCTAAAAGATCTAGTCTCTTTTTACAGTAGTCGATGGTCTTACGCTGTTTGCTATCCTTATTGAAATTAATAAGGACCTTGGCAATGCTCTCTGCTAATTCAGTTTGTTGGAAGTATAAAGTCTCCATGGTGCTGCTGTTAGACTTAAGCGAGACAGAATATACGGAACGCTCTTACTTGAAAGCCGCCTTGTCCTACGGCTATTGCTGCTATGCTGCTGGCTCGCTGTTGTCGCTGCGCGGGTAGCTCTCCCGGTGGTTGTGAATCCCTATGAACTCACGCCTAATCTAGTTCGCGGCAACCCACAGGTTGCTGGTACGGTACAAGCACTTCGCGTTACGACTTGTCGCGGTCGCGGAGTCCTTGACGGTTTCGAAGGACCAATATGAACGGTAAGGTTCGTGCTGCTAGCTATTTCGGGTGCTAAATGATAAGTCTGAGCTAAGATTCAGAGTACGTTTATTCCGAAACTTCACGCTAATTAATGCTAATGATGGTAATGAGTGCTACAAGTATGCCGGTCGATCGCGCACTGGCTCGCGTAGCTCACGCTTTCCGCTGGTGCGGCCGCGCGACCTACTTGAGTCAAAACTGCTGATGATGATGTGTTCGATGAGTATCGAACAATTATTTTTGTCTGTACAGCTAATAAAGAATGTATATACAGTTTGGAAGCAATGTGGACGCACAAACGGTAACCACGTTTTCAATACATCATATTAATATTAACTTGTACAAAGAGTACCAACTTCACAAGAGGACCATTTAAAGCATTTTCAGAACGGTCTTATTAAAAACTAGCTGTCCCGCGCAACTACGTCTGCGCCACATTTTCCCCGTTTTTGCAATATTTTTCATTGCTGCTCCGCTCCTATTTGTCGTTGCGTAATTATATATAGCCTTCCTCGATAAATGTGCTATCTAACACTGAAGAATTTTTCAAATCGGACCAGTAGTTTCGGAGCCTATTCAATGCAAACAAACAAAGAAACATACAATTAAAACCTTTCCTCTTTATATATTATATTATATTATATTATATTATATTATATTATATTATATTATATTATATTATATTATATTATATTATATTATATTATATTATATTATATTATATTATATTATATTATATTATATTATATTATATTATATTATATTATATTATATTATATTATATTATATTATATTATATTATATTATATTATATTATATTATATTATATTATATTATATTTTTTTTTTTTTTTTTTATTATTATTTATTTATTTATTTATTAACAATTATAGCAACATTACAGAGGAGTCCAATACGATGATATAAGTCACAAAGTACAATCATAAAATATTATTACAAGTAAAATAAATATAAAAACTAATATAAAAACACAGTAAAAACATTATTTATTTATTTATTTATGTACACACAAAACACTTAAAAGAACAATACATTAAGATACAAGAGCACAAAGGTACTGTTTAGGAACATTAATAGTTTTATTAATTAAATATGACATCGTTTATAGTTGCACACCGCTTTCAATTATTATTTGTGCTGCTTGAATAAATTTCTGCAGGTTTTGCCCAAATATATCTTCCGACACCGTTATAATATTAATAATACGTATTATATTATAGTTAAGAAGTTTAGATTATTGGTACACAATAAGAAACAGAACAACTTTCTCCATGGGACCACTTAGACTTGCTGACGATTCGGATACAATATTTTCGGACACAGTGTCTGAATTGTGTAACAAACTTGCTTATTCCTTGATGAGTGAGGAGGAAATAAGCTAATTTGTACATTAAATTATTTAAAAAAGGGACAATGAATTTATTAGAAATTCACAATTGATTATCAAAACCTGCTTATTTTACACAATAAAGTCTCTGAAACACGATCTTCTGCAGCGCAAACATCGTCTTCTAAAGCCAATTTCTCTCGTTCCAGCACAGTTTTCTCCTTCTCCATAACTTTGAGCAGCTACTTCAATCCTTCAGTCTCATAACGTTCAACAGCTCCCTCATCGCCAGTCGCACCTTGGACTTGTCGGAATCCAGCGAAGACTTGAGTGCAGAGATCTGGATACGTAGGCGCTCCAAGTATGACACCTGAGCCTCCAAAGTCTTGCGGATACACCGAACGTCTTCACGGCGCCTCCTCCACAAACCTGCAAATCTTGCTGGCTGCTAACTCTTCGGTAGTCCCGTGAGGCCCAGGGGATCCTCCCACCATGAGCAGGACGTTGTTGCCGTCAACTCTGATCGATACTTCAATCTACTCTTTCAACTCTCTACTTGAATCTAATCCTGGCATCCGTCAGAGATGCCTTTTTATACCCTGATCCTTGTGTTTTCGAAATTTATTTCTTCATGGATTCAAATTTGTTGCGTTCGTCAAAACGCAACCAGCCAGTATTCAAAACAGCCAGTAACAATAGGTCAAAAACCTTGCTCATAATATTTTTATAAATATAACTTAAAATATCTTTACACAGCAAATATTCGTAATTATTTATAAAATATAACAATTGAACTCACGTATTGGTGATAACCAGTTTAGTAATATAAAATCTAAATGAAACCTTCATAGAGAATTTGGCTGGTAACAATTCAAAATGACAGCTGACAAGTTTGATGTAAAAAATTACATAACAAGAAAATTTAAAAAAAATTTGAAACGATTGGTAAAATGCTAATGTAAAACCAATAAAAGTTTAGTTTTATTTATCTAGTTTTATGTTTAGTAATTAATTTAGATTTAGAAATTAGTATTTTAATAATTGTTGTATGTACTGAATAAAAGTATAGTTACTATCAAAATAATTGAGAACCCATAAAAGTATGAATATGGATGATAAGTGTAAGTATAAAGTGTCAGTAGTAAACCAATACTATAATTGCCACATTTTAAATTCAAATATAAAAAAATATTCTGCTCTCCCATACAAATAGAATAAACGATACATGCTGTATAATAGATCCATACAACTAAAATTTATAACTTCCTTATCGCTTACAGAGAAAACAGTACAGTTTCCAAACAAAAGTGTTGATTCCAACAAAGACTCTTTGGACACACCGCGACACAACCATTGGCACTCTACGTGAAATTCTAATGAGGAATTCGTCACGCATACTGTAATGTTAGTTAGACTATGTTAACACTGGACAGAATGGAATCGTATAGAAATATGGAAACCCCCAACTAACAGTAGAATATTTAAGATATTATATCATTATTTATATTGATATTATTTTTTATATTTTGTCCTGTATGGTGTCGGACGTAAAGAATAGCACCATCCCATATCTTCCCGTGGGTGTCGTAAGAGGCGACTAAGGAACTTGCCAGAAAATGGGCAGCAGCGTTCTCTGTGCTTTTGCAACAACCGTACTGCAATCGTCAAACCGCCTGCCAAGCGTGGCGATTATGGCAAAAATCCCCCTTTTGGGGGGGGGAGGCCTATGTCCAGCAGTGGACGTCTTTCGACTGAAATGATGATGATGATGATTATTTATTTTTATTTTAGGTAGAAACTATCATAAATATTCTTTTCACACTTTCTTATACACTGCAAAGCAAAGTTTCTCTTTTAGGTCTTATGGAGGCACAGCACTTTTGTCATCATCAACCTACTCGTGCCTTGGTTGCACCTTACAAAGTTTTCTGTGACTGCAATTAAATTAACAGGAATTGTTTACAGCCCCATAACTCTTTAGCAAATGTGGCTGCAGACTTTGGACGCAGAATTGATACAAAACTGAAGAGTAGGTACCTACCTAAAGTTGTAAGTACTTGATGTATTGTATTTAAGTTCACAGGCC
Source organism: Cerastis rubricosa (assembly GCA_949152445.1). Lineage (NCBI taxonomy): Eukaryota > Metazoa > Arthropoda > Insecta > Lepidoptera > Noctuidae > Cerastis > Cerastis rubricosa. The sequence goes on from OX424529.1 coordinate 2,901,353, forward strand.
AACAGGATCTTCTGGATAATACTGGCTGGAGATGTTAAATCCTTCTCATCATCATCAGCCTATAACTTTCCAACTGCTGGGATACAGGCCTCCTCTCTATGAGAGGGATCCACCACGCGGACCCAGTGCGGGTTGGTAGATGTCACATGTCTTCGAATTTTTAGTTCTAGAACATGCCGGTTTCCTAACGATGTTTTCCTTCCGTTTTTGAGGGCAACGGTGATGAAATAAATTACACAATGTAATGCGCCTGCCTGGGTTCGAACCCACGCCTTACTGCTCGTAATTTGGGGCTGCCACCACTGGGCCACCGCTGCTCTAAATCCTTCTACTATTCATTTAAAGGATATGTTCACCACAAAACTGACCGAAATTGTTTTGTGGTAACGACGGACAAGTTAGACAGCTATTTGTTGTAACAATGTTAATTTTCTTCCAAGTCACTACAGACGCTGGTGACAAACAAAACTTAAAGCTAACCACTTCCTCGATTGTTCGCGGAACTGCTAAACTCACGTAACCGCAAACTTCGCTGTTCCACCAATAATAATATAATGAAATACAATACAAGAAACGCTGTAAAATTATTCCCAAAACTAACAGCTTTTACATTTATGTTTGAGTATAATAGTGTAGAGGTAATCGTGGCTAAATAATAACAGCCGCTAGGGTTGGTAAATTATTAATACAAAAATAACTCGGTCATTCTAAAATAAAATAAATGTGGAAGGGACTGGCCTGGGACCCGGAAAAGCACAAACTTTGTCCATCCAACATTTTTGTATAAATAAATGATGAAATATAAAATACAGCAGATAAAGACGCAGGCAACGGTTAACATTAACTATTTAAGGACCCTAAACAGAAGTGTGGATTATTCTGCGGAAATGAGAATGTAAGTCCACACACGATTTTTTTTAAAGTAATTCTGCAACTAACACAACTTAAAAGTGCAAAAGATCAAGACAGTGACCAACTTTAAAAATCATGTCTGTCAATTCTTTGAGTATAAGGCAGGCATATAGGGTGACTGGTAATTAGGAACTGATACTTAAACACGTGATTATACTCATGATAACAAACAAATTTCCCAAAGCAACATTTTTTAAATACTCATTCACTTTTATCACTAGCTCATAGGCCAAAAGCGCGCGCGCGCGAATTTCATACGGCTGTTATATTATTAAAATCAAAATCAAAATATTTTATTTTACATAGGCCTACATGGGCACTTATAAAACGTCAATAGAAGAGGCACGGTTCGGGTTGGTCGTTTCCTATGGAGAAGAACCGGCAAGAAACTCCATGGTTACTCTTTTAAAATCATTTGGTTCTACAATATTTGGATGTTACAGCGCTAGTACTTAAGTATGAGAGGACAGCGTAGGCCCGACAATAAGTCATCGCTTACTACAAAAGGTAGAAAAAGATGAAAAAAAAAAAAAAAAAAAAAAAAAAACAAAAAAAAAAATACAAAGCCTACAATGTCCACACATTCACAAAAAAAAATATGAATGAAAAAGAATCTATACAAAAGTAAAAATAAAACTAAGAACAATTAAATAAACAATTGACACAAATGTAGTCATCAGTACTGTAACTATTCTGCACAATGAAAAAACGGTGCAATGATTTGAAAACTATTGTAAAACATCTGAAAAAAATGAATAGAATAAATAAAATTCGGAATAGTTAGAGACATCCACATATTTGTGTCGTTTTTTGAGCTACCAGGGAAGCCGCATGAGCAGAGGGAACTACAGCCAAACTTCTTTATCTTCAACATAGTCCTTAATTTTGTAATATGCTTTTTTAATAAGGACACGTTTGATGCAATTTTTAAACTTTCCATCGGTCAGTTCAATAACTGACTTTGGCAACTTATTATAAAAGCGTATACTGTTTATAAGAAATGACTTGCTAGTTTTTGTTAATCTAAATTTGGGTATTACAATTTCGTGTTTACTGCGTGTGTTTATATTATGGAAGTCGCTTCTAATTTTGAAAAGCCCTCGGTTTTTGCGGACGTATAAAATACATTCTAAGATATAAAGTGAAGGCAGAGTCAGTATATCGATCTCTTTAAATTTTTCTCTAAGGGACTCGCGAGGACCCATTTTATAGATCGCGCGAACTGCCCTCTTTTGCAATATAAAAATTGAATCAACGTCTGCTGCCGATCCCCACAGCAGAATTCCATAAGACATAATACTGTGGAAATACGCGTAGTATACTAACCTAGCTGTGGCTACATCAGTCAACTGCCTTATTTTCCTAACTGCATAGGCGGCTGAGCTTAATAGTATAATTATATAATTAGTAATTAGTTTTAAAAAATGTTTCTTTGGGAAAGTTGTTTATTATCATGAGTATATTTAATCACGTGTTTAAGTATCGGTCACCAATTACCAGCACCCTATACAAGGTGTTGTTTGGCACCCTCGTCAAATTCAAGCAGGTAACTAAGGTATGCTAATGATTCTCGACTCGAATCAATAATAAAAAATGGTCAGGTATTTTTTTTTAACTTTTTTATGTAAATCGGTAAGTGGGAACCACCCGTGTTTTAAACGCGGCCCGTCTGATACTCACCCTGTAACCGTGCTTTCACACATACAAACAATCCCAAAGGTTATTCGATAATTTTATATTCCTTAAACCACGTTATATTATTCTGATGAGACAAACCTAAAAAACTAAAATTATCAGCGTTTATTGCTAATTAAGTAGGTACCGTAACTTAAATTGATTATTTATGTCTGTTTAGACCACCTCCTGGATTTTGATGAGGATGCACAACAACACCTTGTAAATGTATAATCAGGTTTCCCAATAGCCTGCGCTCAAGATACTTATGCAAAACTTATTCCTCTGATATATACCGGTAGATACTTACTAACTTACCAAGCTACCTGTTTAACCTTACCAACCTCTTACAACACTCATGCCATAGGAACCAAGAGTAACGGCATAATATTATGGTCAATACGAATACCATAATGTCAACACAATATTACTGAGGGCACAAAGGTCTACATAAACACTTCGATTAATGATGTAGAAAGTTGTAAAAGTCTGCAAGGGGATGATGGCGATGAAAGGCAGTAGATTGTAGGAGATCGCACAATGTTTACACAAGGTGACATATCATTTTCACAAGATCTAGGCATTATAGATAGATACAGTATATACTCGTACTACGCATTAACATTGTTTTTTTAGGGTTCCGTACCTCCAAAGGAAAAATCGGAACCCTTATAGGATCACTTTGTTGTCTGTCCGTCTGTCTGTCTGTCAAGACCCTTAAATCTCTTCTTTTCTTTTCTCAGGAACGCGTGAAGGTATCAAGCTGGAATTTATGTCAAATACTTAGGCTTACTGTCGCTTGGAGCTGTAAAAAAATCAAACTTCTAAGCCTACGCAATCAAAAGATACAGCATACAGCGTATATGCCGCAAATTTTCGACACCCGCAAGGGAATCAAAACCTACAGAGTACTTTCCGTGAACTCAGAATCTTGAAATTTGGTACGAAGCAACGTCTTATTGCACAGATAAAGGAAAAATTGCGAAAACCATACATTTTTAGTTACCACATATAAATACTTACAGGTTTGTACGGAACCCTCAGTGCACGAGTCTGACTCGCACTTGGCCGTTTTTTTTTATATCAGCCTTCTCTGCCCCACTGCTGTGAAATGGCCCACCCATGGCTTACCAATTTTGTTTAACATTCGCCTTCTTCGACCAATCCGTTAAGAATGAGTCCAGATGGTCATGTCAGCTTTTCTTGGGCCTGGCTCGGCTACGACAGCTGCCTTCAGGCACACACTGTGTGAAATAACTTCGCCCATCTGTCCAGTTTCATCCTAGAAACGTGACCATTGTGAACGTATAGACCAAACGTGAACATTGTTATACAGCTCTTTTATGTTTCGCTTTTCACATGCCAAAGAGAAAAAATGGTCAGCAATATAGGGGTCGTAGAAGACCAAAAACTGATCTCGCCCTAATGTCAAAACATCATCATCATCAGCCTATAATGTTCCCACTGCTGGGACACAGAACTCCTCTCTATGAGAGGGAGTGGGCTGTAATCCACCACGCGGGCCCAGTGCAGGTTGGTAGACATCACATGTCTTCGAATTTTTGTTTCTAGGACATACCGGTTTCCTCACAATGTTTGCTTCACCGTTTTTGAGGGCAGCGGTGATGAAATAAATTACACAAAGTAATGCAGGTGCATTAATTTTTACTCAGGCAGGTGCCTGGGTTCGAATCCACGGCTTACTGTTCGTAAGTCAGGGATGCCACCACTGGGCCACCGCTGCATTCAAAATGTCATTCAATCAGCGATAACAATGACGGAAAGTCGCCAACATTATAGGGCACTGAAAAACTTAAATGCAAATTGTTGTAAGAGTACTTGGCACTTGTTTAGACACTCTGAATCTTCATCAGGTATCCAGGTTAACAACGTTGTTGGTTTGACTACACGGTAATCTAATGGCAGTTCTTCTTTGGTAATTTGGAAATCTGTCTTTGTCTGTCAGTGGTCTTTGTGCTTCAAAATCAAAATATTTTATTTCATACATGGGCATAAAACATCGAGAAAATGCATGGTTCGGGTTGGTCGTTTCCTATAAAGAAGAATTGGCAAGAAACTCGATGGATACTTTTTTAAAAATTATTTGATTTTACATCAACATGTCCACACTTTTCTCCACTCACTCACTCTTGATTTATTCTGTAACTCACATTCCGTCAAACAAATAAGAGCTCTTTTACATACCGACATACTTAAAGATAGTTAATAGTGCTACTCTTAAAGAAACGGAACATTAAGATTAGAACTAAGTAATTTGAAATCAATTTTGGAAGATACACTTCGAACTTCACACGTAATTTAATTTTGTTCTCACGGTGCTTTTGAAATAGAATAGATAATATGGAATCGGTATCACTTCGTCGGTAAGTGCTGTTTCTGAAAACATGTTGGCTTCGCAACATTTTAATGGCCAATGTCTGGATATAATGTTAATACCAGGATCTTTGGCGACTTCAGTACTATAGTTAAGGTGTAAGCAAATAATTTGTAATGTCATCATCAGCCTATAATGTTCCCACTGAGCTGGGACACAGGCCTCCTCTCAATGTGAGGGAGTGGTCTGTGAGCCACCACGCAGGCCCAGTGGGAGATGGTAGATGTCACATGTCTTCGAATTTTTAGTTCTAGAACATTTCCTCGCGTTGTTTTCGTTCACCGTTTTTGAGGTCAGCGGTGATGAAATAAATTACAAAATAATGCGCCTGCCTGGGTTCGAACCCACGGCTTACTGCTCGTTAGTCGGGGTTGCTACCACTAAGCCACTGCTGCTCTCATTTATAATGTAATTTTGTTAATTGATTGATGATGATAAATTGATCTAATAATTTATAATAATATTATTGAATTGTTACTGTTACTGATAGAAAGAGGACTATTCCCTCTCCTAATGTTGCTGTGCCCGACAGGTTCTATACTGATCTCTTATTTGATGACACCATCTTTGTAATACATATGGAATGCAATAAATAATTGAGTATTGAATATTGAAGCACCAGGGTAGGGAAATTCAAATTTCCTTACGATTAAGTAATTTTCAGGTTTTGACCTGAAAATTACATAAAGCTGCGGGCTATCCTGTCGCATCTTTTTCTTTCTTCTTCTTTTTTTTGGTACAGATCTTGTAATTTTACGCCTGTCGTCATCTTGCACGAAAGGGAAAGTGCCCAGCTATGTTTGTTACTATTATTGTATTACTAGCGACCGTCTAAGTAACATTATAAACGTGTATTCCATTGTATTTATCGGAAAAAATCTCTTACCGTATCCGAATTCGTTACATAGTTTAAAATAGCATAGTGGATCGACATACTGACACGAAAAGCATCTTTCATTTATATTATGTAAGTACCTATAGATTAATAATTAATTCAAAACAATCAAAGCAGTCATAGTCGTAATTTACAGCATATAAATGTTAACCACCTGTAAAATTATGATGGTGTGTATTCCTTTCATCTCCAAATAGTCCAGATCATCATAAACTACAAATAAATGAGAAATAATTTACACAAGAATAAGAAAATATTATGACTTGACTTTAATTCCAGAAATACACACACCACTTAATTTACAGATTTACACCACGATTCGATTCTCGAATAATTTAGATAATCGCGTATTTTATCGCCACTAAATATTCAAAAGTGCTTTATTAAGAAAAAAATAAACATGCCAGCCCTAATCTGTGGTAATAAACGGCAAATAAAACAGCTGACAGGCGGCGCGCGTAAAATTTTAATGTCTTCTTTTATTATGAGGAGCTAAAAACAAAAGGTTCACTTCTGCTGTGAGAATAAGCTTACTAAACTGAGATATCGGTACGCATGGCGACCAATCTAGCTATTCAAAATCGCTTTATGCGGATCTCTCATTTTACAGTAAATCAATTTATAACGAGCCCATGTTATGCTGGAAATGAATACCTTGATGTGTCTCCGTGTGTACAACGACGCAGAAAGTGGCATCGTACAGTTTTACAAAGATACTAGGAACCACCGATGAGTTCTAATACGAGTGACACTGGCTGATAACTGTCTCTCTAGCGGAGCTTTGTATCGAAGGTACATTACTTCAATTAACTTATGTGTGCAGACGGGCAAAAACCAGAACTAATATAAATGTACCAAGTTTGACATATCGATGCAAATTTTCTTGACAAGCCACGCCACCTTCAACTCCACGGTACTAATACAGTCTTCTAAAGAACAAAAACCGAAAAGTAGAAGTCAAAACCTCAAATCGTCATACTTAAAAATCAGCCTAGCCTTTTCCCAAATATGTTGGGATTGGCTTCCAGTCTAACCAGATACAGCTGAGTACCAGTATTTTACATGAAGCTAAACTGCCTATCTGATCTCCACAACCCGGTAAGTACCTACTAGGTAATACGATACCCCTTAGTAAGACTGATTGTCAGACTTTCAGGCCACTGACAATTTGTGACGCCTATCAAAGATCTGCAAATAACAACCGGGACCAACGGTTTAACGTATTTTCCGAGGCACGGAGGAAACTCGGTATGTAATGGGTGGGAACACATCCAAGGACCAAACGCGGCCTAACCTGAACATCGACCCACGCGGCTGTTATTATTTAACCACGAGCTCCTCAAATCCGCAAATAAATAACCTACAAACGAACCTTCTGCTTTTTAATTTCTTGTAGCCTTTCTAAGGTTTCCGTTATCGATACTCGGTCTCGATTATAGGTATCGAATTGCGACGAGTTAACGAGGAAAATTATATTCGACACTGACCGGTGGTGTCGCGTGACGGGTATTAGAAAAAATATAATCTGTAATGTATACTTGTTGTGTACTGTTTTGTGGGTTTTGGTGAAAGCCAGAGGCGGAGGCGGTGTGATAAGGGAACAAACTTTTATTAACTTTTAAGCGGCTGCGTGGAAAGCAACGGCGTGGCCCAGTGGTGTCAGCCCCGACGACACGAGCAGTAAGCCGTAGGTTTGAACCCAGGCAGGCGCATTACTTTGTGTAATTTATTTAATCACCGCTGCTCTCAAAACCGCTGACGTAAAACATCGTGAGGAAACCGGAATGTCCTAGAACTAAAAATTCGAAGACATGCGACATCTACCAACCCGCACTGGGCCCGCGTGGTGGATTACAGCCCACTCCCTCTCCTAGAGAGGAGGCCTGTGTGTCCTAGCAGTGGGAACATTATTGGCTGCTGATGATGATGAACTTTAAAGCGTCCATAGCTCAGATGGGGTCGCATAAGTTGACGAGGAAGATGTTTTAAGTTTGCACCCCAAATAAATTATAAGCCACTGAACATTTAGTCAGTAAGTAAAAATTATTAAAAACAAACAGATCTTTTAACTAAGAAATGCAATATGTTCTTAGTTAAAAGATCTGTTTGTTTTTAATAATTTTTACTTACTGACTTTAACCATTATCTATCGTTGTATCTTTACTAGGTCTAGTTTGCATGACGTTATTATAACTTATAATTAGAAGAAAGAAAGAAAAAAAAGAAGAAAGAAAACACACTTAATTGGCACACGCACAAATGCACACAACAAAAACATTAAAACTTAAAAATAAAATTGAAAAGATAATATTGTGTGTCTCACGGCTGCGCCAAATAGGCCTAGTTCAGCAAACTGCCGAGCAGCTAGTGCCCGACGCTGGTTTTCAACTGGACACGACTTAATGACGTGAGGAACGAAAAACAGTTTAGTAGGTGTGTACTTTGTGTTATGAATTATGTGTATGAATAGGTATTTACTTATATACAATAAATATCAGTGCAATAATAACAAATAAAACTACGTATTAATAAAAAATTAAGAAAAGGTGCACAACAAAACAAAAACCGATTGGTACTAAAGTAAAGGGACGGACGAACGGAAACATAAACCTGTTTCGCATGTTTCTAATTCTATTTAATAATTCAAATTTAATTATGTGTAATGAAATTGACCATCTTTAACCTGAATGACGTTGTAATTTAATAACCACTGAACATAAATAATTTTAAGATCATAATTTTCTTAATATATGTATTTGCACACCTCGCATGGTTATAATACAAGTGCCTTAGGAACTTTTTGTAACATCCTCTGAACCTGTGTTATCCAAATAAATGATTTGTATTTGTAAATAAATTATCTAAGCCCCCCAGCACACGGCGTATTTTAAACGCGCAGACGACGCGCAGATGACGCGCGTATACCCGTTTCAAACGAGATTCAAACGCAACCTTGTAACCTAAGCACACGGGGCGACCATGAAACGCGCGTCTGCTGCGCGTATACGCGCAGATGCAGCGATACAGACGCGCTGTAGTCACTCGTAGCTTCCGCGTTTTGTCAGAAACTCCTCGTCAATTGTGCCTCTCTCACCCCTCCTCTACCTCTCCTCCAACCCCTTGAACACGCTTCAAACGAGTTTCAAATGCGCTACACACGCACGTTTGTATCGCGTTTCACGCTCGTTTGATTCTATACAAACGCAAAAATCGGCATCTACGGCGCAGAAAACGCGTGTTCCTGAAACGCACGTCGTCTTTGCGTTTAAAATACGCCGTGTGCTTAGGGCCTAAATCACTTTTCACCCAGATTGTCGATACACTACATGAGTTTGAGTATTCTCATAATTGATCGCCCATGTACCAAAGGCTTTTGTGTTGTATACCTACCCTTGCACACATAAAACAGGTTTATTCTATTTCATCACAAATCAATAAAAAAACACCTAGGTTTTTCTTTCTGCTAAAATCTTCTTACTTGCACCATTTATTTTCTATGGGAAGTTTGGACACGGCGTCAGGTGTTTGATGGGTTCCGCCGAATTATAGTTTCGTCTTATTTAGTTTTTGTAGAAAACAAATAACTTTGTACCAGTGTCTGCCACAAAAGGTGGTGCAAAAAAGCTATTTCACGGCTTAAGTTACATTAAATTTGAGCTGCAGCTTTATAATTTCGGATAAAAGTAAAAAGGGCAACGAAAGTGGATTTCATTTCCTGGAAAAAGTATGAAAATGTACTACAATTCTGGGAGTGGGTTTTTCGTGTTATCGCTGGATTACTGAAACATAAAGCGTTTCATCGCAGTTATACAGTTTTTAACGTTTCATCTCACACACATATTTAAAAAAACCTTTACGTTTATTTACTTTCTTGAATGTTTAACACGAAAACCATTCAAACTAACAACAAAAACATCAATAATAATGATTAAAACAACTCACCCCATCAACCCTCACACGACAGCCCTAAATTAATACCCCATAATAACAACCAAACAGAGCCTTAACCCTTCGACCACAAACAGGGAACCGGTTACTTTTCCAATCAATAACAAAAGAAAACTTCTGAAGAACCCCACACACCTGACCCTCCAATCCGAATAACAAAGCGGGCAGCGGGTTAAGAGATTAAAACCGGTTAAAAGCAGATGAAACCGCTTAAAACTGGTTAGAACCGGTCAGAACGGGGTCTAAATCAATGACGTCGGGCGCGTAACAATGCAAGCCGTGACCGCAGAGACATTCGTCCCTCGTTCACGTTACATTTATTGGAAAAGTTCCACTTTAGAATTATGTAGCAAGTTATAAGCGAATCGACTGATACGTTAATTACCCATTAAGGAAGTAATCTGGAAAAACGAGGGTTCTTCAATCCTAGAGATATGGTAAACAGAAAAAAACTGGTTTCATTACAAATCCGTAAAAGACTTGTATCCAGTTTATCAATCTGAAATGACGAACGATATCCTAATCCTAACCGATATTATAAAGGCGAAAAAAAGGTTGTTTGTCTGTTACCTTTCACGCCAACCACTGAACCGATCATCCTGTAATATATTGCTTAATACGTCGTCATATGTACAGAGACGGACATAGGGTACTTATCATCCCCAAAAAAACTGTTCCCGAGGAAGCCACTATAACGTTCTTATGATAATAGATGGCTCAACGTGTCCGATCCAGTTGTGGTCAAATTTTAAATTTACGCGAGCGAATCCACGGGAAAAATCTAGTATGTAATAATTTAGGGTCAATTCTTATTCGCGACCGTGGACGGTTGAGTGAAAAATCGATTTACCCAAAAAAGGTTTAGCCAAGAATAGATCTAAGTTCAATGTCAATAAGTGTGAGCAACCGTATTTTTCCATTTCGAAATATAAAAAGGGTATGATTTTATCAATACCCTAATAAATGCATTTTCATTGACCTAATAAATAATATTTGTTCCCAAAATAGTAGATCTGTCACCTAAATTGAATCATCAAATAATATCAAAACGCTTACGTAAATATTAATTAAGAATTACTTGGAAATAATATCAATCATCAAGTAATTTTATTACGTTTAAAAATAATAAAAGTGTCACGAAAATTGAATCATCAAACAATGTAAAAATGTTTACATAAAAACTCCAAACCACAGGTCCAAACTAAGGCGTTGTCGACGTAGCCCCGCTAGGCGGGGCTCCTATTTCTGTCTGCAGGGTTTGCAGTTCGCTCGCTCCGCTCGCTCACTAGACCCCGCCATCCTCTTCGAACCTAACCTGTCCGAGTCGGTGTGCCCAATGTCTCGTATAAAGCATTTCTTCATAGAAATAAGGAACTGATCTATTTATTTGGTGACAGATCTACCATTCCGAGCACAAAGCTATTATTTAAGTAATAAAACTATTATTATAAGAACGAAGTTTATATTCATCTAGTGCACTACAATTTTATTGGTAATCCATCTCTTATTTTACACATGTATCAACATTTATTTGATAATTCATACCTGGCAACACTTTTTGTTTATCTGAGAACGAAAATATTTCGTGGCGATAGATCTATTTACTAGGTGATACAACTTTGATGACAAATATAAATTTTGGTGACAAGAAATATAGTTCCCATATAAAAAGTGTGATTAACTCGATAAAGTGCAGTTTAATGATCTTGTTTGTCAGTTTGGTCTGACAAGGCAAAACATAGACAGGACTGAATACAATATAGGTTAACAACGAAAAAAGGAACGTTATTGGCCCTCTTGAGCAACGGAATCTTTTCTCTTCGGCCCACAACTTGGACCAGCGTCAGAAAATGCAAGGAATGCATCTCGTCCAGTGTAAAGTCTGAACATATAATTTCACTACTACGGCCATTGAATGGTACCGCCGACAATATTTACTACTGAGACGAGAGCAAATGTCACTGAAGTTTGTAGGTAGTAGAAAATAGTTGAACCATGTACGGGTTGAGTTACTAGGTCCTTTACGGTAATCCCATAGTCCCCACGGTCAAATGCAGCATTAAATGCAAAAGTATTATATGCAAAAGGATTAAATGCAAAAGCATTAAATGCAAAAGCATTAAATGCAAAATTGTTAAATGCAAAAGCATTAAATGCAAAAGCAATAAATGCAAAAGCATTAAATGCAAAAGCAATAAATGCAAAAGCATTAAAATCAAAACGATTAAATGCAAAAGAATTAAATGCCAAAGCATATGACCGTAGGGATTGGCACAAGAAAAGACAGCAGTGAGTGAAATCAAGTTGTGGATAATGATATTGTGTAACCTTTCTATGGCATTAAGATGTTTAAGAAGCCTGAATTATGGATTGATGTCTAACAAGAAGTTGGAAAAGTAAAAACTGCATCCCTTTTACTAAATATAAGCATCAAATGCACTGGGCCCGCGCAGTAATTCCGAACCACTACCATCTCGTATAGAGAAGGCCCTTGTCCTAGCCGTTAGAAAATCACTGGGTGACCATGTTAATGCTAAATAAGCCTAAATTATATACTTACCTCCGTTTTTTACATCTAACACTATCACTGCGTCATATTTAAACTAAAAGAAAAAAACAAAACTCGACAATTTTATTTTTAAACCTTAACACAAAAAAGATCTTCAAAGAGTGCTAAAGTTAAATAATAAGAAATAATGAGTTCGCACGTTAATTAAAGTACTTTCACTGTGAAACTTCTATCAGACGAAATCTGGGAGATTTTATTCGTATCTGTGAGAACTTTTTAATTAAGAGACTGTTCTAAGGGATAAGTTTAATCAGTAGAGTTTCACATGCCTTCGATGTGTGAGGTCGAGGTTCGATAGTGAACAATTATGTTCACGGTAACTTACGTAACTGCTGGAGAATAATATTTAATTATTTTCATTACAAAATCTGACATAAAATTCAAAAAACAACATCACGACTGTAAACCCCGTAGGATTAAGCAGAGGTGTAAGAGGTGTTGTACCTAAAAGCACACCCGCATTTAGCTGGTTATGTTTTACAAGCCCCATGTATTAGTGGCGAGCCTGTACATAGATGAAGTTCCACACGGATCAAAACAGAAGGTGGGTTCATAAACGCGGGCCTGTGGACGGTGAGTAACGGGCTAGCTCACCGCCCGTGTGTCTTATGACAACAGGCCGTGTCAACGGCGCGTTCGTGTTCCACGCGCGCCTCAAGGAGATGTCAGCAAACCGAGAGGGCCGCTACGTGCCAGGGCTACGGGACTGTTCGAAGGAGATACCGTGGCCCTAGAACACAACGGGCAAAGAAGGAACAGCCTTCTTTGCCCGTTGTGTTCTAGGGCCACGGTATCTGGGATGGGTTTTAGTCAAAAGGTTGGTTCATAAACAATACCAGTTATTCTACTTCTATTATCATATTTCCCAATCTTTCTTTCTTTGCATAAATGTATGTACAGTAAGGTCCAAACGTCCGACGATTTCAGAAAAACTGCATTGTTTCCAAAAAAATACAATACTTACCAGGAGATAACATATACGATAAGATATAACTAGAGATGCTGCAAAACCCACGAGAACCAAACAAATCTGTGACCTGGTTCCGCCTGCAGTTTGCAATGCATCACAAGCACCGGTAACGTAAATTTTTGTCTTCCTCCAACTCATTGGGGAAATTAAGTCTTCCAGCATCCTTTAAAATATTCGCACAACCAACACAGTGCCTATATTTCACTAAGAACAAGTCGTTACACGGTACTCTAGTTGGAAAACAGCCAAATACGGTCCCGGTAGCGGTAATCACGAGAACGATATTAAAACACGTCCGGTTAATTTCAAACAATACTCGTTTCCCGGACATCATAATCTTTGTGGAACTTTATGTCTTATTTATACTGCGAATGAGTATGTACATTGTACAAGACATAACAGTATGGCAAAATAGGAGGTGGAAGACTACTGTCTAACGCTTCGGGGACTGCTACTACCGGTGTAATGTCAAGTTATAAATTACTTCCTCTTGCTTGTTTGGGGTTATTTAAAAACCTTTCTTGTACATCAATTAATTAATTATATTTTAATTTATTACATCAATCTTCAGTGTACCAGGTGTCAATGAGGGTCAGTTACAAAACTGCGTTATGTAAACTGAACAAATATAAGACATATAATTATATGCACCCCCGTTATTGCATGTGCAATAACTTTTTAATAAAAAACATTTACAGCCAGAGATGTCAAAGGATTTGAATATTCAACACACACAACATAGAAGGTAAGAATAAGATAAGAATAAGGTAAGAATATGGTTAGATAAGGTAAGAATAAGGTAAGAATAATGTAAGAATAAGGTAAGAATAAGATGTAGTTAGGGTCCTGTTTACTTGTCTCTTTGACTAACTGTACTCATGTTTTAATATCCCGATATTACTGTAAACGGTGACACATCAAGCATTTAGAGTATAACATGGCCTCGCTTTTCATAAATTTCCCGTAAAATATGAGATCTACATAAACTAATCACAAACCCTAACAAGACGCCAACTAGTCCTCCACTTGAGAAAATTCTCGGGAAAAATTTCCCGACAGCCTCAATACCCACAGCACTTCACTTCGACACGAACTTTCCAAATCAATTAAAAATTAATTAAATGGCCTTGTTAACGTCCTAGTTCACAGTTTTGGCACTCATCGGGAATTCATACCGCACCTGGCCTTATTACCCACAGTACGGTATTTTATGTAAGTATCGGGAAAAATATTGAGCCTGAGAAATATTGTGGGGTACGGATTATTACCTTTTAGACTTATTGGATATTATGGAAGGATATTTAGGTTGAACGGTGCTGGAATAGTTTTTTTTTATTTTATGAGGCCTGCAGAGGTACAGACTGATGTAGTATGGAGAGAGGAACTAAAATTAATTTATAATTTTTCGTAAACGATACTGTTGAGCATGAAGTCCTGCATTAAGTTCTCAAGTGAGCCAAAGTGTTATTGGATTTTTTCTTCAGAAATTTCTTTGGACCAGCCCGGATTTTGTGGCAATCGGTCTTATAATTGTACCTGCCTTGCCGGGAATCCGTAATGATACCAAATTACAAATTTAAATAAATCAAAATGCCAAGAAAAAAATAATTGCGGAACTGCTAAACAAAAAAAGCCAAGAAAGTTACACCGACAAACCTCATTTTTTCAGAAACACTACATAAAGCGTTTAGGTACCGCGATATTTATCATCTCAATGGCGTTTCGTACACATGGGGACAAGTAAACTGCTCACGTAATGGCGCCACTAGCCGCTGTAATGGCACGCAAGTGTATCACTGCTTCTTAGATGTTCTGCTCATAGTTTTATTGCCTTTTATATGAAAATGTGACTGGATTTTTGTAATGTAGTGTTTTTGGGTTTTGGAGTCACATAACTTACGTCTGTATATTTTTTGTTGGCTTTTTGGCTAAAAATGAAGCAATAGACAGGTTTCTTGACCAGACTTTCCAAGGGGTATCGTATTACCCAGTACTGGCTGAGTTGTGGGGGTCAGATAGGCAGTCGCTCCAAGTAAAATACTGGTATTCAGCTGCAAAAGTGAAAGTTTTAACCTAAAGGGTGACATGGGGGTGGGTTGGTAAATCGTTCATGCCTGTCGTATTTTTAAAACGAATTTAAAGCGCATTTTTGAGTTGAAGCATTTTCACAAACAATAGAACATTTTTTAATATCGTGTCTCGCGTATCCTATTGTGTGCCCGTTTGTATGGACGTTTTTGTGGACGCTACTGAAGATGACAAGTTTGTAGCCAAATTGGGCTGACGCAATTTTGATTGTCATCGATGAGCTAAGATGATGACATTTTTTACCTATTCAGGGTACCTACCTTAACAACTTAGTGACGTCTGCCAAACAAACAAGAGATATAGCTTAACAAAATCAAAATATTTTTATTTTACGTAGGCCTACAGGGGCACTTATAAAACGTCGACAAAAAGGCGCACGGTTTGGGTTACTCGTTTCCTATGGAGATGAAACGGCAAGAAACTCCATGGTTACTATTCCAACAGTCTTATATTCCATTCCGTACATTATCACTCCAACTTCAACCCCGTATAAAAAGGGAACAAAGATCGCTAACTCCTGGAACTTTTCAATCGATTCTTCTTAGCGTTTTATGCATGACAGCACCGACACTGTTTTGCTCTTACTTAATAATCTGAGGATGCCAAAACTGCTTGTTAACATAGAGTGCCGTAGACTGAGTATAGCAATGGCCAAGTCAATAAAGAATATTAAATAAAAATCAATGCGAAAGTCACTCTGTTTGTTTGTATGTTTGTTTGTTAACTTTTCACGACTAAACGGTTGATCGGATCTTAATAATGAAATTTGGCAAGAAGATAGATTTCAACGTGAGGAAGAACAAAGGCTATATATCATCACGCTACGACCAATAGGAGCTGTGCAGCAATGAAAAATGTTGCGAAAACGGGGAAAATGTGACGCAGACGAAGTTGCGCGGGACAGCTAGTTTTCATATATGTATGAAAAATAAATTAATGATCAGACAATGACACACACTTATTAGAGAGAAGAGCTCGAGGCTAAATAATAACAGCCGCTCGAGTCGATCTTTAGGTTTAGCCGAGCTTGCCTAGGTTGGTACGTGGATGGGTGACCACTCACTACATACCGAGTTTCGTCCGTGCCTCGAAAGAATGTAATGTGTGAATGTGTCTAAGCCGTTGGTCCTGGCTGACATTTGTAGATCTTTGACAGTCGTTACAGGTAGTCAGTGGCCTGAAAGTCCGACAACCAGTCTTACCCAAGGGTATCGTATTACCCAGTGCTAACTGGGTTGTGGAGTATAGATAGACAGTCGCTCCATGTAAAATACTGGTATTCACCTGCATCCGGTAAGGCTGGAACCCAACCCCAACATAGCTGGGTAAAGGCTAGGCAGAAGATGATAATACAAGTTTACAAGGCTGTAAATACTATCGCTATACATATTCATACATAAGCTTACGGCGTCCTCCCTTGAGAGTAGGCAGATACCATCACTATCTCATAAGCCTTATCTATACAATACTCTATCTATGAACTGTGCAGGATTAGTTAGTAAGAATGTAGCGTTGACTTTGTTAGTGCATAGTTTGCAATTTTGTGCACAAAATGTTATTCAGAGCTGTGTTTAAGCTAGTTGAGGGTTTCGAGCTCTTTGTTGTTAGGTGTTAGTACAACAGTGTCGGGAATTAATGACGGTATTGTACTGTTTTCACACGTATGGAAAGTTTAAAACCTTAATGTTTATTTATTTTTTTATTTATTTATTAAAGGGTCTACCAACAATTGTTTACACTGGATACAGCGACATAATACATTCTAAAATTAAATTACAGTGCAACAATTACTTATAGGTAAACACCACATGCACAAAAACAGTAAATTCGGAAGATAAGCTAACTTAGTAAGTAATAAGCGCTAATATTCAATAAAATTAAATTAAACTTGAAATAGTAAAAAAATACAGAATGATGACAAAATTGATTGATAATTTAAATTAAGATATAATTTATGAAAATGACAACATTATGTAGTAAAAGATAAATTAAAATTAGATTACAGTAAATTGATAAAATTGATGTTTTGGAGAGATCGACATAAAACTAAAATTCATCGAATAAAATTGATGCTAAAAGATCGACATAAAATTAAAATCCATTCAATAAAATTGATAATTAAACATATAAATGTTACTGCTTAATAGTTGTGGGTAGTCAACATCTGTTGTTTACAGTGTAGCTTCAGTGATTAAAAGCTTTGTTTTTGAGTTATTAATGCATATAAGTCGTTGGCAAAAAAGTCAAGGAAACAAACAAAAGTCACCGACTCCTGAAAGTAAAGTTAAGGCTCCCGCAGAGAGGCGCAACGCGACGCCACGCGGCACGCGGCTACAAAACATCCGTAAAACAATTTCTATGAAAACGCAAGCTAGTGGCTAGGCTGTTTCGTTACCTACTTCAGAAACTAAATATTCGCATCACCTCTACGACGATGATATGTAGAATTTGTGAAGTTAGGGTCGGTAGAGTTAGGCCGTGTAGATTCAAAAGCTTGGCTCTACATGAGATCTGATATCTTTTTCACAGGGCAAACTTTATGTGGTCGTCTTGGCAACATTTTACATGAAATGTTTTTGGTGGTTATATTATAACTTTTCGAGTGTGCGGCACGCTCCGCGATAAGAAACAAAAGACTCGTAGAACATGTTGTATGCACCTCTGCCTGCAGCGCCCTGTCGCGCGGCATCGTGCTGCGGCATCAAATCGTTGATCGATTACTCTATTCTAAGGTATGGAAAAGCGATCGAAAATTTCAAAATTTGTTTTTGTGTATATTTTATTTAATAACATAACTTGAATATCGACTTTTTTATTTGTATAAATATTGTTTTGATTCATTTTGATTTTGAAAGGTAAAGAGTAAGGCATATAAATGGATGATGATTATCCAAAAAGTTATAAGTCCATAGGACAATTTTAAGATATCGTCTGTAACACATTAGCATGGCATTTATAGGACAAAGTAGGTATTAATAATATAATCAATCTCTCGTTACGCAGATGGATCAAGGGCTTGATTCAAAAAGCGGTACTCCTGGACACTATCACCCTAATTTATCACTTTTTTTAGCATCGAGTAATCGATTCGTTGCCGCGCCGCGACGCGTTGCGCCTGTATGCGACGCTTCGCAACGCGGCAACACCGCTATGCCGCGTCGCGCCTGTCTGCGGGAGCCTTTATTTTCCACTTCTTAGAGTTTTTTGTTGGAAATCTGTTATTTTTTCTAGCACATGATCAGCTAATAATGTGGGATCGTTACAGGCTGGCAGTGAATTAACTACTGGAGGGAGTTGCTTTTAATTAAGCAATCGGGTTCAGTGCGGGTTGGTAGGAACATAATATCAATCTAGAAAGCCGTTAACCCTCAAACGGTTTTCTTAAGTTTTTTTATGCAAAGTGATAGTGTTAAAAATTCTCTATCATAACGATAGAGAATGTTTTTAAGTCTGAGAAACATTTTTACAATATAAATAGTTACAGAGATATAAAAACTTTGCAGGCCGTTAAGTAACAAATTTTATGATGATTCCTTATTTCTTCACTAAAAGTACATTATATACCTTTTCATACCACTTGCTCAAAAAAGTGACATTCTATGCCACAAAAAGCAAACATAACAATAGTCATTTCTAATCTGTTAAAAACAGGGAAAGAAAACTGTACTGATTTTCATTCATCCTCTAGGGGGAGAATGTGATTTAAATTTGGAATACTTACCCTAATTTATACTGAACTACACCTGTGTTTACACCATTGTGTTTGTATATAAAGCATTATACATATTTTTGAAAAAAGAATTCGAATTAATTATGCAGTTATGATTATTAAATAAAATTACGAAAACCGACGAGGCCGTATGAGCTTGATGCCTTTGCTTTTCCGACAAAAAAATATTAGTCTAGGAATTTGCCGCGTTTTTGTTTTCTTCAAATACGTAAACGTTAAGTTTATTTTAATTTATTTTTATAAATAAGTTAATGTTCTAAAAATACGTTACGATATTAAATCAAAGCGACAGTGACAGTGAATTGTCGGATTCCATCAGTGCAAATGCTGCTGCAATTATAAATAATTCGCTTCCAACAAAATCCAAGGAAAAATTATTTAAAAACTTATGAAGAATTTTCAACGTGGAGAAGTGCAAAAGGCCTATCCATTTCAGAATCAGTACTTCTTGTCTATTTTGATTATTTATCCAAGACAAAGAATCCGAATACACTTTGGTGCTTATACTCAAAACTGAAAGCTACAATAAGCAAACACTGCATTGAAATAAATAGATTCACGAAATTACTGGCTTTTTAAAAAGAAAATCAGAAAGGCATTGTGCAAAGAAGTCTAAAATTTTTACGACTCAAAATGTGGAAAAATTTCTTAATGAAGCTCCTGACGAAATTTTTCTGGCCACAAAAGTAAGTATACATGATTTATTATGATATTTCGTATCTTATTAGTGGTATATTTTTTTTTTAAAACCTTGCCCTCACACTAGGAATTTCTCCTGTATCGTGGGTGCGTTTACAAACATTTGAACTCACATACACAAACAGCCAGACCCGGAACAACTATCTGTAGGCCATACAAATATTTTTTCCGTGCGGGATCGAACCCGCGACACGCAATTAATATAATTATTCTATATATTTACCTGTTTTTTATCTTTGTTAAAGGTGGCCTTAATTTTTGGACTCAATGGTGCTTGCCGCGGATGTGAACTTGTAAACTTAAAGGTGGAGGACGTTGAAAATCATTTCAATGAGTTACTGCTGATTAATGTAAAGGAAACTAAGACAAAAAAAAATCGGTCATTCATTGTACAAGGACAATATACTAAAATCATTCATAAATACCAAGCATTACGTCCCACCATCATGGAAAATAATAGATTTTTATAAACTATCGGAATGGGAAATGTACTCGACAAGCCATAAATAAAATTAGCAATATGCCAAAGGAAATTGCTAAATATTTAAAACTTAAAGATGTTGAACTCTACACCGGTCACTGCTTTAGAAGAACTTCGGCGACTTTCTTGGCGGATTCAGGGGCGGATATTACGTCAATAAAAAGACACGGTGGTTGGAGCTCTGATAGAGTAGCTGAGGGTTATATCGAAAGCTCAATGGCGAATAAAACCATATTAAGCAGTCAAATTAACAAAAATATAAAACTTAATCCATCAGAGCCACAACCATCAACTTCATCTTATCTTCGTCCGTAACTCACGATGCACCACCACCACTATCTCCGACGTATACTATCTACAATGAAACGCAAGTTCCTCAGACGCAAGAACAGAGAAATACTCAAATCAACTCATCAACAATGAATGTACCAAACAAAAATGTAACTCTCTCTCTATCAATAATTGGACCAATGCAATGTTTCGAATGTTAACTTTTACTTTTAGCGGTCATTATTTTTAATAAATGCTTATCTCATATTATTATTGTGTTAATTTTTTCGCAAATGGTACGAAAAGTAGAGTATTTTCCTCGGTGATACAGCTGTCTTAGTCTTGGGTGAACTTAAATCCCTCGCCACACTCGCTATATAAATTGTCACCCGCGACAGAATACACTGCTTTATCCCCTTGGTTAATAATCTACTATTTCTTCAGCTACGTAGTATTGTTATCATTAATCACTACAAAACCGATTACAAAGGATGTCTTTTTTGGTTAGAACCAAAACAGTGCAGAAATGTTATATGAAATCTCATTATGGCACAGTTTTTCATTACTGCACTGTTTTTTATTATTTATAGATATAAATTTACCACAGAGGTTTAATCTGTCCCGTTAAGTTTAATATAAAAATGCATAAGATTAAAAAAATACTGGCTGAAAATAAAAAACCGGCCAAGTGCGAGTCGGACTCGCGCACGAAGGGTTCCGTACCATTATTTATAACATTATTTTTAACGAGGAAAAAAAAACACTTTTTTTTATGGGAGCCCCCCTTAAATATTTATTTTATTCTGTTTTTAGTTTTTAGTATTTCTTGTTATAGCATCAACAGAAATACATAATCTGTAGAAATTTCAACTGGCTAACTATCACGGTCCATGAGATACAGCCTGGTGACAGACGGACGGACGGACGGACGGACGGATAGCGAAGTCTCAGTAATAGATTCCCGTTTGACCCTTTGGGTACGGAACCCTAAAAATCGGATGAAACTGACTTGGTGAAAATAAAAAAACAAATGGTGCGCATTTTGTTCATTGTAACACTTTGATAGTTATTATTTAGCAAAAAAAAGTTTAAAAAAATGGAAATAGACAGCGGTAGCGATATGAATTCAACTCCAGAAAGTATAAAAACAACAGCAAATGAAGTTGTTAATAACCTTTGTTTCATTAACTTGAGTTTTTATTTTGAGTAGGTATATTTTGTCACTGTAGTTGAAAGAAAAGTAGATTACGCACCTTGATAAAGTAAGTAAATGAATGCACTCGTAAAAAACTCACTTTGCGCTCGATGCAACAATCCCCTATTATTACCGATGTGTCGATCATTTTCTGGTCTTTTACTTAATACGTAATCTGGTTTGTAAAGAAACAAACAAATTGGCGCGTTTTTGCCTTTGTCTCCAAAAACAACTTTTTGGGATTAATTAGTCAAAGCACAGCAGTGTAGAATTGTAGATATCATAATGTGGAATTTTTGGTTCTGGGACATGCCTTTTTTCCCGTTTTATTAATCGAATTCATTAAGGTTGCACAGGTCGACGGCTCGAACTCTTTGGCGGGCGTGGCTAATATGCATCTTATTCAGTAAGTTTTTAATTTATTTAGTTTAATTTATTTTGTATTCATTTATCTCATTTTTATTTACTTATTTATATATTTATTTACTTGTTTAGTGAAATATACGACGATTTATAGCGAAAATGAGCGCTTCTAATTTCATAAATTGAGTTTTGGCCGTATAGATATTATGGGAAAACTACTGGATGTATCTACTCAAAATAAATTATTTGGACTTTTGAATAAATTATCTATCCCTGTACGGTTTCACTTTTTCCATTTTCATACTACATTAGTTATTTATTTACGCCCAAAGATGAGTTAAAATTAGTGTTGAAATGCGGAAGTTTCGACGCTTATAACTTCCAAACCAATATATTTTTTTCCAATTCTGCTTCCATACAGGACTAGGTAATGACAAAACCAGTTTAGTTTTGAACCTACACCGTCAAACGGACGAGTAATCACCATACTACGTTTATATGAAAGAATGACCGACTTGTGTACCCTTAAAAGCTAGTTTTAAGGGTATAAGCTAAAACAAAAACAAATTCATTCTCTTTAGTTAAAACAATTTTCAATTGCAAATATTGTAAATCACCAACAGAATAGTTTTAATTTTTCGATAACAACAATCTTTTTCAAATAAAATCAAACACAAAATTATAAGAAATAAAAAAAATTATAAGCGTAAAGATTATCTATTCTCGTACTTTTAAACTTATATGGTGACCAGTGACTGGATCAAGAATAATATTACAGTTAAATTGTACATTTTCTATGTACCCAGTGACGTGGTATCGCCGCAAAATATACGCCAAGGTTGTCTTCATGCTCATCATCGCGTATTGTTTACCTGAAAAATATAAATAATAGACCGATTATAACTTATTTAGGGAAACAGAAATTTCGAATTATCTTTTTTTTTTAATTCATTTTGAAAATGTTTTTTAGTAACATTCGGCAATCGGCGTTTGCGAACCTTCGTTCTTTGCCAACTGTTTAGATCTTTCTACTTTTAGTAAATTTATTATCGTTTATTTATTTATTTAACGATAAAGAATTAACCAGATGAAAACAAAAATGCGTGTGCTAGGACTAAATAGCTCCTATCTCAGCTCAATTATGAGACCGAGTAAAATAAACACAAATAAAAATAACTCAGAACTGATACTGTAACTTACGTACGCTGATAACTTTATAAGTTGTTGAGTAAAAGAGAGAGGAGTACGCTTTTTTCAAAGTTCTACTCATAAACTACCTCTTTGCCACAAGTGTAACAAACATCGACTTATCTACACAAATGATTATTTTCAGATATATATCAAGATAAGAAGGTACCGATACAGTTTCGCTTGCCGAGACTGAAGGTGGCAAACGTGTTAGGGTTGACAGGCAAGGTGGCGGGGTCCAGCCATCGCTCCGGCTTGAACTCATTTGCGTCTGCGCCCCACACGGGGTGACGGTTCATACCATACAGCGAAATTAAGAAATAACTACCAGCTGGAAACGTGTAGTTCTCTGAAATGGAATTTTTATTATTGTCACGACGATAAAATCGACACTCATTTTTTTGTTTTTGTTTAAAGTAGATCATAAGTTCAAGACGTTCTACAATAATTATACTAATACTGATGTTGTCGGTATTACCGTGAGTCGCGCAAGCAAAACGAGCATTATTTATAAAAACGTGAGGGAGCAATCCCACTTCTTAAGCTGAGCGAAGCGAACTCACATTTGCTGTAGACGAATGAATGTTTTGGCACTCAATGACGTGACAAAAACGCAGCTTAATCATTCCCACATAAATTAGTTAACACAACGACGACAGCGAACTTAATAATCACACATGCTGCGCAGTATTCGACTTAGTCTGCTGCTGTGAATGTGCTCGCTTCGCTCATTCATTTTTTAATTAAATTGTCTGACCTCGGTTTTCTCGACAATGGCTCGCTTTGTTTTTTTATCTGTCTACACGACAAGTGAGAACTTGCCACCGCTTTCCGGGTGGGCAAGAACAATCTGCTCGTTTCAAGAGTGGTCGCATTGCTCTGACTGTACCGAGAGAGCACTAGCTTCGCTCGCTAACGTCGTGAGTAAACGAGTTCTTGCCGCTGTCTCAAAAGAAGCGATCACAATTCAAACCTAATCTGCTTTACCGAGGAAGCAGATTAGGAACAAAGCACGTCACGGAGCAGTATATACTCGTAACTTGATGATTAGTCACCCTACTGTGGGCAGTACATACTTAACTTTACAGCCGAGTCACTACATCTTCCTATTCTTGGAACTATGGTGTATAATCTTAAGGTCTCTTTCAACACCGCTTCCAAATACACCAGCTTTGGTAGATCGTATTTAATTAAATCTCTGTCTGGATCATCTATAACTTGTTGAAGTCTGTAAAAATGATAATTTTTATAAATTAGCATGGTGGCTGCGGCTCGTCAGCCGCGTACACGCAAATTGCAAGTCTTGAGTCTACACAAAAAGGGTGTTGGAACATAGACGGTGCCGCCGGCCTAGAAAGACGTGGCGATATGATCTGGAAATGGTGGTTTAAGTTGACGCGGGACAAAAGCTCCTGGAAGGACTTGGGAGAGGCATTTGCTCAGCTTTGAGATATTATGGCCAACAAATAAATGCTGTTTTATGAAGTGTCACAAACATATCGCCGGGTTAAATGAACACATTTGGAAACTTTGCTATTAAAATGAAGTCCCTAATAGTAAAATTATGGCCGTCGCAAATGTAAGAGCATGTTCTTTAATTATTTATGTTTAAAACAATTACATATTAAACACATAAATTAACGTTATTTGTACAAAAAATAAAATTATATGGCATATAAGCAACATATATTATATGTTGCTTATATGCCATATAATTTTATTGTGTTGTTTTAAGTGTTTATTTTTTATCACCAGCTGCTGAATGGTCAGTTGAGAAAACTTATACGCAATCTGGATAGACGGATACATACTCTTTAAAAATTCTTGCTTGGACATCTGGATAAGATCCAATCAAAAGCAAGCAGAACGTCATAGCCATGGTTGATGAATCTTGAGCGGCAGCAAGAATAGTATCCAAATGTTCCCTTATCTCTTCATCTGTGAAGGATTTTTGTTCTGTGGCTTCCAACATTTGGTCTAAGAGCGATTTGTAACCTGAAATGTTTTTTTTTTACTATTTACTCTTTAGCTTTTTGTCAAAGTCTATCTTGTATGTTTTTGTCAGATCTATGTGACTAATATCATTGCTTCAAAATGTACTAATGTATCATCCTTAAAGTCTTGTCAAATGACGCGACATGTTATTTAAAACACATTTAAAGGTTTCTGTATTAGCATCATCAGCCTATATTGTTCCCACTACTGGGACACAGGCCTCCTCTCTATGAGAGGGAGTGGGCTGTAATCCACCACGCGGGCACAGTGTGGGTGATAGCAAAACGAGCAGTGAAACAGACCCGATTCATGAATCGATCTTCACCATTATTGCTCAATGATAACGTGAGACCTCATACAGCACGAAAAACCGTTTTAACTCTACAGGAACTGCAATTAGAAATCATTCGTCACCCTCCGTATTTGCCAGAACTTGCTCCAACGGACTAGATTGATTCGTGATATAGTTTTCTTCTCAGGAGGCAGTACAAAATACCTTCATACAGTTTGTCGAATCTAGATCACAGCTAGAGTTCTATCGCAAAGGCATAAATGACCTTCCTATTAGATGGCAGCAATGTGTTATTTAATTACAAATTTTATTTTATAAATTAATTATTAAATGTAATTATTTTGATTAAAGTTCTGTGTGGTGTCGGACGTAAAGAATAGCACCATCCCATATCTTTCCGTGGGTGTCGTAAGAGGCGACTAAGGAACTTATCAGAGAATGGGCAGCAGCGTTCTCTGTGCTTTTGTAGCAACCGTACTGCGATCGCCAACCCGCCTGCCAAGCGTGGCGATTATGGCAAAACCCCCCCTTCTTGGGGGAGGCCTATGTCCAGCAGTGGACGTCTTTCGGGCTGTGATGATGTTGATGATTTTGATTAAATAAATATTTTAAATTAAAAAAAAAACATACTTATTTCAATGTTTCAGTATAAAACGGCAATTTCATTTTTAACTCGAAATAAAACTAAAAATTCCAAAAAAAATGTTGCAAACCTTACCGTGTGATATATTACGCGTATTTATTAAAGTTCTCATTGTGACGGCTTTCAAATATTTTTACTATTTTAAAATACACAGTTTTGAAGTTATATTTGTTTTTCTTTAAATAACCCTTCCCCTCCCTCTTAATAATAGGACAGCAATCTGTTAACTAGTATTGCATAGATCTTTACCTGGTGTAGACTCCTTTATAGTGTTTGTCTCAGTGTTTTGTTTCAGTTCTGATTTACGTTTACTGATAATCTGAAAAAAAGAACACGTTTTAAGACAGTCTACGCAAACGGTAAATTGACGTAGAATTTGCTAAAGTATTATTTAAAAAAAATAGGTACCGTTCCTGTTATGCTTTTGATTTTTTTTATTTGTACATCTTGTAGCCTCTTCAAAGAACTCATATTAAAAATAAATGGAATATACAACCAAATATAACGTGTTTGGATCCCCAACAATTTGCAAAAAATATGAGTTGCATTTGCGTAGTTTTTAAGAGTCACCTCCTGATCATAGTCATTAGGTTTATCTCCGATTAATGTCTCTGTAAAGCAAAACACAGTGTTTTTAATTCTGAGTATTTAAGATAATACTGGATAATATTATACAATTAAGCACTGTCGCTATTTGTGCATTATGTAGCGTAAATATTTTTTGTGGGGATGTAGAATGTCTTCCGACATATTGAAGTATGTCGGCGCCTTTGCAAAAAAAGGCTTCATTATGATTCACGTTGCAAACTAAACTATGACCACAGACGAGAGAGAAGCGGTCTACAATTCTCTCTGGCGGAACGTCAAGTCGTTGCAGGTAGCCATATTGACTTGAGCATTTGTCAAGGAAGGAGGCACGTAACAAGACGTTGACGGATTGACGGATCGCCGGCGTCTGTTTTCTTAAATCTAATTAAATATGGTGCCACATATCATAAGTAATTCCGGTGCTGCGGGTAAAAAGTAAAAAACGTGGTAATTAGTGGACTTTGGTTGGCTTTATTGGTAAATATCAGTTTAACCATCGTGTTTTGGTCCTTAAAGGCTTTTAAGAAGTTGCTGATGGAAAAGCTTAGCAGGTTCGTGGTTTGTTCCATAGATAATAATAAAAAATAAAAAATTACTTACTGTACACGGTTCTAAGTACATTATATAACAAGTATGGTATGACATCAAATGGTCCTTTTCCTGCCTCATGAGCTAGTTCAGACACAAGACGTTTTGCTTGTACGCTGTTTTCTTGCACAAATGTGTTCAGTATTTGCTGATTGAAAGCTGGATTTAGTAGCTTACGGTGAAGCTTCCATAACGTCGCTAGAAACATCAACATAACCAGTGTTATTAGCTACCTACTAAATAGGCTTTGGACCTTTATAAAACGTAAAAGGACCATAGTTAATTCGTTCACAATCGTGAAATTCTACATACCAGGTATTAACCTGAGAGTGCCAAACTGACGGAACAATTTTTTTCATACATTTTACTTTAATTAATACTAGTTGTCCGGCGCAACTTCATTTGCGTCACATTTTTCCAGTTTTCGCAACATTTTTCATTGCTGCTCCACTCCTATTGGTCGTAGCGTGATGATATATAGCCTATAGCCTTCCTCGATAAATGGGATATCTAACACTGAAATAATTTTTCAAATCGGACCAGTAGTTTCGGAGCCTATTCAATGCAAACAAACAAACAAAGAATCAAATCTTTCCTCTTTATAATATTAGTTTAAATCAAATAACGATAACGACATTCAGACAACTGATTAAATCAAGGAAATAATGAAAAGGAAAAAAAAAAACTTAAATACACAAAACCGGATCTAGTTTAGCAAAACATTAATGGAAAATGTGAGGTTAGTTTATCAAATACTGGAAACGCTAATTGAATGAAAGCACCGACCATACCAAAAACCCCCCAAAATGTCAATGTCAACACTTGCGACACTTGGCGGAGGCCTATGTCCAGCAGTGGACGCCTTTTGGGCTGAAATGATGATGATGTAATGACCGACCATACCAACGATACCAAGTCATGGTGCGGTGACACTAAGGTTAGTATGGAACTTGTCAACGTTGATAGATAAGAAGTGGAGAGTGGTGATGCCTTTCTATAAAGGCGGCACCACTGTCAAAATTTTGCCTTATAAATGAAAATGTAACTGGATTTTTGTGATGTAGTGTTTTTGGGTTTTGAAGTCACAAAACTTATGTCAGTATATTTTCTGTTGGCCTTGGGAGGACATCTAATATGAGCCTGTAGGGGTCGGCGTCAAACAATTCCCTATGCCTCCACACAAACAAGCTTATTTCAAAAATATTAAGGAATGAGTAAATAAAGGAATTAATAACTGCCACAACGCGTTCTGAGCCTTTTCAAGGGATAGTATAGAAATTGTGGACTTTTATGAAGTAGGTAGTCCAGTGTTGAAAATAAATTAAATTTTGACAGTGGTGACGCCTTTATAGAAAGGCATCACCACTCTCCACTTCTTATCTATCAACTTTGACAAGTTCCATACTAACCTTAGTGTCGTGAATGTTTGAAAAATTCTCAGAACTCGTTGTGGCATAGTTTCTTTGCCAGACCGCGTTGTGTGTGATTTCGCATCGTGGTTGTTTTAAAATCCCGCACCATGACTTGGTCTCGTTGGTATGGTCGGTGCTTTCATTAATTTACCGTTTCCAGTATTTGATATACTAACCTCACATTTTCCATTAATGTTTTGTTGCTATGATTTTGCATAATCAAAAAACTACACTAGGTGTAACATACCATCTGCTGTGATCAGTCCTCTCTCATATAACTCTTTTCCAAATTTGTAAAAATATGGTTTATCAAAGCAAGTATTGGCAACTGTTTGACAGTCTTCTATGTCTGTTATCACTGCAAATCAGAGTAAGACACCGTTCACTCTTGTTAAATTAAGTTATGAGGAATTAAATTTTTGTTGTTAAATTTCATTCGCTTACCATATATAGGAAGCAGGCCAAACCGTATCTGAATGACTCCACCATTATCTAAACAGAAGTGATATACCTTCTTTTCCGTTTGCCATAGTTCTGGAAACGGACGACATTCATTAAAAACAAATGACGATAAAATAAAATGTATTTTGCTCTGTAATAACTATTACAGAGCGCACACTCAAATAACTAAAATTGCTGAAGTTTGCATCACAAGTTTTTGTAAATTAACCATTATTGCATTTTATTTATTTAATTAAGGAAAAACAAACATTTTACAATTGCATATATTTATATTTTATTATTATTCCATTGTTTTATGTCAGGTTTCATCTACAAGGTGTTGTTTTGCATCCTCGTCAAATTTAAGGAGGTAACTATGCTAATGATTCTCGTCCCGAATCAATAAAAAAATGGGTAGGTATTTTTTTTGTTATTTACGGAAATCGGTAAGTGTGAATCACCCGTGTTTTAAATTCATTTAACCCGTCTAATTCTCGCTCTATAACCGCGCTTCCACAAATACAAACAATCTCAAAAGTTTATTCGATAATTTCTTATTCCCTAAGCCACTTTAGGGGGGTTATTCTGAAATACTGACAAACATAAACAACCAAAAAAATTAGCGTTTATTAATAACTAGTTGTACCGCGCAACTTCGTCTGCGTCACATTTTACCCGTTTTCGCAGCATTTTTCATTGCTGCTCCGTTCTTATTGGTCTTAGCGTCATGAAATATAGCTTATAGCCTTCCTTGATAAATTGAATATCTAACACTGAAAGAATTTTTCAAATCGGACCAGTAGTTCCTGAGATTAGTGCGTTATAGTAAACAAACAATCTCTTCAGCTCTATTATATTAGTATATATTAGTAATTAGTATATATAGTTTATAGATATAATAAGTAAAGTAATATAGATTAACTAGGTACCGTAACTTTAATTGATTATTTAAAGTCTTTTGCGACAACCTCCTTAATTTTGTCGGGGATGCAAAACTGGGACACATGGATTTTTTAATGATTCTATCGTTGGTCTAGTGTGTCAGAAGCGCAACTGCTGAGCATCCGAGGTCATGGACATGGTGTTATTGGATTTTTCCATTAGGAATTTCGCAATAGCAGCCTCGGAGCCTGTATTTGAGCCCGATTAACCTCTCCGGCCGGTCTAGGCAATAGGCTCGCTCTCTATTACATGGGAATTAAAACATAACTGGCGAAATGTATTTGTACTATTAGCTGCACCTCTGCCTAACCGTTTGGGTATTATGGGCGTGATGTTATGTTATGTTAAAGTTCTCTCAGAAGTTAGTTCTCAATTTAGAAATTGCGACGACAAAAAAAATGCGTTATAAGATAACAATTCATACACTTATGGTAGTCGAATTTGACGACTGACTTATACCTTTCATCATAATGACTTACCTTTAGCACTTAGCAGCAGATGCGCGTGTCCTATAACGGGCAATGCACCAGGGTACATTGGAGGCGAGCCATGACGCGGTTTCACGGACCACCATAATGCAAACACCGCGCTCAATATTACAATTCCCACTAGTAGAAACATTAGGAATTGAACCTTGAATGCGAGTTTAAAATGATGCAAAATTATTTTATGTAACGTTTCAAATAGATTTGATTAAAAGCATTTTGTAGGGTTCCCGTGTAACTGGAAGATTACTCTCATGTTCGTAAGATCATCATCATTCACAAAGGAATAAGAATGGGAAGAATGGGATGGGATAAGAATGTTGTAAAAATGTAAGGTATAATAAGCAAAATTAGTATATTTAACCCTTTTTCTTTAGGATGGGAAATCATCAAATGACTTCTTCTTCTTCTCGAAGGGAGTGTCAGACTTGACTGACTAAAACCCATCCATGTTCCTTCTTAGACCTTTGCGTTCCAGGGGCACGGTATCTCTTTCGAACAACCCGCAGCCCTGGCAGGCATCGGCCCTCTCGGACCCCTTCCGATTTGCTGACATCTCCTTGAGGCGCGCGTGGAACACGAACGCGCCGTCGGCACGGTCTGTCGTCATAAGACGGACGGACGGTGAGCTAGCCCATTACTCAACATCCACAGGCCCGCGCCTACGGTGGCCGGGGGCCACTGGTTGCCCCCCGACGCCCGGGGCGTCTCTCATGGCGGCTGGGACGTGAGGTTCTCTCCCTTTCACGTTCCGCCACCTCCTTCGCTAGCATGACTGCTTCGCAGAAAGAGGCGACGGCTTCCCATTCCCTCTCGCTCCTGACCATGGATTGAACCAGGGCTGGACGCGATAGGTCACCGCCGCCAATCGCCGCTACGAGGACACGGCGGTGCTCAGCCCAAGCAGGGCAGAGCTCCACAGTGTGCTCCACCGTGTCCTCCGGCCGATCCTCGCAGTGGTAACACCCGGGCGATTCCTCCCGCCCGATTTGGTGCAGGAACCTCCCGAAACAACCGTGTCCGATGAGGACCTGCGTCAGGCGGAAGGTGAGGGCGCCGTGGCGCCTCTCGAGCCACTCCTCAAAGAGGGGACTTATCGCCACTATTGTGGCGTGCCCTGCACGGGGTTGCGACAGTCGCTCTCTCCATGTCGCCATGAGATCGCGCCGGAGGTCTGTCCGCTGAGCGACAATTTGCCGCGGCAGCGGATTTTCCCCCCGGCGTAGTGCCTCCGCGCGCCATTCGTGCAGGCACGCGAGGACTATCGCCTCCAGATCCCATGGCGGCAATCCGGCCAAGAGGCTCGCCGCCTCGCCGGAGATCGTGCGGTACCCCTGGATCAGCCTTACGGCTACCACCTTCTGGGGCGCGTTCAGGTAATGGGCGGCTCGCCGCCTCAGAGAACGCGCCCACACCCCCGTAAAGGGCCATGGACCGCACGACCCCCGCGTAGATCCTGCGGCAGGAGGCGTTTGGACCTCCCAGGTTGGGCAAGAGCCGCTTGAACGCAGCACCTGCCCGTTCCAGTTTGGGGGCCAAACGTCGGAAGTGCTCCACGAAGTTCCACCGGCTGTCGAGGACCAGCCCTAGGTACTTCAGCGTCGACTCGACGCCGATGGGAACCCCTCCTACCGTCAGTATGGATCCCGACGGTGGCGCATTCCGAGGCATTTAACCCTCCTGCTGCCCGGGGTGTGCTAGTGAGTGGTTATGGAATATGCTAAAGCTTGTGTGGTTAAATATATTAGAAAATTTACTTATCTACTCTTACCTTAGAAGATGCAAAGAGGTTTCTAATTACCATAAATCGGAGTAGGTAGAT
This sequence comes from Cerastis rubricosa, assembly GCA_949152445.1. Taxonomy (NCBI): domain Eukaryota; kingdom Metazoa; phylum Arthropoda; class Insecta; order Lepidoptera; family Noctuidae; genus Cerastis; species Cerastis rubricosa. Next base: position 2,933,938 of record OX424529.1, read on the forward strand.
TGAATTGAGGTGATTGATCCGAAACGTTTATATTAATATGGACATTCCTCCGGAACTGGTTGATTTGATTGAAAATTAAGTGCAACAATTTATACAAAGTTGTGGCCATAAAAAGCTATAAATAAAAAAAATATTAATGCTTCGAATTGAGTAGTAATAATAACACTACCAACATTAACAATATTTAATTGAATCCGGAAATACCGGAATTACTTTCCGGAAAAATGGCTTATCCATGTTATTCTTTCTGTGTGCATTTACGATACAAGTACCAAATCAATCTACCTACTTCGATCTATGCTAATTACTGAACAAATCACCACTGACAATAGATCCCTGACTGTTTGCCTGGACCTTAAACAAGCTTTTGACCACGTATATATCCATGTCCTTGTGAGTAAACTGTGAAAATTAGGTTTAAAAGAAACTCCGCTGAAGTTCCTCCAAAATGATTTCTCGACTATGATGTAAACAGTTAAGGTAGGAGAAATGATCATTGCAGATGCAGACTTCATATACGGCATTCCTCAGGGAAGCGTGTTAGGCCCTACACTTTCCTAATATGTTAAAATGATCTCTGCAACAGGCATATTTGCATAATTATCAACCATCCAAAAGTTTTCTCTTATACTGATGACATTTTCTCTGGTAATTCCTTGTAAGCATTGAGAAACTCAAAGCTGGGATGGGTACAACACAACAAGGCAATGGCTAAATAATAACCTACTCACTATAAGTACACCCAAAACCAACATCATTATGATTTAGCATTAATCTTCTTCGTCTTCGTTGTGTCGACAATTCTCATGGTTTATGTATTTAATAAAATTTGATTTAAATAAATAAATAAAGCTCGAATAATTTTCTCATTGACAGCCTTGCTATTAATATTTGAAATTTTTCAAAGCCTTTTCGAAACTTAAATCTACTTTTGATTAAAATCAGGGTGATTTATTTTTGAAAAAAGTTAGTCAATATACTTACTTAACTACCTTCAAGGAGCTAAAATGCAACACATACCGCAATTAACATGGCCACCTACTGGGCTCAAGAAGTTTAAGCCGTTCCATCGATTCATAAGAAGCAGAAGAACTTGAATGCTGTGTGAAGTTTTATTATAGGAGCGATCTCTAAGGCTCCATGAATATGTGATATCAAATTAAGTGTTGGTTATAAGATGTAAATATTATAAATAAATAATCTACTCGCTCCTTTGTTACTGCGGAACCCACTGTGATTAAATTACTATGTTGGTTATTTTATTTTCCTTTCATTAACCATTCTGGGTAAAAACGTGAGAAAATACGGGGCAATAGAATTAACTGCCCTCTGAACACAATAGTACATTGTATTATATATTATGGTGAGATTGCAAGATATGTATTGCAAATATATTTGGTGAAATTGCAAGCCAGACATGGATAGACAATTTTGCGCACAATTATAAGTCGTGTGAAGGCGAAGTAAAAGAGTTTTCCCTATCAGATCACACAGCGCAGTTGCTTTAATGCCTCGAAAAAACTATAATACAGAGAACATAGCTAAGTTTAAAGACAGTTTAAAAACATATTATTTTTCGGAGACCCGAAGATAGTTTGGGAAAAGGCTAGGCAAATGATGTAATAGAGGGCGATCCTATTGCCATCAACCGGGCACAAACCCAGACTCCGTGGCTGCTATTGAGAAATTCCTGATTGAAAAACCCAATAACGCTTTGCCCGACCCGGGAATCACAGCCGGGACCTCGTGCTCACCAGTCGCGCCTGACTACTAAACCAACGGGCAGTCACCAAAACCAAGCGTATTCTAATTACTCCAAAACTATCAATTCCTTCCATCAATAACTTACAAGAACTAACAACCTACTCCAAACCCAAAATTATTCCCATTAATTCCCAACTTTAAAATTACTTTCTCCCTTTAAAATTACTGTGAGAAAACCCACGTTTTGAAGCAAGAACATCGGTGCTATCAATCATCTCGGATTGAAGTCCCAAAACTTAGAAACTGAGTTTCCTCCGACTTACAGATCGATGGGAAATTGGCAACTGGAAACTTTGAGAGACGGGAACCCGTTTATTGTCCAACGGATTTAATACCTTAATAGATGAGTAGAAACTTTTTGGATTTCGGAAGTGATGTAATTGGATGTCGTTTTACGGAAAGACTTTATTTTCTTCTTTTTTTTGGTTCTGTTTTAGATCTGTCTAATATAATCCGATTAGGTCATTATGACCAATTCGTATCCAATTTCTGTAATCCATTTGCGATGAAATCTTTTCCACTTCAGTATTTCGGCTGATAATACAAAATAGGATTCAGTATAATGGCGATGAGTGGGTGTGTTATTTAATAAAGATTTTTTATTCTGCCGGTTACGTTCTGAGCAACGGTTTTACGTCTAAGTAGAGTTAGGTTAGGTTAAGTTTAGTAATGAATGACCGTTCAAAATTTTGTTATTATATTGTATGGGGCTATGGAACCCTGTGTATAAAACAGGGTTCCATAACCCCAAACAATATAATAACAAAATTTTGAACGGTCATTCATTACTAAACTTCCACTCAACCGCAAAACTAAATTTGTTTTTCAAAGTATGTTAATGAAAAACAAAGTTACTGCTGCAGTTTGATCAAAAAGTCCCATATTTCAAAAATTAAACATCATATCTTATTGAAACTAATTTTCTTTGATAGTTTTTTTTTACGTTCTACAATTCTAAATATTTTCAGAATTTTTCTCCTCTTACTTTAGAAATAAGAGGGGGAGACACACATTTTACCACTTTGGAAGTGTCTCTCGCGCAAACTATTCAGTTTAGAAAGAAATGATATTAGAAACCTCAATATCATTTTTGAAGACCTATCCATGGATATCACACACGTATGCGTTTGATGCAAAAAAAATTAAGTTTCAGTTCTAAGTATGGGGAACCCCCAAAATTTATTGTTATTTTTTCTATTTTTGTGTGAAAATCTTAATGCGGTTCTCACAATACATCTACTTACCAAGTTTCAACAGTAGTATAGTTTCGGAAAAAAGTGGCTGTAACGGACGGACAGACAGACAGACATGACGAATCCATAAGGGTTCCGTTTGTTACCATTTGGCTACGGAACCCTAAAACCTAAAAACTTACACTACTTGCAGACGTTATAGGTAGTCAGTGGCCCGAAAATGTGGCTACCAGTCTTACCAAGAGTATTGTGTTAACCAGTACTAACTGGGTTGTAGAGGTCAGATAGGCCGTCGTTTCATGTAAATGAAAATGAAAAATATTTTTATTTTTTACAAAAAGCTTCTTATACAATGAATTGTGTTGGGAGCCTCCTTTTAGAGAAACAATGCCTGTGTTAGGAAACTCTGTCTTCCGTATCTTAGATTTAGTGTTACAATTAAATATCTTGTTATCTATTAATGTACTGGGATTCAGCTGCATCGGTTAGCTTGGAAACCAATCCCAAGTTCGTTTCCTAGTTGAGAATAGCCTAGGAAAATGATGAAGAACATAAACGAACTTAGTTTTTGTTTTATCTATATTTATATTTTTACAAAAAAAATATTGTTCCCTACATTTGTGTCGCCTATGTAGGAAACAGCAGTTTTTTTCGCAATTTTCGGATTCGCCGTTCAAAGGGTTCGGATAAGAGACCTAGATAACACAAACAGTAGGTACAGTCTACCTACCTATATACAACTTTCCATATTCCTACGTATTCAGTTCCACCAACCTCCCGACATTACTATGCAGTCCTATGAGTTACAGCGTCCGCACCAAGTCCTGACGTACTCAATGTACCGAAAATAATAAATTAACATCTACTACGTTTATCTTAATGTGCCTATTTCCTTGCCAACTTGTAGACTACGTGGCGAGGGTACAATTTAGATGTTGTACATGGTTTTAAAGTGTGATTTATGTAGCTTGAACTAATGGTTTTGTTTTGAGTTAGGTAGAGGGAGAATGAGGGAAGGTTTTAGTTTCTTTGTTTATGTAATCTGAAATAATAAAACCTTTTTTTCCTTTCGATGATTCATTAATAACAGTATCTGGGGGACCAAGCTCTGCTCAGCTGAAAATAGAGCAAATGAATTTTCCCAGATAAGAGACCAATCTAGATCGATTTTTCGCCCTCATCATCATCATCATCAACCTATAATGTTCCCACTGCTGGGACACAGGCCTCTTCTCTATGAGAGGGAGTGGGCTGTTATCCACCACGCGGTCCCAGTGCGGGTTGGTAGATGTCACATGTCTTCGAATTTTTAGTTCTAGGACATGCCGGTTTCATCACGATGTTTCCCATTACCGTTTTTTGAGGGCAGCGGTGATTAAATAAATTACACAAAGTAATGCGCATGCCTGGGTTCGAACCCACGTCTTACTGCTCGTAAGTCGGGGCTGCAACCACTGGGCTACCGCTGCTCTTTCGCCCTCGTATACCCTCATATTGCAACTTTCAGCGAAATCTTTATTGAGAACGTGATTAAAATATTTGCTATGTAAAAATATTGCTCATTAGTATATGATTGAGTAGTTACATTTCTTCTATATTTCAAAGATATTTGTGTTAAGAAATTCTCGAGTTTTAGTGAGACTAAAAACATTTTATTTTTATATATGTAGATAGATTTCTTTGTGGGGGTTTTCAGAATGTTGTACTGAGCACGTGGTAAGCGTTTTTACATCGGTGTCCCTATCGCCGCGTATGTCTTTCCGCAACATTTTCTTTACGTATCAGAAAACCCTGTGAACACTTGGTCCGACTCCTTTGTCCGATCAATCGGACCACGCGAACTTTTTTTTCCTCTTGGTCCGATTAAGGAGTCGGACGACGCGGTCTATCGTTATTTTAGAACACTTGGTCCGATCGATCGGACCACGCGAACTTTTTTTTCTCTTGGTACGATTAAAGAGTCGGACCACGAAATCTATCATTATTTTAGAACACTTGGTCCGATTAATCGGACAACGCGAACTTTTTTTTTCTGTTAATTCGAATACGAAGTCGGATTATGAGGTATATCGTTTAGAACATTTATTATAATTGTTCGAGCGATCAAAAGACGTGAACTTCTTATGAGATTTTATTTAACTTGCCGTGTTAGTTTGTTTGGTAGTCTAAATTGGTGACAATACAATTTAATGCCAGACATTACTTCATCCTTCAGCCACGATCGTTTCCTCAAGAGGGAACTCCTCAACGGTTAATATAATAGAAACGAAAATTTGTATTCGCATTCTGTTTTGATAGATAAAGATGATTTTAATCATGATTTCGGGATCTACTTTTCACGAGGGAACTCAGTAAAAATAAAAAAAATGGCAGTATAGGGAATATTCCGTGAAACAAACTCTAGAGGACGTTACTGGACCATTACGTGATTTTGATTTTCAATTGACATGCGTTTGCGTAGGAGGAATAATTATTATTTCTTCGTCCGACATATTCTTTTTTTCCTGTTTTATCTTTTCTAAAAATCAAAAAAATCAATGAAGCAACGCGTACCAAATTTTTAGGTGTAATAATAGATAAAGACATTAACTGGAAAGAGCACATAGACAATGTTAGCACTAAAATTAATAAAGGAGATGTTTGATTTTGGGCTACCACTAAGTACACTACATAGATAAATAGGAAAAAAATATAGGAATATCATAAAAATACTAAAAAAATCATTTGAAGAAGGGTATAGTCGTACAATAATTATCATTTGAAAAAAAATTTACTACGATAAATCTATTTTTAGGGCAGCTATGACAGTTGTTTGACGTTAAACGACTTTGACAGTTTTAAGAAGTGCCGTCTTTGAGTCTTTCTTTGCATTGAGTTTGGATTGAACTTGTTGTTTTGTTCAACTAAACCAAACAAAACAAACCAAAACCCGAGATTTTCTAAATTCCTGTTGTTTTGTTTACTAAAGCAGTTATGACATTGATATTTGATTGACGTGTATCGTAATACACGTCAATCAAATGTCATTGTCAAAATGACATTTTTCGCCTGCTGATCACGTGCTGATCTGATCCACCATGTTTAATTTTGATGTTGTGTTGCTCTCTTTGACCAAGTTAATTTGAATGTACATTATAACGAAGTGAAATTAAAGAAAATTGATAATAAAAAACGGTTACTGTATTATTTAGCAATATTTACATATAGTGTACATAGTGCTAGCCCAGGCTCCATACATTTCTGGAACATCTCCTTTGTCTATGCATTAAAACAAGTAACAAAAATAACTAATATAAAAACTGCTGTAATGTCATACCACGCGTACGTTGAATCGTTGTTACGGTATGGACTAATAATGTGGGGTAACAGCACTGACTTCCAAAGAGCATTCATCGCTCAAAAAAAGTGCATGAGAGCAATTTGTGGACTTAAGCCCGACGACTCATGTCGACCAATATTTAAAAAACTTGGTTTGTTACCGTTACCGTCGCTTTACATTTACGAAATATGTGTGTTTGTTATGAAAAATAAGCAACTATTTAAGACTGCAAATGATGTCAACCCTCGGAATCGACGAGATCCATATAAACTTGTGTTAAATGATTTGCCTAGACTGTCTAAATACAATAGTAACTGCTTAGCAATGTGTGTGTGCATTTATAATAAAATACCAAGGCATTTCAAAGCTTTAAATACAAAATTATTTAAAATTAAATTTCATAAGGTGTTTTTATAGTTTAAAAGAATTTATAGATAAAAAATGCTGATGTTTTTTTTTTTTTTTAAAAACACTTTGTTGATTAAAATTTTGCATGCTATGTTTTATCCTAGCTAAACATGCTTGTGCCTCAATTTGTATTTAACATCCTTGTATACCATGTTTTACGCAAATAAATATTCTATTCTATTCTATTCAACACACTGTGTCTACATTTCTTATTCAACTTTCCATTCGTAGGTCTGCTGGAAGAAATTCTTTTTTGAAATAAGCAGTACCTTTGTGCTCTTCTATCTTAATGTGTTGTCCTGTTAAGTGTTTTGTGTACATAAATAAATAAATAAATATTTTCACTTGATGTAAAAATTGTGCATTGACATCAGTCAGACTTATCAGAAATATTCGTTTTCTAAGAAGGCTAGCTTTTTTATTATTATTTTATTTTTTATTAATAAAACGGTTTTAAAATTGATTGGACTAGAAGGAATCATAATTCCTCTTTGTCCGATGAATCGGACCAAAAGGAAAAAAATAATGCGTTGTCCGATCGATCGAACTATTAGAACTTGTGATTCCACTTGGTCCGATTAATCGGACGAAAAGGAAAAAATAGTTCGTGTGGTCCGATTGATCGGACTGAGCAGTCGGACCAAGTGTTCACAGGGTCAGAAAAGGGAAACTTTTTAAGGTTTTCAATGAATGTGTTAAATATTTTAGAATGTTCTTTCTGACTGCAAATATTGTGATTGTATTGTACGTCTCATAATTTTCATAGTAATTTCAGTCAGCAAAGAAATGTGAACTTTTAGTTTACTAAGAACAAGAATACGCACACGTTACAAACATCAATTTTCCACGAACACCACAATACGAGAACAGCCCTAATTAACTTGAAACAGAGCAGCGACCTCTGAAACACTTCAATCTTTAGTTAGTAACGTTTAAGCCATCCTAGAGTTTCAACGTCAAATAAATATATGTAATAAACCCTTTTTATTTCACCGTAAATGAGTTCCGGAGCCTGCCTCGCTGACGGGGGATTAAGAACCCTACCACAGGTTTTAGATGGAATATCGTCTGGGACGTGATTGGTTGTACTTTTTTGTTCGTCTTGGATTGCCTTTCAAGGTCTTGTTTGGTAAGGATGATGATTTTGCACGATGCTACTGTGATCTTCGACAGAAGAAGTAAAGTTTTACGTTTCTTATTGTTCCTGTTTATGATGTTATTGTCGGGGGTGTTACTCCTAACATTAGCCTATGAAAAACAATAGACCTCTGTAAATGACTCACTAAAGTTAGTTGGACACATCCATTATTGTTTATTTATTTAATTTCACAATATTGCAGCTAGCAAACCAATATCTAAAATTCGTAAAAATACAAAATATATATAGGTATTTACAATTTTTGGTTTTTGTTTATAATCATTCAATGTTTTCACTACCGTCAACTTAAACAGGCCCCTAAATAGATATTGTAGTAGTTTAGTTGTAGTTTCACATTCAATTTTAGTAAGAAACTCGTATGCCTTAAAATCTATCGATCTAACAGTTTGTTTACGTAAACTTCGAAACGTAAATCTCATCAAATTCGACAATTCAGTGACTTTCACCCTTAGTAGCGTCCCATAAAAACTGCAACGTTGCTTGATGGGCTGAATCTTTTTGCTTCCATCGTAAAGGTGATTTAGCGCAGAAATTAATAAGAAACCGCCTTTGAGATTGATTAGGAGTGAAAATTAAAGTTCTTGTTATGATTTGACAGTTTTTGTCAGTACTTGTAACGTTATAGGCGGAGTCGAAGTGTGTAGATGTTTGTCTGATGGGTGTAAAACACTGTAATGATGATTGCGGGCTGTAATACCTTGTTAATGTAAAGAGAAAGTGAATCAGGATTTGCAAAAACATGTAATGATATCATTATCACCTAACATAGATTTCTTAAAGCATGCCACAAACGAGAATTAGGAACTATAGATCCCCAATCATTGGGGATATTTGCGCTATTTTAGACACCCAGTTATCTTTGTAACAGCATGTTTGAATGTGAACAATTTCGCGATTACTTTTCTATCAGTATTGTATACCTTGGCCTACATCAGATATTCAGATATCAGAGAACTCCAAATAAAAAAAAGAGAACGCTAATAGTACAAAAAAAGGCTACTTACGTAAATCTACTAGCATACCGCGTAAACATTGTCGTCTGTCCGTCAGTCTGCCGTCTACACCGTACCATACCATGACCGTGCTATGAACATATCGGGCAAAAAGTTCACTGTACTGAAAAGTACAGATCTATGCTCACTAAACCGTTCTGTCACCGACCAATTGTTTATGCTCCTTGCGTGGTAAGCGGCGGTATCGGTCGGTGATGGAACGGTCTTTTGGGCATAGTCTCATACTTTTCAATACAGAGAATATAAGGTTTTAATCACGTATGATGACGGTTCTAAACCTGTTATAAACGGGTAGTGGACATTAGTCCGTGTAATGTTTTTTTCTATGCCTGATACGTTCATAGCACGATCATGGTATGGTACGGTCTAGTGGGCAGACTTTTTTCAGGTTAAAAGGTAGGTTAGGTTAGTTACTCATTTTTATTACCACTTCAAGAAAGATTTTCCGAACACTACAAATAATTACTACTACTAACTGTTAGCCTGCGTCATCCCACTGCTGGGCAAAGGCCTCTCCCCATGACTTCCAATTGTCTCGATCCAGGGCCAATGTGGACCACTAGTCGTTGGTCATGTCTAGCTCGTGCCGCCACCTTTTACAAGGTTTACCGGGCGTCGCGGTCCGCGACGCCTTCTGGCTGTGCAGGGCTCCAGAAAGTGCTTATTTAGGCCCACAGATCATAGGATATGTGGCAGACGTGGCCAATCCAGTCCCACTTCAGCAATTCACAAACAATTACAAAGACATAAACCGAAAGTTACAAAAACGCGTTCGAAACACTTAACCTGCTTCGAAATAAAGAATTTACCACAATAGAGAGAATATCCACAATAATTTATTACTCTCCTCCTTTACCGAGGGCTTTGATATAAGTGCCTTTGTTTTCGCATGTACTTTCATTTCCAATCTATGGTTTTTCCTTTGATTTTGTTTGTAAGTACGTATTTGTTTTGTTTCTTTTGTGGTTCGGTCAGATTTGGGTATTTACAATTTTAAATAGGTGAATGTCTGTGTTTGAAGTGGTCAGTAGGCCAATTCAGATAATTAAATTTATATTGATTTCTCAGTTCAAAGCTAAGTTCAAACAAAAAAGTTCAAAAGTTCAGATAAGGGTAGAGGAAGACCAAAGAAATGATGGATGGACTGTGTAAAGGATGATATGGCAAGATAGGAGGTATCTCATGAGATGTCAAGTAATAGAGAAGTATGGAAAAGAAGACATGCTGCGCCGACCCCAAATGAACTGGGATAAGGGCAAGAGAATGGTGAGTTCAAAGCACAAGATAAATTTGAAAAGAAGTCGTTTATCTTGGTATGGACATGTAATGAGGAGGGATGAAACGAATGCGACTAAAAGAGTGATGGGTATGAATGTTGATAGATGGAGAGGGAGAGGCAGGCCAAAAAGTAGAAGAAGGATAGTGTGACAAATGATATGAAAAAAAAAAGAGTAAATGGTGCCTTGACTTGAAAATGGAAGAGGAAAACGTGTTGCGCCGACCCCATGTAGAATGGGACAAGGAACAGGAAGATGACAATGAGTTCAAAGTAGTAGACAGTATGCGTTAAAGTTCAGTGAAACCGGTAAGGACGAGTTCAGGACCAGTTGCGGACACTGATAGATACTTCAGTTCAGTATCAGTGTCTGTTGTCTAGAACTGTGTCCGAACCGGTTTCATCATCTCATCCTCTTTCTGCCCTTGTCCCTATTTATTTGGGGTCAGCACAATACTTATTTTTTCAATTCTCCCTTGTCATTCGTCACGCTTCATTTACTTATTTTTAAATGGCAAAGTGTAATATTAATATTTTTATAGTTTTTGCAATTTATAATTACAATTTAATTCAAGTTTATAATTTATTGTTTGAATTTAATTTTTATAGTTTTCGTGAGAATTTAAAATGTTTTTAGCTCTGTTTTTTCGTAATAACTTTTCCTACCTATTATATATTTCATATATTTGTATGCCACGAAGGCCGAACATGATGGATCTTTTTTGTTTATGAACAACCTTCATGCCTTGTATGTATAGTCATGTTTTCACAAATAAATGTCTTGTCTTGTCTTCATACCATTTCTCACACAATCCATCCATCCTTTGGTCTTTCTCTCTCTCTCCACCTATCAATATTTATATTCATTACTCTAATAGGCTCAGGCGCAAAATGTCGCCTTCGCAAAATGTCTCTTTCGCAAAATGACTACTTTTAGTAAAGTATCTCTTTCTCATAATGTCGCTTTCGCAGAATGACTCTTTCGCAAAATGTCGCTTTCTCAAAATGCCTCTTTCGCAAAATGTCGCTTTCGCAAAATGTCGTGATTGTAACTTAGACAAAAATTTTGCGGTTAGTGGGTCGTCTTAGGGGCGGATTTGTAGGAGTTGGATTTTATGCTTAGGGGCACTATGACAAGCAAAGAAAACAAAAAAAAACAGAAATGTGAAAAAAAATGCAGTTTCGGGTTAACCTTGACCATAGAATCATTTAGGTTCTGAGAAGTATGGACCCAAGACGCACCTTTTCCGAATTATAAGCCTCCGAATTTTTTTTTATTTTTATAAAGCGATCTATATTTCCAAAATAGTAGGTCAGATGATTTATTTTTTCTGGAAAGAAATTGTTGCTCTAGTAGAAATCCATGAGGTGGTGTAAAAGAAACTGAGAAATATTAAGAAAAAAAAAATAAAAAATATTATAAGTGTCGGCCGATCTTTCGTATCGATAGTCACTTGTTTTACATTCCTCCTGATTACATGTTCCGTTAAATAGAAAATTTTACCTTATACAAAAATGAGTAGAGATGACATTACAAAGATTTCAAAGTTACATTTTAAAGGTCATCAGCTGGCCTATCATGACGTCTTAAAGCAGTATTGTTTTACTCTTATTCCAGTGTCGGAAAGAGACGGAGCTATACAGGTCGTCTAGCTCCATATCTTTCCCACTCTGGAATAAGAATGATTATGAAGAATTATAATGTTTTAAGATGTCAAATAGTAACCACCCAGTTCATGACACACTCATTGATGACATTTTGCAGGTTACTGATAAAATGTTAAAAGAGTAGCCTCGTCTTGTATTGCCGTCATCGTTCTGTGTCGATCGCTCTTTCCAAAATGATCGATGAGCAAAGATTTGAAGAACATCTCATTTGAACCATTCTCCACGTACGCGTACGGACAAACCATTGATTGTTTTTAATAAGCGTGACTTCTCTGGTGAAGTTTTATTTGGACATTTGAGGGTAACATTTTTGGGGTTCCGTAGCTTTTGGCAAACTAGAACGTTCAGATCATCAGCATCATCATTTCAGCCGAAAGACGTCCACTGGTGGACATAGGCCTCCCCCAAGTGTCGCCACATTGACCGGTCCCGTGCGATTCGCATCCAGCGGATCCCCGAAACCTTCACCAGGTCATCGGTCCACCTAGTTGGAGGCCTTCCAACGCATCGTCTCTCGGTTCGCAGAACGTTCAGATAGACATATTGTAACATCATAAAATCACAACTGTAATCCCCGAAGGCTTAGGCAGAGGTGTTCCTAATATGACACCCACATTTCGCCAATTATGTTTAAGTCCTATGCCATGCAATAGGGGGCAAGCATATTGCCATCAACGTAAGTGGCAGTGGGCAGGGCACATTGCTCGCAGAACAGATGGCCGATGGGGCCGAAAAGTTCTGGAATTGCGACCGCGAACCGGAAGACGATGCGTTGGAAGGCCTCCCACTAGGTGGACCGATGACCTGGTGAAGGTTGCGGGGATCCGCTGGATGCGAGGCGCACAGGACCAGTCAATGTGGCGTCACTTGGGGGAGGCCTATGTCCAGCAGTGGACGTCTTTCGGCAGAAATGATGATGATGATATTGCCATCAACCGGGCACAAAATCACAGACTCCGTGGCTGTTACAGAGAAATTCCTGATGGAAAAACCCAATAACAATTTGCGCTACCCAGGAATTGAACCCAGGACCTAATGTTCAGTAGTCTCGATTGCGAAAATTAGACCAACGAGACAATACGGACATGTAATTTTAAGAATTCCGACATATTTGTCCGGATGGATGACTCACTATGAATGTTGCCGAATGACATCTCAAACTAATTGATACGAGCGACCAAACAATTGATCGCTTTTTATGAGTGGTGTTTTTCACAGAAATTATCATCTGCCTAGCCGTTTCCCAACTCCGTTGGGGTCGGCTTCCACTCCAACCGGATGCAGCTAAATACCAGTATTTTAATGCAGCGACTGCCTTTATGCTGGCCTACCATGGCGTTTTAAAGTAGTATTGTTTTACTCTTATTCCAGTGTGGGAAAGAGACGGAGCTATACAGGATTTCCAGCGGCATCTCTTTCCCCCCACTGGAAAAGGAGTAAAACAATGTTTTAAGACGTCATGGTAGGCCATCTGATAACCACATTCCAGTTAGTATTAGGTAATACGATACCACTTAAAGTTAAGTTTGGTGGCCTGACTCTCATGTCACTGACTACATCACGACTGTCAAGGAACTACAATTGACTACCGGGACCAACGGCTTAACGTGGTTTCTGAGGAAACTCGGTACGTAATGTGTGGTCACCCATCTTCAGACCAACCTAGGCAAGCACGGCTTATCCTGAAGATCAACTCAAATCAAGTCAAATCATTTATTGTATCCATAATGTACATTTAACAAGTGGTCGAATAAAAAATAATAGATACAATTATGGACCCTGTCGGGCACAGCAAGTTTTAAATAAGTAGAGAGAGGAAGAGCGCTTCTCTAATTTTCCTTGTCAAAAGAAGAGTAATTATACAATTATTACAAATATAATAATTTCGAAGTATTTTATATCCTATTTATTATTTTTTATTTCCGTTTACTTATTATATTAATATTAACTCAAGTAGCCGTTATTGCTTAGCCACGTCTTCTCCATGAAAATTTCATGTAAACAAAGTTGGAAGTATGTTACACCATATTTTATATTTATTATTTTTTATTTCCGTTTACTTATTATATTAATATTAACTCAAGTAGCCGTTATTGCTTAGCCACGTCTTCTCCATGAAAATTTCATGTAAACAAAGTTGGAAGTATGTTACACCATATTTTATATTTATTATTTTATATTTCCGTTTACTTATTATATTAATATTAACTCAAGTAGCCGTTATTGCTTAGCCACGTCTTCTCCATGAAAATTTAATGTAAACAAAGTTGGAAGTATGTTACACCATATTTTATATTTATTATTTTATATTTCCGTTTACTTATTATATTAATATTAACTCAAGTAGCCGTTATTGCTTAGCCACGTCTTCTCCATGAAAATTTAATGTAAACAAAGTTGGAAGTATGTTACACCATATTTTATATTTATTATTTTATATTTCCGTTTACTTATTATATTAATATTAACTCAAGTAGCCGTTATTGCTTAGCCACGTCTTCTCCATGAAAATTTCATGTAAACAAAGTTGGAAGTATGTTACACCATATTTTATATTTATTATTTTATATTTCCGTTTACTTATTATATTAATATTAACTCAAGTAGCCGTTATTGCTTAGCCACGTCTTCTCCATGAAAATTTCATGTAAACAAAGTTGGAAGTATGTTACACCATATTTTATATTTATTATTTTATATTTCCGTTTACTTATTATATTAATATTAACTCAAGTAGCCGTTATTGCTTAGCCACGTCTTCTCCATGAAAATTTAATGTAAACAAAGTTGGAAGTATGTTACACCATATTTTATATTTATTATTTTATATTTCCGTTTACTTATTATATTAATATTAACTCAAGTAGCCGTTATTGCTTAGCCACGTCTTCTCCATGAAAATTTAATGTAAACAAAGTTGGAAGTATGTTACACCATATTTTATATTTATTATTTTATATTTCCGTTTACTTATTATATTAATATTAACTCAAGTAGCCGTTATTGCTTAGCCACGTCTTCTCCATGAAAATTTCATGTAAACAAAGTTGGAAGTATGTTACACCATATTTTATATTTATTATTTTATATTTCCGTTTACTTATTATATTAATATTAACTCAAGTAGCCGTTATTGCTTAGCCACGTCTTCTCCATGAAAATTTCATGTAAACAAAGTTGGAAGTATGTTACACCATATTTTATATTTATTATTTTATATTTCCGTTTACTTATTATATTAATATTAACTCAAGTAGCCGTTATTGCTTAGCCACGTCTTCTCCATGAAAATTTCATGTAAACAAAGTTGGAAGTATGTTACACCATATTTTATATTTATTATTTTATATTTCCGTTTACTTATTATATTAATATTAACTCAAGTAGCCGTTATTGCTTAGCCACGTCTTCTCCATGAAAATTTAATGTAAACAAAGTTGGAAGTATGTTACACCATATTTTATATTTATTATTTTATATTTCCGTTTACTTATTATATTAATATTAACTCAAGTAGCCGTTATTGCTTAGCCACGTCTTCTCCATGAAAATTTCATGTAAACAAAGTTGGAAGTATGTTACACCATATTTTATATTTATTATTTTATATTTCCGTTTACTTATTATATTAATATTAACTCAAGTAGCCGTTATTGCTTAGCCACGTCTTCTCCATGAAAATTTCATGTAAACAAAGTTGGAATATGTTACACCATATTTTATATTTATTATTTTATATTTCCGTTTACTTATTATATTAATATTAACTCAAGTAGCCGTTATTGCTTAGCCACGTCTTCTCCATGAAAATTTCATGTAAACAAAGTTGGAAGTATGTTACACCATATTTTATATTTATTATTTTATATTTCCGTTTACTTATTATATTAATATTAACTCAAGTAGCCGTTATTGCTTAACCACGTCTTCTCCATGAAAATTTCATGTAAACAAAGTTGGAAGTATGTTACACCATATTTTATATTTATTATTTTATATTTCCGTTTACTTATTATATTAATATTAACTCAAGTAGCCGTTATTGCTTAGCCACGTCTTCTCCATGAAAATTTCATGTAAACAAAGTTGGAAGTATGTTACACCATATTTTATATTTATTATTTTATATTTCCGTTTACTTATTATATTAATATTAACTCAAGTAGCCGTTATTGCTTAGCCACGTCTTCTCCATGAAAATTTCATGTAAACAAAGTTGGAATATGTTACACCATATTTTATATTTATTATTTTATATTTCCGTTTACTTATTATATTAATATTAACTCAAGTAGCCGTTATTGCTTAGCCACGTCTTCTCCATGAAAATTTCATGTAAACAAAGTTGGAAGTATGTTACACCATATTTTATATTTATTATTTTATATTTCCGTTTACTTATTATATTAATATTAACTCAAGTAGCCGTTATTGCTTAGCCACGTCTTCTCCATGAAAATTTCATGTAAACAAAGTTGGAAGTATGTTACACCATATTTTATATTTATTATTTTATATTTCCGTTTACTTATTATATTAATATTAACTCAAGTAGCCGTTATTGCTTAGCCACGTCTTCTCCATGAAAATTTCATGTAAACAAAGTAGGAAGTATGTTACACCATATTTTATATTTATTATTTTATATTTCCGTTTACTTATTATATTAATATTAACTCAAGTAGCCGTTATTGCTTAGCCACGTCTTCTCCATGAAAATTTCATGTAAACAAAGTTGGAAGTATGTTACACCATATTTTATATTTATTATTTTATATTTCCGTTTACTTATTATATTAATATTAACTCAAGTAGCCGTTATTGCTTAGCCACGTCTTCTCCATGAAAATTTCATGTAAACAAAGTTGGAAGTATGTTACACCATATTTTATATTTATTATTTTATATTTCCGTTTACTTATTATATTAATATTAACTCAAGTAGCCGTTATTGCTTAGCCACGTCTTCTCCATGAAAATTTCATGTAAACAAAGTTGGAAGTATGTTACACCATATTTTATATTTATTATTTTATATTTCCGTTTACTTATTATATTAATATTAACTCAAGTAGCCGTTATTGCTTAGCCACGTCTTCTCCATGAAAATTTCATGTAAACAAAGTTGGAAGTATGTTACACCATATTTTATATTTATTATTTTATATTTCCGTTTACTTATTATATTAATATTAACTCAAGTAGCCGTTATTGCTTAGCCACGTCTTCTCCATGAAAATTTCATGTAAACAAAGTTGGAATATGTTACACCATATTTTTTTAATCGCAAGACTAAAAATTACTAAAAAGTGCAAACTCGTGCACTGCAACTGCACTCTGTTATTATAAAACTTTGAACTTCTTCTACACTGTATTTCACGTTGCTAAGCGATGTTTCCTGAAGTTTTATACCGACCGGCGTAACATGAGGAGTACATACTGAAAGCGAAGACGTAATAAAGTTGGAAATATACGGGCATGTTATGTTGAGACCGCTACGCATTCGCATAAGGTGGTCTGCGTAAAGGCAGAGTCAACGTGACAAATTACCGTAATTTTATTTAGTGTCATCTCGAGATATAGACAAGCTTATCGTGCAGAAAAATAATAGTTATAATTTACCTACTTGGTACACGGAACTGGTTTGCTTGGGCAAAGACATCAAGGGCCAATGTAACGTCATTGGTCGTTTTGCTTTCGCTTTGTCCAGCTGATCCCATTTTGCTACAAAAACTGTTTCGACACATTCTTGCAATCAAATTATACCTTACTTTTGATTTTGATAATATGACGCTTTATGAACGTAGCATAAAAAAAAAATCATTAGCGGTTCCATCTCAATTTCTCCCTCCGTATATTCCACCCACACTTGGCGCACAACTTATTGGAGTGTTTTCCTTTAAATTTAGGGCATAGAACGTGACCTAAAGGGGACGGCAGTCAGCGAATTACGAGTTAACTTTACAGGCCGCTCTATATAGCCAAATATAGCCAAATATAGCCGAGTATAGCTCCAGTAGCCGAGTTAGAGCTATAATGTGACGCAGTACGGAACTTGGGGCAATTGCTCGCTCGTTTATTATTTGGGACCCAAAGGGTATGAACTGATTTTGGGTATAGTTGGACACTTGTATGAATATGTTGGGTCCTTTGTAAGTAAGAGGTATGTGAGAGTTATTTTCTTTGGAAGTTTGAATTGAATTTGAGTAACTTTTAGTACACTATGGATTTAGGAAATTTGTTCTGGTAAGCGTGGTTATTATTCCTCATTAAACGTTTCGTGAAGGATTTTGTGGACGGATTCTGATGCGTAGGAAAGGTCCACATTTATACTAGTAGATCGACGATCGAAATGTTATTTGAGAAAGAAGAGAGAAAATAAAGATATTGTATTGTATTTAATGAACATAACGCCTTTAGGTACGTATTAGTGCTTTATTTCGACATTATAAGTCCCATTAAATAGAGGGCCTGCGTCTATTAGAAATTAATTTATTTTCCAGAATATAGGTACAATCATTTGGCAAAATAATTCTTATATGACTCCCTATATTCGATTTATCAGTCGTGCAAATATTTCGAGGTAGGTACACAATTTCACATGCTTAATAAAGGCAAAAAATTACATAGATGTCACCATGCACATCATAATTTACATTATTAATATATTTGTTATTGTACATTAATTTTTGCAGCTAAATAAATAAATATTAATTAAAATAATTAAATTAGAAAATATATCAGATTATAGGATTGTCACAATCAAAACAGTCAGTAAATTTTTTAGAATAATAACAAATGTCAATAATTTAATTTTAAATAAGTACTAGCACATTACAATAGTTATCTAAGTCATGTCGGCTTAAAATTGAAATAGTCATCAATTGAATAAAAACATCTGTCACAAAGCCAGTTATATAAAGTTCTATTAAATTCTAGGTTACTCAGTTTTCTTATTTTTTTGTCTTAACTAACATTATAAAGAGGAAAGATTTGTTTGTTTGTTTGCCTTGAACAAGCTCCGAAACTACTGGTCCAATTTAAAATATTCTTTCAGTGTTAGATAGCCCATTTATCGAGAAAGGCTATAGGCTATATATCATCACGCTACGACCAATAGGAGTGGAGCAAGCAATGAAAAATGTTGCTAAAAAGGGGAAAATGTGACGCAAACGAAGTTGCGCCGGACAGCTAGTTTATTATATATTTTACCGCCATGGTGTGGCAGTTTGTGGCACATAGCTTTAATCTGCTTCGAGGCACTTCCAAAGGTTTTTGCACAATTTTCCTTTTAAGTGGAGCCTTATCATCCTGCTCATTGCTGCTATTGCTATACATAAACACGAACATATCATTACGCCTGTAAACTCCAAAAGCTTAGACAGACGTGTACCTATACAGCACATACATTTCGCCAGTTATGTTAAGTCCCACGTAAATCATGTAATAGGGGGCGAGCCTATATAACCATTCTACACAAATACAGACTCCTAGCTGCCGCTGACAAATTCCTAATGGTCAGCTACAAAACTCGTAACCAACCCTAGAAAACTTAGCTTAGTACTTGAATTTACCACCTCTAAACCCTTAAAGTTGTCTCAAGCTTATTTACTATTCTGTTACTAAATAACCAAGCTAATAGTTGCGAAGTTAAGTCTAAGTTATGTATATTGAGAGTGTTTGGTAAATTGTAATGGGTCACAAGGGACTTTATATCATGTGTGGGTACTGTTTGTATTTTCAAGATGTGGTGAGCTCAGTCTTCTGTGAAATTGTGTAAAAGTTGTGCATTAAAATTGTTTAGTTCAATTTGAAATAAATTCATTGACTAGTTCGTTGATTGTTCCGAGCGCTATTGCATTATTGCGCTATTGCAGGCCTCCTCTCTAGCAGAGGGAGTGGGCTGTAATCCACTACGCGGGCCCAGTGCGGGTTGGTAGATGTCACATGTCTTCGAATTTTTAGTTCTAGGACATGCCGGTTTCCTCACGATGTTTTCCTTCACCATTTTTGAGGGCAGCGGTAATGAAATAAATTACGGAAAGTAATGCGCCTGCGTTCGAACCCACGGCTTACTGCTCGTAACTCGGGGCTGCACCACTGGGCCATCGCTGCTCTTCTCCTCCTCCTCTTTAATAATAATATTCCCCTCTATCTTCCATAATTATACAAGACTCCAACTTTCATTGTTGTAATGCCAATACTAATCCCTGAACGCAAGAACTGCCGTTTCTACAAGTATAACATGTAAGGCGTAACACGATAACATTAACAGCAACAAGTTTAAGTTCATGTAGTATTATAAACTTGTACCCTAAGTTTATACTTAATTCTAACTTGAGGCGATCACCATGTAGTAGTGATTAACATAAACGTGACTAAACTAAGGATTCAAACTGAGACAATTACAAACCTAGGATTAAAGAACCAAACTAATAAATTTAGATATTTTATATCCTAAAGAATTACTAGAATGATCAATCTTATTTATGGACAGACATTCTGTTGATTATATTTTGTAAAGAGAAAAGAGGATCAATCAAAAGAAAGATGCTTTTTTTGCTCAGTTTGTTATTTGTTATAACTTTCTGATAACACCAGCTTACAAATTATTAGTATCTGCTATTAAATTAAACGACGGTTGCATTATTGCTGCCTGTTGATACAGCCTTCTACAGTTTCCACAAGGTCTAAGGTCTTTAAAAACACCAAAAACCTCAGCAAAGTATAGTGTGTGTGTGTGTGTGTGTAAGTGTAGTGTGTAGTATGTAGGCTTAAGACAGTTGTCGAAGAAGGGGTGAGCTTAGTTCGCGTTAGCAGAGCTCACGTTCAAGTCGACAAAGAGGTAACACATCATAGGTAAAACTGACCAGCTAAGATATAACTGAGCTAAGAGCTTGGTCAACAGAACCCGGTGACGCGGTAAGCCAAGAAGGAGATGGCGTCAGGAGCTGGACTCTAACCAAAAGGATACACACATAGCTAAAGACAGGAGAAAATGGAAAGAGTGAAGGTAGGCCTTCCCTGCATAACACAACAGGATCATAATAATAATGAATGCTAAGTCACCTTGGATTATGACTCCCACATAAATTGCCGAGAAGAAGCATAACATCGAGAGAAGTCAGAGGAACGGGGAAGGTCTTTGCCCATTAATGAGACAGTTACTGCTGACAAAAAATTGCTTATACGACCTGTTTAATCTTTTCCAACCATACAGAAATATCTTTTTACAAATACCTACCGCTACTTAACTCCACTCGAACAACAAACACTTCATCAACCAATTGAAATTCAGCTCACTGTCCGAAGAAAAACCGCTCAAATATTTCTTGTCTGGCCAAACAAAATAGCGTTAACGAATTTGTCCACGACCGAGATGGAATTATTCTGGGAATCCTAATAAATTGGGAGCAATTTTAGGTAAATGAGTTCCGCCCAGCGATGGAGGAATCGGAAAGGGCGGATGCCCTTCGCCTTTAATTTGGATTAGGGTTGGTACATAACAGGTTGTGTTCTTTATTTGCATTTTGGTTGAATGTGGTTGTCTGGATATTTTTTGAGCCTGGAACAAGCTGGCTGTTGTGTTTTTTTAACTTATGAACTGATTTTTTGACGCTCAAAGACTCTTCTAGAAGATTAGGGAGCACTGCTGTAAAACATTTGTGAAATGTATAAATAAAATAAAGAAAATGACGATGTTAATCCGGATCTTGGCCACGCGTCCAAAGATGCTTGTAAACCTATACCTATTTTTTTTTTGTAGTTTGCTTGGTTTGTCTTGAGCAAATAAATAGTGATCTTTATTTTAGAAAAGGTCTTTACAAACCAATAAGGCCTTTCAACTATATTTTCCATGTAGATAAATAGATATTTTCATACGCATCTAATATTTATTTAATAATAACAGCCTTATCTGTATGGTGTCGAACGTAAAGAACAGCACCATCTCATATCTTCCCGTGGTTGTCGTTAGAGGAGACTAAAGGACTTGCCAGAGAATGGGCAGCAGCGTTCTCTGTGCTTTTGTAAGGAGCCTAGAGGGGGAGGCCTTTGCCCAGCAGTGGACGTCTTTAAGGCTGACATGATGATGATGAATAACAGCCGCTCGATCCACCCGGTCTTCAAGTTAACCGCGCTTACCTAGATGGGCGGTGGATGGGTGACATACCGAGTTTCCTCCGCGCCTCGGAAAGCACGTTAAGCCGTTGCGCTTGTCTTGACTACCAATAGTAGATCTTTGACAGTCGTTAAGTAGTCACTTGCCCAAAAGTGTGACAGCCAGTCTTAAAAGGGGTATGCAGTCGCCCCATGAAAATACTGGTATTCAGCTGCATCCAGTTAAACTGCAAACCGACCCCAAAAAAAAATTGAAAAAAAAGGGTCCAATGTGCCAATATTTACATTCAAGATTTAATACATCATCATTATCTGCTTAGCCTTTTCCCAAACTATCTTGGGGTCGTCGGCTTCCAGTCTAACCGGTTGCAGCTGAGTACCAGTATTTTACATTTAGCAACTACCTATCTGACCTCCACAACCCAGTAACTGGGTAATATGATACCCCTTGGTAAGACTGGATATCAGACTTTTAGCTTCTGACTACTCCTAACGACTGTTAAAGATCTACAAATGACAGCCGGGACCAACAGCTTAACGTACTTTCCGAGGCACGGAGGAAACTCGATATCTAATTATGGTCACCCATCCACAGAACAACCTCGGCAAGCACGGCTTAACCTTAAAGATGGACCTGGGCGGCTGTTATTATTTAGCCACGAGCCCCTCCTCTAGCTCAAGATTTAATACAAGCAGATATAAAAATCTGGTCATAAACAGTCACACATGGCAAGACATCCAAAATCCCCACAAGAACGCCTTTGAACACGTTGTGAACGACCCTTAATCCTTTAATTCGGCTTAATAAACGTTTGATGAGGCCTGTAGATTTTCGCATACCGTCGCCAGAATTCTGAGCAACACAGTATGTATGAATCCATAAAAATTTCGCACGATTCATGTGTTTATGTTAAATGTTTGTCGAATTTACTCTTTTTTGAATCGGCAAAGAGGTTAGAGTAGAATTTTGATGAATATTCATATTATATTGAAATACTAGCTGTCCGGCGCAACTTGATTTGCGTCACATTTTCCCCGTTTTCGCAACATTGTTCATTGCTGTTCCACTCCCATTGGTTGTAGCGTGATGATATATATATCTTTCCTATAGCCTTTCCACATCTGAACTACTAACTACTAACATTTCTTATATCTGAATATAGCTTTCCTCAATAAATGGGCTATCTAACACTGAAAGAATTTTTCAAATCGGACCAGTAGTCTCGGAGCCTATTCAATGCAAACAAACAAACATACAAACAATCAAATCTTTCCTCTTTATAATATTAGTTTAGATTTAGATTAGATATCCACATGTGGAACCGAATCACGAATTCTCATGACACTAAACTACTTTGGTTTCAAATATATAGTTAAAATTATTGCGTTCCTTCCCTATTCTAGTCTCCCATAATAATTTTGAGGTCGGTAATTTTAACCTAGACCAGTAAAATGCTACAATATCGGATTTATACACGACTACACTGCCTTACTGACTGCTTCGTTGGTCAAGTGGTCACAAGCGCGGCAGCTGAGGATGAGGTCCGTAATTCGATTTCCAGGTCAGGCAGTGTCATTGGTTTTTTCCTTCAGGAATTTCTCAGTAGCAGACACGGAGTCTGGATTTGTGCCCGGTTGATGGCAATAGGCTCGCCCCCTATTACATGGAACTGACACATAACTGGCGAAATGTAGGCGTACTAATAGGTACACCTCTGCCTAACGAATTACAGGGGTGATTATATGTTATGTTATGTACACTATTATTTTCAGCAACTTCGATCACTCATCATTTCAGCCCAAAAGACGTCCACTGCTGGACATAGGCCTCCCCCAAGTGTCGCCACATTGACATTTTGGGGGGTCTTGCCATTATCGCCACGCTTGGCAGGCGGCTTAGCAATCGCAGTACAGTTGTTACAAAAGCACAGAGAACGCTGCTGCCCATTCTCTGGCAAGTCCCTAAGTCGCCTCGTACGACCTCTCACCCACGGGTAGATATGGGATGGTGCTATTCTTTACGTCCGACACCATACAGAGCACTCACCTGGGAATAATATCATCTATAATCCAATCCTGTAACTTAATCTGACTGTAACGATTTGAGTAAATACGCAAAAAATAAACAATTACAAAATTTGTGCCAAACAAAGAATAAGTCAGGTAGCCAGATCCTTCTAGCTTCTAACATTGTTCCATCTAATACAAGACAAGAATACAAATTGTCAAAGTCCCTTACCTTATTAACTCTTCTTAGTCTCTCACAATAGTTAGTTCCTCCATAAAATAGGACTAATAATTATGTAATGAGAACCCTTGCTTAGCGATCACGTAGCAAAGAAATAAGTCCAACAACATTAAAACTTAAGCAAAACACGTGTATATACACACTACACAGGTACATTGGACAAATATAATTAGGGTAGATAGAAAAAGTAACTAATGAACCTTATGTGGAGGTAATAAGGGTAAGATTGGAGTAAGGATTGTATGGGAAAACGCAACGGCTTTGTTATGCGTTTCAGGGAAGTCTTGGGAACGTGACATACAATCCTGAAGAATGGCGAGGAAAAGCTTTTTACAAAGCATTTTCCTCAACTTAGGTAAATTACGCTGTTATAACGTTTTATTCTTATGAATATTTACATTATTTAAATAATAATAAAATTTCAGCTTAATCGGACATCGGGAAGTGGTTCTAATTTAGCTTCCAAGATTTCACCTGAACAAACATAAAGCTTGTAAAAAGATGTACGCACGGCAACCAATCAAGCTATACAAAACTATACCATTACTACTATACCAGTTTATGGGGATTTCTCATTATAAGGGAAATCTATATAAGCGAGGCCGAGTTATACTGGAAATGTATTGCTTGATAAAACCACCCTCCAAAGCGCTCATCAATTGTGCGTTGCACTAAGAGAGCCAAAATTAACCAACATATTGAGAGTCATTCCATCATGTCTCCCTCTCAGAATGGATGTAGGAACGGTTCCTGTGGTATTAAGGAGCAGCTCTTCATTGATATGGCAGTAGCCAACAGCCTCTCTCGCCTCTCCTGAAGGGATCTGTCTACATGTTGGATAGACTATAAGAAGGCCTATGATTTGGTGCCTCATACATGGCTAATGGGGGTGCTGGAGTTATATAAAGTTGATGCAATCCTGCGTATCTTCCTGTTGCCATGTATGGGGCAATATACAGATGCAAGATACAGGGGAACAGCGAACCGATAAGTATCGAGCGTGGTATTTTTCATCGTGATAGTCTGAGCCATTGTAATTTTGTCTTGCCTTGAACCCTTTCAGCATACTGCTAGAGGGTTAATTACCGGAAACACATTGTAAAGGATGGCACGGTTGACATATGTCGGGAAAAAATGGTATATAAATAATATGTATAAAGATGAATAAACGATATAATAATATAAAAATAATAATCATTTATTTGCAGACCTTGAAGTCCATAGTGTTAGTATGACATGAAGTATACTTATTAGTTACCCATACAATCAACGAGTTCAACGCAATTATGGACAATAATATAATACAGAAACAAAATAAACAAGACGCCCTTATAGCTACTTAGCCGACCTGGGTGTGCAGTGCAGCTAAATCCATCGGCCAAGCATCGGACAGTCCCACCGATCACTCAATGCCTTCAACATGCCGAGGGATCTGATATCTGTTCTATGAGAGTAGCGCAGAGCTTTCGGATAATGGCATAAAAATCATTTATCCCCACATCGGCAAACATACGCGAAACGCTACAAAACAATGGCAGCCCCACAAGCGTTCTGAAGATATTATTATATTGTACGGACAGAGCGCTGTTAATAGTAACTTAAACTTATTTCTTCGCTAAAAAACTACCTTAAATAAAAAAATAAAAAATTGCTGTAGTGACCACATGTATTTTTATTACTTACTAATTATTATTGTATAATACTTACTTAACTTTAAAACCACAGAAATTGTCGTCAGATATGTACATTATAAAATATACAGTAACATTATATCGAATCAACTTAACATTACATTAATTAGAACAAGTAAAAATCACTAGCGCGTATTTACAGATTTATCTAATTACTAATATGTACAAACAAACAAAGTGGACAAACTCTTTCGCATTAGATAAAACGAGCGGCGAAGCTATGACGCGGTCATTGTCCTCGCGCTGCACGCGCAGGGCACATGGCTGTGGCGCAAGCGGGACGGCACGATCGTCCGTCACGCTCGCGCCTACCGCACGCGCAGCGCGCATGCCTCGCTCCGGTCGGCAGTGAGCTTACGACTGTTGCCACGCGAGTTAGCTATCCTTTCTGCTTAGCCTCCGCCGCGCTTGTATAACTTTGTTTATGTTTCTCGCTTTCATACTGTTCTCTCTTCCATCTATATTTCTACCACTCCTTCTGTCTTGTGGAACTCTTGTGTGTGCGTGATATAATAATATGTGACTACTTGTGTGTGAAATAAACTTTCTTCCTTCCACTGTTATTGGACTATTATTTAACTTACCTTTCCGTCCCGCGCGTACCGAATTCGGTACGCGCGGGCGTTACCGCTGATACCCCGAGATCGCTGCACTTACCAAACAAGTGGCGATGCTAGCGGACAAGGTAGACCGGTTGTCCCGGCCTAGAGGTAGGTCCAGTAGTCGCACGCGCTACCGATCAAAGTCAAGCTCCAGATCGGAATCCAGCTACAAAAGGTACCCGCAGTGCTGGTACCATCTAAAATTCGGGGACCGAGCTAAGAAGTGTGTAAAACCGTGCGACTACCCTAAGTCGGGAAATGTGCGGGGCAATCAGTAATGGCGACCGATGATTGTCCGAGTGCTGGTCGCTTATTCGTCACCGATCAAAGGTCCAAGGTGCAGTTTTTGGTCGACACCGGCAGCGACCTCTGTGTCTACCCTCGATCGGCGCTCTCACGACGAACGGAAAAAACTGGTTACCAGTTACGTGCCGCGAACGGAACGACGATAAACACATACGGCTTTATAAATGTATCGCTAAACTTAGGCTTGCGCCGCGACTTTGTCTGGCGATTTATTGTTGCCGATGTAACAAGGGCAATAATAGGTGTGGATTTTTTATGTTTTTATAATTTAGTTGTTGACTGTAGAAACCAACGCATCATCGACAATTATACAACGCTCTCCACCCCGGCTTCGCTTGCCCGTCATTCCGATGATATATCGTCGGTTAAAGTATGTCTCGGTGATTCCGCGTACACACACATACTACGGGAATTTCCCGACATCACCCGTCCACCCGGCATACACCGCACTCCCAAACACAATACGGTACAGTCCAGATACTGGTCCGGCCCAGGAGTAGTGCGGATGTGGATCCGCACTACTCCTGGGCCGGACCAGTATCTGGTTCACCCCGTAGACTGGCCCCTGACAAATTGAAAATCGCGAGGGAAGAATTCGACGCCATGCTGAAGTGTGGCACCTGTCGGCTGTCCGAGTCACCCTGGTCATCGCCTCTGCACTTAGCGCCAAAGAAAAACGACGGTTGGCGCCCCTGTGGCGATTACAGGATGCTGAACGCACGGACCATTGCAGACCAGTACCCTATCCGACACATCCACGACTTCGCTCACAGCCTGTCTGGCTGTACCGTCTTTTCACAGATTGACCTGGTGAAAGCTTACAACCAGATTCCAGTCCATTCAGACGACATCCCGAAGACTGCGATCACGACGCCATTTGGTCTTTTCGAATTCCCGTTTATGATTTTCGGTCTTCGAAATGCCGGGCAGACGTTCCAACGCTTCGTGGATGAAATGCTCAGGGGTCTGGACTTCACGTACGCATACTTGGACGATTTTCTGGTATTTTCGAAAGACCAGAAGACCCATGAGCTCCACCTGCGTCAGCTCTTCACCAGGCTCAAAGAGTACGGTATGGTCATCAACAGCTCAAAGTGTGTCTTCGGAGTGTCAGAGGTAAACTTCTTGGGCTACCATATTTCAGCCAAGGGCACCAAGCCACTGCCTTCCAAGGTCGAAGCCGTGCAAAATTTTCCCGCTCCCAAAACCGTAAGAGAGCTGCGGAGATTTCTTGGGATGCTCAATTTTTATCGTAGGTTCATTCCTGAGGCAGCTACTCATCAAGCACCCCTGAACGCTCTTCTTACCGGTTCAGTAAAGGGTTCACACCCTGTTCACTTTTCACCGCAGGACGATGAGGCTTTTCAGGCATGCAAGAACAGCTTGTGTCAAGCAGCATTACTGGCCCATCCTGACTGCAACGCAAAGATGGCGTTGGTCACGGATGCGTCAGACAAAGCCATAGGAGCAGTTCTGCAGCAGCTGAACGAGGGGGCATGGGAACCACTGGCATTCTTCTCACGTAAGTTGACTCAGGCACAGGTTAAGTACTCTCCTTACGATCGGGAGTTGCTCGCTATTTACGAGAGTATTAAATATTTCAGGCACATGTTAGAGGCTCGTCATTTCGTCATGTACACTGACCACAAGCCTCTCACATTTGCTTACCACTCTCGTAAAGAAAATAGCTCCCCCCGGCAGTTCCGCCATCTAGACTTTATAGCCCAGTTTACGACGGACATCCGGCACATCTCTGGGAAAAACAACGTCGTGGCGGACACCCTTTCGCGCATTGAGGAGATTGCTCAACCTGTGCACGCTGAGAGGATTGCCACTGCTCAACTGGAGGACCCAGAACTGAAGCAACTGCTAGCTGGTGATACATCTTTGCGCCTGCAGCAAGTTACAATTCCAGGTTCAACCTGCCAACTATACTGCGACGTCAGCACTTCTACACCGAGACCTTTTGTGCCTAAGGAATTGCGCAGGTCTATTTTTCAAGCCTGCACTCCTTGAGTCACCCGGGTACCAAAGCATCTGCAAGGTTAGTCGCAGACCGGTACGTCTGGCCTGGAGTAAGGAAGGACTGCCGTGAGTGGGTTCGTTCTTGCCTGAATTGCCAACGTGCAAAAACCACACGACATGTCTTTGCCCCAATAGGCAACTTCAAACTACCTTCATCAAGGTTTGCCTTTATCCACATTGATCTCGTAGGTCCTTTGCCGCTGTGCCAAGGATTCCGATATTGTCTCACCGCCATCGATCGCTTTACGCGTTGGCCTGAGGCAATACCGTTAGCCGACATAACCGCTGAAACAGTGGCAAAGGCTCTGCTGAGTGGTTGGATTGCTCGTTTCTGCTGCCCATCAGATATCGTAACCGATAGAGGTAGGCAGTTCGAGTCAGCACTTTTTAAATGTTTGTCCGGTATTGTTGGTTTCCAACACCGCAGAACCACAGCCTACCATCCAGCTTGTAACGGATTGGTGGAGAGATTCCACCGCCAGCTCAAAGCTGCTATAACCTGCCACGCTAATGCCAGTTGGGTGGAATCTCTTCCACTAGTCTTATTAGGCGTTCGCAGCGCATATAAAGAAGACGCACAGGCTTCTGCCGCCGAACTTGTTTACGGCCAGCCAGTACGCCTACCAGGTGAATTTTTCGACCCGCAGGCTGATGAGACTATTGACACGACTGATTACTTGGCAAGGATCAGAAATTTGGTTCGAAAACTGCATCCATCACCAGCAGCCAGGCACAACAAAACCAAAACATTCGTCTTCAAACAGTTAGCAACATCTACTCACGTTTTCCTTAGGGACTGCACTACCGGTGGCGGTTTCAAACCGGCATACTCCGGTCCACACCAAGTCATCCAACGAGGGGACAAGGTGTACAAGATCGTGGTAAACGGTAAACAGGTTACCGTAACGATAGACCGCATTAAGCCGGCCTTCATACTGCGTGACCCAGATACACCATCATACTCACCACCTACCACAAACATTCATCACTACATATCACAAACACCTCCTAGCAATAACACTCATCACAACACTCCAAGTGGGGATAAACGCGACTTACCTGATACTGACGATAACGTCATCGGAACGACCCGGTCAGGCCGCCGCGTTAAATTTCCCAACTATTATCGCCCTTGACGGTCTCTGGTTCTTCTAACCTAACAGACAGATGTGTTGCTGGGGAGTTTGTTCCGCCACTTCTTCTTCCCAGCTAAAACACTAGGAAGTGGCGAAGGGCGGGCGTTTTGGGGGACTGTCTCTTGTAATTTTGACGTTCAAAAAGTGCTGATTATCAGCCTAATTTGAATAAATGACTTTTGATTTTGATTTTGATTTTGTTCGCCTCTCCTGAAGGGATCTGTCTACATGTTGGATAGACTATAAGAAGGCCTATGATTTGGTGCCTCATACATGGCTAATGGGGGTGCTGGAGTTATATAAAGTTGATGCAATCCTGCGTATCTTCCTGTTGCCATGTATGGGGCAATATACAGATGCAAGATACAGGGGAACAGCGAACCGATAAGTATCGAGCGTGGTATTTTTCATCGTGATAGTCTGAGCCATTGTGATTTTGTCTTGCCTTGAACCCTTTCAGCATACTGCTAGAGGGTTAATTACCGGAAACACATTGTAAAGGATGGCACGGTTGACATATGTCGGGAAAAAATGGTATATAAATAATATGTATAAAGATGAATAAACGATATAATAATATAAAAATAATAATCATTTATTTGCAGACCTTGAAGTCCATAGTGTTAGTATGACATGAAGTATACTTATTAGTTACCCATACAATCAACGAGTTCAACGCAATTATGGACAATAATATAATACAGAAACAAAATAAACAAGACGCCCTTATAGCTACTTAGCCGACCTGGGTGTGCAGTGCAGCTAAATCCATCGGCCAAGCATCGGACAGTCCCACCGATCACTCAATGCCTTCAACATGCCGAGGGATCTGATATCTGTTCTATGAGAGTAGCGCAGAGCTTTCGGATAATGGCATAAAAATCATTTATCCCCACATCGGCAAACATACGCGAAACGCTACAAAACAATGGCAGCCCCACAAGCGTTCTGAAGATATTATTATATTGTACGGACAGAGCGCTGTTAATAGTAACTTAAACTTATTTCTTCGCTAAAAAACTACCTTAAATAAAAAAATAAAAAATTGCTGTAGTGACCACATGTATTTTTATTACTTACTAATTATTATTGTATAATACTTACTTAACTTTAAAACCACAGAAATTGTCGTCAGATATGTACATTATAAAATATACAGTAACATTATATCGAATCAACTTAACATTACATTAATTAGAACAAGTAAAAATCACTAGCGCGTATTTACAGATTTATCTAATTACTAATATGTACAAACAAACAAAGTGGACAAACTCTTTCGCATTAGATAAAACGAGCGGCGAAGCTATGACGCGGTCATTGTCCTCGCGCTGCACGCGCAGGGCACATGGCTGTGGCGCAAGCGGGACGGCACGATCGTCCGTCACGCTCGCGCCTACCGCACGCGCAGCGCGCATGCCTCGCTCCGGTCGGCAGTGAGCTTACGACTGTTGCCACGCGAGTTAGCTATCCTTTCTGCTTAGCCTCCGCCGCGCTTGTATAACTTTGTTTATGTTTCTCGCTTTCATACTGTTCTCTCTTCCATCTATATTTCTACCACTCCTTCTGTCTTGTGGAACTCTTGTGTGTGCGTGATATAATAATATGTGACTACTTGTGTGTGAAATAAACTTTCTTCCTTCCACTGTTATTGGACTATTATTTAACTTACCTTTCCGTCCCGCGCGTACCGAATTCGGTACGCGCGGGCGTTACCGCTGATACCCCGAGATCGCTGCACTTACCAAACAAGTGGCGATGCTAGCGGACAAGGTAGACCGGTTGTCCCGGCCTAGAGGTAGGTCCAGTAGTCGCACGCGCTACCGATCAAAGTCAAGCTCCAGATCGGAATCCAGCTACAAAAGGTACCCGCAGTGCTGGTACCATCTAAAATTCGGGGACCGAGCTAAGAAGTGTGTAAAACCGTGCGACTACCCTAAGTCGGGAAATGTGCGGGGCAATCAGTAATGGCGACCGATGATTGTCCGAGTGCTGGTCGCTTATTCGTCACCGATCAAAGGTCCAAGGTGCAGTTTTTGGTCGACACCGGCAGCGACCTCTGTGTCTACCCTCGATCGGCGCTCTCACGACGAACGGAAAAAACTGGTTACCAGTTACGTGCCGCGAACGGAACGACGATAAACACATACGGCTTTATAAATGTATCGCTAAACTTAGGCTTGCGCCGCGACTTTGTCTGGCGATTTATTGTTGCCGATGTAACAAGGGCAATAATAGGTGTGGATTTTTTATGTTTTTATAATTTAGTTGTTGACTGTAGAAACCAACGCATCATCGACAATTATACAACGCTCTCCACCCCGGCTTCGCTTGCCCGTCATTCCGATGATATATCGTCGGTTAAAGTATGTCTCGGTGATTCCGCGTACACACACATACTACGGGAATTTCCCGACATCACCCGTCCACCCGGCATACACCGCACTCCCAAACACAATACGGTACAGTCCAGATACTGGTCCGGCCCAGGAGTAGTGCGGATGTGGATCCGCACTACTCCTGGGCCGGACCAGTATCTGGTTCACCCCGTAGACTGGCCCCTGACAAATTGAAAATCGCGAGGGAAGAATTCGACGCCATGCTGAAGTGTGGCACCTGTCGGCTGTCCGAGTCACCCTGGTCATCGCCTCTGCACTTAGCGCCAAAGAAAAACGACGGTTGGCGCCCCTGTGGCGATTACAGGATGCTGAACGCACGGACCATTGCAGACCAGTACCCTATCCGACACATCCACGACTTCGCTCACAGCCTGTCTGGCTGTACCGTCTTTTCACAGATTGACCTGGTGAAAGCTTACAACCAGATTCCAGTCCATTCAGACGACATCCCGAAGACTGCGATCACGACGCCATTTGGTCTTTTCGAATTCCCGTTTATGATTTTCGGTCTTCGAAATGCCGGGCAGACGTTCCAACGCTTCGTGGATGAAATGCTCAGGGGTCTGGACTTCACGTACGCATACTTGGACGATTTTCTGGTATTTTCGAAAGACCAGAAGACCCATGAGCTCCACCTGCGTCAGCTCTTCACCAGGCTCAAAGAGTACGGTATGGTCATCAACAGCTCAAAGTGTGTCTTCGGAGTGTCAGAGGTAAACTTCTTGGGCTACCATATTTCAGCCAAGGGCACCAAGCCACTGCCTTCCAAGGTCGAAGCCGTGCAAAATTTTCCCGCTCCCAAAACCGTAAGAGAGCTGCGGAGATTTCTTGGGATGCTCAATTTTTATCGTAGGTTCATTCCTGAGGCAGCTACTCATCAAGCACCCCTGAACGCTCTTCTTACCGGTTCAGTAAAGGGTTCACACCCTGTTCACTTTTCACCGCAGGACGATGAGGCTTTTCAGGCATGCAAGAACAGCTTGTGTCAAGCAGCATTACTGGCCCATCCTGACTGCAACGCAAAGATGGCGTTGGTCACGGATGCGTCAGACAAAGCCATAGGAGCAGTTCTGCAGCAGCTGAACGAGGGGGCATGGGAACCACTGGCATTCTTCTCACGTAAGTTGACTCAGGCACAGGTTAAGTACTCTCCTTACGATCGGGAGTTGCTCGCTATTTACGAGAGTATTAAATATTTCAGGCACATGTTAGAGGCTCGTCATTTCGTCATGTACACTGACCACAAGCCTCTCACATTTGCTTACCACTCTCGTAAAGAAAATAGCTCCCCCCGGCAGTTCCGCCATCTAGACTTTATAGCCCAGTTTACGACGGACATCCGGCACATCTCTGGGAAAAACAACGTCGTGGCGGACACCCTTTCGCGCATTGAGGAGATTGCTCAACCTGTGCACGCTGAGAGGATTGCCACTGCTCAACTGGAGGACCCAGAACTGAAGCAACTGCTAGCTGGTGATACATCTTTGCGCCTGCAGCAAGTTACAATTCCAGGTTCAACCTGCCAACTATACTGCGACGTCAGCACTTCTACACCGAGACCTTTTGTGCCTAAGGAATTGCGCAGGTCTATTTTTCAAGCCTGCACTCCTTGAGTCACCCGGGTACCAAAGCATCTGCAAGGTTAGTCGCAGACCGGTACGTCTGGCCTGGAGTAAGGAAGGACTGCCGTGAGTGGGTTCGTTCTTGCCTGAATTGCCAACGTGCAAAAACCACACGACATGTCTTTGCCCCAATAGGCAACTTCAAACTACCTTCATCAAGGTTTGCCTTTATCCACATTGATCTCGTAGGTCCTTTGCCGCTGTGCCAAGGATTCCGATATTGTCTCACCGCCATCGATCGCTTTACGCGTTGGCCTGAGGCAATACCGTTAGCCGACATAACCGCTGAAACAGTGGCAAAGGCTCTGCTGAGTGGTTGGATTGCTCGTTTCTGCTGCCCATCAGATATCGTAACCGATAGAGGTAGGCAGTTCGAGTCAGCACTTTTTAAATGTTTGTCCGGTATTGTTGGTTTCCAACACCGCAGAACCACAGCCTACCATCCAGCTTGTAACGGATTGGTGGAGAGATTCCACCGCCAGCTCAAAGCTGCTATAACCTGCCACGCTAATGCCAGTTGGGTGGAATCTCTTCCACTAGTCTTATTAGGCGTTCGCAGCGCATATAAAGAAGACGCACAGGCTTCTGCCGCCGAACTTGTTTACGGCCAGCCAGTACGCCTACCAGGTGAATTTTTCGACCCGCAGGCTGATGAGACTATTGACACGACTGATTACTTGGCAAGGATCAGAAATTTGGTTCGAAAACTGCATCCATCACCAGCAGCCAGGCACAACAAAACCAAAACATTCGTCTTCAAACAGTTAGCAACATCTACTCACGTTTTCCTTAGGGACTGCACTACCGGTGGCGGTTTCAAACCGGCATACTCCGGTCCACACCAAGTCATCCAACGAGGGGACAAGGTGTACAAGATCGTGGTAAACGGTAAACAGGTTACCGTAACGATAGACCGCATTAAGCCGGCCTTCATACTGCGTGACCCAGATACACCATCATACTCACCACCTACCACAAACATTCATCACTACATATCACAAACACCTCCTAGCAATAACACTCATCACAACACTCCAAGTGGGGATAAACGCGACTTACCTGATACTGACGATAACGTCATCGGAACGACCCGGTCAGGCCGCCGCGTTAAATTTCCCAACTATTATCGCCCTTGACGGTCTCTGGTTCTTCTAACCTAACAGACAGATGTGTTGCTGGGGAGTTTGTTCCGCCACTTCTTCTTCCCAGCTAAAACACTAGGAAGTGGCGAAGGGCGGGCGTTTTGGGGGACTGTCTCTTGTAATTTTGACGTTCAAAAAGTGCTGATTATCAGCCTAATTTGAATAAATGACTTTTGATTTTGATTTTGATTTTGTTCGCCTCTCCTGAAGGGATCTGTCTACATGTTGGATAGACTATAAGAAGGCCTATGATTTGGTGCCTCATACATGGCTAATGGGGGTGCTGGAGTTATATAAAGTTGATGCAATCCTGCGTATCTTCCTGTTGCCATGTATGGGGCAATATACAGATGCAAGATACAGGGGAACAGCGAACCGATAAGTATCGAGCGTGGTATTTTTCATCGTGATAGTCTGAGCCATTGTGATTTTGTCTTGCCTTGAACCCTTTCAGCATACTGCTAGAGGGTTAATTACCGGAAACACATTGTAAAGGATGGCACGGTTGACATATGTCGGGAAAAAATGGTATATAAATAATATGTATAAAGATGAATAAACGATATAATAATATAAAAATAATAATCATTTATTTGCAGACCTTGAAGTCCATAGTGTTAGTATGACATGAAGTATACTTATTAGTTACCCATACAATCAACGAGTTCAACGCAATTATGGACAATAATATAATACAGAAACAAAATAAACAAGACGCCCTTATAGCTACTTAGCCGACCTGGGTGTGCAGTGCAGCTAAATCCATCGGCCAAGCATCGGACAGTCCCACCGATCACTCAATGCCTTCAACATGCCGAGGGATCTGATATCTGTTCTATGAGAGTAGCGCAGAGCTTTCGGATAATGGCATAAAAATCATTTATCCCCACATCGGCAAACATACGCGAAACGCTACAAAACAATGGCAGCCCCACAAGCGTTCTGAAGATATTATTATATTGTACGGACAGAGCGCTGTTAATAGTAACTTAAACTTATTTCTTCGCTAAAAAACTACCTTAAATAAAAAAATAAAAAATTGCTGTAGTGACCACATGTATTTTTATTACTTACTAATTATTATTGTATAATACTTACTTAACTTTAAAACCACAGAAATTGTCGTCAGATATGTACATTATAAAATATACAGTAACATTATATCGAATCAACTTAACATTACATTAATTAGAACAAGTAAAAATCACTAGCGCGTATTTACAGATTTATCTAATTACTAATATGTACAAACAAACAAAGTGGACAAACTCTTTCGCATTAGATAAAACGAGCGGCGAAGCTATGACGCGGTCATTGTCCTCGCGCTGCACGCGCAGGGCGCATGGCTGTGGCGCAAGCGGGACGGCACGATCGTCCGTTACGCTCGCGCCTACCGCACGCGCAGCGCGCATGCCTCGCTCCGGTCGGCAGTGAGCTTACGACTGTTGCCACGCGAGTTAGCTATCCTTTCTGCTTAGCCTCCGCCGCGCTTGTATAACTTTGTTTATGTTTCTCGCTTTCATACTGTTCTCTCTTCCATCTATCTTTCTACCACTCCTTCTGTCTTGTGGAACTCTTGTGTGTGCGTGATATAATAATATGTGACTACTTGTGTGTGGAATAAACTTTCTTCCTTCCACTGTTATTGGACTATTATTTAAACTTCACCCACACAACCTACATTGCTATATACAAAAAAACCAAATAGGCCTAACACGGATTTGAACGCACATATCTTTTGGAGGGTTAACCAATTAATGGAGCTGTGTGTACACAAAATTTATATTTGATCAACAACAGAGTCAATGCATTGGACAAGATAGGCTGGTAAGCAAGCTTAAGAAAAAACTAGACAAAAAAAAAAGTTGGCTAACAAGCTCACCATTCTTCCGACCCTTGTAACTCCTCAAGACACGCCTAATTTGGCTTTATGAGTGCGGCTTAAGGCAGGCCTCCGAGTAATGTATGAGTAAACTAACCTTCCTCGGCAATATACATACATTACGTTTACGAGATACTGCTGCTGTGGATATCTGGTTACCGCTGTATTTTTGTGTTAGTTTCCGTCTAGTAATGTAGGTTAGAAATTAGATTAGGCGGAGATGGGGCAAAATAAAGTTAAAATTGGAGGTTAGGTCCTTGTTTCGAATGGCACATAAAAAATAAAATTAGCTTTTATTACCCTATAATTTACAATTGCATACATTTTTTCAAAAAACTTAAGCTACTAAGGGGTCATCCATCTGTGGATGAAGTCCTCCTCCATCTGTTTCCATCTATGTCTACCTTGGGCCGTTCTAGTTCACTCTACCCCTGCCAGTGCGACGATATCGTCACGCCATCGTTGCAATGGTCTTCCGCGGCGTCTGTTCTCGTTTCGTGGATACCGGGGCAGGACGCGTTCGCACACATGTTGTCTGCCGTTCTTGATATGTGATGTGATGTGTGTACGAATGGAATATAACTGAAGCAAATAGCATAAACTAAGAGAGGTTCATCCCTATGAATATGGGTGATGATCATGAACGTAGGTAGGGAAAACTATTCTAAAAATGAATTAATTTATATATGTGAACAGCCCAGTAGTTGACAATATTAGCAAGAAAAAAAATATCAGCGACAGTTGCCTCGGTTTTCGGAAAATTAAGTTTTTTCTGAAATCAATGTAATCAATTGTGTGATCTTCCTACAAAAACTCGACTTGAAAATCGAACTCAAGATCCCACAAGACAAAACAAAAGCAACGTGACACGGATGCAATGTCTGCTTTGTTTATCCGATCTCGGGATCGGTGGAGACAAACTCCATCCCGACAGTTACATGTAAAACAATATTCACTACAATTAAACCGCGGAAGCTCGTTGCCGCATTGTTCAAGGTGAGTCGGAACAGCCTGCGGTGGTAGTGCGAAGAACCCAAGTGAGTCGGGGCCGGCGCGGCGCTGCGTTAGGTCCGGTGCGTCGGACGTAGTACAGCGCCGCGTTGTGGCAGACAGCTAGAGAGGTGTCGACTGGGAGGTATGAAGCTCTCAACCAGCCGAAAGCGATATGTGCTATGCCAAGGTCGCTGGATGAGAGGCTGAATGTGCTGACCACGAATGCGCTTCCGCTACATGCTGGTAGTCGGGAATAGCTATTTGAAGCTGTGAGACTCGCCGCTTGAAAGCGGACGCGACGTCATCATCATCGACATTACTTCCTCAAGGAGGTAATGTCGATGATGGCAGGGCGTGACGTCACGTTGCTCGAAGGCTGCACTGACGTCCATTTTGGGGTCACCAGTTTAGAGAAATGAGGAACAAGGTGTAAAGCTTCTCGATACTCCATAGAAAAGGGACGATCCTCCGACCTGACAGGTCTTATGTCTGGTGGGCTGATTGCCATAAAATCCGGCCTTAATCCGGATCAAGGGTTTGATTCAAGAAACGGTACTCCTGAACTAGTGACCAATTCGATCAATATAACATGAAAATATATAATATAATTCGATATGATAAGATTTCGATTCAAGTCATCGATTAGATGGCGTATCACGCCGCGTCGCGCCTGTAGGCGAGGCTTCGCGACGCGGTAACACTGCTATGCCGCGTCGCGTTGTGCGTCGCGCCTGTCTGCGGGAGCCTTTATTTCCCACTTGTAGTATTTTTTTTTGGTAGTCTGATATTGTTTCTAGCACATAATCAGCTAATAATAAGGGATCATTACAGGCTTCATGTAAAATACTGGTACTCAGCTGCATCCAGTTAGACTGGAAGCCGACCCCAAGATAGTTTGGGAAAAGGCTAGGCAGATGATTACAGGCTGGCATTGAATTCACCACTAGAGGGAGTGGCGTGTAATTGAGCAATCGGGCTCAGTGCGGGTTGGTCATATAATTTGTACTGCCGTCCTTTGACTAGAAAGCCGTTAACCCTCAAAAGGTTTATTTTACTTTTTATTAAAGTGATAGAGTTAAAAAAATCTGTATCTTTATGTCTGAGAAACATTTCTACAATCTAAATAGTTCAGAGATAAAAAAAATTGCAAGCCGTTAAGTATAAGAATTTATGATGATCCCACATTTCTTCACTAAAACTACGTTAAATACCTATACTGCCGGATGTGTCGATCACCCCAGCTCCCAACCAGCTTGCTGTTCATAAAATTAGATCAGATCTAAACCAAATGTTCAAGGTCAACATGCTACCCCGCAAACATGCCCGCGCGCACTCGGAAGTTTTTGCCGCGCAAGACCCCCGCGCCACTTCCCATTTAAAGCTTATTTTCTCGTAAACTACTGCAGCTACACGAAAACAAAAAATACGTGTGTATAGCTGAAAATATACAGAATCTAATTACGTTAAAATTAATTACGACAACTAGATATAAGTATTTCAAAAAAAATGAAAACTTGATAATTTGCGTTGAATTTCAGTTTCTCCAACAAGAATTAAAGTTTTTCCAATTAGAATTGTAATTAGTATCAATAAAACCTATGTATAATTAAACTAGACTATATAAGCTTTGTTTTAATTCCCCATTTGTCCTTACTTTAGCACTTTATTAGTAGCCAAATTAACCAAACCAAACAACCCCTGCTCTGATAAATTCTATACCTATTGATTTTGTCGTGTTTTCGTTAAAAAATCACTAAGATTTCGTTTTTTTTCACTGTTTTATATTGCGGAGACACTAATAATTACTTAATTGAACCAATTTTCATAACACCAGCACTTTATTAACTATTTTTTCAATAATTTCTAAAAAAACATTAACAAAATACCACGCTCGACATGACGCCACTTTTACATTTCGATATTGTCGTTTCAACAGACTTTTAACCTACGATGTTTTTAGATATTCGTAAAGCTTGATTAACGAGGTTTATTTTGATATATAACACTATATATATTGGGTTAAAATAAAATAATACTCACGTTTTAAAACCAGGGAAATTATATCAAAACAACTCAATACGGTGAAATTTGACACCTGACGTTTAAAACTTTTTTGACATTTAATTTTGTACGGCTGAGATTCTCGTTGTTTTTGCCATAGACGCAGAATTTAATACAGAAAATATAGAGGGCAAAACCATAGATACAGTGCGACGTGGAACATTTGTAAGTGAGTTTTTTCGGAACTAATGTTTTGGGCTACTATGGTAGCGTGGACATTTGACTGTATTTGGTTTTGGGCTACTATGGTAGCCTGGACATTTGACTGTATTTTGTTTTGGGCTACCATAGTAGCGTGGACATTTTACCGGGTAGACAAGCGACATCTCGATGAGGTGAAAGCATTTGTCGAACGTAGAGCCACCCCCTGTAGAAGACCCTGATGATCCTCTGCCTACAGTCACAGCTGACGAAGTGCAAGACATCATTAATAAGCTTCAACCGCGGAAAGCACCCGACTCCGACGGAATCACCTATACGGTGTTTAAAATCCTCCCCGTTCAGCTCGTCGTGTTAATGGTGGCCATCTTCAATGGCGCCCTGAGCAACAACGCGTTTCCCCAAATTTGGAAAGAGGCCACTGTCATCGGTTTCGCCAAGCCAGGCAAACCCAAGTTTGAGCCCTCGTGCTACAGACCTATCAGTCTCCTGAACGCACTCGGCAAAATCTACGAGAGACTTATTTATAAGCGACTCAAAGACTTCGCCAAGGCTAAGAGTCTCATCCCCAACGAGCAGTTCGGCTTCAGGACCGGACACTCTTGCATTCAACAGGCCCACCACATCGTACAGCACTTGTGCGCTGGCTTCTAGCGTGGAGCGATGACAGGTCTGTTGTTTTCGACATAGCAAAGGCTTTCGACAAAGTCTGGCACAACGGCTTATTATATAAGCTGTACAAACTGGAAGTGCCAGACCGTCTCGTGCTCATCTTACGAGACTTCTTGTCGAATCGCACATTCCGCTATTGCATCGGGAAGGCATTATCTTCTACCCACCCTATTAGAGCCGGAGTCCCTCAGGGCTCCCTCGTCTCTCCCCTTATCTTTGCTCTGTTCACCAGTGATATCCCCAAGAGCAAGAAGGCTCAGTTAGTCCTGTTAGCGGATGACACGGCCAATTATTATACTGGACGCAGTCACGACGCTATCATCAGCACCCTCCAAACCTCAGCCAACGTCTTAGGGGCTTGGTTCCGAAAATGGAGAATCGAGGCGAACCCCGACACGATCCGTGTAGGAATAAGCCACCCGCGCTCAACCCAATCATTATGTTCGGCAAGCCTATCCCTTGGGAGAAGCAAGCCAAGTACTTAGGAGTTCTTCTCGACAACCACTTGTCTTTCGCGGCACACATCAATGCAGCTCGCGACCGAGCCGCCTTTGCTATAGGTAGGCTTCATTTTATGATTTCGGCAAAAAGCAAGTTGTCACTCAAGTGCAAGTTGCGCCTCTATACCGCGGGGATTTGTCCCATTATGACGTACGCTTGCGTCGTGTATGCACACACTGAGCCTAAGTACATCCATAGGATGCAAATCTTGCAGAACCGGTTCTTACGTAGAGTCACGGGAGCCCCTTTACATGTCCGTAATGACCGTCTACACGT
The DNA here is from genome assembly GCA_949152445.1 of Cerastis rubricosa. Taxonomy (NCBI): domain Eukaryota; kingdom Metazoa; phylum Arthropoda; class Insecta; order Lepidoptera; family Noctuidae; genus Cerastis; species Cerastis rubricosa. The sequence goes on from OX424529.1 coordinate 2,975,572, forward strand.
AGACCTTAGAATGCCCACCGTCCTTCAGTTTATGAAACGTCTTTCGAAGCGTTTCTTCGATAACGCCATTAGGCACCGTAATCCCCTGATAGCAGCGGCCGCCCGTTACGAACCCTAGCGCATTAGTACAGTACGCCGTATACCCTCGTCACTCCCGATGATGCTATCACACTCCTCCAGGAGAGTAGTAAAGAGACTAGTACTCTTAAAAAGTTCAGACACAAACCGCTGACTTTCCGACCTCACCGTCGAGGTCCGTCGCGACGTCCCGGTCCATGCCCTCCCCGAACCTCGATCGAGCCAGCCAGCGATGCCAGTAGTTTTAAATCAGCCCCTAAATAATGATATCATTCAGATCCAGCCTGTCCCCATGCAGTCCTCCCCCAGCGACGCCCTAAGCCGAGGCTTGTACCCCACAGGGGGTGCCCTTAGCGTGTAGCTTATTTTGTAAGTTTTTATGCCCTGGCTGGAGGCCTTACTCTTAAGGCACCCACAGGATAGTCCGGTTCTAGGATGAACTGCGATAGGCCAATCAAAAAAATAAAAAAATGTGTCGATCATTTTCTGGTCTTTTACTTAACTACGAATACGTAACCTGATTTATAAAGAAGCAAACAAATTCCCGTATTTTTGCCTTTATTTCCAAAAACAACTTTTTGGGATTATGTAATCAAACGACGGCAGTGTAAATATCATGACGTGGAATGTTTGGTTCTAGGCCTTGCCAGTTTCCTCCCGTTTTATTTTCTTCCCGTTTTATTAATCGAAGTAATTAAAAGATAGTATATGGGTTCAAGCTAAAAAAAAAACAAGGTCATTCTTCTTGAGATTAAAACAATTTTCAATGGCAAATATTGTATTTCAACATCAGAATAATTTTAATGTTTCGATAATTACAGTCTTTTTCAAATAAAATCAAACACAGACCTTAAAATTATAAGCGTGAACATTATCTATCCTCGTACTTTTAAAGTTATATGGTGACCATTGACTGGATTAAGAGTAATATTACAGTTAAATTGTACATTTTCCAAGTCCCCAGTGATATGGTATCGCTGTAAAATATGCGCCAAGGTTGTCTTCATGCCCATCATTGCGTATTGTTTACCTGAAAAATGTAAAAACCTATAGGAAATGTAAAATCACATCCAACTTACCTACCGTGTCCTCCCGTTGCGAGGACACATGACTCCTCTGTGTGAGAAAATCACAATATTTAAAAAAAAAGATTAATTTAATTAAAATCATATTAAATAAAATGTCTATTATACACTAGCAGCTGTTTTCGGAATTTCCTCTGCCTTTTTTTAAACATTTGATATATGTTTTAAACATTTTGTGTAAAAAGAAAGAAAAATACACAACACACACAACAGAACAGGGGTACTTACTGCAAATACAAAAACATAACAAAAAGGAATTTTAAAGATAATTAAGCAGAAGTAAAAAAAATGCTTGTGCGAGGACTAAATTGCTCCAATCTCAGCTCAATTATAGTCCAGTCAATTTAAACATCCGAGGGTACTACAATTCGCACCCAGCTGAAAATTTGCAGGATTGTTGAAAACGCTACCATAAATGATATCTAATAAGTCCTCATCGATCTGATACCAGGAAAAAAAATTACACGGGGTCAAAGGTCACAAAAAGGGGTTTTTTGCGATTATCAGCAGAACGGTAACTTTTATGATAAAATTAGTTGGAACAAAATTGTAGATCGGCTAATTATCTATAAAAATGTACAAGTACTTTTTCTTCTAAAAGCCACCATTTCGGAGATATAACGATTCAAAAAGTTGCAAGAATTGTAATCGTCATAATATGCACACCTTTCCACGCCACCTTTCAGGTAGTGTACTTAGCGCGTTTTTTTAACGTGGTTTTCTCGTAGGCCTATTCCACCAATCTGTTATGATTCTGTTTGACTTGAAACTATTGAATAATAAAAGATATTGGTAAATGAAAAACAAAATAGGGAAATTTATTCGTCTAATTCATAATTCTCTAATACTTCTGCTTCCTCTTCTTCTTGTTCTCCTTGATCTTCTTCTTCATCCTGGATAAGCAAATTGCGTGGCAAGTAAATTGCATCAATAGTGATACATTGCATGTCTCCTCGTTGGTATCAAACGAATCCTCAACTGTTGGTTATTCAACATTGAAGCACGACCGGCCTTGACAAATTATACATGCTAGAGAGCAAAACAGTCCAACTCTTTTGCAACCACATTTAGCACTACATCCCTTTTTGCAGTTACAAAAAAATGTGTTTAGCGGTTTTTCCAGCGCAGGTGGGAGTAAACTCTGAACTGGTTCTAATGTATTGTCGATCAACTTCCAACCCCTAGTCCACAGTTGTAAGTTGATCGCCACACTTGAACTTGGTAATATACCCGTAAAAGATGAGCAGCCGCTGAGGTTGGAGGAAGACAAGCTAATTGTTTAGTATTTTTAACGAAACATGCATGTCGAAACTTATCTAAGCACGAAGTTTTTTAGGAGCTCCATAAATAGAGAGAAGAAAGCGAATTCCATTGGTGATAACTTCTTATGGACTTGAATTACTCTTTTTATAAACTTCAGCACATTGAACTAAATCTTGTTTTTCAAACATTTTAAAAACTGTTGTTTTACCCCTCCTGAAAAATGCAGATGTCATATCACAGCCAGTTATTGCGTGTAATAAAAGATGTACTATTATTACATGCAATAACTGGCTGTGATATGACATCTGCATTTTTCGCATTTTTATATTGACGCTTTGGAAAAGTAGATAAACTTTTCGATGATATTTCTGATTGATGTTGAACATTTCTAGGTTATATTTTTTTTCTGTTCGTATTCGATTAGTGAGTAACACGAGTAAGTCTACATCTTAACCTACAACAATAGTTTATACGTGGTGTACTTGTACATTTATGACGGTTGTAACTCTTTCAAATTTTTTGTCGTTATATCTCTGCAAAGGTGGCTCTTAAGCAAAACAGAGCGTAGAAATTTTTATAGATAATTATCTGATCTACAATTTTTGTCTGAACTAATTTTATGATAAAAGTTACCGTTTTGCTACAAATCGCGAAAAACCCGTTTTTGTGACCTTTGACCCCGTGTAACTTTTTTCCTGGTATCGGATCGATGAGCACTTTTTAGATTCCATTTTTGATAGTGTTTTGAACAATCCTACCAATTTTCAGCTGGGTGCGAATTATTGTACCTTCACTCCTACTTTTTGGTTTATTTTGACCGGACTATTATTAGACCGAGAAAATAAACAAAGATAAAATAACTCAGAGCTCATATTGTAACTAACGTACGCTGATAACTTTATAAGTTGTTGAGTAAAAGAGAGAAGACTACGTACTCTTCTCTCTTTTACTCACGGCTTTTTCATAGTTCTACTCATAAACTACCTCTTTGCCCAAAGTGTAACAAACATCGACTTATCTTCGCAAGGGATTATTTTCAGATATACATCAAGATAACAATAATTAGGTACCGATACAGTTTCGCTTGCCCAGACTGAAGGTGGCAAACGTGTTAGGGTTCGCAGGCAAGGTGGCGGGGTCCAGCCACCGCTCCGGCTTGAACTCATTCGCGTCTGCGCCCCACGCGGGGTGACGGTTCATACCATACAGCGAAATTAAGAAATAACTGCCAGCTGGAAACGTGTAGTTCTCTGAAATTGAAGTTTTATTATTGTTACGACGATAAAATGGACACTCATATTTTTGTTTTTAAATGAAATCATAAGTTCATGACTTTCTACAATATTTATACTAATACTGGTGTTGTCGGTGTCAGCGTGAATCGCGGTAAACCGAGAAAATCGAGCATCTTTTGTAAAAACGTGAGTGGAGCAATCCCACTTCTTAAGCCGAGCGAAGCGAACTCACCTTTGCTATAAATGAATGAATGAATGAATGTTTTGGTTCAATTACATGACAAAAACGCAGCTTAAACATCTCCACATAAATTAGTTAACACAACGATGACAGCGAACTTAATAATCCCACATGCTGCGCGGGATTTGACTCAATCTGCTTCCGTGAATGTGCTCGCTTCGCTCACTCATCTTTGAATTAAAGTGGCTGACTGGCTCGCTTTGCTCGCTCTGCTCGTGTAAAATCGTCCTCTATATTCGTCTTTATCACAAATGAGAACTCACCACCGCTTTCCGGGTGCCCACCCGGTGGCGAGTTCTCAAGCACGAACGATTGGCAAGCACGATCTGCTCGTTTGTTTCAAGAGTGGTCGCGTAACTCTGACAGTACCGAGAGAGCACCAGCTTCGCTCGCTCACATCGCGAGTAAACGAGTTCTCTCCGCTGTCTCAAAAGAAGCGATTACACTTCTAATCTAATCTGCCTTACCGAGTAAGGTAACACAACATAGCACATGACGGAGCAGTACCTATGGCTTGATGATTAGTCACCCTTCTTATGTGGGCTGTACATACTTAACTTGACCGCCGAGTCGCTACATCTTGCTATTCTTGGAACTATAGGGTATAATCTTAAGGTCTCTTTCAACACCGCTTCCAAATACACCAGCTTTGGTAGATCGTATTTATTTAAATCTCTTTCTGGATCATCTATAACTTCTTGAAGTCTGCAAAAATGATAAGTTTTATAAATTAGCATGGTGGCTGCGGCTCGTCAGCTGCATACACGCTGACCAAATTGCAAGTCTTTAGTCTTTATAAAAGGGGTGTTGGAACATAGACGGTGCCACCGGCCTACAAAGACGTGGCGATATGATCTGGAAATGGTGGTTTAAGTTGATGCGGGACAAAACCTCCTGGAAGGACTCGGGAGAGGCCTTTGCTCAGCTTTGGGATATTATGGCCCACAAAAAATGCTGTAATGAAGTGTCGCAAACATATATCTTGCTTAAATGCCATATAATTTTATTTTATTGTTTGAAGTGTTTAGTTTTTGATCCCCAGCTGCAGAATGGTCAGTTGGTAAAACTCATACGCAATCTGGATAGACGGATACATACTCTTTAAAAATTCTTGCTTGGACATCTGGATACGATCCAATCAAAAGCAAGCAGATCGTCATTGCCGTGGTTGATGTGTCATGAGCGGCAGCAATAATAGTATCCAACTGTTGTCTTATATCTTCATCTGTGAAGGTTTTTTGTTCTGTGGCTTCCAACAATTGGTCTAAGAGCGATTTGTAACCTGAAATGTTTTTTTCATTATTTACTCTTTAGCTTTTGACAAAGACCTCAAATCGGGTATTGGTCACATTATTTTGAATGCTCACGTGCTTCAAAATGTTTTAACGTAGCATAATTAAAGTCTTGTCAAATGACGCGACATGTCATTCAAAACACATTTAAAGGTTTCCGTATCATCATCATCATCATTTCAGCCGAAAGACGTCCACTGTTGGACATAGGCCTCCCCCAAGTGTCGCCACATTGACCAGTCCCGTGCAACTCGCATCCAGCGGATCCCCGCAACCTTCACCAGGTCATCGGTCCACCTAGTGGGAGGCCTTCCAACACATCGTCTTCCGGTTCGCGGTCGCCATTCCAGAACTTTTTGGCCTCATCGGCCATCCGTTCTGTGAGCAATGTGCCCTTCCCACTGCCACTTAAGTTTGGCAATTCTTCGGGCTACGTCGGTAACCTTGGTTCTCTTGCGGATGTCCTCATTTCTGATTTGATCACGCAAGGAAACTCCGAGCATAGCCCTCTCCATTGCCCTTTGGGTGACTTTAAGCCTCCTGATGAGGCCCATTATGAGCGACCACGTTTCGGTTCCGTATGTAATCACTGGTAACACACACTGGTTGTACATTTTCGTTTTGAGACACTGCGGTATGTTGGACGAGAAGATACCACGCCACTTCCCGAACGCTGCCCAGACGAGTCGGATTCGACAATTGACCTCTTTCTCGAAGTTTGACCTACCTAACTGGACCGTTTGTCCCAGGTAGACATAATCGACCACTACTTCGAGTGTAGAGTCTCCAACCTTGATAGGAGTGGGTGTTACATGGGCATTCAACATGACGTTCGTTTTGTCCATGTTGATTTTAAGACCCACTCTTTTGGAAGCTCAACTGAGGTCATCGAGCATTGTACTGACGTCCTCCATGGTCTCAGCCATGACAACTTTATCGTCGGCAAATCGAAGATGAGAGATGTACTCGCCATTGACGTTGATGCCTAGCCCTCTCCAGTCCAGAACCTTGAAGACATCTTCCAGTGCAGCGGTGAACAGTTTCGGAGATATGACGTCTCCCTTTCTCACACCTCGCTGGAGAAGGATAGGTTCCGAGGTCTGGTCCTGAAGTCGGACTGACATGGTGGCATTTTTGTACAAACACTTCAACACCTCGATGTACCGACAGTCAATTTGGCACCGTTGGAGAGAGTGCTAAAGCCTTTCCGGAATCCGGCTTGTTCGGTTAGTCTCTTAGTTGCCTCGGCTTATTTCGAACTATTTATTTTATTTTTGAATTGTCTTTTTTTTGTTTTTACTGTGGACACTTTTAACGTGCACGTCTTGCTGCATCGTTCTCACATAATTTACCATCTCAACATGAATGATGTAACCAAGATTTTTGTAACAAGCTATTAATTTAAAAGAGTGTCCATGGAGTTTCTTGCCCATTCTTCTCCATAGAGATCTACGCTTTGGAATGGGCAACTACAGTACTTTCACAGTTATTATGTCTTGTGACTGGGACTGTAGCTTAATATGTTATTGTTGTTTGACTATTCAAAAGTGCCTGTAACTGGCCTACTTGAAATAAATGATTTTGATTTGATTTGATTTGATTTGATTCGGGACGCAGAAAATCGTCAAACATGCGCGCGAGACGATTCGTGATGTCTCTTGAAAACAACTTGTAGACATGGCTTAGAAGTGAGATATGCCTATAGTTCTTCAATTGGGCATTGTCACCCTTTTAAAAAAAGAGTACCACCAAACCCCTGCACCATACCTGTGGTGTTTTCCACCCGCCTTCAGAAGTTCGGCCGAAATTCCATCATCACCCGGTGCCTTGTTGTTTTTAAGCTGTTTCAGAGCTATCTTTATCTCGTACAGGCTGATTGCCGGGATGTCTTCGGTATAGTGTCGGGTCAGTCTAGCTCTTGGGTCATTCGCTAGATTTCCAACGGGATTACTGGTTGACGTGTACAACTGCCTATAGAATCACAAGATCTCCCTCAGTAGCTCCGGTTTGGCGGATAAAATCCTGCCATTGTCGATCTTCAGTTTCGTGAGCTGGCTTTGCTCAATAGCCAGATCTCTTGCAAAAACCTTGGAGCCTTTATGCCGTTCAATTGCGTCTTTAATACGCTCGGTATTAAAGCGGTAGAGGTCGCTCTTCAAGGATTTAGAGATTCGTCTATTGGGCTGCCGGTATTTCCACGCCTCGTCTGAAGACTGCAGAATCATCTCACGCCGTTCCTTCATGAGCTTGAGAGTATGATCAGAGAGTTTTTTGTTCTTCTGTGCACGACGATGTCTTGAAGAACTTAGACCCTGTCGTATGGACAGTTGGTTGGCCAAAACTGATTTGCTCCGAAAAAAAAACTTGCAAACCTTACCGTGTGACGTATTATTTATAAAAGTTCTCATTGTGAGGGGTTTCAAATACTTTACTATTTTGAAATACACAGTTTTGGAGTAATTTTTTCTTTAAATAACTATTCCCCTCCGCTTTATCTCCGATTTAGAAACATAATATGACATCCATACCATTCATACATTTTGACCATGTAGGTATGGCACTGTAGGAAACAGCTGTTTTTTTTAAAACACCGATGAAAAGTTTTTATGTGGTAAGGTTCAGAATGAAGTACTGAGTTCGGGCCTACGCTGTCCTTCCACACTTATGTATTAACGCTGTAACATTCAAATATTGTAAAACCAAATGATTTTAAAAGAGTAACCATGGAGTTTCTTGCTGGTTCTTCTCCATAGGAAACGACCAACCAAAACCGTGCATCTTTTGTCGACGTTTTATAAGTGGCCATGTAGGCCTATGTAAAATAAAATATTTTAATTTTGATTTTCGTGGTAACAGTTTTCATGTCGGTATCCCTTCCACCCCGTATTGATCTTTATAGCAATATGTTAAGTAGAAATACATAGCTCTTTACCTGGTGCAGACTCCTTTATGGTGTCTGTCTTAATGTTTTGTTTCAGTTCTGATTTACGTTTGCTGATAATCTGAAAAAAAAGAGCACGTTTTAAGACAGTCTACGCAAACGGTAAATTGACGTAGAATTTGCTCAACTATTACTTTTCATAACGTATTAAAAAAAAATAGGTACCGTTTCTGTTATGCTTTTGATTTTTTTTATGTGTACATCTTGTTGCCTCTTCAAAGAACTCATATTAAAAATAAATGGAATATGCAACCAAATATTACGTGTTCGGGTCCCCAATGATATGCAAAAAAGATCAGTTGCATTTGCATAGTTTTTAAGAGTCACCTCCTGATCATAGTCAATAGGTTTATCTCCGATTGTTGTCTCTGTAAAACAAAACACAGTGATGAGTTTTTTAATTCTGAGTATTTAAGACAATACAATTAAGCACTGTCGCTGTTTGTGCACTACATAACGTAAATATTTTTTTGGTATCTTCACACATTGAAGTAAAAAACGTGGTAATTAATTAGTAGACTTGTATTTATTGGTAAATATTAGTTTAACTATCGTGTATTGGTCCTTTAAGGCTTTTAAAAAGTGGTGGATTGCAAATCCTAGCGGGCACATGGTTTGTTCCATATCTAATAATAATATAACTTTATTAACTTTATTTCACAAGTTTTAAATAAAGACAATTTAAATGAGCTTTGGTAGGAACACAATGCAATACAATATACGAACTGAAATATGTACATAATATGGAAAAACCCTGCTTCTCAAAGTAGGTATAGACCTGTATCTTGAGAGACAGTGATTCAGCTTAAAATGTAATTCTATAAGTATAATAGTAGACCTACCTCTACCTGAGTGATCGAAGATAATACAACAATTTTAAGTATATATTTCCTACGAGATGTGTTTGTGTGTGTTTGCGTATATGTTGTGTCTGATTGGAGATATGTAGGTAGTTATACGACGTAATTAAGTAAGGATTCAGTTTGAAGAATCCAGTTTTCAGATTCCCAGACTGTAGCCATTCCGTTATTTTTTTATTTCATTTCATATTTATTTAGATCAAAAATGTTTAAGATTTTGTGAATTTGTTTGTAGTTGTATGTACTTAATGTGTAGTATTGTTGTAGAGCGAAAGCGGGTTAAAGCGGGAAGTTTCTTCCCTTTTTTAGGGTCTGTCGGGGGAACGCTAGCGTGTTTTCTAACAGTAGACTGCATTACAAAAAGCTGGCCCACTGAAAGTACTTTGGAATAAGCGTATAGTTGCGTAGTGGGATAGCGATAAGGCTTGCGTGACATCACCTTCAGTACAGCTCTCTGCGCTCTTTCCATCCTCTATTTGCACCACCCCATACTGTGATGCAATATCCAATGACAGATTAACATAAAGCATAGTATACCATCTTCAGGGTTTCAGGCGCTGCAGAGTATCTAATGGATTTGAAAATATGCAAAAGTCTCGTAAATCTAGTGGTAATGGCGTCAACCTGTTTGTCCCATCGTAATCCTCCGTCTATTTGGACACCCAGATACTTCACAACATCAGTTCTTGTAAGTGTCGGACATAAGCAATATGGTGATTGTTTGGAACAAGTGTGCGCTGTTATTGAGAAAGATTAATAGGGTAAGTTGTTAAGCCGGATAGCGAATAGAATGACCGATGTTTTATCAAGGTTTAGTAGTTTGCCGCTTCTGCATAGCGCTTAACGCTATCGCAAATTGGCCCGTACGCAAAGATCTTGGAATTGGGGATGGTCATTCTTTACAGCTCATTGACGTATATTAGGAAGAGGGTGGGGCCTAAGATGCTTCCCTGAGGCACACCGTAAGTGTTTGATACTTTTTCACTTATATGCTCTCCAATTTTTTACTCGTTGGGTCCAGTTGTGAAGGAAGTCTTCGAAAATTCCGAGGGTGTTTCCTTGTACCCCTAGAAGTTCTAAATTGGACATAAATTTGGGAACAGAGACTGTCAAATACTTTGGAAAAGTCTAGAAAGATCCCTAGACTTTTAAACACTACTGTCAAGATTTCTAGCAACCAATTGCGTCAGCTCAAGAACTGCATCTTCAGTTGAGATTCCTGTGTGAAAACCTTACTGATTATCAGCTATGTGCTAAAGTTTGGTGAGGAATTTTTTTAAACTATTATTCAGGATCTTTTCTAGTATCTTAGAGAGTACTGATAGGAGCAATATCGGTCTGTAATTGTTAACACAGTTTCTTTTCCCACCCTTATGACCCGCATGGATGATAACTTTTGTTAGTGAATCAGGAAAGATGCCTTTTTGAAGGCAACCGTTTACGTTGACGTCGGTTACGACGTTGTTGGTACGAGTAGTTGAAACAGCGGTCATCTGTACTATTAGGTTTGAGATCTATATTTATATCACCGTCACAGTATTATGTTTTTGTAGGAGGAGAGGCTTACGTATACACTATTATTTTATACTATCCATCTAGGACCCGAACGGTACACTGCAACAATAGCAATATTTGGTTGGCTATATAACATACCAAGCGATTCCCACAAATCGAGGTTCCCTTCTCTGAGGTTTCGAGAGCTTGTTTTGTAAAGATAAAAATTCCATCATTTTGGTTTCTGTTTAAACCGGTACATTATAGGAATCATATCCAACCAAAACAGGCATATTACTGACTTAACTATAAAATATAATAACACAGTATATCTAATAATAAAGAATAAATAAGTACTTACTGTACACGGCTCTAAGTACATTATTTAACATGTATGGTATGACATCAAATGGTCCTTTTCCTGCCTCAGGAGCTAGTTCAGACACAAGACGTTTTGCTTGTACGCTGTATTCTTGTACAAATGTGTTCAGTATTTGCTGATTAAAAGCTGGATTTAGTAGCTTACGGTGAAGCTTCCATATCGTTGCTGGAAACATCAACATAACTAGTGTTATTGGCTACTAAATAGGGTTAAGACCTTTATAAAATGGAAAAGGACCATAGTTCACATAGCATTTATGAACGAATGGTGTGAATTTGGAACATTCTATCAAACCTGTAAATTTTATGCCAAACATTTGCGTGGTGGCTGTTATTTTCGGCAACAATAATTCTGACATTGAATAACTGCCACAAAGCGTTTCCATCTAAGCCTTTACAAGGGATAGTATGGCAATTGTGGATCTTGATGAAGTAGTCCAGGGTGGTGATGCCTAAATAAAAATCCAAGGATTGTGCAAAATAAATAAAATTTTCTCAGCCGTCATCTTGAATTATTATAAAAGCATCGCCACTCTCCTCTTTTTATCAATCAACGTTGACAAGTTCCAAACTAACCCTAGTGTCGTGGTTGTTTTCAAAAGGCACAGAACTCGTTGCAGCATATTTTCTTTGCCAGAAAGCGTTGTGTGATTTCGCGTCATGGTTGTTTTTAAAATGCCGCAAAATAACTTGGTATCGTTGGTCGTTTTTATGGTCGGTGCTTTTCAATTCAATGAGCGTTTCCAGTATTTGATAAACCAACCTCACATTTTCCATTAATCTATTATTGCTTTGATTTTGCATTACCGAAAACTAAACTTGGTGTAACATACCATCTGCAATGACCAGTCCTCTCTCATATAACTCTTTTCCAAATTTGTAAAAATATGGTTTATCAAAACAAGTATTGGCAATTGTTTGACAGTCTTCTATGTCTGTTATCACTGCAAAACAGATTAAGACAACGTTCACTCTTGTTAAATTAAGTTATGAGGAATTAAATTACTCTTGTTAAATTTCATTCGCTTACCATATACAGGACGCAGGCCAAACCCTATCTGAATGACTCCACCATTATCTAAACAGAAGTGATGTAACTCCTTTTCCGTTTGCCATAGTTCTGGAAACGGACGACATTCATTAAAAACAAGTGACGTTAAATAGAATTACGACAATTACTACAATCGCAGTTATTACACAGGGCTTACTCAAAAAAACTAAAATTGCTCAAGTTTTCGTCACACATTTTTGTAAATTCCCGTCAGTAAAGAGACCATTAGCACCAGTCCCCAGCCCCAGGCAAAACTAACATTTCTATTGTTTCATGTCAAGTATATTTTCATAAAAACCATAAGAAAACACTTTTTGTAGATTAACGCTAGGTGTCATCGACATAAGGGACACATGGTTTTTTTAATGATTCTATCGTTGGTCTAGTGTGTAACAAGCGCCACTGCTGAGCATCCGAGGTTCATGGGTACGATTCTCAAGTCGGGTAAGGTGTTATTGGATTTTTCCATTAGGAATATCTCAATAGCAGGCACAGAGCCTGGGTTTGTGCCCGATTGATGGCAATAGGCTCGCTCCCTATTACTTGGGTATTAAACGTAACTGGCGAAATGTGGGTGTACTATTGATGTTTTGTTATGTTATAGTTCTCTCAGAAGTTAATTCTCAATTTAGAACTTGCGACGACAAAAAACATGAGTTATAAGATAAATCATACATACATGTAGTCGAAATTTCAAACATTTATGCTTTCGACGATTGACTTATATCTTTCATCATTATGACTTACGTAAAGCACTTAGCAGCTGATGCACGTGTCCTATGACAGGCAATGCACCAGGGTACACTGGAGGCGAGCCATGACGCGGTTTCACGGACCACCATAATGCAAACACCGCGCACAATATTACAATTACCACTACTAGAAACATTAGGAATTGAACCTTGAATGCGAGTTTAAAATGATGGGAAATTACTTTATATAACACAATAATCAAATAGATTTGATTCAAAGCATTGTTGTAGGGTTCTCGTGTAACTGGAAGATTACTCATATGCGTAAGATCATTCACAAAGGTGGAATAATAATTTTGTAAAAATGTAAGATATAAGCATAATCATAATTAGTCTATATAACCCTCCTACTGCCCGGGGCGTACTAGAGAGTGGTTATGGAATAAGCTAAAGCTGGTGTGGTTAAATATTTTAGAACATATACTTATTTACCCCAAATTGGCCTTAGCCAGAAAAACTTGAATGTTGGGTGAAGTTTCATTATAGGAGCGATCTCAAAGGCCCCAAAAAAAATGTGATATCAAATTTAGTGTTGGGATATTTTAAATAAATAAACTACTCGGTCTTTTGTTACTGCGGAACCCACAGTAATTAAATTATTATTTTGGTCATTTTATTTTTCTTTCATAGATCATTCAGTGTTAAGACGTGAGAAAATACAGACCAAAAGATTTAACTGCCTTCTGAACACAATAGTACATTGTCTTATATGTTATGCGCAATTTTTTTTTACGATGGTTTTGCGCTCAATTAAAGCAGTGTAAAGGCGAAGTAATAGAGTTTTTCCGTATCCGGGGGATACTATGACGTCTTACTACTGTAAGACGTCATTTTTTTTTTTTTTTTTGGGAATGGCATCTCGCAGTTCAACCTAGGAGGTTGTCGTCTGCTTAACCGGACTATCCTGTGGGTGCCTTGAGAGTAAGGCCTCCAGCCAGGGCATAAAACTTACAAACTAAGCGACTACACGCTAAGGGTACCCCCTGTGGGGTACGAGCCTCGGCTTAGGGCGTCGCTGGGGGAGGACTGCATGGGGACAGGCTGGATCTGATTGATATCATTATTAAGGGGCTGATTTAAAACTACTGGCACAGTATCGCGGGCTGGCTCGAGCGAGGGTCGGGGAGGGCATGGACCGGGACGTCGCGACGGACCTCGACGGCGAGGTCGGAAAGACGGCGGTTTGTGTCTGAACTTTTTAAGAGTGCTAGTCTCTTTGCTACTCTCCTGGAGGAGGGTGATAGCATCATCGGGAGTGACAAGGGTATGCCGAGGACGGCGTACTGTACTAATGCGCGAGGGTTCGTAACGGGCGGCCGCTGCGATCAGGGGATTACGGTATTTAATGGCGTTATCGAAGAAACGCTTCGAAAGACGTTTCATAAACTGAAGGACGGTGGGCATTCTAAGGTCTACGTGTAGACGGTCATTACGGACATAAAAAGGGGCTCCCGTGACTCTATGTAAGAACCGGTTCTGCAAGGTTTGCATCCTATGGATGTACTCAGGCTTGGTGTGAGCGTACACGACGCAAGCGTACGTCATAATGGGGCGGATCACCGCGGTGTAAAGGCGCAACTTGCACTTGAGTGACAACTTGCTTTTTGTCGAAATCATGAAATGAAGCCTACCCATAGCAAAGGCAGCTCGGTCGCGAGCTGCTTTGATGTGCGCCGCGAAAGACAGGTGGTTGTCAAGTAAGACTCCTAAGTACTTGGCTTGCTTCTCCCAAGGGATAGGCTTACCGTAAATAGTGATCGGGCTGATGTAAGACGTCATAGTATCCCCCGGATAAATATTTTTTTAAATCATTCTATCACCAGTCCTTTCAAACAGAGAAAATTTTTGATAACGGTCGAATGGCACGCGGTCCATTCGTTTTAGGCCGTTCAGAGTAAATACCCGATCGACGTCGACTAATCCATTCTACCATCGATCGATGGCATACATCGACGATTGATCGATTGGTGTGGTAACACCCTAACAAAAATGGTCCATTTTCAAGTATGTTCCGCAATTAACCAAACAACCATTCGAGTTCTTAACTCATCACCTGCCCAGTGTTTTTCCAACTATGTAGGGGTCGGGTCACTTTTTTTTTTTTTTTTTGTTTGACGATGTGGATCCCACGCACGGATGTCCTCCGCCTGGGGAAACCGGAGGGGTCTGTCAGACTCCAACTGACTAAAACCACACCGGTGTTCCCTCGCACACTTGCGTCGGGGGGCAGCGGGAACGATTGTGCCTTCCGCTGCCCCGGACTAGTCCCGCTCGACCAGTGCGGGCCTCGTCCCTGGGGGGAGTGAGGTGTACTCCTCCCGTTGCGTCATGAGAGGCTCGCGTGGAACACAACGCGCCGCCGTGTTGGGGCCAGTGAGATTGGGGGCGACGGATGTCCCTGAATCCATCGCCCCTGGACCTGTTTAGGGGGGCCGGAAGAGGGCGTTGTCTGCCCTCTGCCGACGCCCGGTGCGTCTGCTGCGGGATGGGAAGGAGCTCGATATCTCCCTCTCCCTTTCCGCAGCTTCCTTCCTTCCTTCTGCGACATGACTGTATCGCAGAAGGACACCACCGCGTCCCAGGACTCTGTGCTGCCGACAATAGAGCGAACAACGGTCGGCAGCGACAGGTCTGCTCCTACCTCGCTTATAAGGGCACGGCGCGGCTCGTCCCACGTGGCACATTCCGCCAGCGTATGCCGCGCCGCATCCTCCAGACAGTGGACGCAGTGATGGCACCGAGCGTTCGGCTCCCTGCTGATGCGACACAGGTACTTCCCAAAACAGCCGTGCCCCGAGAGCACCTTCGTCGCCCGAAACGTCAGGGAGCCGTGCTTCCTCCCAAGCCAGTCTTTGAGTAAAGGCCGGATCGCCTCGATTGTGTAGAGGCCGGCGGAGGGATGGTCAAGCCTCCTCCGCCATTCTGCCACCATGACCTGTCGGAGCTGAGACCGGTGCAGCGTGATCTGTCGCTGCACCAGCCTTTCGCCGCGATCCCTGGCGTCCTCACGCCACCGATGCAGTGTCGCGAGGGCTTTCGCCTCCAAGGCCCATGGTGGGGATCCGGCCAGTAAACAAGCCGCCTTATAGGAGATCGTGCGATATCCCCGTATGACCCTGACGGCCATCGCTCTCTGCGGTTTCAGCAGGACTGCGATAGTGCGGGCCGTCAGGTCCGTCGCCCATACTTGGGCCCCGTAAAGGGCCATGGATCGCACGATCCCTACATATAACCGCCTACAGGCGATGCTCGGGCCCCCCAAATTGGGAAGCAGCGTTGACAGCGCGCCCGCCGCACCCATCAACTTGGGCTCCGCTAAAAGTGGGGTCCGAAGTCCCAACAGCTGTCGAGCACCAATCCCAGGTACTTCATGGTTGACTCGACAGCGATCCGGGCCCCCCCAACCACAATGTGTGATCCCAGTGGCGGCGCCCGTCGGTGGCCATGAAACGCAATGGCCTCCGACTTGTTGAGGGCCACCTCCAGGCCCAGGCGTCGTATGCGGCTCACCACCTGCGAGGGGTCGGGTCTAGTCTAACCGGATGCAGGTATTTTACATGGAGCGAATGCTTATTTGAGCGCTGAAACTCTGTTGCAGTTAGAACTGAGTAATTCGATACCCCTTAGTAAGACTTTCGGGCCACCATCTACTTGTAACGACTGTCAAAGATATACAAATGACAGTCGGGACCAACGGCTTAGCACACTTTTGGCGGCATGGGGGAAACTCAGTTTGTAATGAGTGGTCACAGCTGAGTTCTTATAACTACGTAACCGACTTCCAAAAGGAAGAGGTTATCAACTCATTTAAATGTTTTGTCTGTCATGTTCAGTGATATTTTGTGTATTATATTTTTTTTTTCAGAAAGTCTTATATATAAATACGGAACCCTAAAAAGGAAGAATATTATTCCGCGGTGGTTTAAATTTGATGAAGATCTGATGCTGATCTTCGCAGATATATATATACAATCGAACTCTTGAACTCTTCAATGGAAAATCTGTCGTGATGCTGCAATCACGTGTATGTTTATCGCTTACACAATTAATTATCATAACATAACATCACGCCTGTATGCTCTGAGGGGGTACGCAGATAGGGAGAGAACCTCACGTCCCAGCCGCCGCGGGAGACGCCCCGGGCGTCGGGGGGCAACCAGTGGCCCCCGGCTACCGTAGGCGCGGGCCTGTGGACGGTGAGTAATGGGCTACCTCACCGTCCGTCCGTCTTATGACGACAGACGACGGCGCGTTCGTGTTCCACGCGCGCCTCAAGGAGATGTCAGCAAATCGGAAGGGGTCCGAGAGGGCCGATGCCTGCCAGGGCTGCGAGTTGTTCGAAAGAGATACTGTGCCCCTGGAACACAAAGGGCTAAGAAGGAACATGGATGGGTTTTAGTCAGTACAAGTCTGACACTCCCTTCCGCTCCGCCCAGAGCGGAAGAAGTCATTTGATGATTTACCATCCTAAAAAAAAAAAAAAAAAAAGGGGGTACGCAGATGTGTACAGTACACCCACGTTTTTTTTATAGTTAGGTATGTTGATTTCCATTTTATGGGAGATAAGCCTATTTTTTTGACATCTATTGATACTAGTGTAAAATAAATGCATAGCAAATGTTTGCATAGGATATAACAACTAAAAATGGAAAAATAACAAAACTTTTTTGCAAAAAAAAAACTGACTTTAAAAACTACTCTGTTGATAAAATACAGCCCAAATTAATGGACGGCCAATCTAAAGCAAGTAGGAAAATACACACAAGAATGTTGTTCAAAAATAATAATGACACTGAAAAACACAAATAGCGTAGGTTACGATGGCCTCTCCACAAAGATTAATGAATCCGTAACGACTGTTGTTTCATCGAGTCAGTTTTCGGGTCACCGTCTTCTAAAGCTAAAGTTACTTTTTAAGTTTTTTACTTCAAGTTTTTTACCTTCATACTTTGTAAGCATTAAATATATAAACTGTGTAAATGAATAAAATAAATATAAATTAAGTAATCATCTAATTATTTAATGGTGGCAAATGTGCTGAAAAACGTCGTAAGCAACGCTTGAGTACTTGCAAGTCACTCTTGGCTACGCAATTACTAAGATAAGATAAGATATCTAGTCTATATTCTTAAGTTATTTTCGTCCAACCATTTCATAATCGATTTTAAAGAAATATTAATGTCACTTTCGTAGGTTTGTACACTTTTAGAAGGTACTATCACGGTACTTTCATCTGCAAATAGGGTTAATGGTTCTTCAATGCGATTCGGTAAGTCATTGAAAAATAATATAAATAGCAAAGGGCCCAACACACTACCCTGTGGTACCCCGTAGCTAACTATTCGCTCGTCTGATCTAAATATCTCGTCTTGTTTATTAGCTAAATTAATTCTATTAATTTCAGTTATTTCCTTCTATTATGTAAATAAGAATGAAACAGTTTTAAAACATTACCCCTTATACTATAAGCTTTGAGTTTCTACAGGAGTGAGTGAAATGGTAGACATAATCAAAGGCCTGTGTCATGTCACAGGAAATGGCGCAGAAGGGGTTTTGTTTATCTACATTATTAATGACATTCTGAATAAAATCTAAAATCGCCATATTTATAGTTCTGCTGGGTCTAACTCCTTTTTGTTGTTTGCTCAAAATTTTGTTTTTTTTTAAGTATTTAAAGGCTCTTACCCGCTGCATCGGAATTACTTATGATATGTCGCACCAGATTTAATTAGATTAAGAAAACAGACGTCGGCGATCCGTCAACGTCTTGTTACGCGCCACCTTCCTTGACAACTACCCAAGTCAATATGGCTACCCGCAACGACTTGACGTTCCGCCAGAGAGAAATGTAGACCCCTTCTCTCTCGTCTGTGGTCACAGATTAGTTTGCAACGTGAATCATATGAAGCCTTTTTGCAAAGGCGCCGACACGGCCAGACTGACATACGACCGTCCTCGGGCGTTATTGTATTCCTGGAACAAAAAATGTCTAATCACCAAGACATCCCGCTCGTCCACCCTGACATGAGCCAGTGCCTCTTACTTTAGGTCACAGCCTATTTCGAACTCACTCTCGCAACTTGCACCGCTCTGTTTCCTCATACGATGCGTAGCCCGGACAAATGCGTCCCTTCGACTTGCCCCAAGTGCAAGACCGGACAACACCGGCCCTTCGACTCGCCATCACTCACGTCAACGAACTAGATTCGTACGTCCCTTCGACCAGCACCGCTAAGCCCGGACAATACAATCCATTCGTGACACACAGACGCATGCGTCCCTACGAACCCGCTAGCACTCTAGTCAGGACCGGACAACATCTCGTCTTTTGGTTTGCGTCCTTTCGAGTTACCAACCAACGGGCAAAACCGGACAACAACACCCACACGTAATCACATCACATAATCTGAACGTACCTTAGGTTCTGAACATTATGCTGGGTGGACGTCTACTTCTACGTCAAAGGTCATAGGTCCCTCATCTTCCGAATCAGCACTAGCTGTTTCAGCCCCTAAAACGACCCACTGACCCAGAAGGGGCCGCAAGCAGTCAGTGTAGCGGAATCTGCAGTCAAGGTGTCAACACTGCGAGCCGACATAGTCTCAAAATCAGCATCAATAATGCCTTCTGACTGCATATCTACCGCCTTCACGGCTTCCTCGTCATTCATAATGCCTTCAGCTAATTCCATTAAGCCCTCGTGATGTCGTAGTTGTCATGATTTATTTTGTTAGACTCGGGCATCATGTGGGCAGAACATGGGTTTCGTGCTATGAAAACACACACTACACGCGGTACACTGCTTTTGTCGAACTCACAAATTACTTGAAATTACAATCCAACACAATAAACACTAGGCACCATGAATCGGGGAACAGTGACATTTCGACTGAACACACTTTCTTTTCGACTGAAACTTGTGGACGAGACAAGCGCTTACTCCAAACGCCGAAGAACTTTTACGAATAACGCCAGCATCTAATAATTCCTGAACTTATTGGCCGACAACCTATTTTATCAAAATATCACCTATTTTAATGGTACGATCTCCATAGTGCATTTTAAATCATAAACTCCGATGCCAGTAAGGTTTACTGATTATGATGTCACCCATAAACCAATTAAACAAGCCATGTTTAAGCAATGAGTCAGATGACCTACTTATCGAAAAGAAAAGAAACGGTCTCACCCGATTATGTTGTGAGGGTACCCTCTTGATGATTTGTGCTCGCAGGTTTGAACGCTTTCTTTGTTGCTTGAAAAAAATCATTGGTTATGTTCCTCACTCGGCTTTACTTTCGTGGAGGGCGCGATTCTTTATCCCACTTATGATGAAGGCTCTTATCCGCGGCATCGGAATTACTTATGATATGTCGCACCAGATTTAATTAGATTAAGAAAACAGACGTCGGCGATCCGTCAACGTCTTGTTACGCGCCACCTTCCTTGACAACTACCCAAGTCAATATGGCTACCCGCAACGACTTGACGTTCCGCCAGAGAGAAATGTAGACCCCTTCTCTCTCGTCTGTGGTCACAGATTAGTTTGCAACGTGAATCATATGAAGCCTTTTTGCAAAGGCGCCGACATATTTCATAGCTGTTTGTTAATAAACTTCTCATTTTTTTTATAACAATGGTGTCGGTGAGATTGGCCTATAATTTATCAAAAACTCTCTATTTTCCCTCTTAAATATTAGTTTAATAATGGATGTTTTTAACCCCCGACCAAAAAAGAGGGGTGTTATAAGTTTGACGTGTGTATCTGTGTATCTGTGTGTCTGTCTGTGGCATCGTAGCTCCTAAACGGATGAACCGATTTTGGTAAAAGTGGTGTCGTTTGAAAGGTATTTTAATCGAGAGTGTTCTTAGCTATGTTTCGGGAAAATCTGCTCAGCCGTTTGAAGATCATCACCTCTTTTCTAGTTAATGAAGAGATATAAACAATTTACACAGGTAGTCTATTTGAAATTTTTAAATGTTGTCGCTTGCCACCATGGTCATTACTTAGGAGGTCTTTTTAAATTTAAGTATATCTTTCCTTGGTTTCGTTAATTAGCGAGAAGAGACGCCACATCGAGAAAATTGGAAGGAAAGGGGGAGGCCTATGCCCAGGAGTAGGACAGTCAAGGCTAAGAAAAAATAATATAAGTTTAAAAAGCATGAAAAAAAATTAAATTAAAAATTTAAAAAACCCCCGACGTAAAAAACCTCTAAAAAGACAAAAATATATTAATCCAAGCGTCGTAGCGTCGGGGGACCGCTAAGAAGACCGCTTAGTACAAGCACAGAACAAAGCGGACCCCCGACGCTACGACGCTTGGATTAATTTATTTTTGTCTTTTTAGAGGTTTTTTACGTCGGGGGTTTTTTAAATTTTTTTAAAGCATCTGGATGTATGCCAGCACTTATACTAAGATTAAGTTTAGTATGTAACTTAAATGTAAACATATCTCACTTGTTACGGATTTATTAATCTTTGTGGAGAGGCCATCGTCCATTTTTAAAAATAAAGGTTATGTGCAGGACTGCAACAACTATCGAGGGATAAAGCTCATGTCACATAGTATGAAAGTTTGGGAGAAAGTAATAGAGAAAAGATTACGAGAGGAGAGTGAAATTAGCCAAAATCAGTTTGGATTTATGCCAGGTCGAGGAACAATGGACGCCACTTTTTCACTCCGCCAATTAGGTGAGAAGTACAGACGTGCGCACAAGAACTTGCACATGGTGTTCATTGATCTAGAGAAAGCGTATGATAGGGTACCTCGGGAAGTGTTGTGGTGGGCCTTGAAAGAGAAAGGTATGCCTGGGAAGTATGTAGAGTTAATTCGTGCTATGTACAGTCAATCTTGTACCTACGTCCGGTCAGCTGCTGGCAACACCGACGAGTTCAGTGTGGCTGTAGGCTTGCATCAAGGGTCGGCTTTGAGTCCTTACCTTTTCCTGTTGATTATGGACGCTTTCACGTCGGACATACAGGAAGAGGCACCCTGGTGCATGCTGTTCGCCGACGACATTGTTCTTGTTAGTGAAGATGGACCAGAGATCCAGACAAGATTGGAGAAATGGCAACAGAAGCTGGAGAATGTTGGCCTGAAAATCAACAGAACTAAAACCGAATACATGTTCTGCGATTTCGGCGGTCTCTCCAGTCCTGGAGTCATAGCGCTAGATGGCGCGTTTCTTCCTGTCTGCTCCGACTTTCGGTATCTCGGTTCACTCGTGCAAAGCGATGGCGAAATAGATAGTAGTGTTAAGCACAGAATAAACATTGGATGGATGAAATGGCGGCAGGTCACGGGAACTATCTGAAAGAAAGAAGAAAGAAAGAAAAAATATTTATTTGTCGCAGGGACATGACGTGCATACAAAATTAACAAAAATAAAACAAAGAACATAGGTAGATGCAAGAAACAAAAATAAAAGTACAAATGGGACGGAACAAAAATGTTTACTACTAGCACGTCGTGACTGCGACAAGCAGGTTA
This sequence comes from Cerastis rubricosa, assembly GCA_949152445.1. Taxonomy (NCBI): domain Eukaryota; kingdom Metazoa; phylum Arthropoda; class Insecta; order Lepidoptera; family Noctuidae; genus Cerastis; species Cerastis rubricosa. The sequence continues at coordinate 2,997,736 of OX424529.1, forward strand.
CCACTCAGCATGATGCTATGCCATAGGGGGACCCACAGCACAGCGCTGGTTTTCAATGGCCACCTGTGACATAACGTACGGAAGCCAAGACAGCATAAATATTTGATAACATAAATAAGAAAATAAAATAGGCAGTAAAAAAACATATAAATGAAATAAAATAAAACTACATAATATATATATATATACGTGTATGTGTAAAAGTAAGTGTGCCGGCTAAACAAAATAAACACTAATATATTATAAGTGTATCGCCAGTGATATATATAAAAACCCGTATTGCTCTCGCCTCCCCTTGACGCCGCCGCCCACCGTCGCGTCGCCCGCGCGCGCGCCGCCGATCGTACGACTTCGCCATACTATTGCTCAAGTACTCATTTTGCCTCCGCGCCTGCCAGCGCGATGACGTACTGCGACTCCCGCATTCCCCTTAAACTTAAGGGGAAGATTTATAAAACAATGGTTAGACCTGCTGTCTTGTATGGGTCAGAATGTTGGGCCACAAAAGGGATGAATGAAAGGCACTTGCATGTGGCTGAGATGAGAATGCTAAGGGGGATGTGTGGTGTTACGCGAATGGATAGAATAAGGAATGAGTACATTAGAGGAAGTCTGAAAGTGGCGCCGGTGACTGAAAAGATGCGTGGAAATAGGTTGTCGTGGTATGGGCATGTGATTCGGAGGGATAAGGATAATGTCGTGAGGAAAGTTTTGAGTATGAATGTGGATGGGTATAAGGGTAGAGGAAGACCAAAGAAACGATGGATGGACTGTGTGAAAAATGATATGGCAAGAAAGGAGGTATCTCATGAGATGACAAGTAATAGAGAGGTATGGAAGAAGAAGACGTACTGCGCCGACCCCAAATGAATTGGGATAAGGGCAAGAGAATGATGAATGATGATGTGGAGAGGCCATCGTAACCTACGCTATTTGTGTTTTTCAGTGTCATTATTATTTTTGAACAACATTCTTGTGTGTATTTTCCTACTTGCTTTAGATTGGCCGTCCATTAATTTGGGCTGTATTTTATCAATAGAGTACATTTTGAATGCATTAGAAATGTTCTTTGGATCTGTTATAATTTTATCAATAAATTTAATTTCATCAATAGGTACGCTAGCGGGAAATATTGTTTTTTCTTGTTCATAATTGGCCAGGTAGTTTTTGCCATGGTTTTGGCTTTCGTTATTTGGTAATTGTTTTGTGCCTTTTGTGTCAGTTTTATAATTTTTTTATACAATTTCAAATTGTGTATCTGTTGCATTTTTAGGTCCTTTAAGGTGTTAGTTAAGTAAGCATATTGATTAACTTTTGTCAAAAATAAACCTTTCTGATTTTAATCAAAAGTACAGTTTGGTTATTAAAAATATCAAATATTAATAGTAAGGATGTCAATGAGAAAGTTATTTGAGTTTTTATTAACTTTAAACCAATTTTATTAAATACATACACCATGGGAATCTTCGACAAGACGCAGAAGAAAGAAATAAAGAAAATTATTGCCAAATCATAATGATGTTGGTTTTGAGTGTATTTAAAGTGAGTAGGTTATTATTTAGCCAATTGGCTTGTTTGTTGTGTTATACCCATCCCAGTTTTGAGTTTCTAAATTCTTACCAGTAATTACCAGAGAAAATGTGATCAGTATAAAAGAAAACTTTTGGATCATTGATAATTATGCAAATATGCCTGTTGCAGAGATCATTTAAATATACTAGTAAAGTGTAGAGCCTAACACGCTTCCCTGAGGAACGCCGTATATAAAGTCACCATCTACAATGATAATTTTTCCCATCTTAACTGTTTACATCATAGTCGAGTAATCAGTGTGGAGGAACTTTAGCGGAATTTATTTTAAATGTACTTTGCACAGTTTACTCACAAGGACAGGGACTTATACGTAGTAAGAGACTTGTTTATTGTCCAGGAAAACAGTCAGGGATCTATTGCCAGTGTCAACTTGTTCAGTAACTAGAAACCCCATTTCTTCTTCTAAGGATAAGCCTTGGCTAAAGCGAAATTGGAGTACATAAGTAAATTTTCTAAAATCTATTTAACAACACCAGTCTTAGCATAATTATATCCATAACCACTAATGAGCACGCCTCGGGTAGTAGGAGGGTTATATAGACTAATTATAATCATGCTTATATCTTACATTTTTACAAACTTCTTATTCCAACTTTGTGAATGATGACGATCTTACAGACATGAGAGTAATCATCCAGTAACACGAGAACCCTAAAAAAATGCTTTGAATTAAATCTATTTAATTATATTAAAATAGTTTGGGGAAAAAGTCTTTTCGCATTATAGTATGTATGAACTTGTAACAAAATCTCTTTGGCTATACTATTTGTATATGGTTTTGGTATCATTGAAAGTTTAAATTTTAAAGAACATAATTCCTAATTCAAATTAGGAAAATGTGTGATTTTCATTTATTTTTCGTACCGTCAAGATGAGTGAATCTAATGAAGAAATTCGATACATTTTAAAATTTTACTACAGAAAAGGTGAAAATGCAATGCAAGCCGCGAAAAAAGCTTGCAATGTTTATGGACCAGTTTATGCAGTGTCTGTGAGAGTAGCACAAATTTGGTTAAGCGTTTTCATTCCGGAAATTTTGATGTCAAAGATGCACGTCGCTCTGGTCGCCCTATTACGGAAAAAATGGATGCCATTTTTGAAAAATTGGAGCAAGATCGGCATTTCAGTAGTTACGACGTAGCTAAAGAACTGGGAATTGACCACAAAACAGTTTTGGCGCATTTGAAAAAAACTGGGTACACAAAAAAGCTCGATATTTGGGTACCTCACGAGCTCACTGAAAGAAACCTAATGATCCGTGTACTCATTTGTGATTCTTTATTACGACGTAATGAAACCGAACCATTTTTGAAGAAGCTGATAACTGGTGATGAAAAGTGGATCACGTACGACAAGAATGTGTGAAAAAGGTCGTGGTCAAAGGTCGGTCAGGCTTCACAGACTGTGGCGAAACCCGGGTTAACTCGCAACAAGGTGATGCTGTGTGTGTGGTGGGATTGAAAGGGCATTATTAATTATGAGCTGTAACCACCAGGCAGGACCATCGATTCTGAACTCTACTGCGAACAACTGATTTGATTAAAGCAAGAAGTTGAGAGAAAGCGGCCGGAATTTATCAACAGAAAGGTGTGGTTTTTCATCATGATAACGCTAGACCTCACACATCTTTAGCCACTCAGCAAAAATTAAGAGAGTTTGGCTGGGAGGTGTTAATGCATCCGCCGTATACTCCTGACCTTGCACCTTCAGATTTCCACCTGTTTCGGTCTCTTCAGAATTCTTTAGACAGTGTCAAGTTAACATCACGAGAGGACTGCCAAAACCACTTGTCGCGGTATTTTTGATCAGATGTCCCAAATTGTCTATAGAAATGGGATTATGTCCCTATCTACAAGATGGCAAAAAGTTATCGAACAAAATGGTACCTACATACTTTAGTTAAATGTAAATAAACTAAATTAAAAAATGTTTTGAATTTTCTTAAAAAATGCGAAGAAACTTTTTCCCCAACCTATTATAAAAGAATTATGAATGATGATATTCTGAATTATTTTAAACTAGCATTCAAGTTTCAATTCCTAATGTTTTTAGTAGTGGTAACTGTAATATTGTGCGCAGTGTTTGCTAATGGTCTCTTTGCTGACGTCAATTTACAAAAACGTGTGACGCAAACTTGAGCAATTTTAGTTTTTTTGTTATTCTATTTTAACGTCATTTGTTTTTAATGAATGTCGTCCGTTTCCAGAACTATGGCAAACGGAAAAGGAGTTAAATCACATCTGTTTATACATATAATACTCTGTATGGTGGCTGTCTGGACTTAAGGAATAGCACTATCCCATATCTTCCCGTGGAAGTCGTAAGAGGCAACTAAGGGATTTGCCAGGGAATGGGCAGCAGCGTTCTCTGTGCTATTGTAACAACCGTACTGCGATCACCAACCCGCCTGCCAAGCGTGGCGATTATGGCAAAACCCCCCAAAATATCAATGTGGCGACACTTGGGGGAGGCCTATGTCCAGCAGTGGACGTCTTTTGGGCTGAAGTGATGATGATGATGATGTTTAGATAATGGTGAAGTCATTCAGATAGGGTTTGGCCTGCGTCATATATATGATAAGATATTGAAATTTAAGAAGAGTAATTTAATTCTTCATGACTTAATTTAACAAGAGTAAACGGTGTCTTAATCTGTTTTGCAGTGATGACAGACATATAAGACTTTCAAACAGTTGGCAATACTTGCTTTGATAAACTACATTTATACCAATTTGGAAAAACAGTTTTATGAGAGAGGACTGGTTACAGCAGATGGTATGTTGTATTGTATTGTATTGTATTGTATAGCGGGCTGGTTTCCGCAACTCCACGTCTAAAGCGCGTATTTTGCGTACGGGTAGGAACATTACTCCAACCACCCCAGCTCCCCGAGAAAGGCCAGCAGCTCCTTGGTGTTGCTGACGATCTCGCGGAGAGTACCTGGGTTACCTAAGTACTTTGCCCTGTATGTTGCAACCTCTGGGCAGTGTAGAAGCACGTGGGCTGCTGTCTCGTCCTCCTCCATGCAGGCTCTGCACAGTGGGCTATCTGTGACTCCTAGGACAAAGAGGTGTTTATTAAAAGAGCCGTGACCAGTGATGGCGGCTGTGACTATGCGGAGCTGTAATTTGGTCAGCCGAAGCAAACGTTTGGTGAGGCGGCCATCTATAGTAGGAAGTGCCTCCTTGGCCTGCCTACACTCACCATGGTCTAGCCACAGTTTGTGGTGTTGATCACTGGTGCGTTTCCTTACCAGAGTCCGTAGATACCCGAAGGGCAGTGGAACGATGGGTTCTGGTCCCACTGCTGTCATACTGGAACCCCTTCTAGCGAGTTCGTCCGCTGCATCGTTGCCCCGGGAATCGCTGTGGCCCTTAATCCATTGTATGGTTATGTTGTTGTGCTTACCGACCTGGTTGAGGCGCTGGTGACACTCGTGTATTAACCCGGAGTTGACCGTGTGGTTGTCAAGTGCTAACAGTACAGCCCTGCTGTCTGAAAGTATACGGATAGAGTGGTCCCTAGCCCTCCTGGCTAAGATGGCTGATGCGGCCAGGGAAATGCCCATGCATTCCGCCTGAAATACCGTGTTGTGGACCCCCAGTGGTACGGCAATGTGGATGTTGAGATCCTCTGAGAATACTCCAGCCCCAGTACCTGTACCTGTTTTAGATCCGTCCGTGAAGATCCGTAATTCTGCGGGATTTAACCCCTCGCAGCGGTGGTCCTCGTGGAGCTGGATCTTGTATTTTTTGTCGAATACAAATTGTTTTGGTACCCGATCGTTGATGGCTTTCGCCAGGGGGAACTCATTGTAGAGTCCCTCTAGTACCGCAGTGTGTTGCGTGTTTGACTTACTCCAGAGTTGAAGAGTTTTAAGGCGTGCCGCCATTGTTGCCTCCTGTTGTATGTACAGATGGAGCGGCGGAAGCTCCAGCATGGCTTCGAGAGCCGCCGTCGGTGTGGTTCTCATGCAGCCTGTAATTGCCATGCAGGCAAGCCTTTGCATGCGTTGGAGTTTGTTCGAGGCTGTGACTAGTCTGGTACGTGGCCACCAGACCACCGCCCCGTACGAGATCATGGGACGGATCACCGCACAGTATAGCCAAAGTATTATTTTGGGAGATAGGCCCTACTTCTTACCTATCATCCTCCTGCACTGCCAGAAGGTGATGCACGCCCTGTTTATTTTGTTGTCTAAGTGACTGCTCCAGTTTAACTTACTGTCTAGGATGACTCCCAGGTACTTGACTTCGGTGGCTAACCGAAGTTCTGTATCAAATAGTTTAGGCAAGCGATAAGGTCCTAAAGTACGCTTTTGGGTAAACATGACTAGCTCAGTTTTCGTGGGATTGACTGAAAGGTCATATTCCCTGCACCATCGTTCCACGATGCGTAGCGCCTGTTGGGTGAGGTTACAGATTGTTCCTGTCACTTTTCCCGAGATGAGAATAGCGAGGTCGTCTGCATACCCAATTGTGTAGAAATGACTGGCGTTGAGTTTGGTGATGAGATCATTTATCACCAGATTCCAGAGAAGGGGGGAAAGTACTCCACCTTGGGGGCATCCTCTGGCTATCAGAGCCATCTGCTGCTCTCCTTCCAAGCGAACCGCTCGTTTGCTCAGCATGTTAGTGATCCACTCAATCAGCACCTGCTCCGCCCCATGACGAGAAAGGGCGGAACTGATGCTTGAGAAGTTGGTTTTATCGAAGGCTCCTTCGATGTCTATGAAGGTTCCAAGGCAGGTGCCCTTCTGATGTATAGCATCTTCAATCCGACTGACTACTAGGTGGAGTGCCGATTCAGTGGACTTACCCGAGCTGTATGCATGTTGGTTGTTGTGTAGTGGTATAGATTTCAACGCGCCCTCCCTCAGCTCTCTCTCGCAAATTCTTTCCATGGTTTTTAGAAGGAAGGAGGTTAGACTGATTGGTCGGTGGGATTTGGCATTGGTGTAGTCACTCTTACCTGGCTTTGGAATGAATATGACTTTCACTTCCCTCCATCCTTTCGGAACGTATCTAAAGGCCAGGCACGCTCTCATTAGGGACACCAGTCTACCGGCAACGGAGATACCCCCCCACTGTAGTAAGGCGGGAAATATCCCGTCCGGACCTGCCGCCTTAAAAGGATGGAAGCACTGGATCGCCCACTGGAGTTTTTCCAGCGTTACCACTTTGTGTGCGTAGCACCAGTCGTTCTCTGTTGGTGTTTGATTTGTCTCGGTCCACTCAATTACCTGAGCGAAAGCGCATCCTGGGAAGTGAGTTTCAATGAGGACGCGCATCGCTTCTTCTGTTGATGTGGTGAGTGTACTGTCTGGTTTTCGGAGAACAGCAGGCCCAGTCGTGTTTTGCTGTGCCAGTATTTTCCTTACCCTGTTAGCTTGTTGGCATGATTCGATGTTGCCACAGTATTTACGCCATCCGGTTTTGCTCCTGAACCTGATGCACTTTTTGTAGCAGGATTTGGCCGCTTTGTACGCGTCCCAGTCCTTATCAGCACAGCTGTTCATGGCTTTGTTCAGGGCTGTCCTTACCTTCCTGCGCTTGCGTTCCAGATCCGCTCCCCACCACGGTTGCTGCCCCGGTGTAGAGGACGGAGTGGTTTCTGGGCAGGCTGAGTGGTAGCTGTCTAACATTGATTCTGTGAGGTGGTTGACTTGGTCGTCAATCTGCAAGATGTCCTCGAACGTCGACCGATACTCGGTCAGCGCAAGCTTGGACTCTAGGGTTCGTGTATAGGCAGCACGGTCTGTGTTGCGTGGGTTACGCCGTGGCAGTATTGGCGTGACACTAACCTGGAAGTCGAAACGGATCCACCTATGGTCCGAGCAGGAGGCCTCCCTGGACACCTGCCACCCGGTGGCCATGGCCGCTGCACCTTCTGAAGCCAGGGTTAGGTCTATGATTGTGCGACTGCGCCTGGTTACGAAGGTTGGTTCGGAGCCTGTGTTTAGTAGGGTTAAGTTCGTAGTGAATAAATAATCAACTAGAGCCTTACCCCGATCGTTTTGTGTGTCCATGCCCCACAGAGGGTGATGTGCATTTGCGTCAGCGCCTATGACAACCTCCAGCCCCAAGCTCTCGCAATGTCTCACGAGGCGGGCGAGGTCATGCGGCGGCGGCTCCTCAGCCTCAGGCATGTATACCGAGGCGAAGACGACTGCTACTTCTGTGTCGTCACGCTGTATGGCCAACCTTACTGCAGAGATATCCCTGCAACAGAAGTCTGTCAGTGGTTGTGCTTTGATGTTACCTGTTGTATATATGCACGATCTTGGGTGATCATGATCTGTACCAACGAGAAGCTTACGTCCCAGATTGGAGAGGCCTTGTATGTGGCCAGCCCTGATCCACGGCTCCTGGATCAGAGCAATGGCCGTATGTTGAACCTCCAACCACTTGCGCACCTGAGCCGTTGCGGTTTGGCTGTGGTGGAGGTTAGCCTGCAGCACTCTACAGGTCGACGAAGGGGACGCCATCACTGGTCGTGCCTTCCTCGTCGCCCTCCAGACGCAGCCCGGCAAACAGGTCGCCCGCGTCGAAGCCATCCCCGTCCGAGCCCGAGACCGACGACAAGTTATTGCCATCGAGCTCATCACCCGATGTGAGGACGGCGTCCACGCCGGCGGCGGCCGGGATGGCCGTAGATGCTTGCGCCACTGGCGCCGCAGGCGCTGCCGGCTCCGCTGGCGCTATTGGCGCCTCTGGCGCTGCTGGCACCGTTGGCGCCGGCGGCGCCGCTGCCGCAGGTGCAACCGCGGTTGCTACCGCGGTGTCGTGGTGGGGAGAAGCTGCCTTCTCCTCCTTCTTCACCTCCACGATCGTCTTCGTGGCCGGGTTCCATCCCTGAGGGACGTCGACAAATCTGCCGTTCGCACCCTGGAATTTTACGTACGCCGTCCCTACCCCGAAGGAGAGACGACGTTCGGCCTTCATCAGGGTGGGAATTTGGTCCTCAGGGATCCCGACCACCACGAACCACGCGTCGGCCTGTCTGCTAGAGTGCAGCAATACCCATCCCTTGATGTCGATCCAGGGATTTTGGTAGCACAGAGCGCGCCCAATGATGGACTGCTCTGCGAAAATCCCCTGTGCATCCGGGATGAGTATGCCGCATCTCACACGTCGTTTGATTTCCGCCTGCCTCCTGACCACTAGCGAGGTACTAGTGGAGGGAGGCATCTCGGATATCACGGTCCTCAGCCAAGCTAAGGTGTGGTCACTGCCAGGCCACAGTTTCAGGACCCCTCCGGTGAACATCGGCCTTGCTCTGAAGGCCGGTGCAGGTGAGTCGTGTTTGGTGGAGAGGCACTCGGTGACTATCCTCCTTTGGATGGCCGCAAGCACCTCTTCTGAGGTCTCCTTCGTGATGAACCCCGTGCGATCGCAGGTGACTGCTACGTCCAGCTCGGAGCCCACTGCTTGGGCGTAACTGCGGTTGGCGGCCCGTTTGGATTTATCAAGCCGCGGCCGCTTGTGCTCCCCTCGAGGTGACGAGGTCTCGTTGAGAGCTCGCTTGGCCGCAGCCTGATCCTTCCGATCGGGTCCCTGTGCTGTGTTTTGGGCTGGTCCCTTCGTGCTGGTCGACGGTTGGCTGGGTCCTGGGCGACTACAGTCGACCTTGGCCTGCTCCCGCCTGCCTGCGGAGAAGTTGACATTACCGTTGGTCGGTTTAGCCGAACCTTCGGCGTTTGCCTGTTGATTGAGTGGAGTCTTACCTTTCCACCGTTTCTGACGCCTTTCCTTTTTGGACGGTCTGTTCCTTCTCCAGCCGTTGCCCGCAGTAGGGGCCGGAGCTACTGGCGCTGAGGGTCCAGCACGTTGTGTAGCCGGAGTGTTCTTGGCCGTCCTCCGCCTATTACCCTGCACCTGCCAGGTAAACGCGGACGTGTCCCCGGCGGTGCTGATCTCCTCCGGTTGGTCAGTGACGGCCAGCGGGGGAGGGGTGGCTTGAGGAGCCATAGGTGGAGGTGTCTTCAGTAGGGGGGCCCTGCCACCGGTATTAACCGTCGTGGGGGGCTGTACACCTGCAACCAAAAGAGGATCGGTACTGGTCCCAGTCAGCGCCGATGTCCTCTGTATTTTCCGGGACTTTATTTTGGTCTTGGCCGCGGTTCTCGCCGCAGCCGGACCGACACCCGCGCTGGAGCCCGCTGTAGTGACAGCGGAGCACCCAGGGGCGAGAGAGGTGCTGTATGCACCCCCCTTTGGAGTATCCTTGGCTTTCGCCTCCACTCCGATGGGTGGTTGTGTGGTGTGTGTGTATGTGTGTGTGGTGGGTGTGTTTGTTTGTGTAGCGTTTGTGTGTGTGTGTGTGTGTTTGGTGTCGTATGGGCTTGTGGTATCCATAGTTAGTTGTCGTTTTTGTTTCATCTCTTTGGCCTCCCACCCTCCACGGAGCCCGCACCTGGGAACGACTCGCTACAAACTAGCTTACCGTTAGAAGTACCATCGAGATATAGGGGCGAGAGGCTGGCTTACAGTGCGACATCGGGTGCTTGATCAGGTTGGCGGTAGGGACGCCCGGTCCCTTTCCGAACTGATCAACCCTCACTTACACCGTCAGCATGACCTTAACCCACCGCTGTGGCAATCCGAGAACTGCCACAGTGGACCCCCCGCTCCTCGCCGTGCCCCTCTGACGGGACACTCTGGCCATTTCCCTACCCTTGGCTATTGGTTAGGGCCACCGTTTTGCTTGAAATCCGGACCAAAGAGGGCGTGTTGCCTTACGGACACATTACCGCCAGCGCCGTTCGACTCAGCCCCCCAGGATTCCTTCATCCCTGCATACGGCGCTCGACTGCGCAGGTCCTAGCGCAGGTGACTTTATGTACCTACCCGTCGCCAGCTCAGTTTAGTGACGGCCGAGCCCACAACCACCCAGTCACAGAGGGTCATGGTTAGGAGAAAAGGCGCCCGGTGGTTTTTGTTACGTCTATTTCTTATGGAATTAGACCAAGAACAGGGAGGCAACCTCGTGAAGGTGAATCCACCGGACTTGCCTTGAGGATCTTAGCGACTGTTGCGCTCCCCCTCAAGACCCCGCCCCCTTATCGCCTCTGAGGGAAGCGATAAGGTAGGCTTGCATTTATACTACCAAGCAAAGCGTAGGTAAAGCAAGTCGTTGTGCAACCGCAAAAGCATAAATACAAACCCCCCCCAGATGGTATGTTACACCTAGTGTAGTTTTTAGATTAATATGCAAAATCGTACCTATAAAACATCAATGGAAAATGTTAGGTTAGTATATCAAATACTGGAAACACTCAATGAATGAAAGCACCGACCATAACAACGATCAACGATACCAAATCAAGTTGCGGCATTTTAAAAGAAGCCACGACGCGAAATCACACACAACGCTTTCTGCCAAAGATAATATGCCACAACGAGTTCTGAGCCTTTTCCAAATAACCACGACACTAAGGTTAGTACCTATGGAACTTGTCAACGTTGATAGATAAGAAGTGGAGAGTGGTGATGCTTTTATAGAAATTCAAGATGACGGCTGAGAAAAATTTAATTTATTTTGATCAATCCTCACCCCTAATAATCACGAAAACGTTTCCCACGCTTTGGTGATTTTCGGGGGTGAGGATTTTTATTTAGGCATCACCACCCTGGACAACTTCATCAACATCCACAATTGCCATACTATCCATTGAAAAGGCTCAGAACGCGTCGTGAGAGTTATTCATTGCCAGAACCCATTGTTGCCGAAAATAACAGCTACCACGCGAATGGTTGGCATAAAATTGACAGGTTTGGTGGAACGTTTCAAATTCACACCATTCGTTCATAACTATCTAAAAAGAGGCAGTAGTACTAGATAATCTTTTGTGCAAAAAAAATAATTGGTACAGCTGCCGCTGCAGCTATGGGTAGCTGCTTTTCATTCAAACACATAAAAAAAACACTTTCCAAGGTCATAAAAAAATCAGTTTCAATGGAAAGTAACATCACAGTAGACTTTTCTTTAACTCCTTGAAAATTCAGTGATATTTTTGTTATGCCTAAAACTGGGTAGACACAACGTCAGTATAAGCTAACCTTTTAAGTTTTAAAATGTTAAATTGTTACAACATCGAATTCATTACGTATAACATAGGATACTTCAAAAAGAGTTAATTGTCTTGACTTTTCTATCGCTTCACCGATAGTTCTCTTATTCAGTCTGGCAGTTTAACGTCAAAGCCAGCGAGCCCATATGACTAGCGATGTTTTTTATTTTTCTTGATTTTTAGATTCTTTGCAATTGTTAATAAAACAAAATAGAAAAATTCTTTATATAAAAAATATATAGTGCTTGACAAAGAGCACATTGGTATGCTGAGATTAGAACCTCCATTTTTATGGACGGCAAATGGTCTTGAATCCTTCGGTCTATTTAGAATTAGTAACATTATTTTTAAGTGTACCTGCTTACAAAATTATGGATCATTGTGTCTAAAATATAATATAATAAATGAACGAATTTAAAAATAAATAAATTGAATAGAAATTAAGACATTTTAAAACTATTCGTAAATGTTAACCCTGTTGTTGCTTATCGTTATATTATGCAATAATACAAGTATGAGTGTTTTATTGAAGAAAACCCGCCATCGCGATCGACTCCATCACCACCACGACGATGAGGATGTGAACGGCCACCAGCGGGCTTTAGACCTCGAGGGAAACAGGCCCCGAACAGAATGGAGGCTGCCGGTGGAAATGTGTCGCACATGTGATGGACTGAGTCCATTAATGAGAACGTCATGCGCGCATATTATGGGGCTACTGAGGGGGGAATAACTTGAATGTGTACCGAGGTCGCACGCTCTCTCTGTTTCAGGTGCTTGAGCCAGCTATCAGCGTGACATTATGTCTGGGTTTTCTCGTCTGGCTAACGGAGAGTACTTGCATAGACACAACCTCGTTGCCAGGATTATCCACTAGCAACTTGCTTTGAAATACAACCTTGTGGAGTCACAAATGCTATAATATAAGTATGCACCCGACACAGTTCTCGATAATGGTAATATCACGTTGTATTGGGATCGACCTATCATCACTGACAGGACTATTGTTGCCAATTAAGCCTGACACTGTGTTGATAGATCGATTGGAGCGTCGCACGATGATTGTTGATATAACGGTCCCGCATGACGAAAACCTCGTGAAAGCAGAGAACAATAAGCAATTCAAGTATCTAGATCTAATCACAAGACAAAAGAAACGTGACACGGATCACTCGGGATCGGTGGAGACAAACCCTATACCGACAGTTACATGTAAAACAAAATTCGCTACAATTAAAACACTACACAAGTGTTACAAAGATACATCTCTCTTCATCATGGCAACGTGTACACCCTACGCGGTCGCTTTTCCTTACGTTTTGACACTGACATGTAGGGTGACAACGCGTCTCGGGTTATATGGATAGCGTTAGTGACTTTGTGAATAGTGGATGAAAATTAGGTGCAATGTACAAGAAAGTACCTGTTTAGTTACAACGCTATGTCATAATATGTAAGAAATTAATATAGTGGTACTTTATAATATCTGAATTTGCAACGTTTGTGGAAATAAAGATTTCTTAGACAAGTAAAATTTTCAGCATTGTAGATTGATTGGACAAAACTTTTAACAGAGAGTAGACTCGCTTGGGTCGATCTTCAATTAAAGCCGCGCTGGCCCAGGTTGGTCCGAGGATTGGTGACCGCCCATTTCATACCGAGTTTCTTCCGTGTCTCGGCTGTTATTTGTAGGTCTTTGACAATCGGAATAGGTAGTCAGTGGCCCGAAAGTCTAGCAACTAGTCTTACCAAGGGGTATCGTATTACCCCGTACTAACTGGGTTGTGGTCCCTTAAATATTTATTTTAATCTGTATTTCGTATTTGTTTTTATAGCGGCAACAGAAATACATAATCTGTAGTTTCAACTGCCTATCTATCACGGTTCATGAGATACAGCCTGTTGACAGACGGACAGCGAATTCTCAGTAATAGGGTCCCGTTTGACTTATACTCTATGGTATAAATAAGTCTGAATCAAGCGATTCAGACTTAGCTCGAAATAGAGATGGTTCTGTGGTTCCTTCTAGTTACGGATATATTGTTTTAAAAAACAAATTGAATGTTTAAATTTTATGTTAGGCCTTTACTTTATTAACCTCCATGACGCTTCTACTATTCAATACATGCATAAACACAATGTTTTGAGTGCATTACATTGAGTGCTGCTGTAAACCATAACTATTACAGAAAAGTCATTTCCCAGCAATAAATTTTGCGTAGACTTACTTTGTTTAATGTACAAACTACTTGGCTGATGGCTTCGTGACAAGGCGTAAACGGACTCTCCGCTTAAACCTTATTTAATTAACGTTCACATTGCTTGAACACAGGTCATCTCTTCAGTCGATATCCTCTCGATGTTCTCCTTCACCGTTTTGAGAGCAGCACCGTTTTAACATCTAAACTAATATTATAAAGTGGATAGATTTGACTGTTTGTTTGTTTCAATTTAACTCAAAAACTACTCGATCGATTTTAATAATTCTTTCACCATTATAAAGCTACATCTGTACTGAGTACCATAGGCTTTATATAACAATTTTCGCGGACGAAGTTGCGGAAGTTCTATGTTATATTATGTTTGTGGTAAGTCTAATTTTAATGCCCCACAACTGTATCCAGATAATTAGAAAATCGCTATAAAATTATACACTTACTATTTCTCATTTCCACGACAACGGACTATGCTCCCACGAAAAAAAAACCTATTTAAACAGGAAAATTTCCAACATCATAAGCTCTACAATTTTAATTTGCATATTAAACAGTGAGCTTCCTTTCTCTATAATTGTAGAGACACAGTAAATGAGATGTAGAGCAAACGACACTGACAAAGTAGAGTCTTTGTAAGGAGCACTCTACCGTAGAGACTCGATGGAATACGTCTGCTGAATGCAAAGAACTGCAGCTTTAGACGCTACTTTATTTTTAATTGTTTGAATAGAGATAGAGCGCTTTTGTTACGTCAAAATGTTAAAGATGAAGAAGAGCATTTACTTTAGTTTACGTTAACATCATGACTATTTAAATTAAAAATGTTAACTAAGGTGTGTGTGTGTGTGTGTGTGTGACTGCCTCGTCGGTCTAGTGAACGCAAGTACGACTGCTGGGCACGAGGTCCTGTGTTCGGGTCCTAGGTTGGGCCAAGTGTTATTGAGTTTTTCCATCAGTGCTTGTTTTTCCATAATATTTATTTTTATTTTATTTTATTAGGTTTACCAACAATTGTTCACACTGAATACAGTTACACAATACATTCTTAAAATAAAATTCCAGCGCAACAATTTCTTATAGGTAAACACCATAGACGCAAAACAATAAATTCGAAAAAAAGCTTTCTGACTAAGTAATAAGCGACGATATTCAATTAAATTAAAATTGAAAATAATGAAATAAAATTAAAAATGAAAATAATTAAGTAAAATTAAAATTGAAAATAATGAAATAAAATTTAAATTGAAAATAGTGAAATTAAATTAAATTTGATAATAATGAATATTGGACAATAACAACATTCATAACGTGCTATGTTATGAATTTCTCAGTATCAGCCACAGATGCTGGATTTCTGCCCGGTTGATGACAATAGGCTCCCCCCTGCTACATGGGACTTTAGCATAACTGGCGAAATGTCAGAGTACTACTACGTACACTTCTGCCTAACCCTTCAGGGATTACAGGCGTGATGTTACGTTATGTATTTACTTAGGTCATTTCAATAAATCTAACCAAAGTTCTACCAGAATATGATCGAGACTAGACAAGTGTCAATCTATCAGTAAAAATGGAGATGGATCACTCATAAGCCCATGGAACTGACTGAGGTCCTGGAAACCTTTTCTCAACCCTGTTTGTTTTGTTTCATTTTTTTTCCCCCACACTAGGAATTACTCCCGTGTCGTGGGTGCGTTTTTACAAACATAAAACTCACTTGCGCAAACAGCCAGACCCGGAACAACTATCTGTAGGCCATACAAATATTTGTTCCGTGAAGGGATCGAATCCGCGACACGCAGCGCAGCAGTCAATCGCTTAGCCAATGCCCCAACGCGCGTGCGTGCTGTTAAAAATCGTTTCAGAAATACGACACGCTTTCATAGCGATGATCACTCTTGTCTAGGCTAAGCTCCTACTTTTGCTCGAGTCTTATCCAGTGGCGGTACTTTCAGCTTGGCTTGCACTTATATCCTACTAGTCTTCATGATGTTAGCATTTCTGAACAGTCTGCCCACCATATCACATACCGTCTTTTTGTTTTGGAAGCTATAGTTTCATTTTTAACATCATTCAGTCAGACTACCATAGAAAAAAGGCAATCTATATTATGAATAGGTAGTATTAAATCATCATGCTTCAACAGTTCGATATCATCATAATCTGCCTAGCCTTTTCCGAAACTATCTTGGGGTCGGCTTCCAGTCTAACCGGATGCGGCTGAGTACCAGTATTTTATATGAAGCGACTGCCTATCTCACCTCCACAACCCAGTAACTGGGTAATACGATTATCCTTGGTAAGACTGGATGTCAGACTTTTGGCTTCTGACTACTCGTAATGACTGTCAAAGATCTACAAATGACAGCCGGGACCAACAGCTTAACGTGATTTCCGAGGCATGGAGGAAACTCTGTATGTAATTATGGTCACTCATTCACGGACCAACCTCAGCAAGCACGGCTTAACCTTAAAGATCGACCCATGCGGCTGTTATTATGCCACGAGCTCCTCTCTCAGTTCGATAACATAAGCTATAAAATATCAAAACTATTATTGACAATATCAAAAATACTAACTGACATTATCCAACAATACTGTTTTTTTTTTTTTTGACGTTGCCCCACACAAGGAATTTCTCCTGTATCGTGGGTGCGTTTACAAACATTTAAACTAACATACACAAACAGCCAGACCCGGAACAACTATCTGTAGACCATACAAATATTTGTTCCATGCGGGGATCGAACCCGCGACACGCAGCGCAGCAGTCGATCACTCAACCACTGCGCCAACCGTGTCGTCAAAATTCAATAATAAAAGAATTCAATAATAAGTTCTAAAATAAAAAATAAAAAACAAATAAACATCAAACATCCTCATTTTAATGAAAATCGAAATATCCACTAGGTACAGTTATGACAAAAAATATATTTCCAGAAAAAGCCCACTGTTTTCAGAGTATTAGTCTACATTGAAATAAAGCTCTGTAGCACTGAAAAAAACACGTTCCGATACTAGACTGAAATATGCAGTGCTATTGGTCGGTTTGCGGATTTTTTTTTTTTGTTTACTTGTCTGGTTTGTATGTCTAGTCTTTCAGTGGAGGAATGAAAAATAAGCTGCTTGCTTATAATGTATTGGGTAGAAAAAACAGATTGGAAGGTCTGTTGATGGCTTCGTTTCTTTTTAGGGTTCCGTACCCAAGGGGTCAATAGAGCCCTATTACTGAAACATCGCTGTCCGTCCGTCCGTCCCTCTGTCCGTCCTTCTGTACGTCTGTCACCAGGTTGTATCTCATTAACCGTTATAGTGAGCCAGTTGAAATTTCTACAGATAATGTATTCATGTTGCCGCTATAACAACAAATACTAAAAACAGAATAAAATAAATATTTAAGGGGGCTCCCAAACAAAAAAGTGACTTTTTTGCTCGTTTTTATAAATAATGGTACAGAACCCTTCGTGCGCGAGTCCGACCTGCACTTGGCCGGTTTTTTATTCTGTGTGAGACTAATAAATTCTTTTTCTTTTTCTTTCTACATCGTAGTATAGCCTGTGTTTTTTTAAGGGTCATGCGAGTGACCATTACAGTTTATCTTAGTTCGATAAATATAAAATACACACATATAATAGACAAGATGTAAGTTTAAAGCACAGTGAAATATAAAACCCATCGGAAAAACAGAGCTGCTGTTACCATATTATTACGGCGAAAAACATATTAACAAATCTATATACCTATAATTGGATTATGCCAGAAATCCCCACGGACAAATCCCCACCAGTGGGGATTGTTCCTTTTTTTTCCAGAAATCCCCACTATACATCTAGTGGGGATTTCTGGAAAAAAAGGAACAATCCCCACCAAGTGTTGTTTCTAAATTATTAAACAAAAAATATAATTCAATCCCACCACAAAGCCAGTCTTGAAAAACATCCTAAACATTTTATAGGAAGAGTAATTCTCTCTCGCATAATTTGCCTCACCATCTAAGTCTCACACAAACGACGGCGTTACATCAAAAACCAGTGGCTTTCCTTAATATTCCCTACAAATTGTCCGTAACAAAATCCCTCAGTCCAGGTAAAAATCACAAGAGGTGTAGTCGAGTCACTTCCAGTAAATTATGACATCTAATTATGAAAGCATTGTCGAATTTCAACGCTGCATTTAATTTTGTTTGTTCCAGCTATTTGGGAATGGCCCGAAGTATAAGCGAAGCGGTGGCGGTTGTAAGCAGTACTAATAATGTTTGGTACTACAGTATCAACCAGTACATTTCCAATAAGAAATGATCTTTTTTTTTGGATGGGAAATCATTATATGATTCCTCCCGCTCTAGGCGCAGTGGAAGGGAGTGTCAGACTTGTACTGACTTAAACCCACCCATGTTCCTTCTTAGCCCTTTGTGTTCCAGGGCCACGGTATCTCTTTCAAGCAGTCCCGCAACACGAACGCGCCGTCGACACGGCCTGTCGTCATAAGACAGACGGTGAGCTAGTCCATTACTCACCGTCCACAGGCCCGCGCCTACGGTGGCCGGGGGAGAAGACATGACCTCGCTTCGTATCGATTTCCCGTACAATAAGAAATCCGCTATTACTCGTATTGTATACCTTGATTAGTCTTCGTGCGTATTTAGTTTGCAAAATGACGGACTATATTGACTCTCAGTATCTCAGTGACTGTCTGCAGTAGTTAGCGCCTAATTACCTCTTTCTTAACTAAGCTAGGATTACTGTATAGTCATTGGCAGTAGTGAAACACCTTATTGTGTGATTCTCACTACGCTACTGCTAAAGCTACTGAATTCAAACCGTTGTACAAATAAAATAATCTTCAATTTTCCATCATCATCATCATCAGCCAATAATATTCCCACTGCTGGAACACAGGCCTCCTCTCAATTAGAGGGGTGGAGTGGGCTTTTAATCTAAATAATAATTTTACTCGTAGATGCCACATGTCTTCGATATTTTTTAGTTCTAGGACATGCCGGTTTCCTCACGATGTTTTCCTTCACCGTTTTGAGATCAGCGGTGATGAAATAAATTACTCTAAGTAATGCACCTCGGGCGACCTCGACCGTCGGGGCGGCCACCACTGGGCCACCACTGGTCTCAATTTTCCATGATTTCGTATAGTTTGTCTATCGTTTACACCACTACATCTACTAACTTACACCACACGTCAAATGTCATTTAATTTTACACGAGAGCATTGGAGTGTGCGCTGATAAATGCGTCCTCTCACCTCGCCTTGCGATAATGTCGGGTTGGCGACCAAATTAATTTTAAATATACCCTGTTATTGTCATTTAATTAAAACACGGACATTCAAGAGCTCAAGATTAATTATGTTGACGAAATAATTAAGGCTTTAATCAGGTTTTTATCGCGGTAATGTGTTTTAGGATAAGGATTCGGGTGACGGTTTTAAAGGTTTTGTTGTGTTTGTTTTTCCTTTAAATTACCTGTGAAGTAAATGGAGTCGTCAGTTTCTTTTTTGCCACAGTCTCATCATTTTCTTGCCCTTATCCCAATTTGTTATCATGACTGCTTCTTCCATACTTCTCTATTACTTGTCATCTCATGAGATTCCTCCCTTCTTGCCATATCATCCTTCACACAGTCCATCTATCGTTTCTTTGGTCTTCATCTACTCTTATACCCATCCACATTCATACTCAAAACAGTCTGGTACGTCTTTCTTGTCAATTTCCTAGAGGTCCTTCTTCTTCAGTGCAAAAGTCTAGAACTTTTGTTTCATAGTATAAGATAGGACATAATTCCACTATTTCAACAGTAAAAATACCTAAGACAAAATGGCAAGTGTCTGCCAATAGTTTCCAACTAAAAAAATATAGTATAAAGCCTCATGAAAGTAGAATTTCAAATGAAAGAAATTAACTTGAAATTGAGCAAACAGTTTTAACAAAGCGATCCCTCTAGTTTAAGAAGCCCGTAAATGAATAGAACCAAGCTCAAACATAACTACGTATATAGACGGAAACAGCAAACACTCCCAAGTGGTTTCCACTATCTTTTACTTAAGCTCGTATCTAGCACAATACAAAGAGAAAAAACGTCGGAATCTATTGAATTCTTTAACAAAGAAAGGTAACTAATCGCTCCCAGTAGACTAACTTAAAACTACTTCAGCTAAAGAGTTCAACTTAATGAAGCTGGTTAAGACGGATCTAGGGGGGTGTAAGTTAGGGGAAGGGGGGAGGTCGTGCCAAAAACAAGCGCTTTGTGAAGCACCTGGGACATAGTGATAATGAAACTAATTTACTAGATTTAGCCTTTGCTCCGAGGTTTAGAGCGCGGAAAAAATGTGGAGAAGGTATTTCAATTAGTCTTGTATCCTTAGAAGTTCTTGTGTTGCCTGTGAGAAAAATGTGTTATTTTCTTTCACGATTCTTCCTGGAGCTCTGGAGCGTTTATATGTGATACATGAGCGTTATTTGGAGAATTAATTTTTAATTACATTGTGTCTTGTACAGGTTTCTAAGTAACTGAGATCTTATTCCAGATTTTTAGTTCTGCCATTAAATAACATTGTCATTCACGCTAAAAGGTGGCCAAGCCACGTGAAAATTTGTCTTTTGACTTTGCAAATCGAAATTGTTGTAATTGTACATAGATATAGATACCTATCTATATCCTAGCATGTAGCCTTCAACCTGTAACACATTAAGACGAGTTAATGTTTACGTTAATTTGATTGGTTTCTGTGAGCAAAACACGACCGAAATTAAGTCTATGACCCCTTAGTTTATGCGTAATAGGAAGCATCGACTTTCATCATCATCATCATCATCAGCCTATAATGTTCCCACTGCCGGGACACAGGCCTCCTCTCAATGAGAGGGAGTGGGCTTTAATCTACCACGCGGGCCCAGTGCTGGTTGGTAGATGTCAGATGTCTTCGAATTTTTAGTTCTAGGACGTACCGGTTTCCTCACGATGTTTTCCTTCACCGTTATGAGAGCAGCGGTGATGAAATAAATTACACAAATTAATGCACCTGCATGAGTTTGAACCTACGACTTAAGGGTCGTAATTCGGGGCTGCCACCACTGGGCCACCGCTGCTCTAACGGCACCGACTTTACGAAGTTAAAAAAGATATAATCATAATACAGTATGGTTGGATTTATGTTTGTAACTCATTCACGCAAAAACTACTGGACGGATTTGGACGAAATTTGGCACACAGCAATCTATGTGGTCCCGAGGGACATTTCCCGAAATCCAAGCGGGCAAAACTGGGGCATTAGATAGTTGTGACATAATTGTAGTTGCGACTTTTTTTAAAAGCATCCTACAGAAAGACAAATCATTTCAATATTATTTTACATTTTATTGAAATTTTACACTAAAAGCTAACACAAAACGGCTCTCACTGTTTACAATACCACTTATTACATCATACATTTATGCAGCATT
Source organism: Cerastis rubricosa (assembly GCA_949152445.1). Classification (NCBI taxonomy): domain Eukaryota; kingdom Metazoa; phylum Arthropoda; class Insecta; order Lepidoptera; family Noctuidae; genus Cerastis; species Cerastis rubricosa. The sequence goes on from OX424529.1 coordinate 3,019,069, forward strand.
AAAAAAAATACTGGATATTTGAATAGGTTTTAATCAGTCAGATTCGTAATTGCAGGTTCCGCGGGAGACAGTCGGCGTCCCGTTGGATTAAATTTTCTTAGTCGATGAATGCAGCTGCGATATCACTCGAACTGCATTATTAAACTTTTAGCCTTTATGCAGAATGCTTATTTTACTATTTTTATACTAGGTAATGAATTTCATTAGCGTACCCCGATGATTTACTTTTCTTTAAGTTTTCTTGGAAATTTAAAGTTGGTAGAAGTTTGATTGTTTTTATCGGGTAGATGTTGGGGAGTTGATAATTTCTGTCTGGGTTAGTGTTTACCCAGTTGAAAGTTAATTATGTTTGCTTTTCTCATTGTAGTACTTTTGAAGCGATCGGTCACTTCAAAAGTACTTTGTCATAAGATACGTAATAAATTGGACATAAATTAACTGGTGTTTTTCCTGAAGGTTTCAGACAGGTTTACCTTTAGTACACTATTTTTAATCAGGTTTTCGAGGTGTTTTTTGTCTACTTAAATTATTTATAGTACTCATTTTAAAACCTAATAATCTGCTCACGTTATATTTTCCAGAACACGATCATTGTTTGTATTAAAGTACGCAGTTAATTAGATAGGATCCATTACAGCAGCCACATATTTCACGACTGAAAATACCATCATCTGATTCGTACTCCGCAGCGCAACCTCATAATGTAATTAAACTTAAAAATGCACAATAAATATTTTCCGCTCATTACCACCTGTCTATCAACCGTAATGAATTAACAAGTGTATACTGCCCAATTATTCGGGCACGCAGTGTAATGTAAGCAAAAACAATTTGTTGACTGTACGGGCACCCGTAACTAAAGTTTACCGAAACAAGCGACGTATTGCAGCGTACACGTCAGTGCAAATAAAACTGCACAGTGCGGGCGGCTAGTTAAAATTTCACGAGTCGGTCTAACGGTTGGACGCACTGTTATTCCGAGTCCGAATTTCGTTTCGTTTTCGAACACCACTTTTTGAATATTTCAGTTGGTGTTCGGCATTTTTTGGCAGTTGTACTTTTATTTATGTCACTTTAGTTACGGTGTTTATGTCTGAAAATTAACATATTTTCTGTTGTTGATGTGAAAGACATATGACGTGCAGTGCTAAGAGCGTATTCACATGGCTTGTTTCATACGCGCCAACGACGCGCGTTTCACGAACACGCATTCATAGCGCCGTAAAAGCAGCTTGTTGCGATTGTTCTTAATCGATTCACGTCTCGTTTGTTTCGCCGCATCTCCACGTGCATACTGCACATTATTTTATACGCACAGATGACGGACGTTTCACGGACTGTGTTACGGTGCCACTGAATTTCTGAACGATTACAAAGGTTGCTTCGACTGAAACTCGCCATTTGCGACGAAAAAAAAAACGATGTGTAAATAGGCACTAAAAAGTAAATATCTACCTAAGTACAATACATATACATTTTTCAAACACTAATAGTGACATTAACCAAACTATTTCCATTAAAACAATCCTCACTTAATAATTCCCACTAACAAATACCTAAATCGAATACCGTACGAGCTCAAAACAACCAAACTCACAAAATATAATTAACAAACATTTGGTAATATTAAATTCTTCACATTTCCTGAATTTACATGACAATGATATCAGTAGAATTTATTATGTATTATTGTATTGGAAGCCATTGGTCCGTCACGGGCTGAGAGCACACATTCAGATTTATTTGTATTAAAACAATACCACGCTGAACAAAGGTTTGGTACATCGATTGTCTCATCTGCCATTCTGTTATTGAGTACACCCCTTATTATGGCAAATAAATTCCAGTGTATTATATTTTCAAAGGGTGTTTTTTAGGGTTCCGTACCTAAAGGGTCAAACGGGACCCTATTACTGAGACTTCGCTGTCCGTCCGTCCGTCCGTCGGGTCAGTCCGTCTGTCACCAGGCTGTATCTCATGAACCGTGATAGTTAGCGAGTTGAAATTACTACAGATTGTGTATTTCTGTTAATGCTATAACAACAAATAATAAAAACAGAAAAAAAATATTTAAGCGGGGCTCCCAGACAAAAAAGTTTTTTTTTTTCGTTATTATAAATAATGGTACGGAACCCTTCGTGCGCGAGTCCGGCTCGCACTTGGCCGGTTTTTTTTTTTATTTGGTTTTTCAGTTCGGATGTGGTTTGGATCTATGAAATTATATAAATACATACTATTGAAGTTAAGTTAAAAAATCACGAGCTACAATTATGTGTGTAATTTTTTCCTCCAATTCGTCAGCAGCTTCTTATCTACGCTTTAAACTGTCTGTGGTAAGAATTTAAGCTTAATGGAAACCAATAACAAGATGAAAAAAAAAAAACTCTTGTTTCGTCGTCTGCCTAGCCTTTTCCCAAACTATCTTGGGGTCGGCTTCCAGTCTAACTGGATTCAGCTGAGCAACAGTATTTTACATGAAGCGACTGCCTATCTGACCTCCACAACCCAGTAACTGGTAAAACGATACCCCGTGGTAAGACTGGATGTCAGACTTTTGGCTTCTGACTACTCGTAACGACTGTCAAAGATCTACAAATGACAGTCGGGACCAACGACTTAACGTGGTTTCCGAGACACGGAGGAAATTATGTGTGTAATTATGGTCACCCATCCACGGACCAACCTTGGCAAGCACGGCTTAACCATCACCAACGTGCGGCTGTTATTATTTAGCCATGAGCTCCTCTATAATTTCTTGTAGTTTTACCTTTTTTCTTAAACACAAAACATATTCAATTTTAACCAAAAAAAACTAAAATTCTATTTTAAAATATTACCTTGAGTGTTGTCTCATACGTTGTACAACCAAATTCCACTTGTTGTCATCACATATCTGCTTACCTTTTTAACTAAACCATAAAGATAACCAGCCCTACTAACCCAAAACACATACGCATTAATTTCCGTCCTACTAAAAAATCACCCAACAACAGAAGTAAATTTCACTTACACTTTGTAATCTACACCACTGTATTGTTAAACTGTCAGTACTTGACAAGCAATGGACACAAAGCAGAGCGATAATGTCACTCACAATATACAGGGGTAAACAATAGCGGGTAGACGTTTTGTAAATTTTCCTGCTTCCGCGACTCCGATGGGAAGATTAAAAAACCTTTTGTTTGCAGCAAGGGAATAAATGTTATTAAATTTTGATAGATTTTCAAACATTTTCCTTGGAAAATATAAGTAGAGCCAATATCTTTTCAAACCCCTGTTTGTACTTTCTAATCTCTGTGTGAGGTACTGGGTTAAAACAATGATACCTACCTATAGAATTTTAATTACAGAGTTTCGGAGCTCATGGCTATATAATAACAGCCACGCGGATCAATCTTCATGCTGAGCCGCGTTTGCCTAGGTTGGTCCGTGGATGGGTGACCACCCATTACATACCGACTTTCCTCCGTGCCTCGGAAAGCACGTTAGCCGGCAGTCATTTGGAGATGTTTGGCAGCCCTGGCGCTTTAACATTTACCCGGGGAATACAGTATATTATTTTTTAAGTGCCCACAGATGTACCTACATTACGTGGAGGCAATTGCAAAAATAATTCTCCTTGAGTGACATGAAACGTCACTACACAAACGAGGCTTAAGCGCGGGTACGCCTTACGACATTTCATACAAACTTTCAAGTCCTTATTTTCCGAAATGACTGAACCGATTTCAAAGAAACTTCATACGCATAAGCAGGATACATAGGTCTAAAATTTACTTAACAACATTTTCTAAAAATAGTGTTACAGCTAAATTAAACCGATTATAAGTAATCTATAGAAACAGAATTTTCCAATTATCTTTTTTTTTATATAGACATTTCGAAAATGTTTTTAGTAACTTTTTAGACCTATGTATCCTGCTTATGTGTATTAAGTTTCATTGAAATCGGTTCAGTCATTATGGAAAATAAGGACTTGAAAGTTTGTATGAAATGTCGTAAGGTGTAAACGCTCTTAAGTAACAAGTTTGGATACTTACAGAACTAGGCCCGTGTAGATCAGTATTTAGCTAACGTAAATATCTTTATCTTAGCGATTAAGAGAATTGTTTCACAAAACACACCACTAATTCTTCGTGACGATGTTGATCTGGACAATTATCGGGAAATCTAATTTTGGATACAGCTGAAGCACGTTACAATGAAAATGTGATAAACAATATGACATGATGGGCCTGTTTTTATTAGCACTAAGGAACACTTAAATGTACATTTTATAATATTAGTAGTAACACGAATCAAGCCTATGTATTCTATCGCCTAGATAAATATAAGCTTCATTCGTGTTCTTGTTCGTGCTGAGATGAGAATGCTAAGAGGGATGTGTGGTGTTACGCGAATGGATAGAATAAGGAATGAGTACATTAGAGGAAGTCTGAAAGTGGCGCCGGTGACTGAAAAGATGTGTGGAAATCGGCTGTCGTGGTATGGGCATGTGATGCGGAGGAATGAGGAACATGTCGTGAGGAAAGTTTTGATTATGAATGTGGATGGGTATAAGGGTAGAGGAAGACCAAAGAAACGATGGATGGACTGTGTGAAGGATGATATGGCAAGAAAGGAGGTATCTCATGAGATGACAAGTAATAGAGAAGTATGGAAGAAGAGGACCTGCTGCGCCGACCTCAAATAAATTGGGATAAGGGCAAGAGAATGATGATGATGTGTTCTTGTTCGTGACCTATGTTTGCGGGTGAAATATAGAATATTATTAATAGTTAGAATAATTTATTTTCAGTGGCACTAGCGGTTATTATTATGTGTTCTCTATATTTTAATAACATTGTTTGTCACTACTTAATATCATTTCGCCAGCTACTGAGTACGATTTTTCGCAAAAAAAAATCATGCACCTATGTGACCTATGTTTGCGGGTGAAATATAGAATATTATTAATAGTTAGAATAATTTATTTTCAGTGCCACTAGCAGTTATTATTAGGTGTTCTCTATATCTTAATAACATTATTTGTCCCTACTTAATATCATTTCTCCAGCTACTGAGTACGAATTTTCGCAAAAAAAAATCGCATACATCCTACACCCATATTTCCCCTGGGCTACGGAATTCCACCGCAATGGGCACGCAATCCTAATCCGCAGCTGTAAGCGTAACAAGCGTTTATTGCCTTAAACGGGGATTTATGTCGCGACCACTACCAACTTTCACCTGTGATGTAGATCACGAATTTGTTGCAGAAAGGACATTTCACGATGATGAGGGATATGACTGGCTGGGAACTAATTTCTTATATATAATGAAAAATCACATGAGTACATCGTTCAAGGTAAGCAATTTGATTCAATTAAATTTTATTGACAAACAATTTGCATTGTGTTTGAAATAACAAAATATAAAGGCTAAAAAAAAACTCACTCACTCAACTCACCCGGACAGTGGGATGCCCGACACACGTACACTGTCCCGCCCTTCATAATATGTTTCCGGTAGTTGTTCGTCAACATAACTAAATGAATAAAGGTTAAAAAAAACATTCGTAATTAAAGTAACACAATAAAAAATTAACAACATTATTATCTCACGTCAAATCCAAAACTAATATCAAGACCAAAAACAAAATTAAAAAATACAAAAAAACACAACGACATTGAATATTATGTTAACATAATTATAGTTCAATGTCAGCTTAATATAAATAATAGTACATTAGTCATTAAAAAATTGAAGTCTATTTCATACAAAAAGGACAATAATATCAGTCGGCTCAGTAACATAAGGCCTTACTTAAGTTGATTGGTGAAAAACGCATGGTCACAATATTACATGTCGTCAACGTAGTTGAGACACTTATCCAGTAGAAATGCTTGAAGCTTGGTTTTAATGAAGATGTATAAATTAAGTTTTTAATTGTAATGGTAACTTATTGAATAATTGCACTGCTTGATATTGTGAACTATGCTTAATAGTGTTGAAATGAAAACTTATCTTATTTCTCAAATCTTTCGTATGTGTACTCTCCCTGGCCAGTTTTTCCTCATCCGTCTCTCATGCATGAAGCATGTACTTTTTGAGATTAGTCAAAAGGACTAGAACATAGAGACTGGGTACTGTTAGCAAATTCACCCGCAGAGAAAGATGGCGCCAGCCTAGTAGTCCGCATGACGTCACAAGTTATTATTTCTTGTGATTGGGACTGTAGCTTATTTCTTTGTTTTTGATATTCCAAAGTGCCTATAATGATCTAATTGAAATACGTAAATGTTTTGAGTTTGGGTTTGAGTTTGATTCGTAAATCTTTGTTAGTCGCTGCTACTGCTGTAGGCAGTAGGCCAAAGCTTTGTCATCCAGTCCTGCTGTGGGGTATCGTATTGCAATTGCCCCAAGTAAAATGCTGGTATTCAATCAAAACTGGTTAGACTGAAATCTCACACCAACATAGTCAGGAAAAGGCTAGGCTGACGATGACCACACTTTTTTATTTTTTATTATCTATAGGATCACGCTTGACCACTATCTCATTTGATGGTAAGCGATGATGTGGTCGACGGTGAAGCACGCTTGCCTAGAAGAAACCTATTCACTCTTGACTTAAAGACCCCTAGATTATAGAAATCGGGAAACACAGACTTGAAACGAGTAGGTAGATAAGCATTGACATCAATCAATCACAATTTAATCAATTATAATTTTAATCAGTAATTTTACATCCCAATGTCTTTTTCGTTATTATGTTGTATAAAGCATTGAATGAATGACTGATAGTTTTCTTTATTATTGTTTTAAATTATTCTTTTAAATTGTTTTAAATTATTATTTGTAAGTATGTATAAGTTCTAATTAATGGCAATAACGTAAAAATATGTTATGTTAAACTGTTTTTTTTTGTGCATGTGGTGTTAACCTGTAATTAATTGTTGCACTTGTAAATGTTACTCGAGTTATTAAGTCTGTAATGTACATCGTGTAAACAATTGTTGGTTAACTTAAATAAATAAATATCAAGGTGTTTTAAAAATCAAAATCATTCAGTTCTGTTAAATGCATGTATTTTTACTCTTTGCCCAAATCTTACAGGAGCGCGGAAGCCAGTGACGCGGTAAAGAGATTGATGCTTTAATTTCAGTAATAGCTGCTTATTAGTAGAGGGGCTGCTGTGAACGGGAGATGCACGGTTTTTGGCTGTCATGTTACATTGGGCGGTTTGAAGTATGTGTTTGGTTGTAGGAAAACAGAGTAGTGCTCCTACATACGGCGACTTTAGATGCTACCGACTCACTGGCGATTTCGAAATCTAGATTTCACATAACCTACCTAAATCTGTTAAGTGATATGTGTTATTTTGAATTCCCTATCGAGACGTCGATTACGGATTGCGGAATTCATTCGTTTTCTGTAAAACGAATATTGTGAATTTTTCCTTCGTTTGTTCCTCGCCTAAAGGGACAAAAAACAGGGAAAGACAATCCATACATCATATTCTATTTTTCCTGTCCCCCGTAATCGGCGCTTGGTAATCCGAGCATTTGCGAACCAACCGAGTGCTGCGGAATCCCCCACAATTTGTACAGCTCTAATATACTGTGATATAGCATGATGTAGTGATGTGGATGCTGTGATATTGTCGATATCTAGGGAAATACTGCATGAGCGCTTTTCCCGAAACGTATTAGTAATACCAATGCGCCATGAGCCTAATCTAACAACATTGATATTATGAATATAGAAAACACGAATCCTGACCAAATTTGCAACAATCGCAGTACAGTTCTACATTGACTAAACGATTTCGCAAGCATAAACAATACAATATACTCTTTCAACAATTTTCAAGTGCAACCCAACTAGCATCAATCATCTCATTGACATTGACATGACAAAACTTTATCTAACAGAAAACTGAAATAAGAAAGATCTACCAGAAAATGCATCTTCTGGTGAAACAAAGCTGAGGAGTTTTGATTTCCCCGAGGAAGGTCAGACCGATACTCTATCGTATTAAATACCAAGCTTCGGAATTTATTTACGGACTAGACTCACATGCGGGGTAATCTGAAATCCATCACAATATACTTAGGTATTCCGGTGGAGGTAATCCTAGATGCGCGGTTTAGAGTTGTGCTGTGTTTGTCGATGAATTCTGTTGGAAACCCAACATCGATAAAGTGTTCTCAAATATATACGGCGAAGGCTCCGCAATTATAAAACCAAATGTTTTATTTTCATGAAGTTATGTTGTGTATAAAGTGCCTTCTTAATGTTATTCGTTGATCAATAATCTAGTCCCTATGAAAATGCATTATACTCCTAAATACCAACTCAATAATCTACGTTTAACAACAAAACTAAGTCTGAAAATGAAACTATATCATAGTGTCAATGTCGAAAGAAGCTCCTGATTTTTTTCGGAGAAAACTGTCTAATTTCCAATACTGACATGACACATGACATTCCATTTATAAATTAAACGAAAAATATCGATAAATCGCCCAACACTAAGAAAATCGATAATGCATCGAATTTCCCGAAGGGCTCGAAACGAAGGCAAATCGACAAAGATGGATCTGATCTAAGACGAGTCGGAAACCTAATCTTTATATTGGTTATCATATTATTATTATAGGATGTAGTTACCTGCCTTTGCGTAAGAAAAGCTCTTTCTGGGGGAAAAGAAAATCAAAGTGTATTGAACGTTCGTTTGAGTTTGAGATGCACATGTTGTATACCTAGCGTTTGCACTGATGGTTTATAGTTTTCAGTTTAGGTTGAATAGAAAAGATGTTGTAAACAGGAGTCTAAAATGTTTTCTGACGTTAGTACAAATGAAATGGTGCCTCCCTTGAAAAAAGAACGGTGCCGAAATCCTGTGGCTTGCAAAAGTAGAACCTGTGCCCAAAAAGGGCGACCGTGCAGACCCTGCTCATTACCATCCCATCGCGAGAAACATGGCGAAGCACTTGGTGTATCGCTTGATATCTCGAAGGGCTTTGGCAGGACCTGGCACGCAAGTCTACTCAGCAAGCTTCCTGCTTATGGCATCCCAGCTGCATATCAGAGAGATACTTGTCCAGCGCAACAACCAGCGGGAATAAAGTTCGTTCCTTGAGAGAGGTCATTGTAGAGCGGACGAATTTGACACTAAGCCTTGTCTCCCAGTGGGGTGATGACAATCTGGGCCCTTTTAACGCCATCAAAACACAGGTGTGTCTTTTTAGCGCAAAAAGTAGTCGTTTCGACCAAAACCCTACTTTTCGGTCAGCATGTGCAGCATGGGCACAGTGTCAGTATGTGCTAAACCCTCTACAGTCCGGCCGAGTACGCCAGGGGAGTACTAACTACTTAATACGCTGTCTGTACGTCTGTTCATGTGACTGATCTACTTGAGCTCCTACGCACAGAGTTGAAGTCCAGTTTCAACTTCTGCGCCACCATTGAGTGCAAAGTCCAAACTGCGGCCAACAAACCGGGCATCCTAAATAGAGTGAAGCGATACATCAGGCCTGGACAGTTTTTAGCACTGTATAAAGCACAATTCCGACCTTGCATGGAATATAGCAGCCACTTTTGGACTGACTTAGCTAAATACCAGCTTGCTGCGCTAGACTCGGTGGCTGATTGACGACGTTTAATTGGTGGATGCTAAGCTTCACAGCTTGGCTCATCGCAGCAAGATTGCCTGCTTGTCGGTCTTCGACGGGTTGTACTTCGGTGAGTGTGACTAAAAACTCCACGACCTCATCCCACCGGCCCCCTTCTACTATCGGACATCTAGACGCACTGCAAGTTACCATCTCTACCTTCACCAATCTCTTCAAAATTAGAGTGAACAGGCTTCTTCTGGGTAAGCACGTACCATCGTCAATTTTTCTCTGTCATCTTTGACCTAGGCTATAGTCAAAAGCAAACCCATGTCAAATAATAAATAAATAAATAAAAACTGCATTGAGCGACTGCCTATCTGACCATCCAGATAATTGAAGGCAATAAGGCTCGTAGTCTCGTACTCTATCACCTGAGAAATAACACATAGGCCAACTGTTCCGGCGAAATGTAGGTCTACTATTACAGATTATTTCTAACTTACCCTTCGGTGAAATACAGGCATATGTTTGTTGAAACATTCATATTTAGCCCTTTTTACTTACCTTGTATTTTCCGTGTTTGTTCAAAGGATTTCCATCGACTCAAAACTTGTGAGTTAAATGAAAAATTCTAACAAGTGGTACCTTTGACGGCCTATTTGCAATGTAAATCTGTGCGGCATACGGTTCGATCCATCAGCCTAATGGACACGGGTCGCGAGTGTACTCTGCTTGAATCAATGAAATGCTTGCACTGTCTGTAATGTGGAAGTACTAGTATTTAAATGATGGGTAGTGTTTGATGGGTTATACATTTTTAAATGCTCAGTTTTTTCATGGATTTTGGTCTGAAGATGTTGGTGTTTAGATTTTATCAAATTTGTGATGAAATAGCATTTCAAAACCCTTTTGTTGCCTTCTCTGTAAGAACATCTTAATTTTAACGACAAAATTGGTAGATTAAACAAAAATCTGCTATTAATACTCTCAGCTTGCTCCTCTGTTGCGAACGAATCGTAGTATTGGCATACTTCCTCCTCTTGCCCTTGTTCCATTTTACTTCGGGTTTCTTTGTTCAGTCTCCTTTAGTAGATATCATACTCTTATTCGGTTCTATTTATAAATAAACTTCCTATTCCGAGACCATAAAATAGACTTCACGTGATAATATCCTTTAAGGGGTATGAGGAACAGGGTGTAAAGTTCCTCGATACTCCTAAGAAAAGGGAGGATCCTCCGGCCAGACATGTGTTATGTCTGGAGGGCAACTGCACGACAGTTGTAGTCGGGTTTTTCTATATACTCTTAAGTCGATGTAAACTTTGCATGTGAGATGTAGGAAATTGATGTTAGTTCTTCCGTCGTGTCATAGATGGCGCTGTAGTACTTTTTGTAGTAAGTTGCTTTTTGTTGGTCGCTACATCACTCCCCCCCGGAGACCGGACGTCGATAGTCGAATGAGTCTTGTAGTATTTTGCCATGCCAGTTGTTTATAAGCTCGTTGCCGCATTGTTCATAGTGAGTCGGAACATTCTGCGGTGGTGAGGCGAACCCCAGTGAGTCGGGGCCGGCGCTGCGTTTGCTCCAGTGCGTTGGACGTGGTGCAGCACCGCGATGTGGCAGACAGCTAGAGAGGTGTCGGCCGGGAGGTAGAAGCTCTCGACCGGCCGAAAGTGCAGTGTGCTGTGCCACGGTCGCTTGAAGAGAGGCTGAGGGTGCTGGCCAGGAATGCGCTTCCGCTGCATGCTGGTGGTCAGGAATACCCATTTGAAGCTGGCTGGCTATGAGACTCGCTGCTTGAAGGCTTGAGGGAAGTTTTTGTTGATGATGACGTCACGTTGCTCGAAGGCTGCGCTGACGTCCATTTCGGGGTCACCAGTTTAGTTGAATGAGGAACAGGGTGGAAAGTTCCTCATCCCCGAAGTAAAGGGAGGATCCTCCGGCCAGACAGGTGTTATGTCTGGCGGGCAACTGCCCGACAGATGTAGTCGGGTTTTTCTATATACTCTTAAGTCGATGTAAACTTTGCATGTGAGATGTAGGAAATTGATGTTAGTTCTTCCGTCGTGTCATAGATGGCGCTGTAGTACTTTTTGTAGTAAGTTGCTTTTTGTTGGTCGCTACATCCTCATAGTCAGCACCGCTCATCATGAACAGTAGACTGTAATTATTTTTCAAGAATTTTACAAGCTCATCATCTGCCTTGCCTTTTCCCAAACTATCTTGGGGTCGGCTTCCAGTCTAACCGGGTTCAGCTGAGTACCAGTATTTTACATGAAGCGACTGCCTATCTGACCTCCAAAACCCAGTAACTGGGTAATACGATACTCCTTGGTAAGACTGGATGTCAGACTTTTGGCTTCTGATTACTCGTAACGTCTGTCAAAGATCTACAAATGACAGCCGGGACCAACGGCTTAACGTGCTTTCCGAGGCCCGGAGGAAACTCGGTGTGTAATTATGTCACTCATCCGGGGACCAACCTCGGCAAGCACGGCTTAACCTTAAAGATCCCCGTGCGGCTTTTATTATTTAGCCACGAGCTCTTGAATTTTACAAGCTCTCCACCTAATAAAGGCTTTACTGTAAGCTAGATATAAATGACAAACATCACATTAAATAGGCTTCCATAGAACCCATCATCTCAATCCTTAACAGACATCAGCCAGTCCGTCACAGCAGCCTTTCCGTGGACATTAACGGCCACACAACAATAGCGTAACATGATTACCGACGCCCATGCATAATTTTGATTGATGATAACACACTGTCCACCTTCCGGCAGGTAAATCATTTGAGAGCTGAATGGTTTGTAGTACTGCTTGTGACGTGAAGGGAAATGGTAAGAGCAGGAAGCGTTTAATTCTTGTACAGTGTTTACTAGACTAGTATGACGTAATGTTTATAGGATGTAAGATAAGCATCTAACGCTTTAAACTATCTGGATGACGATTCTACGCAGTTTCCCTCTATGCGAATCATTTTGCTATAGACTATGGGAATGTTATGGGTACATTGTGCCTGTTCCTAAATTACCCTAGACTGATAAATTAATCGACCAACCCGAACTGGGCCCGCGTGGTGGATTAGAGCCCACTCCCTCTCATTGAGAGGAGGCCTGTGTCCCAGCAGTGGGAACATTATAGGCTGATGATGATAAATTAATTGGTTCTTCTTCTTGGCGTGTCGATGGCAATCTAAATTGTGTCGGCCCAGAACTGAGCCACTAGTTTGGCGCCCTCTGTAGCTTCCATCAGTTCCTGTAATGAACAAACAGCAGGACACGCAGGATACGATATCGGCTTTCCTCATTAGACATGTCTATATTAAAGTAGAATGTTAACCATAACACATAGGGTTGAACCGTCGCTCCTTCGTTTCACCACTAGCTAAACACATGAGTGACACAAGTGGCGCAACAGCGGCTGCGGAAAAAACAAATAAAAGAGTTTTGAGAGAAACACGTTTTGCGAGGCGGAGAAAACAAGTGAAAAACGCCTGTGTCGCTAGACGCAAGTCGAGTAGCAAGAAGTACTATCAACTGGGTATCGGACCACGGTAAGGACTATCCTTGCTTGCAGCGTTAAAACAGTTAAAAACTTTCTATTCCTTGGTGCCTTTTTTTGTCTTATTCCTATTGGTCGAAAAACGGTGGTCAAACACCTGGGATCATTAACAGAGCCTGAGATTTTTTTAAACAAAACATATTTTAAAAAAGGTTCACGTATGTTTTGTTTTAGTTTTTTTTATCTACTATTGGTCCGCGAACTATTTGTGCGGACTAATAGGAGTATGGGTATTAAACAGATGTGGTCATCGTGTGCACGGGATTTTATTTGAGAAGTGTGCCTATTCCTACTTTCCCGAAAGTACCTATCACCTAAAGTCGAAGACGAGGCGTATAGTATTTACCAAGTTACTGTCCTATCTAAACACAACCTACAGTAAAACATCACGTTGTAAACTAAAGCTACGAACCTTAGAATTTGACTTATATCTCCACTAGGCACACGTATTCGAAAGTGCTTATATAAATCGTCTAAGCCGTCAATCCAGCCACAGCTAACAACTTACAAATTCATGCCCTATTGCTAAGACCACAAGCCCCTCAAAGCTTCCTCAAGCCTCTTATATCGATACAATATAACCACATAAACACTTACAAATATTCAATAAACAGATCCAAAACGACTGGTACGGAGTAAAGGGAAACGAGATTAGAAACGGACATCGAATCTGGATCTTGTAATAAACGGATAATGCTTTGAAGGGAGTTTGCAACTATTTGCTCGTGTGTGTATAGTTATTGGTTTAAATATGGATACGAATGGGATAGGCTATGTTATTGGGGAGGAAAGTTTTATTGGTAATAAATAGCTCAGCAACCAAACAAAAACATAACCCATATATCGCCAGTTAAGTTTAAGTCCCATGTCGTAGGGGGCAAACCTATTGCCATCAACCCGGCACAAATCCAGACTCGTGGCTGCTACTGATAAATTCCTGATGGAAAAACCCAATAACATTTTGCCCGACCTGGCAATCGAACCCACAACCTCATGCTGAGCAGTCCCCCTTGCGACTGCTAGACCAATGAGGCAGTGGTATTTTCTACAGTATATAAAAAAACTGACCAAGTGCGAGTCGGACTCGCGCACAAAGGGTTCCGTACCATTTTTTATAAAAACCCTTAAATATGTATTTTTCTTTCAACTACGCAGTAATGTTATCATTCATTACTACAAAACCGATAACAAAGGATGTCTTTTTTGCTTAGAACCAAAACAGTGCAGAAAGGTTATATGAAATCTCAATATTAGACTGTTTTTAGGGTTCCGTAGCCAAATGGCAAAAAACGGAACCCTTATAGATTCGTCATGTCTGTCTGTCTGTCTGTCTGTCTGTCTGTCCGTCCGTCCGTATGTCACAGCCACTTTCCTAAACTATAAGAACTATACTGTTGAAACTTGGTAAGTAGATGTATTCTCTGAACCGCATTGAGATTTTCACACAAAAATAGAAAAAAAAACAATTAATTTTGAGGTTGGCATGATGAAAGGGCTTGATGAAAAAAAAAATTTATATTTTAACATAAATAATAAATGTTAATATGTTTTCCGTTTTATGTATGTATAATACATAAAACGGAAAACCAAAATTTTTTTTTGTCATCAAGCCCATTCGTGTGGGGTATCTATGGATAGGTCTTCAAAAATGATATTGAGGTTTCTAATATATTTTTTTTCTAAACTGAATAGTTTGCGCTAGAGCCTCTTCCAAATGGGTAAAATGTGTGTCATTGACATGTGTGATGTGTGAAAATTCTATCAACGAAAATTGGTTTCAATAAGATATGATGTTTAGTTTTTGAGATATGGGACTTTTTCATCAAACTGCAGCAGTAACTTTGTTTTTTATTAACATACTATGAAAAACCAATTTAGTTTTGCGGTTGAGTGGAAGTTTACCAACTAATACTATTAACTAATGAATGACAGTTCAAAATATTGTTTTAATATTTGTTTGGGGCTATGGAACCCTGTGTGCGAGTAAGACTAGCACTTGGCCGGTTTTCATTACTGCACTGTTTTAAATTTTGAATTAAATTTACCACAGAGATTTAATGCCTCCTATTAAGTTTAATAAAATGTATGCATTAGATCAAAAAGATACTGGCTGAAAGTAAAAATCGGCTGAATAAAACCGACTTGGTGAAAAAAACAAAACAAATGGCGCGCATTTTGTACCATTGTAAAACTTTGATGCTTCTTATTTACCAAAAAAAAATATTAAAAAACATGGAAATTGACAGCGATAGCGATATGAATTCAACTCCAGAAGTATAAAACAGCTGCAAATGAAGTTGTTAATAACCTTTAATAACTGCACTTTTAATTATTGTATGTTTGAAGGGAAGATGAATTAAACTTTGTTTCATTAGCTTGAGTTTTTATTTTAAGTAGGTATATTTTGTCACGGTAGTTAAAATAAAAGTAGATTATGCACCTTGCCAAAGTGAGTAATTAATGCACTCGTGTTAATTTAGTGCCCTCGCATGCACTCGGGCACCAACATAACACTCGTGCATTAATAACTCACTTTGCGCTCGATGCAACAATCTACTATTGCTCTGTTTTTATATTTGTTATAGCAGCAACAGAAATATATAATCTGTAGAAATTTGAACTTGCTATCACGGTTCATGAGATACAGCCTGGTAACAGACGAACGGACGGATGGACAGCGAAGTCTCAGTAATAGGGTCCCATTTGACCCTTTGGGTACAGAACTCTAAAAATTACAACTCCTATCTTACAAGCAGTTAAGTGAACAAAGGAACAAATCTTGTTTACCACTGCACCGTTGAAAATCTCTACATCAAACCTCAGACTGCTTCCTTAGCATCAAACAAATTTACTCTAATAAAAAAAAACAACCATCATCGAACCACAATACCGTACTTATTTAATGCAGTTTTCTTTCTGCAGCCAATCCATTACAGTATTAGGTACCGGCTCAACTTGCCCCAACCGCGGCAGACGGTCACTTACCGGCGAATACAACTGTATCAGGAATATAGAAACTAGTGTGGTTATTATGTTACTTTGTCATAACATTATTTTATGCTCCTTTGAGTTTTTTTTTTAACGATTTTCAGTTATCTACTGTGATTCATTAAATTTTACAAATGCCAAAAATTTGTAATCTAATTCGCACGTAGGTAAGCCATTGTGTGACAATCCATCCCTCTCGATCGATAAGCTTCTTGGCCGTTCTTTCTTTCTTTATCATATAGTTAGTAACCTGGTGTCAGAGTTTTAATGAGCCTCCAGGTTGGCTTAGGCCGTTTATTTTCCCAGACTTATTTGTTTTTAAATACCAACCAGCTCTGAATTCCCTGGTTGACGGTGACGCAAATAGCAATAAAACGTAACTAAAGGAACCGCAACTTGTAGGTAAAAGCCAAGTAAACCTTCAAAGAATTCCTTACAATATGAACAGTAAATAAATTCCTTCCCGGTAAAACAAGAAAACCGCAATATTGCCACAACATAAAACGAAACCACATCATAGACAAACGTTCTATTTTCAAAATAACAGCCTTTTGTTCTGTATTTTATTGTAATTTAATTAACTCGCGAAAACCACAAAGGTCTGAATCTATATTAATATTGTATACGAAAAGTTTGCTTTTTGGTACCGAACCTTTGTATTTATTAATTTTAATATTTATTTATCACCGCACAATTTGACTTTTATAAAAGTAAGCAGCAGCATTTTCTTTAATATCACATAAATCGAAGTCGTAGTTTAAAGTTTTCATAGACTTCATAAAAATAAAATTGATATCCAGCCAGAATGCGAAAATGAAAAAAGTAAACTGTGAAAGGACTGTACCTTTGTTTCTTGTACTTACGTATGATTAAAAAAAACCGGCCAAGTGCGAGTCTTACTCGCACACAGGGTTCCATAGCTCCAAACAATATCATAACAATATTTTGAACTGTCATTCATTAGTTAGTAGTATTAGTTAGTAAACTTCCACACAACCGCAAAACCAAATTTGTTTTTCATAGTATGTTTATGAAAAACAAAGTTACTGCTGCAGTTTGATGAAAAAGTCCCATATCTCAAAAACTAAACATCATATCTTATTGAAACCAATTTTCGTTGATAGTTTTTTTTACGTTCTACAATCCTAAATATTTTCAGAATTTTCCTCCTCTTACTTTAGAAATTAGAGGGGGGGGGGACACACATTTTACCACTTTGGAAGTGGCTCTAGCGCAAACTATTCAGTTTAGAAAAAAATGATATTAGAAACATCAATATTGAAGGGGCTCTAATGAGATGTTAACTTGAGCCACTTCTTATGTGTGCTACCTCACAGGTATTTATTATTTAAATCAAACTAATAGCACTAGTCTAACTTTTTATTTAAATCACTTAATTTAGAACGGCAATAAGTATCGGATAAATAGGTAAGCAAAGTTCAGCGAGGAAACGCAAGCAAGCCAAGCAAAAATGAAGTGAAGTGATACAATGCTAGTCCGCGGTTTTTATACCAAAAATAACATATACAGTAAGGTCGCTCGCTAGCTAGCCAACCACGCAGCGCGCTTGGCGTAAACATAAGAATCGTACGATGTGGCGTGATTCCGTGCCGAGGTCTCGCCGCTCATTAGCGGCAGCGGGTGTCGTAGCGGTTTTGGTCGCTACAATATCATTTTTGAAGACCTATCCATAGATACCCCACAGGTATGGGTTTGATGAAAAATGTTTTTTTGGTTTTTAGTTCTAAGTATGGGGACCCCCTTAATTTATTGTTTTTTTTCTATTTTTGTGTGAAAATCCTAATGCGGTTTACAGAATACATCTACTTACCAAGTTTCAACAGTATAGTTCTTATAGTTTCGGAAATAAGTGGCTGTGACATACAGACGGACAGACAGACAGACAGACATGACGAATCTATAAGGGTTCCGTTTTTTGCCATTCGGCTACGGAACCCTAAAAAAACCGACCAAGTGCGAGTCGGACTCGCGCACGAAGGGTTCCGTCCAATTATTTGTAAAAACAAACAAAAAAACACTTTTTTGGTATGAGAGCTTTTTTTAATCGGTTTTTAGTGTTTGTTGTTATAGCGGCAATAGAAATACATAATCTGTAGAAATTTCAACAGGCTAACTATCACGGTTCATGAGATACAGCCTGGTGACAGACGGACGGACAGCGAAGTCTTAGTAATAGGGTCCCGTTTGACCCTTAGTCTACAGAACCCTAATTAGTAGTAGGTAACCTACAACTATAACATATCAATTTTACTGAACAATACATTAGACAGACATGAAACTATATCATACAGAATATGATGTATATTCCTACATACTAGGTACCAGGCGAGCAGAAATAATGAGGAGCATTACTGAACTTGTAATACAGTGTCTCTTTGGGCCATGTGGCTTATGTGTGCTGTACTAGCAGGGTAGGGTGTGTCGTCGACTGGGATATGTCTTATAACCGGGGGCCCTTAGATTACATAGATTTAAAGTCGTAGGAAATATTGTTATAAAGAAGCGTATGCAGGCTTGATGAAAATGTCGTGTACGAGACTGAAAACTGATTCGCATCCTGAACACAATTTTTCTGTTACAGGTCAAAAATGGCTCCAAACAGGAAGTGATGCCCATTATCCCGAAGTATGGCTGCAAAACATAAGAAGTAATGATATTATATTTCTGTAATTTTTACGACAGAGTTGCTTGGCTAAAAACTTAATTATTGTACAAATAATTTTACCGCACGGTTGGCGCAGTAGTTAAGTGATTGACTTCTGCGCTGTGTGTCGCGGGTTCGATCCCCGGAACGAGCGGAACAAATATTTGTCTGGCTGTTTTTGTATTTTTAATCTTTGTAAACGCACCCACAATACCGGAGAAATACCTAGAGTGGGCAAAGTTAAAAAAAAAATGCTATAGTCCCATTCTTCTTATTAGCTGCTGCATCTAACAGTTTCTATAACTTACAGACAATGTGACACTCAGGACACGATCTTAAGTGTCCCAAAGTTCGTGGAACAAAACCACACAGTACAAAATTGTTTTTTAAATTTTCGCACTTTGAAGACACAAAAGAGGTTGTTACATTTTCAATATTACCTCCCTATAAAAAACTGTAACAAACTAAATACAGTCTTCTTACTGCATCATTGTTATTTTATGCACCCCAAGAGTTCTACTTGCGTATAAAGAAGTACGTAGGAATGGGAGATTCTCTTCCGCTTTAATAATGTATGGGAAGACTCCTAAGAATTGGCGTTATGTTATGCAGTTGGGGGAGAGCTCTCTTTGTTAGGGAACTGTTAAAGACGACTTAATTACAATATAGAAGAAGAATAAACAGGGAATAACGAATACGAATACGTTTTGTAGTAAGCAACGACTTATTGTCGGGCCTACGATGTCCTCCCATACTTAAGTACTAACGCTGTAACAGACTATTATAAAAACCAAATGATTTTAAAAGAGTAACCATGGAGTTTCTTGCCGGTTCTCCTCCATAGGAAACGACCAACCCGAACCGAGCACCTTTTTGTCGACGTTTTATAAGTGCCCGTGTGGCCTATGTAAAATAAGTTTTTTTTTATTTGATTTGGAAATTTAGAAATTATTGCAAAAATAGTTAAAAAAGTGCTCGTATTATGAAAATTAGTTCAATTAAGTAATTATTAGTGTCTCCGCAATATAAAACAGTGAAAAATACGAAATCTTAGCGAATTTTTTACGAAAACACGACAAGATCAGTCGAATCGATCAGAGCAGGGGTTGATCAAAGTAAGGGCCATATGGGTATTAAAACAAAGCTTATATAGTCTAGTTTAATTATAAATAGGTTTTATTGATACGAATTACAATTCTAGTTGGAAAAACTTTCATTCTCATGGGAGAAACTGACATTCTACACATAATCTCAAGTTCACATTTTTTTTGAAATACTTATATCTAGTTGTTGTAATTAGTTTGAACATAGCTAGATTTTGTGAAGTCCTTATACTGGCTATTTCTTTTGAGCATGCCTATCATTGAATTCCACGTGTTTGACAATATGAAGCCCTCCTCTCGATATAAATTTTTGTATTACGATATTTCAATCGCTTCTCTTGTCAGCCTTGGTATGTAGTACTTGTCCGTTGACAGAATACGTGGCTTGTGAAACTCCATCCAGTATTGGGCCCTGACTGCAGTAGATGTTCAGCTATGGCAGATTTCTGTACATCAATGGTTTTCACTGCTTTTATGTGTGATGCGACATGAGACAGTTCGCTTCGCGTGATCTTGGCACTTGCAACAGCGTCGAAATATCGGGAACTCAAAACATTAAATAATCATGGATGATATCCATAAGTGATAGTATAAGTTCAGATAAAAACCGTGAAAGTTTAAAACAGTGTTTTCACAACTATTTTGAGGTCGGCTTCCAGTCTAACCTGGTGCAGCTGAATCATCATTCATCATCATTTCAGCCCAAAAGACGTCCACTGCTGGACATAGGCCTCCCCCAAGTGTCGCCACATTGACATAACGTTACGTTTATTAATTATTCGTCCTTACGGGCGAACGCAACTGTATCAGGAATATAGAAACTAGTTTGGTTATGATGTTACTTTGTCATAACATTATTTTATGCTCCTTTGATTTTTTTTTAACGATTTTCTGTTATCTATTGTCTATATTAAATTTTGCAAATGCCAATAACTTGTAATCTAATTCGCACGTAGGTAAACCATTGGGTGACAATCCATTCCTCTCGATCAATAAGTTTCTTGGCCGTTCTTTCTTTCTTTATCATATAGTTAGTAACCTGGTGTCAGAGTTTTAATGAGCCTCCAGGTTGGCTTAGGCTGTTTATTTTCCCAGACTTATTTGTTTTTAAATACCAACCAGCTCTGTATTCCCTGGTTGACGGTGACGCAAATAGCAATAAAACGTAACTAAAGGAACCGCAACTTGTAGGTAAAAGCCAAGTAAACCTTCAAAGAATTCCTTACAATATGAACAGTAAATAAATTCCTTCCCGGTAAAACAAGAAAACCGCAATGTTGCCACAACATAAAACGAAACCACATCATAGACAAACGTTCTATTTTCAAAATAACAGCCTTTTGTTCTGTATTTTATTGTAATTTAATTAACTCGCGAAAACCACAAAGGTCTGAATCTATATTAATATTGTATGCGAAAATTTTGCTTTTTGGTACCGACCCTTTAATATCTATTTATCACCACACAATTTGACTTTTATAAAAGTAAGCAGCAGCATTTTCTTAAATATCACATAAATCGAAGTCGTAGTAAAGTTTTCATAGACTTCATAAAACTAAAATTGATGTCCAGGCAGAATGCGAAAATGAAAAAAGTCAACTGTGAAAGGACTGTACCTTTGTTTCTTGTACTTACGTATGATTAAAAAAAAACCGACCAAGTGCGAGTCGGACTCGCGCACGAAGGGTTCCATCCCATTATTTGTAAAAATGAACAAAAAAAACACTTTTTTGGTATGAGAGCCCCCTTAAATATTTATTTTAATCTGTTTTTAGTATTTGTTGTTATAGCGGCAATAGAAATACATAATCTGTAGAAATTTCAACTGTCACGGTTCATGAGATACAGCCTGGTGACAGACGGACGGACAGCGAAGTCTTAGTAATAGGGTCCCGTTTGACCCTTAGTCTACAGAACCCTAATTAGTAATAAGTAACCTACAACTATAACATATAAATTTTACTGACCTTAAACGGCGCAAATACAATAACTTAATTGGTAATTATGTGTTTGAGCCGTTTGGGGTTGAAACACTAGGGTCATGGGGCCCGAGTGCCCACCTTGTGTATCGAGATATCGCTAAACGGTTTGTCGACTCTTCACGTGACCAGAAGGCTGGCCTTTTTTTCCCAAAGAATCAGCATTGCCATCCAACGTGGCAATGCGGCCAGCGTTCTGGGCACTTTTCCTGTTGACAGCGATGTGAACGAATTTTTTGACGCCCTGTAATTTTGATATTTGTACATATTTTATTATTATTTTACATATATTTGTAGTTTGTAAATAATGTAAATATGTAATGATAAAGAAAACAGAAATAAAATATAGATAGAGAAAATTTTACTGAACAGTACATTACCCAGACATGAAACTACATATATCATACAGAATATGATGTATATTCCTACATACTAGGTACCAGGCGAGCAGAAATAATGAGGAGCATTACTGAACTTGTAATACAGTGTCTCTGTGGGCCATGTGGCTTATGTGTGCTGTACTAGCAGGGTAGGGTGTGTCGTCGACTGGGATATGTCTTATAACCGGGGGCCCTTAGATTACATAGATTTAAAGTCGTAGCAAATATTGTTATAAAGAAGCGTATGCAGGCTTGATGAAAATGTCGTGTATGAGACTGAAAACTGATTCGCATCCTGAACACAATTTTTCTGTTACAGGTCAAAAATGGCTCCAAACAGGAAGTGATGCCCATTACCCCAAAGTATGGCTGCAAAACCTAAGTAATGATAATTATTATATTTCTGTATTTTTTACGACAAAGTTGCTTGGCTAAAAACTTAATTATTGCACAAATAATTTTACCGCACGGTTGGCGCAGTAGTTAAGTGATTGACTTCTGCGCTGTGTGTCGCGGGTTCGATCCCCGGAACGAGCGGAACAAATATTTGTCTGGCTGTTTTTGTATTTAAATCTTTGTAAACGCACCCACAATACCGGAGAAATTCCTAGAGTGGGCAAAGTTAAAAAAAAATGCTATAGTCCCATTCTTCTTATTAGCGTCTTCAGCTGCATCTAACAGTTTCTATAACTTACAGACAATGTGACACTCAGGACACGATCCATAAGTGTCCCAAAGTTCGTGGAACAAAACCACACTGTGCATAGTTATTTTTAAAATTTTGGCATTTTGAAGACACAAAAGAGGACATTTTCAATATTACCTCTGTATAAAAAACTGTAACAAAGTAAATACAGCCTTCTAACTGCATCATTGTTATTTTATGCACCCCAAGAGTTCTACTTGCGTATAAAGAAGTACGTAGGAATGGGCGATTCTCTTCCGCTTTAATAATGTATGGGAAGACTCCTAAGAATTGGCGTTATGTTATGCAGTTGGGGGAGAGCTCTCTTTGTTAGGGAACTGTTAAAGACGACTTAATTACAATATAGAAGAAGAATAAACAGGGAATAACGAATACGAATACGTTTTGTAGTAAGCAACGACTTATTGTCGGGCCTACGATGTCATCCAACACTTTAGTACTAACGCTGTAACAGACTATTATAAAAACCAATTGATTTTAAAAGAGTAACCATGAATTTTCTTTCCGGTTCTTCTCCATAGGAAACGACCAACCGAGCACAATTTGTCGACGTTTTATAAGTACCCTTGTGGCCTATGTAAAATAAGAATATTTTGATTTGATTTGGAGAACACAGAAAATAGCAATTGTGTGGTTTGCAGCATGAACTTTTCACTTGTAAAAATAGGTTTTATAAAAGGCGTATTATTCCAAGCAAATGGCTAGGTACAGACATGATTGCTTGTGACAACGGTTGTGAACACTGAAAATACTGCCTGTAAAATTATCAAATCAACATCTGCCTAGCCTTTTCACAACTAAACTAATACTATCACTTATGAGATATCTTCCATGCTTATTTATTGTTTTGATTTCCCGATATTTCGACGCTCGCGGGATAACTTAAAAACGCGGGGGGATGGAAAATAAATAATTAGGAGCAGACAAATCTGTCTACCCTTTCTTTGTCTTTTGATACGCGAACCACTGGCACTCGATACAAAGTCACGGCAAAACACACTCACAATATCACTAGATTTTGTGAAGTCCTTATATTGGCTATTTCTTTTGAGCATGCCTATCATTGAATTCCACGTGTTTGACAATTTGAAGCCCTCCTCTCGATTGACATTTTCGTATTTCGATATTTCAATTGCTTCTCTTGTCAGCCTTGATATGTAGTACTTGTCCGTTGACATAATACCTGGCTTGTGAAACTCCATCCAGTGATTGGGCCCTGACTGCAGTAGATGTTCAGCTATGGCAGATTTCGGTACATCATTGGTTTTCACTGCCTTTATGTGTGATGCGACATGAGACAGTTCACTTCGCGTGATCATGGCACTTGCAACAGCGTCGAAATATCGGGAACTCAAAACATTAAATAATCATGGATGATATCCATAAGTGATAGTATAACTTCAGATAAAAACCGTGAAAGTTTAAAACAGTGTTTTCACAACTATTTTGAGGTCGGCTTCCAGTCTAACCTGGTGCAGCTGAATCATCATTCATCATCATTTCAGCCGAAAGACGTCCACTGCTGGACATAGGACACCCCCAAGTGTCGCCACATTGACATTTTGAGGGGTTTTGGCATAATCGCCACGCTTGGCAGGCGGATTGGCGATCGCAGTACGGTTGTTACAAAAGCACAGAGAACGCTGCTGCCCATTTTCTGGCGAATCCCTTAGTCGCCTCTTACGACACCCACGGGAAGATATGGGATGCAGCTGAAAACTGGTACTTTATTCAGAGTGACTACGTATCTAATCTCCAAAACCCAGTTACTGGGTAACAGCCCTAAATCAAAGAATGTAACGATAACAAATTGCGATAATCTTCACTTTAACAATTGCCTATTATTGTGGTTTTTGTCATTAATTTTAAATCCAACATTGAATGACCCATATTTAGCCGCACGCATGTATGGCCTGATTACTGATAAAAAAGATCTGACAACACATCAAACGAATTATTTTTTACCCTCCCAACCCAACAATACAAACTTGATTCAATTACATATCCCAATAAAAACTTCGTCTATCTACATGTTGCTAACAACAGATAATGGTAATCTAATGAAACCATCATTAATCTATGTCCTTTGATCGAAGAAGTTTCTATTGAATTGATAAAAATTGTCCGTCATTAGTGACACGTAATTGGGACTAATGTTGTATACTTGTGACCATCGGCGTCATGTCGTGATCTTTAATTCTGTTATGGTGTCAAGCTTGACATCGTTTTATTTTTGTTGATGAATTGTTTGGATAATTTATTAGCTATTATTTATAATTTACGATGGATATTTATGAGCTTTACGTTTATAATAATCAGAAAATAATCTACCTGGCTGCCTCGTTGTCTAGTGGTCAAAATCACGACTGCTGAATCCGAGGTCCTGGGTTCAGTTTTCGGGTCGGCCAAATTGTTTTTGGGTTTTTCTAACAGACTACTCTTAGTAGCAGAGGAAATCGTGGCTAAATAATATCGGTCACACTGGTCGATCTTTAAGGTTAAGCCATGCTTGCCGAGGTTGGTCCGTGGATGGGTGACCATAATTACATACCGAGTTTCCTCCGTGCTTCGGAGAGCACGTTAAGCCGTTGGTCCCATCTCTCATTTGTAGATCTTTGACAGTCGTTACGAGTAGTCAGAAGCCAAAAGTCCGTCATCCAGTCTTGCCAAGGGAATCGTATCACCCAGTTACTGGGTTGTGGAGGTCAGATAAGCAGTCGCTTTATGTAAAATACTGGTACTCAGCTGCAACGGGTTAGACTGAAAGCCAACCCCAAGATAGTTTGGGAAAATGCTAGGCAGATGATATTCTCAGTAGCAGCCATAGAGTCTCGTTTTGTGCCCGGTTGATGGCAATAGACTCGCCTCTATTACTTGGGACATAAACATAACTGGCAAAACGTGGATGTACCATTAGGTACATCTCTGCTTTACCCGGATTACAGAAGTGATGTTATACTATGTAATCCAGCTGGATATTATGCCTACTACTATTGCTAAGGCTTGTAACCTAGTCGTTGCCGTTTTTAGGGTTCCGTACCTCGAAAGGAAAAATCGGAAACCTTATAGGATCACTTTGTTGTCCGTCCGTCTGTCTGTCCTTTGCTCAGGAACGCGTGAAGGTATCAAGCTGGAATTTATATAAAATACTCAAGTCTACTGTCCCTTGAAGCTGTGAAAATCAAACTTCTAAGCCAACGCAATCAAAAGATACAGCCGTTTATGCCGCAAAGTTTCGACACTCGCAAGGGAATCACTGAAGGGTACTTCCCGTGAACTCAGAATCTTGAAATTTGGTGCAAGGCAACTTTTTATAGCACAGATAAAGGAAAAATTGCTAAAACCGTAAATTTTTAGTTACATCATATAATAAAAATATTTTTAATAATTTTTGTACGGAACCCTCGGTGCACGAGTCCGACTCGCACTTAGCCGATTTTTTCGTACGAAAATTACTAACGCACTGCTAAGAAAAGCTACTATCAAATTAGAAATACACCTCTGAGTTGATGATTGGTACCTAAGTTAGAAGTAATCAACCATGCTAAGACATAATATGTATTATATAATAAACCTATGGCATTAAGTCCGCCTCGGTACTTGGTACTTGAAGTGTAAAATAAATAAATAAACTGCATGTTGTCTATTCTTTTTTGACAATCTGATGTCGAAGCTCCAACACAGAACACATCAAAACAACATCAACCGTCCCACAAAGCGTAGAGCATGAAGATAATTGAGCATTATCCGGTAGAGCCTCATATCAGTGACGTCATAGCAGATTAATTACAAGCTTCACCGGATCAGTACATGTATGCCACAGATTATGTTGCTTGACTAGAAGCTTCAATAGCTGTGATAATTAGCTCGTCTTGAAGTTTGATGTTAAATTGGTTTGCACGTGTCAATATGTCGAAAGCTCGAGGTTAAAAAATAACAGTACATCGGATCCATTATTAGGTTAAGCCGTGCTTGCTTAGGTTGGTCCGTGGATAGGTGACCACCCATTACATAACGAGTTTCCTCCGTGCCTCCGAAAGCCGTTGGTACCGGTTGTCATTTGTAGATCTTTAGGGTTGTGGAGGTCCGCTGAGAAGGATGCAGCTGAATACTAATATTTTACATGGAACAAAGTGCCTACTTGTCCTTCACAAGCCAGTTAGTACTGGGTAGTACGATACCCCACGTGGAAATCCTAAATGGAAAGTTGTGGGAGTCATGACTCCCACAAGTTTCCATTTAGGATTTTTCTTTTAGGATTTTTAACAAACCCATGGGTTTGTTAAAGATCTACAAATGACAACGGAGCCCAACGGCTTAACATGCTTTCCGAGACACTGAGGAAACTTGTTACGTTGGGTGGTCCCTCATCCACGGACCAAGCTAGGCAAATTAAAGCTAGGCTTAGTCTGTAGATTGATCCGAGGGTCTGTTACTATTTAGCCAAATGTAAAATATCCCGTTTAAACCCCCAAAACGATTCCCTTTCATCTTCAAACGCAACCACATTGTCATATACAATGATAATATACAAGTACACCCACCTACCTATACATCATCCCGTTATTGTCTCTCCCTGCAACCGTGGGGCGATGACAATGGCTCAGATATTGACATTCCATGGCTCCTACACGGCTATTGTGCAGCTAATGACAAGCCAGTGGAAATCTGTTCAATGATTATTGATTTTCTGATATATTTATAGCGGAACGATTAGGATTAATCGCTCTGTTGTGGCGGGATAAGCAGGAATTGGAAGGAGGGTAGGGTGAATAGACTTGTGAAACCTTATCGATCTATCTATTGCTACATTCAACTTTTCGATCAGTTTCACTGCGAGCCTTCGTGAGAAATTTAAGCCTATGTTATGCAGAGGTATAGCTTTTTCGTTCAAGCACATTACAGATTTATGTTTAAGTCCGATATAATGAGGGGCGTGTCTGTTGCTTTCAATCGTGTCCAAGTTTTGACTTTGCAAATTAGCCCGAACCTGGGAATCAGCACCCGGAAAACCTAGGTCCTATACTCGGCCGTCTTGCTCTCAAAAAACCTGCCAAAAAAGAAAAAAGGCCTCTTTTTTCAAAGAAGTAACGTCACAGAATCCTTGTTAAAATTTTATGACGCCAAGATTTCTGTCAGTTGAGTCAAAGACTTTCAATGAAGTAGGCATAAAACAGCCGAGCAGTTACTCAAGAAGTAGCCATAGCGTCTATTGGCCATAAATTTCCTAATAAGCATGGGAACTAAAACCTTTTTCACCACACCCATCAAATTATTTACCGCACCCATAGTTTTATATGAGCTACTTAATAATAAAACAAGTTTCTCAAGATGGTGATCAAAAGATCGTAAAAATATGACTACAAAACATTTTTACTGCGGGATTCCATTTTTATAGAGTTTTTAGAACAACTCATCATTTCTCCCATAAACTTATTTTAATAGATTCATGAAATACCAAGTTTGTGAACCGTGGTAGAATTTTTTTATTGCTATTTTGACTGGTTATAAAGTTGGCGGTGAAACATTTTATTTTTTGAAAGTTTAATATTCAAATAGAGTCATTAAAAGGAATTTGTTTTGTCATTTTGGGTGTTTGTTGTGACACTAAGAAAATAGAATGTTCTTATTTAGTTATTTTATATTTATGGGCGACTTTGACGTGCTAAATACGAAAACGGCTATAAAGGGGGTGACTTCTAACGACCAATAGAGAAGTATGGAAGAAGATGACATGCTACTTCAACCCCAAATAAATTGATATAGGGGCAGAAGAGTGATCTTTGTTCTTCTAAGGAAAGGTAAGGTTTTCGTTTTTCTAGGAGAATGTTAGTTTAAGAAATACACGTCCCATTATTTAAATTGACTTAAAAAACACGACGCAGTTTCTCTGCTAGCAAGGCAGCAAAAAACTCTCACTGCAAAGAAACACATCTTGCTACAAACTTCAATCAAAACACAACTAAGAACGATCAAAAGCAGTAATTTGGAAACGAACACAACATTAACTCGATATTAAGTTGAGCGTTAGTTCGGCAAACTCAATAGCAGGCGCATTGCGGGGTGACAAATCATGGAAGCTTGAGTAACTCCTACCAAGCCGGCAATGGAAGGCAAAGTTTGGTGAATGTAAATGCGTCGCAACTTTGTGGTGATTAAGAGACATGCCGTGAGGGTGTTACTGCGTTTGATATTGTACTGATGCTGTATTATCTAAGTTTGTTGTGTGTAAATAGCAGCCTACAGGATGTAACGGTAAGGGTATATACATACTTAAGGGTGTGCTACAGACCATCAAACTGAACATGTTTCTCCATTGGACAAACATCGTTATAACGAAAAATATATCTGTTGCCGCATAAAAAAATCTATAGGTACCTATTCGACCTAAATGTATGGGGCAACTGATATTGTTTGATTTCGCTAATACGATGTTTGTCCGATGAAGAAACATGTATAACACTCTCATCGCCATACGGTCCGCCAGCGGGACGTATGTTTTCGAGTAAGGCACGCCACCTTTAAGTTACACTAACCGAGATCAGCAGGCCGTACGGGCCGCCGGCGTACCGTATCTTTCGCGCCAATATGTAACCAAATTTCCGTTATTATTTACGAAAAATATCGAGTCTGTCACGCCACTACACTATAATCAATCATTAGGCCGCCGGGCGCCCGCATGGCTTGCAACGGTTGCATTTTCGCGCGCTTTTATTGTGGGTATTTAAGAAATTGTGAGGTCGTAGCGGACCGCACGGACTGCTAGTAAAAATACACAATGAGCCCGCCGGCAGACCGTATGGCCTGCTAAACCCGCTATAGATTTTTCGCCGCGGCCTGCACTGGTAGGCAAATCTGCGACCCGCCCGGCAGACCGCATGGCTTGCTGCACTGAAAAATTTTATACATGGGTGGCGGTGAGAGTGATAAATACAAGGGAATAAGGACTTAAACTTAACTTGCAAAAAGTAATATAATATACAAATATTTAATAATATCATGTAGATAGCTACATGATATTATTATCCTAGTCCTTATTCCCTTATATGTTTACATGTATAATTTTTTTGTGTGCAATAAATTATATATGTTCCTCGGTGTAACTCTTTGGTCATGTTATGCTAGTTATTTAAACAAATATAACTTTATATTTAAGTGTTAACTAAGTCAGAATCCTATTGAAAAAAAAACATAAAAATAAAGCGCAAATTGTGTGTTGGTTAATTTTCCGAAAACGCATATTTGTTAACAGTTTTGAAAACTAAATTGCAAACTCAGTTTAGCTAGTATAGTATATGTAAGGAACATAATGTGTGTGTAAATGGAGCGTTCCTGGTGGTGCTATTCAAAGTTCGCTTCTAGTACCTGGAACTTACACAATGAAACACATCTATAGGTCTTCAAGAAGTTACATAGCACTAAAATCCACCCATGCAGCAATTATGCATATTTGGGTGCTACATAAAGTCACGCTGCATAAAGTTTAACGAACAAAAAAACATGCATAGAATTAAATTATATACGGTTAGACTGTTGGGAAAAAGCGAGGCAGATGATGATGATAAAGTTAAGTTAAAAGCATCACTGATTGTCGATGGCCAGTAGGTTTTGCTAAGGTAGTATTTGATTTAAGATTGAAGATGCCTGTACCTATTAGAGTCCTACAATCTATTATGAGCTTAGGGTACCAACTTAGAATATAACACACCTATTTTTTAGTCGGGGGTTAAAAATGAAACTCATTGGTACTGCTATATAAGTATTTTTCCCACATCGAAATTGATTTTAAACAAAAATGTCATGAGTACAAAAACGCAACCATAAAAAAAAATACTTTCTATGGCGTTCCTAAGTAATCGCTTACTCAAAACTGCCACAAACTGGAACATGGATACACAATAATTTTGAGAAATGATTCATCATTCAACATCATTTCAGCCGTAAGACGTCCACTGCTGGACATAGGCCTCCCCTAAGTTTCGCCACATTGACATAACATGGGGGGTTTTGCCATAATCGCCACGCTTGGCAGGCGGGTTGGCGATCGCAGTAAGGTTGTCACAAAAGCACAGAGAATGCTGCTGCCCATACTCTGGCAAGACCCTTAGTCGGCTCTTACGACACCCACGGGAAGACATGGGATGGTGCTATTCTTTGCGTCCGACACCATACAGAGCCAGAAAAATGATGAGAAATGATTAACCAAAATTAAAAGAAATGTCGACATTTCACATACATACCTATGTTGATAAGAAGACGGCAGGACGAGCTGGACAAGATCAGCGAACAGTGGTCCGCATTGGCCCTGGATCGGGACAATTGGAAGTTCTGGGGAGAGGCCTTTGCCCAGCAGTGGGAATACGCAGGCTAACAGTATCAGTATGTTGATAAAACATTACGGTTTCGTTCTTATGTTATTTTTTATTTAAGGAGGAGCTCGTGGCTAAATAATAACAACCGCACGGGTTGATTTTTAAGGTTAAGCCGTGCTTGCCGAGGTTGGTTCGTGGGTGGGCATAATTACATCCCGTGTTTCCTCCGTGCCTCGGAAAGCACGTTAAGCCGTTGGTCCCGGCTGTCATTTGTAGATCTTTGACAGTAGTTATGTGTAGTCAGAAGCCAAAAGTCTGACATCCAGTCTTATCAAGGGGTATCGTATTACCCAGTACTGGGTTGTGGAGGTCAGATAGGCAGTCGCTTCATGTCAAATACTGGTACTTAGCTGCATCCGGTTAGACTGGAAGCCGATCCCATGATAGTTTGGGAAAAGGCTAGGCAGATGATGATGTTATTTTTTTAATTGAATCGTATTCAAGTCAAGGCGTACAAACAAACAAGAGAATATCCCGGTAAATGAAATAACACGAATCATGTAAACAACATTGAAGATAGTTCCACAATCCCCGTCAAACCTCCTCAAGCCAACATAATACCCTAACAACAGTTACTATCTCCACTAGTTACTTGTCATAAAGTTACGGGAACGTTCCAGAAACTTCCGCAAATACCATTCAACACTTATGAATATGCCTGTCATAGTTACTGCAGCAATCAAGCGTGAAGGACTGGAAAGGGAAAACAATTACATATTGAAAATAGTTTGGCAGATGGTGTTGGTAGATTGTGAATGTTCTGGTTTTCATGGTGCAAAGAGATTTAAAATACTTATAGAGCGGACATAGGAAAAATGTTGATCCTGAAAATTCTCAATTTTGACACATGAATGCTATTTTTTTTTTACAGATTCGTAATCTTCAAATGACCCGGAAGCTAGTGTCAGACTTGTACTGACTAAAACCCAACCACGTTCCTTCTTAGCCCTTTGTGTTCCAGGGCCACGGTATCTCTTTCGAACAGTCCTGGCAGGCATCGGCCCTGTTGGACCCCTTCCAATTTACTGACATCTCCTTGAGGCGCGCGTGGTACACGAACGCGCCGTACATGAATGCTACCTGATCCTGAAGCGGGCGTGTAACATTAGACAGAACGATTTGTTACGTAGTAACAGACATTGGATTTCGATTTTCTTCTTCCCGTCTAACGCTCGTTAATATTTGAATGTCCTTGTGAAGGTTGCGAAATAGCAAGAAGTTGTGTCAATTTAGAAGAACCTGTGCAATGTTAATATATGGATAAAAATGTAGAATGTAGTTGTAAGTTTAGTAGAATAAATGAAAGGCGTTGATAAATTCCTACTTTTATACTCGCACCTGCAGAAAGAGAATACAGAAATGTATGGGTGATTAATATGTGAAGAGTTTCTGGTAGCCATAGTAGTAGCAAGCAAGAACACTCTAGAATTCTAGATCCTCTATATTTGTAGGTCCTGTATACTTCAGCACTACTTTTATAATGAATTTTCAGTAAGGATCTTAGATTTTAAGCTAAACCGCTTAACAGAATTCCCAAAATCAAATAATCTTTTCAACGAAAATGTTCAAAACCGCAACCAAAATTGTCCCATTGTCAACCCATTGAATCCCCAATTCTTCAGACTACACTTCAGTGAGACACACAGGAATGTATGTATAGGAAGAATTAATATCGTCAGCGTCGATCACTGGTCTCGTCGCCTGGCTTTTATTGAAAATATTCAAGTTATTTATTCGTGAGGGAATCCCTTTTCGCGTCACCGAGACACGCGGGCACCTACTATGTGAATTCGAAAGTCAAGTTCGAGCGTTGAGGTGGAATACAGTCAAGTATTTTATACTTCCGTCAGTTTTTAATGTCGGTAGTAAATATTTATCATGCAATGGAAAGACCAATATAACCTATACGTTGTCAGAGTTTTTTTGCCACCGAGAAATATCTCTCTGACATTCTGGTTTAGTTTCCTCACGATGTTTTCCTTCACCGAAGCATGTGATAATTATACAATGCGCACATGAATTCGAAAAAACAGATATGCGTGTCTTTACTATCACCTCCAAGGTGACGATCGTATTTGGTTGCGACTTATGATTCATCAGTGTGTTACATCTGTAGAACTCATAGAAGCATATAATTAGGATGTCCATGTTAAGCTGCATTAATATGGCTACATTATAATCATAGTTTCGTGATGCTTCCGGCAACAAATAACCTCCTTTACACGGCGACTGTGTGTTCTCAAGAACGGAATTTCATCAGTATATTATACCATAAGTTTATCATATTTTCAACATAAGTTAATTCAATACATTTTTGAAGATAAATCATTTATTGCAGATAGAATTACTGTGTCTCCACAGGAGGATCTTTTCGCGTATTGATAAAAAGAAACTACAATCTCTATTAAAGCTTTCAAGTACAGAGATTGAACTGATGAGAAATTCTATGAATCGAAGTGGAATATTATGAAATACAAACAGCAAACGTGAAACTGCATGAAGGTAGCTAATGGTTCCCAGTATTCGTTTTTACCGGCAATTGTATATGTAAACATGCTGTTTGCGAAGAATATTCACATTAACCAATATTCCTCGTAACTATTATTGAATTTTCACAGAAATATTGATTCAGAATATCACAACAAAGTATCGTTTCCCATAATCGGGTTCCATAATAGTGTCGCGAGTTCACAAGACCTTCAGAAATTCGATGTAAATTGAAAATCTCTCTATTTGAAGATCAAACGATCGAGGCTCTTTGTGGGTATTCCATAAGAACGTACATTTCGATGCCGTGTAACAATATTCGGGCTTAATATTCGAGATATTATCGTGCGGCAAAGGTTTCTGATTTGTTTTTTTATTTAAAGGTTTTGGGAATGGGCTTGCCATTTTGGCAACCAGATGATATGTCTCCTAAGATTTCAATTTATAGAAGAGATAGTCTATGCTAGAGGAAGTCATATCAAAAAGTAATGACTACTTTACCCTCCCACCAAAATTAAAAAAAAGACTGGCTTTTACTTTTTACAAAAGTTACAGCACTATGCTGAGATAGGAATCTTTTGGCCTCGTGTAGTAGTCCGGGGAATTTACGCCGAATATTTGGCTAACTTTGCATTAATTAAAAACAGCGATTTTTTTCATTGAATGTGTAGGGTATGGACAGGAGAGTATATTAAGCTGTATCCCGCAAAAAGTTCACCTCCGTATATGTTTTTTTTTTAAGAAAACGTCTAATATGTATATAACTTGGTGGAAAAAAATATAAACAGGTATGTTTATTTGGAGTATTTGTAGAACAGATTGAGTACTACAAGTAGGTCAGAAAATTAAACATTTTCGTCCACGGAACGATAGTTTTTTTTTTTTAAATCTTATAATTTGACTTCGTACTTAAGGCAAAAATATTAACAGGACAAAAATAGTGCTAAAATGATTTATATCACCATGTCTAACTATTATTATGAAAATTAAACAAATTCTGCTCCGGACTTCACAGAAAATCAAGAAAATCAAAAAATCTTAAATACTACTTACGGCAAAAATGTAACAGGATTCAAATTCATTTAATAATGAGAAATATATAAATCCAAACCTTAATCCCCCAAAATTAAACAAATTAGAGCGATAATTAATATTGTCAAAGTAAAAATTAAATTACGATGCACGGTGTCAGCGCTTAGCAGCGTGCGGCGTACGGCGTGTGCTAGTGTGCGTAAACAAGATAAGCGCTGCGTTCATTGTGTGCGTATGACTGTGTTGTTGTTTGAGTCGGTGTTTTATTGAGTTACGCGATTGTACACCTTATTTTTATTACGGAAAGATCAAATTCCTATGAAAGTGCTGCGCCAAATACAAGAAAAAGCTTGCAGACGTATTTTACGTAAACATTAATTGATTTTTTTTTCACGATTTGCTTTAAAGTGTTTAATTTTCGTGTAAATAGGTTAGAAATAGCCTTTAGATGAAAGTTAAACTAAATTAAACCCTGTTACCTTTTTGCCTCAACCGCTATTGTAAAAAAACTGGTAATAATAACTTCCGGTAGTACAATTTCTTTAATTTTGTTTATTGGCGGTGTAATATATTAATTTAAGTTATTTTATGTAAAAAAACCGCTGTTTATATTTTTGCCTCAAGTACAATCCAAAAATTTCGTAAATGTTTTACCGTAATTTCCGTGGACGAAAATGTTTAATTCTGAAAAAATATATTACTGTTACCAATTCTTTACCTAAAGTAACTAAATTTGTCCTGTTAACTTTTTTTCCCATGTTTTTATTCACAAAAACGTGTTTTCGTCTTTTTCAGCTTGATCCGGTCTCGGAAAATGTTTAATTTTTTTTTATTATTTGTAGAGCTAAGGTCTAGTACACGATTCAAGAAAAAAATCGCTGTTTATATTTAATGCAGGGTTCAAATCTAAAAGCCCCGGACTATAGGGCCATTTTAATACGGGTATCATTTAAGCTATCACCAATTTAATTAGTTTTGTGTTTCTTAAATAATAGGGTTTGTCCTCAAAATAGTAGATCTGTCACCAAAATGTAGTCACCAAACAATGCAAAATCAGTTCCACAATAAATCACCTAAAATCCTGAGATATAAGGTCTATGTACCAAATAAATGTTTTTGTATGTATTATAATAGGTCTGTCCTAATAAGTATTTAAGCAAACTAATTTAAAGAGATCACCAATAAATCATATTATGTTACTAGAAAAACTAAGGCGTTGTCGACGTAGCCCCGCTACGCGGGGCTCCTATTTCTGTTTGCAGGGTTTACAGTAACCTAACACGAAGGGGATGTCGGGGTCTTAGTTCGCTCGCTCCGCTCGCTCACTAGACCCCGCCATCCTCTTCGAACCTAACCTGTCCGAGTCGGTGTGCCCAATGTCTCGTATAAAGCATTTCTTCATAGAAATAAGGAACTGATCTATTTATTTGGTGACAGATCTACCATTCCGAGCACAAAGCTATTATTTAAGTAATAAAACTATTATTATAAGAACGAAGTTTATATTCATCTAATGCACTACAATTTGATTGGTAATCCATCTCTTATTTTACACATGTATCAACATTTATTTGATAATTCATACCTGGGAACACTTTTTGTTTATCTGAGAACGAAAATATTTCGTGGCGATAGATCTATTTACTAGGTGATACAACTTTGATGACAAATATAAATTTTGGTGACAAGAAATATAGTTCCCTTTTAATACGTCTTATTTAAAAAAAATCTCATGTTTAACTTTTTATATGTCGGATCCGGTCATTAGTACGGATAGTTCTGAGACATGCCGGTTTCCTCACGAAGTTTTCCTTCACCGTTTTGAGAGCAGCGGTGATTAAATAAATTACACAAAGTAAGTAATGCGCCTGCCTGGGTTAGAACCTATACGACTTACTGCTCGTAAGTCGGGGATGCCATCACTGAGCCACCGCTGCTCTGTGACCAGTTGACCAGTAACCAGTTCGCTGACCATTAATTAAAAACCTTTATTAATTTTCCAACATTGAACAATTCATTATGACAAGTCCAACTGCTTCACAAACCAATTACAAAATGCACGAACATTCAAAATAACCTTTCAAATTAGCCCGACAGTTAAATTAAACTTCTATTCAATGCAAATACAGTCAATTGTTTCGCGCCAATTCAACAACGGTGATAATTATCGCGAATAACACAATATTTTCATACAAAAATCCGTTTTGCTGTTGACAGATTGTTAAGCTGGGTTATAGAGACACGATTGCAAAAAAAAAAAACCAAACCGGTACCTTATTTACCAATCAGCATTCAGTGGGGCGATTGATTGAATGAACTGCGTTGAACAAATATACACGAGGGTGTACCGTGGCACTACTTGTACTAGAAAACCTTCGCTTGTCATGTGTCCATTTCCAGCTCTGGATTGGTGGTCTGGTAATCTTTCCCAGCCGAAATAGTGATGTATGTTGAGGAAGGCGATTGGAACATAGTGTTAGATTTTTGTTTGGTTTTCTAATAAAAGTATCGATGTTGTTGGAAGCTATTAAACTTACATAGGACGTTACTAGTTTGAAATAGTAATTTAAAGTTGTGATCGGAACTAAAAAAAATAAAAAGTGTACTATGTCGGTCGGCGATCGAATCGTTAGTCTCATGTTGGTGGTAAATGGTTTTTTTTTTTGTGAGTTGGAGTCGAGTTTGCAGTATCTTTTTCATTTGGTTGATATTGACGCACATCGCGTGTATTCCGTGTTTCCTGTTTGTTTACATTTTTTTGTGGTTGATATTTCTTTTTGTTTTTTTAATATATTTTACAGAGGCCCAGAATGAGAGGGCGAGATGACCTAGAAGCGCACCGTGAGAGCTGGTTTGAGGAGGCATGGGAAAAGAGCTCATGGTGGGAAAGTACAGGCTAACAAAAAATATGCTTCAGACTTTCAATCTATGTATGAAAAACTTTTTTTCAGCTGCTTCTTTATTCGACCCTAAAATAGTAGGGAGAAAGGCTAGGCAGAAGATGATGCTCTAAAGCCTAGAATTCCTATTCCCAGGACTAAATAGCATAACTTTCACAAATTCTAAAGTATCTATTAAACTTAAGCATTTCAATTACGCCCATGCATCAACTTTCAAAGAAGATAGATCTTTCAAACACACAATGGTTAGTTGTCATGTTACATCTGGCGCTACAACTTCATTTAACTGGTCCTACGAGAGTGTAAATAACTCCCACGGAGTATTAAGTGAGTGTCGCGATTCATAAAATAGTGATGTTGGGTGCTTATTGATAAAGTGCGGAACCCGAGAGATCTCGAAATCAGCAAAAAATTGCAGTTTCTTTATTTCTGTGACGCCTGAGTGTAAAATGAGTTTTTTTCGAATAAAATAGATTTTGTTTTATAGGTACTTGTATTAATTAATTATTTATCATCCATGAACCTAAGTCTTAACCTAAATATAATTGGCAAGAAAATTAACCAACTGGTGAACCTTTTGACATTTGCACTATTTTCGGAAATCAAACTTCCTTGGAAGTTTTTTATTTTCAACCGACTTCGAAAGGGCTTTTATTTCGAGATGGTCCCATTTAAATTTCACACCAATCCAACACCACCAATATAAAACAAAAAAAAAAAATAAAAATCAATCACCACCTCACATCAATCAAAAAACAACACCACCAAAAAAAACAAAATAATAAAAAATCAATCACAAAAAAATGTTAATCATCACCTCATGTTGCTGAGCTAATGATGAAAGGTATAAGTCGGGATCTGATGATGGGTTCCCAGGAAAATCGAGATTAACCCTCAAATTTTATGGGCACTTACAATTTGTTTTTTGACGGACTTTCAAAAGGAAGAGATTATCAATTCTTCTGAATGTTTTGTGTGTTTGTATACCGATATCTTAGCGAATTGTGATCCAATGTTATATATTAGGCAAGCCTATTGCCTTCGCATGTTTTGTTAAGAATATAAAATAAACGTAAAAATAAACGTAAAATATAAAAATGGAACTAAAAATGGAAAAATATTATTTTTTTAGTCGGTATTCGGTTTTATTTTAAGCTAACTACAGTAACTTTTTCTACACATTGCAGTTTTGTGCCCAATCAACACCTACGCGTTTGCCTTTTAGCGGATTTTTTTATACCTTATACAGAGAAGTTTATAATATTTTATAATTATGAATTTACAACTAAAATGACCGACAAAAACAAACTAATCTAACCACAAAATCTCTCACAACCAAAAGGTAACAAAAACAAAATAATCAAATTGTAACTCTTACTCCGAGTAAAAAGAATCGATTCCTAATCCTACGGAAACGTGCCCTGTGTACTTACTAAAGAAAATAAACTCCGGTAGAACCACGTGAGCGTGACCTGTGACCTAGTTTAAAATCTTGTTACGAACTTGGTATATGTGTCTTGTCCCAAAATGGCGACCCAGAAAACGCGAGATTGCCCAAATGCGGGACAGGCACAACACTAGAGGCTACCTCCCGGTACGAGTATGATTCACAATAAGGGGCGGTCCAGGAATTATTATGGTAATGCCAATTGCATTGTGGGAATATTAATTGTAATTTGTATATTTACTTATTGTTTTATTTTTAAGGTTAAAACCGTGCTTGCCGAGGTTGGTCCGTGGATGGGTGACCATAATTACATACGGAGTTTCCTCCTTGTTTCGAAAAGTACGTTAAGCTGTTAGTCCCGGCTGTCATTAAAATTTGTAGATCTTTGACAGTAGTTACGAGTAGTCAGAATATAAGCCATAACTCTGACATCCAGTCTTACCAAGGGGTATCGTATAACCAGTTACTGGGTTGTGGACGTCAGATAGGCAGTCGCTTCATGTAAAATACTGGTACTCATCTGCATACGTTAGACTCGAAGCCGGTCCCAAGATAGTTTGGGAATAGGCTAGGCAGATGATGACTATGTTTGTTTTATTTTTATTTATAAAAGAGACTTGGTTGTGGCCCACTCAGCAGAAATCTTTACGACGAGCAAATTTAATTTAAAAACATCAATGTAATTGCCAATCTACTAATCGACTAGAAAGGTTAGTACGTATGTTGCAACTTGCAACAACGACAACTATGACAGTATTCTTATTCAATTTAATTAAATCATGCCGCTGTGAATTGTTATAGCGATTGAGCCTTCGAAATTGTTCTTTAAAGTAATAAAGTAAAGTTAAGTTTTAAGTATATATGATAAGATAACTTTTGGAAACACACCCAAAACCTCACTATTAGACTTACGTATATACTTAGTCAACGTTTACTTGGTTCGGTTTACTTGAAATTAAACACATCCCTGCATTCAATTACTACTGCCGTCGAAAATAGCACTCCATTGGCGCCCGACCTGCGAACATCGGCAGATTGAATCTGGAGCAGAAATTCGTGTGACCTGCAGGTTGCAGATATTTATATCAAGTCTTCACACTGCAGATGTGATCTATTTTCTGATCTGAAGTAGGTAACCGGCTGAATTCATTCTTGGTATAGATTTAAAACGTCACTTTGACGCAGTTTAAACCACTTTTATACAACCATTTTCTTAGGGTATCGATGTTGAAAAGTTAAATGTTAGGCTCAAATTTCAGAATTCTCACTGATGCAGTCACAAGATATCAAGATGGAAAGTGGGCCATTGTATGTGGGGAGACACTGAATTCGCATTTGAAATCTGAGCCGTCCATGAACTCAAGATTGTCTTTAGACAATGCACTTGGAGAAGTGCATTTCGAGTCAAAACAGTTTTATATTTCGTGCAGTTTTTTTCGTGATTTTTTTGTCGTCGTCATCAGCCTAGCCTTTTCCCAACCATGTTGGGGTCTTCTTGCAGTCTAACCGGATGCTGCTGAATACTAGTACCTACTTAACATGGAATGACTGCCTATCTGATCTCCACAACCCAGTTTGTACTGGGTAATACGATACCCCTGGGTAAGACTGGTTGTCAAACTTTCGTGCCGCTGACTATCTGTAACGACTGTCAAAGATCTACAAATGACAGCCGGGAACTACGGCTTAACGTGCTCTCCAAGGCACGTAGGACACTTGGTATGTAATTGGTAGTCATTCATCCATGGACGAACCTAGGCAATCGTGGTTTAACTTAACCGGAAGATCAACTGGGGTTGTTATTGTCTAGCCATTAGAGTTTGATTTTGTTTGGGGTTGAAACACTAGGGCCATGGGGCCCGAGTGCCCACCTTGTGTATCGAGATATCGCTAAACGGTTGGTCGACTCTTCACGTGACCAGAAGGCTGGCCTTTTTTTGCCCAAAAAATCAGCATT
The DNA here is from genome assembly GCA_949152445.1 of Cerastis rubricosa. Lineage (NCBI taxonomy): Eukaryota > Metazoa > Arthropoda > Insecta > Lepidoptera > Noctuidae > Cerastis > Cerastis rubricosa. The sequence goes on from OX424529.1 coordinate 3,060,250, forward strand.
GCCATCCAACGTGGCAATGCGGCCAGCGTTCTGGGCACTTTTCCTGTTGACAGCGATGTAGACGATTTTTTTGACGCCCTGTTTAGTTTGTAAATAATGTAATGATAAAAACATAATTTTGTCTTGACTCAAAATAGTTTTTTAGTAAATTATCGATTTTTCATGACCCGATGTACTGAAAAACTGATAATTATGTCTGTTATGTACACCATCATTATTTTCATAAAGCAACAGTCTGTGACTGAGAGGCAGCCTTGCCTGAGTCCTCACAAAGATTCAAATCATTTAAAAAAAATGATCAGAAGAACATAATCCCAAAAAAAATAAATTAAAATTAACTCTCTTAAGTATACGTCTTAACCAAACTTTTTAACGGTATCTCAAGCGATTTCTCCACGTACTAACTAAGCTCACAAGTGACATTTCTCCTTGTCTCTCGAGAGCAGCTGTCCTAACAAAGAGATTAAATTAAACGTAGAAAAACAAAAGAAATGCTGTAAAATGTTTTGTGCAAAAAGCGAGACAAAGCGCTTAAAGCTGTTTTTACAATGAGCTCCTGAATCTTGATTGTGATGTCTTGTTGTAGTTCAGTAAAGTGCTTAATTAGATAATGTATAATGATTTATAATTAAGTTCTTTTACTGTTAAAAAGAAGAGCAGTGGTGGCCCATAGGTGCGCCAGCCCCGACTTACCAGCAGTAAGCCGTGGGTTCGAGCCCAGGCACTTACTTACTTACTTTGTGTAAATTATTTCGTCACCGCTACCCTCAAAAACGGTGAAGAAAAACATCGTGAGGAAACCGGCTATGCTAGGGACTCAGACCATAATTAGATACTTCAGGTTAATTTAAGACGTTTGTCTGGACCATCAAAGTAAGTGGCATCTTATATTAGCTTAGAGAGCGGAAATAGTCCCACACAGACGTCCTACTGGGTTAAAAAAAATATATTATTTAAGCCCCAACTTAAGTCATGGTCTATTTGTTTGCCAACAAACAAGCTCACATCGACATCGTCATCTACCTAGCCTTTTCCCAACTATCTTCGGATCTGCTTCCAGTCTAACCGGATGCAACTGAATACCAGTATTTTACAAAGAGCAACTGCCTATCTGACCTCCACAACCCAGTTAGTACTGGGTAATACAATGCCCCTTGGTAAGAACGCTTGTCAGACTTTCAGGCCATTGACTACTTAACGACTGTCAGAGATCTACAATTAACAGCCGGGACCAACGGCTTAATGTGCTTTCAGAGGCACGGAAGAAACTCGGTAATCTAATGGGTGATCACCCATCCACGGATCTAGGCAATGGTGGCTTAACCTACAGATCTACCCGAGCGGGAGTTATTATTTAGCCAGCAGCTCCACAAACGAAGTCACTTACACATCTAAACTAATATTATACAGAGGAATGATTTGATTGTTGGTTTGTTTGTTTGCATTGAATAAGCTCCGAAACTACTGGTCCGATTTGAAAAATTATTTCAGTGGTATATAGCCCCTTTATCGAGGAAGGCTATAGGCTATATATCATCATGCTACGACCAATAACCACTCCTATTGGTCGTAGCAGCAATGAAAAAAGTTGCGAAAACGGGGAAAATGTGACGCAAACGAAGTTGCGCCGGACAGTTAGTTTATTATATAAGTCAGAATTACCATCTTTTTGCGTACCAAATGTGTCTGAAATGTGCTTTCCTGAGTCTTTACAAAATCACCAAAGACAATTTCCATCTTCAAATTATTGAAAGATAAACAATGAATGTTCTCTTCGTAACCTAGTACAGCTAGCAAATTATAAGTACTTTGAGCTGCTCAACTCCTCATTCGAGATATGAAACTCGTTATATTCGTATCGCGAACTTTGAGTCTAACTGTAATGTATAGTTACAGAAGAGAGCTCTGTTTTCATTACTGGGCATAGCGTTTTGCACTTACAAAGTCGTTAGTGTATTGAAATATCGTGAAACTGAAGATTCCATTGCTTTTTTTGTGTTTGATGACTCTTGATATTAATCTTATCCTGAGGATAGAAATGAGACCGATAATTTTGATTAAAATGGTACCGTGGTAGACATTTTATTCCTCATATTTACAGGGTGTAACGGAAAGGGTTTATACATATTAAGGGTGTGCTACAGACCATCAAACTGAACATGTTTCTCCATAGGACAAACATCGTAATAGCGAAAAAAATATCTGCTACCCCATTCAAAATTTCAATACCTATTCGACCCAAATATATGGGGCAGCCGATATTTTTTTCGCATAATTCTTTGGGAGCCACCAGCGGAGTATGTTTCGTCCCTTTTAGTAAGGATTGAACAATGCCCACCTAATTTATCTGACCCCTTCATTTGTGGTCAGTAACTGTAAAGTTAGTTTCGTTATGATCTCTAACTTAAATGTATGTTTATTCTGGTGAGAATCTTCACGTTTCAAAACCCACTGTACTCATTTCTTCAACCTTCTAAAATCCGGAACATTTTTTTCTGTCTACATCCAACCGCTACCCGGTTCCACCACCAAGCCACCAGTCTAAAACTAAAGACGTGAGAGTTGAAAGATTAATTACCGGGTAGCAGACGTTCCTTTGAGATATAAAGACTGCTTTATAAGATGTTTCCGAGGTGTTTGGGTTTCTACGAGAAAACTTTAATTTATTGTTCGCTACATTGTTACACAAGTTACTGGATTCTTTGGTGGAAGGGTTCAAAGAAGTGGGTGATTGAAATATGTGCTAACAGTTCTTTTGCAGTTAATTTACCTCTGGATGGCAAACCAAAAGCATGCTTATAGTAAGGACTTTAAAAGTCACTGAGCTTTTAGCAGTGATGCAAAATAAAAAGTAAAAAATAAATAAAAATTAATGTCAAAATAGATTTACTGCATGGTCAAGTCTATAGATATACTCTATTGTCAAGTCTATGACTTGCAACTTAATAAAAAAGATATTACAGTCTTGTCGCAACAGTCGTGTTAACAGCTACCGAGTTTTATTAAAAGTAACTAAACATATTGAGATAACGAATATCTCGATTAAAAGCTTCTATCAACAATCAACGCATATTTAAATTTTCGCGTCCGTGCTATTAACCGTTGAGGAGTTCACTCGTGGCGAGGGGATGTTGGCAGCAGAAGCTATTCATGCCTGTCATATAAATGTTTTGTCACCTGAACCCAAGGTGTGTGCAAAATCTCAGGTCAATAGCAACTGAATTTTAAACCTGTTTCTACCAACTGAAGAGCCAGTTAGCCTAATAATTAGTTAGTAGGAATGCTGTTTTGAACTGTTTTGAATTGCATAGCTTTAAGTCATCATTATCTGCCTAGCCTGTTCCCAAACTATCTTGGGGTTGGCTTTCAGTCTTACCGGATGAAGCTGAGTACCAGCATTTTACATGAAGCGACTGCCTAACCGACCTCCACAATCCAGGAACTGGGTAATACGATACCTTTTGATAAGACTCGATGTCAGATTTTTGGGTTCTGACTACTCATTACGACTATCAAAGATCTACAAATGACAGCCGGGACCAACGGCTTAACGTGCTTTTCGAGGCACGGAGGAAACTCGGTATGTAATTGTGGTCCATCCACGGACCTTAAAGATCGACCAGTGCGGCTGTTATTATTTAGCCTAGCATAGCATAGCTATGACGAATAAAATAAAACAGCGTTGAAAAATTCAAAATGTTTTTTTTCTTTTATCCGGCCTGAATTCACTGACGCATACGAGTGTTTCACATTCGCTTAGTTTTGTGCAAAATACTTTAAATTCATCCACCCACTACCCGCTTTCAACAACCCACAAAAAAACACTCACCTTTAAAAAACTAGCCCCAATTTTTGCTGCACTAACAAACAGTAAATCCGCACTAAACCGCATTTCAGCCGTGGAACAGGACCGATCCAGTTCGCGCCGCCCTGATCCGGCCTGAACCGGTTCAAACCAGCTGTAACACAATAAAGGGCAATTGCGCGCGCGATTCGTGTCACGTAGGACGAGCCAGTCCAGACTTTGAATAGAAATTAGGCCATTGCGACACTGAAATTCAGGAAATAGAGGTTGCTAACTGAAATGGTTTTTGTCTCGCGTCGTTTGCTTTTAAGATTGTAATCTAGTTAATAAAAAGATAATTGGGGTTCTGTTAATGCGATTTAGTGATATTTTCCTGATAATGTTTATTTTTCCATTGTTAAGGACTGTTAAAAAGGCTACAGAATCCAGGTAACCAGGATACTGTGTAATTGGAAGTTTAATTGTATTTTTTTGCGTATTTTCCAGTTTAGTAGTTTTTAATGCTTATTATTATATTATAGCTGGCCCATATTATCCCACAGCTGGGCAAACGTCCCTCCATTCCTACCTAACGGTCACAATTCTGTGCTATTTCTTTCCAATTCTCAAAGAAGACATCCAGTTCATCCCGATATATACTTCGTGGTCTGCCACGACCCCGTGTCACTGTTTTAGGACACTTATCCTGAGCTTCACGAGTCCACTGCTCATTCAGCATGCAACAGACATGTGGGCCAAGTCAACTTTTTAGATTTGCGTTTTGGAACGCAGTGTAGTGTTTTGAACACGATCTGTTAAAATTGTACACCTAAGATACTGCGCTCATAGGGCGTTGGCAATGCTTATTAGGCTATAGTATTTTCTTCGACTATAGTCTCCTCAGGATAAGTCTAAACTAATATTATAATAAAAAAAGAGGAAAGATTTGATTGTTTGTTTGTTTGTTTCCATTGAATAGGCTCCGAAACTACTAGTCCGATTTGAAAAATTCTTTCAGTGTTAGATAGCCCATCTATCGAGGAAGGCTATAGGCTATATATCATTACGCTACGACCAATAGGAGTGGAGCAGCAATAAAAAATGTTGCGAAAACGGGGAAAATGTGACGCAAACGAATTTGCGCCGGACAGCTAGTAACTAATAAAACAACCATTCGAATAATCTTTAATTAACATCCAGTCTCACTACCAACTTTGCTGAATGGTTATTAATTTAACGTAAAAAATAATTAGTAAAACTTCATCCAGCAAGCAGGTAAATACACTAACAATCACGTTTAAAAACCATTTACTCCATAAAGCGACAACCACTCCACACAGAATATTTTATTCCACTCCGACATAAAACTAAATAAATCTACAAACTTTTATTTATTCCTCCACATTTCGAACCATCTTCAGTGATCATTCTAGAACGACTTTGAAGTAAAGAAACACGGTAACGTAAACACAGCATTGGAAATCGGAGTACATATAAACACTGTTAAGCATAGTTGTAGGGAAGGAAATATTTTAAAATAGGTCGCCGTCTACAGTTTCGATCCCCTGCGGCGTCGACGAGGAACGCCAAATATTTTCGGAAGAAAATTTTTCGTTCTTTATGCGTCATGAAAGTGAAGTGTTCGGATGTGGAAATTGGGAAGGTGTCAGGAACATTCGTCTTGAACCTGCTGGCCTACTATGACGTCTTAAAGCAGTATTGTTTTACTCTTATTCCAGTGTGGGAAAGACACGGAGCTATACAGGATGTTTAGCGCCATCTCTTTCCCACACTGGAAAAGGAGTAAAATAATAATGTTTAAAGACGTCATGGTAGGCCAGCTGTAACTAAAATAAGTGTAGGTAAGCACAAGGCGACACACCAAGCTATGCATTTGCAGTATAACATGACCTCGCTTCGTATAGATTTCCCGCACAATGAGACATCCGCATAAACTGATTCTGTATAGCTAGATTGGTCGCCGTGCGTACGTGTACGCCCGCAGTTCATTCATGTGTGCCTTGCCTTGGACATTACCTATTAAAAAATACATCTTTCCAACTCCAAGCACTTTTGAAATAGTTTTCTGTATCATGAATTGCGATGAGAGTTTGAACACTGTACTTGAAAAAGATTAGAATCCTTTTGGGGTTAACCACAGTCGGGTAAAGCACATTGCCTCAGGCAACAATATACTAATATTATGACCATTTTCACACACATTAAGACTGATTCACAACTTCTAAGTGACCAAACTAAATATATCAGCGAGAAAAAGACTTTATCCGCCTTGTTTCGGACAACGCACAAACTATTCGCTTTTATTACATCGACTGAAAGCTCATTCTGTCTGACTCAATCCAGAAATTTTGGACACTCCGTTAATCTCAGTTTACAAAAAATCCCTATGATGCAAAGATTTGCTACATCCGAGGTAAATTCCGCGTATTGCTGATACCGCCTCCATCATTTAGTACTCGGAACCTCTCACGTTTCTATTCCGCTTATCTGCCTCAGATATCCGAACGCATTTCTTCTTTAGCAGTGCTTGCTTATTTTTAATCCCTTCGTTCTATTTGCCTGTTGTGGTTTACTGAAGTCTCTCTTAATCATGTTTGTTTTAGAAGAAATTATTCTAAACTAGCTTTTAGTTTATTTAGTTTTACACGCCTACGTTCTATACATTTAAGTTGATACCAACATAACCTCATTAGAGTTTTAATGTGCACCAACATCATCGACTGCATAATTTGGAAAAAAATATCACTACTTAAGTACCTACACTTAGGTAAAAGTAACAAAAAATTATATAACGGGTATATGCAAAATATTATCTAGTACTAACGAATGCACTTTGGTGACCAAACCGGCCGTCCATTCTTAAAACAACAGTGGTGGAGTGTTTTTGAATTCCTGGCTGTTCTTTTTCCCGCGCCTTCACTCGCTTTAATTTAGAATTTGACAATAACCGGCTCGGACACATTGCGCCACCTATTACCAAAATAGGATAATTGTTGCTATCCTCGGGATCTGTCATCATCATCATCATTTCAGCCCAAAAGACGTCCACTGCTGGACATAGGCCTCCCACAAGTGTCGCATTGACATTTTGAGGGGTTTTGCCATAATCGCCACGCTTGGCAGGCGGGTTGGCGATCGCAGTACGGTTGTTACAAAAGCACAGAGAACGCTGCTGCCCATTCTCTGGCAAGTCCCTTAGTCGCCTCTTACGACACCCACGGGAAGATATGGGATGGTGCTATTCTTTACGTCCGACACCATACAGAGTACTCGGGAACAGTACTTTAAGCTTTTCTTATTTGTTTAGTCTGAAAATATATTTAGAATAATTTATTTTAATTGTTTTATAAAAAATAATGTAATACCACTTATTTGTCGAATAAAAGTTTGTGTTTTGACTTCCAATACTTTACTGCGGTCGGCCATATTGAAGCATTATTATTGGTGGAGAGATACCGATCGGTGTAAAAGTGAATAGACTAGAAGTTAAGAAAATATGGAAAGTATTCATAAAATCAGTTAAGTGTAATCAGTTGTTAATAGTGTGTTTTAAGGACGAATAAACTTTTGATTTGATATTAACTGTTTTATTGGTACACTTCTACCTATCTAAAAGTACTTTTTTCGGGATGAAATGTGACCCTATATCCATTTCTATACACCTGACAACGTCTTTGCAAAATTTCAGGATAATCGGTTCAGTGGTTTAGGTGTGACAAGGAAAGTACCAAACAAACAAACTTACTTTCGAATTTATAATATTAGTTAGGATAAGAAACTGTTTATATAACTTCGGGTTTTTATTTTCTTCCGATTTAGGCCTTCTTGCACTACAAACAATTAAATCTATTTCGTCATCTTCAAACGATTGAAAGAACGTCTCTTTTTTAGGGTTCCGTAGCCGAATGGCAAAAAACGGAACCCTTATAGATTCGTCATGTCTGTCTGTCTGTCTGTCTGTCTGTCTGTCTGTCTGTCTGTCCGTCTGTATGTCACAGCCACTTATTTCCGAAACTATAAGAACTATACTGTTGAAACTTGGTAAGTAGATGTATTCTGTAAACCGCATTAGGATTTTCACACAAAAATAGAAAAAAAACAATAAATTAAGGGGGTCCCCATACTTAGAACTGAAAACCAAAAAAAAAATTTTCATCAAACCCATACGTGTGGGGTATCTATGGATAGGTCTTCAAAAATGATATTGATGTTTCTAATATCATTTTTTTCTAAACTGAATAGTTTGCGCTAGAGCTACTTCCAAAGTGGTAAAATGTGTGTCCCCCCCCCCTCTAATTTCTAAAGTAAGAGGAGGAAAATTCTGAAAATATTCAGGATTGTAGAACGTAAAAAAAACTATCAACGAAAATTGGTTTCAATAAGATATGATGTTTAGTTTTTGAGATATGGGACTTTTTCACCAAACTGCAGCAGTAACTTTGTTTTTCATAAACATATTATTAAAAACAAATTTAATTTTGCGGTTGTGTGGAAGTTTACTAACTAATACTACTAACTAATGAATGACAGTTCAAAATATTGTTATTATATTGTTGGGAGCTATGGAACCCTGTGTGCGAGTAAGACTCGCACTTGGCCGGTTTTTTTAAATATGTATAAATACTAGATGCATTGTGAGTAATCGTCGAAGCGCAAATATTTTGAAAATGTTCAAGTTTTAAAAGTTATAACAATTTTATACCATGCTTAGCTTAGACGGACAACATGAAATACAGAGTGAGGTAAATAAATGGGTAGGTATTTAGTCAAATACCTCAATGATCCGATTTAGTTTATAAACTCGATATTTAATAAACTCCTATCATAACAAACCTGGCTTAACCTCCACGAAATAACACAAAATATTACCCTATTACATACTTGTAATACTATAATACCCTCAAAATGTAAAGCTCACATTCATTTCAATTTAAGAACACGAAAATCCCCAGCACAAATAATTTCCGTCGTGTACTAAAATAAACATGTCAATTTCATCGCTGGCCAACTTGAAACGCCTAGATAAGTAAATCCCGAACGAGAAATCCGAAAAGAACCGGTAGCGAGCGGGAATCGAACTGGGGACCTTATTGATCCGACACTAATGCCCTCTAATCCACTTAGGCAGTCTTCGGCAGTAAGCATGACTGGCAGGGATTATATAACTCTAACGTTACTGTAAGAGTTGTGATATAGAAACGTTTTGAAATAACAAAATTCAAGATTAAAACTTTCGAAATAAGAATTCGTCTTCGTTTGTTTTTTGTTGATAGCTACTGTCAACGGCCAGGACTTAATGTCACATGTATATGTGCTAATCTAACGGCAACTTGGCAGCTCCTTGTCATGTAAATCTTAGAAAAACTCTCGTCAGACGCATGTCCGAAGTATTATGCAAGTTGTAAAATAGCTTAGAAAGTTTGTATTGTCTATTAGATTGCGTAAGAGCACGGTCATTTGGTGTGTTCTCAAATGCGTTTTGTGTAAATCGAGAAGGTTCAATGATTTATTGAGGACTTTTAAATCTATTTGTACAAGCATTTACAGTTATTTTGAAGGAGATTGCATGGCAGACTAATTAGTAATGACATTAGGCTCCTCGAATACGCCCGATCATGATATTATATATCGCATTAAAAATGAAAAACCTAATAAAAGTCTTACAACAAATCGAAAATGATTTTTTGTGCTGATCTTACACCTACGAAACCTCACACTGCTACAATCTTGCGTCTCCATAAAACAAATCACAATCAATGAACCACAGCCGACCCTAAAATATTCAATAAACAATACCAAAACCGTTGCATCCAACAACAGAGCCATGCAACCGCACGATTTACATGCAGAATCCGACACACTATGAATTATTGAATGGACTCAATCGCGTATATGACAATGTGAACTGACAGATGGACGGATAATTAGCAAATGGGTTCGACTGTGGCACCCCTCCCACAGTCGATGAGAAAGCGACTGGATATCGAAAATTTTCTCGCTCCAGAAACGTGCAAAAGATGATCCCGTATCAGTGAAATCATCATCTGCCTAGACTTTCCCAATTATGTTTCAGATACAATATATATATAATAATTATGATTCAGATACATATACATGTCAGACCATTCATTTATTCTCAGGCAAGTTTGGCCCATGGATACCTTACAGATAAACATAAATATTATGAAATACAATTAATGTTAGCAAATAGAATCTTAAAACAATGGTAGTTTCACTTCATTTGTGAGCTGTGTATGTATGTAGTATAACCGGATGTAGCTGAATACTTGTCTTCTGCTGCTGATCTAAACTCCATAACCCCGTAACTGGGTAAACTCAAACTCAACTCAAAGCATTTATTTCAATTAGACCATTACAGGCACTTTTGAAAGTCAAAGAACAAAAAAGAAGAAAGCGAAGCTACAGTCCCAGTCACAAGACATAATAACTTGTGAAAGTACTGTAGTTGCCCATTCCAAAGCGTAGATCTCTATGGAGAAGAATGGGCAAAAAACTCCATGGACACTCTTTTAAATCAAAATATGTTACAAAATCTTGGTTACATCAATCGTGTTGAGAATTACTAGTATGTGAGAACGATGTAGAAATACGGGCAAGTTAAGAGCGTCCAGAGTAAAAGACGAAATCAATAATTCGAAAAAAAGTTAAAAATAAAATAATTAAAATAAACCGTGGCAGCTAAGAGATGACCAGGCACAACTGACAGCGCCCGTTCACGAACATGACGCATGTATCAGCCATCATTCAACTCAACCATATTGAAGGGAACTAAATGACCCGACACACCCGCCGCCATCAGCGTGACATTTAAGTGAGCATGACATTTACTCAACCGCCAGGGTAAATTCGCGTCAGTGTAAGGTGTAGGTACTCAGTAAATTGTGGCTTTACAGTACATAGTTTTCACACATGTGCTATGCAATTATATAATACTAAGAGATTGAATCTATACAAAGCAAAGATATTTATACAATCTTCTGCAGCTTCCACAGTAACTTCACATGGTAATTTGATAGCCCCTATGGTTGTGGAGCAGGACCAGCATTGAGCCAAGCATTTTTATCATCAATGTAATCCCCCAACTTATAATATGCTTGCCTACATAGTGTGCGCTTTATGCAAGATTTAAATTTCGTTTCACTCAGTTGCTAAATGGGGGGAGGTATTTTATTGTAACATTTTAAACAGTACCCCATGAAAGATGAGTCTACTTTAGCTAGCCTGAAACCTGGCTGAACCAGTTGGTCCCTGTTTCTAGTATTATAGTGGTGCCGGTCACTTCTTTTACTAAATAAATGCAGATTTTTCCTAACGTACATGATATTTTCATAGATGTATTGACAAGGTACCGTCATGATGTTAATTTCCTTAAACAGTTCTCTTAGAGAATCGCGCCTACGTAGATTATATATGGCTCTGATAGCTCTTTTCTGCAGAATAAATATAGACTCGATGTCTGCAGCCCGTCCCCATAGTAAAATACCGTATGACATAATGCTATGAAAATAACTAAAATACACTAGCCTCGCGGTATCTACATCAGTAAATTGACGGATTTTTCTGACAGCATATGCTGCTGAACTCAGCCGTCCTGCAAGAGATGTTAAATGAGAACCCCATTGTAGCCTCGAGTCGAGCGTGATCCCCAAGAAAACAGTTTCATCGACAAATTCAAGTTTCTCTTGATTTAATACTTTGTCACAATCACTACATTTGACATTTGGTAGAGTAAATCTTATGCACTTAGTTTTTTTTTCCATTTAATACTAAATTATTAGCGGTAAACCAGTTATGGACCTGCATTAGAGCGTTATTTACGTCGTTGAGGTTTGTGGCACGTCTGTTTATTCTAAATATTAAAGAAGTGTCGTCAGCAAACAACACCATTTGTGGTTGGTTTTTAAACAAATGGGGTAGGTCATTAATATATACTAAAAAGAGGAAAGGACCCAATATTGAACCTTGTGGTACACCCATTTTTACTTTTAAACCCATTGAATTTACACCATTTACTTGTACTTGCTGCTGTCTATCATTCAAATACGATTTTACTAAACTGAGCGCAAGTTTACCTAAACCGTAACCCAAGTAACACAAAACAACATTATAAGAAGCGTACAACAGCATGGACTTACGTGCAAAGCAGTATATGAGCAGCATATGTTGCACTATATTAGCCGTATAAAAGTTTATAAGTGTCTTGTAAGCTCAATTTGGGCCCCAAATAATACGGCTTTGAGCATTATTAAATATTATTAGTGCTGCTAACCAGCGCTTATAATGTTATTGACGACAGACATTAGTAAAGTTGTGAGACAGCATATTCTAATGTAAAAAGCATTTTTTTAGACGTTAGTACGGCTTTTAAACAGCTTTTTGAATTACTATGCCAAAGTTACGTTTTATTCTAAGGCTGAACGTTTTATCTTCTTTGTATAAAAGTATTTGAAAAAACTTATCGAAACTTATGTCCGATTTGATTATTTCGTTTAGTGTATTGCAGTGCATTGGAAAATAATTTATCATAAGGTAAGTCAATCATCAATTTTATTTTGTTTTGAATGCAAATGAGCTGGGGGTATTAGTCTTATGTGAAAATATATATATGTTTGTGGCTTATAATTCACGCGCCCTCACAGAAATGCTTTTTTAATAAAAATAGGGACAAATTTAGAATCGACATCTGACACCTTTTGTAATTTTTGTAACGATTTGATTAATTTTAGTTTATAAAATTGCTTCTATCGATACTTCGCTTCTAAGAAAAACAAAATAAGTAGTATTTCATTCATATGTGTGCTATAATTTCCTTTTTTATTTTAGAGAAAACAGAAAGCAAATGGCGTCATATAATATTAATGTTTTAAACTTTCAACTAGTGTATATTAATGTTGTCAATCTTATTATAGTTTAAAAAAATAGCTTCAGTCATTCAACATACATATAAAATATCTAAGTGATATCTTTAGCATTATTGTAACACTTTTTAGGCATGTTATAATGTTCATTACCCTTAAACGTCATAAAAATTGATTGCTATAGTGTTAATCAGGGTACCGAAACAATAACTTAGAATCCCTTAATCACATGATGCCCTGATGCCATGATGTTGTTAGGTAATTTGACAAGTGTAAGTATAAAATCATTATCACAATAAATGAGTTGGGGAATTCCCTGAATCATGTGCCCGAATAGAACGAACGGGACGTGCGTGGAGTCATTTTAATAGGTAGGTAACATTTGACAGTTCATTTATGCAAATAAAAATATACCTTACGGTAAAGGAATATAACTCAAGAAAACATCACATAGATGTAAGCATCGTAGAAAAAAAAAAACCGGCCAAGTGCGAGTCTTACTCGCACACAGGGTTCCATAGCCCCAAACAATATTTTGAACTGTCATTCATTAGTTAGTAGTATTAGTTGTAAACTTCCACTAAACCGCAAAACTAAATTGGTTTTTCATAGTATGGTAATGAAAAACAAAGTTACTGCTGCAGTTTGATGAAAAAGTCCCATATCTCAAAAACTAAACATCATATCTTATTGAAACCAATTTTCGTTGATAGTTTTTTTTACGTTCTACAAACTTAAATATTTTCAGAATTTTTCTCCTCTTACTTTAGAAATTAGAGGGGGGGGGACACACATTTTACCACTTTGGAAGTGGCTCTAGCGCAAACTATTCAGTTTAGAAAAAAATTATATTAGAAACCTCAATATCATTTTTAAAGACCTATCCATAGATACCCCACACGAATGGGTTAGATGAAAAAAAAAATTTGGTTTTCAGTTCTATGTATGGGGAACCCCAAAATTAATAGTTTTTTTTCTATTTTTGTGTGAAAATATTAATGCGGTTTACAGAATACATCTAATCACCAAGTTTCAAAAGTATAGCTCTTATAGTTTCGGAAAAAAGTGGCTGTGACATACAGACGGACAGACAGACAGACAGACAGACAGACAGACATGACGAATCTATAAGGGTTCCGTTTTTTGCCATTCGGCTACGGAACCCTAAAAATATCTAATGGACGAAATATCATATAAATATTGGCAGTTACAGTATGCATAATGTAGTATGTGTTCAGAGTAGTATATATCTAAGCATTTACCCTGGCAGGTTACATGTAATGATAAAAAGATAATTTTGAACACAATTTACAACAATATAATTCGAACTGCGTATATGAAGTTGATTTAGTGTTTTTCAAATCATTTTGACTTTATTAGCTAACATGAATTTGACGCTGACTGTACAATAACCTCCTAAATATTTGGTACTGTTTTTCTTACAGTCCGTATGGAGAATGAGGTAAATTACTTATACAAAAAACTATTAAAAAAAAAAAATAGTTTTACGACAAATCAGTTCTTTTTTGCACTTAGGGTTGTTATTTATATCAAAGCACTTGAACTTAATATTCTTGCAATACTTATATTCTATGAATAAAGAAATAAGGGCGACAGACATTCGCTTTTAAAATCAACTTAAATATAAAAAATAAATGTATCAAACTGCTCTTTCTTTGTTTTCAGATAATCCATTCACAACTAAATTCATCCGCTGTAACACAACTTCAGCAGCAGCCTCGCAAGCAAATACGTACTGATGAGATGCGCGCCGGTGCCATAGTATTTTATATGGTGCGAGCAGACGACGCTATACGAAGCGCACGCGCCAGAGCGAGATAGGTGCGCGTTCATCGTAGATCCATTGTTAACAGATTGTTTTAAATGTTGGAAATCAGTGTGCTCCTATTGGTCAATTAAATATTTTAATATAAGTGAACCTAGTGCTAGTTGTATGACCAAAATTGTAATATAAGGCAGGAACCAATAAATCAGAAATACCCCTCAACTCTCCGCCTGACCGCCGCCGCGTACGGACGTGCCGCTACCTGCTCGCATTCCCGCTCGCTATCAGTGTGTGTCATCGGTTCGTCGCTTCCCAGTGTCGTGACGTCATCAGTAGTCTCTTGACTACACCCCCGAACAATTGTTGTCTTTTTATTAAGACAGCACTTGCTCATTTTGCTTCGGATATTATTCCGATTTAACTTCCTTTGCCCCATCAGGGAAAAGTCCTCAGTTTCGAGGTTCTTGGTGGGAAACCTAACGGTGCCAACGAAACCAAGAGAGGGTGGTGACCCAATCCGCCCGCCTAACCCCTTCAGGGTCTAGGTGAAACAATTGGGCTCCGTCGCGAACGTGTGCGCCGCCGATTTACTGTGCTAGTGTTTCCCGTTTCAACAAGTTCCTGAAAGCAAAGTTCCCTGGACTGGAGTTGGAGTTGCTACCAAGCCCGGACCCTCGGACTGTAGCTGCGGGAAGGTTGAAGTGGGTGAGTCGCTGGACCCAGTAAATTCCCTACATAATTGTGCAAGGAATTAGGTTGTTAGGCGCGCTGAGCTTCACTCAAATGTCTGCTAACTCTTAGCAGATAGCATGGCCCTTGACGCGGATGATGAACGCCTTGTTGCGTTTTTCAAACGCGTTGTCCTGAAAGACAAAGATTTTCTAAAGAAATATGGGTCCGATATCGCTGCCTTGCAGCAATCCAGTATTGCCGTCACTGACTTCAGTGACGCGCTCGAGAGCCCTTTGTCGCCGCCACCTGCCGACAGAGGCTTACCGCCAGCCGTCGCCGCCGCGATTAGGGCTACTCCAAGACCCATTCTTGTGAAACCCATTGTTTCGCAAACAAAGGTCCAGCCCGCACCTGCGTCCATTGTTCTCGTTTCCGAGAACATGGACAAAGGCTTACCGTCAGTCGTCGCCGCCGCGATTCCGGCTAAAGCGAGACCCATTGTTTCGAAACCTTTTGTTTCGCAAACAAAGGATCAGTCCGAACCTGCGTCCATTGTTCCCGTTTCTGAGAACATGGACACAACTGAGCCAATCTCCGACTCAGAGTCAATTTTAGACGCGTGCTCTGCCTCCTCATCCTCTGAAGACGACTATCAAGTCGTCGGAAAGGGCAAGAGGAAGAAGGGCAAAAAATCCCAGGCCGCCATGGCCAAAAAGATCGTCGCGCTTCCTTCTGCCCCCTCTCCCGAGGCGTCCCGTCCCACCTCCCCGGTCCCCGCACCAAAGTCCGCCGCTGCTCATACCAGCAGGCCAACAAGCCCTAAGGCTAACCATTCAGCCGCTTCGTCAAAGAAGCTGAAGCCCCCTCCCCCGTTGTTCATTCAGGACAAAGGGAAATGGACAGACGTGTCCAAAATGTGCAATGAGCGCCGTATTCAATACACTAGCGCGAAAAGCACCCAACAGGGTATCAAAGTGGTGGTCCCTACGACCACCGACTTCAGGGAACTTACCCGTCAATTGATCGGTAGGCGCATAGCCTTCCATACGTACTCTCTTCCAGAGGAGAAGCCCACCCGCGTGGTGATCAGGCGGATCCCGAAGGAAATTCCCACGGAGGACATCCTCAATGACCTCCTAGGCCAGGACATCCCGGTCGCAGCCGTCCACCGCCTTCATAAGGCGAGAGGTGGAGACCATTACGATATGGTACTGGTCATCTGTGACCCAGTAGAAGGTCACCACCCGATCTTCAAAGTGAAGTCGGTTTGCTCCCTGACAGGCATCTCAATAGAGAAGCCCTACCGCTCAAGCGTAGTCGGACAGTGCCACCGCTGCCAGATGTACGGTCACAGCCAAGCCAACTGCCATGCGCCGCACAGATGCGTAAAGTGTCTAGGCGACCATGGCACGGCAGACTGCCCCCGTCCCAAAGACAAGTCGCTTTGCACGGAGCCACCGAGCTGTGTGCTTTGCGGCCAGTCGGGCCACACGGCCAACTACCGCGGCTGCTCAAAAGCCCCCAAAGGCTCCTCCTCTAACCTGGTGAAGCGTGCAAGCGCCCGCCAACAAAGAGAAAGCCCATCGGTGAGGCTACCTTCTGCCCAGATGCCGGAGAGACTCAGCCCTCAGAGGCCCTCTCCCTGGACCACGCTGAACCACCAGAAAGCCTTCCCGGCTCTCAGTAAAGCAAAGTCCAGCCCCATCCCCGGGCTATTAGATGCCCCTGTCCCCACTCCCGCGGCCCAAGCGAGCGCACTGGCGCCCGCTCGTCCCACGCCACCCGGCCCCGCGGCCGTGGACCCCTCTCACAACGTAATTTTAGAATCGTTAGCAGAGTTAGTCACCCCCGAAGCAGACCGCATGGCGGCTGATCTCAGGGCGGCTAACACTGGTGGCGATAAACTTAAAATTATCCTCAAGTCCCTACTAAAGTTAGGCGAACTCCTCCGCAACCTTAATCTCGACTAACTCCAATGGATAATACAAGATTAACGTGCACCAAACCCCGATCCCTAAAATTAGGGTACTTTAATGCCAATGGCATTAGAGGCCAGCGTGATGAGATCGCCACCTTCCTCCGCGACCATCAAATTGATATCCTCCTCGTACAGGAGACCTTCCTCAAGCCCAGTCACCGCGATCCGAGAATTGCCAACTATCGCATAGTTCGCAACGATCGGTCACGCTGCCACAAGGGCGGTACTCTAATCTATTATAGAAAAGAACTGCACTGCATCCCTTTAGATCCCCCTCCCATGGAGTCTCTACTCGAGACCTCAGTGTGTCGACTAGGCATGACCGGCCATCAACCGATCACTATCGCGTCTGCGTACATCCCTCCCGGCGGCACGTCCGAGGAGCACACTCTGTTCACCAAAGACCTTGCCGTTCTCTTCGGCTTGAGCGACTCCGTTATCATAGCGGGCGACCTCAACGCCAAACACCCCGCCTGGAACAGCACGACGACCTCTGCCAGAGGACGTCACGTGTATAACCTGGGCGAGTCCCTCAACTTCGATCCCATCGCTCCTATGGAGCACACCCACTATCCCCACGACCCCGACCAACGTCCGGACGTTCTCGACATAGCGCTACTCAAGAATGTCAACCTTAAGTTGCATTCTATCGAGACTTTACATGAGCTTAACTCAGACCATCGACCAGTGCTCATGCACTTAGTTCCTCGCTCGGGTCCTTCTGACCCCAGCCAGCCCCCGCCGACCCAAGTGATAACCGACTGGAGGAAAGTCAGCGAAAAGCTGAAATCCACCACGTCGCTTCACCTGGATGCCATCCCCGACCACATAGTCTCAGTCGCTGACACGACGGCCGCCATCAACTCGTTTACAGAACACGTGCAATCCGTACTGAAGGACTGCTCACGGGAAGTCCCAGCAATGAGCGATCAACGCTGGATACTACCCGCCGACGTACGTGAACTGATAACCGAAAAGAACGCGGCCATCCGTGCCTACAGCAGCTTTCCCTGCGAGGCAAACAAAGCCCACATGCGTAATTTACAGCGTGCTGTAAAGGATCGCACCAGTGAGCTTCGTAATAATCAATGGGACAAAACGCTAAGCGAACTCGAGCCTACCCACCTAGCCTTCTGGCAGCTGCAACGCAAGTTGCGCTCCACCGAAGAGGCTTCGATGCCTCCCCTCACCCGACCCGATAAGAGCGTCGCATTCGACGACTCTGAGAAGGCCGAATGCCTAGCCGACAGCCTGGAGTCCCAGTGCTCCCCCAGCTCTCAACCAGTAGACAAGCGACATCTCGATGAGGTAAACGCATTCGTCGAACGTAGAACCGCCCTGCCCCCCGAAGAAGACCCTGATGATCCTCTGCCTCCGGTCACAGCTGACGAAGTGCAAGACATCATTAACAAACTTCAACCGCGGAAAGCACCCGGCTCCGACGGAATCACCAATAGGGTGTTCAAACTCCTCCCCGCTCAGCTCGTCGTGTTAATGGCGGCCATCTTCAATGGCGCCCTGAGCAACAACGCGTTTCCCCAAATATGGAAAGAGGCCACGGTCATCGGTTTCGCCAAGCCAGGCAAACCCAAGTCTGATCCTTCGAGCTACAGACCTATCAGTCTCCTGAATGCACTCGGAAAAATCTACGAGAGACTTACGTATAAGCGACTCAAAGACTTCGCCGAGGCTAAGAGTCTCATCCCCAACGAACAGTTCGGCTTCAGGACCGGACACTCATGCATTCAACAGGCCCACCGCATCGTAGAACACTTGAGCGCTGGCTTCCAGCGTGGAGCGATGACGGGTGTGTTGTTTTTCGACATAGCAAAGGCATTCGACAAAGTCTGGCACAACGGCTTATTATATAAGCTGTACAAACTGGGAGTGCCAGACCGTCTCGTGCTCATCTTACGAGACTTTTTGTCGGATCGCACCTTCCGCTATCGCATCGGGAAAGCACTGTCTTCCCCTCACCCCATTAGAGCCGGAGTCCCTCAGGGCTCCCCGCTCTCTCCCCTTATCTTTACTCTGTTCACCAGTGACATCCCCAAGAGCAAGAAGGCACAGTTAGCCCTGTTCGCGGACGACACGGCCATCTATTACACTGGCCGTAGTCACGACGCTATTTACAGCACCCTCCAAACCTCAGCCAACGTCTTAGGCGCTTGGTTCCGGAAATGGAGAATCGAGGTGAACCCCGACAAGAGCCAGGCAGTTCTTTTCTCTAAACCGCGTAAAAATAAGCCACCCGCGCTCAGCCCGATCACTATGTACGGTAAGCCTATCCCTTGGGAGAAGCAAGCCAAGTACTTAGGAGTCTTACTTGACAACCACCTGTCTTTCGCGGCGCACATCAAAGCAGCTCGCGACCGAGCTGCCTTTGCTATGGGTAGGCTTCATTTCATGATTTCGACAAAAAGCAAGTTGTCACTCAAGTGCAAGTTGCGCCTTTACACCGCGGTGATCCGCCCCATTATGACGTACGCTTGCGTCGTGTACGCTCACACCAAACCTAAGTACATCCATAGGATGCAAACCTTGCAGAACCGGTTCTTACGTAGAGTCACGGGAGCCCCTTTTTATGTCCGTAATGACCGTCTACACGTAGACCTTAGAATGCCCACCGTCCTTCAGTTTATGAAACGTCTTTCGAAGCGTTTCTTCGATAACGCCATTAAACACCGTAATCCGCTGATCGCAGCGGCCGCCCGTTACGAACCCTCGCGCATTAGTACAGTACGCCGTCCTCGGCATACCCTCGTCACTCCCGATGATGCTATCACCCTCCTCCAGGAGAGTAGCAAAGAGACTAGCACTCTTAAAAAGTTCAGACACAAACCGCCGTCTTTCCGACCTCGCCGTCGAGGTCCGTCGCGACGTCCCGGTCCATGCCCTCCCCGACCCTCGCTCGAGCCAGCCCGCGATGCTGTGCCAGTAGTTTTAAATCAGCCCCTAAATAATGATATCATTCAGATCCAGCCTGTCCCCATGCAGTCCTCCCCCAGCGACGCCCTGAGCCGAGGCTCGTACCCCACAGGGGGTGCCCTCAGCGTATAGTCGCTTAGTTTGTAAGTTTTTATGCCCTGGCTGGAGGCCTTACTCTTAAGGCACCCACAGGATAGTCCGGTTAAGCAGACGACAACCTCCTAGGTTGAACTGCGAGATGCCATTCATAAAAAAAAAAAAAAAAAAAAAAAAAAAAAAAAAAAAAAAAATCAGAAATAATTCCCTACGATATCACAAGTTTTATTTTGCGCCATCCTTCTGATCACAACATGCTCAAGAGTTTCGGACGCCAATATTCTTTCAAGTGGACCTGTAATGCCATTGTGCCAGTATAGACCAGGTTCCACCACTTCAATGTGTACTTCCCTCGGGGTTCTAAGTATTGTTCTCGGATCATTGGGCAAAGTATCCGGGTATCTATCATTCAATATTGTTAATAAGTCTTTTAAAGCACTTTGAGGTATGTTTTTAACAAGAGCCCATTCTCTTATTTTATCTTTTAAAATGATATTTTTCGTGTATTCGGTACAAATTTCTTCGTCATCAGTAGAACTATCATCTAAAAATATTAAAGTGACACGTTTATACCTAATTCGAGATACAGATTCTGTAAACTTATATAATTTGAACAATTGTAACGAAATACTAAAAACACCTAAATAATGCCTCTAATACTGCATTCACACCAAATAATGTAAGAACTACTTTTTGGTGTTTTTTTTTGAAGTTGCTTTATTTTTTTTATAAAAATATTTTTGTTTAACTCTTTTTAGTTCATCATGCAGGCAATGCACCAGCTTCAAAAGAAAACTCCCAAATCCCTATAGGTGTGCCTATAATATTTGAGAAGTTTCCTTGATTTCTCCAGGATCCCATCATCAGATCCTGGCCTGGTGACAATGAGACCAACTAGGACTTACAACCTTTCAAACACAAAATGAATTTTTGAAATCGGTCAAGCCGTCTTCGAGTAATCGAGTAACATACATAAAAAAAAACATTCCGACGAATTGAGAACCTCCTCCTTTTTAAATAACTGATTATTTTATTTTAGATATACATATTTTAAATAATAAGTTATTTTATTTTATATATATTTATAGAAAGTAGTACCATCTGATAACACTTCTGCAAAATAATTTTCATTTTCAAATCTTAAATGTACTACGGAACCACTTGATGGAACTTCTTGACTAGTGCTTGGCTCACACACAACTACCGATAGTTCTGTATTTTGAGTATCAAGAGTATCATTGTTTGGAACACGTTTTTTATTACTTAAACCAGATATAAAGTTTGAATATTCCGTTTTTATCTTTCTCTTTACTCCACCTGTTCTCTTAGTCTTTTTCCACTGTTTATTCATGACAACAACGTGACACGTGCGACATAAATTTACTAATGAGTATATACTAACGCACAAATGAAAATAATCATACTACTCATTGTTTTATGGCCAAATTATGACCTATAGTAATAAAATTACATGTTTATTTATCTAAATAGTGATGAAAGCTTTAAAGTAACAATAAAATAAGAAGATAACAGAGCTAAAACTTTAGTAAATGTTTGGCTAATGCTTAGCTGTAAATAAACATAAGAAAAGATCATAATAATGCGTTTAATCTTAAAAATGTGTTTATAAATCTAAGTTCACTATAAAATATGTCGACAACGTTTATTTAATGTATTAGGTTTTCTTATTTACTAATATAAGGTCTTAACCTTTGTGTTAGTGTAAATGCTGTTTTAGGTGCTGTATATTAAAAGTAATTAATGTTTTAGTATGATTATAAGCCAATTAACTTTATTTTTTAGACCATAGAATAGCTTCATGCATTATAAATTTTACCACATTCTACTCAAAAGCATTTAAACTAAGTCAAAACTGATTTAAAGTGACAGTCTGACTTTAAAACGTAAATAAGTCTTTAATTCAGTTATTATACAGATTACGTGTTACTTGGGAATGCTCAAGTTTCAAGAGCAGGGTTTCGTGATTTACGCAATCAAATGCCTTCGAGAGGTCACAGAAGATTCCTATGGCATCATGTGCCTCTTCCCACGCAGTATATATATGTTTTAATAAAGTGACACCGGCGTCAGTCGTACAACGTCCTTTGGTGAAACCATACTGTTTGTCATGTAAGATTTTATTGGTGTTAAAGTGGGTGAGCATTTGATTAAGCATTACCTTTTCAAACACCTTGCTGAAAACCGGCAACACGGAAACGGGTCTATAGTTATTGGTCTCTTTACTGTCCCCAGATTTGAAAAGTGGTATTACCTTGCTGTATTTCATA
This sequence comes from Cerastis rubricosa, assembly GCA_949152445.1. Taxonomy (NCBI): domain Eukaryota; kingdom Metazoa; phylum Arthropoda; class Insecta; order Lepidoptera; family Noctuidae; genus Cerastis; species Cerastis rubricosa. The sequence goes on from OX424529.1 coordinate 3,082,682, forward strand.
AGGTCTGGGAAGACTCCCTGGTCCACACACAAATTGAAAATTAAGGCTAAGTACGGTGCTATAGTGTCGATAATGGCTTGACAAACTTTAACAGACATTCCCCATACATCTTCGGTTAATTTGATTTTGATTTCCTTAAAAGCTTTAATGATTGTTATGGGGTTTATATGCTTAAATTGAAACTCAATCGGACAGGCTGAAACGTTCTCTTTTAATAAGTCAATGGAAAGCAAGGGTGAGGAATTTAATGTTTCGGTAGTTTTAAGCGGGATATTGGTAAAAAAATCTACAAATTCTTGAGCTACTTCGTTTTTAGAACTTAGAAGACCATGTGAAGTCTCTAGTCTGATATCATTATTATATTTTTTATTTCTATTGGTTTCACTATTGATAATTTTCCAAACCGTCTTTATTTTGTTATCGGCAGACTTAATCTTGTTGCTAATAAATAAGGCTTTGGCTACCTTGCAAGTGTTTTTAAAGATTTTTGAATAAGTTGCAACATATTTATTGAAAGTTTCCGAGTTGATGTAAGGCTTAAGGCCGTACAACTCAAACAATCGCTCCCTACTTATCCTAATACCCTTAGTTGCCCAGTCACTGAACATAAATTTAGGGTAAATAGATTTAGTTTTCATTTTTAATGTATTATTGAACTCTACGTTAACCACTGAAAAGAATTCCTCATAACATGGCCCGGAATGCCTAAATTACTAATTAAGTTATTATTAAATTTATTTAAATTGCTGGGTGTTATTTGTCTAGAGTTTATCTGGATTTTTTGTAATGGTGTGTAGGACTCGAAAACAACGGTTTGCCCACTGTGATCAGAAGGGAGGTAATTAACAATGGATTTATCTAAGTAGTCGCAGCAACAAAAAACATTATCAATACATGTAGCAGTATTTGTAGTAATTCGGGTTGGTTCTGAAAACACGTTTAACAAATTAAATGATTTAAAAAGATGTAATAATCTACTGCTATTAGAATTTTTGTCTAAAATATTAATATTAAAGTCACCACAGATAACCAGTGATTTTTTACCTGTTGCAAGTTTTGCTAAAGCATCTTCCATTACTGACTCAAATATGGAGTAGTTTTGATAATTTGGGGGTCTGTAAACGCACACTATTATATGCTTATCCAGCTCAACACAAGACAGTTCAATATTATGCTCAACCGATAGATCAACAATATCGTTCCGCAACTTAAATTTAATATCATTTTTGACTAAGATTAATGAACCCCCACGCATCTTAGATTTTCGGTTAAAGCAACTGCCCACACTGTAATTGGCATAATTACACGATACTCTTTAATAAGACTCAAGATCTCTGCGTTTGGGAGTCTAGATTACGGGCTACTGACAACCTGGAACGACTGTCATAGATCTACAAAGGACAGCCGAGACAAACAGGTTAACGAGCTTCACAAGGCATGGAGGGAACTCAGTCTGCAAAGCACCTTTCAATCTTGGCCAGTATTCGAACTGTACGGCGGTTATTAGTTAGTCATCATTTCAGCCCAAAAGACGTCCACTGCTGGACATAGGCCTCCCGAAAGTCACATTGACATTTTGGGGGGTTTTACTAGTTAGTAAACGAGATAAACACATTAATAGTGGATCGCTGATCAAACGCCAGGGAATAATCCGTAAAAACAACGCGTTTTTCTTCGCTAGCTATAGTCGCTGGTGGCCTGTTGTGGAACAGATGCCTAACCCCATTCGGTTCGGTTCGGTTCGGTTTTCGGTACGTTTAGGAGATATTTTCGAAGAGGTATCGTGAGGCTGTGAGTCGGAAAAATTTTGTTGTGGTCCTTTTGAGCGCTTGCTATGTCCTAACATGGTTGCGCGGTGGATTATGGTCTACAGTACTCTCTTTCAGAAATCGAATTGCCCTGCCCTGTTCTGTGTTCTGGCAATGAAATCAGCTGTACATTGCTTGTTCAGACAAGCAATGTACGTAAGCTATCGAATAGTAAGTATAGTCAAACCGGTCAAGATGTCGTTGCAGAAATTTAAAACACTTTAAAGGCAATTATCATTTGGCCCTTAGGACCTCACATCTGGATCAATAACAACACGACGAAGGATTAGATAGAGGTGTACCTAATAATACACCCACAGTTCCCCAGTAATGTTTTAAGTCCCATGTAATAAGGGGCAAGCCTATTGTCATCAACCCAACACAAATCCAGACTCTGCTGACTGCTGCTGAGCAATTCCTGATAGAAAACCCAATAAAACTTTGCCCATCCTGCCCCAGTATTCACAAACGCCTAGATTCGATTTCGATTCGAAAAGTCATATGGCTATCTTGCTCGCTTTCGTAATGCACAAAACAAGATAGACATACGACTTATCGAATCGAAATCGAATCCAAGCGTTTGTGAATAGGGGGCCTGGTAACCGAAAGCAAGGCCAAATCTGGATCAATGACAACAAAACTGATCACTATCACAAAACTATCGATAAGACAAAACTCATAACCACAAACGACCTTTATTTCCGCAACATCATTCCCAGCATATATTTTTAAAAGCTCGGAACCATATTTATTTATAATCTAATCCCATCCCGTCTGCGCCTATCAATAATTCATACGGCTGTGTGAATTATAGCCACGACGATCTTCGCGGATTTCCTCTCGCTTTCCAACGGGATCCTTCGTCTTGCTCCTATTGTGCGAGAATACTGTTACTTTCGCAAGCCATTGTTGAGGCTTCATACTTGCAAATGAATGGGTAGATGCTTGAATATGCGCATAGGTATCGCTGCGATTTCTTGTAATGAAAGAGCGAGTTAGTTATGAGAGAAATATTTTAAGCGCGCTTTATGAAAAAGTGGGGATTTACAGACGGTGTTATTTTCGTTTTATGCTGATTCAAAGTCTACGGATAATCCTGAATAAGATTTCTTTGTGAAAGCAACAAACATTTTCAAATGGAAAAGATTACAAAAACAAAATTTAAGTTCAGATTGGTCATTGCAAAATAATACGGCCTTCTGCCAGCATAATAATAGAAATCAATGACGTTTTTCTGCTGAAACACTTTAGGAACGCAATCCAACAAATCAATCATCATCATACTCCTGGTCTCATCCCAATTTATTTAGGGTCGGCGCAGCATGTCTTCTTCTTCCATACATACATGTCTATTACTTGTCATCTCATCAGACATCTTCTTTCTTTCCACATCATCCTTCACACAGTCCATATTTTCCTAATTTCCGTTCCAACAAGTCAATATTATAATAAAATTTTGGGCATCTGAAACTGTCCCAATATTTCCAAGCGGCCATTTAATAAAAACAGCTGGTGACTTAACCGAAAGAGCCATTTCGCTAGTTTCAGACGCGTCCTTGGAATACACTTTCCACTTGGCTGTTAAGGGTGGCACTTCCCTATTACCTGCCTCACATCCTCAAACATACTAAGATAAAATAATTTCCCATCTTAATGGCGATAGGTACACGTAGACCCTACTCACACCTTATAATAGTTGCTCGCGGCGTAATCCGGGAGGACCTCGAAGGACTATGGATAACACCTTTATGGTTCCCGTAAATATTTAACAGGACACGGCTTTCTATACATTTATAATAACGCGAAGGACGGAGAAAACGGCTTGTACCAGTGAATAAGTGATCGCTGTCTGATGTAGTTAGGTCCCCTTTTTCGTTTCTTTTTTTTTTTTTTTTGGGAGAACTTTTATGAAGGAGTTCTAGGTTCATGTGGGAGTTTATGATTTTTAATTGTCTGTTTCTCATGGAGTACTGATTGTATGTTTGTACTGATTTCATCATCACCATTCCGAACGCTTACAACCCTAATATCTTAAAAATTTGAGGGAACAGGCTTCTTCTGGATAAGCTCTAACCATCGTCGACTTTGTCTCTGTCGTCTCAACCTGGTCTAGAGTCAAGAGCAAACAAATCGCAAATAAAAAAAAAAACAAAAACCATACTGTTCATTCTTGGTGTACACTGAAATAATCAAGGCGATATGCAGCTGTATTTTGTTGAATGATACGACATATTTATCTAATATGCATTTGTTTTAACATTAGTATGACGAAACAAAATAGGTTGACGAATAAAAATGATAATGAGCATCATCGTTTGAATTGATATTAATTGTACAATACGAGGTGTGTTATTTAATGGCTTGAAATTAAATCTCAGCTGTATCAAAAATCCATGCCACGTTAATTAAATAATGGAAATATGTATATGTGTATGTATATTCTCAACCATTCACGCAAACTATTTTTCATGAGTTAGAAATGAATAGACAGGAATAAGTTTCATACGTTTTCATCAATCTATCCAATCGATTTGTCCACTTAACATTTAATAAAAACTTCCTATAATCAGACTACAACAGATTGAGCTCTCTGTATTCGGCCACAAACCACCATCTGTCGACCAGCTAATAACTTGACTAATCAAAAATTGACCAAATCTATAGTATATGATTTGCAAAAAAAAACAGTGACGGTAAGATGTGTCTTTAGGGATGTAAGGAGGCCATTTACCTGTCCTTTAAAACTTACATTTTTAAGAGTTTGTTCACGACTTTAACGAACTTTTTATGCTTCAAAATTGATACAAAGATGATCCCCGGCCTAAGCACTCCACTGCTAAACATAGTGGTCTCCAATTGCATGCCATTTAGCTAGATCTGCTACTGCTACCGTCATGCAGCTGATACCTGACATCCTTTGAAAATACCTAACCTTAGGGCCAAGCCTTCCTACACTCATTGCCGTTAAGATCACTATGCTACCTTTATTCAGTTTTGTAGCTATATTATTAAACAGGGTGTAACGGACAGCGACGCGAAAACGTTAACCACATACTCAGTGCAACATTCTGAACCTGAAATTGTACAACGGTAATTTAAAAAAAAAACAGTTGTACCTACAAAAGTGCAATACCTACACGCAAAACGGGCAAAATGTTCGGAACAACTTTTTTTTTTTTAATAACCTTAGAAGTATTGAATACGTGGTACTGTTTTCGCGTCAGTGTCCCTTCTACCCCGAATAATGTTATTAGTGTCTATGAAGCATTTCAGCACCTCATATTCCTAAAGCTTGCTGAAGCGTTCGATATAAAGTAGTCTAGCAACACTAACTGATCAATACCGTCCACATAATCCATAGCTCCTCTCTTAAATTATTTACCGCGAGCCGGCTACCTCAGTTAGACGTGCATTATTAACGCGTTCCTATATCCTGCCGGCGGTTTATTAATGTTCTTACTTATTTACGTCATTTCCGTCGTGATTGGAGGTGATTTTGTATGTCAGGATGTTGTGGGGAAGTTGTAGGTGTAGGGGTAACGGGCCTAGTTTAATTCCCACGGCGCCTACGCCTAATTAAATATATAAATAGAAAGAGTATACTTTATGGCACATCAAATTTGTTGTACAGTTCATGCTTTTTGCTCTCTCTGCATTTATTCTGCTTTGGATTTACGCAAGAACCAGGTTTAGATTTAGTCAGATTGAGGAATGAACCAGTCAATGAGATCCACTTATGTGTACTAAAGGGAAAAAAATAAGTAACAGCGGGGTCGCTGTTAATTAAGTACTTCTTTTTTTATAGGGCATGCTATATTAAATCAGCACAATATATAACAGAATCTAGCTACTAGCTAGATTCTGTTATATTCTTTCGACTCACAAAGAACTTCATTCTAACTCTGGTAGTCTATCAAATGTCCGCCACCATCCACTGTCGTTATAATATGCAGAAAGCAAATCTGATTTTGGCTTATTAATAGATTATTCAACTGCATTAATCTATAAATGAGCCAAAATTAGATTGAATTGGGTGGATGAATTAACTTAATTTAATTTAGGTATCGGGTCAATTTAAATTAGTTAGCAATACTTTGCAGATGTGACGACGATCTACACAGAAACACAACAAAAATATTTAAATTTACAAGCTTGCCGTGACAGAGGAGTTAAAAAGGATCTGTGTGCCAAGTTTCATACAAATTCTATCATTACTTTTTTGCGTGAAAAAGTAACCTACATCCATCCTCACGAACTTTCGCATGTGTAATAGTAGTAAGAAGATTTTTATCTTCTTATCTGAACTCTCGAACTCAAAGTATTTATTTCATTAGACCGTTACAGAAACCTTTAAAAGAAGAAAAAAATAAGCGCAGCTACAGTCCCGCTTCCAAGGCATAATAACTTGTAGAAGGACTGTAGTTGCCCATTCCAAAGCGTAGATTTCTATGGAGAAGAATGAGCCAGAAACTCCATGGACACTATAATTTAAGCAATCAATCAATCAATCAAAATATTTTATTTTACATACGTTTTAAAAGTGCCCTACATGGACACTTACAAAACGTCGACAATAGGTGCATGGTTCGGGTTGGTCTTATCCTATGCAAAAGAACCGACATGAACTCCATGGTTACTCTTTTAAAATCATTTGGTTTTAAACATTTAAATGTTACAGCGTTAGTACTTAAGTATGGGGGGACAGCGTAGGCCCGACAATAAGTCATTGCTTACTACAAAATGTAGAAGATAAAAAAGATAGTAAGAAAATTCAGTCCATAAGCACGTTAACATCCAATATTCTTTCACAAAGTACACCGCCTCAAATAAGTACATAAGAGATTGAAACAATGTATGTAATCACCAGGAAATAACAGCGAAGAATAAACATCCTTTATTTTTATTAGTCGTTATACGGAAAATCTGTTACAAAGTAAGAAAATGGCGGGTGGAATGTTATGTTTATGTGCTATATAAGGGTGTAATGTTTGTAGGTAGTTAGTGGTTAGCCAGAGCTGGAAACTTAACAGTAACAGTATATAATGCTTATTTAATTGACTCAATAGAGACTGCCTGAGAGAACCAAGGTTAACGACGTAGCCCGAAGAATTGCCAAACTTAAGTGTCACGAGTGGCTTGAGTGCAGGGCACATTGCTCGCAGAACGGATGGCCGATATGGCAGAAAAGTTCTGGAATGGCGACCGCGAACAGGAACACGATGCGTTGGACGGCCTCCCACTAGGTGGACCGATGACCTGGTGAAGGTTGCGGGGATCCGCTGGATGCGAGTCGCACGGGACCGGTCAATGTGGCGACACTTGGGGGACGCCTATGTCCAGCAGTGGTCGTCGTTCGGCTGAAATGATGATGATGAGACTGCCTGGTCGAGAAGTTGTAAGCGCGACTGCTAAGCAAGAGGTCATAGGCTCTCAAAAAGTTGTGCCCGGTTTATTGCAATAGGCTAGCCCACTGTTACATGGAACTAAAAGATAACTGGTGAAATGATTTTCAATGACAAATTAAATAATAATTTTAACTGTTGGTTGTATCGGTCACAGGATTCTAAATACAGTTAAACTCTGTTACGTTTGAATTATCATCTACCTAGCCTTTTCCCAACTATATTGGGGTGGGCTACCAGTCCAACCGGATCCAGCTGAATACCAGTATTTTACATGGAGCGACTGCCTATCTGACCTCCACAACCCACTTACTACTGAATAATACGAAACCCCTTTGTATGAATGGTTTTCAGACTTTCGGGCCACTGACTACCCGAGATCAAATGACAGCTGGGACTAACGGTTTAACATGCTTTCCGAGGCACGGATGAAACTCGGTTTTAAATGGGTGGTTACCTATCCTCAGACCAACCTAGGCCGATGCCTGACTTGAAGATTGATCTGATAGGCTGTTGTTAAGGCACGAGCTCCTCACTATGTTAAATTCGAATGCAGCAGATCAAAATTCAGAATACCCGACCATCCTTGTAAGCATTTGCTCGCTCTCGCGGACGGGCACGATTTAATTTAGTTAGACATGACACACTTCGTGTCGCGTCCCGCGGGCACGGCGACCATGCTGGTGAAATTAGTGCTAACGGCGTCGGGTTGAGTTTTATCGTCCTTGTATGCAAGTAGCTAAAATTCCCATACTTTTTTTTCAGTAAAATCTGGTGTTTTAAAATGATAAGAACTTGATAAGTTTACGGAGTTTATGTTTACGGATTGGTACTTTTCTCAAGATATCATGTAAAAATTAAATCAAAAACATCAAAATCAAAATATTTTATTTTAACAAAGGCCTACATGGGCACTTATAAAACGTCGACAAAAAAGGCACGGTTCAGGTTGGTCGTTTCCTATGAGAAGAACTGGCAAGAAACTCCATGGTTACTCTTTTAAAATCATTTTAGTTCTACAATATTTGGATGTTACAGCGCAGCGTTAGTACTTAATATGAGAGGACAGCGTAGGCCCGCCAATAAGTCGTCGCTTACTACAAAAGGTAGAAAAAGATAATAGTGAAAAGAAAAACTAATTGTCTGATCACTTTTCTGTTGACAGCAATGTGGACGAATTTTTGACGCCTGGTAATTCTTTTGCCATTTTGTAGTTTGTGAATAATTAACATACTGCACACATACATTTTTTATGTTTTTTTTTTCTTTATTAAGGAAGATTTTTAAATGTAATTAATTTGTATAGATTTAAATGAAGGATGGAATTACATACTGCATTCAAATAAATAATAAAACTGCTAGATAATTTAGCTGGCACTTTCCGTAAAAAACGGGAAAAAGGACAATACTGTTTACGAAATTTTGTAAAGATCTGTGGCATAATACTAGACCTGCAAACAACAATAATTGTCGATGACTGAATGAATATTTTTTTCTTTTGTAGTAAAGCTAAGACTTATTGTCGGGCTTACGCTGTCCTCCCATACTTAAGTACTAACCCTGTAACATTCAAATATTGTAAAACCAAATGATTTTAGAAGAGTAACCATGGAGTTTCTTGCCAGTTCTTCTCCATAGGAAACGACCAACCCGAACCGAGCACCTTTTGTCGACGTTTTATAAGTGCCCATGTAGGCCTATGTCAAATAAAATATTTTGATTTTGAATAGATTAATAAATTGTGTAAGTACATCAATAATTAAAATACAAACTTACAATATTATGAGGGTCTGCGCAATAAAAGACCCATATTGATTGAACTCGTTCCAACAAAACACTATGTTTTATTCAGCGATTCCAATTCATCCCTCATCCGAACTACATCCCACCTCAAACCCGTTACCACAATAAAAATTTATTAGAAAAAAAAACATAAAAAATGTATGTGTGCAGTATGTAAATTATTAACAAACTACAAAATGGCAAAAGAATTACCAGGCGTCAAAAATTCGTCCACATTGCTGTCAACAGAAAAGTGATCAGACAATTTGTTTTTTTTTTCACTATTATCTTTTTCTACCTTTTGTAGTAAGCGACGACTTATTGTCGGGCCTACGCTGTCCTCTCATATTTAAGTACTAACGCTGTAACATCCAAATATTGTAGAACTAAAATGATTTTAAAAGAACCATGGAGTTTCTTGCCGGTTCTTCTCCATAGAAAACGACCAACCCGAACCGAGCACCTTTTGTCGACGTTTTATAAGTGCCCATGTAGGCCTATGTCAAATAAAATATTTTGATTTTGAATAAATTAATAAATTGTGTAAGTATATCAATAATTAAAATACAATGTACAATATTATGAGGGTCTGCGCAATAAAAGACCCATATTGATTGAACTCGTTCCAACAAAACACTATGTTTTATTCAGCGATTCCAATTCATCCCTCATCCGAACTACATCCCATCTCAAACCCGTTACCACAATAAAAATTTATTAGTCCAATGCGTCTGATGCCATCAATTTTCTAATTCCCTCATAAAGGGGCGTCAATAAAGTACATAGGTTGTAAATAAGCCGTATAAAGGAGCAACAAGGACATGTGGAATTTGATTCGGCTATCACTGGAGCAATAAAAAGTTATGCGTTGACCGTAACATGCACCAAGTAATTCGATAGTGAGTGCTAATGTACTGTGTGCACGGGCTGTACGGCACGGTAATGTACTCTCTTCGTGATGCAGTGATAGCAATTCAAGTAAAACTCTTAGTAGTTGTACGATAACGGTTTTCATGAAAGGAAGTAGGGAGTCTCCTTACTTCTTTTTCTGGTGAGGAGAGAATTATTTATTATTTATTTATTTATTATACAATTTTATTACAAACTTTCATTTAAAATCTATGCCCCACAAAACCGTTTCCACGGTTTGTCTGTGGGAACGGAACAATATTTTAAAGATAATGTTAAAGTAAATCTAAAAATATCTATTCTCATAATCTATTCTAAAATATTAATACAATCTTATATAAATTTCCCCCAACAATCTGCAAACCACCTTTTTAAAAAATATGGTTTATAGACTCCTGAGAAAGAATAGTTTAAGCGATTTGGCAAACTTACTTTTCATTTTCTGACGTCTTATATCAGCAGGCAATCGGTTGAGAAGGTATGGTACTCTTTTATCAAGCGTTCGGTCCCCAAAATAATTACTTATTTTAGGTACATCAAACTTGCCTGCTGATATTGACCTAGTAGCATGGTTATGGGTAACAAGCGAGTGGCGCCCCCAGCTGCCATGACTATTAACTAGAAGTAGGTATTTGTGTTTTAAGGTGATAGGAAGAATTTTGCAAATTTTAAATAACCTATTATAATTGTTTTTACATGATGAATGATGTCGTGACGCCTGTCAAGGCAGAATGGCAGAAAAAGAAGTAAGGGCTCACTACTTACTGTCATGACAATCATGGTTAGTCGTTCAAAATGTGATTTTCCGACCGTTAAGAGCGTGATAATGAGCAAGAAAACGAAAGAGTAGTTTTCCAAAAACTTGACTTTTTCGAAAACTAATATTTACTACAAAAGAGAACCTTCTATGCCACTCATGTCACATAACTTACATAGACTGACGCCTTTTTCCCATTGAGCTGGTGAGTGAGAGATTGGGCTGGTGCAAAAGAGTGACTATGGAACTCCTTTTACTTCACGAACATCCATACATCTCGTCATACACGCACACTCGTTGCAAATGCTACGTACTTGATATAATAACAATATAAAAAAAAAAACATAAAAAACTAGCGTACCTTACGAAAACTTTACACTCGTATTCTTAGTGATGAACTGAACTTTAGTCGCACTAACCACGCCAACATTCCGCCGTTTGTTTATAAATTGACATATAAACGCCTATTTTTGATCTGTCAAATTAGAAGTAACGGCAACTATTAATTACATACATCTTTATCATTGATTAAACTGACATATGCCATCTTTAGCATTGACTGAAGCAGGATGTAACTATGGGTTTGCCAAAGATAAGCAGCTAGAGGAGGTACCTTATTTGAAGATCCGCCTATATATACGGCCAAGTTCTAGGAATACGATTTGGTGGATGTTTTCAACTATTGTCATGGCAATACAATAAAAAATGGATTTGGTTTGTCTCTTAGAATATGAGTATTAATCTTCTTCCACGTACAAAAAAATATGGAACACTTTTTGTGGATCCTGCGCATTCTGGCTCTTTGGACAAATTCAAAATACCTGAACTCGCGACACAACGCACACGCACGAAGCACAGTCAATCCAGGCGACGTCGTAGTGCCAATAAAAGTAAATGAGCCGGATTGCTGGGAACAGGCGACATGTGTCCGTACACCCGCCGACACAGATCGCCACCGATGATAAACTTCCCACACGCTGTTTTAGCACCTACTTTCTTCTAGATAGAGGCTATGTTCGAGTGCCGTGTGATAGTGATCGGATCGTGACTGCAATTTTTTTGGGATTTTAATGAGTGATAATGAAGTGGTTTACAATATTTTGGGTTTGGAGTTAATTGAAGTAGTTTGTACGCTATTTTGAAACTTATGCAAGAAGCAGTATAGTTGGTTTTAGAATGTGCGGATTATTAAGTGATCGGTAAATATTCCCAGTAAAGAAAGTTTAGCTTTAAAATATGTGATAATGAACGTGTTTTCGCAATGTTATTACAAGGCTTTATTAAATAAACACTGCACAACGTTTTCTTCAAACATCATCATCATTTTAAACTCCCATAAAATTTATTTTACGACTGAAAACAAAGGACACATTGCTAGTTCCTAGAAACGTTCCTAGAAACGTTCCTAGAAACTCAACTGCCTGGAAAAGCTCTTTACCGCTGGTTTCCAGAACGTTCCATTTAGACGTCGCAGCTATAAAGGCTATAACAGAACACCTGGAACAGCCGTACGTCTTGAAACTCGTATAATAACATAGACGCAGGCAGTCAAGCGTTTCTCGTCTGAAAATGACATAGAACCAAGATTAATGTAGATACGGCATTACAAGAAATGAAATCGGTCTTATTTCAAGAACATTAGGGACGTACTCAACATATTGGGGAGGTTTAAACAACAGAGAATCGATGGAATAGACGGCATAGATATGACACTTTTTTTAGAACGTTCCGTCTTTCTATGCTGACTTTCGATAGCATTAACACAAGCTTTTGGTAGGTTATGTTAGTCGCATAACATTTTTAACAGTTCCATCATCTTCAGCGTTGATAGCAAGTCAGGATTTTTATTCTAAAAAAAGCTTGCATTTGTCCACAACTCGCCTGATATGGCGCAGCCTAAGGTGGAGCACGCGCGCCTAGAAGAAACTGATTCACTGAAATTTGAAGAGATGTATATTAATTATCGGGGAACAGGCCGGTAGAGGTGGTATGGTAGAGTAACTTAATTCCACAGACTGACGTTTCGCAGAATAAACGTTTCCACTTTGTCCAAGCACTTTCAAAAAATTTAAAAGCAACCAGGCTATCACATTTTAAGTGTTCTATATGCCAAATTGTTTTTAAAACCTGCCAGGTGCACACAATAGGAACACACGAAATTCCAATTAGGAGAAACGCAAACACAAACTGAGCGTTTAAACTAAAACCCTGCTATTTTGTACCTATTCTGCACAAAACTTCAATATAGTAACACTTCATAGTGCTCAAAATGACGTGCTAAACCGAGTCCAAACGTTTTCCCACATCCATATAACCCCCGCATGCCGGGTGCGTTCCGTCGCGCAATGCAGACGCACGGCTCGTCGCCTCGCTTCCAAATTCAAACGGTTGACGTTCCAAATTGGAATTGTTTTTCATTTTTCGACTGTTAAGCGGCCGTTGTCTGCGGCCAGCGATTTCGCGAAACGGGATTTAAAATTGGTACTTTGGAATTTTTGGGTGTTCGATTTTCTGGTTTTAAAGTTCAATTAAGGTTCTGTGGGTGTTTGCGTTTGTTCAATTTGGCATTCAGAAAAAGACTACGATGTAAATTGGCGCTGTAATCTCGAGCCCTTCCGCAGGATAACACTAATGTACACAGATATACCAGCCTATATTTTCATAAAAAAGTGCGAAATCTACCAATTTGCCGATGACACATGCCTTTTAGCCGCTGGAAAGAGTGTTAGTGATGCCCAAATAAAACTACAGGAGGACTTTGTATTGTTGGCTAAATGGTCTCATGACGCCGGTCTAGTATTAAACGCTAGTAAGACCAAGTTAATGTACATCAGTACCAGTCAAAATAGAAGCTCGTCCTTGCCTAAACTAACAACTCACTGCCATGATTGTTTGCATGATAGCTGCACAAATAAAGTAGACAAGCCTTGCAATTGTGACTCCATAGATCTCGTAGATAGCCAAACATACCTAGGACTTACCATTGATAGCCAACTTAATTGGAAGGAGCACATTAACGGGGTGTGTGATAAGCTAAGATGTATATTGGCTAAATTCTCTATTATAAAATGCAAGATTCCATATCAAACTCTGTTAATGCTTTACAAAGCCTTGGCCGAATCAACGATATCTTATGGTCTGTCGAGCTATGGAAGGACATATAAGACTCACCTTGATCAAAGTTACCCACTGCAACTACGTATACTAAAAGCAATTGTCCCGCATAACTTTAAGAAGAAATTCAAAAATGACTACCATAAATTATTTGAATTCTGTAAGATATTACCTGTACATGAAAAAACAAAATATGTACTGTTAAAAGAAGAGTTTTTCAACGAAAATTTAAAGAAAACCAAAACCTTTAATAATAATGAGATAATAACTCGTAGCGTCCACAATGCTATGCTATTACTTCCAAAGTACACGAATCTGCACGGCAAGAGATCCCTAAAGTATATAATACCTTACCTTATTAATCAACTACCTATATTATTGAGGGATAAATTAACTAAGAAAAACATAAAATACAAATTAAAGCAACATTTTTTATTGAATAGATTAAATTACGAAGATAGATAGTTTGAATATTAATTATTTTTTATTCATTATAAAATAGTCTAACACACAAGGAAGGGAATCGTACAATTATAAAACAAAGCACTAAAGATATACTTCTTGGAACAACCTGTATCTGTCTTTATGAACGAAGGTCGGTTTGGTCACCGAAGTTCGCTCGTTAGCATCAGACTTTTTTGACGAATACCCGTTATAATTCTTTTTTTTTTTTGAGTTTTTGTGTATTATTGTTTTATATAAGTACCTACTTAGGTGGATCTAAATATCTAAATAATGTAGTCGATGATCTTGGTGCACGGTAAAACTCGAATGAGTTTATGTTGGCACCATCTCAAATGAAATAAATGTATGTGTACTACTGAATAAATAAATAAAAAATAAATAAATAATTAAAACAACGATTGGAACAAAAATATTCAAAAAGGAAAGAAAAAATTAAATTTAAAATTCGAGAAAACATTATTAAAAAATCATAATGTGTTTTATTAATTTCTATTTTACAAGTTATTAAAAACATTGAAGAAGCATTTTCAATAAAAGACAAACGAAAGCGTCTCGAAACGCGAAAACATTTTCCCTGTAATATTTTATTACAACCGAAAATAATATTTCTTACAATAAAATTCGCAAATCTAATAAAACAGATAGACGTCAAAAAACCTCGGAGCATTCGAATTACAAAATTAAATTCCAAATTTAATTTTACAACGCTTTCATAGAACATTTAACGCATACCGCGAAGGGTGCGTTGGTACTTATGGAAAGAAATAAAAGAATTAATTCTTATTTTTACGAGTCCCAAGAGACCGTGCTTCATTTGCAGTGTTAACTACATCTTTTTATTGTATTTAAAAAATATTTAACGGAGGGAATGAAATTGAGATAAACGGTGCTTTGAGTTTGTTATTTACTCGTTCATACAAAAACAGTACTGACAAAAGAAATAGCGTATATAGGTTAATGCATACAAATTATGAAACTATTTATAGTAAAATTGATTATCTAAACTAATATTATAAAGAGGAATGATTTGATTGTTTGTTTGCATTGAATAGGCTCCGAAACTACTGGTCCGATTTGAAAAATTCTTTCAGTGTTATATAGCCCATTTATCGAGGAAGGCTATAGGCTATATATCATCACGCTACGACCAATAGGAGTTGAGCAGCAATGAAAAATGTTGCGAAAAAGGGGAAAATGTGACGCAAACGAAGTTGCGCCGGACAGCTAGTGTAGTTATAAATGGCATTCGGTTGAAATTCGTCCACTGACTTACGCCGAAATCTATGAACATAAACATCACTTTAAGAGCACAAGTTGCTTAGCTATGATCTCTTTTATCTTGCCCTTGTCGTGTGACAGTTTTAAGCCAAATTAAATGCTAAGAGACGTTAGTACATCTCAGCCAAAGACTTTTCAAGAATTAGGTATCTTAAGCAGGACCTTGTTCAAAACTATGCAGTATTATCGATCATCTGCGAATCTCTGACCAAATTCTTCTGATAATTTCGACTACTTTTGTATCCCTGTAAAACTACTTTTTTTTTGTTAGCCTCTCATGTGTCACACTGCTGGGCAAAGGCCTCTCCTTTCTCCTTCCAAACCTCTCTATCCTGTGCGATATCTGGCCATGATCGCCCGGCAAACAAGATTAGATCGTCACACCACCTTCGCCGCGGTCTACCTCGACGGCGATTTCCTCCGTCAGGCGTCCAGTGAGTGACGATCTTTGCCCACCTCTCCGGGTGCATTGCTATACTACTACTCATCAAAAATTTAATAATATAAATGATCACTGAAAAACAAGACCACATTAATTTTCTTACAAAATCCAGTACAGTAACTTTCTTCCATTTTTCACCCTAGAATTCTGGTTGAGTTTAACGAGCTTTAGATTAGCGGTCTCAAATTATGTGGACTTAAGGTTCGTTGTTTTAATTCTGCCGCAAAAATACGCCACGCGAAGATTATGTCCGGACTGCGGAGTTACGGACGTCCGAGTTGCTGGCTTTATAAGTCGGCTTACCGAGTTTAATGAGAAACAGGAAGGTAATGTGATGCAGCCGTAGGAAATACTAGGAAAAGTGACTGCCTTTAGTTTTGGCTCTTTTGATTCACGGACTCCTAGTGCGCCAGGGCTGTTCAGGTGTTTTGTGTGCTGGAGTGTAAATAAAGAATTTTAATACTTTAAAATTTACTTTGAGTATAATGAGGAAAATGTCGTGAGGAAAGTTTTGAGTATGAATGTGGATGGTTTTAAGAGTAGAGGAAGACCAAAGAAACGATGGATGGACTGTGTGAAGGATGATAATAATATGGCAAGAAAGAAGGTGTCTAGAAATAGAGAAGTATGGAAGAAGAATACATGCTGCGCCAACCCCAAATTAATTGGGATAAGGGCAAGAGAATGATACTTTGGATATATCTGATGTCCTGGAGCTACCTGTTGACAATGCTTAAAACGATTTTTTCTAAGTTTAAAATTGCAAATATTTAGAGAGTACCTAAGTTTTCAATGCTTGTCGTTTTACTGTTTAAGAAGCAGCATTTTACTCCGCGGTAAGAAACAGACTGATATCATATTATTATCTACTCCCTAATTCACACAAGAGCGTGGAATGCCTTCAGTTGTTCGTGCGTATTGATTTTTCTTATTATTTTGCCCTCAGAGAAGAGCCCTATCCATTTTCTTCCATTTCTCTTTTTCTAACCAATGACAATTTCAGACTGCAGTAAAAAAATAAAATAACGTATTCGAAATAATATATTCATGACGTTTTCATCTTTCTTATTCAGCGATGATAATGAAGCGACGGACAAAAAGTTTCGCAAAAACTAATTGATTCGCCGTCATTCGTCTCCCCCTATTTGGGGTGTGGGCGATGTGATAAGAGATGGCGGGTTGTGGTACGAAGTATGTACCTCATACTTTCGTCCATAATGAGAACCTGCAAAATTACAAAATTATTTTAAAGGAGCAAAGAACCCAATAAATTTTCTGCGTAGAAATTGGCACCCATTTTAATTTGTTTTACTGTTAAACAGAATTTCGTCACGTGGTTTTATGGGGTAGTTTATCGCAATACTTTGTTTACACTGCGATTAATTAAGCTATACACAAGACAACATACATACATGCATAAAATGCAGTTTACGCGGATCTTTCACTCTATTGGAAATATATGCAAAGCAAGGCCATGTTATAATCATCATCATCATCATCAGCCTATAATGTTCCCACTACTGGGACACAGGCCTCCTTTATATGAGAGGGAATGTGCTGTAATCCACCAAGCGGGCCCAGTGCGGGTTGGTATATGTCACAAGTCTTCGAATTTTTAGCTCTAGAGCATGCCGGTTTCCTCACGATGTTTTCCTTCAGCGTTTAGAGAGCAGCGGTGATGAAATAAATTACTATTAATAAACCCATGGCTTACTGCAGGCCATGTTATACTGGAAAGGAATAGCTTGGTGTAGCGCCGGTGTGTATGTCTTAATAAAACTATCTACTTTCTAGTTGAAACACTTGGTGGAAAGTATTCTTACGGGAGCAGCATACACGTATACAGTCTGCACTGAATCTGTCATCTCTCTTCTTCAACCCTTGGCCACCCAATGCTGAGTGTAGGTCTCTTCCATTCTATCAATATCACTTGTAACGGACTAACGGGATATTTACCATGTTTATTATTTGTTTTGAGTTCCCGATATTTCGGCGCTGTTGCAAACGCCATGATCACGGATAAATTGAAGTTATTACGGGTGGGTGTTTAAAAAAAGTTCGCGAGTTGACACAGTGAGTTTCTTGTGTCCGGAACAGAATCGAGTTGTGAGTGACAGTGGTAGTGGTACGGCGCGCAAAAAACGAACAAGAAAGAGGGTAGACCGTTTTGTCTGCTCATAAACGCCCACCCGCAATAACGTCAGTTAATTCGTGATCATGGTGTTTGCAACAGCGCCGAAATATCGGGAACTTAAAACAAATAATAAACATGGTAAATATCCCGTTACAAGTGTTATTGATAGTGTTAGTGACCATGTCAGTTTAAAATCTCTTCTAAATCTCTCCACTTTTGGCGGTTATCTTTATTTATTTATTTATTTATTAAGTGAGGCACACCAACGACATATTTACAATAATTTTCACATAAGATTACAAGTCTCAGATGCTGTGTAAATACATCACTTACAGGCATGCACAACATTCATATTAAAGGGTAAGCAATTATTTTAAAAACATTCATTAGACATATCAAATATAAAATTACATCTTATATTACATTATAGAATAGATTATAAAGAAACAAAACAAATACAGTATTTAATCAATCGTTCAATGTCAAAAAAGATACATAGTATATAATAAGTGAAAGTCAAATCATAAGTTAAGTCAATTAATATTAGTTAAATTAAATTAGTTAAATTAATTAAATTAGTTAAATTAATCATTAATAATTAATTATTAATTATCTTTCATAGCTAATCTGTCATACTCGTCGCCAATTTCTGGGCTGATTCAATTTAGATTGTCATCCATACGAAGATGATAATCGCTTCCTTTTACACACATAAACTCCAGCTTTTTTTTGGCAGGTGTTAAGATGGCAGTACTTGAGGGTTGTCGCAGGTAAGATGCACGATGCTGTCTTTTCACACAAACGTAACATAATATCATGCCTGCTGGCCTACCATGACGTCTTAAAGCAGTATTGTTTTCCTCTTATTCCAGTGTGGGAAAGAGATGGAGCTATACAGGTTGGCTAGCGCCATCTCTTTCCCACACTGGAAAAGAAGTAAAACTATAATGTTTTGAGACGTCATGGTAGCCCACCTGTTATGTTTAAGTCCCATGTAATAGGGGGCGAGCCTATTGCTATCAACCGGGCACGAATCCAGACCTCGTGGCTGGTACTGAGAAATTTCTTATGTTACAACTCAATAACACTTTGTCCGACCTGGGAATCGATTGCAGGATCCCATGCTCAGCGGTCACTCTTGCGACCACTTGACCAAAGAGGCAGTCTATTTGAGCTTATGGCTAAATAATAACAGCCGCAAGGGTCGATCTTTAAGGTTGAGGCGTGCTTGCCTAGGTTGGTCCGTGGATGGGTGACCATAATTACATACCGAGTTTCCTCCGTGCCTCGGAAAGCACGTTAAGCCGTTGGTTTGGCTTTCATTTGTAGATCTTTAACAGTCGTTAAGAGTAGTCAGAAGCCAAAAGTCTGACATCCAGTCTTACCAAGGGGTATCGTATTACTCAATTGCTGGGTTGTGGAGGTCAGATAGGCAGTCGTTTCATGTAAAATACTGCTACTCAGCTGCACCCGGTTAGACTGGAAGGCGACCCCAAGATAGTTTGGGAAAAGGCTAGGCAGATGAAGAAAATGCCTAAATGTGGTCCACACAAAAATATTCTCTAACTAAGAATTTTCTAACTTTCCGCTATCTTCCATCCCTTGCACCCCACCCATCTTTCTCTACGGAAGAAAAATGCTCGTCCTCGCGTTTAAGACATAAGAAAGCACTCAGTACACGGCGTTAAGTTATTAATGGATGAATATAAAACTCGATGATCAACTGCCTTCCATTCTTGGGAAAACTTCCAAAGAAACACTTGTAATAAACGAAATATTTTTGACTTAATAAATATTAAGTTTTTTTTTTTTTGGCAGGAAGTTCAATGTCGTTATTTTTTTTTTGTAAAATAATATGGTCGTGTCTACATTCTGTAAGGCCCGCATTTACACACTTCAGTTAATGTACATAATATCACGCTTGTAATGCCCGAAGGGTTCGGCAGAGGTGTACCCATTTAGAACACCCACATTACCCCAGTTGTGTTTAAGTCCCAAGTAATAGGGGGCCTATTGTCATCAGCCGGGCATAAATCCAGACTCCTTTGCTCAATTTAATTCAATCTGCGATAGACTCAAGAACATTTTTTTTTTATTTTTTCTTATTTTGTGTTAGTTTATAAAATAAGTTGATTTATATTTTAAAAGTACTGTTCATGCAAAAAACTGTATCCTCTTTGGCAAATATTCCTGTTAAAATAAGGTTTGCTGTAAGAAAACCCAATTCTGGGTTAAGCTTAACCCAAAATTTCAAATTTTTTTTTTTCATGTTATACATACAAATAATATATGCCTTATGCTATGTATTATTTGTGTATATTTCTTGTAATTTAATTTGTAATAAAGAATAAAAATAAGAATGGTGCCACCAAGCACCAACCGAGACATATTCTTTTGAAAATCATAAATTCAGCTAAAAAAAAAACTGTTTTCCCATTTAATGGATGCACTTACATCAAAAATTCCCGAAAGAAACTAAGGGTTCCATTATAGGAAATTAAAAATACCCTAAGAAGAAAATATCCAGTGACTCCCCTAGGTGACGTCACAACGTATTATCGACGAACAAAAGAGAATCGCGGTCGACGTCACACGTCACTGACATGCACAAACCTACAGAAACTAACAATTCCAAAGCTTTGTAATTTTAACCGTATTGCTCCATGCATACAGTGTATTTTGCCCTGTGGTGTCGTGAAAGGGGATATAAAAAAGCGGGACAATCGATTGTATTGAGATCTCAGAAGCTTAGAGATGTAAAGTTTCTGTGATAAACTGAATAGAATGGAGGTAGTAATAAAATATCCGTAATGCCAGTTCATTTAATAGAATGAAAACTCGGAAAATTCTGTATTGTGCTTACGTCCGTAGTCACCTCGAATATGGTAGTCAAATTTGGAATACGAATTTTGCAGTGCATTCAGACAGACTGGAACGAATACAAAGGAAATTCACAAGATACTTAGGTTGCAAATTGAAAATCCCTTATCTAAGTTACAGCGAACGATGCGCTCGGTTCCACTTACTTCCACTTGTAACTCGGAGAAATATATCTGACATACGGTTCCTTGTGAAAGTAGCACAATCAAAAGTTGAATGTTGTTGAACTTCTTTCCAAGCTGTATTTGAATGCTCCACCCCGACACTCGCTTGAGAAATTTTATTCGTGCTCCTTACGCTCGCACAGTATACCGCAGCAATTCCTATATGCTTCGCACAGTCAAAGCATTTAACCTAATTCTAATGAACAAACACCCCTGAATTGATTTTTTGCAAGCTCCCTAACGACAGTTAGGACAGCCTTGTATAAAAACTTTGTCTGATGAATGACGAATTCCAATAGTGATTGTTTCTGTGCCTGTGCAGGTACTGAATTTAATATTGTACCTATTTTAATGTTAAGTTTATACTCTGTTTCATAAAATTATTCGTAGTGTTTATTATCTTAATATATTGTACAACGAAATTGTTTACTTCTAAATGGCTTATCGTTATTACATCACTATAACTTCTGTTTTGTTAGATGTAAGCCTCGCAAATACAATTTAAAAAAAAAATAGTTTGGAATTTCTTTATTCATCGCTCGTGCCCCAAATGAAACTATCATGCTTTTCGCATACATACTGTTTTCACCCTGTTCTAAGTAAGATAATTTAGTGGCCTTTATCTCACATAGCCAAAGAGTGGGCCATAAAAATAATTGGACATCGAAGCTGAAACTAATAATCAAGTTATCGACGGCTACTTATTAGTACTTCGGCAACATCATATCAATCAAAAATCATCCACTGCTGGACATATTCCTCACTCAAGCGTCGACACATCTACCGCTCAGCTTCGCGCATCACCAGATTCCTGTGCCCTTCAACAGAATATCGGTCTAGATTGTAGGAAACTTTTCTCCGCTGAGCCGTGTTTGTACTTGTTGGAATAAAAATAGCTACATAAATGAATCGATTTCAATACACCCCATCTCCATCTTTTCCGCGCTCTAAAACTCCAAGAAACGCCTGAACACATCCAAGAAGTTCCACCCAACAATTGAAGCGTTCCAATATGTTAATAGGTTTACGAACACAGTACTTAAAATGTTCGGGAGTTCGCTAAGCGTTTCCGAATCATCGGATTTTGTACGAACTTCGTCTCTAAGTAGAAGAACTTTACACTTTAACCGTCTACAGATGATTTTCTTTCCATATAGTGCTAGGTATTTAAGGAATTATTTGGTGGAGTGGGATTGGGGAATAGAGAGTGCTGTGAAGGGGTATTAATAAAATGCTAATTCTTTGTCGACACAGCCAAAAGTTACCTGAAGGGGAAAAAAACTAAGGCAAGAGATAGGGGCCAAACAGGGCCTGACACTGAAATGGAAATGGCCAGCTGGCCTACCACGACGTCTTAAAACATTATTGTTTTACTCCTTTTCTCGTGTGAGAAAGAGCGCAAAAAAATCAAAAAAAAAAAATTGACATAAAGAAGTTGTACACGGTACACAGGATTGATTCCCTGACTCCTGCGAAGTATTAAAAGAGAGAGAGATGGCGCTCGACCACCTGAATAGCTCCGTCTCTTTCCCACATTGGAATAAGAGTAAAACAATACTGCTTTAAGAGGTCATGGTAGACCTGCAGGCCATATCCAGAGAGTTACGGATGAAAATAGTATGATCATATCATCATCATCAGCCGAAAGACGTCCACTGATGGATATTGGCCTCCCCCAAAGGGGGGTTGTACCATAATCGCCACGCTTGGCAGGCGGGTTGGCGATCGCAGTACGGTTGTTGCAAAATGCGCAGAGAATGCTGCCCATTCTTTGGCAAGTCTCTTAGTCGCCTCTTACGACACCCACGGGAAGATATGGGATGGTGCTATTCTTAACGTCCGATACCGTACAGACCTACATTTATGGTCATAAATTATTACAAATTTGTATCCAATGAGCAAAAATAGTATATATAGAATGGAGCTCTCAGTAGCAGCCACGCGAACCTGTCTGATTTTAGGTCCGGTTGATGGCAATAGGCTCGACCCCTATTACATGGGACTTAAAAATAACTGGCCAAATATGGGTGTTCTATTAGGTACATCTCTGCCTAACCCTTCGAGGCTTACGAGACTGATATTATGTTTTGTTATGGCATTGTTCAATGTTACCTTTGGACATTGACTCAGCACTCGGCCTGGCTCACGCGCGGCCCAGTTGACAGAATGATTCTCGGCCTGGCTCACGCGCGGCCCAGTTGACAGAATGATTGGGTTGCATCTTACACGCATAGGACACTTAAAAGTTTGTTTAATAGTGTGTGTTAAGAAAAAGTAACATATAAGCTGAAGATTTTGTAAATAAATCAGATTTGAATTTTATATTCTTGTCTCATTACCCCTCACTGTGGGCAAGACACCTTTAGCCATCTCTGATCAGTCTCGTGAGTCTGCGGGACTGGCAGTGAGTGTACCCTTCCCGAACCTGGTATTCTGAACTTATACGCTACTATGGTAGCCCAAAACAAAATACAGTCAAATGTCCACGCTACCATAGTAGCCCAAAACCAAATACAGTCAAATGTCCACGCTACCATAGTAGCCCAAAACATTAGTTCCGAAAAAACTCACTTACAAATGTTCCACGTCGCACTGTATCTATGGTTTTGCCCTCTATATTTTCTGTATTAAATTCCGCGTCTATGGCAAAAACAACGAGAATCTCAGCCGTACAAAATTAAATGTCAAAAAAGTTTTAAACGTCAGGTGTCAAATTTCACCGTATTGTGTTGTTGTGATATAATTTCCCTGGTTTTAAAACGTGAGTATTATTTTATTTTAACCCAATATATGTAGTGTTATATATCAAAATAAACCTCGTTAATCAAGCTTTACGAATATCTAAAAACATCGTAGGTTAAAAGTCTGTTGAAACGACAATATCGAAATGTAAAAGTGGCGTCATGTCGAGCGTGGTATTTTGTTAATGTTTTTTTAGAAATTATTGAAAAAATAGTTAATAAAGTGCTGGTGTTATGAAAATTGGTTCAATTAAGTAATTATTAGTGTCTCCGCAATATAAAACAGTGAAAAAAAACGAAATCTTAGTGATTTTTTTACGAAAACACGACAAAATCAATAGGTATAGAATTTATCAGAGCAGGGGTTGTTTGGTTTGCTTAATTTGGCTACTAATAAAGTGCTAAAGTAAGGACAAATGGGTATTAAAACAAAGCTTATATAGTCTAGTTTAATTATACATAGGTTTTATTGATACTAATTACAATTCCAATTGGAAAAACTTTAATTCTTGTTGGAGAAACTGAAATTCAACGCAAATTCTCAAGTTTTCATTTTTTTTTGAAATACTTATATCTAGTTGTCGTAATTAGTTTTAACGTAATTAGATTCTGTATATTTTCAGCTATACACACGTATTTTTTGTTTTCGTGTAGCTGCAGTAGTTTACGAGAAAATAAGCTTTAAATGGGAAGTGGCGCGGGGGTCTTGCGCGGCAAAAACTTCCGCGTGCGCGCGGGCATGTTTGCGGGGTAGCATGTTGACCTTGAACATTTGGTTTAGATCTGATCTAATTTTATGAACAGCAAGCGGGTATTAGGTACATGATTAGTTAGGGCTTATAGGGCTTAGGGTCGTAGGGAATGTTAGGCTTGTAGGTCTTTGTAGGTTCCTTTAACTTATCATATATTTTCATGTACTGTCACACCCCTGACAGTGTTGCGGCCTTACGTGTGACGTTTGTCAAGGGTGGATGTACAGGCATTATGAAACCAAACTTAACTACTTACTTTATACTGTCTCGTAACACGACATGCCATTCAATGATCCTGAAGCGTACAAATAGATTGAAACTGCCTTCAGGCCCCCTATTCACACACACATTCGGTTTCGATTTCGAGATTGAATCCGACCGTTTGTGAATACGGGGGCAGGACTGATCATCACCAGCTACCTCAGTGAAGCTTTCCAATTTTTCACACATTAGAAAACCCAAGCAGGTACTCTTGCGATACCGCGGTATAGTGTAACTTGTTGCGTTCAGTTTAATATCCCACCTGGCTGGCTGCTTATTGAGTGCTCGAGTTGCGCGCTGGCCTGACAAATTGCCTGTGCGGCTCGAACGTGACGTCATACGTTGTAATAAACTCGAGCATTTATGAGCTCCTTTACTTAGATGGAGAGATTATAATTTGTTAAAGATGTGATGTTAAGGCTGTTGAGGAGTTTTAAATTGAAGTAATCTGTTACTTGATGGCAGTTTAGGGAGTGCATCGGGGTCGTTGAATCTCGTAGGAGTCGTAAAATGCGGATAACTGCTTGAAAAAATCGTGAGGCCTACGTAATCGGCAATCAATTATGTGTCTATTGATTTGATGAGGATTTTGTTACTGTTAGTACAGAGAAGCTCGTGGCTAAATGATAACAGCCGAATAAGTCGATCTTTAAGGTTAAGCCGTGCTTGCCGAGGTTCGTCCGTAGATGGGTGACCATAATTACATACCGGGTTTCCTCCATGCCTTGGAAAGCACGTTAAGCCGTTGGTCAAGGCTGTCATTTGTAGATCTTTGACAGTCGTTACGAGTAGTCAGAAGCCATCTCTATATTCTGACATCCAGTCTTACTAAGTGGTACCGTATTACCCAGTCACTGGGTGTGGAGATCAGATAAGCAGTCGCTTCATGTAAAATACTGGTACTCAGCTGCATACGGTTAGACTAGAAGCCGACCTCACGATAGTTTGGGAAAAGGCTAGGCAGATGATAGTACTAACACTGAAAATCAACTCTTTATACGAAAAAAAGTTTCATAGTTAATGATCCCTATTCAGATCAACACAACTTCTCACGTCAAAAGTAGGAAAAGGAAGAAGAATGTTTAAAAGATACGTCTAAGAAAGAAAAATAACTTGAAATACTAATAATGCAAAGTTTTCTCTTAAGTAGCGATAGACCATCAAAACTCCCATTTGACATTCTACTTTTATTAACAGCCTGATGATATTTTTACTTTGCAACAAACACTCCTTAACAAAATAAAGTCTTTAGAAATGGAGGATTATCAAGTCCTCATGAAGTTCTTATAATTAATTCCTTGTATCAATAATCGCTCCTAAAATTTTTATTCAGACCCCTTCCCGCTCTTTGAAGAGGTCCCCGGTTTTAATTGCTTCGTCTAAAAAATAAAAGGAATATCCGTTCATGTAATAGTATGGTGCTAATGAGAGCGGGTTGCGAAAAGCGCGGAAATCATTGAGAAAGCGTTTTTCCGGAATTTTTACTGGGCATAGTAAATAAATCGCTCAAAGATCGTATCGGCAACGTCTGTTGAGTGCTAAGCAAGCAGGTGTCTGGTTTTTTAACATTTCATTTCGTATTGCAGGGTAAGGTCTTTCGTCTTTTGTCTACTTTCAACAAAAAAAAATGAATAAAAATTAATTACGAGAGTATTTTTTTTGCTTCTTGCGGACCCAATCCTTTTTCCTACTAATATTAGAAATGCGGAACTTTGTGAGGATGAATGGATGTCTGGATGTATGGATTTATAAGGATGTTTGTTACTCTTTGACGGAAAATTTACTGAATGGATCTGGATGAAATTTTGCAAAGGAATAGATAATAGTAATAAGTCGATGATAGCACTTTTGATCCCGTGGGATAATTATCAAACAAAACGTAGGCAAAATTGGGGGCATAATCTAGTATTAAATAAACCACGGAACTGAACAACAACAGAAAACAACATATATTTTTGTAGACTGATTGTAATGCTCACTTTTTATTCAGCTACGGGCTTCCTCAACGAAGTTGCTTATACAGCATATTCTATTAGGCCATTGCTAGGTCATTTCCATATCACCAATACTTCCTATAATGAAGTCACAAATTTTTAACATGACTCCAAGGCAAAAAAGGAAGATGTACTATCGCAAAAGTGACAATAGGTACACTTTTCAAACCAATTCCCGTGCACACGAAGACCACATCTGTTTAACACCCTTACTGCTATTGGTCCGCAACTCCGCACAAATAGTTTGCGGACCAATAAACGCGACCTTTTTTAAATAGGTTTGTTTTAAAATAAATCTTAGTCTCTGTTAATGATCACAGATATTTGACCACCGTTTTTCGACCAATAGGAATAAAACAAAAAAAGGGACAAAGGAATAGAAAGTTTTTAACTGTTTTAACGCTGGAAGCAAGGATAGTCCTTACGGGGGTCCGATACCCAATTAGTTGACTGCCTCCAACCTCGTTAAGTGGGGCTACCTCAATGATAGATACAGCAGCGGGATTTCATTGTGGAGCTGTATCGCACGCTATGCTCCACCTCCTTTGCTTCCCTCTTACCCCAAAAACATGCAGCCGAAGTGACCTTAGCGCTGTCACCGATGACGCGGTGGAAGTGGCGAATTTCTCGGCTAAAAAGTTATAAAAATCGTCGTGCCGGCGACACGAAGAAGGCGGGATAGCGTTAAATTCCCTAAATAATAATAATAATATAACCCAACCTGACCCTTGCTGCCCCCTCAATGACGCCCTAAGCCGAGGTCCGAACCCCACAGGGGGTGCCCTTAGCGAGCAGAACTAAGTTTGTAAGCCATGGCTGGGGGCCTTAATTTCATTTGAGGTCACCACAGGATAGTCCGGTTAAGCAGTCACAACCTTCGCAGGTTGAACATGACATGAACATGACTCTTGACGAGGCTCGCTCTCTTTATCTCTCGCTCCCATTGCGACCCAACCCCATCCTGTAGATAATGATGCTTCGGCTGCACCCTAACGACCTTTATATTATTTAGAGCCGGCCCTTTCTTGTTTAATTAATTGACGAGAAACGCGTTTTTAATTTTGACTTATTCCCTCTCTTAGTAAAGTAGGTTAGAGATTGACTTGTATAGGTTTATGATTGCTTTTCGTATTTTCCTTTTTTTAATAGAGCAAAATGCAATTTTATAAAATCTTATCAGAAATATTTAGCCCTGTTTTTTTGTGAAACGGTTTTAGATTTTCCAAAGAAACCATCAATGGACTGTTTGAAAGATGATAGGGCAATAAAAGAGGTGTCTGTTGAGATGACAAGTACTAGAGAAGTATCGAAGATGAAGACATGCTGCGCCGACCGCAAATAAATTGGGATAAGGGCAAAAGAATGCTGTTAATGTTTTAGATTCGCAACTGTTTTCATCGACCTCGCAAATGCTCTACCATTTTTGACAATAATTCTCAGTAAACTGAAACTTCGCTATGTTGAAACCATTGTCACACTAAGCTAATTCAGCCTGGGGGTGGTAAGTACTAACGAACTCGACTATACTTTTGTTATTGGTAAGCTGTCTTGATTTTAAAGCTGTCAAAAATGCTACGGAAATCTGTTGGAAAGCAAAATAATTTAACATCACGCCTTGTAGGATTACAAAGGTTAGGCAGACGTATAGGCCAAACAAGTAAGCCCACTAGTTATTAAGTATAAGGTGGCGAACCCATTGCCATCAAACGGACACAAATCCAGACTCCGTGGCTGCTACTGAGAAATTCCTAATGGAATAACCCAATAACAATTTGCCCGACTCGGGAATCGAACCCTCATGCTCAACAGTGGCGCTTGCAACTACTAGACCAAAAAAGCAGTCTGAAACCAAAATATTTACGAGCATTAAGAAAGCAAAATTATTGTCGAAATACTTGCAAGGAAACTGCGATGGTCTGAATATTGATCTGAAAGACGACAACAAAATAAATTATCTCAGATTTTCATCGCCCTTGGCAACTTGCCTTCTCTTCGAACAAAATAATGTAGTTTTCGTACTACAAAGAGTAGGTAATATGACGAGAATCCTGAAAGCATAACATAAAATCTAAAAGATACATACTAAAACTCGACGTCAGACTGGCGTTCACTTCTTTAGGCTTCAGTTACAGCAGCCGTAAACTTGCTGAATTCATTTTTTATTCAGTTAGAATATTTGAAAACGGTTAACATGCTAATAAGTGCCCTATAAACATGTTCATTGTTCCGGTCGGTCTGTTTGTGTGTGTGTGTGTGTGGTGTGCAATTAAATATTTCTATAAGGTAATGTGGGAGCAGCGGTGGCCCAGTGGTGGCAGCCCCGATTTACGAGTAGTAAGCCGTGGGTTCGAACCTAGGCAGGCGCATTACTTTGTGTAATTTATTTCATCACCGCTGCCCTCAAAAACGGTGAAAGAAAACATTGTGAGGAAATCAGCGTGTCCTAAAACTAAAAATTCGAAAACATGTGACATCTACCAACCCGTGCGGGTTGGTAGATGTCACATGTTTTCGAATTTTTAACAGTGCAACAGTGAACAGTGCTGTTCCCGCGTGGTGGTTTACAGCCCACTCCATCTCATAGACAGGAGGACAGTGTCCCAGCAGTGGGAACATTATAGGCTGATGATGATGATGATGATTAGGTAATGTAAAATAATCACAATATGTGACTGGGACAGTGTATGGTTCAGCTTTTTTTTTTTTTTTTTAAAAAAAACGTTGCCCCACACTAGGAATTTCTCCTGTATCGTGGGTGCGTTTACAAACATTTAAACTAACATACACAAACAGCCAGACCCGGAACTACTATCTGTAGGCCATACAAATATTTGTTCCGTGCGGGGATCGAACCCGCGACACGCAGCGCAGCAGTCGATCGCTCAACCACTGCGCCAACCGTGCCGTCAAGAGCTCGTCAAGCTTGGCAGAGGACTATGTCCAGCTTGCAGACATGTTAAAAACGAAAGACAAAAATAAGTTTTCAGAGATTCACATTTGAATCCGATTGATATAAACCCCTTTTATCAGATAACCACGTAAAGTCTTCTTGTCAGAGTCCACAGTAACCGAGCTAACAATTTCCCAAGAGCCCCACAATACAAATATGAACAAGAAACTCCGCACAAAACAGTTCCCACCATTCACAAGTAAATACTTCACGTAAATACTGCATTTTCAGAGCTTCCCTACACTACTGGATATATTTAAAGGGTTGGCCGCCCCGGGAATTCAGGGAATCCCGCCGGGATCGCCAGCGACGCAACTTATTCCGGGAAAATACGCGGGAGGTGAAATATAAGTAGTGGCGTAACTTTAGCGGGAATTGCTTGATGTTTGATAGTGAAGTAAATAATACTTTTATGTTGTAGGAAGTTTGTGTTGTTTTTACTTACTTAGGAGTGAAGTAAAAGTGAACGTTATCGGATTTCATAAACTTACCTTCTACGAAAATAGTCTTGTTATAAAAGTGAGAAAATTATTTGTCGTCAGATTATGAAAAAAAGGTTCTTGAATCTTCTTCTTCTTCGTTTGCTGGTCCTTCGTCTGCGGCATATAAGCCAAGCGGGGATTTTCCCCGTTTTCGCAACATTTTGCAATGATGCTCCTATAATATTGGTCGTAGCGTGATACAAAGTATAAGACTTAACGTGGTTATCTGATAAAAAGGGGTTTAAATCAGGAAACAATTTTTAATTTTCTTATTTTTCAACATGAAGTAGATCCGAGTCCGTAATAATAGTTAAACATTGTAAGGTCAAGAACCAGTGCAAAACTTTTTCCTGTGGCTAAAGTATTCATTGGATTTGATTGGTTTTTTGTATACGGGTAAAGAACATAACACTCTCTACGTAATTTAAAATAATGTCGATCGTCTGCTCCATTTTGTATATTATTTTATGAAAAAAATCTCTAAAAAAAAAATCTAAAATTCTGCTATAATAAAATTAAAAGCCCGGTTCAAGATTCAGTTTCGGTTTTTGATAAATCATTCATAGACACTACAACACTGAACACGGATAGAGACCATCTTGATAAGATCGTTATTTCACTATCACGCGCAACTATCACACTTCCACATAAAGTTCCAGGACGTTCTACTTTATTCTTATAACACATTTGAAAAGGTTTAGAATGGTAACCGGATACCAAAATCAAATCAAATCATTTGTTGCATCCATAATGTACACTTAACAGGTGGTCAAATTAAAAATAATAGACACAATTATCGGGTATAGCAAATTTGAAATAAGTAGAGAGAGGAAGAGCGCTTCTCTAATTTTCCTTGTAAAAACAAGAAAATAAGAAGAATTATAATTCCGAATTATTTTATATTCTTTGTATTATTTTCGTTTGGTAATTCTATTAATATCTAAACTAATATTATAAAGAGGAAAGATGTGATTGTTTGTTTGCATTGAATAGACTCCGAAACTACTGGTCCGATTTTAAAAATTCTCATCTGTTCATTACATTTACTATTTATTCTCAGTGTTATATAGCCCATTTCATTTATCGAGGAAGTCTATAGGCTATATATCATCACGCTACGACCAATAGGAGTGGAGCAGCAATGAAAAATGTTGCGAAAACGGGGAAAATGTGACGCAAACGAAGTTGCGGCGGACAGCTAGTTAGCTATCTTTCTTTATTACTTTAAATATATTTAATATTGCTTGTTTATTAACTCACTTAAAGAAATTGTTCGTTATTAGTGTAATATAATAATTAGGTGTTATAAAATAATTTATTTTTGTCATTTTACACATTATGACACATTTGAAAAGGTTTTGAACGGCAACCGGTTACTTTGGTTCCATGTGTACCGTATCAACTATCATGCTCATATTCTTGACAGAGAAATACCTTAACTGACTCGCCTTTATCTTCTTGACTGCCTCGTTATTTTAGGCCGCAAGCGCGCGTGAGGTCCGGGGCTCGATTCCCAGATCGTGCAAAGTGTTATTGGGTTTTTCCTTTAGAAATTTCTCAGTAGCAGCCACGGAGTCTAGATTTGTGGGCGGTTGATGACAATACAATATAAAACGAATACGAAACGAATACGCTCTGTATGGTGTCGGACGTAAAGAATAGCACCATCCCATATCTTCCCGTGGGTGTCGTAAGAGGCGACTAAGGGATTTACAAGAGAATGGGCAGCAGCGTTCTCTGTGCTTTTATGACAACCGTACTGCGATCGCCAACCCGCCTGCCAAGCGTGGCGATTATGGAAAAACCCCTCGTGCTATGTCAATGTGGCGAAAATTGGGGGAGGCCTATGTCCAGCAGTGGACGTTTTACGGCTGAAATGATGATGACAATAGGCTCGCCCGATAAAACATGGAACTTGAACATAACTGGCGAAATGTGGGTGTACTTTTAAGTACACCTATGCGTAACTCTTCAGAGATTACAATCACGTGGTCTTATATGGAAATATCTGCATCGTATGCAGGGCCTCAAGTCTGCTATTACAATAGTGTCAGAATGGCCTATAATTGATTTCATAATTCTTGATTTTGACAAGTTTAGTAATCTACTAATATAATGGCGTCATTATGACTTCAAAATGGTCAACCACTGACACTTAATTGAAAGAAATGGCATAGAATTTGACAGACCATTATGAATTTAGCAGATTACGAACTTTTAGCAAAATGACAATGGGATCGTGTTGGAATGACGATGTTTATAAAAATAGCAGACTTGAGGCCCTGGAAACCACAGAACCATACCAAAATCTATAACCCCAAATAGACACGCAAGCAAATGCCCAAATCTCAGCGAATTTAGCCACCCGAGTATCACCCACACACACACAGACATATCTATCACTTATAAGGCACCCGGCTGCCGACCACCCTCACATAATATCGCGCACTGGACCGACTCATCCGCTACCAATTTTGATGCATCGTGCTCTGCTCAGCCTCCCTACGGATATCCTACACACACATGAGTAATCTTATATGTCTGAATCGTATGAAATTGGTCTGGAGCTCGAGTTAAGGATGGGTTAAAGACTGTATGGTTGGATTAAAAGGGGTTTTTATTTCTTTATGTAGTGATGGGGTAAGGAATAGTGAATTTGCGAGGCATTTCTGTGTCTCCGTTGGGCCGGTTTCTTAATGACCTCGTTATGTCACTGTTTTACTATGCAATATCTAAATCAACTTTTAAGAGCGTCTATGTCGTTCGACATTTCATACAAACTTTAGGTCATTATTTTCCGAAATTGCTGAACCGAATATAATGAAACTTCATACACATAAGCAAGATACATAGGTCAAAAAAGTTACTAAAAACATTTTAGAAAAAATGTGTTACAGCTAAATTAGACCGATTATAAATTATCTAAAGAAATATTCCAATTATCTTTTTTTTAATGACATTTCGAAAATGTTTTAGACCTATGTATTCTGCTTATGCGTATGAAGTTTCATTAAAATCAGTTCTGTCATTTCGGAAAATATGGACTTGAAAGTTTGTATGAAATGCCGAAAGGCGTAAACGCTCTAAATACTATAATTTATAAATAAAACAGATAATTGGAAAACTACCTATTACATAGGACTTAAATATAACTGCCGCAATGTGGGTGTACTTATGTGTACACCTCTGAATAACCCTTCGGGGATTACAGGCGTGATCTTATGTTTAAGATGATGGGTTGAGCTGGACGAACCCACGACCAGTGGTTCACATTAGCCCTGGATCGAAGAAACTGAATGTCATGGGGAGACGTCTTGGCCCAATAGTGGGATAAGTGAGGCTAACAGTAACAATATGAAGTGTCGCCACATGCTTTTCATATAACTTGTCAATATACTTGTGCTAATAATTCTTTGACTAACCCGCACTGGGCCCGCGTGGTGGATTACAGCCCAGTCCCTCGCAGAAAGGAGCCCTGTGTCCCAGCAGTGGGAACATTATAGCCTTGTGATTAATAATTCTTTGACTGCAAAGAGAACCAAGGTTACCGACGTAGCCCGAAGAAATTCCAAACTTAAGTGGCAGTGGGCAGGGCACATTGCTAGCAGAACGGATGGCCGATGGGGCCGAAAAGTTATGGAATGGTGACTGCGAAACGGAAGACAATGCGTTGGAAGGCCTCCCACTAGGTTGACCAATGACCTGGTGAAAGTTGCGGGGATCCGCTGGATGCGAGTCGCACGGGACCGGTCAATGTGGCGACACTTGGGGGAGGCCTATGTCCAGCAGTGGACGCCTTTCGGCTGAAATGATGAATGATGAATACTTTTTATTCAAAATAACCGAAAACCGAACCGAATAACCGCATTACTGCCACAATATCCAAGAAACCGGACCATACCGCGTCACCAAACTCGCACACATACAGACCTAACAGATTGCGTTCCAGACCAGTCCTTTCACGGCTCAGAAGACAAGCTGTGCTCAATACCGACACCGCTCAAGATCGTAAACACGGCCCAATAGATTGTCGAACCACGAGACCTTACTACTACTTAACTGCTGGGCTTCGAGCTACATATTCAAGAGACATGCGTGTTGTGACAACGACTGAAATAAATTACTTAGAACTTCATGAATCACTGCGTTGCTACTTGCGGAACGACATGATTCGAATGAAGGAAACTAATGATGCACACAAATGTGTGGCTTGCTGCATCGCTTGAGGATGTAGCAGCACTACTAACATCAATACAGTAACATAGTACAAAAAAGTACTACAGCGCCATTTATACTACAAATGAAGAACTAACATTTACTTCTTGCAACTTTTTGAATCGTTATATATCAGAAACGTTGGCTCTTAAGAAAAAAAGTTTTTTGACATTTTTTATAGATAATTATCTACAATTTTTGTCAGAACTAATTTTATGATAAACCGTTTTGCTGAGAATCGCGAAAAATCCGTATTTGTGACCTTTGACCCCGAGTAACTTTTTTTCCAGGTATCGGATCCATAAGCATTTTTTAGGGTTCAATTATGATAGTGTTTTGAACAATCCTACCAATTTTGAGCCGGGTGCGAATTTTTGTGCCTTCTCTTCTATTTTTAGGTCTAATTTGACCGGGCAACCATTGAAACGGTTTGCAAAAACCAATGAAAGCAGAAATTGCTTAGTTGATGCCACGTCTCATCCACGATACTCACACAAAAGAAACAAGTGACGCATATGTCTGACTCGACGCCTTGACGCAAGTCGCGTTGCAAGTTGTTTTACCGAAGGTCATGAACGGGGCGGAATAGATGTCCATCCCAAGATCCGCTACCCCCTAATACCGGACATCGATCTGTTTGTCCCTTAATTTCATCCCTGTAATCCGGTACTGTGCGCGGAATTGTTAAGGGTGCAGGATGCTGAGCTTGTTTGTTGTTTGAATGGCCTTCAGATTGTTTCCATTACAGTTATTGTATATCAGGGTGACATGGAACACTCTAGTTGTTAATATAAAACAAAATCACGATATCAAACTTTACTACGTGTATAATATCAAACTTGTAATCAATGTAAGCCGTAAGGTTTATACACATTTCCAAAAAAATCGTGATAAAGTTAAATTTAGTTATAATTTGTATTAGATGTCTGTTCTTACAGAAATAGCAGGATATGAGTAGCTAGATTTACTGAGAGTCGTTGGCAATTTCTAATTACTGCTGTTTAACGATCGTTTGTTAACGGTACCAACTTTACCATTTTGCCGTGGGTACTTTACAGTAATTTCATCACGTTCAAATAACTAAGTTTTAACGATGCAGGCTCTATTAATGCATGAGGTTTCGAATGTCTCCCTCACTGTGTGGAGGACAGCTTGAAAGGCGTTCGCTCAATGGGATCCGCAAGCGATTGAAAATGGTTTGCAAACTAATTCCATTTTGCATAAATTCGGCTGTTATGGTGAATAGGGTTTTAACCATAGACGTAGAGTTATGTTGTTCCAACTTAGATTTAAAGCCTTAATGAGGATGTTGGTAAAGTGCTAGCTAATGAATTTGTTACAGATTTTGTTACACAGAAATAAATCCCTTTCATGGAACAGGTCTTGACGACGCGGTTTTAAGACCAACCAAGGTTTATTTCAACATTACTTATTTACGTTTAGTGCATTGCTTATTTACGGTACATACGTTTAGTGAATCCATTTGGATTCACTAAACGTATGAATATCAGAACGAAATGAAATAAAAAGACTAAATCTAGTTTAGAAAAAAAAACACTTTATAATTTTAAAGCTTTTTTAAAACTTCTATGAATTGAAAAACTCTAGAGCTCTAGTAAATATAGGAAACATTAAATACTTAATTTCAAAGACTTAGTCGCTTATTATACTCAGACTTAGTTATCCCAACAAAAACATTTCATGTAAAATGTTGCCAAGACGACCACATAAGGTTTGCCCTGAGAAAAAGATATCAGATCTTATGTAGAGCCAAGCTTCTGAATCTACACAGCCTACTTTACTGACCCTAACTTCACAAATTCTACATATCAGTAAAAATTTATGGCTTCACCGTTTCGCTACCGTCGTGGAGGTGATGCAAATATTTAGTTTCTGAAGTAAGTGAAGAAACAGCCAAGCCATACATTGATGATCATCAGTGTGTCAGTGACGAAATCGGTGTATTTTAGATATCAATAAAATCTAAAGTATTAGAGCTATTCAATTGAGACTTATTATGTTTAATAAGTCTATTATTGAAATCATATCCTGAGAATATGAACTATCTAGTACATCAGAAACTAACTCTATGAGGGTTCAAAAAAACGACGAAACACTTCGAGAAAAGGTAGGTAGTGCCCTTGCGCTTCGCTTGGCTCGTCTTGGCGGATTCCATTTTGTCAACAAAGCCTTATTTCTGTTTATCCATTTTACATAAAACGATAGCCACAACAAAAAATAAATATATAAAGGCTCTTACCCGCTGCATCGGAATTACTTATGATATGTGGCACTAGATTTAATTAGATTAAGAAAACAGACGTCGGCGATCCGTCAACGTCCTGTTACGCGCCACCTTCCTTGACAACTACCCAAGTCAATATGGCTACCCGCAACGACTTGACGTTCCGCTAGAGAGTATTGTAGACCGCTTCTTTCTCGTCTGTGGTAACAGTTTAGTTTGCAACGTGAATCATATGAAGCCTTTTTGCAAAGGCGCCGTCATATACAACAATCACAACAATTTTTATCACCCACCCCACATTCATTTCAACCCAAAATTGCAACCACAACAAATTTCACAAAATGAAAAAAAAACAAAACTGTAAATTACAACGACCGACCTCCCATTCTACTAACACTAGAACAGAAGCTTTGTGTTTCCATTATTACCAACAATGACTATTCAACGAGCATAATAGGAAAAACAAAGTGTTGCCTTGTATAAATAAAAAAAACCCGAGAGTACCCACTACGAGCAATTTCATTCTCTGTAGTGAAATAAAAATCTGGGTCGCGCGGGAGGGTTGCAGGTACAGGTGAGTGTACCGTGTGCAGGGATTTAGATAATCTAGATGTGTCTGCTTTGGTTGTAGGTATTCATCGTCTGCCTTGCCTTTTCCCATACTATCTTTGGGTCGGCTCCCAGTCTAACCGGATGCAGCTGAGTACCAGTACTTTACATGAAGCGACTGCCTAACTGACCTCCACAACCCAGTAACTGGGTAACACGATACCCCTTTGTAAGACTGATGTCAGACTTTTTGGCTTCTGACTACTCTTAATGACTGTCAAATATCTACAAAAGACAGATGTGACCAACGGCTTAACGTGCTCTCCGAGGCACGGAGGAAACTCGATATGTAATTATGGTCACCCATCCACGGACCAACCTCGGCAAGCAATGCTTAACCTTAAAGATCGACCCGTGCGGCTGTTATTATTTAGCCACGAGCTCCTCCTTAAGTATTGCTAACACAAAAATACTTATTTTCATATTTATTCAATTGCGTTCCACAATGTTTTAGAGGTGTTATAAAAGGCTTAAAGCTAAGAACAATCTTATGGATCCTGTTAGAGCACAGCAATATAAGTATTTATAAAGACTGACTTTTATATAAATTAATAATGCACAATAATTTCTAATTACAAAATATAATTATAGTTATTAGTGCCATTCTTTCAAACTTTAACTGTACAAATACACGATAACAATAAAATTATACACATAAGTAAATTATTAAATAAAAAGAATTATTATTTTTTGCGTAAAGACAAAAATGTGTTGCGCTGACCCCAAGCAATACAGCCAAGGGCAGGAAGATGATGAAATAGTTACAGTAGCACGGGTCTATTGGAGGTTAATAGCTACACTTACCGCAGTAATTCGTGAATAGATGTCCACGGTGTACACTGTACACAGTAAGACTACTCAGTGCCACTAAAAGCACATGATGACGTTGGTCCCGGCTGTCATTTGTAGATATTGTCGCATAGTTCGAAGCCCGAAAGACAGATCAATATTCTTATATAGTTTTATTACCCAAAAACTGGGTTGTGGAGGTCAGATAGGCAGCCGCTGTAAAATACTGTAATTCACCTGTATTCGTTAACAATAAAAGCCAACCTGACATAGTAAGGAAAAAGCTTCTATATCGTTCTCACATATTTGTAATTCTCAACATGAATGTTGTCACCAAGATTTTGTAACATAATTTGATTTAAAAGAGTGTCCATGCAGTTCTTGCCCATTATTCTCCATAGACATCTACGCTTTGGAATGGGCAACTACAGTACTTAAATAAGTTATTTTGCCTTGTGACTGGGACTGTACGTCGTGTACTGCATTTTTTTTTACTTTTAGAAGTGCCTGTAATGGTCTAATTGAAATAAATGCTTTGAGTTTGATTCTGCTGAGCAGATGATGAATACGTGTGAAATTAGGAACTTCAAAAGTTAAAAATATACAAGAAGTCATTTGTCTATTTTGCACCCTTTATCACTGTCTCCATAATTATCACGTAAGTAGGTCGGGGTTATGTCATGTACAATTCTAATCTGACACTAACACCAGTATCAGATTGAATTGTACATGACATGAACCCCGACTTCTCAGTCCTCGATTGGACCTACAGCAGGTAATTAGTAATTTCCGTCGTTCCGTCAAGATAGGTTTATCAAAGGGAAATGTCAGTACTCTGATTGACACGCAGCAACTTTACTTTTATTTACTCGGAAATTAAATTATAGATATAGAAGATTTTTGGTTTGAAATCATATTTTAACACTGTGGCGAAAGATTTTTGGAGGCAGAATGCAACTTTTTTCATATCATCATTTCAGCCGAAAGACACCCACTGCTGGACATAGTAGGCCTCACCCAATTGTACATAAGAGGGGTTTTGCCATAATCGCCACGCTGGACAGGCGGGTTGGCGATCGCAGTACTCTTGTTACAACAGCACAGAGAACGCTGCTGCCCATTCTCTGGATAGTCCCCCAGTCGCCTCTTACGACACCCACGGGAAGATATGAGATGGTGCTATTCTTTACGTCTGACACCATACAGAACCTTTACGTTCAACACCATACAGAACACATTTTGACATAACTTTAATTTAAATGGCACGGATATTTTTGGAACACACTTAACTACTTAGCAGTAAACAGCACACACAAAGCAAAAAAATAAAAAAAACTCACATCAACAAATAAACAAATAAAAAAAATTGGCCGTCACGGGACACACGGTAGATGTGAAACATCATTTTTTTAATCAAATTAAAAAAAAAAAAATTTACTTGGCATTGGGGTCGGCCAACACCATTTCCCATCATACGAGTTGATTTTACTGCCTTATCGCGCATTAACTATGGTATACAGAAATTCCTTCACATTATTATCTTGTTTGTCATACTATTTCTCAGCTTCTTGAATAGAGCGATACACGATAGCGAGCTTTGATAGAGCTTTGTAGAGCGATGCACGCTCGGAAACGGACGCGTTTGCTCTACTCAGCACGAATATTTAATTCACGTTTTGCGCAGCGGTAACCGCTGCCCGATTTTGTACGCAATGGCTACAAAGCAGCTCATTGCGAACGAGCTTTTGGCATTCGTCAAGCATGCCATCAACTACATGGACGAGGTCAGCGTCTTGCAGATCTGCAAGTCCTCCTTCAAAGAGGAAGACGTATGCAGTGCCAAGTTACTGTTATTTCAGTCACTCGACCAAGTCGGACAGATGCCATCTCGCCGGAGGGATGGTGGCGAGAAGAGTCTGCAGGACATCATTGACCTGCTGAAGAGGACCGATCCGGATGAAGTGCCAGATTTTGTGGCGAAGGAACTACACAAGCTGCCTCCTGTCACTTTCGACCACGTCGATGTCACCAGGCTGCTGAAGGACATCACGTCTCTGAAGGTGAGCCAGGCTGCGATGAAGTTCAGGTTGGAGTCATCGGATGTCATCATTGGTGAATTGCGAGCCGAAGTAGCGTTATTGCGCAAAGCTATTCCGGTAAGTGGGTCACCGGAAGGCTCCAACGTAAACATACGTCGCGGAGCACAAAATGCTTCCGTTTGCAGTTTACAGTCGGCGAGTGAATCTACGTCATCGGCTGTCAAGAATGCAAGCGTTGCGTCGTGTTCCGCTGATGGCGTCGTGCCCGCCGGGAAAGCGACGGGTGTATTAGGTACATCGACCCCCAAACGTGCCTATTCTACAGTTGTCGCCAAGACGAAACCTGCTGTGTCGCAAACAAAACGACAAGCAGAACAACCAAAAGGGGGAAAGCAGAGTCGCTCAGCAACGAGCGCGACTAAGGGCGCTGTGAAGGTCTGCGAACAACAGGTTCCACCGAAGAACAAGTGCGATGGGGACGGCTTCATCAGGGTGGAGAAAAAGAAGAGGAAGCCTACGTATCGCAACCAGTGTGGGACAGCGTCGGCAGGATGTAACATGCTGCTACGTCCTGCAGTACCGACAACGCAGCTGTATGTGTCGCGATTGCACCACTCTACGAAGGCTGAGGACATCGTAGAGTACATACGGGTGAAGACCAACTGGACTTTGAGGGTGGAGAAGCTGGAGGCACGCCATAACACCAATTTCAAGTCGTTTGTGGTGCGCGTTCCGACTCACCAATTGGTGACCTTCCTCAAGGAAGAGTTTTGGCCGAAAGGTGTGCTGTATCGGCGTTTCCGCGGCCAGCTACGTGACAACTCGCAGCGTAACACGACGCCGTCACTTCGTGTGCAGTAGTTATTAAGTTATTTATGTATAAAGTATTTATTAGTTTATAGTTATTGTTGTTATGCTTATATATGTATTAGGATTTATGGGCCCCAGTTGCCTGAAATAAAGGATATTGTATTGTATTGTATATCTAGTTATCACACGGTATCTGGATCACGATGCGATGCGTTGAAGGCCTCCCACTAGGTAGACCGATGACCTGGTGAAGGTTTGCGGGGATCCCCTGGATGCGAGTCGCACGGGACTGGTCAATGTGGCGACACTTGGGGGAGGCCTATGTCCAGCAGTACACGTCTTTCGACTGAAATGATGTATGATGACACGGTATCTACATCTCTGTCCTACTTAGGTACACAGCTGCCTCAACACACGTTTTGAACACTTTCTTTCGTAATTTTTAACCTTTACTACAGGATTCCGCTTAGTTGAAATCCGCATTATACATCTTAAATAATCGTTTCTCTTGTGACTGTTTTTTTTTCTTTTTTTATTTAATTCACAAAACTGATGAACAATCACAAATGCAATAAAAAAGAAAGAAGAATATTAATGATTGACATCTACTGGATGTGAATCTAGCATGCATATTAACAGTAAAACATTAACTATACAGGGTGGCCAAAAAGTCGTAGATCAAACGCAACTATGGGTTAGATGGGGTGATCAGCTGCAAAAAATTGTTCTACGGAAGGTTCTTAAGGTCAACCCCTGCAGAGTTATAATTTATTTTGTGTTTTTATGAGAAAATTGACTATTTTTTACTAATTCTTATTAAAATTCGAAAAAGTCTACTTCCTGTATCTTTTTATATTCACAGTGAGGGTCCGAAGGAAATGAAAAGATATGATATGTGAATTTATTTTTTCGTGAAACTTAATATTATCTTTAACACACCCAATTAACAACCATAAATAGCATGTCTAACGCAAGGACTCATCCGTACCAATCTAGTGAAAATTATAAAAAAACATACAGGACATAGATTTTTTCGAATTTTATAGAATTAGTATAAAAAACAGTCAATTTTCTCATAAAAACATAAAATAAATTATAATTCTGCAGGGGTTGACCTTATGGACCTCACGTAGAACATTTTTTTGCAGCTGATGACCCCATCTAACCCCTAGTTGCGTTTGATCCACCCTGTATAAAAAAGACAGTTAAAGAAAA
This sequence comes from Cerastis rubricosa, assembly GCA_949152445.1. Classification (NCBI taxonomy): domain Eukaryota; kingdom Metazoa; phylum Arthropoda; class Insecta; order Lepidoptera; family Noctuidae; genus Cerastis; species Cerastis rubricosa. Next base: position 3,124,919 of record OX424529.1, read on the forward strand.
CTTACAAATTGTGAACTTTTCCAAAATTTATGTTTTTTTTTTTTGGAAAAGAAATACTTACGTAGTTAAAAACATTTTAATATAGTACCTAAAGAAGTTATTAAGATTTTTTTAAATACCAGCTCCAGCTGCCTCAGAGATGGAATTACAAAATCATCATGTATTTTCCCAAAAATTTAACCTTACATGACCAGGCAGATTAAAGCCTCAAAGATTTGTCTCACGTCTATATTGCCACATTCAGTGAGTTAGATCCTCGTACTCGTATACAGGTGGGCAAAGGGCAACGCATTCTGATGCACCGTCACGGTCCCGCACAGCCTCGGGAATCTACATCTTGTTATAACTTACTTTGTTAAGCACTCTGCTCTTAGCTGCATAAACCAACGGCGAGCTAAGGAGCTTCCCAGATTAAAGTACGGGAAGAAATGTTATAAGGAAAAGTTATAAGTGTTATAACAGTCGAGGAACGTGGAGCTTTAATGATCGTATGTTTCAGTATTTCAAAGAAAACTCTTGGGCAAACTATCTGGCAGATAATTTTATAAAAAAATCTGTTTATTTTTTCCGATGGATTGGTACCATAAAGGATGTCGTATAACTGTTTGTATTTTCTTAATATATCTACGACAACATCAAGTCATTTAACAAGGCGTCACTTTGCGTATTTTGAAATGCCTGACACGCATTGGCCAAACATTCACGTAATACTTGTTGCTATGCTGCATTAAATTATGAGTGAAATAAAAACTTTTTGGAAATAACCAGTAGGCTTAATTAGGGGCAAGTAGCACTGGCCTTAATAAGTAGTTACCTACGAGCTACCATGCATTACACACTCAAGGAGGCTTTCATTATGCACCCTAACAGCCACACATTAAAACACATTATCTATTTACCTCATCACCGCATAACTAACCTCCTTACCACATATTTCTCCCTATCCCCCCCCGTTTCACCACAATACCTTCGCTTTCAAAGGCTTTTCAACCATGATGTACAGCTTTCATTGAACCGCGGGGGTTTCGACTTATAAATAAGTTAAGGCTGGATTTACGGCGCTCCATAGTCTTTATATTAAATTCCAATAAGATTTATGTGGGTACTCCTGAAATATGAAATTGTTTCGTGTTTCAAGTGCGTTTTGTGATTAAAAGGTGTTTTGGGGTCATGTTTAATTCATGTGGTTGAGAGGTGGGGTGATATTGATTATAATTATTGTTGTAAATGAGACGTGAGAATTAATCAGTATTTACGTCGTTTATTTAAAGTAAAATTAAATACATACATTGGTGATGAAGCGTCTAGTTTTCATACAATTTATTTTTCTCTGTAGTTGACTGTTTAATGACCTCAGTTCAGTATTATAATAAAATGATCATTGTATCACCTTAGTGTATAGCTAGGCATTCAGGAAAAATTTCACTATGTTTCCTGTCGTGAAGAAACTTTGAGATTGAAAATAGAGCAACTATAACTAATGAGAAAACCATAGACCTGTTTCTTTTGTTTTTTAAAACATTGCCCCACTCTAGGAATTTCTCTTGTATCGTGGGTGCTTTTACATACATTTCAAACTCACATAAACAAAAAGCCAGACCCGGGACAACTATCTGTAGGCCAAACAAATATTTGTTCCGTGCGGGGATCGAACCCGCGACATGCAACGCAGCGGTCAATCGCTCAGCCACTGCGCCAACCGTGCCGTCAAAAATGGTATAGATAGTCTGTGTGAAAGAAGATTTGGCTAGAAATACTATTGGGAACTACTGCGCTAACCCCAAATGGATTGGAATAAGGGTAGACAAAGATGAATTCCTTTTATTCTATAAAAAAGTACTAACTCTGGTACTAGCAGCAAGACAGACAATTTACTTCCCATTAAACAATACAAAAGCACTAAATCAAACTCAAATGCCCTCCATTTACTTGAAAATCATTCAAAAACACCGCACAATGACCGCCGTCTCCAGTCGTCAAATAAAAACAAATGGCTCAAACGGGCACAAACAAAAGAGAAACGTGCCATTAGCAAGTAGGGATGGAAATGGGCATAGACTAAGAAATGAAAGTAGAATAGAAACTCTTCCCTTTCTATTTGTGGATGAACTGATGGTTTACTCCAGTTTGCCGCCACCGGTCTGTCACCAGTGGTGGCAGTTGCAACTACTTTACTCATCTTCCACCACTTATGGTGGATGCTAAAAATTTGTCTCATTTGCTTTCTGACCACTGGATGCAAATGCCACAAGAATTAGTGGCATTCTCCGCCAGTGGTGGCAGACTCGACGATCAAATAGCCGTCTGGCTCCACCAAATATTGAAACTGAATTGAAATGAAACTATGAGACTAGGTATGTGTGAACGAGGACGAAGCAAAAGAAGTCAAAATCAAAATATTTTTATTTCACATGGGCACTTATAACGTCACTTGTAGATCTTTGACAGTCGTTACGAGTAGTCAGAAGTCAGTGACAGTCTCACCAAGGGGTATCGTAAAATACTGGTACTCAGCTGCATCCGTTTAGACTAGAAGCCGACCCCAAGACAGTTTGGGAAAAGGCTAGGCAGATTATGATGATGACTTATAAAAGCCTAGGCAGATGATGATGATGTCTTGTAAATCATCAACAAAAAGGATGTATGGATTGTAGCATGTAACGATCTGTAGTTTTTGACTCAGAAATACGCGCGAGTTTATGTACGGTGATGATGCTCTAATGCTAAGATCCGCGCTCATGCATGAAAACTAAGATACCTAGTCAATTTTTTCGATTATTGTGCCTTGAATTTTAGACGCATTACACTCCCCAAAACTGATATCTAAGAACGAGAACAAACGAGTGTAATTTTATTAGTGCTGAGGTTTTTCTTATGAAAATTTGGGCTACACGACACGCCAAGAGAAGTTCGAGCGACTCTAATAACATTACTTATTATCATTGTTTTCTGCGACCTCGCTTGCGTGGAAATTTTGACGTGTGTGAAAAAAAAAGCTATTCTAGACTATAATCTATCTTTGTGCCAAATTTCATGCAGATTCGTTCATTCTTTCTGGTGTGATGGAGTGACAATTTTCCATCTATCCATCGAAATTTTCGAATTATTAATATCAGTAGGTATAGATAAGGTATCGTTTCCATGTTTAATGGCAACTAATCGTCTATCTTTTAAAATTAAAGTACGCGAGTACATTCGAAAGCAGCTAGCAGGATCGTCACAACGTTGATAATTTCTTCATTGTTTGTCCTTTTATATTTAAGAATTTATATATTTATAGTATTTTGATATATATTTATAGTATTTTATATATCCTTAGGTTGTTTTAATAAATTACTATTTTTACAGATAGACACCTACCACTGTTTGTCTCTGCATCACCCAAAGGTTGACTGGTAGAAAATGCCTATGGCATTAAGTCCGCCATTGTACATTGTACTTGAAGTGTTAAATAAATAAATAAATGGTATCGGTTCTATAGTTGCTTACTCTATAGAATAGAAATAGGCTCCAGTTTTCAATATCGCTCATCCCCTAAATGGCGATGACAGAAGGGTCTGACCCTCGGTCATTAGCTGCATTCAGTAGTGCCGGACATGGTAAGTTTGTTGCAAGATGTAGGCCAGGAGATAGGGCGAATGAGATGGTCGCAAAATGATAAATAGCCTCATAGATAAATCTGCCCACTGGTCAGTATTGTTTTAGAAATGGTTTTTCTAAATGTGTATAATATTGTGTGGTTTACCCTACTATGGTAAAAGCTTGACGGCCCAAAAAAAGTGGGCCTGTTAAGCCTTTACCATAGTAGGGCTATGGTAAAGGCTTAACGGGCCCACTTTACTATGGTAAAATGTTAAAACAATTATTTACAAAATTAGTCAAGTTTTTCTGATCTTTCAGTTTGGTCTTTACGGTGTACATGAAAAGTGCTATGTTAAATCAATTACTAATTGACTTGATTCAAGGTATTGTGTTGCCATCTAGCATTATGCTGAGCTGAGGCCCTTTTGGCATTAATAGTTTTGATAATTCTAAAAGAAAGAAAGCTCTGTATGGTGTCGGACGTAAAGAATAGCGCCATCCCATATCTGCCCGTGGGTGTCGTAAGAGCCTACTAAGAGACTTGCCAGAGAATGGGCAGCAGCGTTCTCTGTGCTTTTGTAACAACTGTACTGCGATCACCAACCCGCCTGCCAAGCGTGGCGATTATGGCAAAACCCCCAAAATGCCAATTTGGCGACACTTCTGGGAGGCCTATGTCCAGCAGTGGACGTCTTTTGGGCTGAGATGATGATGATGAGTTTTGATAATTTATTTAATTTATTTTTAAGGTGTATCTGTTGTTGATAATGGCAATAAACACAATATTCTTTTTTCCGATATTTCTTTCTATATACCTCAAAAAAAAAAAAAAAAAAAGATAAACATAAATAATTCTCGACTATCTCTCCGCTTATAATGCATCGGCGACTCTCTCCCCTCCTCGTCTGATTTGAGTTTAATATCCTCGTTGAGTGCTGCATTCTTTCGCAGGGGAAATGGGCCCACAGTGGGGTTCCTGTTGGTGCTGGGGCCGTCTTTGACTGGCTGTCAAATATGTAGCTTGTTGCTTGTCAAGTTTGCGAGGTGGTGTGGGTTCAGTACTTGATGGTAAAGATAGGTAATTACGAGTGTTATTATAGAAGATGGTCTTTACTTTTTTCTTTAGGTATTGACACCCTATTTCATAAACTATTATTTTATTTAAATGCTTTTAATTGTATATGTTGTGTGATGTTTTAAAGTTTTAATACCTATCTGATGTTGTTTGAACTTAATTTAACGTTTATAGTAAATGCGATTTTGTTTTTAAATTTATATAAAAAATGTATTTACCTACTTCTAAACCAAAATTTTAAATACTCCTTTTAAGCTGCTGTATTTTTATCGTCAGTTGTTGCTGTCAAGCTAATTTGTGAATTTTATGTTAAAACAAAGTTTAACTGTGTTATAGTTTTAGCAATGTGTATAACCACAAATTGTGCATGTGGTGTTAGCCTATAGTTAATTGTCACACTTAGAAATGAAACGAAATTTTGAATGTATTGTATTAACAATTGTTGGCTAACCAAATAAATAAACTCTGAAAATCAGTGTTTGATTTACGTCCTGACATTAATTTTCAAAAGCATTTACGTTATATCGTGTCCTGTTGCTTGCTTTTTGCAGCAACTGAAGGAGCCCAATTTAGTTTCGTGCTCACATATTTGTATAATCTCAACATGAATGATGTGACCAAGATTTTGTAACATTGATTTAAAAGAGTGTCTATGGAGTTTCTTTCTCATTCTTCTCCATAGAGATCTACGCTTTGGAATGGGCAACTATAGTACCTACTTTCACAAGTTATTATGCATTGTGACTGGGACTGTGGCTTCGGTTTTTTTTTAACATTCAAAAGAAGTAATGGTCAAATTGAAATAAATTCTTTGTGTTTGAGTTAAGTAAAAATCTAGTTCTGGGCTGGCTTAATTTGGATTGCCATCAACACACTCAGTCGGGTTTTTTTTTCAATATGACTGTCATGTATAAACGGTCAAAGGTTCAGGCAAAGCTGCAAACCTTTACAGCAATCTTTTTGCCATAATAAGATAAACATTTCAGTATCAATAAAATTGTATTTTGCGCCCGATTGAATATTATCACAACACACAATAAATCACTTACAAAATCCTAGTGAAAATGTCCCCTATTTTCTCAACTTTCCACTTGGGTGCGGGAATCACAGTAACAAATGTGATTACGATGCAACTGCACTATTCCCAACTTAGTCACAACGCAGTGGGGTGCCAGCGACGCTAATAGGCCGTGACGTCATAAATTGTGATGCTTCACGTGACGTCACTGGTAGACCGCCCAGGATTTTGGTGTTTTGATTTTCATGTACTTTGTAGTAAGTAAGAAAGGAGGAAGTGTTTCAACTTGCAGTACATGTGCAAGGTACACATTACTATGTAAAATAACAAAATATGTATGTATTTTTGACGTGACAACGTCTAATAAATCGATGAACGCCGCTGCCCGCACGAAAAAGGAAGACTCATTGTAACGTTACGCTCATTGTAACATTACGATCGGAGCGAGAGCGCTGCACGAGCGAGCGAAAGGCACGATCGGCTTGAGCGTTCGGCTTGCTATTCATAAAAGTATGCAATAATTTCATCAATGTTTTGTTATGACGTTGTCACGTTAAACTATCGTCCGTAAACCGACTTTACAGACAACCATTTTTTTTTTTACCAGCTAAAGATTGGAAGATTTTTCAATCTCACGATAGAAATCGTGAATGGTACTCTTACACTCCTACCATCTAAAATCAGAGCTTATTCTTACAGCTTCATCAAACAACCAAAGGGCATAGAGAAAGTAACATTCTAGTAGTAACAACTATGATGACGTAGAAAAAGTCAAACATTTGAACAATTTTAACTTACGGAAAAGTTAACCCTGTCTAAAATACCGACGGCACGGTTGGCCAAACGATTGGCTGCTGCGCTGCGTCTCGCAGCTTCTATTCCCGCACGGAAAAAAATATATTTGTATGGTCTAAAAGTAGTTGTTCCGGGTATGGCTGTTTGTGTGTGTGAGTTTAAATGTTTATACACGCACCCACAACAAAAGAGAAGTCCAGGTGTAAAAAAAAAACTTAATACGAAACGATTTGCAAGCGATTGCTACTTATCCTTGCCCTCAGCTATTATCTCTCGCCGACCGAACTCTCAAAACGATCCAAAATAGACACTAAAACTATATCCACTAGCCCCAAAAACAAGAATAACATCTCCATCACGAGTGCCTACCGCTTGTTTATACCTACTTCGTCATCCCCTACCATTTGCCCATTCTGCTGCAATTTATACCGTCACGGGCTATTAGTGCAGTGGAGCGAGTAGCGAGCCCCCGACAACGGTATGCGCACAACTTTTCTTAGCTATGCGCAGGGAGATACATGTTCGAATTTTGATTTTATTTATTTATTTTATTTAACAATTTATGTACATACTTAATACAGAGAAGAAGAAAGGAACAGAAAATAGGTACAAAGGTAATGCTTATTTCTAAAGAAATCTCTTCCAGCATACCTGCGAAAGGAGATATTAAAAAAACCGGCCAAGTGCGAGTCTTACTCGCACACAGGGTTCCATAGCCCCAAACAATATTTTGAACTGTCATTCATTAGTTAGTAGTATTAGTTAGTAAACTTCCACACAACCGCAAAACTAAATTTGTTTTTCATAGTATATTTATGAAAAACAAAGTTACTGCTGCAGTTTGATGAAAAAGTCCCATATCTCAAAAACTAAACATCATATCTTATTGAAACCAATTTTCGTTGATAGTTTTTTTTACGTTCTACAATCCTAAATATTTTCAGAATTTTCCTCCTCTTACTTTAGAAATTAGAGGGGGGGGGACACACATTTTACCACTTTGGAAGTGGCTCTAGCGCAAACTATTCAGTTTAGAAAAAAATGATATTAGAAACATCAATATCATTTTTGAAGACCTATCCATAGATACCCCACACGTATGGGTGTGATGAAAAATGTTTTTTTGGTTTTTAGTTCTAAGTATGGGGACCCCCTTAATTTATTGTTTTTTTTTTCTATTTTTGTGTGAAAATCCTAATGCGGTTTACAGAATACATCTACTTACCAAGTTTCAACAGTATAGTTCTTATAGTTTCGGAAATAAGTGGCTGTGACATACAGACGGACAGACAGACAGACAGACAGACAGACAGACAGACATGACGAATCTATAAGGGTTCCGTTTTTTGCCATTCGGCTACGGAACCCTAAAAAAGAGATGCAGACATAGTTTGTAAAAGAAAAAGAGAATTGAATACATAAAACATAAAGCAAATAACTATTTAAAATATAAAATACAATATAAAAAATATACTAACTTATATAAATAAGTATAAATACAAAACAAAATATTATATATACCAATAAAATAAATACCTATGCAACTATGATGAAATGGAAAGATAATGTTCTTTTACTCTTCTTTTACAAAAAACTGAAAACTGCAACAGTTATTGTTTGTTGTTGTTGTTTTGTTTTTTGTTATGTTTATGTTGCTGTTGTTTATCTATTTATTAAACACTTCAAGTACAATGTACAGTGGCGGAATTAATGCCATAGACATTTTCTACCAGTCTACCTTTGTGTGATGCAGAGACAAACAGTGGTAGGTGTCTATCATCATCATCATCATCATCATCATTTCATCCGAAAGGCGTCCACTGCTGGACATAGGCCTCCCCCAAAATGGGGGGTTTTGCCATAATCGCCACGCTTGGCAGGCGGGTTGGCGATCGCAGTACGGTTGTTGCAAAAGCACAGAGAACGCTGCTGCCTATTCTCTGGCAATTCCCTTAGTCACCTCTTACGACACCCACGGGAAGATATGGGATGGTGCTATTCTTTACGTCCGACACCATACAGAACTGCCGTATTCACAAACACTCGGTTTCGATTTCGATTCGATAAGTCATACGTCTATCTTGTTTTGGCATTACGAAAGCGAGCGATATAGATATATGACTTTCCGAATCTAAATCGCAACCGAGCGTTTGGGAATAACGGGCCTGGTTTCTATCTGTAAAAAATAATAAAACACGCGTTGTTTCAACTGCGTTATTGGAGGATTGGTATTTTTTGTGTTATGTATTTGGAGAGCAAATAAAGGTAAGTAAAACTAGCTCGTTGGTATAATAGTCCCAATCGCATGCTGCTGAGCGTGAGGTCCTCGGATCGATTTCCAGGTCGGGTTAAGTGTTATTAAGTCTTCAATCAAGAATTTCTCAGTATCAGTCATGGAGTCTGGAATTGTGCCCGGTTCATGGCTATAAGCTCGTCCCCTATTACGTTGGACTTATTATGTACAAAATGTGGGTATACTATTAGATACACCTCTGCATAATCCTTCTGGGATTGCAAGTGTGATGTTATATGTTGTAAAACTGTCTTCCAAATTGTTATAAACCGATGATCATTTTGTCGTAGTACAAAATCTTAAACCAAAACAAAATAATGATCGTTCGAGTAAGAAAGAGTTCTCTATGAAATGCAACAATAAATAAACCTAATGCGCCGACGCAACGCAATGCGTAAAGGTTTTCAGGAATAAAATTGCGTTACTCAACCCTTTTAGTACCCCGTGTAGCCCGTGCTTGATACTTGTATCAACATGCTCATGAGGAAACATCAATCAATTTCAATATCCATATCAATAATAACTACCTAGTTACCTGAATGAATTTCCATAGTCACAAAATAAACAGCAACCCATCTCACACTTATCTGCGCTCCACATCACACCAAATAAAATAAACACGAGCCTTTATCAATCAGCTCTCAAAGGTACCGAGTACCAGGCAAACATGTCTTCGAGCCGCTCTCTCAACTATCAAAACAGAACGGAGCATCAGTTCCCCATATCGGTAACAGTAATTATATACAAATATTTATCCGCGCCAATTACACCCAACGTGCGAGTTAGAAACAAACAATGAACGCGAACTTCGGTAATGAGTTCGTTAACATTAATTAACGCACCTTTGATTCTAATTACTCGTGTATACTTGATGAAGGATTTCACGTCAAATTGGGACGGTGAGGAGGTATATGTTTTGGAAGTAGGTTGTGAGAAAAATTTGTTTATGGTAGCAGGATTAGGAGCTCGTGGCCAAATAATAAAAGCCGCACGGGATGGTTTTTGAGGTTAAGCCGTGCTTGCCGAGGTTGGTCCGTGGATGGGTGACCATAATTACGTATCGAGTTTCCTCCGAGCCTCGGAAAGCACGTTAAGCCGTTGGTCCCGGCTGTCATTTGTAGATCTTTGACAGTCGTTACGAGTAGTCTGAAGCCAAAAGTCTGACATCCAGTCTTACCAAGGGGTATCGTATTACCCAGTTACTGGATTGTGGAAGTCAGATAGGTAGTCGCTTCATGTAAAATACTGCTACTCCGCTGCATCCAGGTAGACTGGAAAACCAACCCCAAGATAGTTCGGGAAAAAGCTAGGCAGATAATGATGATGACTAGGTGTTCCGTCATGTGTGGATACGACTTTTTTTAAATTAAATATTGCTATTACAATCTAGTAATGACTAAAGTTTATCATATTTTTAATAATAACTAGATTGATTTGGCTTAAAAATGAAGCTATCAATACTGCAATTATTCGAAGTTTTCCTACACAATGCACACAATCTACCATTATAAACAATGATAAAAGACTCAGTACATTAAAAAGAACTGAAATCCAAAGACGAAGCTACTCAAAATAATAGTCTACGCTAACAAAGACAACCCATCCAAAATAGACAAAATAGTTCCACCACAAACATTGAAAAACCAGAAGACGAAGAAAAAAGACCATTCAACGAAATACCAAGACCTAATCTTCCAAAGTACCTGTAGATCTAAGAAGTGGCTACAAAACCAACATTTTCCAAGACTTCTTTGTTCGAGTCGAAACAAGTTAAGACTTTCAATGCACATCGATTTCTAGTTTAAAAATGTTCGCTGCAAAGTTCTTTCCAATTGTATTGGAGTTGTTCGATGATTTTTAGTGGCCACTCCTTTATATATTGGTACATTTATTGGCCATTGTGTTTGTAAGATGGCATTTTTAATGGATGGGTTTGAGTTTGTTGGGTGAGAGGTTGTGAAGCGTAACTTTAAATATGGAGGGTAAGGATAAACATCTTTAAACTAAATTTTTGCAGGATCTGATAGACGCTACTGAAGGTGCCAAATTCGTCGGTCAGTTCTAGGCTGACAAAATTTTAGATTGCTATCGACACAATAAGAAGAAGACTTAATAAACAACTTATACTACTACTACTTACTTACTTTTTTTAATTTTAATTCCATAATGTCCATCCGAAGGTTGTCTGGAAGATATCGCTATCAGCGATAAGACCGCCTTTGTTACCATAAAATTATTAGTTTTGTAAGCCCGTTATGTTTAATTTTTGGTGTACAATAATGTTTTATTCTATTCTTTTAATCTATTCTATTCTTATATGCAAAAAACATTATATGGCAATTCCTAAACTTGTTCCGTTGTAAAAGCCATTCCTCGGGCTAGGGGAAGTGTTAACCAATCATTAAGAGATTCCATTAAACAGCTATGAACACTCAGACTCAATATTTCGAATGAGAATGTTGCAAATACGGATTCCAATACACACTGAATACAAAAACCAGATGTTAGTCTACCACACTATCCACATCATGAACGCTCTTGTTTAAGATGAAAATAAGGAAATACAAGGATATTGGAAACAGGCAAAAGCTTTTAAATTAAAACTAGAAAGAGCTGGATGCTAAAATAAGAATAATAAACAGACTTCCCTTTCAAAAAAGAAAGCCCCTTCACCAGAGTACTTTTTCAAAATTGAGGAAGTATGATAATGTAGTACTGAGAAAGAGGAATTTTAAAGTTCCCAACCCCGTCAGCTAACAAAGGGCGACAATAATCCAAGAAATGAGTACCTAAAGGGGAATAGAGACTGACGACTTTCTGAATATCAGAAAATAAACTGCTTATAGGTAGTCATGTATACACACTAGAGTATATCTGTCAGGTTTGCCTGTACAGTTGACCTGTACAGATAAACCGGAGCGTGTATGTTGCAAAATTGTGCCGGTTTTTTCACATGTTAGCTCAAGCTTACATGACGAGTAATTAACAATTGTCAAAACATTGTACAAGGATTCCCTGACTCCTGCGATAGTTGAAACTGTGTTGCAGGAGCCAGTGTCCTCCCCTAATAAAATGTTACATTTATTAAGTCAAAATAAAAAGAAAACAAACGAAAACTTAGAATAAAAGAAATACAAAATAAAATAAAAACATAAACATATTTTGGAAAAAATGAAAAACATTTGACGAGCGCTAGTGTTTGTTTGAGCGCTAGTGCTAGTGTTGTCAGGTCGGAATTCAGTACCGAAATTCAGAATCTTCTATGTCCTTACCCAGATCTACGTGATCCAAATTTCATCGAAATCCATTCTACCAATAAAAGGTAGATAACAGACAGGTAGACAAAGTTATAATTTTTTACCACAGACGAGTAACATAAAATTTCGAAGATGTGTTTTCGGATGCCGTGGGTGATAAAAGTCTAAACAAAATTTTCAGAACTCAATCCGCGATCTTCGGGGAAAATATGGTTAAAGTTTATACAAACTTACGAGCAACGGCTAGTAAAGTACTAGAACACAAACTATTGGTCTGGTTGATCAAGACGCCATATTTTACAATCAATAGCGTATAAAATCATTTGTATTGTGTTTTATGTCTTTAGAGGCAGCCACACCTGTTTGGTTTTGTTCCTGGTCTTAATATTTAGAAGCAAATAACCGTAACAGTGGCTTACCAATAACAATAACTTTGTCTAAGAACCGGTAGGTGATTGTCAATCGATTGGTATCGTTCAATACTATGTGACAAACGAATATGAATGCTTTGATTTTAGTATTTATTGTTCGGCATTTCAGCACAACGTTCATATCTAATAGAAATTGTTTGCGTTTGCGATACAAATATTGAAATTGGTTTACTTTATTGGTTAGCTTCTATTTAGTTATCTAGGCCTATTTATACACGGGCCTGTGGACGGTAAGTAATGGGGTAGCTCACAGTCCGTCCGTCTTATGACGACAGGCCGTGACGACGGCGCGTTCGTGCTCCACGCGCGCCTCATGGAGATGTCAGCAAATCGGAAGGGGTCCGAGAGGGCCGTTGGCTGCCAGGACTGCGGGACTGTTCAAAAGAGATACCGTGGCCCTGAAACACAAAGGACTAAGAAGGAACATGGATGGGTTTTAGTCAGTACAAGTCTGACACTGTCTTCCGTTCCGCCCAGAGCAGGATCATTTGCTGATTTCCCATCACAAAAAAGGCTTATTTATACAACTGATATATTTGGAGAACTGCTTAGTCACTGTAGCAGATATTTCTCGATGGCATGAAAAGCCAAGTCAAAGGCCAATCAATGGGTGACCAAAAAACTCTGACACCAAGTTACGAATCACACGTTAAAGAAGAAGATAGATTTTTTTTTTGTAATGTTTTAGACCTTTCCGTGCCTGACTTTAGAAGAAAGAATCGGTTAAACGCAGAAGACAGCAATGGGAAGTTACAAGTTTGGATACCCCACTATCACTAGACCATAAGAACGATAACAAAAAAAAAAAAAAAAAAAAAGAAACAACTACAACAACTTTTGATATATCCTTTGTAGTTTGTTTTAGTTTTATATTATATGAATAATATTTTATCGATAAACACCTACCACTGTTTGTCTCTGCATCACCCAAAGGTTGACTGGTAGAAGATGCCTATGGCATTAAGTCCACCTCTGTACTATGTGCTTGAAGTGTTAAATAAATAAATATGAACACGCCTGCTTTTCCCCGAAGCCGACAGGCAGAGGTGTACGGATAGTGCAGCCATATTTAGACAGTAATGTTTAATTAAGTCCCATGTAGTAAGGGCGGAAGAACTTCCTTTGACAAACTGGCCAAACTTTTGACAACTCACCACTAATACTAGTGACAACAAAAGATGCGTCACCGTTTTACAGGACGAAAAGATTTAAATCAGAATAATATCCCTCATCGCACTTCAGTCGCGCAAAAAAGTGTACACACTGGGAAAGTTCCAGGCTTACCTGAAGGGGTATCGTATTTTCAGTACTAACTGGGTCAGATAGGCAGTCGCTGTGTAAAATACTGGTCTTCAGCTGCACCTGGTTAGACTGGAAGCCAACCCAGAATGAGTTGGTAAAAGGCTAGGCTGGTGATGGTGACGACCGGGAAAGGTGCGCTCATCCCTCTTGGTACGATGAATACGATTCACAATATGAGTGAGCGAGACAATATCAACGACGAAAAACCGCCAACCTTCTTCTAGCATATTCAAATGCATCTGATGATCTAAATCTTCGGTATCATGTAGTAAACAGTAGTATCCCTCCAGTTGCGCGTGCACTTTATGACGTCATAATATTTGAAGTACTTGGCACAGTTTTATGTCACGCATGCAGACGCACACTTAATGAGAAGTGGCTATTAAAGCCAAAACTTCTAGAGGGAATCGTAAAGTAGATAACTTTGTTAAACGTGGGGGGTACTTTGAACCCCAGCAGTACTTAAATGAATTGATAACTTTGATAAACAGGCTGACAACTTAAAATATTTTTTTTTTCAATTAAGAGCGTTTACGCCTTGTGACATTTCATACAAACTTTCAAGTCGTTATTTTCCGAAATGACTGAACCGCTTATAATGAAACTTCATACGCAAAAGCAGGATGCATAGGTCTAAAAAGTTACTAAAAATATTTTCGAAAAATAGTTGCACTGCTAAATTAGCCCGATTATTAATTATCTATAGAGACAGGAATTTCCAATAATCTTTTTTTTTAAGTTATTTCGAAAAATAATTACTGCCATGAACTCGGTCAGTCTGCAAAAAACCTGGATAGTGATATACACTCTGTGCAGAATGAGTACGGTCAGGAAACTCCGTAATGTACTCTTAAAATCCAAATATTGTTAGCAAACATTCCTACCAAAGTTTTTGCTGTTTTTGCAACACCTATGATGTTGTATGGGTCAAAGTTGTCACTTCAATATTTTCTTGTTTATTAAACTTTTATCCGACTGCGGCGTAGCAAAAAGGAGGGTTATGATTTATTTTTATGATAACACGTGTTGTTATAAGATCCCCTTTAAACTAAGGGGGTGGCTCTGTCTGGGTTAGTAAGCTAGCTTAGTTAGTGAGCCACAGTGACCACGTATTCAGTAAAACATTCTGACCCCCCCCCCTCCCATATGGAACTTTATCAAGGGTAATTAAGAAAAAACCGGTCAAGTGCGAGTCGGACTCGCGCACGCAGGGTTCCGTACCATTATTTGTAAAAACAAGCAATAAAATCACTTTTTTGTTTGGGAGCCCCCTTAAATATTTCTTTTATTTTTAGTATTTGTAGCGGCAGAAGAAATACATAATCTGTGAAAAATTTAAACTGGCTAACTATCACGGTTCATGAGATACAGCCTGGTGACAGACGGACGGACAGCGGAGTCTCAGTAATAGGGTCCCGTTTGACACTTCATGTACGGAAACCTAAAAACAGCTGTTCCTTACATTTTTACCGGGAAAATATTTCATCTATGTAGGAAACAGTTGTTTTATTAATTCGTGGTAACCGTTTTAGTGTTGGTGCCCCTTCTACCTAGTATGCGCGTAAGATAAGTACCATATAACAGTTAACTACTAAAACTCGGCCACTAAGTGTAAGTAACTTCAACACGCTGGTACACTTAGTTGCAATTAAAGTAACTGAAGTTAGTTGCGAGACTCACTGGCGTACAACACAAGCCTTGCAAATAACAAGAAGGTTTGAAGAATATGGAACAGATTCTTCGAGCTTCATTTTTTTTTTTAGTACATCATCGTCGTCATTGCCCTTATCCCAATTTATTTGGGCTCTTAGTTCGTCATCGTCATCACTGAACTTATACAATTTATTTGTGGTCGGCGCAGCATTTTTTCTTCTTCCATACTTGTTTATTACTCGTCATCTCATCAGAATTCTAGCCATATCATCCTGCATACAATTCATCCAGTTGGGAAAGTGTTATTGGGTTTTTCCTTCAGGAATATCTCAGCTGCAGCTGGATTACAGGCGTGATGTTACGTTATGTTATCTAATAATATATTTTTTTTATTTTATCTTAAATTAAGTAACTGAATTGAATAATACTGAACTGATTTGAATTTTTTAGATTTGAAATATATTGAACTCAAATTTATGGAACTAAATTGAATTGACTCAATAATTTAATCGAATTGATAAAATTTACGATCGCCAACCCGCCTGCCAAGCGTGGCGATTATAGCAAAACCCCCCATGTTATGTCAATATGGCTACACTTGCCAGAGAATGGGCAGCAGCGTTATCTGTGCTTTTGTAACAACCGTACTGCGATCGCCAACCCGCCTGCCAAGCGTGGCGATTATGGCAAAACCCCCCAAAATGTCAATGCGACACTTGTGGGAGGCCTATGTTCAGCAGTGGACGTCTTACGGCTGAAATGATGATGATGATAAAAGGAGATGTTCCAGAAATGTATGGGCTAGCACTATGTACACTATATGTAAATATTGCTAAATATTACAGTAATCGTTTTTTATTATCAATTTTCTTTAATTTAACTTCGTTTTAATGTACATTCAAATTAACTTGGTCAAAGAGAGTAACACAACATAAAAATTAAACATGGTGGATCAGATCAGCACGTGATCAGCAGGCGAAAACATTTGATTGACGGGTTTTACGATACACGTTAATCAAATGTAACTGTCATAACTGACTTAATAAACAAAACAACTGGAATTTCGAAAATCTCGGGTTTTGGTTTGTTTTGTTTGTTTTGGCTGAACAAAACAACAAGCTCAATCCAAACTCAATTGCAAAGAAAGACTCAAAGACGGCACTTCTTAAAACTGTCAAAGTCGTCAAACGTCAAACAACTGTCATGGCTGCCCTAAAAATAGGGTTATCGTAGTAAAAAACTTTTCAAATGATGATTATTGTACGACTATACCCTTCTTCAAATTATTTTTTTTGTATTTTTATGATATTTCTCTATTTTTTTCCTATTTATCTATGTAGTGTACATAGTGGTAGCCCAAAATCAAACATCTCCTTTAATATTTAATAATATTGTATTGAAATGGAAATAATTTAATAAATTGGTTACCCATTAAAGACAGTCATCATAGAAGGCCCTCTACTGTGTAAAATCGGCTGTATACCATAGTCTGTTAATCTTTTGTTATGATGTGGATATTGGTGTGGGTTGCATGCCTGATAACTTTAGCTTTTTAGGGTATTTTTGTTTTCTGTAGCATGTAACTGTTTTATGTCCTTAATAAATAAATAAATCTTTGTAGAGTGCATAACTTCTACGCATGCTAGTCCTACAAGTACACAGTTGTAAACCTCTGATTTAAAACCCCGGTTACTACAGTACTAACGACCTAACAGCTCTCGTTAAGCTTACAGAAAATCCTCTAAAACCGTATGTACTCAGCTTAACTCTCAAGCTACTCGTACCTGCTAAGTTCGGCACGTTAGCCACGAAGTCGGGCTAACTTGTTACAACTTGTATCTGCAGAACAAGTTGCAGTACTAGATGCCAACTGTGAGAGCAAATTAAGATAAAAGGCACCTGGAATCAATGGATACTCGTGGTGAAAAGTAACTGGTTTGGGATGTCATCATCATTTCAACCGAAGGACGTCCACTGCTAGCCATAGGTAATAGCCATAATTCATGGTATTTCAGGGAGGCGCCAAATGCCCACAGCAAGTACCGCCAATTCACTTGAATGGTGTACCGTTGGAACGGGTGGACCAATTTAAATACTTGGGGCACTGGGTAACATCTGATCTGAAAGACCATGTCGACATTGAGCGGGAGCGGAGGGCACTGTCTAAGAGAGCAAATATGATAGCCCGTAGGTTTGCACGATGTTCAAATCAGGTTAAAATCATACTTTTTAAAGCTTTCTGTACCTCCTTATACACATGCAGCCTATGGGCATCTTACTCACAAGCTGCTTACAGTGCCCTTCGTGTCCAATACAACAATGCGTTCAGGGCTGTGTTGGGGCTACCCCGCTTCTGCAGCGCATCAGGCATGTTTGCGGAAGCGCGCACCGACTGTTTCCACGCCACCATGCGCAAGCGGTGCGCGTCCTTAGTGCGCAGGGTGCGGGCTAGCTCCAACACTGTCCTGGCGATGGTTGCTCAGCGACTGGATTGCCCCTACGTAAGCCATTGTTGTAGCAGGCATATTGTTGGTGCTTGATTTTTAATTTTTTTATTTTATTTTATATAGATTTCATGTCTTTTGGATATAATAGTTTTTAATTCTGACATAACTTAATTCCATAATTTAATTTATTGGCCATCTAATTCTGTTTTTTATTTTATTTTGCTCTGTGCCTTTTGACATTATAATTTCATATCATAAAGACATTTTATTATTTACTGCTGACATAACTTCATTACTTAATTTAAATTAATTGTGATGTTTTATTTTGTTTTGTTTATTTTAATTATTACTTTTTTTTTATTTTTTATTGCGTGAACATTGTCATTTTTATTTTTATTGTTGTGTAACCAATATGGGTCAATGACCTGAAATAAACGAATTTTTTTTTTTTTTTTTTTATAGGCCTCCCCCAAGTGTAAAGTTCAAAGTGGACTGGCTCATTGGTCCAGTGGTCGTAAGCGCGACTACTGAGCATGAAGTCGTGGGTTCGATTCCCGGTTCGTGTAAAATTTTATTGGGTTTTTCTATCAGGATTTCTCAGCAGTAGCCACGGAGCCTAGATTCGTGCCCGGATGATAGCAATAGGCTCGCCCCCTATTACATAGGACTTAGAACAAAACCGGCAAGATGTGGGTGTACTATTAGGTACGTACACCTCTCTCGTACCATTCGGGGATTACATGCGTGATGTTATGTCATGTCAAACTCAGCATTTATTTCAATTAGACCATTTCAGGCACTTTTTGAAGTTAAAAAACTTGTATGTTACTTTCAAAGTAACTCAAAAGAAACTTTAATAATTGGTCTCCTTTAATGGACTCTATAAACACTGGTAGACGTGTGCCTACGTGTCTGTCAATATTTCATAGACTTTAGAAAGTTTTGAACGTATCCTTTGACTCATATATTACGTTAGTAACAAGCCCAATAAATGTGGTAGAACTAAACACACGAATCTCCTCAAAAAGAGACTGGTGCAAATAATTATGTACACAATTGCCATTACATAAATACAAACAAAATGTCGAAAGACATTAAAAATACAAAGAATAATAATACAAATAAATCACCAAAACACATTTTTTTTTAAATAGGCTTGTTATTCAAATTAAATAGAACAGATTCAGTTAGTGTATTTAGAGCGATTTGACAGTTACAAATTCATTGACATTATAAGAAGCTTTTTCTGTCCATGTAGCCATGTACTCGTAAAGTACATGCAGTAACCATGGAGTTTCTTGTCGGTTCTTCTCCATAGGAAACGACCAACCCGAACCGTGCACCTTTTTTGGGTCGATGTTTTATAAAGTGCCCGTGTAAATAAAAAATATGTAAAATAAAATTATTTTAATTTGATTTGAGTATTTTTTAATCCGATTTTATAACAAATAAGGCTATTTCTAAAATATATAGTGACGGACGTGTGAGGGTTTTATGCTTTGTAAAATGAGGCTTACAGCTCTCAGTACTTTGGATACCGAACATGGCAAATCAAATCAAATCAAATCATTTATTAGTTTGCAAACATGGGTAAAAAATTGGTATATAGATGTTGTCTTATAAGTTAGCTCTCCATGTTCTGCCGTCACATGGGCATGCAAAACATAATCAATTAAATAAAATTCATTTTAGAAAACAATCAAAAGTGTTAGAAAAAATCCATTATTACAAAATTACATGTCAAAACATTTGAAACACAATAAATAGAAAATAGAAAAGTCAAAAAATATTACATCAAATGTCACTGGTTACAACAATATTATGAATGTCAATACAAGCATGTCAATTTAAATAAGAAAAATAACAATTAAAGAAATAATTCATTTGGTCAATCAATTTACCTTTTAATTTTTATGTGCATGTCTGAGAAATAATAATGAAAAACAAAAGATCATACCAAAAAAGTCTAACATAAAGCCATTACAATATTGCGACAAAACATAGATATTAGATCCCACTTAGGTCCCACAGTTTTTTTTCCGATAGGAACTCCGAAATACTATAATATGATTTACAAATCAGAAACTTTTTTAGGTGGCTTTTAAACAAATTAATATTTAAGCTTTTAATTGACTCTGGTATGTGATCATATATAATTGGTGCCATGCAGAAAACACTTTTATGCATCATAGCTGTCTTAGATTGTCTTGCACATAACATATTGGCGTGTCGTCTACTTCGGTTATTTAAGTCTGATAACTTGGGAAATAATTGTGGGTTGGTTTTCACAAATACCGCAACCTCAAATATGTACAGAGAGGGCAGTGTCAATATTTTATACCGAATAAAAAATGGTTTACAAGTGTCTGTGCATTTCAAACCGAACATCGCCCTAATACACTTTTTTTGACATTTAAATATTAGTTCGTTATTGGTTGAGTTTCCCCAAAACATAACACCATATCTTAATATTGACCCTACTATTCCATGGTATGCTGTTACAAGAGCATCCGTTCCAATGACTGGAGCGAGTTTATATAACGCATACGTCGATTTACTAAGTCGCTTTGCCAATTCTTCTGTGTGTGCTTTCCAGTCCAAGCGTTGGTCTATTGTTGAGCCTAAGAATTTGGAAGTGCTTACTTGATTTATTTTATTATTACCGTAGTGAATATTCATCGTCATATTTTTGCGTTGACTGAAAGCCATTATTTTGGTTTTATCAATGTTTATTTTGAGATTATTATTATCAAGCCATTTTATTATTGAATTAATAGTATTAGTTATGTCATTATTATAATTTTGTTTGTTTGTACAGTCAATGGTAATTGTACTGTCGTCAGCAAAAAGAGTCATGTGGTGTTTAGTCACTTTGGGCAAGTCATTTATATATAGTATAAAAAGACACGTATGCAATTATGCATCGCTGTGGCATTTTAAATGCCATATCTTTATTTGATGAGTTGCCCAAAAAGATAATGCCATAACTAAGGACAGATTCAACAAAAACTTAACTTAACTTTGTTTAAAAACATATATAGATTCAACAAGTTAGTAATAAGCCGAGAGTAACACATCAATGTTGACAGATGGGGCAAGTTGGTACAAAGAATATGCTTGACTACTGATTTTTTTACATAGTGCGTGAATATGTTCTTTCCTATTTAGTTTTTTAACTATTATTAAGCCGAAAAAACGGGCATTAGATACTTTTTACATTGAATCTAGTAGTGTTTATAGTGATCATGAATTAATTTTACATTTAATAGATTAAGCCATCTTTGTCCAAAGTGTATCATATTTGTTTTTGATAAATTATCATTTTCAAGCCAAGAAACTATCTATGTCAGTGAATTATTTATATCAGGTTTATAATTATTAATGTCCTTACATACAATCGATAAAAGGGAAAGCCATATGCTTGAAAAACCTTTTTATTTTTCTAGCCTTATCTATCAAATATTTTTTCGGATAAAAAGACCATCAGTATGCTACAAGCTTGCTACAACTACATTATTTCCTAAGTAAAGCAAGCCTATCCACCAAAGATAGGCCTAATTTATGAATACTAAAAACCTAGATACAAACCCAGGCTCAATTTTCTTCAGGAAAAATATGACGATAAGCTACCATTCTTACTATAAAAGAATCCTCTGTACTCCTAGAGTATATTTGCAAGTCCCGCAAGGGTAAACACCAAACGAGATGAAGATAGGATTCCATTCGTTGGCAAAGGGTTTTTTGTCCTAAATACGTTTCGTCAAAGGGCCGGTGACAAACGGATTCCTGCCTGGGGCGCGGTTGTGGGCATACGAAAACATATGGAGGGAACGTATGGGGTGGTCACGCTGATCAGATTATGTTTAGTGATATCCATCTCTTGTATTTTTATTTATTTCATTTTTTACATTTTGGGAAAGCTTACAGACTAATAACATTATAGTGACAAAAATATATTACTAAATTGCTACAAGCTTCCACAAATAAATAAAAAATTGTTACTTCTTCAAAGTTGGTTTATTTTATTTGATTTAATGCTAATATATTATAAACAATAAACGGTTCAAGAGCAGGTAAGTGTCTCTTGAACTAAAAATGGTTTTGCTAAAAATTTCCTTACTCTGCATTGGTGCAGAATAGGTCAATGTTATTTTGAAAGATGTTATCTATGCAAAGGCATCATTTTCCTATCAGTTAACAAATACGCAGTACTTATATTAAGTTTAAATCATGCAAATCAGGCATTACGAGATTTCAGGGAAAGACGGCGTCAATGAAAATAATATTTATACTCCATTACCCAAGAATCTGAATACTCAACATCATAATAATCACAAATAACCATGTTTCAAAAATAGAATAAATTTCTCTGCCTATTATGCGCAGCTTAAACATTGCGTGATTCACA
The DNA here is from genome assembly GCA_949152445.1 of Cerastis rubricosa. Lineage (NCBI taxonomy): Eukaryota > Metazoa > Arthropoda > Insecta > Lepidoptera > Noctuidae > Cerastis > Cerastis rubricosa. The sequence goes on from OX424529.1 coordinate 3,147,180, forward strand.
CATTGACGACGCAGAAAATAGGATACCAAACTGAAAGAATTCACACTAGCACAAATATAATTTTATTTTTATTATTTTTCGTGTGGTCGAAATTTCCATTAGGCATGCTAGTTTGCTCTGTATGGTGTCGGACGTAAAGAATAGCACCATCCCATATCTTCCCGTGGGTGTCGTAAGAGCCGACTAAGGTACTTGCCAGAGAATGGGCAGCAGCGTTCTCTGTGCCTTTGTAACAACCGTACTGCGATCGCCAACTCGCCTGCCAAGCGTGGCGATTATGGCAAAACCCCCCAAAATATCAATGTGACTTGGGGGAGGCCTATGTCCCGCAGTGAACGTCTTTTGGGCTGAAATGATGATGATGATGCTAGTTTGGTTTCCTCGCAATATTTTCATTCACCGAAACAAGTGATAATTAACTAAAACGCAAATGAATCAGAGGTGCGTGTCTTTTTTTTTACGGATTTGAAATCATCAAATGAACCCTCCCGCTCTGGGCGGAGCGGAAGGGAGTGTCAGACTTGTACTGACTAAAACTCATCCATGTTCCTTCTTAGCCCTTTATGTTCCAGGGCCACGGTATCTCTTTCGAACAGTCCCGCAGCCCTAGCAGGCATCGACCCTCTCGGACCCCTTCCGATTTGCTGACTTCTCCTTGAGGCGCGCATGGAACACGAACGCACCGTCCGTCGACACGGCCTGTCGTCATAAGACGGATGGACGGTGAGCTAGCCCATTACTCACCGTCCACAGGCCCGCAGAGGTGCGTGTCTTGGGTTCGAACTCGAGACCTATGACCTGGCAATCCGATGGTCATACCACTGCTGACAAAAATAAGCAAAAATCCAAATGGATCGTTAGAATGGAAAGCGGTACCGCTGCAATTTCCCTCCCATATATTTTTACCGCAAAATCCTCAAATATTCACGGTACTTTCGGTCAAGAATGGCATTCTGGCACTTTTCTTTGAACACTATTATTGCCACTAACGAAGTTTACTGCTCCTTCGCAAGGAAAATACACTCGGAATCCTTCAGCGAATTATAATGGGTGAAGATTCCTCACGATTTCGAATAAAGCTTTGTAGGCAAACATTATATCCATCTTGTTAGGTAAAGGGGATAATTCATTACTAACGTAAGTACATAAACTTAGGTACATAAATACTACATCTATGTGTGTGCGTTTTCATTTTATAATCATTTATGTTCTAATTAGGCTGTTGACAGGAAAAATATGAGTATATTAGGTATCTTGTTATTTACTGAAATAGGTAAGGTACCACCCGTTCGTCCGATCCTCGCCCAATAACCACGCTTTCATGCAAACAAACAATCTCAAACATTTATTCAAAAGTTGCTTATTCCCTAAACCACGTTAAGGGGATTTTTCTGATATACTGACAAACTTAAACAACCATAAAAATCAGCGTTAAATAATAATTAACTTGGTCCGTAATTTAAATTGATTATTTATGTCTTTTGTGATAACCTCCTAAATTTTGACGAGGATGCAAAACAACATCTTGTATGGAGAATGTAATAACACGCAAGATCTCTCTTGTGGTGTCTCAAACCATGAAACTGAACAACTTTTCTACAACTTTTGATTAACTTTTTTTTAATCTAAACTCATATTTTAAAGAGGAAAGATTTGCTTGTTTGCATTGCATAGGCTCCGAAACTACTAGTCCAATTTGAAAAATTCTTTCAGTGTTAGATAGCCCATTTATCGAGGAAGGCTATAGGCTATAAATCATTACGCTACGACCAGTAGGAGTGGAGCAGCAATGAAAAATGTTACAAAAACGGGGAAAATGTGACGCAAACGAAGTTGCGCCGGACAGCTAGTTTTACCATAATTTTGATCAGCTGATCGCGACAGTTCCTATAGAAAGTCCATTTCTTTGGCAAATTTCGTGGACCGAGAGACCACATGGTTGGTCTTGGGTTTATTGTGATCCTTCCACTCTTTACCTATGTCATGTATGTCAGATAGTTAGGTTCTTCTCGGCATAGTTTAGGTTGGGTTGAAGATTGCGAGAAGCGAAGGGATTCCCAAACTGTGTATGACTTTTCTTTGATAATCTTTTTCATAGCAGTTTTTCCAGACTCACAAAAATGTAGGACACCTAAGAACAAAGTCTACTTAAAATGCCTTCAGATTTGATTATAACCCATGCACCCCTGTTAAAAGTACACCAGATCTAGCATGATTACTTTCGAATGTAAATACAACTTGGTAGCCATCTACGAGTATTTATTTTAAATTAAAACTATGCAAATACTAGCAAAATTCTCCACAGACTTTGCGAAAGACCGACTAATAAGATAGCTAGTCGATACGAACGATGTTGCAACAAAAAAGAAGAAAAATAACGTTGCGCTCAAATTACATTCGATCATCTGCCCTCCGGCGCTCTCCACTCACCGTAAGCTGGACCTAGCTACTAGAGTTAGTTAAAAGCGTTTACACCTTACAGCATTTCATACACACTTTCAAGTCCTTAATTTCCGAAATGACTGAACCGATTTTAATAAAACTTCATACGCATAAGCAGGATATATAGGACTAAAAAGTTACTAAAAACATTTCTGAATCGTCATTAAAACAAATAATAATTGGAAATTTCTGTTTCTATGGATAAATTATAATAGGTCTAATTGAGCTGTAACACTGTTTTTCGTAAAAGTCCCGTCAAAATCAGTCGATCCGTTTCGGAGATGAGCTGGAACAAACAGACAGACACTTTATAATAAAAAAACTAATAAGCATATAGTTTTGTGTGCATTCAGTGAAAAGCTGTTATATTGAAATGACAAACAGACACTTCATCATCATCATTTCAGCCCAATAGACGTCCACTGCTGGACATAGGACTCCCCCAAGTGTCCCCATATTGACATTTTGGGGGGTTTTGCCATAATCGCCACGCTTGGCATGCGTCGCAGTACGGTTGTTACAAAAGCACAGAGAACGCTGCTACCCATTCTCTGGAAAATCCCTTAGTCGCCTCTTACGACACCCACGGGAAGAAATGGAATGGTGCTATTCTTTACGTCCGACACCATACAGACACTTCAATTTTATTTATATTTGTATACATGGCGCAGTTTTACTGTTTTGTCTAAAACTGTGAGAAATTTTCAACTGGTCATCTTTGAGTAGGGCTTTAGCTTTTAGTTGGCGAATTATCATTCTAGTTTTTATTGAGCCTTGCCTAATATGATTGAAAGTTTCATTTTAGTTCTTTGTTAAACAGAATAAATTCTATGAAAGAGATCGAAATTCGTTGAAAAGTTTCAAAGAACATCGTAGCCACCGACAGTCTTACTTGCTTGCTTACTTGAATATCTGACTTAGAAATCTATAAGTCATCATCATCATCATCATGTCAGCCCAAAAAACGTCCACTGCTGGACATAGGCCTCCCCCAAGTGTCAAAATGACATTTTGGGGGGTTTTGCCATAATCGCCACGCTTGGCAGGCGGGTTGGCGATCGCAGTTAGGTTGTTACAAAAGCACAGAGAAAGCTGCTGCCCATTCTCTGGTAAAATCCCTTAGTCGCCTCTTACGACACCCACGGGAAGATATGGGATGGTGCTATTTTTTACGTCCGACACCATACAGAGCAATCTATAAGTAGTAAACATTTATTAACATAGTCACTTTTCGTACCTCAGATAGCTGACGTACGAAAAGTGACTTTATGTTAATTAATGTGTATCTGGCTTAGAAATCTATAAGTAGTAAACATTTATTAACATAGTCACTTTTCGTACCTCAGATAGCTGAGGTACGAAAAGTGACTTTATGTTAATAAATGTTGCTGCCAGATATTCAAGTAAGCAAGCAGGTAAGATATTCTTTAGACTGCTGTATCTCTATATGACTGCTAACAAAATAGGCCTAAGCCAAAAAAAAAGCTACGAACCAAAACAAAGGGTTCCCTAATGAATTTTTCCCAAAAATTAAAGCTAAAATATTATCATAAAATACATTCAAATTCATATAATTCAAACCTGGATCCCTCGCAAATGTTCATAGCGTAATTAAAAGGACTTTTATATGATTCACAGTTACATTTTACGCACATGTGCGATAAAAACAAAGAGATATATCATTACTCGGAAAAGGAAGGGGTGGGGGCTAAACAGTCATTTTGAAACGCTGATTACGAACGGATTGTATGGATAATGGAACAGCTAATAGAGAATTTGTTTTAGCGATATTAAAATTTTGGCAGGGGTTGCTGAACGAAGGTGTGTCACCCAAGAAATGTCAGTAATATCAAGGACTGTCGCAAAAGATGTCTAAGAGCGTTTACGCCTTAAGACATTTCATACAAACTTTCAAGTCCTATTTTCCAAAATGACTAAACCAATTTTATTGAAAGTTCATACGCATAATAATAATTCTTTATTTCTCAGATAACAATCGATCCAATGACATACACAATTCTAGATGTTAGTAGAAAACTTAACTAAAAAATTATGTTAGTACTTATATTTTACTACAGACGGGGTAGTTGACGGGGTGTTTTTTATAAGATGCCTCTACATATAATAGTATAAAAATAAGCAGGATACATTTGGCTAAAAAGTTACTAAATATTTTTTTAATCAAAAGATAATTGGAATTTTCTGTTTCTATGGATAATTATTTATAATCTGTATAATATAGCCGTAACACTATTTTTAGAAAATGTTTTTCAGTAACTTTTAAGACATATTATGTATCCTGCTTATGCGTTTGAAGTTTCATCAAAATCCGTTTAGTCATTGCTCTACCTCATCAAACCAGTTACTTAGATACACAAACACGACCGTAAATCTCCTATGAGTAGATCAGCAGCTCAGCAGTGATAGCCTTGTGGTGTCACAAACGAACTGCCAAGTCAAAAATCTCGAGTTTGAACCCAAGAGCATCTACCTATGATTTTTCGGATTCATGTGCGTGTTGCCTAATTATCACTGGCTTCGGTGAAGAAAAACATCGTGAGGGTACCAAACCAGCATGCCTGAGAGATATTTCTCGACGGTATGCTGGTCTGGCGGATAAAAAAAAAGGCGGTACAAAAACTCTGAAACTGGATGGACTTTATTTTTTTTTTGGGATGTGAAATCATCAAATGACTTCTCCCGCTCTGGGCGGAGCGGAAGGGAGTGTCAGACTTGACTGACTAAAACCCATCCATGTTCCTTCTTAGCCCTTTGTGTTCCAGGGCCACGGTATCTCTTTCGAACAACCCGCAGCCCTGGCAGGCATCGGCCCTCTCGGACCCCTTCCGATTTGCTGACATCTCCTTGAGGCGCGCGTGGAACACAAACGCGCCGTCGGCACGGCCTGTCGTCATTAGACGGACGGACTGTGAGCTAGCCCATTACTCACCGTCCACAGGCCCGCGCCTACGGTGGCCGGGGGCCACTGGTTGCCCCCCGACGCCCGGGGCGTCTCCTGCGGCGGCTGGGACGTGAGGTTCTCTCCCTCTCACGTTCCGCCACCTCCTTCGCTAGCATGACTGCTTCGCAGAAGGAGGCGACGGCTTCCCATTCCCTCTCGCTCCGGACCATGGATTGAACCAGGGCCGGACGCGAGAGGTCACCGCCGCCAATCGCCGCTACGAGGACACGGCGGTGCTCAGCCCAAGCGGGGCAGAGCTCCACAGTGTGCTCCACCGTGTCCTCCGGCCGATCCTCGCAGTGGTAACACCCGGGCGTTTCCTCCCGCCCGATTCGGTGAAGGAACCTCCCGAAACAACCGTGTCCGGTGAGGACCTGCGTCAGGCGGAAGGTGAGGGTGCCGTGGCGCCTCTCCAGCCACTCCTCAAAGAGGGGACTTATTGCCACTATTGTGGCGTGCCCTGCACGGGGTTGCGACAGTCGGAAACATTATTGGTCTACTCGTTTTCCAGTGTGGGAAAGAGATGGCACTTATTATCCTGTATAGCCCCGTCTGTTTCCCACACTGGAATAAGAGTAAAACAATACTGCTTTAAGAGGTCATGGTAGACCAGCAGGTTAGGCACTGACCACAAAAAACCCTACAAAAGCTCACATTATAATACTGAAATCAGAAAGCAAACAATGCATTTTTCAAAACCAAACTTAATGAACCCAGACATCATTTAAATCTCACAGCCAGCCAGCTCAGACTGTACCAGACCATGCTAATGGCCCGGCGTCACATAAACTCCGCCTAACTCCACTAATATCAAATCCTAGTTCTAAACTGTGATAATACTGACTGGCAAGAACTTTGCCAATACCCGTCAGGATTGAGAATTGTAGGAATAGTATTGCAACTGTCATGGTGAGATGTATTGAAATTGATGATGGTGAGCCGGGACAAATGTCACGTAATATTAATATCATGTAAATATGGTTTAGGAGATTATCTGAGTCTAGAGTGGTGAATAGGGCCTTGGTTACGCTAGAGTATTGACTGATCTTTGATAAAAATATTGAATATGAACATTTTCAACATTATAAATAGTATAAAAAACCTAGAGCTACTTGTTCTTCTACTCATTGCGATATATTTTGTTTTACTCTAGAACATATCTATACCTAAACCTTTTAGTTACGGAAATATTGAAGCTTTAGTTTCAACTTTCTTTTTTTATTACAAATTTTAAAAGTAAAATCAGTCAATCCGTTTCGGAGATTTGCCGGAACAAACGATACTTTAAATACTCCACGACTCCTGTACCATTGAATGCATCCATCTACACAATGTTTTGAGTGCATTACATTGAGCGCCAAATTACGAAATTAACACAAATTACTTACGGAACCCTAAAAACAATCAGATTGATAGAACATGAAAAGTACCGAACTAAAAACAGACGATTGAGTTTACCAGCACCAAACAAATCGATATTTACAAAAGAAAGGAATGGTTCTTAACTGTTTGTTTACAAAGAAAACAAAGCACCTTCTATTTTCTTTACTACCTAACGTTGTTACATCTCCAAACTTGTGACATAATGTAAAGGTTTTATATTAACGTAAAAGCGTTTACGACAATTTTACACATCGTTACTTTATGCATGACACGTGTCAAAGTCAAGATATTTTCTGTCATTTTTTAGATTTTTCATTTTATGTCCTCTTAGTAAAAAAAATGTAGTATATTAGGGTTGAAAACTATTTGAATCTAGACAACCCTTTGTAGCCTTCTTAAACGGTAAATGGGTAATTTTATTCAAGAAAATAATAACACGAAATACGTTTTTTTAACGAAATAGTTTATTTTTTATTATTAAATTTTGTTGGAGGCTTTAATCCTCAAAGGCAAGTCAGCCTCATCACAACTTAAACTATTCTAAACTAAACTACACATACAATATAACTTATAGTTCTCTAAAACCTACAAATAGTGAATGCCAACCAGGATGTATCTATCAGTTTATTCATTTTTTATTAAAAAATTACAGGTACAAACCATCTCAAATATACAGTATCTATCCGTAACCTTAGTAATATTTTTCCTAATTTATTCCGGATATAAAAGCCATTACTAGAGTTGAGATAAAATTAGTACCAAACATAAAAAGTTAGTACAGTTTCCAACTTGGGCCTACCTAAACATGAAACCTATAAAACCATGTAGCATAAAAACTCCTCGCGAATATCCTTACAGTTCGTAAATTTTATGTCGTTTCACCTACAAACACACTCATTTCATATAACGAGCATATACTATGCGCATTGAAAGTATTCCTACATAGATATAATACATACTTTTACATACAAGGTGTAACAGGGAGACCCATGTAAAAGGCCCAGGCCTATGTAAAATAAAATATTTTAGTTTTGACCCTTCACGAAGCCGTCAAGAATTATGTACGTCAAACTAAGTAACCCAACGTAAAAATTATTGCTGGAAAACCACTTTTTGTTTTGGGGTAAAAAAAACATGTTTTACGGTAAAACTCAATGTAACGCACTCAAACATTGTTCTAATCATCATCATCAGCCTATAATGTTCCCACTGCTTTAGACACAGGCCTCCTCCCTATTGGAGGGAGTGGGCTGTAATACACCACGCGGGCCCAGTGCGGGTTGGTATTGTGCTAATAGGTGTCATCATCATCATTTCAGCCCAAAAGACGTTCACTGCTAGACATAGGCCTCCCCCAAGTGTCGCCACATTGACATTTTGGAGGGTTTTGCCATAATCGCCACGCTTGGCAGGCGGATTGGCGATCGCAGTACGGTCGTTACAAAAGCACAGAGAACGCTGCTGCCCATTCTCTGGCAAGTCCCTTAGTCGCCTCGTACGACACCCACGGGAAGATATGGGATGGTGCTATTCTTTACGTCCGACACCATACAGAGCATCCGACACTATACAGAGCGTAATAATAGGTTTACTTAGTAGTAAACGGGACATTATTAGGTATTTAAAGAAATGTTACGATCTTAAAAAATTGTATTAAAAAAAAACTTGTGAAAAAGTTGGATCTTTGACGTCCAATATCTCCGTAACTAGAAGGTTCCCAGGTATGGTCCAGAACAAAAAAAAGATCGCAATGACGAGGAGAACAAGTGCCCTTCGGCTTCGTCAAAGGTCTATTTACACCCATTATTTTTACATATAAGTACCTTATATTGTACTAGCGACTGTTATTCCAGTGTGCGTAAGAAACAGAGCTATACAGGATGTCTAGCGCCATCTCTTTCCCACACTGGAAAATAAGTAAAACAATAATGTTTTAAGAAGTCACGGTAGGCCAACTGAAGTAGTGACATGCCGAAAATATTAAATAAAAATTAAATATTAATTTATTATGCACCCAAAAAGCGGACACATAGGCACTTAGAGAGCTAAACCAATAACTTTTACAGTTATAGTTATTATTACTTTACTTTATATAGTTCGTTTCGTCACCACTGTTGTATGTGCAGTTTTGCCTGTACAATCAAACTGTATAGGCATACATGACCAGCTGGCCTACCATGACGTCTTAAAATATTATTGCTTTACTCCTTTTCCAGTGTGGGAAAGAGATGGCGCTAGACGTCCTCTATAGCTCCGTCTCTTTCCCACACTGGAATAAGAGTTAAACAATATTGCTTTAAGACGTCATGATAGGCCACCTGAACGGGTGTAGGAAAAAAAACATCCTTGCCTGGATATGCAACCTAGGGAATATCGAAATAGATATTTTTCCGCGTGTGTGGCATCCACCGTAACCGCCGCCACCACCGTGTGGTAACCGGCAAGGTGGACGGGAAAAGGCCCCGTGGCCGCAGCCCAATACGATGGTCTGACCAGATCCGCACCGCCCTTGACTCCACAGTCCACAGCGCGCTTCACACTGCCAGGGACAGAAACAGTTGGATAAAAATCATCCGAGAGAAGGTGATACTAAAGGGAGGTCACGACCCGCAGCATTGAGACACACAGACAAACACGAAAGCAACTATGTGGTACATTTTATAGTATAAATATAAGGATTTTTCCATACACAGTAGATCTAAAATTCATGTCAAGACGTTATCCGTTCGAAGTCAGTCATGTGTTTTATTGCGTCTGTTGACATTTACACCCTGAGATATGACTATGGGGTTATAACCGGGTATTAACGTCTGCACAGTAATAAAATGGTGACGGAGTAGTGTACTGTCTAATACATTTTCATTATTTTTTGAGGGCCGTAAAATATTTTTGTGGGGTTTATGAGTCTGTCTTGCTGTTCGGATGTGTCAAAGATCGTGTTTTTGAGGGTTTTATTGGTTTGAGATGTTATCAGATGCTACGTTCATGTAATGAGTACTGCTGTAGGAACACAGGATCATATTACAATATACCCAGTTATTGGTTTATAAGGTTGTGTAGAGACCTTAACCCTTTTGGTAATTTAGGACTTACGTTGCTGGGTTGTAAAGAAAATGGAAAGCCGGTCAACTGCGAGGTGTACTCACACGCACACAGGGTTCCAGGGTTCTGTATTCTAATTATAATTAGAATTAATGTATTTGTAAGAATGTAGTTTTACACAGTATGGTGTTAATATTTTGTTGAGTTCAATTCAATCTACCACAAAATGTGGTGTACAAATTTTCAGCTGTTATTCTTATAGCTAGTACAATACATTTTAAGATTTGTGATACAATAAGTCTTGGAATCTGCCCTAAACCACCTTTTAAACAATACGTCATACAAATTAACGATCCCCACAATACCCCTTGGTAAAAATCAAGTCATCGGATCTATGTTCTGATGATCCTTCTGGATCTTCCACAAAACTCCATATTCTTACCAAGCCAACAAAATTAAAACAACTTTTATTTATGCCTTATATAAGTTTTCTCCACATAATTAAAGCTTGATTGGCATCGCGATCTTAAACTTTATACCTTATACAAACTCAATTCATCATAGCCACGATATTACACGTCAGTTGGACAAAAGGCACCCAGTAATTATCCTTTCCACAGCGTAAATTAAAACCACCGCGGTTAATAACTTCAGCGAGCAATATTAAAACAACAACGTTAAGAACAGAAATTATGAAATTTATTTTTATGAAGCTTGGTTTTGTACTTTTCTTATTTTTTGTCTTTTAGTGCGGGCTTCATAAATATGGAATACTAGCTCAGCCTGCGGCTGGGCGCGTAAAACTATGTTGTTTTTAATTTTCCTTTATGAAAAGTCCATCCTTCGCGCAATTTCAAGACATTCAAAACTACTTTACTGTTAAAAATATAATTAGGATCACTGTTAGCATTGTTATTAGAGAATTTTGCAATTCGTTATCAATAATTTTGGGGATAATATATGCACAAAGTAACTTATTTTGCTGCTTTTTAAACACTCATGGACATACGAATTTTAGTAAAGGCAATCCAGGAACCAGCAAGGAAATAGTAAACAACCGATAAATTCCTTTTCCTCAATACAATTTTCTGATCAGGAAAATCCTTTCCTACGATTACTTTATCCAACAAATAATACCCAAACCAGGATGGACACACTCCATACATTCAAATACGTTGAATCCCCTTCAATAGTAACGCAAAGCGACAAACGGGTAAAATAAAACGCTCCTTTTTTACCGAATAAGCGTTACCATAAAAAAGGTTTTCAGTGAGCAAGTGAATCATAATTTATGAATTCCGGTGTCCGGGCAGGCTAGGAGATTTACGCGGGGTCATTGTGTCGACGGATACGATACGCATCGCTTAGAAAAAGATAGATAGACAGGGGTGGTTAATTTCTATGGCCGAAGGTGTAGACTGTATATTTTATTAGGTGGAAAATATTTTATTTTCTCATCTAAGTAACAGTTATAACAGACTTAAAAGAATTGATAGATCTTGGTCTTCATATTTTTTTTTGTTATTTGCACATGCAATCAAGCACAGATCACATAAAATATCAATTAAAATCAATTCTTTTTTATTATTTTAATTAGTATAACAGTGGGCTGAAGAAACAAAAAATAATTGATTTATTTAATTATTTTTTACTTGCAAGCTAATCGAAGATTTGTGTTTGCTATTTAAATTCAGACTAGTGGTTCCGGGTTACTTATACTTTTTACTAAAGGTATGTTCAGCACACACATGGCTTCTAAAACATCTAAACCTTCCCCACTCTGTATGACAGAGTCGTTAATGAAACATAAGGGGTGTGCTACATCCCCGACTTCCCCCGACGTACCCCTGACATCCCCCGGCATCCCGCGCTGCTCATCCCCCGCGAAGGATAGCGCAAATACAGAAATAGCCCGCTAATCGTGATTCTAAGCTTACCATCAACCACCTATTCTGAAATGAACCCTGTGACATAAAAAGCAAGGTGGGGATTAGTGTGACGTTGGAATCCGTTAATTATTTTTATTGAATAAAATTTGGAAATAATAGATGTAAATTACATATTACTGCGATTTTAATGGTTATTGTTCTATTTTTATGTGGAGTATCGAGTTTGTGCTTATACCTACTTGTATGGAGTAAGCGAGGTCCGGAAAATATCTATTAATTTTGCATTGGTTTGTTTTGAGTACGTTAAGCAGTTGGTCCCGGCTGTCATTTGAAGATCTTTGAATTCTATCCTTTAAAAGGTGTTGTTCAATTACAAGGAGGTAACTATGCTAATGCTTCGCTACCCGAATCAATCATAAAATGGGTAGGATATTTTATTTACGGAAATCGGTAAGTGTGAACCACCCGTGTTTTAGACGCGGCCCGTCCGATACCCGCCCTATAACCGCGATTTCACACATACAAACTATCTCAAACGTTTATTCGATAATTTCTTATTTCCTAAACTACGTTAAGGGTGTTATTCTGATATACTGCCAAACTTAAACAACCAAAAAAATCTGCGTTTAGTAATAATTGACTGGCTACCGTAATTTAAATTGATTATTTATGTCTTTTGTGACAACCTCCTGAATTTTGACGAGGATGCAAAACAACACCTTGTATCTAAGTGATTTTCATCAGTTTTTTTCAGTTTTTTCCTCCTCCTCATTGTTTAGGCCCTTGTTTGGCTTTCACCAATTGGGTATTACAGACATAAACTTTAAAAAAATCTTCTGTCATTAGTGTGACATGTAGGACATCACACAATATATAAAAAGGGTATGCTTTACGCCAGTACCTACCTAAAATAAAGGTGTACAGCTTGGCAAAAAAGAGTGTGGTATATATGAGGTCGCCAGTATCGCAACTGTGGCAACCCATAATACTACAACTCAACAGACTTTGATACTTGTTATTTTTAGGGATATGATCCCAATTCCTAGTGGGTGGTTCAGTCCCTCGGACGCTACGCAAACACCATGGAAGGCTTCAATGTCCAGTACGAATTTTAGTTCCAACTGTCATCGCGTCAGACTCTTTTTTGCCAAGCTGTACCTAATCTTAAGAAATTTAAAGTAATATTATGTAGCCATTGAAAGTTATGAAAACCAGAGAGAACCGTTATTCGCCCTTAATGAAAAACTAAGAATGCTCTGTCCAGATGGGTGTTGTTTTTGGTAGTTACAGCCCAACGGACGTCGAGCTGTCCTCTTTATCCTGATCTCGGGGATTTACTTGCAAGATGGAAGATTTTAGAGATTTTGTATTATTTCCGGTGGTTTGTGTACATTTATGGCGTTATAGAAGTCGCCTCATCTTCAGGAGAGTAAATTACAGTTTGATATTTCAACAGCTAAGATTGTTTTCACTACGTAACATCACGGGTCCATGACTGCTACTGAGAAATTCCGGATGTAAAACCCAATAACACATTTCCCGATCCGGAAATCGAACTCAGGAACTCATGTTCAGTAGTCGCGCTTGCCACCACTAGAGCAACGAGGTAGTCAAAAAATGTAATAGAACATTGTTCTTATAGAAATAATACCATGTGCTATAAACCACCAGAATTATACCACCAGAATACCAGCGCTGTGACGATTTTGTTTTTCTAATGTTAGTTCACCATCTTTTGGCCACGTACAGGACCCATTTAGTTTTACTTTTTTTTCGTAGATCTACTTTTTTATACAAGGTGTTGTTTTGCATCCTCGTCAAAATTCAGGAGGTCGACACAAAATACATAAATAATCAATTTAAATTACGGGACCTAGTAAAATATTAATAAATGCTGATTTTATTGGTTGTTTAAGTTGGTCAGTATTTCAGAATGACCCCCTTAAGGTGGTATATGGAATAAGAAATTATCGAATAAACGTTTGAGATTGTTTGTATGTGTGAGAGCGCAGTTTTAGGGCGAGGATCAGACGGGCCGCGTTTAAAACACGGGTGGTTCTCACTTATCGATTTCCGTAAATACTCGTAAGAAAAACAATAAAAATTACCTTCCCATTTTATTATTGATTTGGGACGAGAATCATTAGCATAGTTACCTCCTTGAATTAGACGAGGATGCAAAACAACATCTTGTATGATTTTGTGTTATTGTTAATTTAACCATTTTGTTTTGTCCTGTGCGAGACAAACAAATACTTGTTCGTTCTTTCTCGAATAATATTCCTTAAAAACAAAACTCCATACCATTCCATGCTGACACAAAACAAGAGCTCTTCACGTGCAGATATATTTTTTAAACACAGCCCTGAGTGATATTACACAGTGCGCACAATGGTTGTCGGAGATGACAGGCCATTTCGCCGTGTGACAACCCTAGACGTTTCCCTTATGTGAGTGTACGGTGTGCGTGTCTTCAAGGTTAGAAGAAACACGAGGAAATGTATTTTCTTATTCTTGAAGGACAAGCGATGAGAACACAAAATGTACTTTAACTGAGACTAAATTATTGTATTAATTTCTTAAACATTGAAAAACAACCAATCAACAATCATAAAAGAACAACAATCATCAACAAAAAACAATCATCAATTGAAGAACTACTTAGAGGAAAGAGGTTACTCTGGGGCACGGATATGCGATTAAACTGTAAAATACACCTAATTATAAGATAGTGACTTATAAAATAATAGTACGACAAAATAATACACAACATCGTGAGTCAGATTAAATAATCTTAAATTGATGATGTTACATGGCTTTTTTCTAGCCTATTTCGTCCAAATCCGGGACAAACACCACTATGCATTCCACCCACTTCTCGCGAACCCGTGCGGGATAATATTTGTAATCACCTTCTCAAAAACGGCTCTAACAATTTCGATGAAAGTTGCAATATAGGGGTTACGGTGGCGAAAAATCTATCTCTCTCATATATCGGAAAATTCACTTTCTCTATTTTCACCCGGTCACCCGGATACTATTGATAATATTACCTACAAAATGTTTCAGTACCAACTTAAACAAAAACTTAAAAATTCTCAGCTCAGAATTTCTATTCCATGAACATTCCAGCAAGCTGCACATATGACTAAGTCACCACATATGAACGAGTCTTCCTTTCAAAGGTAAAAGCACTTGTCACCCGTCGCCGACAATGGATGGGGGCCGCGACAAAAGAGTGGCCTCCCGATATACTGCCTCATACAAGTGATCATAGTACAGGTATTTTAACATTAAAAACTAGACGTTCATCGTGAGGAAACCAAACATGCCTGAGAGATATTTCTCGACGGCATGTTAAGCCAAGTCAGAGGCCCATTCATGGGCGACATAAAATCTCTGATACCAGGTTTGCACTAACCCCACGAAAAGCAGCAGTTGAAAACTAGCATTTAGAAAGGAAATCTAAATAATATTATAAAGAGGAAAGATTTGATTGTTTGTTAACATGGAATAGGCTCCGAAACCACTGGTTCGATTTGAAAAATTATTTCAGTTTTAGATAGTCCATTTATCGAGGAAGGCTATAAATCATCACGCTACGACCAATAGGAGTGGAGCAGCAATGAAAAATGTTGTGAAAACGGGGGAAATGTGACGCAAACGAAGTTGCGCCGGACAGCTAGTATATCATATTTAGCTGTAAAGAAAATTGTACAAAACAAAACAAAAGAGTGGCCTCGCTATACACATTCCTATACAGCTGTTAAGTACCTCTTTTTCATATGGTACAGCTATTTTAAATTACATATGCTCTGTATGGTGTCGATGCTCTGTATGGTGTCGGACGTAAAGAATAGCACCATCCCATATCTTCCTGTGGGTGTTGTAAGAGGCGACTAAGGGATTTGCCAGAGAATGGGCAGCAGCGTTCTCTGTGCTTTTGTAACAACCGTATTGCGATCGCCAACCCGCCTGCCAAGCGTGGCGATTATGGCAAAGCCCTTGGGGGCTTTGTCCAGCAGTGGACGTCTTTCGGCTGAAATGATGATGGTGATACACAATTACTCAAGTACACAAGTGTAGTATACATAAGTATTTATTATAAGTATTAAGTAACTGTGTAATATTAAACAAGAGTAATTTTGCTAGAGAAAATCAGGCAACAACAGCAATTGATAACTACAAACAATATTAGCTATGGAAATAACTAAACAATTATGAATTGGAAACTAACTAAACAATACGAACCAACACATTTGGTACTTCGTACTCGTAAATTGTACTCGTTCAATTAGACAGAGATTATTTAGTAAACATTTATTCAATTAACTGGCAGAGAAAATAGATGGCCTTTCCAATATCAACGACGTTCATCATTACTTCATCATCATCATCGCCATCATATCAGCCCGGAATCGCCCACTACTGGCTATAGACCTCCCCATTTTCTTCCACACTTCCCGGTTCTGTGTGCCTTATAACTTTATCTTACCAAAGCACAAAGCATGCTAAGAAACTCGAGATACATCCAACATCAAGACTTTTAAAAATCAAATGAAAATTCGACCCGAGAAAAATTTGCAGAAAAGTCCAATCAAATTCTCAGTTTTAAACCAACATTTGTATTCTGCAGTTCATATTTCAGTAGTATTTCAGCTCATATTTAGATGCAGGGCACACCAATCTCGTTGGGAATAAAATCCGGACGTGTTTAAAAACCAACACTTGTCACATTACTAAATGAGAAGAGTATTTTGAGAGTTTTTTTTATTGGGTACTTCTTGGGACGTCTCGTCTTCCATTACAGGTGACAACAAATTTTAAGAGAAATATGGTAAATGACATGCTCAGCCAACCACGAATAAACTGGGATAATATAAGAAGAAGGATGACTTTAAATATTAGGAAGTGAAAGTATACAACAAATTTTGCTTAATACAACACTACTAACATGGCAGCGCATAATATAAACATGACAGCACATAACACACAACTTAGATTCTCCAAACTCGTAAGCCCTTAAGACTTGAAGTAAGTTAGCTCTAAGCACATCTCTAACCAAGGACACACACGGGGGATATCTCATCTCTAATGAAAGGTCACTTAAGCTCACTCGACGAAATTAACGACAGCTTAGGATAATTACTATCGTGGGCAGTCTACCTCGGTTTATGTTTCATTTATAAACAAATCTTCTAAGATTTTTGTTAGAACCTATGCCAAATATCTGATGAATGGAATAAGCCATATAAGGCTTGATGCTATATTTAAATAAATAATAATTGAAACACAGCAGGTGGTGAACTGTAGCAATAACTTTTTTGTTCTAATATTTTTGTTGTATGCCAAAATTGATGCACAGCTATTTTTAAACTCAGGTATCTTTGTACGAGTCATGTATCGTACATGGCACGCGCGCATTGCATAGATCAGCACCTTTCCATCACCTTGCACAAATTATAGTGTAAAGCGACAGTACACAATCAGCTTTCATAGTTAGCTGTAATCATTCACGCATTATTCATATAGCATTAATTACGTGGTAGTTAAATATATTCAATAAACCATCATCTTTGACTATCCGTGACTTATATATTCAAGCAATCACCCAAGGTGTGTGCGACCTATTCAGCAGCGCATACAATGTTTTTGAAACCAGAGGACATTAACATAGAAACAATAGATTAATAGCCATAATTTTATTGTAATTTTAAACAACTATAATTAAAAACACCACGTGCTCTCCAACCACATTAACCAACCATTAAAACACACTTCATCCTGTTCATCCCATTCCGTCAAAAATTCAACCGAGAGGGTTGCACTCCTATGAGCGATTTACGAAATTAAATTTACGTAAGTACCATCTCGGTACCATTGGGCACTTTCGTCCAGACCGCTTCCCTTTTCGGCAATTAAAACAAGATCAGGGAAGCTCTGTGTTTTGTTTTTCTTTTTTCTTTCTTTTCCCTGCACTGGTGCAATAAAGATAAATTATGGTTTTTAATTTTGTTGGCTTGGTCGGTTAATGACGGTTTGGGTTGTCTTCGAATGTTTGTTTTTCAATTATCTGTTTTAGCAGTGGTTTGGAGACGAATTGTGTTGGGTTTTTTGTTTATCATCTTTTAGGGTTATCTGCATGGTCCTCATGTGACTTCACCAATGTATGGACTTTAAAAGAGACTTTGACCTCTGAATTTGTTTTGGCTGTTTCTTCCCAGAGTCGTCAAGTGCGAAATACCGGCCCCATCTAGCTATAAAACATGACGATGTGTCGTGTGTGTGTTTTAAATCAATTTACAGAACCTTCTACACTCAATAGCAATTTCTACACATAAGATCACAACAAATTTTCAAATATGGAACGCTATCAGAACGTGATTCGACAAACCGATTGTAAAAAAAAAAAACAAATCCATAGAGCATTGCCATACAGAAGTACCTAAATAAAAAAGTTATGCAGGGGTTTTTGCGAACGCTTTTTCAAAATACCATGGCATACCAGCCAGTGGTTTAAAAAATAGCACCGGCAAACCTCGATGTATCCGCGAATAGAAAAAGAAGAGGTGAGACAGATCTAAAACAAATCCGAACCTCCAATGTTTGAAAATATACGCAAATCGGTTACTGGACATGGTCAACATCGTCAGAATGTATCGATTGTTGACTTAAAACTAAAAATATTGAGAACAGAGAGAGTACAGAGATGAAAGAATTAATGATGATGATGAAGCCGGGAACAGCGCATTTGATAGCCAGCCTATTCACAATAATGCCAAAACAAAATAGACATACGACTTGTCGAATCGAAATTGAATCGAAGCGTTTGTGAATACGGGGGATGATCTGCCAAAATTACCCAAATCTAGGAATAACCCGTTAATTACGACAAACTAACGTGAAATTAATTTTCAGCGAAATTAGTCTAATATACATCTAATGCACACAAAACTTATATGCGATGAATAACTAAAACGACTACGTCTGAAAAATGAGTTTTCTTTGTTTAGAGCTGATATTGGCAGAGCTTACCCCATTTTCGAAATGGGAGTCATAAAGCAACTAAAATCTTCAGATCAAGCTCTAAAGCACGAACATTTTAACTTCTTACTAACTAAGTAACTACTAAAATCTAAATAAACACCAAAAATGTTAACCCAGCTCCAGCTGTAACTTCACGTCATGTGTGCTATACATATTTCATGGTCGTCGCCATGTTTTTGAGCGAAGAACTTGTGAATTTTGTGAATTATCTTGCTTCGCATCAGTTGGTGTTTTCTGTGTTATGTGCCAACGTTTTGACAAAATATTATCCTGTTTTCTTCTTATCCTTTTTTCGAGATAATATATTGGTACACATTCTTTACAAATGTTTTCGTGGACCATGTTACTTTACACGAATTATTCACCATGTTTTTTTTCAGCTGCTTCTGGTTAGACTGCAAGGTGACCCTAACATAGCTGGGAAAACGCTAAGCAGATGATGATGTTACTTTACACGAAAATTCTTCAATAGTATTATTCTTCCTACATAGTACATTTAAAGTACCAAGCATTTCTAAGCTAGCTAGGCTAAATAATAACAGCCACTCAGATCGATCTTAGCTGTGCTTGCCTGGTTTGATCCGTGGATGGCCACCCATTTCACACCGAATCCGTCCGTGCCTCGGAAAGCACGTTAAGTCGGTAGTCCTGACTGTTAATTATAGATCTTTGATCTTCGACAGTAGTCAGTGACCCCAAAGTCTGACAACCAGTCTTACCAAGGGGTATCGTATTATCCAGGACTAAATGGGTTGTGGAGGTCAGATAGGCAGTCGCTCCATGTAAAATACTGGTATTCAGCTGCATCCTATTAGACCTATTCTATCCGACCCAAACATACCTGGGAAAAGGATCAAATCAAATCAAATCAAATCAAATCTTTATTTGTGAACATAAGTACAAAAAGATGTTATTTATACATTTTAGCTGATCTGTATGTTCGGCCAATAATCGGCATACAAATATAATATTAGTAAGCAGGTTATTTTTACTATCATAATGAGTAAAGTCTAGGATAAAAGAAATGAAGCAATTGAAAAATGTCATGAGCCGCATAAAATAAAGTAATTGAATTATATTATTAATTATTAAGAATGTCAAGAAAATTAAATTTAGTCATAATTTGTCATTTAAATAGTCTTCAATCGAGTAATACGTCTTTTCAACTAAAAACAGGAACAACTTTCTTTTAAAATGGCTGACATTTTCCTCACTTCTGATACATTTTGGCAATTTATTGTATAATTTTGGAGCCATTACGAAAATACTGTTTTTGTATAAAGCAGTTTTAGATCCAACAGTTTGTAGCCGGTCAGCTCGACGCTGACTACCTACTCGGTCAAATTTATACATATTATTTTTGACGAACATAGATGTCTGGTATATGTACAATGAGGGCACTGTTAAAATTTTCATACTTTTAAAATATTGTTTACAGCTGTCAGTGGTTTGCAGGTTACAAATCGCTCTAATACACCTTTTCTGACACTTAAACACCATATCTTTACCCGAGGCGTTTCCCCAAAACATAATGCCATATCTTAATGTTGAGGCTACTAGACCATGATATGCAGTTAGTACGGTGTTTTGATTGGCCGTTTTACTTAGCATACGCAGCGCATGAGAAAATTGGTTTACTTTACTACATACTTTGTCAATCTGGGTATTCCATTTTAATGTGCTTTCAATATTTAATCCCAGAAATTTTGTCACATTCGTCTCATCAATCCTTTTATCATTATATCTTATATCTAAATTTAAATTTTGATTTACTGTTTGTTGAAATTTCATTATTACTGTCTTATCTAAATTTATTACCAAATTATTATTCTCTAGCCAATTTATAACTGATTTTATGTTAGAGTTAATGTCTGATTCTAATGTATCTAATTGGTCACTGTTAAAGAGTAGAGTGCTGTCATCTGCAAACATTGTCATGGGATAGGTTGATGCTTTTGGGAAGTCATTTATATATATAATAAATAGGAGAGGTCCAAGTATGCTACCTTGTGGAACTCCATACATCACTGTTCTCGGGCTAGATTTAAATGTTGTTTCATGTTTTTTACATATTCTATTAATAACTGTTATTTGCTGTCTATCTTGTAGGTATGATTTAATTAAATTTGATATGTTACCTCTAATCCCGTATGCGTCAAGTTTATTAATTAATATTCTATGGTCTACGCGGTCAAAGGCTTTCGACATGTCCATATATAGAGCCAGAGCCGGTTTTCTTTTATCTACTCTGTTGCTAACGAGTTTTAAAAAATCATAGATTGCCATGTCAATGGACTTATTTTTCCGGAAGCCCTTTTGGCTATCGACAAATAATTTATTTTTCTCAAAATATGAATTGATTTGATTGTATATTACTCTTTCAAATATTTTTGACAAAATAGGTATCAGTGCTATAGGTCTATAGGAAGACATGTTGTCTTTATTATCTTTTTTGAAAAGCGGTTTTATGATACTAATTTTTAATTCTTTTGGAAAAACACCATGCAAGATGCACATATTGATCAGGTGACTAAGGACTGGTGCAATTATTATAGATACTGTTTTAATTATTTTTGTGCTAATACCGTCATATCCAGTGCTGGGAGTATTCTTTAAAGACATAATAATTTTATGAATATCTTGTGGTATTGTAGGTTTCATAAACATGGACGAATTTATTGTATTTATTGGTAATTTATTATTATTATTTGAACTATTAATTGATTTGACTTGATCCGCAAAATAATTGTTAAAAGCCTCTGCTATATCAAGAGGGTTGGTAAGTATTTTATCATTTGCTTTAATTCTCATTGTGGATTGATTTGGTAAATTATGTTTGTTTTTATTTATGACTTTCCATGTTGCCTTACATCGATTCTTAGCCGAGTGAATGTAACGGTTATTGTGGGCTCTCTGCGTGAGATTGACAATTTTTTTAAGCCGGTTAGACAACGCTTTGAAGTTTGTTTTATTATGTTCAGTCGGTGATAACCTGTATTTCCATAACAAATCTCTTTTTTTCTTGCTACATAATCTAATACCGCGACTAATCCAGTTTGGTTTTACTTTCGTCGATATTTTTATTTTAATGTTAGGAAAACATAAGTCATATAGCAATTTAAACCAGTCATAGAACAATTTGAATGCTTTTTCAGGGTCTGTTTCCTCATAAACATCAGAAAATGACAGTTGTTTTAAATAGTTTGCGAATTTTTCTAAATTTTCTTTTGAGTAGTCCCGTTTTGTACAGTGCCAGTAGTCTAAAAGGCACGTTTGTTTAACTGGACATCGTAAAAATTGTGCTGTGTGATCGGATACAGCTAGTTCCAAAACTTCTCCTTTTGCTCCTCGCACATTGTGGATTATATTATCAATGCAGGTCCCACTGCTTAATCTAGTTGGAACGTTTACGGCAAATTTAAGATTATAACCCATTATTAAGTGCTTGAATTGCTGCGAACTTGTGGTATCTTTTAGCAAATCAATATTGTAGTCACCGCACAGAAGCACTTTTTTATTTGAGTGAATGGATAAAGAATTTAAAAGACTGTCTAATTTATTAAAAAATATTTCATGTTTGCTTTTTACTTCGGTACTATGTGGACTCCTATATAAACATATTATAATAATATTGTGGTCGGTGAGTTCCACTGCACAGCATTCAAAAATATTGGATACACCATATTTCGCAACTGACTCCAAAGTTCTATATTTAATACCGTTTCTTATCATTATACATGTGCCTCCATGTCTGGATTCTCTAGTGAAATGTGTGGCTAAAGTAAAATTAGGTATATGTAATAGGTTTACATCCGACAATATCATATTGTGCTCAGAAAAGCATAATACATCCACTATTTTCCCTGAATTATGTAGTTGCTCTAGCAGTACAGTAAATACATTGGATTTATTTAAGAGGCCATTTATATTTTGATGCATAATATTGAGATTTTTATACACGAAAAAAACTATCCTCATCACAGTGCTTAGTGTCATTTATAACAGAAATATCATTTTGTGTTATAATTTTACCCGTGCTAAGATTTTGTATACAATTAATATCTTGGTAGGTAGTATTTAGTGCGTTTAGGTTTAAAATAAAGCTCTCTAAGTCCGTTACAATAATATTTAGAGCTTTGTTATTTATACTACCGGACCGTTGGTTATATGAGTCGTATGAATACGGCAGATTGAGGTTTGAGTCTAGAATATACGCATATTTATGCGTCTCGGCGTCCATGTAAATCAAATTATTAAAAATATCTATTCTACTATTAAACATTATATTAGCATTGTTCTCCATATATTTAAATGTTGGAAGACTTATAATAAAATTAGTATGGCTTAATGGGAGTAGTGTTTCCCGGATATATGAAACAAGTTCCATATAGTTATTAGTTTGTCTGAAATCTTCTTCGCCAATAACTATAATACAGTAGTCAAAGAAAGTGAAATTACGAACTTTTTCATGAATATTACATAAGACATGTTTTAAACCACATCGTGGAGTGCGATAATGACACCTACTATAGTTAGCGAGCTGAGTTCTTTCACTCATTTTATAAATCCTGTCAGATGTTTCACTGCTCACAATGCAAATTTTATGTCTCATAGGAAGTAGTTGGATCTTCGGCTGTTTGATATCTTGAGGAGTGATTTTTGTCTTGTCTTCTTGTGTACATAGTTTAAATGTAGGGTATTCTGTAGTTTGTGTTTGTTTTGTTTTCATGCTGCTGTTAATAGTTTTCTTCAGCGGTGTTTTTACTTTTTTCTTGATTGGGCTACTTGCAATGTTCTTGAATATATCATTTTTCTTCATTAATTCATTGTTAATCTGTTTTAGGTCGCTGTTTTGCAGCGATAGCAACTCAATTTCATTATGTGCACTTTGTAATTGGGATTGAAGTTTTTTGATTTCATCTTTATAGGCGATTAGTTGAATGTCCTCTTCGTCCTCAGATAACTCAGGCATGCTATTTGTTGTACTGTCCAAATTTTTTGATTTGTTTCCATTGTCATCATCTGGTTCCGAGCGTGTACGGGTGCGTCGGAATGTAACATGTTCCAAGAATGAATTCATAGTTTAAATTCGATTGATCAAAAAAGTTATAGCAATCCTTTGTAGCTTCGATTACTTTTTACGCCTGACTATATTTTAATAGCAAGATATATTGAAATATATTGCGACAGATCGCTGATATGCAAACTATGCGTGTAGCGGAGCGCAGTCCCAAAGTGCTGGTGTTTAAACTTCAAAGATTCGATTTCCGAACGACAGATTTTGTGTCATCGATTTCGTGGTGCGCGTGGATTAAGGATAGGCAGATGGTGAGCATATCTAAGTATAATCAGCCTATAATGCTCCCACTGCTGAGACAGTGTAATGGTCTAGATGTTACCCTCTTCATGAGAGGGATTGGGGGGGCTGAATACAGTCGTTAATAGTGCTCACCTGAAAATAGTTGGAGCAAAAAAGGCATTAAGCACCTTTTTCTAAATCCTATGTCAAATGGTTAATCAGTAAGTTTAACGTCTTCTAAAAACGGGGCTAATTACTCCGAAGAAAACAAAAGAACGTCTACTCTTTCCACAACCATTAATACAGTTCTTACTTCACAAAATCTACCACAACGAGGATACCAAACGATAAATTATCCTGATGATAACCCTCAAGTGCCGTCTTAATCACCGCTGCACTTTTGAACGTAGAATGATGACGTTTTGATTTATCGCCGTCGCCGCGGCAGGGTTGATGGGGCGAATCTGTCAGATAAAGATGCAACCCGTAATGTACAGTAATGAACATGTTGGTGACTGCAGAGACGTTTTGTTTTAGCTGATTTTGTTATACAAGGTGTTGTTTTGCATCCTCGTCAAAATTCAGGAGGTTGTCACAAAAGACATAAATAATCAAATTTAAATTACTGTGCATTGTTAATTATTAATAAACGCTGATTGTTTTGGTTGTTTAAGTTTGTCAGTATATCCCCCCTATATATATATAGAATAACCAAATAACGTGGTTTAGGGAATAAGAAATTATCAAATAAACGTTTGAGATTGTTTGTATATGTGAAAGCGCGGTTTTAGGGCGAGGATCAGACGGGCCGCATTTAAAACACGGGTGGTTCACACTTACCGATTTCCGTAAATAAGAAAAAAAATATTACCTACCCCTTTTATTATTGATTCGGGTCGAGAATCATTAGCATAGTAACCTCCTTGAATTTGACGAGGATGCAAAACAACACCTTGTATTGTAACAAACTAGCTTAATCCTTGATGAGTGAGGAGGAAATAAGCTAGTTTGTTACATTTTAATAGTAAGTTAAGGAGGGAAAATGAATGTATTATTGATGAGATGTGATTACAAATTTTTATTAAAAAAAATAAAAACACTTAAAACCCACACTTAACGTCTCTAAAAGGCAAACTCGATTGTTGAGGATGACGATTCAGGACCCGCAGGTTGGTTCCCGATGAACATCAGCTACAGACAGCAGCAGCTCCCGTAGATTCAGCAGTTGATAATAGCAGACAAGGCAGCCTCCGAAGTAGTATGAAAGGTCCCAGGAGTCCGTAGTGAGATCTCCTGGGCAGTCACCAAATCAGTTAGATTCAGGAATAATCCTGACTGTGCTTTATTTCCTCTCTCCAGTGTCGTCCGAAAAAGACCTCTGACTCCACTCAGGTATTTGCTGGTGATCACTTCAATCTCTGCCTCCACTCTGCTCCTCAGTTTCTCGTCAGTCCTTTTCCAATTTATTTCTTTTCAGATTCAAATTGTTGCGCTCGCAACTTGCCAGTATTCAAAACAGCCAGCAACAATCGGTCTAAAACCTTGCCCATAATCTTTTTTATAAATTTATCTTAGAATATCTTTACACAGCAAATATTCATAATTATTTATAAAATACAACAATTGAACTCACGTATTGGTGATAATCAGTTTAGTAATATAAAATCTAAATGAAACCTTCATAGTGAATTTGGCTGGTAACAATTTAAAATTAAAAGTAAATGACAGCTGACATTATTTGATGTAAAAGAAATGTCACAACAATGGACCTACAGAAAATATTTATAAAAATTGAAACGATTGGTAAAATGCTAATGAAAAACCAATAAAAGTATGAAAATGGATGATATAAGTGTGAGTATAAAGTGTCTGTAGTAAGCCAATACTATAGTATTTAAAGCATTTTTCAACCCAAAAACAAAATCGCCTCTTGAAAAAAACATCCCGAATCTGTCTCCCTTTTGCACAAGCTTTTTTCAGCTGTCAACTTTTGGTGCAAATGGTTGACTGATTTACAAAGAAGCTAAGAAACAAGTTTATAAAAATCCAGAGGATCTAAACAAAGTCAAATTCTATCAACGATAATGATGAAAGTCATAATTAAGGGTCTAACATACGCGCCCGAAAAGCTAATATCATAACATACCATAACATCACGCCTGCAATCCACGAAGGGAGAGGCAGATTTGTGCCTAGTAATACACAACCACATTTCGCTACTCAAGTTTAAGTCTCATATATATACAGGGTGTAACGTAAAGGGTATATACATACTGAAGGGTGTGCTACAGACCATCAAACTGAACATGTTTCTCCACAAACAAACATCGTAATACGAAAAAAATATCTGCAGCACCATACAAAATTTCAATACCTATTCGACCCAAATGTATGTGGCAGCAGATATTTTTTTCGTTATTACGATGTTTGTTTGTGGAGAAACAGTTTGATGGTCTGTAGCACACCGTTAAGTATGTATATACCATTTCCGTTACACCCTGTATAAAGAGGCGAGCCGTTTCTGCCATCCACCTGGCAAAAATCTAAATTCCCATGGCTGCTATTGAGAAGTTCATCATCAGCACCTGCCTAGCCTTTCCCAAACTATCTTGAGGTCGGCTTCCAGTCTAACCGGATACAGCTGAGTACCAGTATTTTACATGAAGCGACTGCCTATCTGACCTTCACAACCCAGTAACTGGGTAATACGGTACCCCTTGGTAAGACTGGATGTCAGACTTTTGGCTTCTGATTACTCGTAACGACTGTCAAAGATCTACAAATGACAGCCGGGACCAACGGTTTAACCATATAGTTCGGTACGGGCCCCCAAAGGGGCTCGACGAACAAACCTCCGCTGGGTTGGTATCGGCCCCGAAAGGGGCTAGCAATTAAGTCATTCGTCATCCTCATAATTTATGCAAATATTTAATTTTCTGATTATCAAATACTATGAGTGTGCGTTAATTAAGAAAGTTGAATAAAAATTTCCTATATCAACGCCATTAAAACTTCTGTAAATAGCGCGCAAGTATCATAATTTACCCTTATAAAATTCAAGTGCATAAATACGGTCATCGCCATTTTGACGGTTGTGCTGGTCGAGGCTAAAAATCATAAAAATTGTGGTTTTCGAACATTCGAGCTCCACTATATGGACAATAATCAACTCGTCATTTAATTATGCGGCTAATTCATCCATAGTTCAATTTAAATAAGCAGTGGTAATGATGAATTTTGAAATCTAAAGTCGAAGTTTCGCGCCAATCGTGCGTGTTTGCATTTTTATTTTTCACATATAACACACACACGCGTATAGATTCGGTGACAAACATGATAAATATCATTCCAAATATTATAAACCGCATGAAAATGCCCAGATCTTAGCGTTATTTACGAATACGGGACCAATAACACATAATATTCATTACCACCGCTCAATAAGTATTTTGAAATAGACGACCATTTATTTTTTTTAATTATTGTGATGTGTGAAAGCGATTATTCCAATCGATTATTTTTTCGTAATCTTTGATCAACTCGAGTAATTAAATTGAGAAATTTAAGAAATCGATTGATGAAAATTAAAATAAATTTATTTTAACCGTAAAATACAGTCAATATTTATTATAATGTTTTTTAGGCTTTTATAATGGTAATCTTAATTGTTTTTCGTACATTCCGACCCGACAATAAACAGCACGGACTGATATTATGACTAAATTCGCGCCAATTTTATTTACATCTCAAAATTTAAATTTGGAATTCGTTCGCTGTTCCAATTGATATTGTAGGCATTCAAATTTACTATTATAGATAATTTGTTGTGAATTTTGTTTTGAACTATCTGAAGATTGGTAGAATGCACAGGATCTGGGTAGGAATAGTAAAAAAGAATTATGTAGTTTGATTATGGTTAGGACGTTGGGTTGGTTAATAGATATTTACTCTTTACTTTATTAATCAGCCTGTTCTGTCCCACTGCGGGTAAAGGCCTGCCCATGTCTTTCCAATTTAGTTTATCTTTTGCCTTCACCGTCCAATACTTTTAATCGACAATATTTTTTTACACCTACATAGATAAGCTAGGTTTTGGGATAGCTACCCCAAAAATGAAAAAGAAACCATTTTTAACAAAACTATCCAAAGTATACGGTAAGATTCTCGAGTAAGAGTCTTACTCGTATATTTTGTAGACTCTTGATGGTTCTAGTTCATATCTATTGCTGTTCATGACTTCATTTAAGTGACTCGGCCCTCGGCCTTTGATGGGTAACCTAAAAATGGCAGATTTAAAAAAAAACGTGTGCGTCTCGGGACGCTCGACAGAAGTGATAACTTAAAACTAATCTAAGCCTGCTGCCGTATGCGTGAGAGAAAGGGAAGCCACACAGAGTGGTGCCGTAACGCGTTACGTTACGAAGCGGTTAACCCTCCCATAAGAAGTTATCACTTCAAAAACCTTTTTAGACTGGACAGTGAACCGCTTTGAAACAATAAACTAATGTTCCTTGAAACGGCTTATGAATTGCCGATTGTCAACCATCATCATCAACTGTTGGGGTCGGCTTCCAGTCTACCCAGATACAGCTGCATAACCGTATTTTAAATAGAGCGACCTGCGACTGCCTATCTGACCTCCTCAAACCAGTTAGTATCGGGTAGTACGATACCCCTTGGTAAAACTGGCTGTCATACTTTCGGGCCACTGACTAGCTGTAACATAACAATAACCCCATCATACGATACACAGTCTTGGAATAATAAATATAATTTATCTTGTTAAATCATAATAATTATTTACTATGCCTTCCAAGATCTTGGGCATTCTTTAACCAACCTTCAGATATTACACAACAAAATTCTTAAAAAGTTATCTTGTAAAATTAAAATACTTATTTTAAATAATGAGAATTGCAAGCGTATTCTTTATTTAAATTTTGAAATCGAAAAAAATCGGCGGGAATTAAGCCTTTTTTTTTTTTTTTTTTTTTTTTTTTTTTCTGGCTTCGCACGGTTTGTGCATTTAGCCAGTGTCAAGTTATTAAGGAATTAAGCCTAATCATTCAAATGTTGACTTGTTTTTTTTTGGGATTACGGTCTTCTGTCGTTCTTATTACTTAGGAATAAATCTCCTTCCCATGAAGTCAACGTTCATTAATTAATTATAAGATGCTTTTGATCTAAGAATTACTTAATGAAATTATTAAAAAAGATGGTTATTATGACTAATTTCAAAATTAAATAATTATTTAAAATTATACTTATGAGTTTTTATTCAGTCTCAACTTTTTTTTTTCAATCTCGATTTAATTGCGATTATCGATTATGCTGAATGCAACTAATTAATCGTAAATAAGAAACCCGGGTTTTCGGTCAGCACTAAGAAGTGTTATGTTACAACATAGTTTTCAGTAATATTTGTCTAGAATTTGATTGGGTTTTTTTAAGAAATTGTGTGTGAATAATGGCAAAACTAAGAATGCAGATAGAATGTTACTGTTTTTATTTTGCCATTCCGAATTGTTTTAACTAACGAGAAGCATGCCTATGTACATTATTTCCAGCGCATATAAGGTACCTACTTTTTGGAAAGGTGTAGTAATATGTATTTTACGCATATTTGGCAATAGACTGACTCCCTTTTACCGACCTCAACACGATACTGAAGAAATTAACCTCAAATTTGTCGTATGTAACAGATCCCGTTACATATTTTTCTCAATAAAATCGAACGCTGAAAGTTGATGAAAATTTCGTGAAATTCATGACAATTCGCATCTCCCCGCCGATTCAGCTGATGTGTCATGTGTCAAAATCTTGTCGGGCATAGTGGTTAACATGCTTTCCGAGGCACGGTGGAAACTCGGTATGTAGTTATGGTCACCCATCCACTGAGCAACGTCGGCAAGCACGGCTTAACCTTAAAGCTCGACCCGTGCGGCTGTTATTATTTGGCCACGTCTCACATCCAGTCTTACCAAGGGGTATCGTAGTACCCAGTTACTGGATTGTGGAGGTCAGATAGTCAGTCGCTTCATGTAAAATTCTGGTACTCAGGTGCATCCGGTTAGACTGGAAGCCGACCCCAAGATAGTTTGGGAAAAGGCTATGCAGGTGATGATGATGTTTAAAGGAACATTATTATTGTATAAGCAAAAGATCCTTTCTTTGAAAAACCTATTAATCTAACTATTGAATCTTAATGATGCATGAACCATTTCCTTGAAGCTAAGTGAACTGCCTCAATAATCAAGGGTTGAAAATACACCCCAAAACATAAGGGTGTGGTCTATCAATCAGCTTACTCACCACGATTCTGATTATAACCCACCCCCTGAAACTTACCCTTAGATGACGCATGCAAATTCACCCCCTTTCCACCTTTTTTCACCCCCTATTTTCTTTTTATTGAAGAAACTTTTTGATGGATTGGCATTTTAGCGTTGCTTGGAGAATATAAAAAGCTTTTGAAGTTTAATCTGTGTGATTTCTGTCAGATTGTCTGTTGGTGCATTAGCAACTTCTTGAGTAATGAAATAGAAATGAAATGTTTTTCTTTTAACCATTTTAACGGTATAACCAAATAACGATCAGCTGGTGTTTTAATTGAAATTGAGACATCTTTTTGTCTTTAAACTCATCATTCATTCATTCATCTTTGAAGAGCAACAATCTTTAATTTTTTGAAGAGCAACAATCTTTAATTATTTGAAGAGCAACAATCTTTAATTTTTGAAGAGCAACAGTCTTTAATTTTTTGAAGATCAACAATTTTTAATTTTTTGAAGAGCAACAATCTTTAATTTTTTGAAGAGCAACAATCTTTATTTTTTTTTGGTTACAAGCTAAGCATAAGGTTCCGAGTTCGTTTTTCATGACAGGCAAAATATTATTGGGATTTTCCATCAGAGCTCTGTATGGTGTCGGACGTAAAGAATAGAACCATCCCATATCTTCCCGTGGGTGTCGTAAGAGGCGACTAAGGGATTTGCCAGAGAATGGGCAGCAGCGTTCTCTGTGCTTTTGTAACAACCGTACTGCGATCGCCAACCCGCCTGCCAAGCGTGGCAATTATGGCAAAACCCCCCAAAATGTCAATGTGGCGACACTTGGGGGAGGCCTATGTCCAGCAGTAGACATCTTTTGGGCTGAAATAATGATGATGATGATCAGGGATTTCTCAGTAGCAGCCACGGAGTCTGGATTTGTGCCTTGTTCATGGCACCAGGCTCGCCCCCTATTACATGGGACTTTTTAAACATAACTGGCGAAATAAGGGTGTATCCGGTGAAACGTCCAAGGCCACAAAATACGCCTCGTTATTTGTACATTACGCATTTTTTAAACTCGGGAATTTTTCGACCCGTGCCACGGCGCACTTAAAGCTTATTATCTCGTAAACTATTGCAGCTACACCAAAACAAAAAATACGTGTGTATAGCTGAAACTATACAGAATCTAACTACGTTAAAACTAATTACGACAACTAGATTTAGGTATTTCGAAAAAAATGTGAAGTTGAGAAAATGTGTGGAATTTCAGTTTCTCCAATAAGAATGTCTTGTTTTTCCAATTAGAATTGTAGTTCGTATCAATAAAACCTATTTATAATTAAACTAGACTATATAAGCTTTGTTTTAATACCCATATGTCCTTACTTTGGCACTTTCTTAGTAGCCAAATTAACCAAACCAATCAACCCCTGCTCTGATCGATTCGATACCTACTGATTTTGTCGTGTTGTCGTAAAAAATTTACTAAAATTTCGTTTTTTTTTTAATGTTTTATATTGCGGAGACACTAATAATTACTTAATTGAACAAATTTTCATAATACGAGCACTATTTTAACCATTTTTGCAAAATTTTTGAAAAATAATGATCGAGGCCCATAATTACGCCCGGGACGTTTGACTTACCTGAAAAAATTTTAGGCGTATTTGTAAACCCGAACGTGATATTCTTAGATATTCGTAAAGTTTGATTAATGAAGTTTATTTTGATATAAAACACTATAAACATTGGGTTATAAATATAATAGTATTCACGTTTTAAAACCAGAGAACATAATTCACACCACGAAAATACGGTGACATTTGACACCTTTCTTTTAAAACTTTTTTGACATTTAATTTTGTACGGCTGAGATTCTCGTACTTTTTGCATTCAACGCGGAATTTAATACAGATAATAAAGAGGGCAAAACCATAGATACAGCACGACATGGAACATTTGTAAGTGCGTTTTTTCGGAACTAATCGTTTGGGTAACTATGGTTACTGGGACGTTTGACGGTATTTATTTTTGGGTTACTATAGTTACTTGAAGAGTACACCTATGCCCATCCCTTCGGGGATTACAGGTGTGATGTTATATGAAGTCAAAGAGTCTTTCCGATTTTTTGTTACTTCTCACAAATAAAAATAAGCGAGCGGCCAAGTGCGAGTCGGACTCGCGCACGCAGGGTCCCGTACCGTTATTTATAAAAACGAGCAAAAACAAAACACTTTTTTGTATGGGAGCCCTTAAATATTTATTTTATTCTGTTTTTAGTATTTGTTGTTATAGAGGCAAAAGAAAACCATAATCTGTAGAAACTTTAACTGGCTAACTATCACGGTTCATGAGATAGAGCCTGGTGACAGACGGACGGACGGACAGCGAAGTCTCAGTCATAGGGTCCCGTTGGAACCTTTGTGTAGGTACGGAACCCTAAAGAGAATACTTAACAAATTCTTACAACCAAAAATAAATACATGAGACTTAAAATAAAAAGAAACTCGTACTGGAGTTTCTACAAGAAACCACATAATCGGAAGCTAGGCAACAAACTAACTTTAACGCTGTATTATCGCGCCGAAAGCTCATTACTTCATTATTAGTCAATTTCACCACTTTCCCATACATAAGCCATCATAATTCCCACCACATTACAAGCATTAAACACCACTTTAAAACACATAAATGTTCCACTTTACAGTACAACCATTCCGACTTTCAAAACTACGTGAAATAATTGCTGAAAGCTTCATAATGCGTATCACGTAACATAGGCTGGTGTGGTTCACGAATGTTAACCAACTGTACAAAGGGTTATTACTTGACAACCGGACCCTAATTGTTACATTTGTGTTACACGACGACCGATGTTTCTTGATCCCTCATAATAGACAGCTGTTCTGAAAAGACAGCTTTCGAAAATAAAATGTCTTATTTTATTCATATCACTCTGGGACTGTGGACTGGTCGTAGGTGTAAAAGACTACGAAGAACAAATCACATAGTTTCTTTCCAATGAAACATGGATCAGCGAGAGCAGCGGTGGCCCAGTAGTGGCAGCCCCGACTTACGAGCTGTCAGCCGCGGGTTCGAACCCATGCAGGCGCATTACTTTGTGTTATTTATTTCATCACCGCTACCCTCAAAAACGGCGAAGGAAAACATCGTGAGGAAACCGGTATGTTCTAGAACTAAAAATTCGAACACATGTGACATCTAACAACCCGTACTGGGCCCGCGTGGTGGATTACAGCCCACTCCCTCTCATAGAGAGGAGGCCTGTGTCCCAGCCGTGGGTAAATTATAGGCTGATGATGATGATGATAGATCAGCGTGTAACAGAAAGAGTAAACTGTTATAGTCAAATGTGTGTGCTATCATATGGACCATCAAACTGAGCAACTTTCGCCATGGGACCAATATCTTGATAGCAAAAAAAAATTCAGCTCTATACATGAGAGTCGAGTACGTATCGTTACATCTTAGCATATTGCATCAATGTCATCAAACATTGTAAAATTGCTCATCAGATATACTTGTTTGTATGTTTTGCTGCATAGCAATAGACATACAATAGTAAACGGTAAATTCCCCTAGTGTTGTATTTATCGATTTTTGGACATTTCTAGATAGAGGGGCAAATAATAATGGCTTGGATTAATCTTCATGTTTAACAGCGCCCATTACAAACCGAGTTTCCTCCGTGTCTCGGAAAGCACGTTGGACCCGCCTGTCGTTTGTAGGTCCTTGACAATCGTTACAGGTAGTCCGTGTGGCCGAAAGTCTGACATCCAGTCTTAACAAGGGGTATTCTATTACCCAGTATTATCTAGGTTGTGGAGGAGAGATAGGCAGTCGCTGCATGTAAAAAATTAGTATTCACCTGCTTAGACTGGAAGCCGACCCCAATATACATAGTTGGGAAATGTCTAGGCAGATGATGATGGACATTGCTAGATAAAACATTAGATATTCAAAATTAATTTCCTTATTTTGAATTTTATGTAAATATTAAGTTTCTTATTTTATTATTTTAAATTGTTATTTAAATTTGCTGTATGTGCATATTGTGATTTATTATTTATGGTATTTAATATTTTATTTGTTTTGTAGAAGTTTGTACTATCCATACTAATAATATAAATGCGAAAACACTCTGTTTGTTTGTTACCTTTTCTAGACTAAACGGCTGATCGGATCTTAATTAAATTTGCCAAGAAGATAGATTTTAACCTGGGGAAGGACATAGGCTATATATCATCACGCTACGATCAATAAGAGCGGAGCAGCAATGAAAAATGTTGTGAAAACGGGGGAAATGTGACGCAAACGAAGTTGCGCCGGACAGCTAGTATATCATATTTAGCTGTAAAGAAAACTTGTACAAAACAAGACAAAAGAGTGGCCTCACTGTACACATTCCTATACAGCTGTTAAGTACCTCTTTATCATATGGTACAGCTATTTTAAATTACATATGCTCTGTATGGTGTCGGACGTAAAGAATAGCACCATCCCATATCTTCGCGTGGGTGTCGTAAGAGGCGACTAAGGGATTTGCCAGAGAATGGGCAGCAGCGTTCTCTGTGCTTTAAAATAACCATTTGAAAATTAACCCAATAATCACCCTAAAATTCAGAGTGTGACTACGCCACAGTCCAACTTACACTAGTTATATTTCCCATGTAACACGTATTCGCGTGTTAATTGTGTGATTACAGTAATTGTGGGGTAGCACAGTCGCATTGTTTTAAATAGAGCCCTGAACGTCGCTCATATTTGTTTCAAATTGTTATGGCGGTGGTAGTTGAGTGACGACTGAGCCCTTTATGGAGGTTTTATACAGCTAGTTAGAGTAAGTTTGAGTGTCGTTTAGTTTAAAGAGGAGTTTAAGATCTGGTTACAAATGGCTTGTTTCATCTACTCTTACGTGTTGTTGTGAGTAATTCAATGTATGATGGAGGAGCAGCAGCATGCACAGACATAGGTTTTTTCTACTATAGGTAAGCAGTAGAGAAGAGAGTTGAGTTTTTAAAATTTCACTGACTTCTAAAAAAAGAGGATAACAACATGTAGGTATTTTCACCAATGTCTCTGAGATTAGTGGTCCGATTTAAGTGATTCTTTTTTTCATTCAGTAGAGGAAGGTCGCGCGGTGGTCCCAAACAAATCGCATTAAGCTTAGCTTAGGTACTTTTTGAATTATCCACTAATAAAAAATAAAAAAAAAACATAATTATTATTAAACATAATAATATTTTTTTTTTTCTTCTTCGTCTTTAAGGATGTTATGCTAATTTATTCTAGTTACAATATAAAATTGAAACTTGACAAGAAATTTGAGTGAGAAACCACAACTAAAAGGTGTAAAACATTTTTTTTATTTTGTTGAAAATAACTGTCTTTCAAAAAACACTATTAAAAACCGGCCAAGAGCGAGTCGGACTCGCGCACGAAGGGTTCCGTACCATTATATAGAAAAACGAAAAAAAAAAAACTTTTTGTATGGGAGCCCCCCTTAAATATATTTTTTCTGTTTTTATTATTTGTTGTTATAGCGTCAACAGAAACACATAACCTGTAGAAATTTCAACTGGCTAACTATCTTCGGAAGTCGTTGGCAAAAATGTCAATGACGCATACAAAAGTCACCGACTTCCGAAAGTAAAGGCATTTTCCACTTTTTTGTGTTTTATTTTTGGTAGTAGGTGTTTTTTAGTTTTTTGTATAGCAGAGGACCTACCATACGCTTCGCAAAACCCAAACTCTCGGTTCATTTGTTTTTCATTTCTATGGCCTTGTCAGTCTCAATGTATCTTTATTGATTGCGTGATCTATCCTATAAATCACAATAATCCCTTATCAAAAAATCTATCAACTCAAGCTATCTAAATCAGGAACATGCTCTCACCAGACCATATTTTTTCCTCTAAAGAGAAAGTACGTACGGTATTTGGTTCAATGTCAAATGTTTGAGCATAAGTATTCGTTAGTGTCGGATGCATAGGTAAGTGATCATGAATCAATGGGGAGATTGGATACCAAATTAGGAATAGTCGATATGTTCGGGTGTTGCGGGCAGTGTTTTGAATCCGGTGTTTTGAAATGTAACTGGTTTATATCACGAAGACATGGGGTATTGTAAAAGGTAGCTCAGCGATCTTTTCCTTGTTGTCATTTTATGCAGTTGTGCGTTTATGTTTGTCATAAATTGTTTATGAACCACAGTTTCTACATTATTACATAATCTATTTTATTATCTTATTATTAAACACATGAATAGCTGTAAATTCATCTAACTAGCTCTAGGTAGGAAAATAAACAAGTCAAAATTACTAATGACACTTCTTCTCTCCTCCTGATTAAATTAGTTTTGTAGTTAAATTAGTGTAGGTAAGTTTTTTTTTCCTAAGGTAAATGTTAAATGTAGGCAAATGTAGGTTTTTTAACGTTTTTTGTTCATAAAAACGTAGTTAATCAAGAGATAACATTTTTAATTCAATTTCAGGATTTCTTGCCCATGGAAGTAAACGTCATTGAGCATTCATATAATGATAACCAGGCCGCGATATAAAGGAAAAAGAATAAACATACACCGCAAGACCATTAGAAACAATAACGAATTCCCAAATCTAAACATCAACAGCAACATAGCTCCGAGAAAGTCCCTTCCTTTTACGGCCACACTTTCTCGGGAGCAATTTTGCCCCATAATGGTACAAGAGCATACAATTATAGCCACCTGATGAAATACCATTGTAATTTTGTTGTTGATAATGATTTTATACTCCGTACGCATGTAGTATCATGTTATGATGCCTATTATGGACTTAATTTGGGTGTTTTTGTACGAGGATTAAAGTAGAACATGTGAGTTGTGAAAGCATTTGGTATGGGGGTCATCATCATAATCATCAGCCTATAATGTTCCCACTGCTGGGACACAGACCTCCTCTCTATGAGAGGGAGTGGGCTGTAATCCACCACGCGGGCCCAGTGCGGGTTGATAGATGTCACATGTCTTAGAATTTGTAATTCTAGGACATACCGGTTTCTTCACGATGTTTGCCTTCACCGTTTTTGAGAGCAGTGGTGATGAAATAAATTATAAAAAGTAATGCGCCTGCCTGCGTTCGAAACCACGAGTTACTCGTAAGTCAAGGTCTGCTACCACTGGACCACCGCTGATCGGTATGGGGGTGTGTAAGTAATATTCCATGTTCTGGGTTTTGGGATTGAGTTAAGGATTATTAAATGTCCAGCAATAGCCAGCAGTGCTGACATTGGCTGGGTTAATTGATTAAGCTGTGGGATTCATCACCTTAAACCTCAACTATAACCAATTTCGATTATTCATCTGCCTAGCCTTTTCCCAAACTATCTTGAGGTCGGCTTCCAGTCTAACCGGATGCAGCTGAGTACCAGTATTTTACATGAAGCGACTGCCTATCTGACCTCCACAACCCAGTAACTGGGTAATACGATACCCCTTGGTAAGACTGGATGTCAGACTTTTAACTTCTGACTACTCGTAACGACTGTCAAAGATCTACAAATAACAGCCGGGACCAACGGCTTAACGTGCTTTCCGAGGCACGGAGGAAACTCGATATGTGATTATGGTCACCCATCCACAGACCAACCTCGGCAAGCACGGCTTAACCTTAAAGATCGACCTGGGCGGCTGTTATTATTTAGCCACGAGCTCCTCAGCCAATTTCGATTATTGTAATAGTCTAATTAATAATAGTATTTTCAATAACGAAAATTTCTGGAAGAACTGCTAAGCATGAGATCCTCAGGCAAAGTGTTATTAGGTTTTTCGATCACGATTTTTCTCAGAAGCAGCCATGTAGTTTGGATTTGTGCCCAGTTAATGACAATAAGCTCGCCCCGCATTAAATGAGGCTTAAACATATCAGGCGAAATGTGAGAGTATTATAATAGTTGGGCCTCTGCCTAACCCTTCGGGCATTACGCGTGATGTTATGTGAAAATTACTATGTACCTATACCATTATTATTATACTAGCCGTTGTTTTGCATCCTCGTCAAATTCAAGGAGGTAACTAAGCTAATGATTCTCGACCCGAATCAGTAATAAAATAGTTAGGTATTATTTTCTTTGTTTTAATTACGGAAATCGGTGAGTGTATGTCGGTGTGTGTGGTGTGTGTGTGTGTGTGGGGTGTGTGGTGTGTGTGATCGGTGTGTGTGTGGTGTGTGTGGGTGATCGGTGTGTGTGGTAAATATACCTGCACGTGAAGAGCTCTTGTTTTGTGTGAGCATGGAATGTTATGGAGTTTTGTTTTTAAGGAATATTATTCGAGAAAGAACGAACAAGTATTTTTTTTCTCGCACAGTGCAAAACAAAATGGTTAAATTAACAATAACACAAAATTATACAAGGTGTTGTTTTGCATCCTCGTCAAATTCAAGGAGGTAACTATGCTAATGATTCTCGACCCGAATCAATAATAAAATGGGTAGGTAATTATTATTGTTTTTGTTATTTACGGAAATCAATAAGTGTGAACCACCCGTGTTTTAAACGAGACCGTCTGATCCTCGCCCTATAACAGCGCTTTCACACAAACAAACAATTTCAAACGTTTATTCTATAATTTCTTATTCCCTAAACCACTTTAAGGGTGTAATTCTAAAATACTGACCAATGTAAACAACAATAAATAGCAGCATTATTTCAATAATTAACTAGGTATCGTAATTTAAATTGATGATTTATGTCTTTTGTGACAACCTCCTGAATTTTGACACGGATGCAAAACAACACCTTTTAGAACTATCCTATTTCTGAAATAGTGACATCACGTACATTCCTCGTAACAAAGTTTTGAATAACAGATCTTACAACTGAAAACTAAATAATAAGAGCACTCCAATATAATATATTTAAATGCCAATAAATTCCACCATCGCAAACTTCCCTATAATTGAGTGTTACAAGTTAACATTCCACGAATTCCCTCACGAGAGGTATTGAACCAGGGACTATTAACAAAAACAAAATACCCACAAATTGGATAACAACTTAAAACGTCCCTCTTAATAAAATTACTTCGTTCCAACAAATTTTGTACAAAATCATCGAACTTTTGGATAAACTTAATGTATACGGGGCGCAACTGAGCAAGCTGTTGCGTTCGGAAAATTCAATTTGTATACAAGTTAGCTTCTCGTTAAAATTCTTCTGATGTAATAAGGTGAGTTCCCTTTTGTAGGCATTTAGATCTCGAGAGGCTTTCGGCGAACTCGAACATTCTTAGCAAAGTCTCGCACGATAATAATGTTCGAAGATTGGTTTTTGAGTTGCCAATAGATTTTCTTGGTGTTTTCGTTGCGTTTCGTGTTATGAGGCCGTAATGGGTTTTGCCTTTTCGCGATTGAAAAAAGATTGCTTTGGGTGGCGAAGCTGCTAAAAAGTTTGAGATTGGAAATGGGTTATCGAAGTTTTTGGTGGCATTAAAAGTAGGAAGTACCTACTAATTCTGAATAGATTATATTCAGGAAGTTTTCAGCCTAAAAACCAATGGGCTTACATAGATTTTTATAGGACTCTGTCCAAAAATAAAAATGAAATATAAAATAATAATTGATAAAAAAAAATGATTATTGAAATAAAATA
This sequence comes from Cerastis rubricosa, assembly GCA_949152445.1. Lineage (NCBI taxonomy): Eukaryota > Metazoa > Arthropoda > Insecta > Lepidoptera > Noctuidae > Cerastis > Cerastis rubricosa. Next base: position 3,187,170 of record OX424529.1, read on the forward strand.
ATAATTATTGAATAAAATAATAATGTATGAGTAATTCATACAATTATCAGGAAATATTTTCAGTTGTATCTTCTAATCCTCTTCGCGCGACAGCCAAAGCTCGGAGAAGAAATGGACTTCAGTTAATGCAATGACATAGAGGCGCTGTCAATCTACACTAATATAATATTACGAAGCTGAAGAGTTTGATTGTTTGTTTGGTTCAACACGCTAATATCAGGAACTACTGTAATTGAACTGAAATAGTTGTAGTATAGCCCATTTATCGAGAAAGGTTGTAGGCTACGACAAATAGGAGCGGAGCATTAATGAAAAATGTTGCAAAAACGGTGAAAATGTACTCTCTTTACTTTTGACGCAGACGAAGGTTTGCCGAACAGCAAGTTTTAAAATATTACTACTGATGTATAGTTAACTCTGCCTACTGAATTATTATCACTCGTGAAAGCTCTTTTAACGTATCTTCACTACGTAAATCAAGAAACAAGTTATTTAAAAAACGTTTCACCTACGAATTCCCACTAATAAATGTATGACCTCTAGCCCACCGGCCACATTAACACTTGTACAACAAATCATACTTATGTAAATTAGACATAAGTAATAGAGATTTACATAATTTACTATAGAAGCCAATTACACAGAGTAACGGCCAGCAGCTGTGTGATTTACACAAATTATCATCTATCATTTTGTACATAGTTTATATTGTTTTGCGTTAAATATGAATTATTGGGTACTGAGGAAATTTACTGCGAGATTCATAGGGAAAACTGTTGTTGAAACGAGAATTCTTATTCTCGTTTCAACAACAGTTTTCCCTTGCCATAACTTTAATATTTACGCGAATAAGCTTGTCATAACTAAGAAGTTATGACAAGCTTATTCGCGTAAATATTTCATGCTTAGAACTGAAGATAAGTGATCATCATTTGCTTAGCCTTTTTCCACACTATCTTGGGGTCGGCTTCCAGTCTAAACGAATGCAGCTAAGTAGCAGTATTTTACGTGAAGCGACTGCCTATTTGACCTCCACAACCCAGGAATCGTCAATCATCGATCAATCAATGCGCCAACCGTGCCGTCAATAGATTATGAGAGAGATAGATTATGTCGTCGTCGAAATGTCGAAGCAAAGCGCTTCGTTCGGGTCCGTGGAACTTCTACCATATTATAACGGTGATGCAGCGCCGTATCTTTGGTCGTCGGATGATAGAATAGAGTTTTAAACTTTTCCATCTGTATAACATTATGTCTTCTCTTCTGTTCTTCTTCTGTCAGCCCTCATTTTCGTGATGGCAGGGGACAGCATACTCAAAATTTAGCTGGCCCGAAAAATACGGATGCCTATAATAGCATAGTAGGTATCTTAAAAAGTATTGCTTTATAATAACTGCAAATTTACTTCATGCATCCTTTGCTAAAACTCTCTTGCCGCTATATTAAATTAAAACCATGAAACCTGAATACAAAACGGTACCTAGACATGGGCCAGTTGCCAAAAAAAGTAAACACCAAAGAGCCCCGATCCCATCTATCTCCCTTAACACTGTAAAGCATTAAGAAACAGCCAAAGAGCCAGAATCAATAGCACAAGCACAATACATCCCCTTTATTTATACCCCAGGTTGTGGCCGCGCGCATAAATTCAGCAAAGGTAAGTTTTACGGCTAGTCAAGACTACGAACAATAAAAATAAATTAGCCTTCGTAAGTGCTTGCTCTAATGAAATGGCCGAAAAATGGGAAATAGGTAAGAACTTTTTGGTGGGGAGTGGGTAATGGTGTGGGTTTGTAGTGTGAAGCGATGGAGTTGCATATGGGTAGGGTTCCCTTTTCAAACTCGTTCGTTCGCTAAATTTTCCGCGAAGAACGGTATTTCTTTCGTGTGGAAGATTTGAAATATCTCGTCATCATCTTTTGCACAGGCTGACGTTTTCGTAGTTTATTTCATCACCACTGCTCTCTGAAGAGCTCGTGGCTAAGTAATAACTGCCGCTCAGGTCGATCTTTAAGGTTAAGCCGTGCTTGCCGAGGTTGATCCATGGATAGGTGACCATAATTACATACCGAGTTTTCTCCGTGCCTCGGAAAGCACGTTAAGGCGTTGGTCCCGGCTGTCATTTGTAGATCTTTGACAGTCGTTACGAGTAGTCAGAAGCCAAAAGTCTGACATCCAGTCTTACCAGGAGGTATCGTATTACCCAGTTACTGGGTTGTGAAGGTCAGATAGGCAGTCGTTTCATGTAAAATACTGATATTCAGCTGCATCCGGTTAGACTGGAAGCCGACCCCAAAATAGTTTGGGAAAAGGATAGGCAGATGATGATGATGCTCTCAAAATGGTAAAATAGTCATGTGGAAGTGTCCTAGAAAGAAACAAACCATGGTATTTCCTACTGCCTCACAGCCTGCCTGCCTGTTCCAGCAGTGCAAATGTTATAAGCTTAAGTATTTATAATGGTGCGGTTGCTCAACCGCACTATTTTTTGCTTGTGAAAAAAGAGTAACATACTCGTAGTATTTTATGGAAGATTGAAATGGGCCCAAATTTACAACCTCACAGTTGCCAACTTAACACAGCGTTTTAGCTATTGCCATCTACGAGGTTCTTTTGGCAATCGAATGTTGTTGACCGGAGAATGTTAATAAATGCATTTGTAAATTGTTTTCAAAAATGTTTTAAAAAAAAGGTAATGTTATGTAGTGAGCGGTCGCAGTTTAGGGTATTAATTACGTCGGAAGGTGTCCGAGAGGGCCGATACCTGCTAGGGCTGCGGGACTGTTCGAAAGAGATACCGTGGCCCTGGAACACAAAATACTAAGAAGGAACATGGATGGGTTTTAGTCAGTACATGTCTGACACTCACTTACGGTCCACCCGGAGCGGGACACTTGATGATTTCCCATCCGTAAAAAAAAGAGTAAAAAAGGGCATTTATTACGTGTCTCTTTCACTCTTCACACTAAAAATACAACTAGCTACACTCGTTCCAGGCTTCCAGTTTAACCAGAAAGAGCTGAATACCAAATTTTTACCTGAAGCATATGGGCATCACCCTGTAAATTAAAACATACCTCAGTATTTAAATTCCGCCTCAAAACGCAAATCCCACCAACAATTTTCCACAAATAAAACCACCCCCATTGATACTTATACAGTAGCAAAAAAGTTAAAACCTCTTTAGATTCGTAAAGGCACATTCACACACACGCAGCGGTAATCAGCGCACGCATTGTAGAGAGTCGACCGCAGTTGTTAAGGGCTCTTCAGACGAGGGCGCTCGAACATCTGTCGCGTGGTGTCGCGAGGGGCTTGCTTTAAACGGAGAGGATTTTTGTATTACGTGTTGAGTGTGGAGGTGGGCTTTTAAGCGATTTTTTATGGAATATTAATACTTATTTTATGTGAGTAAGGTCTTCCCTTACGCCCTTGACTTAGGACCAAACGACTTATGTTTTGGGTACTGTAAGAGGTGGTCTAAGGGATTATTAGGATAGCCAACAAAGACCGCCTTTTTTACGGATGGGTAATCATCAAATGACCTCTCCCGGTCTGGGCGGAGCGAAAGAGAGTGTCAGAATTGTAGTGACTAAAACTCATCCATGTTCCTTCTTAGCCCTTTGTGTTTCAGGGCCACGGTATTTCTTTCGAACAGTCCCGCAGCCCTGGCAGGAACTAAAGACCGCCTTGGTTTTGATTAAATGGAAAGCTTTTTATTTTGGCAGCCATTTATGATAAGCATCGCGTGTTTCCTGCAAAGTCGAAGGTGTTAATAGGAAGACATATTATCTGTTTAAATTGTGGCGAACTCATGATAACAGAGATAACATACTTTTCTATCTAAAACACCTACATACTAGAATCGAGTAAACGTTTTACACTAACGAAACTTTGCCTTAAAATATAAACTGTAGGCACAAATATTAATACATTATACTCCGTAGTAAATTAACGAACATCACAACTAAAGCCGCAGCGAGCAGCATCCATTAAAATCCCATAATCACCAACTCATTCATTTAAATTATCGTACATGCTGTGTTTACACTGCCCGCTTTCGGCGAGTATAATCAGCGTAGTACTGGCTCCACTTATCCGGCGAGTGAACGGAAGTAACATGGCGCGGTCATTTGGACAAACAAAAAAGTAACACGTACGGGTGTGTCGAGTTGAGATAATTTAACATTGTTGTGCTACGAAGTTATGGAGTTGGTAAAATTTGTATTTACTGGGGTAGGAAATTAATTTCGTTGTAGTGCATCGCTTTTACTTCATGGACAGTAGTATACCTAGAATACCAGCTTCTGCCCGAAGCTCCGCCCACGTAAAAGCTGAAAATTATCCCACGTGAACACACTATCGAGACAAAAATTGCCCAATGTCATTATTGTCTGTCGCTGTGCCTTTTTGTAGAAATTTGGTCATCAATTACGGCGTGAAAAGATAACAGATTGTGGAATTATGGATTGGTCAAATAATTATACTTCCCTACAGTTTATTGACTTAATGATGGACGGTTTTTTATTATTGTTGAGGATGAAGATAATAATGAACTACTGGAATGACAGAATAGGTAAATTAGGAGTGCTTTGATGCTTATATATGTTGACACTCAAAGATAATGTCTGCACCAACACAATATAAATGAAACTGGAAGCCTAAATGGAATTAAGGACACTATTCTACTTCACTCAATGGATTGTCCATTCAATGAAGTTTCTAAGCTCCTTTCTCCAGAATAACTCCGTGCCAATATGGCATAAATACCTCGTGAAAACACATAGCTACCACCGAACAACAATCCATCTTGTAGATTACAATCTACATAACATTAAACCAGCTAAATACCACGTCCATTATTTCTAACGTCCATTCTTGTTCAGATCGTGTGAATTAACCTCGTTTGTGCGACGGCACCTTATAAGGCAAGTGGAAAGCGCACTCGCCTTATTAAACGAGGCACAATGGTCCTCTAATGTGCGGGCTATGTACAAAAATACACAAAAGGTTCTTGTGGCCTAATTTGAGGACAGGCAAATTAGATACGCGAGACGTAAGTGCTCGTGTCAGAAACTTTATTTTATGAGTCAACAAAGATTTTTTTTAAACTTGCAGGAGCCATCATCTGTAATAGCATCCAGCGAAAACATGAATCAAACACTTGACGAACTCGCACACACTATCCTTTTAAGATTCCCTGCAAATTGTGAATCCTCAGTCGGCTGTCATTTATCTAGTAGTCGCATATACTAAAGTCGTGCGATCCTCGGGTCGGGTAAAGCGTTGTTGGTTTTTTCATCAAGAATTTCTCAGTAGCTGCCCGAAAAGAGGATTTGTGACCATTTGATGAGACACTCTCTGTATTAAATGAGTCATGCGGGTACATCTGTGAACATGTGGGTGGCTACTCGACTGCCCTTCGCGACAAAACAGTAGCTCAACCTCGACGGCTTATTCCCACGCGCTCCAAAAAAACAAAACAGCAACATATAAAATCGGCTACGTCCCGTCTGGTTCCTTTCGATTTCGCCAATTATACAAAATACCATTACAAAAGTACCGTTTCGTATTATTTTGATTTTCATACATTGAGTCTCGTTTCGTCAACTTTTGAGTATGCGTGTATTCATTCCCGTTTGGTAAATTTTTTGTTTTTACAATAATACTTGAAGTAACTACACTTACAAAAAAATAAAATGAAGTAAAAAGTCAGAAATTGTAACAGAACAGCCACCTAGAATTTATGCAAGCCTAGTACTTTGACAATAAATAGGCTACCAAGATTTGTGTGTACAGAGGAAACTATTAGAATAAATACCACATTGAATTCATGCAAGCCCAGTATTTTTTGAAGGGTATTCACTAAAAAGACGATTTTAGCGGCACCAACGTCGTCTTCATAATTCTGCTCTGCTAGTACTTTCTGTTCAATTCCTAATTGAGTTCTCTCGTAACCAACCTTAGTGTGCCAGAGAGAGACAAAAAATAGCTACGTCAATAAAAAGTTACCTGTTGGGAAGTACCCATAAAATGTTTTCCACCCGTTGCTGTTTTGTTTTGGAACCGAATTTTGGAGCGCCTGGAAATAAGCTTATGTATCAAATGTTGTAAACATATAACAAAGAGAAAGAGTTTCCACTATCTTGAGCCCTCTCTAAAACCAAATCGATTCCAAGTAAGCAAGATCCCACTTTATTTCTACAATATCCGTCTGGAACTCCGAAATGATAAATCAAAACCCAGTTTAGGTACGGACGCGCTAAGTCTAGTGGATCTACCGAGAGCCCTGAGACCCGCTCAGTGGCGCCACCTAACGCGCGGAGAATTAATTGCTGACATCAATTCATGAGCACCAGACCCGTCGGATGCCTGATATTTGATAAAAGATTCTTCGTCATTCTCTTGTTTGTTGCATAGGGTTGTAGATGAACATTTAATAGTTTTTTTTTTGGTTTTGTTCTTGCTGCAATTTTCGTAGGTACAGTCAGGACAATTAATTTTTATGTGGACCCTGCATCAACTGCCTAAGAACGACAATTCAGTAACAACAAGTCAATTCGGTGGTCGATTTGCTTAAAAATTAATTTCAGTGACTATAAGTAACTGAAAACGATGAAAAATTCTGCAGAATTTTAATAAGAGCTTTCTTATTTCAACCATTGTTACTTGCAAGAAGTACTGACTTTAAGGAGAATCTTAACCATCATTTTTTAGACACTTCACTTATGTACTCGTAGTTTGTAAATAATTGCGAAACGTAACTCTTTATATTAGCGATCGGTAACTAATACAAGCCGAGACACATGCAAATACCACAAAACCACACGCTAAACAACACATCAGCTCCCCAAATTGAAACACCAATGTCTCCACCACTGCCAAAACAAACAGTGGCGCCTCCACCATACATCTTAATTCACTTAAATTCACATTGAGTTGCATGCATTCCCGAATTATGGTGAATCACGACATCTCGAGAGAAATGAGACGAGCAGTAATCGAGTTACGGACCCCTTAGTGAATGAAATAGTTTCGTGTTACCACCACACAAAGGCTGGATTGAAAAGTGATGTATTTTCTTGGAAACGTTTCTGGTGATAAGCGGTTTTGAACCTTATAGGTGGCGTGTTGGGTTTGGTTTAGAAGTTTGAGATGGTGATTAATTATATTCGATTTAGAATTGTTCTACCTGATGATGTCTAGCCAGGCTCAACCAGGGAGCTGTACGAATAAATAATTTACAAAACAGTGTGTTTAGGGTATTTCTAACTTACTTGACACAGTGTAAACAAGTTTAAACAACAATAACATGTAATGAGAGGAATTTAGCATAAATGCAATTTTTAATCACACAGATTATAGATTGCAGAAGTATACATTAATGTTTAACAAGCATTAATTTATTAAGCAATGACAAAAACATTTTTCCTAGTACATTTTCATAAGCAGTTGATAAACTTTTTATAAATCCGGGCAACAAAATAGCCGTGCTTTCGGCTTTTAACCGAAATATTAAACTGCTTATCCGTATTTAAAACTTAATGTAACCATAAACAGCGGCGAACCAACGCCGAAAATGCAAAACCCTTTGCCACCTTTTACATATTTTAATGAAACAGCTCATTTTCCCCTCACTTACCTCTGCGCAAAATCGCGCCAAAAAATCAGAAATGTCAGTGCACCGCGTTCCAGTGCTTTATAGTGCGTCGTAAATGTGAGACCGGGCGCGTTCCAGCGCCATACTTGACAAACATGCCACGAGATTTATGACAGGGCTGTCGCAAACATACGTCTGTCGCGAGTATAAAAAGATGGGGAAAATTTTAAAATTCACTGTTTTATTGTTTTAAAGGCATTTATTAGGTAGCCATTACGTTTTTAATGCATACGAATGAGGTTTTGGAGAGGATTGACTGCCTGTTTTTTATGGACTAGTAATACTGAAATCGTATTTTGCAGCATTTTTACAATGCTATTTTTCTATAATGAGTTCCCTAACAGACTAGCCCCCGTATTTACAAACGCTCGGATTCGATTTCGATTCGGAAAGTCGTATGTCTATCTCGCTCGCTTACGTAATGCCAAAACAAGATAGACATACGACTTATCGAATCGAAATCGAATCCGAGCGTTTGTGAATAGGGAGCTTGGCCCAGCTAGCTGCCGAAGTTAAGTAAATAAAGGAGATATTCATGAACCTCTTAGTAAATAAATTGGTCGATACTTTATTTTCCATAGCAGAATGAAGAGTCAATCTAATAAACCAGTGTGGTCTGTAAAAGCCACTTTTAATTTACCAGAGAGGTATAGAATAATTAATTATGACGATATAATAGGAAACGTTCAAAACGTGTCGCAATTTCATCTCCGTGACAATCAATTTCAGAAATGTGATTACATAATAGATAATTGATGTATTAAAACAGATAATTCTGAGCAATAGGCACCAAACAGTAAAACAAACTTGCTGACGCTTATTCTTCAGGAAAGCTCATAAACAATTGCTTATCAAATTACTAAATCTAGCCCCCAAACAATACTTAAGCGAAACTTTTCGGCGACGACACGAAAATACCAATTGATTCTCATGAGTTATCGCCAGCCCTGATTTATTGAGCTCAGGCACAACCCTGCACTAGCACACTTTTGATATATGTGTTTTTAGGGTTGCCACTCAGAAATAGTTTTAGTACAACGTTTATTTATTTTATAGCTTTTTAGTGACGTTTACGGTCGGTAATACAGCAGGAAGGATTGATACTGGAAATAAGAGACCTTGTAATTTTCTGCTTAGCTTAATATGGCTTCATGTGTGAAGATGATTTTTAAGTGCATTTATGGCGTTGGTAAATGAAATTTTTTGATTGTGTTAACATGACGTAATTGTTTTGACAGCTGAGTGACTTATCGTTAGCGGCCTCGGGTCTGAGAGGTTAAATATTGTTACGGAGAAATTGCATATTTGCTATGCAGCACTAAACACTGGATTATGATAGATGATGTACTGAAGTATACAGGGTCGACAAATGGACACCACGTAATCAGTACTTACATAATTCCGAACATAGAAATTTTTCTTCGGTAATTTAAAAAGAAAAACACCTGTCCGTTATCCGCATCCCGGTCCACAACGGGTCCTTACCAGTTTCATCGAACCTTAACAGTCTCTTACAAAACAAAACCCTAACATTACTGACAGCATTAAATAAAATAATAATTTAAGGGAAGTCGAAGAAAAGCCTTCATTACTAATTGTGTAACTCAAATACATTACCACGAATAATATTTACTCGACCTACGTCCACTCTTATGTTAACTTATCGCGTTATGCTTTTCAATTCATTATTAATCACACTGCCCCAATTACAGGTTATCGAATAACAAATAACATCGGCTATTCATTGTGTCAAACACACACACAACTCACACATATACACACAACCCATCCGTTTGTCAAACAATCGTGCTGATGGCATGTTCCAGTAACGCCTAATCAAACCATCAGTTGATGCGACTCGCGTCATGCGACACGCGCGTATTTTGCTGCATGGTTGTTAAGGCACGTGGCTTTAATCGGAACTAAACACTTTTTTATTTTTCGTTAAAATTTCATAAATGTTTACCAATACCTGACAATGTCATTCAAGCGCCAAAAGAACGATCCAGGATTATACGTCACTTACGTCGTGTCTTTCGCTTGTCGCAGTTAGGCCCGGATGCCACCTAAGCGGACCACAGATGGGTGAAACGGAGAGGGAAGGAGATGCGTAACATTCCTTTTATGTGTTTTTACATCAGCCACTGTCACTACAAGCGTGTAGCTCGTGGCCAAGCAGTAACAGTAAACCTACAACTTACACGGTCGGTAAAAACAATGGTAGCTCCACAAAAACACGGGAGATGTCGAGAACAGACGATTTGCTATCGAGAACTCGTTTTAACGGGGTTAGGTAGACGATAATTTTTCAGCTAGAACCAATCCAGATTTCGTGTGACGATCCATAGCTTTCACATAGCTACCTAATCTTAATGGATTGCACAATGAAATCTGAATTAGTTCTAGCTGGAACTTAACTACTGTCTTCGAAGAAGGAACTAGGTTCCTTATATCACTATAAGTATGACCCTAGGTCATATTAATAGTGATATTATATTAAGCTGTGATTTTTTTCTTGCTTTATATCACATCACCTGAGTAGTTTTAATTTTCGTCCAGATTAACGATGAACACTGCAAACATAATCATTACGCACTCAATTCACAAGAAAGATGGTGTCGGGAATTTGAATACGATATAATCTTCTAGCCATCTCTGTGCTTTTGTAACAACCGTACTGCGATCGCCAACCCGCCTGCCAAGCGTGGCGATTATGGCAAAACCCCCCAAAATGTCAATGTGGCGACACTTGGGGAGGCCTATGTCTAGCAGTGGACGACTTTTCAGCAAAATGACGATGATGATGATGATAATCTTCTTCTCAATGGACCAAATCTTATAGTACATGTAAATGACACCCAACGAAACCCTGACCCCAAAACGGTATGCAGACGAATACTAAATAGACTTACTGACAACGTAAAGCAAGTCGCCCTTCCTCCGTTTCGTCGCACACCAAAAGGAAATGATTAACGATCGGCCATGACAGTTGCGTCTTTGAGCCGTTTGATGCAACTCGATAATGTTGATTGGGAACAAAAGACGAACAAAGTGCGGCTCAGTTTCATAACCCTTTGACGAGTCACTGGTAATGGTTGGCTTCCTAAATGTTGGGTGTTACGAAGTCTTGGTTGTATTTGTTAATGACGGCTGGAGTTATCATTATTTTTGGTTGGAAAATAGCAGTATAGCTAAAATGGAGATCCAAAAGTTTTTTTATAACTGAATGAGAAAGGGTAATTATCGATAATGAACAATGTAAAAAAAACAACTGTGTGGTGCTAATAGTCTCGGAGTAAAAGTCTGTGACATACGGACGGACAGACCGAATCCATAAGGATTCCGTTTTTAGCCTTTTGGCAACGGAACCGGAACCGAAAATGCGATATTTGTGATTTTGCACACCCACAGTTGGTAATCGATTCATGATTATAACTACACGTGAACCTTTGACTGCCTGCCCTTTTCATTTTCAGTAAAGTTTAATTTTGAACCGACTTCTTGAAAAGGCGGAGCCGACTGCAAAAAAAAAATTATAGGTTAATCGTAGGTTAGGTTATGTTTATTAATATAGGTAGATAATAGTATTATTTTTAACTTTTTAGTGATTTTAGGGTTTTTTGAAGTCGGTTTTTTTTGCATTTTTTATTTTATTTAAATGTGTTTCAATATCTATCTGAAACAAAACTCTTCACCACAGCAGAATTCTTGTACATTCATAACTTGTTTTCCCCAAGACCGTACGAGTAGTAAATCAAAATATAACTTTATGATGCGACCCATCCTTCTTGACATTTTGACCTATTTCCTAGCCTTTTTATTTACCCATGCGTATTATGCTGATCCGCTGCATACAATATTAGTTTATGAGGATAGAATATGTGTCGTGACGAAGCATCTAAAGCATCATTTCTTGCCCTCCTTCCCTTCCGGACTACTCAACTGCACTACTAGTAGTGCCCAGTGCGATACCACTGGACCAGTAGTGCAGAAGGAAAAAAAATACCGACGACACTACCAGTAGTGCGTTTTAGTAGTGTGGGAGGGAAGAAGTCATTTTTTGACTACATTCAAAACATGTTTTGTATGGTGTCGGACATAAAGAATAGCACCATCCCATATTGCCAGAGAATGGGCAGCAGCGTTCTCTGTGCTTTTGTAACAACCGTACTGCGATCGGCAACCCGCCTGCCAAGCGTGGCGATTATGGCAAAAATTTCCCCAAAATTTCAATGTGGCGACACTTGGGGGAGGCCTATGTCCAGCAGTAGACGTCTTTTGGGCTTAAATGATAAATGATGATGATTGAAAACATCAAAAAACACACTCTCCGCCTGACCGCCGCCGCGTACGGACGTGCCGCTACCTGCTCGCATTTCCGCTCGCTATCAGTGTGCGTCATCGGTTCGTCACTTCCCAGTGTCGTGACGTCATCAGTAGTCTCTCGACTACACCCCCGAACAATTGCTGTCTTTTTATTAAGACAGCACTTGCTCATTTTGCTTCGGATATTATTCCGACTTAACTTCCTTTGCCCCATCAGGGAAAAGTCCTCAGTTTCGAGGTTCTTGGTGGAAACCTTACGGTGCCAACGAAACCAAGAGGGTGGTGACCCAATCCTACCCGCCAAACCCCTTCAGGGCCCGGCACTCCATTGGCATCGGGAGCCAGAATCTTGGCCTTGGGGGCTACCCTAGTCAAGCCTGGTCTAGAAACACTAGTTAAATCTGACTTCGTTCACAGCAGTCACCTAGTGTCGGTTGGGAGTGTCTACCCCTTCGCACTAGAGGCCCCTTGGGGCGTAGGGCCCTGTCGCACAATAAGACTGGCGTCAGGTTCACAAGCTTAGGGCACACCAGTAGGTACTCACCTCCCTGTCATTGCACACCCGACAGAGAGGCCACACACCCCCGGGCCCACCCACCCGGGGAGTTAGGTTGTTAGGCTGTTAGGCGCGGAGCTTCACTCAATGTTTGCTAAATTTTAACCGACAAAATGTCGTCCTTAGACGAGAAGGAAAAAGCGCTGTTGCATTTTTTCTTCCGCGTCTTCACGACCGACCCAAATTTTGAAAAGTATGGGTCGGAAATTGCTGCCATTCAGCAAACCAGCGATACCGTCACTGAGTTCAGTGACGCGCTCGACAGCCCTTTGTCGCCGCCGCCTGCCGACAGAGGCTTACCGCCAGCCGTTGCCGCCGCGATTAAGGCTAATCCAAGACCCAAAGTTGTGAAACCCATTGTTTCACAAACAAAGGTCCAGCCCGCACCTGCGTCCATTGTTCCCGTTTCTGGGAACATGGGCAAAAGCTCAACGCCAGCCGTCGCCGCCGCGATTCCGGCTAATCCCGAACCCATTGTTTCGCAAACAATGGATCAGTCCGCACCTGCGTCTATTGTTCCCATTTCGGAGAAAATGGACACAACCGTACCAATCTCCGACTCGGAATCGGTTATAGATTCCTGCTCTGCTTCCTCGTCCTCAGAAGACGACTACCAAGTCGTCGGAAAGGGCAAGAGGAAGAAGGGCTAAAACTCGCAGGCCGCCATGGCCAAAAAGTTAGTCGCGCTCCCTCTAATCCCCTCTCCCGAGGCGTCCCGTCCCACCTCCCCGGTCCCCGCACCAAAGTCCGCCGCTGCTCATACCAGCAGGCCAACAAGCCCTAAGGCTAACTCTTCAGCCGCTTCTTCAAAGAAGCTGAAGCCCTCTCCCCCGTTGTTCATTCAGGACAAAGGGAAATGGACAGATGTGTCCAAAATGTGTAATGAGCGCCGCATTCAATATACAAGCGCAAAAAGCACACAGCAGGGGATCAAAGTGGTGGTCCCTACGACCACCGACTTCAGGGAACTAACCCGTCAGTTAATCGGAAGGCGCATAGCCTTCCACACCTACTCTCTTCCAGAGGAGAAGCCCACCCGCGTGGTGATCAGGCGGATCCCGAAGGAAATCCCCACGGAGGACATCCTCAATAACCTCCTAGGCCAGGACATCCCGGTCGCAGCCGTCCACCGCCTTCATAAGGCGAGAGGCGGAGACCTTTACGATATGGTACTGGTCATCTGTGACCCAGTAGAAGGTCACCACCCGATCTTCAAAGTGAAGTCGGTTTGCTCCCTGTCAGGCATCTCAATAGAGAAGCCCTACCGCTCAAGCGTAGTCGGACAGTGTCATCGCTGCCAGATGTACGGTCACAGCCAAGCCAACTGCCATGCGCCACACAGATGCGTAAAGTGTCTAGGCGACCATGGCACGGCAGACTGCCCCCGTCCCAAAGACAAGTCGCTTTGCACGGAGCCACCGAGCTGTGTGCTTTGCGGCCAGTCGGGCCACACGGCCAACTACCGCGGCTGCTCAAAAGCCCCCAAAGGCTCCTCCTCTAACCTGGTGAAGCGTGCAAGCGCCCGCCAACAAAGAGAAAGCCCATCGGTGAGGCTACCCTCTGCCCAGATGCCGGAGAGACTCAGCTCTCAGAGGCCCTATCCCTGGACCACGCTAAACCACCAGAAAGCCTTCCCGGCTCTCAGTAAAGCAAAGTCCAGCCCCATCCCCGGGCTATTAGATGCCCCTGTCCCCACTCCCGCGGCCCAGGCAAGCACACCGGCGCCCGCTCGTCCCACGCCACCTGGCCCCGCGGCTGTGGACCCCTCTCACAACGTAATTTTAGAATCGCTAGCAGAGTTAGTCACCCCCGAAGCAGACCGCATGGCGGCTGATCTCGGGGCGGCTAACACTGGTGGCGATAAACTTAAAATTATCCTCAAGTCCCTACTCAAGTTAGGCGACCTCCTCCGCAACCTTAACCTCGACTAACTCCAATGGATAATACGAGATTAACGTGCACCAAACCCCGATCCCTAAAATTAGGGTACTTTAATGCCAATGGCATTAGAGGCCAGCGTGATGAGATCGCCACCTTCCTCCGCGACCATCAAATTGATATCCTCCTCGTACAGGAGACCTTCCTCAAGCCCAGTCACCGCGATCCGAGAATTGCCAACTATCGCATAGTTCGCAACGATCGGTCACGTTGCCACAAGGGCGGGACTCTAATCTATTATAGAAAAGAACTGCATTGCATCCCCTTAGATCCCCCTCCCATGGAGTCTCTACTCGAGACCTCAGTGTGTCGACTAGGCATGACCGGCCATCAACCGATCACTATCGCCTCTGCGTACCTCCCTCCCGGCGGCACGTCCGAGGAGCACAATCTGTTCACCAAAGACCTTGCCGTCCTCTTCGGCTTGAGCGACTCCGTTATCATAGCGGGCGACCTCAACGCCAAACACCCCGCCTGGAACAGCACGACGACCTCTGCCAGAGGACGTCACTTGTATAACCTGGGCGAGTCCCTCAACTTCGATCCCATCGCTCCTATGGAGCACACCCACTATCCTCACGACCCCGACCAACGTTCGGACGTTCTCGACATAGCGCTTCTCAAGAATGTCAACCTTAAGTTGCATTCCATCGAGACTTTACATGAGCTTAACTCAGATCATCGACCAGTGCTCATGCACTTAGTTCCTCGCTCGGGTCCTTCTGACCCCAGCCAGCCCCCGCCGACCCAAGTGATAACCGACTGGAGGAAAGTCAGCGAAAAGCTGAAATCCACCACGTCGCCTCACCTGGAGGCCATCCCCGACCACATAGTCTCAGTCGCAGACACGACGGCCGCTATCAACTCGTTTACAGAACACGTGCAATCCGTACTGAAGGACTGCTCACGGGAAGTCCCAGCAATGAGCGATCAACGCTGGATACTACCCGCCGACATACGTGAACTGATAAACGAAAAGAACGCGGCCATCCGTGCCTACAGCAGCTTTCCCTGCGAGGCAAACAAAGCCCACATGCGTAATTTACAGCGTGCTGTAAAGGATCGCACCAGTGAGTTTCGTAATAATCAATGGGAAAAAACGCTAAGCGAACTCGAGCCTACCCACCTAGCCTTCTGGCAGCTGCAACGCAAGATGCGCTCCACCGAAGAGGCTCCGATGCCTCCCCTCACCCGTCCCGATAAGAGCGTCGCATTTGACGACTCTGAGAAGGCCGAATGCCTAGCCGAGTCTGGAGTCCCAGTGCTCCCCCAGCTTGCAACCAGTAGACAAGCGACATCTCGATGAGGTGAACGCATTCGTCGAATGTAAAGCCGCCCTGCCCCCCGAAGAAGACCCTGATGATCCTCTGCCTCCGGTCACAGCTGACGAAGTGCAAGACATCATTAACAAACTTCAACGGCGGAAAGCACCCGGCTCTGCCGGAATCACCAATAGGGTGTTCAAACTCCTCCCCGCTCAGCTCGTCGTGTTAATGGCGGCCATCTTCAATGGCGCCCTGAGCAACAACGCGTTTCCCCAAATATGGAAAGAGGCCACTGTCATCGGTTTCGCCAAGCCAGGCAAACCCAAGTCTGAGCCTTCGAGCTACAGACCTATCAGTCTCCTGAATGCACTCGGTAAAATCTACGAGAGACTTATGTATAAGCGACTCAAAGACTTCGCCGAGGCTAAGAGTCTCATCCCCAACGAACAGTTCGGCTTCAGGACCGGACACTCTTGCATTCAACAGGCCCACCGCATCGTAGAACACTTAAGCGCTGGCTTCCAGCGTGGAGCGATGACGGGTGTGTTGTTTTTCGACATAGCAAAGGCATTCGACAAAGTCTGGCACAACGGCTTATTATATAAGCTGTACAAACTGGGAGTGCCGGACCGTCTCGTGCTCATCTTACGAGACTTTTTGTCGGATCGCACCTTCCACTATCGCATCGGGAAGGCACTGTCTTCCCCCCACCCCATTAGAGCCGGAGTCCCTCAGGGCTCCCCGCTCTCTCCCCTTATCTTTACTCTGTTCACCAGTGACATCCCCAAGAGCAAGAAGGCACAGCTAGCCCTGTTTGCGGACGACACGGCCATCTATTACACTGGCTATAGTCACGACGCTATTTACAGCACCCTCCAAACCTCAGCCAACGTCCTAGGCGCTTGGTTCCGGAAATGGAGAATCGAGGTGAACCCCGACAAGAGTCAGGCAGTTCTTTTCTTTAAACCGCGTAAAAATAAGCCACTCGCGCGCAGCCCGATCACTATGTATGGTAAGCCTACCCCTTGGGAGAAGCAAGCCAAGTACTTAGGAGTCTTACTTGACAACCACCTGTCTTTCGCGGCGCACATCAAAGCAGCTCGCGACCGAGCTGCCTTTGCTATGGGTAGGCTTCATTTCATGATCTCGGCAAAAAGCAAATTGTCACTCAAGTGCAAGTTGCGCCTTTATACCGCGGTGATCCGCCCCATTATGACGTACGCTTGCGTCGTGTACGCTCACACCAAGCCTAAATACATCCATAGGATGCAAACCTTGCAGAACCGGTTCTTACGTAGAGTCACGGGAGCCCCTTTTTATGTCCGTAACGACCGTCTGCACGTAGACCTTAGAATGCCCACCGTCCTTCAGTTTATGAAACGTCTTTCGAAGCGTTTCTTCGATAACGCCAGTAAACACCGTAATCCCCTGATCGCAGCGGCCGCCCGTTACGAACCCTCGCGCATTAGTACAGTACGCCGTCCTCGGCATACCCTCGTCACTCCCGATGATGCTATCACCCTCCTCCAGGAGAGTAGCAAAGAGACTAGCACTCTTAAAAAGTTCAGACACAAACCGCCGTCTTTCCGACCTCGCCGTCGAGGTCCGTCGCGACGTCCCGGTCCATGCCCTCCCCGACCCTCGCTCGAGCCAGCCCGCGATGCTGTGCCAGTAGTTTTAAATCAGCCCCTTAATAATTATATCATTTAGATCCAGCCTGTCCCCATGCAGTCCTCCCCCAGCGACGCCCTGAGCCGAGGCTCGTACCCCACAGGGGGTGCCCTCAGCGTATAGTCGCTTAGTTTGTAAGTTTTTATGCCCTGGCTGGAGGCCTTACTCTTAAGGCACCCACAGGATAGTCCGGTTAAGCAGACGACAACCTCCTAGGTTGAACTGCGAGATGCCATTCATAAAAAAAAAAAAAATTGAAAACATAACTAATTTGAGAAAGCTTTTCAAACGCTACGAACTGCATTATTTTGAATGCTACTGCGTGGCAAGGCTTTCCCTCTATACTACTACCAGGTAAGTGATAATCTACTGTTTTTTGGCGTGCCAACTAAGTTTACTGAAGACTAGCAGCAAATTCACCAATAAAACTGAACCACCAGCAATAACAACTAAATCATGTTCAAGAGTTCTCAGTGTCATCATCATCACGTTCCTGCCCATTTCCCATGTTACTTGGGGTCGGTGCAACACGTTTTTTCTCTTAAACCAACATTGTTTTTTAATATTGACGCTGGCAGCTTTTGAACGTGGTTAAGATGTGTTAATCCCGTTCCGTTCATTGGTGAAATTCCCTTTCTTCTTCTTCATACCTAATTATTTTACTGACAAGTATGCCAAAGTTATTGTGATCTGTATTCTAGTGAAGTTAAGGTTGCTATTGGACCGCAGCTGTATGATCTATACTAATCTTTACTATAATATTATAAAACTAAAGAGTTTGTTTGTTTACTTGAACGCGCTAATCTCAGGAACTACTGATCCGATTTGAAAAATTCTTTCAGTTTTAGATAGCCCATTTATCGAGAAAGGTTATAAGCAATATATATATATATATATATATATATATATATATATCATTACGATACGATAAATAGCGGAGCGGAGCAGCAATGAATAATGTTTCAAAACCGGGGAAAATGTGACGCAGACGAAGTTGCACGGGACAGCTAGTATTAAATAACTGTGAAAGGAGTTCACAATCTCTACAAACTAGTATCCAAAACCGTCCTCACTATCTAAGTACAGTCACCAACACTAATATGTGAATACATAGCAACTTTAAAAAGTGAGTTTCTCCTATTGAATGATTAACGTTTTACGTTTCCACGAACTTAGTATTTCGGAAGCCATACTATTACGAAATGGGTCTGATCTCAAAGTATAATTATCTTTTTACTATAGAGGTAGGCAGAAGCTACTCCAGAACGCCACCAGCTACTATCCTCATCATACTCCTTTCGCTTCGTCCACGTTCATAAATCTGCTCACACAGGCACGCCGGTTACGAGACACACATGACCTTTCTGAAGAACTTCACCAATAACGTCAGTGTAAGTCCTTCTAGGGCAATTTTTGTAAGTGTTTACATATTAGTGCTCGTGAATGTACAATGTACATGTACGAAATCACCGTGTACCATAAATCATGCACGCAACATAATACCGGCGGCGTGGCGACGCGATATATATGGCGGAGAGACGCCCCGTCGAGCTGGCGGGCGGTGCCCTGTGAATCAGTATCGTATCATTATGTGTAATTAGAACTATTTTACTATGTGGCCTCTTTATTTTGTTCTAGCCAGAAGCAAGGAGAAAGACGTACTTCAAAGGTATAGAAGAAGAAATTTGTCAGTAACTGCCAGGGAGTCTGGATTTGTGGCTGGTCGGTTGCAATTTGGTCTCTCGCTGGTATATGTAACAAGATTACTGATGAAATGCTTAGAGTACTAGGATTAGAGCCTAATATTATGTTATGTATGGTAACAAAACTTGAGGTCCTCACCAGACATGTTCAGAATCATGTGCAAAGTCGCTTACTGTTTCACATACGCCCAGTTCAGCTCCCCAGGTGCCCTGTGATTCACCGTCGTATCATATGCAATAAGAACGGTTTAATAATGTTACTTCTTTCTTTGGTCGTGTGCAGAAGAGTATCATGAAAGCTTATATTCTAAGTAGAGATCATTCTTATTGGTTCCAGCTCCGCTGCTTGCAGCCTCCTCTCACTCGGAGAAGAAACAAGCGGTGTTGCTATCATTTTCCAGGTAACATGGCGCATCACTCCAGGACTTGAATGAAGCAAACGACAGAGCTATCCAGGTAGGACCAAATCTGAGTCATCGATTCGAGAAGATGAATATGGCGTTGTGGTGGAGCATCCAGTGCTGTGTTTGCCACTTATAGAAGATGGTTCCCCTTCAGCCTTTTACCACCAGGTCACCAGCTAGTGGGTTTGGATGCAAGGTTAGGCGCAGCTTGTGTTTGTACCGCTCGATTTTAAGATATGGTGTTGAAGATATCAATATTATAAGTTCACATAACTGCTCTCAGCACATTTTAATGTTTGCGCGGAAGTCGTAAAAATATGCTAAGAGGCGATTATCTGAAAGTTATTGCTAAGTCAATAGAGGCTATAAAATATTGTCGACGAGTATTAATGTTTTATAGGCTGTTCATATAATTTCTATAATATCTTATACACAGTCCATATAAAGCGGCTCTAAAGTTCAGTGATCGTAGAGTCGGCTCCTAAGTGTAGGTTTATGGGTTCAGTTTACAAAGTAAAAGTCATTTTTAAAATACTAAGATCATTTACGTTAAAGTTTAGAACAGTAGTCATATGTTGTTACATCCGTTTTATTTCTCTATGGAACTACTTTTGTCGAGCTTTTATTTTAGCCCCAAATAACATAACATTACAATAAAAAATATCGTTGAAATTACCCACGAAATAGTGTAAGTACTAAATATACTACTATCTTTAATCATTTTAATGTTAACTCAATCGAACTTCAAAGTTATGACCATGGTTGTGCGGTTGAAATTAAAAAAAACAATACAATATTACGTGTTTCATTCTTCCACTACAGACTCGGTCACTTGCACACGCCCCCTTTTAGAGTTATACAATGGATTTCTAAAACCGGTAGCACTTCTAGAGCTGATCACCGAGTCTCTTCTCGTCAAACTCACGACACTGTCCGACCTTCTCTCGAACCTTGAAAACATGTTTCCAGGCATATTTCTAGACACAATCGGGAACCTCAGATCCGGAATTTTATAATAGTACACATACAACGCCCCCAATGTTAAAATCACTGCAAAAAACATGGATACAAAGATTTTTCCACCCATACCCGACTTTGACAAAGGACTCCCGCTTATTTGGGCAACCTTAGGTCCTTTCACCCAATGATCGTGGAGAGCATAGTTAATAGAATTGACCATTTCCGCACTCAGTCCTTCGTATTCACCTTTGTCAACTACCACGAGTTGAATTCTTCTGATTGGTAATTCCGGGGTGTAACCAACGTGGTATTCTACACTGTCTTTACCGTACCCATTGATAGTGTTTTCAATAAGCTCGCCAAAAGCTGCCATATCGTATCCTTCATCCGCATCAAACACTATGTAGCCGCCACAGATTTCACAACAGAATCCAAGAGGTTTGACAGGATGGACACACGGAGCCTTCGGACAAAACTTTGTAGAACAATCAACTTTCATAGGAATTAGTTGACATGCACACCCGAACTGCGAACAGTGCATAATATCACCAATCTTAATGCCAAGGCTATAGTGACGATTTGAAACAAACTGTTGTGTATTATCAGCTGATTGGCCAAATGCTATATACATCGCGAACTGTCGGTAAGTATAACTTTCGTTTCCAATCTTTAGACCTTTTATATATTGTGTTTCTTCTGGCAGGGTCACGCTAAACCTGGTATCTGCTGGAAATTCCACTACATCGTTGAAACACGGCACTCTATCTGAGTCAGGAGTAGCTTTGTTGAACCTCGGCGAACTCCAAACATCGGCTTGATTCCATGATGATGCTGTTTTATCTAAATAATAAGCATTTCCCTCGGTGCAGTTGGTATCCGAAGGATTTTCACCAAAAGTCAACAAGCCCTCTAAAAGCAAATCGCCATTTTCTGGTAAAATGAATTCGCTTACTTCAGTTCCAGCTGCAATTTTGATTGAACCGAAGATCGATTGTGGGAACACGACTTTTTGTTTGGAGCACGGTAGTTTTTTGTCTTTGAAGTTCTCTGGTAACTGGAAGCTTGCGTTTGGTAGCCACTTGACAGTTGCCGCTGATATTAAAGTGGTGCCGAATATAGCGAGACACTGTAGGATTACAATAATAGGTGACATATTGGGACCAATGTATGTTAATGAATGCCAATCTGGTTCAGTCAGAGTGTAAAGTGACACTAAATGATGTCTGGTCGTTTATTATCTCTGTTCTGTGTGATGTGCGTGACACATGCAATCACATATCGACGCCATTTGAGTGTAGATTTACACTTTGAATCATGTTAATCAGTTGAATGCATTGTCTGGTTTATTATTGGAATGATTAGTGACTTTCTAAATCTATGAGAGTTATGTAGCTCTAATAGAGATCTTATTATTTGTTATCATTTTTATGCTTTACTAAACATGTACAACAATTATGTTTCGGGTAACTGTGATAAGGAAAATTATAATAACAAAAATTCTCGAGCGTACGATGCAAAAATAAATCGACGGCAAAAGGAAATTTAGACGGCGATAAGAAAACAACATTTAAAACCGACAAAAAAAGCTGATAAGTATGATTTCAGGCATTATTACATTTCTTGCTCCTAAGAATTCTTATAACAGAAGCAAAAACAATCCATCACTGAGCAAAAGAATCTCATTTAAATAACCTCACAGGAAAACAGTAATATATTGCCTACCGCGAATACAAAACCGCGACGAATTAGCCACGTTAATATCACAATATTTCCTTCAAAAAGAATACGTATAAACAAAAGATTAAGGGTAATCCTACCGCGTCGAGAAACCCGAGATCCGGGGATTACTGGCATCTTGGAGGAGCAATAAAAGTCATCGCCAGCCACGCACGACCATTACACTTGATACCTTATGATTTATGGCTAGATAACACTGGTAGGTGGTTAAATACAAACCATTAATGACTTTGGAGGGGTTGGAAATTTAATAAGACGCCGCTCCCGTGCCAAGGAGCGTAGTTATGCAAATTTTATTGCAGGAAAAGCATCAGGTGGAATGTACGGGAGGATGTTGTCGCTTCTCCAGTTGCGGTTACAAGGATTTTGTGTGACGCTGGCTGTCTTGTTTGTTGGCAGTCGTATAGTAACACATGTGCTTTAAAATGTCACTATTTTATAGCGTTGCTGTTGTTGCAACGCTTTTAATTTCTCTCTTTTGATCAAAAAAGTTATGGCTAAAGAATGAGGAGCAGATTGCATGTGTTTGTATGGCTTTATGTGCCTCACATTTTGTTATATCCTATACATGAAACATATAGAAATACTGATATTATGGTATTTATATTCAAAACTATCATACTGTCTAAACTTTTCAACAAGAGACAAGAGAATAATCGGGCATATAATATTCTTTTGGTATGGCATCTGCATCCTTTGAACCGTGTGACGTCCGCTGGTAAAATTAAGCCTGCCTCAAGCTTCGTTACCGATCCTGGGTTTCTCGCGTCCAGCCGATTACCATCCTTCACGATGTCCTTCACCAGTAGGCTTAGAGCAAGTTCGTAGTAGGGCCACTTTTTATTTCTATTCAATAGCGTTAATGATTAAGATCAATAGAACTGAAACTGAACAAGCACTTTCTGGTGACAAAAATGGGAAACCCCATTGACCCTCTAGAAATTTTAGTTATCTTCATAGCGAATAAATGTAGGTTTTGTCAGTGATGAAAACTTGCATTTGCTTGAATTCTTCGTTGGTCTGGTAGTCCCAAGCGCTACTGCTGAGCATGAGGTCCTAGGTTGATTCCCAAGTCGCAAAGTGCAATTGGAATTTTTATCGAAATTTGGGTTCTGTGCTCAATTGATAGCAATAGGCTCACCCCTACATGGTGAGTTTACTGTTTTTTTTTTTAGATACACCTCTGCCTAACCCTTCGAGGATTTGTGTGTGACGTTATGCTATTATCATTACATCAAATTCTCACTCTAAAAAACATTTACGAGCAGACAAGACGAATAAAATTGTAAGCCACTACTTGTTACTATAAAATAAAACAAAAAGCCTTTATTGTTGATATTAGTTCAAAACTAACAAAAGTATTTTTTTTTTGTATGCGTTGATCTTATTAACTTATATACTATTAACTAAACTTAATTTTATTATTAAATGTTGTAGCACAACAGCTTAGCTTAGCTTTTAATTCGGCAAACTGTAGTTATTCTTCAACTTGTCTTCCGACAAAGGCCTCCTCTAAAGATCTCCATTCTGTCCCGCTATTTTTCTGAGGTCACCCTCCCATCTCCCATCTCCCGCCCCCGCTAGACAGCAAAAGAAACAGAGTGTCTACTTCTGTTTCTTTTGCTGTCTAGCGGGTCATCATCATCATCATTTCAGCCGAAAGACGTCCACTGCTGGACTTAGGCCTCTCCCCAACGCCACATTGACATAAGGGAGGTTTTGCCATAATCGCCACGCTTGGCAGGCGGGTTGGCGATCGCAGTACGGTTGTTACAAAAGCACAGAGAACGCTGCTGCCCATTCTCTGGCAAATCCCTTAGTCGCCTCTTACGACACCCACGGGAAGTTATGGGATGGTGCTATTCTTTACGTCCGACACCATACAGAACAAGCGGGTACCAGTCTGTTATTAGTTTTGTCCATTTTTCTTTCTTCTTGTTACTATTTAGGTAACAAATCGTTCTGTCTAGGGTCATACGCCCGCTTGTCAGGTAGCATTCGTCTGTCAAAATCGAAAATGGTCGGGGACAAAATTTTTGTTTTAATATATTCTACAAATCTTTTTGCTCCAACACCTCCTCGCGTACCCGCCCACAATATCGGCCCGTACATTCCAAGACTACTTTAAAGATCGTAACAAGCCGCCGAAACGCACAATATGCTAGATGGGTAGATAACAGGGACCTCTAAGTGTCCGGGTTTTAAGGTTCATCCTATAAAATGCTAGCGTTCTGAACGTTTACAAAGGGCGGTATAAAACCTTATTGTGGCACGTACGTGTTTGGCTTTAATATTGAAAGTCGTGAGTCTTTATATAAGTCGGTTTTTGTGATGCGTGAAGGTCAAGCGTGTTCGAAAGATTATTAGTAGTTTTGGTTCTTTGTGCTCTACCCAGTTACTGGGTTGTGGAGGTCAGATAGGCAGTCGCTTCATGTAAAATACTGGTACTCAGCTGCATCCGGTTAGACTGGAAGCCGACCCCAAGATAATTTGGGAAAAGGCTAGGCAGATGATGATGGTTGTTTGTGCTGAAATGGAGAGCTGGGTGATTTTTTTTCTTTGAAAAGTAGCCAAACGTAAGTGGTAGTGGGCAGGGCGACCGCGAACCGGCGAAGTCGATGCGTTGGAGGGCCTCCCACTAGGTGGACCGATGACCTGGTGAGGGTTGCGGGAATCCGCTAGATTCGAATGTTTGAAAAAGTTGTAGCCGTGTCCACCAGCGTTGGCTACAGTAAATTATATTAATAAAGATTCTCACTGGCCACCCGCCGGGGATAAGAAGAATTATTTTTAAAAGTTGTGACACTATCCACCCGGGGTGGACAAGCAGGGGGTGGACAGCAGTAATAATCGGTTTAATTTTAGAATTCCGTTTTATGAGATAACGTAGTACATAAACTCACGCCATTTTCCCATTCGGGTAGTCAGACACTACAGAACGCCATCTGCTGCATATTGCAAAATAAAATTATTTAAATAAAAAAATGAAAAAAAAAAAACTTAAGCTCCAAGTATTCTGAAACTCCTCACTGCAAGCCTTTTACTAAAACATTAACCTTGAACGACTTACATAAAAGGAACACTAATACCACCCTTTATTCGAAAACTTAATTTTAATTGAAATGATAGTACCCTGGAGAACGATAACAGCCCTTCATAACATCAAAATCTAACTACCCTTGAATAGACACCTTTTAACACCAAACCACTTTCACCTTTATTGTCTATCACTTAAAAGTGACATTTTGTTTAGTTGCGTAACATTTTGGTGTGTTCTGAGCAAATGTTGAAGCATGGTATGTATCAGTATCTTACAAAGAGTCCGTAACACTAAACTTGTTTAGTTTGTTCTCTGTTTGAATAGTGAACATGGAAGCGTTTCAAAAATGGAACTATTAAGAATTGCGACACAGAGTAGAAAGATACAGTATAAGTACACAAAGTTTGGTGCAAATTGTCAGACTGTTTTTCTTCCATTTTAACCCGCATATGTCGATTCAATTTACTACTGAAAAGGTTCTAACGAGCGCTGTTTTTCATTTTTTATTTTGTTTGTGAATAAAATAGAATTGGATGGAGGCGAAAAAGTTTTTAATTACACTGAGATCTTTGAAAGCACTGGTGTTGTTTATCAAACCAAATTTTCATTTTGGTATTTTTTCTAAAGATACCCATAACTGCCTGTTTTCATATCGATTACGGTCCAAGCTTGTTCAACGTCAAACTTGCCTTTAATTGAATCTTCATAATCTCATTTCGTGAAACTGTACAGACATTATTATCGTGTACAAAAACCATCATTACGTTTTCAAATCAAAAAGCGGGTCCTTTTACCTTCATATATTTTTTTAAACCACAATATTAAATAGATCGTTGCCCTACATTCAAATTCTACGTTTTCAATGAAAAAAAGAACTTAAAGCAGCCAGTTGGGTATGCATGAGAGCGGCTAAAGATATAAAAAAATAATTGGACATCTCGAATTTCCAACTCAAAGGCATACCAGCTTAGTTAATACCAATTAGGCACTGACCGAGCTTCCAATCACAAAAGCCTTATATCTTGCCATAAAACATACACTTGGCTCATAATTTATTCGACTCCACTCAATACATGCTATAAAATCTATTCAGTCGCTAAAAGGTTCTGTTTTGACCAAAGAGGATTGAGAACATAGAGTGCTGAACCGTACTTACAGTAGCCTTCAAATCTTACCTTTCTTATCTTTCTTTCGTAAATAATTAAGACATTAAAGCCTGTTAAAAGTCAAAAGTCCCCTTTATGTAAGTGTCATCAAATGTACAATGGTAGAGTTGGAAAAAACTAACTGAAAAAAAAAGTGACTGAAATTCATGTATTTGGGCTAGTAAACAGCGGTAGCCAAATAAAATAATAAATTATATAGTTGTTGTAGTGCTGAATTATCAAAATTAATGGCATTGCCATTGCAAATAAGTTACACAATTACAATAGAGAGTCACAAAACCAAAATTTTGCACTGCATATCTCTTTGGTTTACAAAGTTTGTTGAAACAGATAGATTTTTGAAATAAAATACAAACAGACCGCCACAACGAAAGACCTAACAAAATGTGTCATCAGCGGTTTAATGATGCCGCGTTTTAAAAATTGCAGACAGACTTTTGATTTGACTTAATGTTAAAGCCGTCTATAACGAGACTCATGGTAGAAGGGAAGATCGTATACTAAGGAACATTAGCACTCCATTTCTTCAAACTCCATGGCACCGAAAGCGAGTAATAAAATGATCTCAACACTGTTGGTTTCTTATGGCAATGTTTAAGATATAATTGGCTATTAGACACATATTTAGTTTATTGCTATGGCTATTGACATTCAGTCGCTGGATTTTTATTGAGGACCGTTATATTGTAAAACTATAATAAACAGTAGTGGGCTTCCATATAATTGAGGTAAAGTGTTGATGGAATTACTGTTAGTGTGATGGAATAGTTTAGCTAGGTCTAAACAGTCGCTTAGTTTCGAACTGGCTACGTTCCAGTAAAAGGCTGGAATTGCTGTAAAAAACTTTCTCTTGTTTGAATTTTGAGACAATCCAAGATTACTAGTATGTTTATTACGCTCATTTATAATTGTTTTTAACCGACTTCAAAAAGGAGGAGGTACTCAATTCGTGAAATAATTTATTTGGTATGTATGTTCCCCGATTACTCGAAGACGCCTGGACCGATTTGGTTGTTCTTTTGTTTTGAAAATGTGTAACTTCCCAGGTGGTCCCATGGTGATCAAGTCAGGTTATGATGATGGGATCCTGGGGAAATCGATGGAACTCTTTAAATTTGATAGGCATAACTGAAACTATTCTTTACTTTTGGAAGGTCGGTGGTAAAAAAGTCAATGAAACAAAACAAAATCCAGCGACTTCCGCAAGTGAAGTTACATTCCACATTTTATGTTTTTTTTTTTGGAAATCGTTTTTTTTGTGGTATAAATTTTAATTTAAAACGGCACAGAAGTAACCTAAAACGGGTCAGAGCCCATTCGTCCCCTAAGATTCGCACCCTGCGCCCACTCGTCCCCTGGAACTTTTGAGGGGCCCATTCGTCCCCTGAAGAATATTTATTTTTATTCATTCTTCTAATATAAGTACATGTATATGTGTATACTGCAGCTTGGTAGTCCTGGTACGGTCGCGCAGAAAACGCTAAAATAAAAAATATAGTAATTCGGTAGATATCATGTTTATTTCAAATAAGATTAACACATACAAAATCACAATGTCCTAGAAACTAACAAAATACAACTCTTTTACAAAAATCAGCCTTGATTGACCATCATATAAATCAACATTAAATGTAAAATATGCAAAAAAAATAGAACACATATCAACAGTAAATAATCACTTCTTGGTTTTTTGTATATTTACCAACTACATACATGCAAAATCATAATAAGTTAAATCTAAAAAATTATAACAGTAAAAAAAAAATACTAAAATCACAGTAATTATTGAAGACTAGATAAATCAACATATATTTTTTTTGTATATTAACCAACTACATGCAAAATCGTAATAACTTAAATCTAATAAATTGTAACTAGAAGTACCTACATAAAAATTGGCTAAAATCACCGTATTTTTTAAGATTAAACAAATCAACATTATTTTAGTATAAAACTAATCTTATATTTGTTTTTTCATTTTAAATTAATAATATATGCATAGCTTTTCCCTGCAGTGGCCTAGTGAAATCTGATTTTCAAAAAATTGGCTAATTATGCGATTTATTCTCGCTTCATTTTCAATCAATTCAGGAGTCCGATTATTTGTTTGGACACCCCTTTGCACCTGATCCATTTTATTTTTTGATAAATTCGCTTCTTCATGTAGAGTGTCTAAACATTGCAAAATATTTGGTTTATTTCTACCATTAACGAGACAATTTTACATCGTAAGCCTATCAACAGGTTATATTATTATCATGACGGATTATCATTCATCATAGCTCTTTTTTCAATGATCTGTTATGATTTATTAAATTAATTCCGTTAATAAACTGTTCACAAGTGCACTATGTTAACCGTTTCTTATGTAAAATATAGCTAATTTTATCTCAGGGGACCAATAGGCACCTGAATAGGTGCTGAATCTTTAACTTATATTGTATATATATTAGAGGGTACGAATGGGTACCTTAAAAATAATATTTTTTATTAAAATATTAATTGGTCCCCTGCCAGGAGACCAATGGGCACCTATATAGGGGCCGAATCTACAACTTTTATGCTGGGGGACGAATTTTAGGGGACGAATGGGCTCTGACCCCCTAAAACCAGTCGAGTGCGTCATTTTCGACAAAGACATTATGGCATGTCTGCGTTGTGTAAAAGAGTAAATATTTTTTTCGCATCGATTATTAGTCTTATCAAAATCTTACCCAGACAAAAACAACATATTTTCTGTAGCAGGCTTAAAATCAAACTATTTCCGAATACCTCTTATCTGAACTAGCTCTTAGAATAGACTTTTGTGTAGAGGGGCCATTGTTGTTGCTCTATAGAAATAATCATTTCTCTGAGCTAAAGAATTGTGCCAATCGATTTATTATAGTCTGGCTGTAGGAGATTGGCCACGGACAAAGTAATACTGGGTGATCTAAACGAGGGAGCAAGAAATTTTATGAATAAAAATGTTAAATAAAAAATAATGTATTTTTTTCAAATTGGTTTTTCAAAATGTTTGTAACAATTTACACGTCGTCTTTTTTAAAATCTAGATGAGACCGGGGTTTCAAAATCTAAAAATCATTTTTTTTTTGTTTTAAGCGGCTAGAAACGCCATGGTTACTCTTTTAAAATCATTTGGTTTTACAATATTTCTGTTACAGCTTTAGTACTAAAGTATGGGAGGACATCGCAGGCCCGACAATAACTCGTTGCTTACTACAAAACGTAGAACGAAATAAAAAGTTACCAAGGATCTAGGAATCTATAAGGCCTACAATGTCCACACATTTACAAACAATCGGTAAATAAGAAAAAGAGTCTATACAACAACAAAAAATAAATAGAAAATATCACAAAAAGACTAGATCAAATAAGTGACAAAAATATTGTCATCCGTGCTGTAACAAAAGGTGTAATGATTTAAAAACTATTGTAAACATCTGATTAAAAAGAAACCCTTTTGTTTCCTTTCCAGATCCCATATTCAAGCAATGATCGAAGCTTACTAAAGAAATATAGCTTCAAAATTAAAAATCCTAAACTCCACTAGTACTTTCACTTTTATCATCCAACAATCGCCCAACGACCAATCTGCGTCGCCACCATCGCTTCAGCACAATGAGTGGCCCCCATCTACAAAAGAATCAATTTATCACGACAGCGCTGAAAGGTCAGCCTATGGGGGCTTGGGGGACAGGTGTCCATCGATCGAGGCCCCCAACATACGGAGGGAATTAAAAAGTTAATCTTCAGTGAGACGGTGTAGTTTTCTTTGGTGTAATTGGAAGATTGAATATGATAGAGTGTAAAGATTTGAGAATTTCAATTGGTTTGGTCTAATTTTATTGAATTTCGGCAGCTTATGCTGTCTGAACTTGATAATTTTGGGAAAAAATGAGACATGGTAGTGAGAAAACAAACCGGACTATTCTATTACATTTTTGCCACCAAATCGTTTATCGGTTCTTTGGTCGGTGACTTTCGTGCGAGTTCAGATGGCGTGCCATGACGTGTTAAAACATTATTGTTTTACTCCTTTTCCAGTGTGGGAAAGAGATGGCGTTAGACATCCTTTATAGCTCCGTCTCTTTCCCACACTGGAATAAGAGTAAAACAATCATGTTTTAACACGTCATGGTACGCCAGCAGTTGACATGCCGCCAACATATCGGAGGGAGTGGGAGCGGTGGGATCTTACCGTGGGTTCAAGGCAGAGGTACAATTACGGTCTCTGTAGGGCAAAACAAAATGTATAAAATTATTGTGACTAATAAAAACATTAGTATTTATTGGAAAGGATACATACATTATACTTAATTAATTAATAATTTTAAAACATTGGACATGTTTTAACAATATTAAATAAAATATTTTTGATTAATTAACTAACCATTTATGACATTTATTTGGAGATCAATTAATTAAAATTATTTGAAGAAAATTATAATTATTTTGTTAGAACAATTTATGAAATACTTTATAATAATAATAATGTATTATTTATCTGCGTGTTTGTAGTTTAAGATGTGTTACTGATTTTTGAATTTAAAGATCCTTTGCGATTGAAATAATTCTAATATATATCGGCGATTAAGGTGCGTAGAGTCCATAAGGTTTACCCAAAAAAGGGGACATTTTTTGTCCCAGCTGAACAATTTAACCTGGGACAATGTTAGCCCATATTTAGTTTGTTGACTACCTCGTTAGTGTTTGGTCTAGTGGTCACAACATGAGGTCCTAGATTGGATTCCCAGGCCAAAGTGTTATTGGGGATTTCCCATCAGGAATTTCTCAGTAGCAGCCACGGAGCCTGGATTTGTGCAAGGTTGATGGCAATAGACCAACCCCTTAACACATGTGACTTAAACATAACTGGTGAAATGTGGTTGTACTATTAAGTACACCTCCGCGTAACCTTTCTGGGATAACAGGCGTGATGTTGTTTATGTATCATCATCATCATCAGCCTATAATGTTCCCACTGCTGGGACACAGGCCTCCTCTCAATGAGAGGGAGTGGGCTGTAATCCACCACGCGGGCCCAGTACGGGTTGGTAGATGTCACATGTCTTCGAATTTAGCTCTAGAAGCGGTGATGAAATAAATTACACAGAGTAATGCGCCTGCCTGGATCCGAACCCACGGCTTACTGCTCGTAAGTCGGGGCTGCCACTACTGGGCAACCGCTACTCTCTCGGTTTATCAGTTATTGTTTTATGTTATTTAATTTGTGTGCTTTACAATTTATCATTCACATATTCAACTTGCATACTCGCACCCATATCTCATTCATGTTAAATCTCTCAATTTCCCGCATGCATCATGCAAGAAGCTTGCATAAACATACCATCTATCAACTTGCTTCTAACTGGGACTTCATTGGATAAAACAAAGATCATACGAGGCTAAATATTAGAATGAGTGGTAAATAAACAGCGAGTCCAGATGGTAATTGTTTTGTATTAGAACAGATAGAAGTAGATAAAGAGTTGATTTGAACTGAAGATTTAAATTTATGATTTTGAGACTTATTTCTCTAAACTGATCAACATCATCTCAGCCTTTTCCCTAATTTTATTAGGGTTCAGTGTAACCAGATGCAGCGAAATACCAGTGTTTTATACGGAGCGACTCCCATATCTGACCTGCACAAACTAGTTAGTACTAAGTAACGGCACGGCAGCACGGCGGTATGACGGCACGGTTAGCGCAGTGTTTGAGCAATCGACTTCTGCGATTCGTGTCGCGGGTTCGATCCCCGTACGGAACAAATAGTTGTATGGCATACAGATAATTGTTCCGGGTCTGGCTGTTTCTGTTTGTGAGTTTAAATGTTTGTAAATGCACCCACGAAACAGGAGAAATTCCTGGTGGGCCAATGTTTTCTAAAAAATAATAAAAAACTCAATTCCCGGTTTTTAGGGTTCCGTAGCCGAATGGCAAAAAACGGAACCCTTATAAATTCGTCATGTCTGTCTGTCTGTCTGTCTGTCCGTCCGTCTGTATGTCACAGCCACTTATTTCCGAAACTATAAGAACTATACTGTTGAAACTTGGTAAGTAGATGTATTCTGTAAAAGGAAACCTACGCATTTAGATTTTGAAATGCCCGTTCCAAAGCTAGAACTTTTTCGGCGGAGCTGCGTTTACATGGCCCCCCTAATCTACAATGCCTTGCCTAGGTCAATTACTCAACTACCCTTCAATAAGTTTTGTGTTGCGTTGCGGAAGTGGTTGTTACAAGAGTGTTTTTATTCGATAGATGAGTACTTTCAAAAATGTCCCTGTAAATTTTATACATTAAAGCACAGATATGTTTAACTGGGTACTGGAAAATCTAACATTGTTAAGTATGTAGTTACCTAGTAATTCATATATTAAGTGCAGAATCTTGTAATATTGCATGCTATATATTGGCCAAATGTGTGATACTAAATATATTATATAAGAACTTCATGTACCTACCATGTTTGATGCAATAAATGAATGAATTGAATTGAATTGAATTGTAAACCGCATTAGGATTTTCACACAAAAATAGAAAAAAAACAATAAATTAAGGGGGTCCCCATACTTAAAACTGAAAACCAAAAAAAAATTTTTCCTCAAACCCATACGTGTGGGATATCTATGGATAGGTCTTCAAAAATGATATTGATGTTTCTAATGTAATTTTTTTCTAAACTGAATATTTTGCGCTAGAGCCACTTCCAAAGTGGTAAAATGTGTCCCCCCCCCCCCTCTAATTTCTAAAGTAAGAGGAGGAAAATTCTGAAAATATTTAGGATTGTAGAACGTAAAAAAAACTAACAACGAAAATTAGTTTCAATAAGATATGATGTTTAGTTTTTGAGATATGGGACTTTTTCATCAAACTGCAGCAGTAACTTTGTTTTTCATAAACATACTATGAAAAACAAATTTAGTTTTGCGGTTGTGTGGAAGTTTACTAACTAATACTACTAAATAATGAATGAGAGTTCAAAATATTGTTATTTTATTTTTTGGGGCTATGGAACCCTGTGTGCGAGTAAGACTCACACTTGGCCGGTTTTTTAAACCTCGTTGGTCCAGTGTTCGCAGGCGCGACTGCTGAGCATGAGGTTCAGGGCTCAGGGATTAAAATCGTAATATTTACGTTTATTCATCATCAAAATTCCAGCCTAATCACACCGACTGCTAGACCTCTAGAACCACCTCTGTCATCACATCTATCGGTCCTGTGTTTCACATCCAACGAGTTCCAATTGTCTTTAAAAGCTCATCGGTCCACCTAGGGTAGATCATGTCACGTTCAAATAATTAGCCAGTCCATATAAGTGGCCCAATAGCCCAGGTCTTAGAGGCTATTTTAAGGCACCTCCCAATTAAGTTCTTGGACAATATGTAAATCATTGTCTGTGACAGACTTCTTGCCCTGAGTAATGATGGCTTTGGCAGCTAGCCCGTTTGGTATTGAGCAATTATTTATGTGTCTAGTCTACAACATTGTTGCTCGATAATTAGATATATTTTGTCGTTGCAAATCTCATTTAGAATACGTGACCATTAAGGCCAACCCAATTACCCGTGTATATGGATGGTTGGAGTTCTTATAATTATCTATTTCTATTGGGTATCATAATTGTCACCATCCCTCACCAAGCCCAAACTGCGGCCAAAAAGCTGAGCATCCTGAATAGTGTGAAACGATACTTCAGGCCTGGACAGCTTTTAACACTAGGTATATAAAGCACAAGCCCCATCCTGCATGGAGTATTGCAGCCACCTTTGGGATGGCCCAACTAAATTCCAGCTTACCGCGCTTGACTAGGTGGAACGCAGAGCAAAGAGGCTGATTCACGACGTAACATTGGTGGATGCCAAACTTCATAGCTTGTAGCAATAATAATAAGGCTTGTCGGTCTTCTACAGACTATACTTCGGTGAGTGTCCCCAAGAAATCCACGACGTCATCCCACCAGCCCCCCTTCTACCGTCGGACATCTAGACGCACTGCAAGTTACCATCCCTACCTTATCGCTATTCCACCAATTCGCACAAAGAGTTTTTAAACATCTTTTATAATGCGCACAGCAAAGGAGTGGAACTATTAGCCTGCGTCTGTGTTTCCGAACGCTTACAACCCTAATCTCTTCAAAGTTAGAGTGAGCAGGCTTTTTCTGGGTAAGCTTGTACCATCGTCGACTTTGTCTCCGTCATCTCTGACCTAGACTAGAGTCAAGAGCAAACCCATCATAAATAAAAAACCTAGCTTTTTCCCAATTCTGTTGGAGTCGGCTTCCACTCTAACCGGATGCAGCTGAATACCAATATTTTACATGGAGCGACTGCCAAATTGCCTATCTGATCCTTTTCACCCATATAATATTTCTCATCACACTCCCATGGTTTCAGTGATATTCTGAAAGAGGCACGATTGATCCGAACGGAATGCGTCACGGTTTTTGTCCGATTTTTTCACATGTTCATTCATTTATCTTCATGTTACAAAGACTCTACTCTCTAAAACTACGTCTAAAACGATTTGTACACTCATAGGTACGTTACCAAGAACACTCCTAACCCACTTATGACATACATCTCCAGGATTTCCCGATCATAACTCTCTCTAACTCTCTGCAATCATATAAGCAGACAACACAGTAAAGCAATTAGCCGCAAATAGGATTTGAAATGTGGCAACCTGGACCAAATACCGGCTGGTAATAATTCAGCCACCCTGCAAAATATTAGACAATCCTGGGAACATTAATCTTCGCTACACATGTAGCGTTTTAAGCGAATTCCGCTACGAATTATATTTAGCTTAGTTCTTGCCGAGTACTAAGAAATGGGAGTTTGGTGTGATGTGAAAATAAAAGGTAGCGTAAGCGTAGTGTGTCATAGTTTAAGATAAGACTAAGCGTTAAAATATTTTCTTGGTACTGACAATGGAATGGCATGCATTTCACACGAGGTGGGTGATTTCAGCATCTTGTGTATAAAAGGGAAAAAAGTAAAGCAATTGCAACCTAACATCTCTTGTAATGAACGACTCTCAAGCAGCCCTTTTGAGAAATAAAATACTGTCTTTTGAATTCAATGAATAGAATAGAATAAAAATTTATTGTACACCAAAAATTAAACGTTATGTTTCATTTTTGGTGTACAATAAATTTTAATGGTTTACAAAACTGCTAATTTTATTTCTACAACGGCCGTATTTGTGGCTGATAGCGATATCTTCCAACAGTTTACTTATAAGTAAATAAATCAGCATAAATATGAAAACCACCACCTAACAATTGAATAAAACCAAAAGGGACCAACAGCAGGACAAATTCACAACAAAACTCAAAGGAAACCACCACAAAGTTGGACGAAAAATCGAACATCGCAGTCAAAGTTTAACATACCCGGGTAAATCCAGAACGGGACGGACTTAACTTGCCCGGGCAACTTCTAAATCATATAAAAATAGTTGGGCAAGAATGGTGATACTTTACGAGCAACTTGAACGAGTACAGTAAGTAGTTCGGAGCTCGGAAACTATAAATATTTTCAATTTATGATGTCAATGTCAGGTTTGCATAATATCCGTGCCGACGGCGCGTTCGTGTTCCAAGCGCCTCAAGGAGATGTCAGCAAATCGGAAGGGGTCCTAGAGGGCCGATGCCTGCCAGGGCTGCGGGTTGGTCAAAAGTGATACCGTGGCCTTGGAACGCAAAGGGCTAAGAAGGAACATGGATGGGTTTTAGTCAGTCAAGTCTGACACTCCTTTCCGATCCGCCCCGAGCGGAAGAAGTCATTTGATGATTTCCCATCCTAAAAATAAAATAAAAAAATGTTTCCATAATATTTGCTACAGAATTACGTAAGAAGTTGATTTGGACAGAGTATAGTAGTCTGCCTACTACGACGTACATGGCATGGTATGGTATGGTACAGTAAAGTGGCACAAATACAAATGAAGCTGATAAGAGGCACATAAGCCTCTTTACTGTAATCAAAGCTCTCTTCCGTGTCCTAACCATATGGTTTGGAGACGGAAAAGAGCTTTGGAAAGCTAAATCCGCTAGATGGAAAGGAACAGGATTATCTTGCCACTTACTTAGTGTGCCAATGTTGAATAAAGACGATAGTCACTTAATATACCATAGATATCAAGTCTTGCAGTTAAAAGTGCATGAAAGTCAGGTACATTCATTAAGAGTATAGTCTGATCATTTGATAAATCTTTGAAACAGCCAAAATGACAAAACAAAGTGGTATAATGAATGATACTCAACCAAAATGCACAGTCAAAGCCAAACTAAATAAATCAACTTCCCGTAACCTTACCATCTCCAAGTCTTCTCCCCGTCAACCGTTGAACAAAACACAAACAACCACAGATTAAAATAGAATAAATTATTAACCCTTGTCTTAACATCGAAAAATTATTATACGGAACAGAGATGTTCTCGGCTGCATTTAATACAGAATAACATAACACAAAGGAACTTCAACTTTATATTTTAAACTCTAAAGTTTAAAACGTCATATTCAGAACAATTCATTATCGTCTCCTTAATTGTAACAGCAACAGCGTTTAGTCTCGTTTGTTTTGCGATTTGGTGTTCGAGTGTGTGTGAGCGAAATTGTGACTTAAAGTTTGCTTTCTAAAGTTGAATGTAGTTTGGAGAGGTTTATTTAGTCGGTAATGCAGTTTTTGGCCGCCCGCTGAGCGCAGTCGAGGCGATCATAACAAATCATCAAGTTGTACCTTAAGGTGCGGACATAATGTGGAGAATGTACCCATAAAATAAAGTTTTGAAGAAGATTCCAATAAATTTACCGAAAAGATATTTGGCTTAAGTGAATTTGGAGGAGTTTCTGCATAAGTTTTAAAACAATGGTACGTAGAGTCTACAAATAAAACTTTTGTGAAAACTCCGGAGCTGAAAACTAGCTGTCACCTCAGACTTTGATCAAATTTGAACAAGAAGGTCTTAATTATTCCTAGCTTTTCTTCTTTGTTGTGTCCATGATTCCTTTACTGGTAAAGAAGCTTCGACTAAAATATAACTCTTGCATTTCGACAGTGTTAGATAGTCGGGTATCTAAATACTGAAATTATACACAAGCCTTTATGTAAAGGATTCAATATAATATGAATATACAGCCGGGTACTCCGTAATGTTGACATATTGCAGCTCGCGTGTGTTTCTCCTTTATTAACTTGATTATTACACAGTACAAACTAGTTAGTACACACTCTCAAACGCTGCACTATACCGCGGAGCTAGTATTACTTGCTCGACTTGTATTTAGCAGAGTAATGCCCGTTTTCACAAAAACTAGATAACAACTAAATGAATGCGTAAATAAAAGCATATTGTTCGAAGTTTAACAATCGTCTTAGAAATCCCACTAGCTGTTCCGCGCAACTTCGTCTACGTACGCAACGGACGCACTCAAAAGGAATATTTTTTTACCGTTGTCACAACATTTTTCGTTGATCTTATCCAACACTAAAATATTTTATTAATTCGAAACAGTAGTTCGTGAGATTGGCGCATACAACCCTTCAGCTTTATAATATTAGTTTAGATTCATTAGACGTTTAGATGTCGCGTCGAGAACGCGTCTGCAAAGCATGATCAGTCATAATGTTTTTGACTGACTTTGAACTGTGGGATCGTTATCATCATCTGCCTAGCCTTTTCCCAAACTATCTTGGGGTCGACTTCCAGTCTAACCGGATGCAGCTGAGTACCAGTATTTTACATGAAGCGACTGCCTATCTGACCTCCACAACCCAGTAACTGGGTAATACGGTACCCCTTGGTAAAACTGGATGTCAGACTTTTGGTTATATATTAATATTTTTTCCCCTTCATCGTGCACAAGCCCTTAAACAAACGCGGTACAAGCCTGTACCGTACTGATGTATCAGTACTAGTTCGACATAAATTGTTCCCCGCGTGGGGCGACGCAAATAATTTTATAGTTTTACAAATGAACGTTACAGGAGACGAAGATTTCATTGATGGTATTTTTGTTGATCTTTGAGAGAAGCCATAAAGTTTGACAACCAGTCTTACCAGTGGGTGTCATATTACTAGATTGTGGCACGTGGCAGTGTGGTCACGCCATATAATATGTATTATGCCATATATATATAAATAATATGGTATTTTGCTGCATCTAGTTAGTTAGACCCCATCATAGATGGGTAAAAGCGACCAGATAATGATCAGAAAATTATCTGCTACCCCATACAAAATTTCAATACCTATTGGACCCAAATGTATGGGGCAGCAGATTTTTTTTCGCCATAACGATGTTTGGCCGATGGAGAAACATGTTCAGTTTGATGGTCTGTAGCACACCCTAAGTATTTATATACCCTTTCCGTTACATTGTATACGTTTAAATTTGCCAAATTGAGCAGTTCATTCTCAAGAGTGAACTAAACTAAAACTATGTAAACTATGTTCTTAGGATGGTTTAAAGATTGTTGAAGGAGAACAAATAAATACTTTTAAAATATATAAATATAAATTAAAGTGTCCGCACATACAAACAGTACAGTATTGAAATGTGTAAGTTTGTACGCAGATATCCGGAATTTTTCACTAAAAGAGAAGAAATACAAACTAAAATTACACTCAGACACAAACATAGACTAAACATACCTACTTCACGACTTAAAATGCACTCCTCAAGTACCTACGTCATGTCAATAAAATTATATAATAAATTACCTGAAGAAATTAGAAACATAACTAGATATAGTACTTTCATGAATAAATTAAAACTATTTCTAATAGAAAAAGGATAATAAAATATAAATGAATACTTAACTGATAAAATACGTGGGACACTCAGAAAGTTTTGCGAAACTAAAAAAAATTGTTCTATACGTACATATATTTTTATTAAATCTTTTCAAAGTACTTTCCACCAGCCTCTATACAAAGATTCATGCGCCTAAACCAGTTTTCAAAACACTTTTTCCAGTCCGCCGCAGACACCTCGTTTACAGCCTGCTCGAACCCAGCCAGCGCATCTTCCGGCGACGAAAATTGTATCCCTTTGAGCTGATTTTTTATTTTTGGGAATAAAAAGAAGTCACACGGTGCTAGATCAGGGCTGTAAGGAGGGTGACCCAGGAGTTTGACTGGCGTGCTGTCCAGGAAGTCCCTCGTTTTGAGTGCGGTGTGCGCAGGTGCATTGTCGTGGTGGAGCAGTAGCCCGCGGAGCCCTGTGTTTGGTCGCTTGTTGCTTATAACAGAGAAAACTTCTGGCAAACATTTGGAAGTATACCATTCGGCATTAATGCTTCTTTGATCCCGTAAGGGAATTGATACCAAGTGGCCAGTCAAATTAAAAAAGCTAGCGATCAAAATCTTACCCCCGCTTCTAGATCGCTTCACTTTGGTAGGCGTTGGCTCATTTTGAAACACCCAAACAGTCGACTGGCGCTTGGTTTCTGGGTCGTATTGATAAATCCAGGACTCATCACCTGTAACGATGTCGTAAACACGCCGAGACGAGCCTGCTTCAAATTTGTTAAGCATATCACGGCACCATTCCACCCGGGCCTGCTTCTGAGCATCGGTGAGGTTGTGCGGCACCCAGCGTGATACTATCCTCCTCACGCGAAGATGGCTGTGTAGAATCTCGTGAACGCTTCCCGATCCAATCTTCAATATGTGTTGAATCTCCTGATATGTAATTCGCCTATTGTCTTGGATTAAATTTTTCACTGCTAGCACGTTTTCTTCGGTAACAGCCGTCAAAGGGCGACCGCTTCTTTCGTCATCCCCCAAAGTTGGTCGACCGCGCTTGAATTCGTTATACCAACGATACACGGTTGCCTTGGAAGGGCCTTCATCCATGAATGCCATTTGAAGTCTATCGTACGATTCATCCGGTTTCAGGCGACACTTGAAATCGTATAAAATCATAGCTCTAAAATGTTCCCGGCGCAGATCCATATTTCAGTGAGACACAATACTTTGAATTAACTCGCAAAAAATGTGGAGGGAAATTTTGAAATTGGAACTTACTTATTTTTACTTATAAATAATCATATTTTCGAAAAACATAATAACTGGCCAGTCTCCCATATATAAAAACTTTTTTTCGCAATACTTTCTGAGGGGCCTGGTATGAATGCATTGCAATAATTTTAAATACTATTAATTCTTTGAAATAACTATTTTACACTTTGAAATAAATAAAATTAACTAATTACTTTACCTGTCCACGGAATATGTGCCCTAAAGTGTTATATTTAAACATTATACAATGCAAATAAATTGAATATGAATATTTTATTATTATGTTTTGTGAATTATATGTAATTGTTTAGTTTGTCATGAATAATTTAATTTTAATTATTAGCTCTATAAGACTGACATTTTAACTTTAAGTACTTTGACATTTCTCTTTTCTTATATTTTTCTTACGCAAATTTTATTCTTTAGTTTTCATGTGATTTTTAATTTTTGGCATGTTCTAATTATACTTTTTTTTTAAATTAATTTTATACTTCAAGAAATATGTCACCCTAAATTTTGCTGTGCCCTGACAGGGTCTACAACGGTTCTTAGCTCTAAGCCATTTTGTTAACACCATGTTTTTACCTTGTAGAACGCAAATAAATGAATATGAATATGTACCTAAAAACGGTTTTGTGGGACATATATAAAGTTCGTATGTAAGGATTTTTGTGAATTTTGATAAATAATAGTAGTGTACCTATTTCGTATTATGTAGCTATCTATTTAAGTTTCCCGATTATATAAATGAGTATGTTTTAACTTAAAATTTCATATGTGTCTCTTCACATTTGCACAAGCCCTTAACCAAACGCGGTACAAGACTGTACCGTACTTCTGCAGCGCTGATGTATCAGTACTAGCTCGACTTAAATTGTTCCCCGCGTGGGGCGCCGCAAATAATTTAATAGCTTTACAAACGAACGTTATAGAGAACGGTGACGTCATTATGCGAATCTCTAGTTTATGGTACGGTGGGGTTTATGGTTGTTGGTTAATCTTTAGTTGAGCCAGCATTCAAATATTTATTAACCAATAATTTGGTGACCCCCGTACCATTCACCTACCCATCAGCACAATGTATTGATTATCTACGTTCCATTGAGTTGCCGAAGAATTGCCAAACTTAAGTGGCTGTGGGCAGAGCACATTGCTCGCAGAACGGATGGCCGATGGGGCCGAAAAGTTCTGGAAGCCCTCCCACTAGGTGGACCGATGACCTGGTGAAGGTTGCGGGGATCCGCTGGATGCGAGTCGCACGGGACTGGTCAATGTGGCGGCACTTGGGGGAGGCCTATGTCCAGCAGTGGACGTCTTTCGGAAATGATATTGATGATGACATTGGGTTCTACGGAAGAACGTGATTTTTCACCCAACTTTGTTTTACTTAGTTTGAGGTACAGAACCCTTGGTTGACGGCTTCGTGAAAGGTCTGTTTACATCTTGTATTTTCCGGCAAAAAGCGTCAGCAAACTACCTACTTATCATCATCATCATCCGCCTATAATGTTCCAACTGCTGGGACACACGCCTCCTCTCAATGAGGAGTGCGCTTTAATCCACCACGCGGGCCCAGTGCGGGTTGGTAAATGTCACATGTCTTCGAATTTTTAGTTCTAGAGCATGACGGTTTCCTCACGATGTTTTCCTTCAGTGTTTTGAGAGCAGCAGTGATTACACAAAGTAATGCGCCTGCCTGGGTTCGAACCTACGACATACTGCTCGTAAGACGGGGCTAACCTACTTATAAGCTTTCCTAATTTCAGTGTTAAAAATACTCTAGATATATCAATTAAAATAATCAACACGTAGTAGCTCTATCATTGATCACGCCAAATATTCCTAAACCACGTAAATCTCTTATTCAACAACTAGCTAACCCGCGCAACTTCGTCTGAGTCACATTTTCCCCATTTTTTTGCAATATTTTTCATTGATGCTCCGCTCCTATTGGTCGAAGCGTGATATTATAATATAGCATATAACCCTCCTCGAATGGGCTATCCAACATTAAACTAAGATCAATTCGAATCAGTAGTTACGGAGATTAGCGCGTTCAACCAAACGA
The DNA here is from genome assembly GCA_949152445.1 of Cerastis rubricosa. NCBI lineage: Eukaryota > Metazoa > Arthropoda > Insecta > Lepidoptera > Noctuidae > Cerastis > Cerastis rubricosa. Next base: position 3,229,700 of record OX424529.1, read on the forward strand.
ACAAACAAACTCTTCAGCTTTTTAATATTATAAGTATTAGTATAGTATATAGATAGATTCCTAACCATATACAAGATCAGTGGGATGCACCCACACAGACCACTAAATCGTGCACAGTACCGAGCCCCATAAACCAACCGTTATGTTCAACATTAGCGGATTGCTGTAACGTGTGTGTTCGGCTTTATTTATGACGAATCGTTTATGTAACGATTATGCGTACGCGATAAATAATAACGTAACGTTTAGCGTTACGTTTGCAATTTACTGTTTGTTTTTCATGTTTAAATGGTTACGTGACTGCGAGGGAAACACGTTTTGCTGTAGAGCCCACGTGTCATACTTATGACACCTTTGCCTTTTAGACATAAGCTTTTGACCGTGGTTTCTCTCACGTGGAGTTTAAAAATTATACCAAGGGATGGTTCGGATAGTTTCTAGTTGGAATGGACCAGCGGGATGAATTTTATCCTAAATCCTAACGCATGTCTTGTCTCCCTGTGTTCCATATGTCGGAATTATTTCAGCTCCAAAGAGGCGATCTTTTTTTTCGCTGCTTGCGTGCTTAACCTGGTGTCAGAGTATTTTATGCTGCCCAAGGGCCTTTACTGAGCATACCGTCGTACAGTCATGCTGGTTTCATCATCATCAGCCTATAATGTTCCCACTGCTGGGACACAGGTCGCCTCTCAATGAGAGGGAGTGGGCTGTAATCCAACACGCGGGTCCAGTGCGGTTTGGTACATGTCACGTCTTCGAATGTTTAGTTCTAGGACATGCCAGTTTCCTCACGATGTTTTCGATCACCGTTTTTGAGGGCAGCGGAGATGAAATAAATTACACGAAGTAATGCGCCTGCCTGGGTTCGAACCCACGGCTTACTGCTCGTAAGTCGGGACTGCCACCACTGGGCCACCGATGCTCTCCTTGCTGGTTTAGTTTCCTTATTATTATTTTTTTCACCGATGCAAGTGATAATTATAAAATACTCACATGAATCCGAAAAATCAGAGGTCTTGGTTCGAACTCGAGACCTATGGCAGTCCTACGGTCACACCACTAGGGCGTGAAATGGTAACACACATAAATACTGGTACCGAATGGTATGGACTCCACATATCACCAGTGTTCAATGTTAATTACTATAATATTATCTTTCGTAATAAGATATTTGACAAGTTTAACTAAGGCCTAACAGGCGAAAGCAGCGGTGGCCTAGTGGTGGCAGCCCCGACTTACGAGCAGTAAGCCGTGGGTTCGAAACCAGGCAGGAATATTACTTTGTGTAATTTATTTCATCACCGCTGCCCTCAAAAACATCGTAAGGATACAGCATGTCCTAGAACTAAAAATAAAAACTAGAACGAAGACATGTGACATCTACCAACCCCAGTGCGGGTTGGTAGATGTCAAATGTCTTCGTTCTAGTCCCGCGTGGTGGATTACAGCCTACTTCCTCTCATAGAGAGGAAGCCTGTGTCCCAGCAGTGGGAACATTATAGGCTGATGATGATGATGATGATAACAGGCGAAAGGTGGATGTACTATAAAGTACACCTCTGCCTAACCCTGCAGGTAATAAAGGCATGATGTTATGTTATTAAACTAAGATACTCGTATTGTTTTATAGATTTTATAGAAGAAAGGTCCATTTTGACAGTCTTGACACAGAGCTGCCCATACCTACCCTTAGTACAGTACCTACCAATCCTGATTGGTCAACATTTGGGGATTGTTAACTAAGTCGGTTGTCGGTTGTTCGGTTACTCCTGTGAATTGATAGGCTCTATGGAGACACATTCGTCAATTAAAATGTTGGAAAGAAAATCTTTTTCCTTTGTAGGTACCTGCAACGACACCCTCGGGATTGCTTTACGAACTAATTTCAGTGGTGAAAGATTAATTTGTTCTCAATCAGTGTGGACTGATTGAGTCCAAATTAAAAGAGAGAAAGAAAAGAAAGAAAGAATTAATCTTTACATAGCATCACTCCTGTAATAACCGGCAGATGTGTACCTAATACATAGTACGTACACCCACATTTCGCCAGTTATCTATAGGTCACATGTAATAGGGGGCGAGCCTACTGCCATCAACCGGGCACAAATCCAGCCTCTTTGGCAGAGAAATTCCTGATTGAAAAACCCAATAACACTTTTTTTTTCAAGACACAGGATCTTCCTGACAATGCGAGCCGTTTCGAGGAGTACTGCCCAATCGTCCTAAGGAGAGTCTCGAAAGATGTTCGATAAAATTTTCTAGCTTTAATTTTGACCTAAACGTTTTTTATTCTACGACTTTTATTTTTTTAGACTACGAAGTACGAGTACATTAAATACCTTACTCCACGTAAAATAATAATCATCATGTCCCACTAAAATCATAAATTATATCAAACAAAACAAATGAAAGTACCCATTATCCCTTGCTAATCCCATCATCCCTAACGAGGGAAAAATAATTTAATTACCACGTTTTCACTCGCAACTCGAGAGCTACTCGAAACTGAAGAGATTTCGAGTTCTGAACGAAAAAGCAATTACAATAATGAACCTCAAGGGCGTGCATTAACCAGTGTAACAAGATCTCCAAACTTTAGCTCTATCTTCCGTTTTATGGGGCAATTTATACTGGTTGCAGCATAATGTTTTGTGCTTTGTAAGTGCTAAGATTTTTCATGTTCGCAATCTGTTAAATGCACTGAAGTGGCCTTTGTCGGGTGTTTACGTAATTTATTTTGGGAGGTTTTCCTCGGACAGGTGTTGTTCTCTCTTGTCGCTGAAGTTCCTATTGTTGTCCCTAAAGCTTTTAATGATAACGAAGGGAAGATTTTATAAAAGGAAATCGCTTGAATTGTGTTGTTAGCACATTTTTTACGGAAATGCGTTGGCTGGCAAATAAATGGGACTAAATTGCTCTGTGCATGAGGGATTTAAGTTCGTAAAATACTAATTCCACGATTGGCGAAAAATATTTTAGACCGTTTTATAAAGATTATACTGATCAAAAAACAAAAACTCTAAATATTTTATTTTACATAGGCCTACATGGGCACATAAATACGTCGACAAAAGGTGCACGGTTCGGTTTGGTCGTTTCCTATGGAGAAGAACCGGCAAGAATCTCCATGTTTACTCTTTTAAAATCATTTGGTACAAGTGACAATAACTAGGATGATATTGTAAAATCATCCTAGTTATTGTAACTTGTACACTATTCTTATTTCATGACATGCGGTTCCGTATGCATGCTCCTCTAGCTTAAATCCTACCGTATGTAGGAGTCTTTGGTCAACTGGACCCGCTCGCTGCTGGTCGCACGGGTCCACTTGACTAAGTCAGCTTAGGGATTCTAACTGAATCTCTACGCGGCTTTTTTAGTCCTTTTTTTTGTTGCTTTTTTTTGTTTTCGTGTATCCTCATTGATGCTATGTCCTCCGCCCTAGGGTAGGCGGAGGGTCTGTCAGACTCATACTGACTGAAACCACACGGTGTTCTTCCATGGCAGGGGAGTAGGAGTACTTGCGCAGTTTATCACCGTTCTCCGGCCAGGTTTTGGCCCACATAAACACGCGGACCCCGTCCACCCCGGCCGCAATTCCTCGTGTGAGGAGTGGGTGGAAAACGGTAGGCTGCCGTCTCGGGCCTGTGTATGTTCAGCCTCCGTATTCACAAACGCGCGGTTTCGTTTTCGATTCGATAAGCCGTATGTCTATCTTGTTTTGGCATTACGAAAGCGAGCGAGATAGACATACGACTTTCCGAATCGAAAACGAAACCGAGCTTTTGTGAATACGGGGGCTGGTAGGAGAGTCACGCGGTCTTTAGACCCAAAACCCTCGCTTAGCACCTAATGGTACCTCCATAAAGTTCACAATTAAAACGCTTTCCTAATCTACTTGGAGTGCATCCTCAAAATAAGTAGGAGCAGCGACAATTTTCCAATTAAGCTGTAACCGATACAATCCCAGTATCACCACAAATGAAACTACACTCTAGAATCGAGAGGATAAAGCTCAATATCAGGGTTTTGCCATTGAATTAGATGGATATCGTGTTACTGGAAGCGACATTTTTATGGTCATTGAACGGAATTTAAAAGCAATGATTTCTAATAACTGTCACACGGTGCTAAGTTTTATTATTTTAAGTGATTCTCTGAGCTTTTTCGAACACTACTTTATCCTTTACAGCAGGTATGAAAAACCTTACAAAATCAGCCTCGGATCGGGCACAGTGTTATTGTGTTATTCCATCAGAAATTTCTTAGTAGCAGCAACGGAGTCTGGATTTGTGCTTCATCATCATCATCATCATTTCAGCCGAAAGACGTCCACTGCTGGACACAGGCCTCCCCCAAGAAGGGGGGCTTTGCCATAATCGCCACGTTTGGCAGGCGGGTTGGCGATCGCAGTACGGTTGCTACAAAAGCACAGAGAACGCTGCTGCCCATTCTCTGCTAAGTCCCTTAGTCGCCTCTTACGACACCCACGGGAAGACATGGGATGGTGCTATTCTTTACGTCCGACATCATACAGAGGATTTGTGCTTGGTTGATGGTAATAGGCTCGCCCTCTATTACACGAAACTTAAACTTAGAGATACTATTGTTTGGCAAGGCCAAAGATTATTCTTTGTTAAGAGCTTTTATATCTTATGACTGAACCGATTTTAATGAAACTTAATATGCATTAACAGGATACATAGGTCTAAAAAGTTACTAAAAAACAATTTCCAAATGTCTTTTTAAAAAAAAGATAATTGGAAATTTCTGTCGCTATAGATAATTTATAATCGGTCTAATTTCGCTGTAATACTATTTTTCGAAAATGTTTTTAGTATATTCTCCTTATGCGTATGAAGTTTCATAAAAATCGGTTCAGTCATTTCGGAAAATAAGGACTTGAAAGTTTATATGAAATGTCGTAAGGCGTAAACGCTCTTAATAAAATCTACACAGCTTTATGCTCCTTGCCGCTTCCATCCCCTTTACATCCTCACTAGTGCTCCAAGTTACTTTTCACGCGAACCAATTAGGGGAAGAATTGATGGCCAATAAACGATGGAGTGCACCCAACAGCACGACGAAACGGGAAACAATTTCAACCAATTTCCATTTCCATCTCGCTTTGGAACAAAAAGTTAGGTGGGTGCGTTTGGGACGGAACTGTACGGCTGCCGGAAAAGAATAGTGAGGGGTTTAAAATTGGCATTATAATTGGTTGAGCCATTTTTTCAAATTTCTCAGTAGCAGGACGGAATCTGGGTGAGAGCCTGGTTGACCGTAATAGGTTGTATCACGGAGGACTTAACATTATTGGAGAGTTATGTGGGTGCGTATAGGTACACCTCTAAGTCTGGCTAGCCCTACCGGGAAGCAGGCGTAATGTAATGTGATACAGTCTGGATAATCCTTATTGTTACGAGCTGGGTATAGCATAAAGTAACGAACTCCCAATTAAACACTAAAAATCTTTATTCAACGCTAAACACTTAAAACTTAATCACAAATACACAACTGATCACTATTCACTTAGGTAGTTATCGCACTAGTAGTTCACTTCGATCGCTTCGTTTCGTAGCCAAAATCAGACTGACACCTTTGGCTTAACCGCCGTCTTTTTATATGGCCAACCCAACCTTCGAGAAAGTTCAACAACCTTCTTGAACCTTCTAGATAGCTTCATAGTGGAACCAATCCTTCTAGAAAGTTCTAGGAAGGTGCAGAACTTTCTCGAACTTTCTTGACATTTCCATCGTGGAACATTCTAGGCTTATTCTCGAATTTTCTAGAAATACTGATGCATTCTAGACTCGAACGTAATCCTAGAATGTTCTCGTAAAGCAGACGACGTAACATTATTATTCTTCTAATGAAGAAGAAGTCCCTAATTAAAATTAAAAAAGAGGTTAGTTTGTCTACACTCCTTTGCAACATATTAGGTTGATGAATTAAGGAACGTATGACCTTCGTCTCGCTAACTGTTGCACCATTAAAAAAAACAACATTAATGACAAGTGTCTTCGAAACAAGAAATCTCGGATTTAAATGACATGAAAAACCATGATTAATTATGATATTTATGATTTCCTGTTCCCCTTTTTCGCACCCCTTTTCTTCAACCCTCACCTGGCCTTAAAAATCAAAGTAAATACTACAAAACACTCAAGACTCAGCGCGCATACAAAGCACCTGCACATTTTTCACCCCCGCTGGGACCAAACTCGTTACATCTCAGTTAAATCAGGACAACCCCGCCAAATTCAGAAGGTCATAAATTGACACAATTGTTCCCTGCGGCCGGGGCTTCGCGAGTTATTAGCATAAATAGCCGCTTACTAAGCTAAACGGGACATGACGGGCCATGATGACTCCCCCCAGTCTTGGAAGAAAAATATTGTTTAACTTAGAAACTTGATCTTGGCGGGAGAAATGAAACGTATAAGGTGTTTATTTTGGGAATTTAAAAGACTTGATAAAAGTTTTTGACTGTACCTAATGCTACCTTTTCAACGTCTAAAGTTTTTGACGTAAAAGAAAAAGTAAATAAAAGGTTCAGTTCCAGCTCAGCTTAACTGTAAAAAGCTAGGAATTTTTCATCTCCCAGGAAAATTGCAACTCATTATTTAGCTCTCGAAAGTATTACCTAATGTTTCATTCATCCGCTTTTGAAACATTAGCACTGCTATTATATATAAAATGAAGTGGGAGAAATGCTGAACGAAGAACTGCATGCCTGTTTTCTCATTTGTTTATTTTCGTCTTAACAGTCATTTGTAAATCTTTGACAGTCGTTACAGGTGGTCAGCGGCCCGAAAGTCTGACAACCAGTCTTACCAAGAGGTATCGTATTACCCAGTACTAACTGCGTTATGGAGGTTAGATAGGTAATCGCTCCGCGTATAATACTTCAGCTGCATCTGCCCCCTATTCACAAACGCTCGGATTCGGTTTTGATTCGGAAAGTCGTATGTCTATCTCGCTCGCTTTCGTAATGCCAAAACAAGATAGATCCGTGCGTTTGTGAATAGGTGGCCTGCACGCGTAGCATGACCGCCGTAGAAACGGGCTATGTCGACGGAAGAATCGACAAACTGACACATTTTTACTGTCTATCTGTCATTATGTCCGTGCTCCGTCGAGGATTCCGCGAAAACCTATTACTCCACTTTGTCCTCCAATGAGAAGAACTGTGTTGGGATCTAACTCTCCATGTGCTAGGTTTTGTAGGGTTTTGAATTGTTGTAGTGATGTTATTGATTTACACTTTGATTCTCTCAATATGCAAAAATGTAAATTTCTGAAATGTTTATCAGATTTATTGTGAACGAGTTTGGACTGTGTTTACGTAATTTTTTAAGAAATAATGCTTTTAATATTCACTTTTTTCAGTTAATTTGTACAAATATGTAGCTTACAATTAACATAATTATATATTATTGTTTTTTTTTTCTTGTTCATGTGGTGTTTACCTTTAAGTAATTGTTGCACTGTGTAAAGATTAAATGCATGTTTTATATTTGTTTGTAGTTTAGTGTAAACAATTGTTGGTAGACCTAATAAATAAATAAATAAATAAATGTCGACTCTTCCGTAGACAAAACTCGTTTCTGCAGTGGTTATGCTACGCGTGTTGGTTAGACTGGAAGCCGACCTCAACATAGTTAGGAAAACACTTCCACAACGCAGTAACACGCAGCGCACTTACTCATATGTCAAGTAGTACTTACTTGCAAACTTGAATTCTAAACGAAGTTTATTATAAAGTTAAACCGACTTGTCCCGATAAGGTTTTTTTTAACCTCGTAACCTTCGCAACCTAATTTTGTGACCCAGTGACGTATAAACGAATTCCTTGTCTTGATAGGCTTGATTTAGATGACGAGCGTCACCATAAAATATTTACAACGCGTTAAAAACTCTTTCATCGCAGTACCGTACCTGAAAACACTCTCTACTTCTTCCGTTTTTATTATTTGCTACACCTGTACAAAAACTGCCTCCGTACCATAAAAACTCCGTATGTAAAAAGGCAAAAGTAATTCATATTAGGGCGCAGAGAGTTTTATTCCGGCGTCCGGCCCGCGTTGAAATCCGGAATGTATCCGGTAAACCGGGCCCTGATTACTCAGCGATATTTAAAGCTGATTTGATCGCTTAAGCGGATCCGTGGGGCGGCCATTGTCTCGTCAGCGTCTACCAAGTCTTTGGGTAATAAAGGGGACATAAAGGTAGGATTTGGACGTAGATGTTTCGGATTTGTAGGTACACTGGCTGAACTCATTGATAAAAGATGAAGTAGGTACTTCGACTTGGTGAAAATTCGTCATTCTCTGGCCCTTATACTCACTACTTAAGGTTGCACAAGTCGACGGCTCGAACTCGTTGGCGGGCGTGGCTAATATGCATGCTATTTAGTAAAGTTTTTAATTTATTTAGTTTAATTTAGAGTTAATTCATCTAGTTTTATTTACTCATTTATTTAGTGAAATATACGACGATTTATAACGAAACAGAGCGCATAAAATTTCATAAATTGAGTTTTGGCCGTATATAAATTAAGGGAATACTACTGGATGTATCTACTCAAAATAAATTATTTGAAGTTTTGAATAAATTATCTATCCCTGTATGGTTTAACTTTTTCCATTTTCATACTATATAAGTTATTTATTTACGTCCAAAGATGAGTTAAAATTAGTGTTGAAATATGGAAGTTTCGATGCCTATAACTCAAACCAATATTTTTTTTCCAATTCTGCTTCCATACAGGGCTAGATAATGACAAGACCAGTTGATATTTTTTTTAGTTTTGAACCTACACCGTCAAACAGACGAGTAATCACCATACTACGTTTGTATGGAAGAATGACCGACTTGTGTACCCTTAATTGCATTCCATAATGTGTACATGTAACAGTTTGTATGTTAAAACATCGAATCAATTATGGACCCTGTTGGGCACAGCAAAGTTAATTTTCAATAGGAGAGAGGATGAATCCGTATCTTGTTGGCAAATTTTTTTTATGGTATTTTTACATATTTTTGGTTTAAAGTTATATTGTGATAAGTTTACATTATTAACAATGATAATAAACTAAATATTATTTATGTATCTTAGGTATTATGACCGAAAGTGTAAAATTGAAAAGTCTGTGCCTCATTGATTTAGCGGTCGATCTACTGCTCTACAAGAGGTCCTGAGTTCAATTCTCAGGACACGAAAAGTGTAATGGGGTAATACAACCTGTAATTCCTCAGTAGCAGAACAAAGTCAAAATTTGTGCTTGGTTGATGTTCCACTTTGACCCTCAAAAATGGGGTCACTCACCCCAGTATTTGTCAAAACAAACATATGTTCAGGTTTTAGCTCAACCTTCAACGGAGATAGCAATTCTCCTTGCTGAGTTTTTTAGAGAAGCATAATTTATATTGTTCAGACAGCGTCAGTGTGTGCTAACCCCTCTACAGTCCGGCCGAGTACGCCAGGGGGGTAACTACTTAATGACGCTGTCTGTACCAACGTGTAGTTTAGTTTAGAATAGGTTAAGTTATGATGAGGCTGACTTGCCTTTGAGGATTAAAGCCTCCAATAAAATAAAAGAATTAAAAAAAACGTCGCATTAAACCTTCTCATACTATGACCTTTTCTTATGACCCATCTCTTTCCCACACATACAATCCTTATGTTTATCATAACTTATGAAACTAGTAACAAATCACACAGCCTTCACAAGGACCTCAACACACCTACCTGCCGACATACATACCTGTACTTCCGTACCGCCATCACACCTCCGCTCATTTCCTGTGCCTATCTCTGCTGCCACCTGCCCGTCTACACGCAAAACACCCATATTTTCCTATCAATACCTCTTGCTTCACCAAACCCTAAGGCAAAATGAACCCAGTGGTTTTTAGGCTTGGGTTGGTTTTCGAATGGCAGTGTTCGGTCATGAAAATTGATGGTATTAGCAACATATGGCCCGGAATGAGTTTTTGCATGCTACCTGTATAGTTTGGTGGATTCTCATTAGCAGTGGAGCGGTTTATTTATGTTTATTGTTGTTTATTTGTTGTAAATTTTCTTTCTGGTTAGCCCTTGCTAGGTTATCTTTGACAGGATTGCGTAGTCCGCTAAACGAATAACCTCAATACAATTTCTTTTCCCAAAATATAGCCCATTTTCCTGATTGTTAGTCAAGTCTAAAAGGAAGGTTCAGTAAGCACAAAAAATGTGCATTATTTCATAATAGGAACGCTATACTACTAAACAGATCTGAATACTTGCGTCATCATCATCATCATCAGCCTATAATGTTCCCACTGCTGGGACACAGGCCTCCTTTCTATGAGAGGGAGTGGGCTGTAAACCACTAGGCGGGTCCAGTGTGTGTTGTGTGTCTTCGATTTTTTTGTTCTAGGACATGCTGGTTTCCTCACGATGTTTTCCTTCACCATTTTTAAAAATAAAAACGAAATAAATTACACAAAGTAAGGCGCCTGCCTGGGTTCAAACACACGGCTTACAGCTCGTAAGTCGGGGCTGCCACCACTGGGCCACCGCTGCTCTCTGCTGATGTTTGCGTGAACTATTTAAATTATTTTTAAGCTCTCCTCTGTTTTCACCAACCTTAAGGTTATCACATAAACTTAATTTCACCTTTCCTTTCTGATGCAGTCCTAATTCCCTTTTAGACCTAGGAGTTAGTTATAACTCCTAAGCACTGACCCTCGTTCGAATCCCAGGTCGGGCAGTATTATTAAGTTTCTGCATCGGAAATTTTCCAGTCATGACAAAAAGTACAGCTGGCAAAATGTGGGTGTAGTAGCTACAGAAACAGGTCTACCTATCCCTTTGAAGATTACCCGCAGGATGTTATTTTTGCTTATCTGGTTACCAGGTTCCTCCATCTTCTCCTATCTCTATTAACCAACTGCACCAAACACACTTGGCACTACAACTCCACCAAGCTAAGTTTGCACCTCGCTGGAATGCGTATATTTTAATCTACCTATGTATAATAAAATGTTAAAAACAATAAATGCAAAGTAAAATATAACAAACATTTGTTTACTTTTTTAAAGTCATAGCGAATCCTTTTTTTTTGGGGACTATACCTAAGCGTTAGTGTGACGTAATCGACGCGAGGTGCAAACTTAACTTGGTTGAGTCGGCGACGTACCAGATGACGTCATTACACGTAATAGATCGTCAGACAGCACTGCACACGATTATAATCGACTGGCCAGAGAGATAGCAATTGGAACCTTTGGCTTTACCCTCTCCAGTAGCCAACTCCATAAGTTGACACTATGACAAAACTCACATCTGATGACAAGACTAGACAATACATTTACTTGTAGAAACATGAAGGCATGCAGGTTGTTCATAAACAATACAGAAACGTCATGTTCGGCCTTAGAGAGATTGAGATGTCCGGCAAAAGATCGTGGCTAAATAATAACAGCCGCACAGGTCGATCTTCAAGCTTAAGCCGTGCTTGCCGAGATTGGTGCGTGGATTGGTGACCATCTTTATACAGGTACCAAGTTTCCTCCGTGCCTCGGAAAGCACGTTAAGCTGTTGGTCCCGGCTGTCATTTGTAGATCTTTGACAGTCGTTACGAGTAGTCAGAAGCCGAAAGTCTGACATCCAGTCTTACCAAGGGTTAACGCATTACACAGTTACTAGGTTGTGGAGGTCAGATAGGTAGTCGCTTCATGTAACATTCTGACACTCAGCTGCATAAAGTTAGACTGGAAGTCGACCCCAGCAAAGTTTGGGAAAAAGGCTACGCAGATGATGATAATGAAATTCATTCATATGTATTAAGATGATGGTGGTGGTGATGATGGTTATTAGAATGATGGACCTCCTTCAGTTTTATAAGAAACTAACATCTGATGATAGACCTCCTCAGTTTTATAAGAAACTGCAACCCCTCCTTCTTTATTTTCGAGTTGATGGTACACTCCAGATAGTGATACCAGTAAGTGGCCACGTCAATAGCAGCTTGAAGTTTATTCAAAATTGCACTTTAAAGACTCTGTGCCAAATACAGTTTTGCCAAAATCAATGTTATATGTATGAATTTGTAGCGGCACTGCCAAAAAGTAATACAGCACTATCTATGACACAAATGAAGTACTAAAATCAAAATTACAAATCGCGCCGTTAAAGTTATCCCATACTTCAGACTATAATTTATGATGTATAGAAAAAACCGTGTGCGTGTGGATTGAGAGATCTTTTCGAAAAACTCTTCCAATCCCACCCAAATTATAAGAGGATTTAGGAAATAATTGTAAAAACTTCATGGTAAGGTATAAAATTTGTCAAACCTAAACAAAAAAAGTTAGAACTCATTAACTGGATCTCTCAATCTGGACAACTGAAGAAAAAGCCATAACGCGTATCCAAGAGTATACTGGCTATGTGTTTATAATTTGCATTTTAATTAATTGTGAAGGATTTGTTAAAGCTGCTAAACAAAATTTCGATTCGTTTCAAAGCCACGTTTAAGATTTATAACAGTTTATATGGATCACTCAGAGTGGACAATTTTCAATTGAGTGATCTTGTAAAACACGACCTAGTACTGAAAAAGTATGAATAATTATCATGTTTATTACAAATTATGCTTCTGGGAGAATTTGTAAAACAAAAATCGTGATTGAAATCTTACTGGTTCAAGGGAAAATGAAAATCTTGTTTTTTGTCGATCGTCCCAACTGAGAGATCTTTATTTTGAACTATATTTAATAAACCAAAACTTTTATGTGGAAGGTAGATACATCAGAAATTGTTAAAAAGGTTTTACTAAAAATTGACGAATCAGTCGTCCCTGTAAGTGTTATACTTAAAAAGATAAATCATTTTTTACAATCCTTGAGGAAAACGTTGAGTAGGGTGACCATATCGCCGGTCGGAATCATTACCGATACAATAGGGATGGTGACTCATTTTTTTTATTTGTCTATCGGGTAGATTATTAAAAAGTATTTGACACGTAATCGTAAAATTACGGAGATATTTTGAGTTGAAATGGCGCATGACGTCACGGCTCAGTACATTTTATACCTAGTTGTGACGTATTGAGCCCCCACTCTCCAACTTTAATGCGTTTTAACTAAGTATTTTTTGTTAACTTGATAAAACAAAAGATACGTATCTAATATTTTTGTATTACCTTATTGACGGACAAAATAGAATTTCGTTTTCTTTACCCAGTCATCATCCCTATTATGATGCACTTTAAACATTTTTATACAAGTTTGTGTCTGGTTTCACTACATAATTTAAATAATATAAAATTACGTTTTTAAATGACAAGTTTCTGCTAAGTTAGGTACTGTATGTGTAGTGCTCTTACTAAGGAATTCTTAGTTCGTAATTCTAATTCTAAGTAATTCTTACACACAAAAAGTTCAGATATTTTAAGGTAACCAAAAAAAAACCTTTTTTTTTATTTCACTCATAATTACATAATAGGATGTAACCTAATCAATAAGTCCGTAGGACAAAGTATGTAAAATAACTGGTTCTTCTTTGCTGTTAAACATTTTTCCCATCAAATCGTCATAACAGACTATTTGGTCGTTATGAACACCATGTCCTCTGTAGTGGCCAATATTATCGGGACTCAATGCAGGAATAAATTCAACACCGCCTAACAATTTGTAGCATCTGTTTCTTACAGAAATTGTATTTGGTACATCTTTCAAATAAACTTTTTCACATCCGTTCATATCAATGGATATCAAATTTGAAAGTTCATAACTAATAATATATCACATGTTTTTGTTTCATTACCAATAAAGATTGCATCTTCTAGGCTAAAAATGCCAAAAACAGAAATCATATTAATATTGATTGGCAGAAATGCAATCTTTCTTGATATGCTAGTTGAACAACATGATTCGTTGGAGCACTGTTTCTTAAAAACAGCACTACAAATGTAATCTTGTAGCAAATGTTCAAATATATATGTAACATTGCAGACACAATCAATATTGTGGTGCCGTGTGGGGTCATTGACCTTGAGGCTACGCAATGGCCTCTAAAGTGTTAAAATGTCAAAACTGTAACATTGTGATCAGCGAAGTGCTAGCATTTGTGCAAAATAAAATTGAAGTGATGGATGAAGAAAGTCTAGTGCAAATCTGTGCGACAGCTTTTTCTGAAGAGGAAGTTGAAAATGCCAAAAGTCTGTTGTTTGATTCAGTTCAGACTTCAAAGCGTAACATAATCCGCAAAAATAAAGGCAAGACCAACAGGAATTTGGAGGATATTATAAGCCTTCTCAAACAGACAGACCCTGAGTTGATCCCAATTTTTGTGGCGCGTGATCTTCAGAAATTGCCTCCAATATCTTTTGACCATATAGATGTCACAAGATTACTTAAAGATCTCCTAATTTTGCGAAGTGACATATCGTATATTAAGGAGAAATATGTAACTGACGATCAATTCAGTGTACTAAAATGTGACCTGGAGAATCTTAAAAGAGCTTCATTGGTTAACGTTCATAATTTGAACGTTAATAACAAAAGAGGTGGTTGTGTTTACGATACCTATGATAGCGGGCCAATGGGCTTAGTGACACACTGCGAACAGCGGATAGTGTGTGACGCGCGGGATCAGCTGTCCCTTTCACCCGAGCGCGCTAACGATATGTGCGTCTCGCTTGCAAAACCGGTTTCGCCGGCACAAATGAACGAGCCTGTCAGCGGTACGGTGCGTGCGGCTTCACAGCTGAGTCATGCGCCGTCTCAAAGTTCCGAATCTACTCATCATGCGCAAGTGAAGGTAGACAGCGTAACAATGAGTCGCGATGATAACGAGAAAGTTAAGCAAAGGACCTTAGCGGATATTGTACAGCAGCCCGGTATTTGGAAAGGAAGTAAACAAGACGAAGAATGGATAGAAGTTAGGAAAAAACGATATAGAAATCGTTTTATTGGGCAGACAGGTACAGCAAAGAATGATGTTGAAATGAAATTTAAAGCGGCAGATATTAAAGTCCCACTCTTTATTAATAACGTGGACAGAGGTGCCTCAGTGAGCGACATATCGAGTTATATTTTAAGTAAGACTCAGGTGTCCGTACAGTTGGAAAAGGTTGTTATGAAACAGGAAAGAGAATACAATGCCTATAAAGTTTACGTTCCGAGACATAAATTACCAGTGTTCATGAACGACAACCTGTGGCCTGAGGGCGTTAATTTTAGGAAGTTTGTTTATTTCAGAGGTAGACCTGCTGAAAAATTACGAGTACTTACACCTAGTCATAATGGAACAAAGTCTAGTTAATTTCGTAAGCTTCAACTGTAAATC
This sequence comes from Cerastis rubricosa, assembly GCA_949152445.1. Lineage (NCBI taxonomy): Eukaryota > Metazoa > Arthropoda > Insecta > Lepidoptera > Noctuidae > Cerastis > Cerastis rubricosa. The sequence goes on from OX424529.1 coordinate 3,245,040, forward strand.
TATTCATAGATCTATTGAAGGTGTAAGATCACTTTGCCATTCGTCTGATATCATTGCACTTCAGGAGACGTGGCTCCTACCGCACGACATGGCTTACTTAGGAACGATCCACAAAGAGTTCGCTTTTGTGGGCAAGTCGGCTGTGAATACGTCGAACGAGATACTACGCGGGCGGCCATACGGTGGCGTGGCGCTGATATGGAGACGGAGTTTGTTTACTTCGGTGTCCATCATTGAGTGTAAAAGTGTGCGTCTAGTGGCGGCCAAGTTTGTAGTGGCGGAGCGCGTTTTCATAGTTTTTTCCGTTTACATGCCTACTGACTCAATGGACAACCTTATTGAGTTTACGGAATGTTTAAGCGAAGTAAGTGCAATTATTGACAATGAGAACGTGGAAAGTGTATTTGTGTTGGGAGATTTTAATTCACACCCAGGTGAGCGTTTTGGTGTTGAGTTACTTAGTTTCTGTAATGAACAAAACTGGTTATGTGCAGATATAGAGAGAATGGGACTGAATTCTGATACATATACATATGTTAGTGACGCTCATAATAATTGTCGTAGATGGCTTGACCACTGTGTGGTCACTAAGGCCGCCTGTCAAACCATTGTAGATGTTAAGATTGTGTATGATGTCTTTTGGTCAGACCACTTACCCGTACAGCTGACATGCAACTTAAAAGTATTGCAGCCAAGAATTGTTAACTCTAAGGCCTCATGTAACAGGGTTAAGTGGGGGTTTAGAGAAGCTAGCCAGATAAATAGGTACCATGAGTTGTGTCATAAGAAGTTGCGAGAAGTTGACTTTCCGGTTGTTTTTCATGAATGCTGTGATAATATGTGCCACAACCGGGAGCACAGACTACACATAGATAGCTTATATAAAACTGTAATTGACTTTTTAAGTGAGTCAGCAGCGGAGACTTGTTTGTGTCGGACTGAATTGAAGCGGAGGTATGTCACGGGTTGGAATAAACATGTGAAAGAGGCTCATGCGGAGGCTCGACTAAGGTTTGAGCTTTGGATGCAATATGGTAAACCCGGTGTGGGACCCATTTATAGTCAAATGCGTGACTCTCGGAAGGTTTTTAAGGCTAAGCTAAAGTGGTGTCAAAAAAATCAGCATCAAATTAAAATGGACATTATTGCTTCTCACCACTCTGCGAAGAATTTTGGAAGCTTTTGGAGAGAAACGAAAAAGTTGAATCCTGGGTCGAGTCTCCCTTCGAGTGTTGGGGGCAAAAGTGAGTTGGTCGATATCGCCAACTTATTCCGACAGCGTTTCAAAATTGATCCACCTCTGGGTACAGCAAACCAAACATTGAATATAAGCTGCAATGAACTAAGTGTACGTTTCACTGCCCGGGACGTGTCATCCGTCATCAAAAACATGTCCAGGGGTAAGTCGCCTGGTCACGATAGTTTAAGTATTGAGCATCTGCAAAACGCAGGTGTTCATCTCCCAAGGGTTCTTGCCTTACTTTTCAACCTATGTGTCAGTCATTCTTATCTGCCGGCTGATCTAGTGAAAACAGTTGTGGTGCCCGTTCCTAAGAATAAGACCGGTGATATGTCTGATGTTAATAATTACAGACCGATATCCTTGGCAACGGTTACAGCGAAAGTTTTTGATTGTTTACTTGATCGTTGTCTGGGTAAACAATTAAAAATTAACGACAGACAGTTTGGTTTTAGGGATGGGTTATCAACTGAGACTGCAATCATGACACTTAAGAGTACAGTGCAATATTACACTGGGAGGAGGACACCTGTGTATGCATGCTTCCTGGATTTATCCAGCGCTTTTGACCTGGTCTCGTATGACATTTTGTGGGAAAAGTTGTCTAATGAAGCTAACCTGCCGCCAGAAATAACTAATGTTTTAAAGTTTTGGTACAATAACCAACACAACGCTGTGAGGTGGGCAGGCTCATACTCAGATGTGTACAGGTTAGAGTGTGGGGTAAGGCAGGGGGGTCTGACCTCACCCAAATTGTTTAACATCTATGTGAATAAGCTGATCGAGGAACTCAGCAGCACTGGCATCGGATGCACGATCGATGGTGTATCCTTCAACAACATCAGTTATGCTGACGATATGGTGCTGCTGAGTCCATCGATCAGTGCTCTTAGGAAGCTGTTAAATATTTGTGAGTGCTATGCTGGAGCCCATGGACTAAGGTATAATGCCAAGAAAAGCGAGCTGTTAGTTTTTATGGCACAGAACAAGACCTATGAAGTGGTACCACCAGTTTCGCTGTGTGGTGCCACTCTGAACAGAGTCAAACAGTTCAAGTACCTTGGTCACTGGGTTACAGAGGATGGCACTGATAACTGTGATATTGAGAGGGAACGCAGGGCATTGGCCGTAAGATGCAACATGCTGGCCCGCAGATTTGCAAAGTGCGACAGCAATGTCAAAATTACTCTGTTTAGGGCTTATTGCCAGACCTTTTATACCTGCAGTCTGTGGACCAGATACACGCAGAAAACGTTCAATGCCCTGCGTGTGCAATATAACAATGCTTTTAGGATATTGCTGTCGCTGCCCCGTTTCTGTAGCGCGTCAGGGATGTTCGCATCAGCGCGTACTGACGACTTCTATGCGATCATTCGTAAAAGATCCGCTTCACTACTGCGGCGGATGCGGGGCAGCGACAACAGTCTTCTGAGCGTTGTTGCTAGTAAGACTGAGGGCCGCCTTATGGGGCACCTGTGCGCAGTGCATGTACTGTTGCCGGGTGTGTCCGTGAGGTGGCGCAATTAGGAATTATTTGTTATTGTGTGTTTTTACTAACATAGGTTAAGGAATACTAACACTATGGGTTGTACCTGAATTAAATATAAATAAATAAATAAATAAATAAATATTTATAATACCATGTTGCTCTTTTATTTTAAAATGTTGTAGTGCTATGCGATACCTCAACTCTAAAACATTTTGTTCAGAATATATATCAGACAAATATTTTATATAATCTGTAATCGTTAAATCTTTCGAATTGTCTATAGTATCTTTAATGTTGTTATTTATATTATATCCTAATGCTAAAAGATACATCACTGAGTCTAGACCACACGTGTTTGTCAGTTTAATTATACAACCATCTTTGTTAGGAACAGGACTACACAGGTTGCCATTTTTCATGAATTTAACACGCATTTTTGGTGAGGTAGGTTTGGCTAGTTCAACTTGTCCTCTCCAATTTTCATAAAAAGATGGCTCATCGGAAAATATAGACTCCGTAGGAAATCTTTGTTCAATGTTGCATTTAGGTTTTTTTGACCTATGTATTTTTATTTTCTTTAAATCATTAGACCTTTTACGTTTTCTTGAGTGTTTCACAAATGGGGATATTTTATTGGTTACATCTTGACTTAAATCGCTTAGAGCTATTTTTAATTCTCCGTCTAAATTTTCCAATTGCACTTTCATGACCTGATCGATCCTATGTTTCGAAATTTTTGTTTTAAATATTAATGTTTTTAAAGTTTTAAACTCTCAACTGCTGAGGAAGACGGAGACTTATTTTCCGATTTAAAAAACGGACATAATAAGTTTGACCACAATGGTAATTTGTTCAACAATCTCTTCAAGGTGGATACAAATGGCGGATAATAGAACTTATTCGCGTTTTTCAAAATAATACTGTTTTTATTGGATTCTACTAATCTATCAAACCACATTAGAAAATCGGTGTTTTTCAATTCATCCAACTCATCATCATCAATTTTGGTACCATTTTCCGTTTCAAAAATGTCTCGTTCATCAATATTTATACTATTTATCGTTTCATTAATTTCTGTAGTAGTAGTATCTATCTATAACATTATCATTATTTATTAACTTGTCAAGCCGTTCTTTAGCCTCATTAGTTTTAGACTTTGCCAAACTCAAACTCAAACTCAAAGCATTTATTTCAATTAGACCATTACAGGCACTTTTGAAAGTCAAAGAACAAAAAAGAAGAACGCGAAGCTACAGTCCCAGTCACAAGACATAATAACTTGTGAAAGTACTGTAGTTGCCCATTCCAAAGCGTAGATCTCTATGGAGATGAATGGGCAAGAAACTCCATGGACACTCTTTTAAATCAAAATATGTTACAAAATCTTGGTTACATCAATTGTGTTGAGAATTACTAACAAATAAACCAAAAAAAAAAAAAAAAAAAATGAATGAATGAATGAATGTAATTATATTGTCCTAGACAAATGTGTACAATATCTTTAATTATTTGTTTTGCTATTATAAACTCCTCCCATTTTTTCAAAAATGGCTAGTATCAAGCCTTATAAAAGTGTCAGGCAAAATGGTGGTTTTTCCTTCTAAAACTGAAAATAAATGCTGAATATATTCCTTGGTGCTTTTATGTTGTGTAAAAGCCTGGCTATTAGCAGACAGCAAAGCTGATGAATCGTCCGTAATTGCTTCGTTGGGTACTTTAACAACGTCGCTTAGCCATGATTTTAACCAATTTGTAACTGAAATTTGACTATGAGAGTCTGTGACCATATGAAAAATAGGTACAGCTTTTAGTTTATGATTTGCCGTAATGAGTCCAGTGTACAAGAATAATGTCTTAGTTAGAACTGTGCCATCGGGTAGACATATCGTTTCAAAAAAAGAGCCTGTTGCATCAATTGTGATAGTAACTGCACCGCATTTATCGGAATACACTTTGTAATATTCTTTTTGTTTATCAGTCCAATAGTACACGTGAAAATTAAGATAAAAAAATTAATTAGGATAAACACAAATTTTTCGTACACAATTTGCATATTCCGCTGTTTTAGCTAGAATGATTAATGATGTCAAAGGATTGCCATCGAATAACACGCTTTTTATCTGATTTAATCTTGCGCAAAGCAGAAACTGATGGCAACACAGGCGGCTCGATATTCACGTCAGATATTAATTTAGAGGCCATTTCATGACGGACCAAAATAGCGGGCTTGTACTTCAAACTTTTGGCCAATTGTTGTCTTTTGTAAGGCGTTAGTTTCGATTTTTTAACTGGATTATGCTTGTATGACTTTACTATGTTTCGAACGCTGCAGATATATGTATGTACCTTTTCAGTCTTTTCTAACGTCGATATTTCAATGCTCGCTTTACACTGAGTACAAAAACCTATAATTTTCAAAGCCTTATCAGTAACTTTTTGTTTTTTTAGGACCCAAGTGCAGCTTAATTTTGAATTCAGCCAAATTTTATCTTTCATCATGTTGGACCATTGAAATTTAGGTAAAGTTTTGTACCTTTGAAAGGTACCATCACCTTTTTTATTGCGTGAATACAAAGGTACAACTTGTTTTAATTCGTACACATCTAGATCGAACGAAAATATCTTGCATTGCGCACTTGTACCCAAATCTACGTCTTTAACAATCGGGGTTGAAGAATTTGTACTTGATATGACGGACTGGACACAAAGCGGACTGCATATTACGGATGTATTTTCTGATAGTTTCTCTTTTGGTTCTATGACCATTATACTGTAATTCCTTTTAAAAGACATAAATAACGCCCTTGGTGTCATTTTTGCATCAATTTCTCCAGATATTCTTGAGAAAACTGGATCATTGTACTTAATATTGGGTTTTTGCAATTGTTCGTCATATTTCTTAAATAATTCAATTTGTTTTTTTACATCTAATTGTGGTTTTCGTCCTCTCTTCATGACTTTGAGATCTAAAAAAATAAAATAAACATATTACCTATACATTAACTGGATTACATATTATACCTCTATTTATGTATCATTCCCCCCAGAATCCTCACCATTTTTTTCGATGGAATTCGCTATTCCAAGTATGCCAAAAAATAGTGCCAACGCAGTGACATTGCTTAAAGGGTTTCCGAGTTATATTCCGAGATACCGTGGTACCACTGTTTATGTGCATAGTAGCACTATTTCAACACTAAGTTTTGGCATACTTGAAATAGTGAATTCCATCGAAAAAAATGGTGAGGATTCTGGGGGGAACCACACCTATTAATGTCTATAAATGTCCCCTGTTACAGTCTTTTGTCTTCAGTACAAAAGACTAATTAAAATTTTACACCCTGTTTATCAAAAATGTATCAGACAAAGGATAAAACCAAAAAAACCCAAGTAAGGTTTACTGCCTCTGCTTCCTTATTTCCACTATTTCTTATGTTAAAAAACGTAGCCACGTCCTTTTTAATATGTACCACATTTAAAAAAAACATTAGTGTGACAAAAATGTACTAATGATAATGACGGTTTGAATATTGAAGATACTTACATTGTTATTCACTATCACTAAACGGAAACACTGATTATGTTATTATTAAAATTAAGGTACATTCGCCTAAGAAGCCCTTGCTCCTAAGATGGACCCACTTCCAAAATTTTATACTTTACATTAGAATGAGTTTTAAGACGGAATGAATTTGGCGCGTTTTTACTTTTTTTTTTATTTCGTTCGCGCGCGGTTTACTTTTTTATCATACAGCCTGAAGCCGGGTCCAGATATGTATCATTGGCCCGATCCGATCACCGTATCTTACAAAACGGGCCAAGTGCGAGTCTTACTCGCACACAGGGTTCCATAGCCCCAAACAATATAATAACAATGTTTTGAACGGTCATTCATTAATAAACCTTCACTCAACCGCAAAAATAAATTTGTTTTTCATAGTAAGTTAATGAAAAACAAAGTTACTGCTGCAGTTTGGTGAAAAAGTACCATATCTCAAAACTTAAATATCAAATCTTATTCAAACCAATTTTCGTTGAAAGGGGGGGGGACACGTTTTACCACTTTGGAAGTGTGTATCTTTCAAAAGATTGACTTTGAAAAAAAATGGTTTTAGGAACCTCAATGTCATTTTTAAAGACCTATCTATAGACACCCCACACATATAGTTTTGATAGTTTTTAGTTTCAGTTCCATGTATGGGGGGATATCCTTATCTATATATTTTTTTTATTTTTGTGTACAAAAATCATAAAGCGGTTCAGAGAATACATCTACCTACCAAGTTTCAGCTGTGTAGTCCTAATAGTTTCGGAATAAAGTGGCTGTGACATACGGACGGACAGACAGACAGACAGACGGACATGACGAATCTTTAAGGGTTCCGTTTTTTGCCATTCGGCTACGGAACCCTAAAAACCGACTCGACATGGATCGGGTCGTATCGCGTACCGTATCAGAGCGGCGTATCGAGACTGCATATTAGTGCGTATCATGATCGCGTATCATCACCCGTCCACATAGGCGATCGGGCGGATGGCGGATCGGGCAAGTGATACATGTCTGGACCCGGCTTTACTTGTTCATACATCACAATATTCGTGATTAATCTCTTTGGTAATTGGAACTTTTACTAACAATATTCATATTCCAAATTCAAATCACTTTTAGTCCCTAGGGGTTAAAGAGCGATTTTAGTCCCTTTTTACGAAGAACAAACTAGCTCTTTTTGAATAGATGTGATAAAAATAGTAGATTGTATCATAAGGGAGCAAAATAATATTTTTACGGCGGGGGCGCTTTTTTGAATCCAGAGCGAAGTGAGGGATTCTAGAGTAGAATCCTGAACGTAGCGTATTTTTATTATTATTTCGTGAATTTCATGATAATTCGCATCACCCCGTCGAATCAGCTGATGTGTCATGTGTCAAAATCTTGTCGGGCATAGTGGTAAAGAGATTTGGAGGTTTTTAAAACCAATTATTTTCTAAAGTTTTATCAAACGTGTTGACCTGTATGTTGATTATATTCAGAAATAAATGAGTAATATTGAAATTAAGTTAGTTTTCACAAATTATTTCATTTCTTTTAGTTATTTCAATTATATAAAAAATGGGCCTTAAATGGCGCAGGTACCTTATAGCACAAAACAATATTAAAAAACTTACATTAAATGCCCTGCACAACGCCAGCTTCGCAAAACGCAATGAATATACACAATGTTTGCAAGCATAAGGTAGTCAAAAAAAAATCGGACAAAATAAAAAAGTGTGTCTTACACGTGTGTTAATAAAAAATACGTGTCAAATACTTTTTAATAATCTACCCGATAGACAAATAAAAAAAATGAGTCACCATCCCTATTGTATCGGTAATGATTCCGACCGGCGCGGGCGATATGGTCACCCTACTCAACGTTTTCCTCAAGGATTGTAAAAAATGATTTATCTTTTTAAGTATAACACTTACAGGGACGACTGATTCGTCAATTTTTAGTAAAACCTTTTTAACAATTTCTGATGTATCTACCTTCTACCTATAAGTTTTGGTTTATTAAATATAGTTCAAAATAAAGATCTCTCAGTTGGGACGATCGACAAAAAACAAGATTTTCATTTTCCCTTGAACCAGTAAGATTTCAATCACGATTTTTGTTTTACAAATTCTCCCAGAAGCATAATTTGTAATAAACATGATAATTATTCATACTTTTTCAGTACTAGGTCGTGTTTTACAAGATCACTCAATTGAAAATTGTCCACTCTGAGTGATCCATATAAACTGTTATAAATCTTAAACGTGGCTTTGAAACGAATCGAAATTTTGTTTAGCAGCTTTAACAAATCCTTCACAATTAATTAAAATGCAAATTATAAACACATAGCCAGTATACTCTTGGATACGCGTTATGGCTTTTTCTTCAGTTGTCCAGATTGAGAGATCCAGTTAATGAGTTCTAACTTTTTTTGTTTAGGTTTGACAAATTTTATACCTTACCATGAAGTTTTTACAATTATTTCCTAAATCCTCTTATAATTTGGGTGGGATTGGAAGAGTTTTTCGAAAAGATCTCTCAATCCACACGCACACGAAAAAACCATACATCCAACCCCATTTTTAACCCCCGACCAAAAAAGAGGGGTGTTATAAGTTTGACGTGTGTATCTGTGGATCTGTGTATCTTTGTATGTGTGTCTGTCTGTGGCATCGTAGCTCCTAAACTAATGAACCGATTTTGTTAAAATTGGTAATATTTGAAGGGTGTTTTAATCGAGAGTGTTCTTAGGTATGTTTCCAGAAAATCTACCCAGCCGTTTGAAGATCATCACCTCTTTTCTAGTTGATGAAGGGATATAAACAACTTCCACAGGTCTGGTCGATTCCAAATTGAAATCTTGTCACGTGTCACCATTGGCATCGCCAGGGAGGGAGGAGCGGCAAAAAAATCTGATTATTTTCAATTGATAACTTTCTTTTTTTTTCTTTAAGTAGTGAGAAGAGGCGCAACACCGAGAAATATGGAAAAAATGGGGAAAGCCTTATGCCCAGGAGTGGGACAGTCAAGGCTAGTAGTTTAAAGAGTATGAAATAAAAATTTATTAAAAAATTTGTTCGTTTTTAGAGGTTTTTTTGAGTCGGGGGGTTTTTTTAATTTTTAATTTAATTTATTCTATGGGAGATGAAGAGCTTTACAGCCATTTCTTTATACCCCTCCATACACAAATTGTCGTGTCGTTGATCACTATTTTTTTTCGTTTTGATTTCCTGTTTTAAATAAATAGTCACATTAGTGTGAAAGTATTGCAAATTGAATGCGTTACAGGTTACACTGACGCAGCTATCGAAGCAAAGTGCTGAACGTTAGAGTAATGCTTGCGTTTCGTCCACGTCTACGGGAATTGACCGCCACTAAAGGTATACTTACTTGCACTGCTCACGTTCTAGGTAAACTATAGTTATATCTAAATAAGAATAAAGTTTATTTTCGTAATCAACAGGTTTTTTACAAATACATTGTAGAGGCCTTCTTTTAAGTATGGAGATACCAGTAACAGAAGACCTCCCATACGTATGTGCAAACATATTATTACAAAGCCCGTTAATAACAGAATTAAAAAAATTAAATTAAAAATTTAAAAAACCCCCGACACAAAAAACCTCTAAAAAGCCAAAAATAAAGTAATCCAAGCGTCGTAGCGTCGGGGGTCCGCTTTGTTCTGTGCTTGTACTAAGCGACTAGCGGTCCCCCGACGCTACGACGCTTGGATTAATTTATTTTTGGCTTTTTAGAGGTTTTTTGTGTCGGGGGTTTTTTAAATTTTTAATTTAATTTTTTTCATGCTTTTTAAACTTATTTTATTTTTGCCTAGCCTTGACTTTCCTACTCCTGGTTAACGAAACCAAGGAAAGATATAAATTAAACAAAATATAAATTGGGCAGCAATGCCCATGGTGACAAGCGACAACATTTCAAATAGACTACCTGTGAAAGTTTTAAAATCCCTACATCAACTAGAAAAGACGTGATGATCTTCAAACGGCTGAGCAGATTTTCATGAAACATATCTAAGAACACTCTCGATTAAAATACCTTTCAAACGACACCACTTTTATCCAAATCGGTTCATCCGTTTAGGAGCTACGATGCCACAGACAGACACACAGATACACACGTCAAACTTATAACACCCCTCTTTTTTGGTCGGGGGTTAAAAACAAAGAATGTAGGTAAAATAACAAAACTTAGACTATAGTCTATTAAATTTGTGTGTTTGTGTGAGTGTGTGTGTGTCTGAGAGAGAGAAAAGGGAATCCAAAAGCATATTATCTGTTTGAAGTATCTAGTATACTTTTGTTTATTACATCTACCAAATTAACATATTATTAGTCTTTCCAGAAGTGCGAAAACATCATCAGCATCATAATATCACGCCTGTAATCTCCGAAAGGATAGGCAGAAGCGTACCTAATAGTGCGCCCACATTTCGCCAGTTATGTAATAGGGGACGAGTCTATTGCCATTGACCGGGAAGAAATCCAGACTCCGTGGATGCTACTGAGTAATTGCTGATGGAAAACAATAACAAATTGCCTGACCCGGGAATCGAACCCAGGACCTCACCCTCAGCAGCCGCCATTGTGACCACTAAACCACCGAGACAATGAAATCATATAAAATACTAGGTGTCCAGCGCAACTTCGTCTGCGTCACATTTTCCCCGATTTCGAAACATTATTAATTGCTGCTCCGCTCCTATTTGTCGTATCGTAATAGTAAGCGTAATGATATATAGCCTATATATAGCCTTCCTCGATAAATGGGCTATCTAACACTGAAATAATTTTTCAAAACGGATAAGTGGGTCCTGTGATTAGCGCGTTCAAGCAAACAAACAAACATTTCAACTTTATAATATTGAGTATAGATAAGTATAGATAAGTTTTAAGTAACCATTCCAAACTATGTAAGTGAACTGTTAACTCCTTCATGTTATACTAACTTGCTTTCAACAACGTCTTACTTCAAACTCTGACACTTTAAATGCACCAAACGTTGCAGGCGTTTTTACTTTCGTATGCAGCGCAGCTAACATGACTTAAAAATTTAATCTTAGCTGCTGTTATTATGTTGACTTTATAAAAGCTATTATGCAATTACAGAAATGTAAGCATATGTCCCTTTTTTTTACTTATGGGAAATCATCTAATTACCCGTCCTGCTCTGGGCATATGCCCCATATGCATAAATATGTGATCATCATCTCCTGTCTTCGTTCCATTTTAGTCAACAATGTCTATGAGCCGTATTATCAGCCTCAGATCCACTTCCGTCCTTATGTCTACAACTAAACCAAGTAAACCTTTCTTATGTCTGCCTTTAACTAAAATACATTACATAACATCACGCCTCTTATCCTCGAAGGTTTAGGCAGAAGTACACATACTAGTACACTCACATTTCGCCAGTTATGTTAAAGACCCATGCAATAGGGGACCAACTGGACCAACGAGGCAGTCAATAAATTAATTATAGGCTGAAAATAAATATGGGCTGAAATTAAATATGTGCTGAAATTAAATAAGGGCTGAATTTTATCTCCAGCTGAACAATAGATTGGGGAATTTTCACCAAAATCACCGGTATGTTGCCGGCATGTCAACTGAACGCGTATGAAAGTCACCAACCAGAAAGAGCCGAATGTCAGACAATTTAGTGGCAAAAATAGAATAGTAATAGTCTACCTAACTAAAACTGTACTGTGTAACTAAAATACATCTATATAGGTATATGTCCTTCAACTTTGATGGCCATAATTGAGTGAAAAGTAAAACCCACCAAAAACGAAAAAAAAAAACAATATCATAACTTATCACGCGTTTCAGACGTCATAATCGTGCTGATGTTTGTGTCCGCGTCACCAGGGTTGTTGTGACGTCATTACTCAACGGGATGCCGCTCCCCGCTGCACGGGCACGCACAATCCGACGTGGGATATAATGTAAACCATACCATATACAATACGATAGATGGTTGAAATTACTTTTCAAACGTAGAACAACTTCTTCTTCTATCCGTGTGTTGAGTGCCTAACCTCGTGTGTTTTTATGTCACCCATGGGCCTCTCATTTGGATTAACATGTAAAGTTCGAGAAAAAAAGTGTCGAGAAATATGTCTCAGGCATGCTTGTTTCCAAATCAAATCAAATCATTTATGCGAATAAGTGAGTAAGTAGAATGTAGGTATTGTACATTATAGTTGTTATAAAAATATGGTGAGCCAGGTACATTCTGCCTGAATTGTGGCATGCAAAATTTAACAAATGATGTCAGTTTCAATAAAAACGATTAAGCACAAAAGTAGATTTCAAATTATGTCAATAATATTAAATTGCTGGAATGTCACACACAGGATCAGAGTAGAGAAATAAAGTAAATAAGATAATGAATGATAAAAAAATAAAAGTGTGAATGACATTATTATGAGTAAAATTATGAAATAGAAATTGATAACAAAATATACAAATAAATTATTGTAACAAGTTTAGAAATTAAGGAATGTAAAAATTATAAAACTGTTATAGGGTCATTTAAAAAATCACTTATTAAATGATAACACTTCTGTATCAAAAACGACTTTAGTTTATTTTTAAATTGTTGGAGAGTGTAATTTTTTATACTATCTGGTAGTTTGTTAAATATCACTGGACCCATGCAGAAAACACTCTTCCTCAGTAGTGCTGTGTTATAAACACCTGTAAGTAAGAGGTTTTTGTATTGACTTCTCTCTTCCTCGCAATGTTTTCCGTCACCGAAACTTGTGATAATTATACAATACGCTATAGAACAACTGGGATCGTTTTGATCCTCTATTTCTAAATTGTACTCTGAATAATCCAAGCGTAACATTATTTTTTTTCTGAAACATTTTTCGCCATTTATCAAGTGCTGGTTAACTAATTTGGCAGACAAAGCTGAGTACAGCTTTGTCAGCTTTGGAACTGAATTAGTAAATTCAGTTCCATAAATCCGAGGCAAAGCATAAATACAACCCCCCTAGGGTTGTATTTATGCTTTTTCGGTTGCACAACGACATGACATGCTCTGCTTACGCTTTGCTTGGTAGTATAGATGCAAGCCTACCTTACTGCTTCCCTCTGAGGCGTTAAGGTGGCGGGGTCTTAAGGGGGAGGCCACAGTCCTGTAGATCAAGGCAATCTGGTGGATTCACCTTCACGAGGTGGCCGCCCTTTGCCCGGCTAACCTAACCTAACCAAATCCGAGGTATGAGGACTAAGCGGGAAAATTACTCATCCCCTTTGAAAGTGAAGTGTAAATCAAATTCCATGAACACGTACAACGTAGACTACGCATTGACTTCACACAATAAGTAGATATCATTTTTTTAACAATATTTTTCATCACTTAAAATATTGTCATCTCACCATAACGTCGACGTAAGTACGTGACGCATCGTCATTAATCGACGACGTGACACCATCATTCTCCCGATATTTCAAATGTGACCTCAACCGTGGAGCATTCAAAAGGTGCCCGATTTTACATGTGTGCTATATTATATATTTTTCCTACTGCCTCGGCTGTCTAGCGGTCACAAGCGGTGTTATTTGATTCCCGGCTCGTGCAATGCCGGAGTCTGAATGTGTGGTTGGCGGTTGACGGCCAACAGGCTTGCCTCGTGTTACATGGAACTTAAACATAACTGGCAAAATATTCATCATCATCATTCTCTTGCCCTTATCCCAATTCATTTGGGGTCGGCGCAGTACGTCTTCTTCTTCCATACCTCTCTATTACTTGTCATCTCATGAGATACCTCCTTTCTTGCCATATCATTTTTCACACAGTCCATCCATCGTTTCTTTGGTCTTCTTCTACCCTTATACCCATCCACATTCATACTCAAAACTTTCCTCACGACATTTTCCTCATTCCTCCGCATCACATGCCCATACCACGACAACCTATTTCCACGCATCTTTTCAGTCACCTGCGCCACTTTCAGACTTCCTCTAATGTACTCATTCCTTATTCTATCCATTCGCGTAACACCACACAATATCCCCCTTAGCATTCTCATCTCAGCCAACTGGCGAAATATTCATATAATTTAATAAATAAAATAAAATTCTCGTGTCACAATGTTAGTACCCATACTCCTCCGAAACGGGTCAACAGATTTGTATGAAATTTTGTGTGCATATCAGGTAGGTCTGAGAATCGGCAAACATCTATTGTTAATATCCAAAAAAACCGTGTGTACGAAGTCGCGGGTAGCAGACAGTGTGTTCTAAATATTTCCTACAGGAGTTGCCGTAGTTGGGAAGCTCTTACCCAAAAACGAAAAATCTGGTCGTATGTGATTTATTTTTAACTTTTACTACAAACTTGTTCTGACACCCTTCATTATCACCAAACAGATAATCTAAAAGGATAAAACACCTTCCGTATCACCATCTTAATCCACCAAAAAACTTGGACAAATAAACTTAACCCTTTCACTAACAAGCATCAACTACTGAGCAATAAATTAACTACAGATAGAAATCGTTTGAAAACAAAAGAGTGACAATGGCTGGCGTCCAATTAAAGGAGATGGCTGTTCTTTATCGGAGATGATGATCATCACGCGAGCAGGCACGGTGGTCTGTGTGGGAGTGGGAGCTTCGGGTTTTATGGCTTAAGGAGCTTGGAATAGCTCAGTGGGGTATTGAGAAGTACTATGAGCAGTTCAGACAAGGATTGTATGCTGATTAGTTTTAGAAATGTATTGAGACACGGGTATAAATTAGATACAGTTTTCATAATATACCAGCATTAAAATATACAACTAATATTATTAACTGGTAAAGTACGGTGGTAATCTCTTAAACTTTTTATCCGATTTCAAAAATATTTAACCGACGGACAGCTATCGCCGAGGGCCATATAATGTGTTTTTCACGCTGGTGTAATGGCGGGTAGAGGCTAGTAAGTATTTTTTTAAAGGTTTTTGGCCCATTTAGTGTGAAAAATATACCCACGGCGTACAGAAATAAAATATGGCGGGAATCAAAGACAAATGATTATACTTTTCAATGATAAGTGGCGCATTGCTCATGGGGATCATGAAAGAATAATAATAAAAAAATGTAATCTACCTAGTATGAAAACTTAACTTATACATTGTGGTTTTAGGGAGGAGAAAATAAAATACATTTTTTTTAATGTTTATTCAGCCCCATCAATGTCTAAAACATTGTCCAAGAAAGCCGCAGGTGTTTCAATATTTTCTTGATGTCTGGCCCAGGATAAAAAGTACACTATGCTCACAATATGGGCACAACTTCCTATAGTGCGGCGGCCGTGAATGCATGAGCAGTAGTATCCCTCGATACTCTCTCGACCATGTCGTGTTGCATTCACCAAAACATAAGTATAATATTGTTTACTCCTGACATGTCGAGACTGTATTCTCCCTCTAATTAATATTTTGTTGTCAACCAACGTGCGGTGTCTGTATACTTCTAATGTGTACAGACCATTTGGTCGCATGTGCTCGTGGCAGTAAGATCTGGCTAATCTCAAGTGATAACTCCCCAATGTAAACAAAGTCAATTCTTCATATGTAAGTTGAGGAAAATCACCGAAAGATGGATCATTACCATCAATAGGCACGAAGGCTACTCTTTGCCTATTCATATTATTTTCTTGTACATATTGTGCCAATTCATTCTCTCTATTTATATTCTCATTTATAATATTTATAAATTGCTCTACGTACACGCTATCTTCGTAAGGACGTCGGGTTGCATTAATTAGTGCAGCAGTAATCCTAAAGTCCGTCATCATATTAGGCAATGCAAGATTAAAATACGTATGCCGAAATATTTTAAAATCTTTTTTAAATCGGCCATTTATGGTCTCTACTGGCCATCGGACCATTGTTATCAATCTCGATTTGTTGGCTTCGGCCGTTGATAATTGTTCTCCTCTGGGTCTGCTAGGTGGCATGTGTGGATTATAACCACAACCTTCGATTGTTGAAATAGAATCCCGAAATCCGCGGTCCAATATAAATACATCATTAGACCTTAGAAACCAATGCCAATCTGAGTTTTCTTGCATGATACTGCGCATTATTGTAGCATCTGAGGTTGTTGCTGCATATGGGCCTATGACATCAACTATATAGCCATCTGTGCACACTATCAAAAATGGTTTGACTAAATTTCGGAATTTATGTAAACTATATGTTATTCTCTGAAATAAAAAGTTAGCGCTCTTTTGCACATGAAGATATGTGCCGTCAAATACAAGAATTCCTGCGTCATGGTTGCCTCCAAAAATATGAGCTGGAATGGTAAGGTTTCTGGAAACAAACTCTTCTCGAGTTATGTGATCTATGCCAAGAAAATGTGGAACAAAGTCATCAGTTAAACATGTTCTAGCTATATGAATTTTTCTCTCTAACGTACTTTTCGATATTTTGAATTTTGTAGCTAATCGTCTGTCCGGTTCACCAGTTCTTATTTTAGTCAAGTATATGCCTAAAGCGGTTGCAGGCTTATCCGTTCTGGTACGTAGAGATGGAGTTAGACTTAAAACCAAGTTGAACTGAACTTTCGTAACTCCAGTCCAAAAATGCAGTTCACCGTCATCGATCTCTTCAATATGTTCGAAATCTAATTGATGACTTCGTTCTAACCCCCATTTAAACAATTCGAACATGTCTAATACATGAACATTATTAAAATCCAGCAATGGCGTCTGAGCACTTAACTCCTCCCAATCATTTCGCACCAGGTGCGGGTGACAAACGCGAGCAAGTTGAGGTATATAATATTTATTCGTATTAAGCAAGTGGAACCTTATATACGTGGGCACTAGATGACTAGGCGTATTCCTGCAGCCATTAAATATACACCTTCTTGCGGTATTGGAGGCACGTGAATATCCTTGTAAGGACATGAAGCCAGGTCTTACGTCTTGGCCGTCGTTGTATACTTCCTGTTCTCCTTGCTGGTTTGATGGACCTTGATCATGATCTTGTTGGTTTGGCTGGTCTTCAGGTTGTTCGGGTAGTTGATCTTGAACCTGTTGATCTCGCTGACGGTGCACATTACGACTAAGTCTGACCCAGCATGCATGGCAAATTGATCTTGAGCCATCAAATGGAACCTGGAAATGTCGAAATAATAATTAACATTAATCACCGAGGAAAAATATTAAGTACAACACGAAAAATGGTGGAGCATACTGGTCTGAAAATGCCTAAATTCATTTTAAAATCCAGACAATTCTTACAAGACTTTTAGGAAAAAGTAGATAGGTACCCTTCTAACAGCACTCTCATTTAAAAAGAAATCTGAACACCGTAAAAGATACTTATTATTCTAAAATACTGTGTGAAGTTTGTAACAAAGAGAATAAAAGTAATAGTTTAAAACGCAGAAACTTACCTCGTGTGGTATTATTTCTTGTAGTAATAGCACGGCGTGTTCCCGATGTGTTTCGAGAAAAATTCTAGTAAGAGGGTGATTTCTGCGACGAAACACCGATCGGTTACACGTTACACAGCTATTAAGTCTTTCCATGTCAACAAAATCCAAATCGAGAAGCAAACAATCACTCAAGTAAACACGCCAAAGTAGTTAATTGTATCGGAATAATATAGAAACACGGAGAAAGCACAGATCACAACGACGAATGACGAAGGACTGCGAAGGGCGAGGTCAGGGAGGCGCCGCCGATGTTTTATTACCTGCTGTGGATGTGTGCATTATATTATTGCGTGAGCGCAACAAAGCTGGTTATCAACTCGGGTAAGACAGAGACAGCAATATACGTGTATTATATTACCTGACCGAACGAGTTTGCTTTATGTGTGATGATATTTTTATTTAACAAAACAAATGGGAAAATAAGTTTGTTTGTTTCATTTTCAAGTCTAAACCACTGAACCGATTTTGATTAAATTGCCGTGTATAGATATATTTTTTGATTTGGAGTCGGACATAGTATACTTTTTACCCAAGTGACATGTTTCCATGGATAAAATAATTTACAGACAGGCGAAACCGCTAATTATTATCCAATTTTTATTGGTCTGCTGCAAGATTTCTCCAACGAATTATTTTTTTCTTTTTACATATAATGAAAAGTGGGTTATGCTTGCATTATTTACCACCATTTTCGTTTTTGTACAAAAACATTTTTGAACCGGGTCGGATTATGGGCCATGACCTTTGTCTCCAAGCAAGGCATTAGAAATTACTGTAACATTTTTTTCTAAACTTTTTTCGTTCCACTCCGTCTACCTCGAGTGATCCTCCTAATTCAACAATCAGCCAAACCTTTCCCACTGCTGGGACTGAGGCCTCCTTTCTGTGGCACTAACAAGTGTTGTAAAGGTGGATGATAGTGGGGCCACATTCCTTAGCCTGTGTGTAATTTAAATCCTATTTTCAAAAATAATAAAAGTGTACCAAAAAGAAGCATTTTAGTTAGAAATCAAGCACAAGTTTAGAAAGGTAATTTTCATCCATCAGAATGAAAATTATCAAATAAACACGTAAAGCCCATTCAATACCAACCAAGTCCCCACAAATTATTGTAAAATCAATCAAAGTTAACCAATAACAATAACTGAAGTTCCATGTAAAACCAACATTGTAACGGAGCGGCGAGTTTAATATCAAATCGTGGATTGATAGCAAAACATCTGTTAGACTGTAATTGCTCAAGTTTCTAACAGTTTTGAGTTAGATAGCGGCGGTAGGGTTAACCATTGCTCTATAGCTATTTAAAATTTTAAGGGGCGTTTCGTTTAATTTGGGATTTGTGAAGTTTTATCTATGTGTCGGATCCGGTCATTAGTACGGACAGAAAATGAATCGGCAAGCTCGGCAAGCGCGCCAAAGGTGGCATCACGCGACCTACTTACCAGTCTACCCACACCCAAGCGCGCTTCTACAGAGTCGTAATGTTTCGAGTTCGCTGCAAGGACGGCAGTGAGTGTCTGAGCGCGGCGGAGTCAAGACGTCCCAGAATCCCGATTCATGGTGCCTAGTGTTATTGTGCTGGATTGTAATTTCAAGTTTAGTTATTTGTTAGTTTGATAAAAGCAGTGTACCGTGGGTGTGTTTTCATGCACGAAACCCATGTCTTGCCCACGTGATGACAGAGTCTAACGGAATAAATCATGACACTACGAAATGAGTATTATTATAAAAAATTAAAATTCCGAAACTACGAACATTTAAACTCAAATGCACACCAGCCATTGCTTGCTGCAATGGCTGTTTGTGTATGAGTTTAAATGTTTGTAAACGCACCCACGATACAGGAGAAATTCCTAGTGTGGGGCAGAGTGTGCGTGTTTTTTTTATTTATAAAATTATTTTAGGTATAAGGTTTCACAACTATTGGGTGCATGTACTTTTTTGCCAATGGTTTGTCTACTGGTAGTGATTAAAGTGTTTGTAGACGTGGAGCTTGCAAACTTTTTCTACCTCTACCAAAACACAGCCAAAGGTACTTCTGCGGTATCACTGACGACGTCGACGAGTGTTGAACAAAAAAATACTGCGAATTCTTAGTAGTGCATAACTTTCCTAGTTTGGTTTTAAATTCCGTATACACCATCTTCAGCAGATGTACTTTAATGATAATCTCTCAAGATAGCCTCACAAATTGATGAACCCACAAATCTCTTGTACAATATTCTTCCAACAAAAGCTACATGAAAGGGACAACCCTGCGTGGTTACAATTGTGGCAAGCTTTAGCCCCCGGCACGCCGGCTACCGAACGCTTCACACGGATTCTGAACGTAAAACATGAACTGATCGTGTCGACAAGAATTGGGGTATTTGTGGCTCAAATTTATTTATTTTTGAAGAATTTGAACTCAGAATTTGAAAACTCGCCTAGATAAAAAAAGAAAGAAACAAGGCCACTTTACTCAAATTGTCGTAAATACCTCCAAGCTAGTTACCCGATGACACTTTGATTTGGCATTGTGAATTCGATATTTCGTTACAAATTACAGACGATTCAGATCTAATCTTGGGTCATCATCATTCATAATTTCAGCCCGAAAGACGACCACTGCTAGACTTGGGCCTCTCCCAAGAAGGGGGGTTTTGCCATAATCGCCACGCTTGGCAGGCGGGTTGGCGATCGCAATACGGTTGTTCCGTAAACACAGAGAACGCTGCTGCCCATTATCTGGCAAATCCCTTAGTCACCTCTTACGAAACCCACGGGAAGATTTAGAATGGTGTTATTCTTTACGTCCGACACCACACAGACGGCACTAACGTTAATCTTGGGTGCACTGAAACAAACTTGTAAAAAATGTGAAACAGCGCTTTCACCAGTATTAATTACTATGTAGAAAAAGCGCTGTTTATGTGTCGAACTACTTGAGGGGTAGGTACAAACAGCGACTCATTAACCTGTACATATCCAGTAAAACCTGACCTCGCTTTCTATGAGTTTCCTGTACAGTGAAAAATCTGCTGTATTTGGTTTTGCATGGCTTGATTGGTCGTCGTGCGTACTATTTGATACGTGTCATGGACACAAGAGAAGAAGATTTAAACAGGGGATTGCAAAAGCTCGAATTTACTTTTGAAAAGCCTCTACAAATATCATGCTCAAAGTGGGGTGCATTCAAATGGCGTTCACGAGTAGCAATACTTTAACGCACGACCAACCTGGACACTTGAGCTGTTTGGCTGACGACGAATTTCAAATGTCTTTTCAGTTCCAGCACATTTTTCTACGATTTTTAGTTTCACCATTTTGAGAACTAACACTTCGCCCGCGACTTCGTCCGTGAAAATTGTAATATAATTAAGCCTATGTTACTCGGTAAAGCTCGGTAAGCTTTCTAATGGTGGAAGTAAAACCAATCGAGTAGTTTTTGTGTTAAATCGTAACAAACAAACAATCAAATCTTTCCTCTTTATAATATTAGTTTAGACATTGATGATGACATATCTTTCGAAAACTATAGTGCCTGTCTGGATGATATGGCAAGAAAAGTGTCTGATGAGATCACGAGTAATAGAGAAGTATGGAAGAAGAAGACATGCTGCACCGACCCCAAATAAATTGTGATAGGGGCAAGAGAATGATGATGCTAGTGCCTGTCTGGGTATTTTTATCAATAAGCAGTGATCGAGAGGAAAGTTCCAAAAACTCCAAGACACTGACTTAAAAAGAAGGAGAAGGAGGAATGGAGTGCTGAACTCGCAACTGCAATATTTCTCCTCCCCATCTATACGGCTACAAACAGGCGGAAAAACTATGTTCATTTGTGTGAAACTTAATCAAAACTTTATCATAGAGCAGGGATGGGGAACCTAAGGGATGGCTGCCATAAAAAGGCGCCATGGTAAGAGTGGGGAACGGGTTTTGTGGCGCAACTTGAGCACTTGACTGTCTGTGGTTAGCAGTGAACTGCGATAGGTTAACATAAACAGGGTGTAACGGAAAGGGTATATACATACTTAAGGGTGTGCTACAGACCATCAAACTGAACATGTTTCTCCATCGGACAAACAAAAATATCAGCTGCCCCATACATTTGGGTCGATACAGCCTGTATAATATAATTATTATCTTTAATATATATAAATTACGTGTCACGTTGTTTGTCGTGGATGGACTCCTAAACTACTTAACCGATTTTAATCAAATTTGCACAACGTGAGCAGTTTGATACAACTTGAAAGATAGGCTACCTTACACCTCAATTTATAGTCGCAATATTATTTTATTGCAAATTAAGTCATAATTATCTGTTACCTCCAAACGATTCTAACAGATGGCGGTATCTGTTGACTGGATTAAGAAAGTATTCAATAGGTGGCGCTGTATAAGAGCGGAGCAGCAATGAAATATATTGCGAAAACGGAGATAATGTGACGCAGACGAAGTTGCGCGGGACAGCTAGTTATTATAAGTCGGCAACTACTGGTTCAAATTGAATAATTATTTTAGTGTTGGGTATCGCGTTTATCGACGAGTACATAATATCGCGCTACGAGGAATAGGAGCGGAACATCAATGAAAAATGTAGCAAAAACAGAGAAAATGTGACGTAGACGAAGTTGTGCGGGTCAGCTAGACACAGGTACACCTAGATAACGCAAGAGTACCTACTTCGCGTTTTTTTTTTTTTGGAATGGCATCTCTCTGTTCAACCTAGGAGGTTGTCGTCTGCTTAACCGGACTATCCTGTGGGTGCCTTAAGAGTAAGGCCTCCAGCCAGGGCATAAAAACTTACAAACTAAGCGACTACACGCTAAGGGCACCCCCTTAGCCCTTAGCTTAACCCGGGGAGGACTGCATGGAGATAGGCTGGATCTGAATGAACTTACTTCGAGTGTCCGGCTTAAGTATTTTATGCTTAAAGTGGTTACTGTCCAGAAAGCTCTTTTGTGTAAAACTACCACGTGACAAATCAAGAACTGAATTCATCATCTTCCTGCCTGGGGTCGGTGCAACACGTCTCTTTCCTCTATTCTCCTCTGTCATTCGTCATGCTATCATTAACTCCTTTCTCCTTCAAATCATTTTTCACGCAAATCAACCATCTTTTCTTTCGTCTTCCTCTCCCTCTCCAACCATCCACATTTATATTCATGACTCTTTTAGTCACATGTGTTCCATCCCTCCTCATCACATGTCCATACCAAGACAGACGACTGCCTTTCATATTTTTTGTAACAGGCGCCACTTTCAAACTTGCTCTTATATACTCATTTCTAACTTTATCCATTTTAGTCACTCCACACATCCATATCAACATTCTCATCTCAGCTGCATGCAATCTTTTTTCATCTTAATTCTAGACATTTAAAGAACAAAAACGTAGGCTATTTTGCAAAGTAACTTGTTTTTATAACTAAATAGCGTATATGACGTCATAATAGGTAGCCAAAAACAATGGTACGCTTGGTTTTCACACGGATTCAGCATACTTACGTTATATAAGTAAATATAAATATGTGGTTCACATTGACAGTTTTACTTTGAACCTTTGTCTCGTTGATCTATAGTCGCAAGTGTACTACTGTTGAACATGAGGTCTCTGGTTCGATTCCAGTGTAGTTACACTTCGGCAAATATAGTCATCATTTCAGCCCAAAAGACGTCCACTGCTGGACATAGGCCTCCCCCAAGTGTCGCCACATTGACCTTTTGGGGGGTTTTGCCATAATCGCCACGCTTGGCAGGCGGGTTGGCGATGGCAGTACGGTTGTCACAAAAGCAAAGAGAACGCTGCGGCCCATTTTCTGCAAAGTCCCTTAGGCGCCTCTTAAGACATCCACGGGAAGATAATTATGGGATGGTGCTATTCTTTACGTCCGACACCATACAGAGCCAGGCAAATATAGTATCGTAGTATTTTTATGACATAAACTAGAAATTAAGTACACAAAAGGTTCACCACCCCTGTCAAAGTATACCCGTAGCAGTAACAAATAGTCCGGGAGCTGGCAACTATTTGGATTAGCGACATTTGATGGGCCAAGTTGCTAAACAAAGAACGATTTGGATCTTTTCGCGGTAGACACAATAAAATGCAACGATTACTAACGTCGAGGAAATATCCGTTTGTTTATGTTTATTATTGTTTCATTGGCTATACTACTGGCAAGTTCGGAAGAGATAAAAGTATAATGTTGTAAAACTTTAGCTGCGTTCGTGAAGTTGTGTGTCACGCATGAGTGTGTGTCTTTATAGACTACTCCCGGTCTGGAACTAACAAAATAGTTTCGCAGTTTGAAATGGGATGACACTCAAATAGAAAATGCATTTTGTACGAATATTATTTTACGATTGGTTTTTAAATCCATACTTATATGCGGAGAAAGGACTGTCTATTTGTTTGTGCGGAACGTTGCGGCGAAAGTTCGGTGCTTATCTCGTTTTGAAAATATTTGAGTTACACTCATAATATAAAAACCTGAAACTAGGGAGCTCGTGGTTAAATAATAACAACCGCACCAGTCGATCTTCAAGGTTAAGCAATGCTTGCCGAGGTTGGTCCGTGGATGGGTGACCATCATTACACACCGAGTTTCTTCCGTGCCTCGACAAACACGCTAAGCCGTTGGTCCCGGCTGTTATTTGTGGATCTTTGACAACTGTTACAGGTAGTCACTGGCCCGAAAGTCTGACAACTAGTCTTACCAAGGAGTATCGTATTACCCGGTACTAACTGGGTTGTGGAGGTGAGATAGGCAGTCGCTCCATGTAAAATACTGGTATTCAGCTGCATCCGGTAAGACTGGAAGCCGACCCCAATAAAGTTGGGAAAAAGCTAGGCAGATGATGATACATATAAACCTCAGGACGCACCCGAAAAGGATCGGGATCACCAGGATCGGAAATTAAATTTTGAAATCATTTCCCAAACGAGTTACAATAACAAACCAAATAAATTATTTAAAATCATTCACACAAAAAATTACAACGAACGATTAAAATTAAATTCTGAATAGTGCCGTTCCATGCCGTTCTATCCCGGGAGAGCGGGACATTACTCGCAAATCATTTACGAATAAAACGTCCCGGGTTGAAATAATATGACACGTTATACGACTGGTATTGTCAGGGGACACATTCCGGGATTGTGCGGGCGTGTCCCAGCACTCTTTTGTGGATTGTCTCTGTTTACATTAAGAGCGTTTACACCTTACGGCATTTCATACAAACTTTCAAGTCCTTATTTTCCGAAATGACAACTGATTTTAATAAAACTAAATACGCATAAGCAGGATGCATACGTCTAAAAACTTACTAAAAAACATTTTCAAAAAAAAATAAAAAAAAAAATACTCATAAATTACCTTTAAAAAAAAATATAATTGGAAATTTCCGGAAATTTCTGATTATAAGTTATATATAGAAATATATAATTTATAATCGGTCTAATTTAGCTGTAACACCATTTTTCGAAAATGTTTTTAGTAACTTTTTAGACCAATGTATCCTGCTTATGCGTATGAAGTTTCATTAAAATCGACTCAGTCGTTTCGAAAAATAAGGACTTGAAAGTTTGTATGAAATGTCGTAAGGCGTAAACGCTCTTAACGTCACGGGTGTTTTATTTTGTAAATTGTATTGTTATTTAATTGATTTATTTTTCGGTCGTTTTTAATAGTTTCCGGTGTATTGTTATTAATGGAAAATAATTATAGCGTAAAAGATAGCAACGGTTATTTTTTAATTAAATACAGTACCATTTTAACAGCACAGTTATGTATTTTAAATCCGAGAAGCATTAGGTTTTATTGGAATCAAAAGTAATACTAATTCAATACGTATACCATTTATTATATTATCAATTACCATACTTACTTATCTATTCAAATAACTACTATATACATTACATGTATTAAGAAACTAAAAAAATAATTAACTAAAATAAGATTAAACTATAAAAGGGCGTCAAAAATACGGATACCTAGTGATAAAAATATGAATAATAATTATAATTTTATGCCAAACCGGGAAATTACTTGTAAAAATACATTTAGACAATTTGGCAATTTTTTTTGTAAATGTATTTTTTTTTCCTGTCGTTGTTACATCACTATAAACTTCTGTATTGTTAGCTGTAAGCCACCCAAACACAATAAAATAAAATAAGCAAATCTGTTCACTAACCAAGTTTCACCTTCCCTGATCTGTTTCAAGTCGTATTTAGTATACATATAATACACTAGCTGACCGGCGCAACTTCGTTTGCGTCACATTTTCCCCGTTTTCGCAACATTTTTCATTGCTGTTCCACTCCCATTAGTTGTAGCGTGATGATATATAGCCTATAACCTTCCTCGATAAATGGGCTATCTAACACTGAAAGTATTTTCCAAATCGGACCAGTAGTTTCGGAGCCTATTCAATGCAAACAAACAAACAATCAAATCTTTCCTCTTTATAATATTAATAATAGTTAGGATTTACACCTACTACCTCGTTGGACTAGATCGTTAATCTAGTGATTACAAGCGCGGCTGTTGAGCATTAGGGCCATGTTTGGATTCCCAGGTCAGGCAAAGTATTATCATCTTCAACATTTTAGCCGAAAGACGTCCACTGCTGGACATAGGCCTCCCTCGAGTGTCGCCACATTGACCAGTCCCGTGCGATTCGCATCCAGTGCGATTCGCATCCAGTGGAACCCGCAACCTTCACCAGGTCATCGGTCCACTTAGTGGGAGGCCTTCCAACGCATCGTAATATTCATTAAACTATTAGCGATCATTGTGCCGATAGTCGTAACAGCCAATGGCCTAATTGCCAAGAGACTCGACCAATATCTGATGAGGCTCTCGTTAGGCAGCTGGATCAAGGGCTTAAAAATGTCAATGTCTGTTATGTTAATGAATACACGGAATAAACCATTATTCCTTCTTCGATTTCCATCAGGAATTTCTCAGTATACGAGTACGATATACGAGTATAGGCTCGCCATCTATTACATGGGAGTTAAAAACATAACTGACGAAATGTGGGTGAACTAACAGGTACACTTCTGCCTAATCTTTCGGGGATTACAGGCGCGATGTTACATAAAACTACGTACTATTATAATTAATTCTGCATATTTCCAATACATTCAATCCCAACGTTACCAAACTATCAACTCACGTAAGATCTCCATGCGGTCTTCCCACCTACCAGACTTAGAAGGTTTCCTTATACATAAATAATGACCGTAACAAAAGGGACTTAATGTATAAATTAATAATTATTAACATCCCGGGATTCACGTGTGGATAATCCCGGGAACGGGACGGGTACGCGGTAATACACGAACTATGTCGATGCGAGTAAACTGCCAGATTAGACCGCTTACTATGTACAGATACTGTTTGTAGTAGGGTTACATTTAAGACTATTTAGGGACAAATCTTTATATTTTTTTGTGAAAATAAGCTTGTATGATTGTGGAGTTTTTATGCATATACAACATGTAACGTAATAAACGCACACCCTCAAACACCCCAATTACAGTATTATATTATAATCATAATACATACTCTGAAATTTTAGTTAAACATGTATAAACATTGATTAGTAAAGACTTTAACTTCCTTAAAATAAGTTTGATTTTTCTTTATTTTATATTAAAAGACGGAATTTGTATTAATACAAATGAAACTGAACTTTTAAAGTCTTATTGCCTTGAGTTACGGTCCATTTTAGTTGGTTTGACTGTACAGGGGTAGTGTGTCACTAATTTACGTAGTTTTAATTATTTTTGGGATAAAAAATAACCTATATTAAAAATGATAGAAATCGATTCAGTAAACGATTCTGAACAAACAACTTTCAGGATGTGCGTTAATTATGTTACATGTTGTATAGCCCTTAAAAAAATTGTGCCGTAGGAACAATATGAATAGTTATTTAAATACGAAAAAGCGACGAAGATTTTGAAGTCCAGCGTCCGTACCATGACGTCTTAAAACATTACTGTTCCATTCCTATTCCAGAGTGAAAAAGAGATGGAGCTATACAGGTCGCCTTACTCCCTCTCTTTCCCACTCTGGAATAGGAATGGAACAATAATGTTTTATGCGTCATGGTACGGACACAGTTGTTGAACGAAAATTACACAATTTTTTATAGGAGATCGTCCAATCATCTTGAACAGTCATTCAAAACCATAAGAGGGCAATACAGACAACACAATGTGACTAATGTAGCTATAGTCCTGCATGGTTCTTATGACTAATAAAGAAAAACCATATACATATTTGTTAAATTGTATGTGTAAGTCATCATCATCACCATCAGCAGCTATAATTTTCCCACTGCTGAGACACAGGTCTTCTCTCTATGAGAGGGAATGAGCTGTAATCCACCACGCGGGCCCAGTACGGGTTGGTAGATGTCACATGTCTTCGAATTTTCTATGTGTAAGTAGTACCGAAAAACCAATTACGCCACGCATCAACTACCCATTTGTATAACTATACCTTTGTTATTTCACAGTCGTGAAAAGCACGTCTATATCCATATCGATAACGTCGTAACTGCTTACTGCAAAATGCTGAATGAAAAGCTGAAATGAAAGCAGTTGGCGGCCCTAGCACGAGCCCGAGATGTAAACGTAACGCAAATACATCGATTTTTAAATATACCCATTACACGCATTATAATATTTTAATAAATGTTTTATTTACGATTAAAAATTTGACGTATTGACGTGACGTTTACAACAAGCACTCGCGTGAGTGCAGTGCCACAGCTGTACTCACATCATAATTTACGTTTTCAAATATTTCGTCTCCAAAACTCCAAAGCATGGACACTGGATAGTGGTACTTATACACCCTTGTAGGTCCACACATCGGCAGCCACACTCCGTGGGTTTGTCACAGGCAGGACAATGAATTGAGGCCCTTTGTGAGGCACGGGTGTGGACGGGTGGACGCCTCTCCTCGATATATCAAAACCATTATGCGCCGGACTGAACGGAGCAGACATCTACAGTGGACACGGCGAGTACGGCGACGTCATTTTCGTTGTTTATGGATTGATGAGCTGTGATTGTATTTTGTATTAAGAAGTAAGAGTCTGAATATTGTCAACCAGAGGAATAGTATTACCCTGTACTAACTGGGTTCTGGAGGTCAGATAGGCAGTCGCTCTATGTAAAATACTGGTATTAAGCTGCAGCTAGGTTAGACAGGAAGCTGACCCACATATAGATGGGAAAAGGCTAGGCAGATGAAGTAAAATAATAATAATAATGATTGAAAATATGTCAAAAATTAAAAACCCTCTGGGAAAAATCTTTTGGATTTTAATGACTGAAAACCTGTGACAGATTTTGTGTATAAATATTTTCCTTTTGGGCTGAGTTTGACAGACTGATTTTAAATTAACTGAGACAGGCACAGTCAGAATATTGAAAAATACACGAAAAAGAGACAGAAAAGTAAAAATGAAATCGGGTAAATATCTCCATAAAATGAATTTGCTCCCGAACAATGAATAACGGCACGATTGGCGCAGTAGCTGAGCGATTGGCTGCTGCGCTGCGTATCGCGGGTTCGATCCCCGCACGGAACAAAAATATTTGTACAACCTACAGGTAGTTGTTCTTGGTCTAGCTGTTTGTGTATGTGATTTTAAATGTTTGTTAACGCACCCACGATACAGGGGAAATTCCTAATTCAGGGAAAAAAAAAAAGAAATAAGAAATGAAACCCTTATCGCTGAACCTACTTGGAATTGATAGCGATTAAGCCTTAGCCAGAGGTTTTTCAATATTTATTTGGAACTGTATTAACGGGCAAGCCTGAGGAGCTCTTGGCTAAATAATAACAGCCGCACGGGTCGATCTTAAAGGTTAAGCTATGCTTGCCGACGTTGGTCCGTGGATGGGTGACCATAATTACATACCGAGTTTCCTCCGTGCCTCGGAAAGCACGTTAAGCCGTTGGTCCCGGCTGTCATTTGTACATCTTTGACAGTCGTTACGAGTCTGACATCCAGTCTTACCAAGGGGTATCGTATTACCCAGTTACTGGGTTGTGGAGGTCAGATAGACAGCCACTTCATGTAAAATACTGGTACTTAGCTGCATCCGGTTAGACTGGAAGCCGACCCCAACATAGTTTGGGAAAAGGCTAGGCAGGTGATGATTAAGTGGCAAGCCTTGAATTTTTTTCTTAACAACTCCATCGGATACGGTCGTAAGATCTCTACTAAAAGAGACCTTCCATTTCCTCCCATTCTCCACGGAACAAAGCAAAGACATCAGCTATTTAACGAAACGCCGGCAAATGTCACGACTCGCAGTTTTTCCTTTTACTCTTGTCAAAAGAATAATTAGGTCGGTTAATTTCATTAATGAGTCCATTGTGAGCGGCTCACGACGCCATATTTGATTTGTTACGAATTGAATTTGTTTCAAAAGTCAACGTCATGGAATAATTGCCGTGATTTTTAAAGATTTACCGCGTCGATTAAGTAAAATGTTAGATGACCGCCTCGTCTGGTGGTCGCAATCGTGACTGTTGGGTATGAGGTCTTGGGTTCGAATCCCGGGTCGGGCAAATTGTCATTGGGTCAAAAAAAAAACTTTTAGGATTTAGGATGATAATAATCAGCACTTTGTGAACGTCCAAATTACAAGAGACAGTCCCCCAAAACGCCCGCCCATCGCCACTTCCTAGTGTTTTAGCTGGGAAGAAGAAGTGGCGGAACAAACTTCCCAGCAACACATCTGTCTGTTAGGTTAAAAGAACCAGATTCTACACAATAGTGTTCAAGTTTATATAAACAAAGAATCTAATTAATGTCACATGTCAGCTAGCACCATCCATCATTTTCCATTAGGATTTTCAAACAGAAAATTTTAACACGGTAGGACCAATCTAAGGTACTAAATCTTAAATACCTACCTATCTGAACTACTAGTGTTATCTTTTTCGTATTTAAATAAAAAAAGTAGAATTACTACGACGTATTGTGTAATGAGTTTTCTTTTAGAACCTACTATCAATTTACCTTAATTACATTGTCAGTTCTCAAAATTAAATAGTAGAGTAATGAAATTTTTTATTACAATTACTTTTATTAAAAAGAAAATAAAATCAAGATAACGGAAAATAAATTTTTTCATCGTCTCTTTAATAAAACTTTCAATCGGTATTATCTCTTTCAGTCATAGAAATACCGTATTTCTACAAAGGTTTTCGGCACTAGACGCCCGAGTGCTGGCAACACCGCCAAACTTTTGGCATTACCGCCATTATCTCGAATTGAATCATCTCGATTGCATCAAATTTATAACACCGCTGATCTTCGAAAAGTACCTAGTTTAACTTACAACAGCTTTTATTTTAAGATTAGGATCTGTTTCCAAACCTGAGAATGAAAGAAAACGTGGAGTGCATTTTCTTTGTTAACCCTCCAAAAAACTAAAACCAGATGAACTCTTGGGCCCCGAATATGTAATGTGGCAGTGATCCCGATTCATTACTTTGAAATTCAACTTAGGATTGATGCAGTAGGGCATTGGGAGAAGGTTCTTTTGTATACTTCATAATAAGGGTAAAAATTACTCTGAATTAATTTACACTTATCATAACTCGTCTATACAAAAACACTGATATTCATAATCATGAACTGAACTAAGTCAGACTGACCGCGGCTACATTCCGCCCTGTTTGTTTATAAATTGACGTATAAACGCCTACTTTTCAACTGTCAAATTTGAAGTACGGGAAAACTATTAATTATATGTATACATCTTTAATTCTGTATGGTGTCGGACGTAAAGAATAGCACCATCCCATGTCTTCCCGTGGGTGTCGTAAGAGCCGACTAAGGGATTTGCCAGAGAATGGGCAGCAGCGTTCTCTGTGCTTTTGTAACAACCGTACTGCGATCGCCAACCCGCCTGCCAAGCGTGGCGATTATGGCAAAACCCCCCTTCTTGGGGGAGGCCTATGTCCAGCAGTGGACGTCTTTCGGCTGAAATGATGATGATGATGACACATCTTTAACACTGATAAAAGTGACATATAACATCTTCAGCATTGATTGAAGCAGAATGCAACTATGGGTTGGACAAAGATAGCTAGTATCGACAGCAACGTACATTTACCGAGGAGGTACCTTATTCGAAGATCACCAATTGTGGCTAAGAAATTGTAGAGATACAATTTTATGGGTGTTTTCAACTGTTTTAATGGCAACAAAGGTCGACTTAGTTAAAAAACGGATTTGGGAAGGCTTTTATAAGAAGAAGAAGAAGGATATGAGTGAAAGTCACGGAGCTTACAAAATTTATAAATCTAAAACCAAAGCAAACGATGACGAAAAACATCGAAAGCCGAAAAAAAGTATTTATTTACGAACACCACGTAACAGCCAGGAATATAATTTAAAAAACAAGCTCCATCCCGAAATAAAAGCGACGTGTTCCATTTATAAAAAATCACTGTCTCCAAAGGTCCCCTGTGAAAAATTATAACGCCCAGCTTACATTTTGTTGCCAGAGGAAAAAAATATGTTTTCCTTTGTGTTTGAGACGTAATATTTCAGGAGAATACGCCTGCCCGTCACACGAGGCGACTGCGAAATATTCTGCCAGTTTAACCTAAAATACATTATTATTAAAATGTTAGAAATTGCATCGTATAATTTGACAGTGATGGCCGTACTATGAATTCTGTTGGGAGTTCGTCTAATAATGGAGAGAATTTTCTAGAAGGAGTTTTGAACGTTGCGAATTTAAACTGTTTTTATTATTTCTGGCATCGTGGATCGGTGAATAATGTGAATTTAGGGTGTGCAAAGATGCAGCTGTGAATATTCAGAAAGAATTCTTCTGTCAAAGATGTAAGAAGCCGTTTCGTTAAAACGTTTGTGATGAGATTATAGAGACTGTACCAGAAGGCCTACCATGACGTCTTAAAACATTATTGTTTTGCTCCTTTTCAAGTGCGGGAAAGAGATGGCGCTTGACGTCCTGTATAGCTCCGTCTCTTTCCCACACTGGAATAAGAGTAAAACAATACTGCTTTAAGACGTCATGGTAGGCCAGCAGGTAGGTACATGTTTACTAATATAAACAGACCGTAAAGCGAAATCAGAACGTTTAAAATCTTACCTTCTTTTCTGTCTATCACAGTGCTTTTTTCGTAGGTACTGTTATTTGGCACAGCCTGAGGCCATACACACATAACATATCATCACGCCTGTAATCCCCAAAGAATTAAGCAGAGTTGTACTTAATAGAACACCAGTTATGTTAAAGTCCCATGTGATGGGGGCCAGCCTATTGCCTTCAACCGGGCACAAAACCAGACTCCGTGACTGCCACTGACAAATTCCTGATGGAAAAACCCAATAACAATTTGCCCGACCCGGGACCTGAACCCCACGTCTCATACTCAGCAGTCGTGATTGCGAACACTAGACCAACAAAGCGTTCAATACAAATACCTACCCAAAAGTCCTTTCTTTGGTATTGTTCGTCGTTTCGTTGAGCTCCTTGAGTTATAAGTCGAGCTACACGATAACTGACAAATGCTTGCACTGACTGGACAGGTCCACTCAAATCTGTGTGGTTCTTTCTTCAAAAGACCATTTCTGACACGTATCTGCATAGTCCTCATGTGAGTTTGCCAAGATTTTGTCTAGACCTTAAAAGAGACTGTGACCTCTGAGTTTGTTTCAGCTGTTTCTTCTCAGAGTAGTCAGGTACGAAACACTGGCCCCATCTAGTTTAAATAAAAATTGACGTGTAAAAGTGTTTGTAAAAACTTACTTGCAAAATAAATATCATTTATCAATACACGTTCATGTAATACCATTATCAAAAGTACAAACACCCTTTGAAATCCCAACGTCCCACATCAACAGTCGCACATAATCGAAATCCAATCAGTATCAATAATAATAGTCCATTAATTAACGGTAGGAACAATCCATCAGCTGATTAACATCGGTTAATATACGGCTATTTGTCAACTAACATCAAGGAGTTAATTAATTATGATATTATGGAAATTAATTATATTGGCAGTATATGGAATCATTGTTTGTTTCGTGGTGAATTTGAAGAAGCCTAGGGCATGTCCGCTTATTGCTCTCTGCTTACTCGATCATCTGCCTAGCGTTTTCCCAACTATATTTTGGTCGGCTTTCAGTCTAACCGTATGCAGCTGAATATGAAAGCACATTAATGTGTCGGTCCCCGCTGTCATTTGTACATCTTTGACAGCCGTTAAAGATAGTCAGTAGCCCGAAAGTCTGACAACCACTCTTTCAAGGGGTATTATCATTATTATTTAACAATTTATGTACTCACTAAATACAGAAAAGAAGAAAGGAAAAGAAAATAGGTACAAAGGTGATGCTTATTTCTAAAGAAATCCCTTCCAGCATACCTGCAAATGGAGATACTAAAAAAAAGAGATGCAGACATAGTGTGTAAAAGAAGAAGAGAAAATGGAATACCTAAAACATAAAGAAAATAACTATTTAAAATATAAAATACAATATGAACGTACTAACTTACGTATACACTGGGTACCGTATCACCCAGTACCAACAGGGTTGTGGAGGATAAATTGGCAGTCGCTGCATGTAAAATACTGGTATTTCAGCTGAATCTGGTTAGACTGGAAGTTGGCTACAACATATTTGTGAAAGTCGAAGCAGATGATGTAGCATATGATCAATTTAGCAGCTACATACTCAAAAACGAAAACAGCGAACGAGAGCAGCGGTGTCCCAGTGGTAGCAGCCCCGACTTACGAAGTAAGTCGTAAGTTCGAACTCAGACAGGCGCATTACTTTGTGTAATTTATTTCATCCCCGCTGCTCTCAAAACGGTGGAGGAAAACATCGTGAAGAAACCGGCATGTCCTAGAACTAAAAATTCGAAGACATGTGACATCTACCAACCCGCACAGGGCCGCGTGGTGGATTAAAGCCCACTCCCTCTCATTGAGAGGAGGCCTGTGTCCCAGCAGTGGGAACATTATAGGCTGATGATGATGATGATACTAAAAAACACGTTGAAAACAGCAATGGGACGTTACAGGCCGAGTATTCTTTCACCACCACTAGATCAACGAGACAGTCAATAACACAATCGCAGTCACAGTCATTTTCATCATCTGCCTAGCCTTTTCCCGAAATATCTTGGGGTCGGCTTCCAGTCTAACTGGACGCAGCAGAGTACCAGTATATTAATGAAGCGACTGCCTATCTGGCCTCCACAACCCAGTAACTGGGTAATACGATACGCCTTAGTAAGACTGGATGTGAGACTTCTGGCTTCTGACTGCTCGTAACGACTGTCAAGTGAAAGATCTACAAATGACAGCCGGGACCAACGGCTTAACGTGCGTTCCGAGGTACGAAGGAAACTCAGTATGTAAATGTAATTATAGCCACCCATCCACGGGCCAACCTCAGCAAGCACGGCTTAACGTTAAAGATTGACCCGTGCGGCTGTTATTATGTAGCCACGAGCTCCTCACACACAGTCATTTTAAACTTTACTAATATAACTAAACAATATAATCCAAAGGATACGTTCTAAAATTTACCGAGTGAAGAGAAGGAGCTTGAAATATATCAAATATTCTCATTGTTTCCACGTCCCGCCGTTTGACGAGACGTGTGAATACCCACACTTTGGACTGCCTAAAACGTCTTTCACGTATACACAATGGCCCACAGCACTTCAAAATAGCGCCTCTATAGAATGGACCACTTCGGTCACACTTCAATGTTAATCTGCTCTATGCTATGAATGAGTCTTTCACAAAAACTGAACCAATACTTAAAACTATTTCCAAGAAATAGAATTGTGTGTAGATTTCTTTTGCTATCGAATTTACTTTAGATTTTATTGAAATATCTACGTTCTCGGCCGACTCAGTACGTATAGATTGCCATCAACACCCAGAGACGAGATCGAAATAGGTACTGTCAGAGAAATTGACACATTCATTTAAATCCGTCAGCCGTTTTTGCGTGAAAGAGTTACAAACATCCATCCTCTCAAAATTTCCCTTTTCAAGTCCTTAACGAGCATAAATTCCTTAAACCCGAAGTCAAGTTCGGAAGCATTCGGAAGCTGCGTCCATCAAGTCGTATCATTGTTCCCTCGTCACCACTAAGTGGGCCTGACGCCTGACGCCTGACGCCTGACGCCTACCGCCATCAGGCTGGCGTGAACCGGTGACGTGAGAATGCTTGTCTCAAAAGAATGTGTATATACGCTCACATTGTTACGAAACTGAAGGATCGTTGAAGCCATGCTATAATGAGGAGAATTTATATACTACTGATACTGATTAGCCTGTGTCATCCCACTGCTGGGCAAAGGCCTCTCCCCATGACTTCCAATTGTCTCGGTCCAGGGCCAATGTGGACCACTGTTTGCTGGTCTTGTCTAGTATCAGAATTTATATGTATTTATTTATTTTATTTTTTACATGTTGGGAAAGCTTACAGACTTATAACATTATTATAAGAAAAACATATAACTAAATTGCTTCCACAGATGAATACAAAATTGTAACTTCCTATTACTAGTACAATTCACTAAATTAAAAAAAAAGTTTTTTTTTACAATGTCAACCCACCCCATTACAAAAAAGACGTAAGATAATAACACAACATCACGCCTGTAATATCCGAAGGATTTGGCAGAGGTGACCGTAATACACTCACATCTCGCCAGTTACGTTAAGGCCCATATAATAGGGGGCTAGCCTATTGCCAGCAACCGGGCGCAAATCCAAACTCCGTGTCTGCTACTGAGAAAATCCTAAAGTAAAAACTCAATAACTCTTTGCCCGACCTGGGAACCGAACCTCATGTTAAATAGTCCAGAATACCGAAACATATAGATTACCTGAAACAATAAATAACCTGAAAATATCCGGTCCACGAAGACGCTATGTGTATTTAAAACAAGGTTAAAAACATTGCTCTTAGAAAAATTTTACTATAGTATACAAGAATTAATGGACGATAAGAATTTAAAATAGAGCTGTTTATATTAGTAGTGTTTATGTTAGTAGAGATGTTTGAATTAATAATAATATATTTCCTTATATGTATAAAAAGTGCTAGATATAAGTTTCATTTTTTTATTATGAAAGTTCCTAAATTAAGTGATAAAAGACTCGCTGCAATATTATTAAGTTATTTTTAAGTTATTTTGTTGCACCCTAACAGGGTCATGTAATGTCTAGTTTTAAGCCCAGCTTGTAACTATGATTGACAGTAAGCATTAAATAATTAAATAAATGTTCAACAGTAAACGAGGCAGATTTTTTGTTAAATAAAGCATATTTATGTTCGTCCTATCAAAATAATCTCTAAAATGGTCTTCAACATACCCTTCAATAAAACTGGCGACGACCATCTATATATACCATCGCGACCACTCATAAACCGCCCAATCGTCTAGAAAGACATGTTAACCGAAACAAATCTACATAAACATATTTGTACCCCGAATTTAAAACACATTGCACCCTTCATGTTAGACTGTCGTGAATATAAACCGTCTTAAATGACTGCGGATTCTTTAGGAACAGGGTTGACTAAACTTTTGACTTAAGTATTTGTGAAATTTATCTCTGATTACTGAAATGTAACTCAATTTTACGTCGCAGTTATGTCTCATACTGGGTACACTTTTAATAACAAGCTTATAGTAAAAAGAAACCATTATTAAACAAATTTTTCAATATAGGCGTGATGTCGTTATTTTCGAATTCTTCTCAGCAAACCTTTTTATTGGAGTCCGCCATATTGGATTTAGACTGACGTCACTTAGGTTATAATATACAATGCAATGGTTGACAATGCATTGTCATCCAAACTAAACGCGTCTACAAAATATAATTTCAATCGGATTGGGGTAACTGTTTTAAAATTCCAGTTGCAAGAAGAGATAAACAAAAGTACAAAAAACATTGTAAATTAAATAAAAGATTCTAAAAAGCGATCACGATGATATAAAAGTCATAAAATGGATTTTCAAAAGGTAGTCGATGAAAATGCAATAAATTAAACTATAACAATCCTATTGAAAGTCGCTATAGAAATTTCCACAAAATACTTTGAAAGAGACTTCCACTTGTGTCACATAAAGGTGTCTTTTGAAATATTTTATATTCAAAACTTATTAAAAAAACAACTTCCCGTTGACCCAGCAGCTGAACGAGGCTGTTGATCGTCAACTTGTTGAAAAAAACATCAATTTTGTTAGCCTAATTAGTGGGTCAACAACCTCTATTCAATTCACTAAACCATGAAAATAATTGGGACCTGTTTACCCACGTTTTCATAAACATCTGATAGATAAAGAAAACGAAAATACTCGTAGGTCATCATCATCTGCCTAGCCTTTTACCAAGCATGATGGGGTCGGCCTCCAGTACCAGTACCAGATACAGCTGAATACCAGTATTTTACATTGAGCGACGGCTCCGACCTCTATAACCCAGAAAATATGCGGAGGTATTGGAAAACCAACTTTTTTTAAATGTTCGCCACCCCTATTTTGAAAGTTGTTGTGGAGATCATCAAATATACATTTAGGGGTATTAGGGTGGGTACACTAACGCACGTTCCGATGTCCGTCTTGTCCTTGAACATGTATGATGGAGGGGCGAACTTACAACACGGTTTCCAAGTCTTGGAGATTTTCTAGAAGAAGTTATGAGGTACTTCGGTATTACTATTAAACATTACTACCTTTCTTGTAATTTAATGTAATAATTACTTATATTATTGTCTCACTGACCCCAAGTAATATGAGGCGGGAGATGAATTACTTATACCATAATGCCATCCGTTGCCATAGAAGATTGACTGGTCCATATAGTTGATAGGTAGAGCTTCATTGTACACCAACATTTTATAAAACTCTTCTAAACTAATATTATAAAGAGGAAAGATTTGATTGTTTGTTTGTTTGCATTGAATAGGCTCCGAAACTACTGGTCCGATTTGAAAAATTCTTTCAGTGTTATATAGCCCATTTATCGAGGAAGGCTATAGATTATATATCATCACGCTACGACCAATAGGAGTGGAGCGATAATGAAAAATGTTGCAAAAACGGGGAAAATGTGACAGCTAGTTTATAAAATTCTATAAAATATTATAAAAAGGTATAGATATAAACATGTAATAATGGCGGCTTTATAGCTGAAGCAGAGAGCAGCGGTGGCCCAGTGGTGGCAGCGCCGGCTTACGAGCAGTAACCCAGGCAGGCGCATTACTTTGTGTAATTTATTTCATCACCGCTGCTCTCAAAACTGTGAAGGACAACATCGTGAGGAAACCGGCATAACCTAGAACTAAAAATTCGAAGACATGTGACATTTCATCATTCTCTCTCATAGAGAGTGAGAGAGTGTCCCAGCAGTGGGAACATTATAGGCTGAATATGATTATGATATCTCTGAAGGAGATATCTTCCCGACTACCGTTGGATGTACTAAACGAATAAATAAAAAGAAGGGGTCAGTCAATAGTGTATTGCAAGTTAGTGGGCATCCTAGTCCATGGCGTTTTGCCAGAATTATTCAAATTCTATCATTCAAAGAGGCTTTTTCTTTTTCACTTTTAAAGATTTAAGCTTTGTATAAAATGGGAGCTCGCAGTATCAAAACAAAAAGTTTCCAACACGCAACCAAATCTAACAAAAGGATCCTTCATAAATGAAATTTTATATAGGACAGCGCCTAATATAAAAAAGTTTACAAAATCCATACTTAGCCATACTTCTATACTTTCCATACTTATATTATAAATGCGAAAGAAACTCTGTTCGTTAGTTTGTTTGTTACCTTTTCAAGACTAAACGACTGATCGGATCGTAATGAAAATTGAGAAGATGATGGATTATATCTTGGTTTCTCGAACATACACGTCAAAGTTACCACGCGAACGAAGTCGCGAGCATCAGCTAGTCTAAATCTAAATCTAAACTAATATATATATATTATATATATAAAGGCTCTTACCCGCTGCATCGGAATTACTTATGATATGTGGCACCAGATTTAATTAGATTAAGAAAACAGACGTCGGCGATCCGTCAACGTTCTGTTACGCGCCACCTTCCTTGACAACTACCCAAGTCAATATGGCAACCCGCAACGACATGACGTTCCGCCAGAGAGTATTGTAGACCGCTTCTCTCTCGTCTGTGGTAACAGTTTCGTTTGCAACGTGAATCATATGAAGCCTTTTTGCAAAGGCGCCAACACGGCCAGACTGACATACGACCGTCCTCGGGCGTTATTGTATTCCTGGAACAAACAATGTCTAATCACCAAGACATCCGCTCTTCCATCCTGACAAACTATGACAAACATTACTCTCTTCGTAACTGTAACTGTTTCAGAACAAAAGAAAGCGTGTATTCTTTCGATCACTCACGGACTAGACGGCATTTTTCTCCTACCAAGAAAGCGTGTGTCCTTTCGACCACTCATGGACCGGACGGCACCTTTCCCCTACAACGAAAGCGTGTGTCCTTTCGACCACTCATGGACCGGACGACACCTTTCTCCTACAACGAAAGCGTGTGTCCTTTCGACCACTCATGGACCGGACGACACCTTTCTCCTACAACGAAAGCGTGTGTCCTTTCGACCACTCATGGACCGGACGACACCTTTCTCCTACAACGAAAGCGTGTGTCCTTTCGACCACTCATGGACCGGACGACACCTTTCTCCTACAACGAAAGCGTGTGTCCTTTCGACCACGCATGGACCGGACGACACCTTTCTCCTACAACGAAAGCGTGTGTCCTTTCGACCACTCATGGACCGGACGACACCTTTCTCTAAACAGTTAACACCTGGACCGGACGGGTGTGTCCTTTCAACCAGCCGCTATCAGCTGCATGGCCCGGACGACACTGTCCTTTCGACCAGTGAACACTTAAGGTTGGACCGGATGAATGTGTCCCCTCAACCAGCCGCTATCAGCTGCATGGCCCGGACGACATTATCCCTTCGACCATACCAACGTTTGGACCGGACAACTGCGTCCCTTCGACCATACCAGTGTACGGACCGGACAACAGCGTCCCTTCGACCAACGTCATCACAAAAACATCATAAACCGAGCACCTGCGTCCCTTCGATCATCGTAAAGCATGAACCGGACAACAGTGATATTTCGAATTAACACACTTTCTTTTCGACTGAAACATGTGGACCACACAAGCGCTTACTCCAAACGTAAAGAACTTTTACAAATTACGCCAGCATCTAATAATTCCTGAACTTATTGGCCGACAACCTATTTTATCAAAATATCGCCTATTTTAATGGTACGATCTCCATCGTGCATTTTAAATCATAACCTCCGATGCCAGTAAGGTTTACTGATTATGATGTCACCCATAAACCAATTAAACAAGCCATGTTTAAGCAATGAGTCTGATGACCTACTTATCGAAAAGAAAAGAAACGGTCTCACCCGATTATGTTGTGAGGGTACCCTCTTGATGATTTGTGCTCGCAGGTTTGGACGCTTTCCTTGTTGCTTGAAAAATTCATTGGTTATGTTCCTCACTTGGCTTTACTTTCGTGGAGGGCGCGATTCTTTATCCCACTTATGATAAAGGCTCTTACCCGCTGCATCGGAATTACTTATGATATGTGGCACCAGATTTAATTAGATTAAGAAAACAGACGTCGGCGATCCGTCAACGTTCTGTTACGCGCCACCTTCCTTGACAACTACCCAAGTCAATATGGCAACCCGCAACGACATGACGTTCCGCCAGAGAGTATTGTAGACCGCTTCTCTCTCGTCTGTGGTAACAGTTTCGTTTGCAACGTGAATCATATGAAGCCTTTTTGCA
Organism: Cerastis rubricosa; assembly: GCA_949152445.1. NCBI lineage: Eukaryota > Metazoa > Arthropoda > Insecta > Lepidoptera > Noctuidae > Cerastis > Cerastis rubricosa. The sequence continues at coordinate 3,286,690 of OX424529.1, forward strand.
AAGGCGCCAACATATATTATTATAAAAAGGAAAGATTTGATTGTTTGTATGTTTGTTTGATTGCATTGAATAGGCTCCGAAACTAATGGTCCGATTTGAAAAATTCTTTCAGTGTTAGATAGCCCATTTATCGAGGAAGGCTATAGGCTATATATCATCACGCTATGAGCAATGGGAGTGGAACAGCAATGAAAAATGTTGCGAAAACGGGGAAAATGTGACGCAAACGAAGTTGCGCCGGTCAGCTAGTATTATATAAAACGGCTGCAAAGATGAACAGTACAGCGAACAAGCGGGACAATACGGTCGAAGGCGATCGCCGAAACTTCAGCGTTATTGTGTTTCTTAGCAAACGTACTGAAACTTACTGGTTTTATTTACTTTTAGTATTGGACAGAAGAGGTTTTATGTCTTGTTCGTGTTTGGATTGAGAAAAATAATTCAGGGGCATATTTACGAGTACGTCATTGTTGTATGTTGAATCCAAGTGAAGATGCGTTAAGAGCGTTTACGCCTTACGACAGTTCATACAAACTTTTAAGTCCTTATTTTCCGAAATGACTGAACCGATTTTAATGAAACTTCATATACATAAGCTGGATACATGGGTCTAAAAAGTTACTAAAAACATTTTCGAAAAATAGCGTTATAGCTAAATTACACCGATTATAAATTATCTATAGAAACAGAAATTTCCAATTACCTTTTTTTTTCAAAGACTTTTGAAAATATTTTTTACTAACTTTTTACACCTACATATGTATGAGGAGTATGCTATCATCTCTGACGTGTCTTTTCCCAACTAGATCGGCTTTAACTAAACGGGTGCAGGTTACTACATTCTACATGGAACGACTGAAAGCATATTTTAAACTAGGACGCTGAAAAATGAATCCTTCATGTAGGGACAAATCGGGTTCCTAAGGACCTCGAAATTGTATGAAATAACTATCATCACCAGCCTATAATTTTACCACTACTGAGACACAGGTCTCTTCTCAATGAGAGGGTGTGGGCTGTAATACACCACGCGGGTCCAGTGCGGGTTGGTAGATGTCACATGTCTTCGAATTTTAGTTGTAGGACATGCCGAATTCCCTCACGATGTTTTCCTACACTGTTTTTGAGTTTTTTGAGTGATGAAATAAATTACACAAAGTAATGCGCCTGCCTGGGTTCGAACCCACGGCTTACTGCTCGTAAGTCCAGGCTGCCACCACTGGGCCACCCCTGCTCTCAATGAAATAACTATGGCTCAAAGTAAATAGGCAGTGGATTACGGAAATAACAATGAAGGTTTGTGGTCAGCCACTAATTTGGCGAGCCAAATAACTGTGTTCTTCAGCTTGCCTTACAAAGTAACAGACTTTGAAGTAATATTAAGAAAATACGCAACAAAACACACATAACTCTTTGCTAACACGTTTATGCCTTTTATTGTAAAGCAAATCTTTGCGAAAAGCACACAACGCTTCTTTGAACTTAATTTGTGCCACAATGGAATCAATTAGGGATGTACATAGAGGGTAAAAGAAGAAAAATAATTTAAATAATTTCTTGAATGAAGAAAATCCTCCTCCAAATAAAGTATTGATGTCACCACCGTTTGATAAGTACACTGTCTTCATCGCTGTTTAAAGATTTTATGAAATAAAATCACGCCGGATATTCACGAAGGATTAGGCAGAGGCAGAAGCACTTTTGACCACTGGACCAACGTCACAGTCACTTTTATATGATTCTTTACTATTTTTGCAACTTTTATTTAAAATCACCCGTCCAATCTATAAAGTGTATAACAAAATCGCTCGTCGTATCTTTCTGTATGACCGCGTTGTTCTTCTAAGCTGCGGAACAGACGTTGATATGATTTTTCAAACATTTAGTTAATTTACGTTGGTACAACAGTCTGGCAATTTTTTTTAATAGTTTTTCAACCATATCATTAAAGAATACGGTTTGAGGAGCTTGTAGCTAACTATTAACAGCCGCACGGGTTGATCTTTAAGATTAAGCTGTGCTTGCCGAGGTTGGTCCGTTGATGGGTGACCATAATTACATGCTGGGTTTCCTCCGTGCCTCGGAAAGCACGTTAAACCGTTGGTCCTGGCTGTCATTTGTAGATCTTTGACAGTCGTTACGAGTAGTCAGAAGCCGAAAGTCTGACATCCAGGCTTACTAAGGCGTATCGTATTACCCAGTTACTGGGTTGTGGAGGTCAGATAGGCAGTCGCTTCATTTAAAATACTGGTACTTAGCTGCATCCGGTTAGACTGGAAGCCGACCCCAACATAGTTTGGGAAAAGGCTTGGCAGATGACGATCATTAAAGAATACGGTTCATGGTTGACTGGGAAAATTTGACAGTTTCGGGAGCTTGACCAGCTGGCGTTTGTACACAAAAAAAAGTGATAAAACAAAGATATCTCGGTATTCTGTTACGTTGCAAAAATTGTGTAAGCAAAGAGGGACGCTAGTTAAGAAACAAAAAACACTAGTCTCCCTTACAAAACCCATATACATTATCTATTATAACCCCCAACTAATATTTTAATCCAATCAAACAATCCTTTTCTCTAATCTTGAGCTTAAAAAGATAATTCTTTGGAACGAGCACAAACGTGGCACTTTAAACATCATTTGTGCTACAATGAATTCAATTAGCAGTGTAAACAGGGGGCTTTTTGTGTGAAGCTCCCTTTATGTAATGTTGGGATGTTTGCAGACGGGCCAGCGCAGATTAAAATGTGTCTGTCTACTTCTAAAACAGGAGTATGGGAGTGTTAGGTACCTATATTAGAGATATGTGCATGCATGTAGCATATATATGGACTGTTAATATTTATTTATTAAAACTTTATGCACAAGTATAAAAAAACACTGTACAAAGGCGGACTTAATGCCTTGGGCATTTTCTACCAGTCTACCTTAGGGTGATGCAGAGAGAAAACATAGTAGATGCAGCATAACAAATGGTAAGAAAAAAAAAATACAAATAGAATATAACAATAAATACATACATATAAACATAAAGTAAAGAGAGAGACAAACTAACGACTGTTTAATTATGAGATGATTCTGCCAGCTTCTTAAGTAAGTGTTCACGAGCTTTAACTTTAAATGTGAACCGACTGTTGGCCAACCTGATGTTCAGAGGGAGTGCATTCCAAAGGAAGACAGCCTGGACAAAGAAAGACGATTTGAGAAAACCAGAGCGGTGAGAAGGACAGCGTAGAAGACGATTATTGGTAGAACGAAGAAATATATATAATAATATAATTATAATAATATAATAATAATATATGTAATATGTAGATGATACGGGAGTAAATAACGCACAATTTGATTTATCTAAAAATAGAAAGATTTAATGTTATTATGAAATTAAAATACACAAATTAATTGTGATCAAATATTTACACATCGTGAATTCTGGCCTACTAACCTAAAAATAGAAAAATCGACAATTAAAGGTTTTTTACTTCCAATATTTTAGTAGGTCGACACTGTATTACTTTACTTAGTTAAACTAGCTATTTTAGTAACTTTACTTCTTTTCCTTATTACTTGTATACAATAAGAAATAAATTACTTCATGAGCAGGCTTCAATTCTCTATCCCGAGTCTCCTGTCATTGTCATACTTCGTGTGCAACGTCATATTCATTAGGCGGCGTACACATACTCGTATATCAGGCTACGTACACAACATACAGTGTACAAAGCTTACATCTCCCCCCCTCAAAAGTGCAAATTAGCTGGGGTTAATTTGAGTAATCAAACTGGGGAATGAGCTTTGTCACATGGTACAATCCCAAGGACTTTTTATTCTTTCCAGTGTTGATTCTACATAGTGAATCTGATATCATTTCTTCGATCTCAAAAGGACCAATTCTAATTTCATCCATTTTAGATCTGTTTAACTTATTACAGTCCATTATGTAAACCATATCACCTTTTTGAAACTTGTAATCTATTCTATTTTTGTCAAAAATGGCCTTGTTCAATTCATGTGATTTTTTTGATCTGAGAAATGCTGTATGTCGGTCTTTTTCCAGTTCTCCGGGTTCCATTTGCTTTTTCTTTAGGTCTATTGGTAGTACATCGGTTGGTTCTCCACTTAACAGATATAAAGGCGAATAACCTGTCACTGTGTGGTTTGTTGAGTTGTAAGCTTTCACGCAATCCATTGCCACGGTTGTCCAAGCTGTCTTTTTTTCTTTGCTATTCAGGGCACATCTAATTCTATTTACCAGCGTCTGGTTCAACCTCTCATTATGACCATTTGAAAAAGGAGCATCCACTGCTGTAAAAATTAAATTAACAGAGTGGTCCTTTAAATATTTTTTAAACTCTTTTGAATTCAGTGCTGGATATTGATCAGAGAGCAATATCTCCACTTCATTATCCTTGATTACTTGATCTACCAGTTTTATAAAGTCCTTAGTCAGTTGGGTCTTGGAGCATGAAATGTATGCATAACGTGTGAAATGATCCATCAACAAGTGTAGATACTTTTTTGAAGACCTGTTACCACCAAATCCTCCTACTGTGTCTATGGACATGATTTGGAAAGGTTTTTGTGCCGGTCCTAATTGTGACATGAGTCCATAATTTCTATTTAATCTTGATTTGTTTTTTATACAAACATCACATTGACGGCAAATCAATTTTATATTATCCAGTAGGTTTGGTGCTGTGTAGAAAGGTCTAATTTTTGACTCAATCTGATTTATTCCTACATGACCGAAATGCTCATGCACCTTTTTAATTAATATCTTACTATAGTCTTCGGACAAAATGATTTTCTTTTTCTTGTTGTTTAATTTGTAATATATATCATTTTCTCTAATAACACTATGTTTGTTCTTTATGTTTGGATTTTTGTTCTGGTCGTCCAATATTTCCTCAATCCCTACAACATTTACGGTTTTCAAGTTATCTTCTTCGTTTTCGTGGCTTTCATACACAGGATTCCTGCTTAAGCAGTCTGCTTCTGTATTGTTTCTACCTGGGTTGTATTTTATTACAAAGTTGTATTGTGATAGGTAATGAGTCATGTCTCCCAGTTCATCATCTGTTCTATTTTTTATGTTTAGATTTTCAAGCGGCTTGTGGTCTGTATAAATTGTGAATGATTTTCCTATTAGCCAGTGTTGCCAAAACTTTAAACTTTCTTTAATGGCTAAGCATTCTAAAAATATGGCTTTCTTCTTCTTTTGTGATTCATTTAACTTCTTTGAAAAGTATGCCACAGGTTTGATTTCTCCACATTTCTGTGTTTGTTTTAGTATTGCACCAATTCCTTTTATACTTGCATCAGTGTATATAAAAGTTGTCGCTTCTCGGTCGAAAATAGCCAGAATTGGGGCAGAGCATAAATTATTTTTTATTGTTTGGAAAGCTTTTTCACAATCAGCTGACCAATCGAAGTTTATGTTTTTTCTAAGTAAATTGTGTATTGGGTCAAGAGTTATTGCAGCATTAGGAATATATTTATTATAAAAATTTACTTTTCCTAGAAATTGTCTTATTTGTTTCTTGTTTTGTGGTGCTGGAAATTCTGCTATAGATCTGAGGTTGTCTTTCAAAGGTGTGATTGTATTACCTTTTACTATATGTCCCAAGAATTTTACAGACTGTGCTGCAAATTTACATTTTGTTAATTTCAGACGGAATCCTTCTTCAGCAATTGCATTCAGCAGTTTCGATAAATGGTCTATATGTTCATTAAAAGTTTTTGAGAACAACATAATATCATCAATGTAGTTCATCACGAAATTAGACAGATTATGTTTTCTTATAACATTAGACAGGATTCTTTGGAAAATTGCCGGTGATGTTTTCAGCCCAAAAGGAAGGCAAGTCCATTGATAATGCCCTTCTTGTGTAACAAAGCCTGTCTTTTCTCTGTCGCTGATCCTCAATGGTATAGACCAAAAAGCGGAATTAATATCAAGAGTAGTAAAATACTTACAGTTTATCGTTTTTACCATTAGATCTTCTATTAGAGGAAACGGCTGTGGCTGTGGGATAATAATCTTATTAAGATCTCTGAAGTCGATACATAATCTTGACTTTTTTCCTTCATCCCGTTTGAATGCCAATGTTACTGGTGCTGCAAATGGACTATAAGATTCTTCAATTAATTCATTCTTTAGCAATTGTCCAATTTGCTTCTCGATTTCTTCCTTATCATCTAAGGAGCATCTATATGGTCTTTTTGAGCAATATTTCTCTATTTGTAGGTCTATGAATGCTTCATAGTTTTTCACTTGGCCTACATCGTACTTATCTTTGGCAAATATGTGTTTGTAATCATTTAATAATGTACTAATTTTCATTCTTTGGTCATGTTCCAAGTAAGTAGTATCTATATCAAATTTATTTACATCTATGCCCTCATTGAAATTTATTTCGTTATGAAATATTTCTGACTTAGACTCTCTGGTTTCAATTTCTTGATTACCATATTTTTTTTCTTCAGTTGGGATGATATCTTTATTTGCACTTGGGTTGGCATTTTTCTGCAGTTGGATGTTTAAATTCCCATCATGGGTCAATCCAAACCGCTTTATTGTATCTAGTCCCAAAAGCAAATCATGAGTGAAGTTTTTATCCTTGCAAATAAATGCATTTATTTCCTTTTCAATATACAGTATTTTTCCATTTAGTGTTATTAATCCTGTCGTTTTTCCCCCACCACCAATTGTGTTGAATTTATTTTCAAAGTAGTTTTTCTTTGAATTTATTACTTTTACTAATTTGGAATTTATTAAGGTTATATTTGAGCCAGGGTCATAAATACCTGTGCATTTTAGTGTGTCATTCAGTATAACCTCAACTTCTATTAGTGGGGGAATATTTAGTTTTTTGTATCCTGAAATTCATCAATCTCCAACATCAAGTTTTTACAGTGTTTTACACTGTCCTTACTCTTCTTGTCTTCTTTGAACCAGCACATATCTTCAGAGTGAAATCTGTTTTTCTTTCCCAAGTTGTAACATATTTGACACGGTGTTTTTTTTTTACATTCCGCTTCTGTTTTAGTAGAGCTTTTCTTCTCAGTGAAATGTTTTTGTACATTTTTATTCTGATTTTCATGCATCCGTAGGGCACTAAACAGAGAAGTTGGGTCTGTCACCTCTTGTCTATCTAGTTTACTTATAATATAGGTTGGCAATCCTGCAACAATTAAGTCAGTGAGAGTTCTGGTATCTATATCACAATTATATTCTAGTAACAGTCTTTGTTTTTTCAATGCATATTCCAGCAGCGAGCCATTTAAATGTTTGAAACTCAGTGCATACATTACAGAGGACCAACTTTTATCTGCAAACGTGTCTAGAAAACTCACTTGCCATATTTTCCACAGCGAGTTTAAACTGTGTTTAATTAACATAGACTCATACCAGTCACTTTCTGAGTCATTCAAAAATAATCTCAAAGCACTAATTTTGTCTGTATCATCATTTATATCAAATCTTGTACATTCACTTTCAAAACTTTGCAACCATTGTTTGGCATTAGTGATCTTGCTATCAAACTTCTTTAAAACAAATTTTTCATTTAATTTACTTAAATTATGTTTTTCTTTGTTGACATTGGATTTATCACTTAATTTCTCTAAAATTTGCAATAATTTTCCATCTGTAATAGATTGGCTTGTGACTTGAGGCATTTCTTGTAATAAATAATCGTTAAACACCATATTTCCAGCATCATCTTTGTATAGTTCTAAAACATCACTTGGCATGGAGATCCACACCTTTCTATTATGACCTCTTCTCTGTAACGTTTTTTTTATTTTCAAAAATTCTGGTAACTTTATTAATTGAAGGTGGTGTTTTGCTGCTTGGAAACATGGCGGTATGAGATATGTTACTCCATCCTCTTTTGTTATTGATTTTATAATTATGATGTTATTCTTCGGATCTTCGTCTGCTGCCAGCTCAACTTCAAATTGTAATCTTGCCATGATCTACTATTATCCAATCAAACTCTGACAATTGTCGATTTGTAATATGTAGATGATACGGGAGTAAATAACGCACAATTTGATTTATCTAAAAATAGAAAGATTTAATGTTATTATGAAATTAAAATACACAAATTAATTGTGATCAAATATTTACACATCGTGAATTCTGGCCTACTAACCTAAAAATAGAAAAATCGACAATTAAAGGTTTTTTACTTCCAATATTTTAGTAGGTCGACACTGTATTACTTTACTTAGTTAAACTAGCTATTTTAGTAACTTTACTTCTTTTCCTTATTACTTGTATACAATAAGAAATAAATTACTTCATGAGCAGGCTTCAATTCTCTATCCCGAGTCTCCTGTCATTGTCATACTTCGTGTGCAACGTCATATTCATTAGGCGGCGTACACATACTCGTATATCAGGCTACGTACACAACATACAGTGTACAAAGCTTACATATATATAATTAATATCATCATCATCAGCCTATAATGTTCCCAATGCTGAGACACAGGCCTCCTCTCTATAAAAGGGAGTGGGGTGTAATCCAACACGCGGGCCAGAGTGGGTTAATAGGTGCAGTCTTGGACGGGCTGTATACAAGTTAATAAACAACAATAACTCTTCTAATATTGTAAATGCGAAAGTTTTTGAGGAAGGATGGGTAGATGGATGTTTGTAACTCTTTCACGCAAAAACTACTGAATGGATCTGGGTGAAATTTGGCACATGGATAGATAATAGTCTGGAATAGTACATAGGATACTTTTTATCCCGGTAGTACGAACCCGTGGGACAGTTACCGAACAAAACGCTGGCGAAGCCGTGAACATAAGCTAGTAATATAATGATTACACAGTTTACGAGAATTCGATGAAGATGTCTTACGTCGAACAAGTACCAAAACTCATTAAAACCAGAAAGAGACATAAAATTAACAAATACTTAACTTGTGCATATAAACAGCTTAAACACTTGTTTAGCGAAGGGATCAGATTAAAGTCGGTATGTTTAGCTTGAAGTAATGTCACTTATTAACTGAAGCTACAGGATGTTGCTAAAAGCTAGGTATGATTTATCAGCGCCGCCTTACTGACCTGAAGTAACTTAACGTACTACTTTTCAGCGCGGTTGCTTCTTTCACGTGATTTCTTTTAAACTATAAATTTGCGAAATAAAATGCTTCTTTTTATCGGATAGCCATGTCTGAGTTTGGAAAATTCAAATTTAAAGGAGTTCTAATTTTCTTACTGCAGTTCGTTCAATATGCGTGTGTGTGTAAGTAGGTAGAATTCCGTCAGTAGAAGCCCGGTGACCGAAGTTGTGCCCAGTAGATGGCAATGGGCTCGCCCCCATGACGTAATAACCCAAACATAACTGGTAAAATTTGGCCGTGTACTATATCATCATCATCAACATTTCAGCCAAATGACGTCCACTGCTGGACATAGCCCATGCCTCCCCAAAGAAGGGGGTGTTTTGCCATAATCGCCACGCTTGGCAGGCGGGTTGGCGATCGCAGTACGGTTGTTACAAAAGTACAGAGAACGCTGCTGCCCATTCTCTGGCAAGTCCCTTAGTCGCCTCTTCTTACGACACCCACGGGAAGATATGGGATGGTGCTATTCTTTACGTCCGACACCATACAGACGTGTGACGTGACGTGTAGTGTACTATATACGGGGTGTAAATCACCTCATCACGAAGCCGTCAACCAAGCATTCTGTACATGAAACTAAGTAACTTTACGCAAAAATTATTGCTGGGAAACTACTTTTTTTTGGGGGGGGTGTAAAATCATGTTTTGTGGTCAAACTCAATGTAACGCACTCAAAACATTGTGCTGATGGACAGATTGAATAGTACGGGGGTCGTGGAGGTGTTTAAAGTAAAAATATTCCATTAAAAACTTGTGTATTTAAAAAAATACTTGTCAAAAAGTTGGAACTTTGACCCCTAATATCTCCGTAACTAGAAGGTTCCCAGGTATGGTGTAGAACAAAAAAAATATCGCAATGACAGGGAGAACCAGTTCCTTTCGGCTTCGTTAAGAGGTGTTTTACACCCTTTAGGTAGGCGTATCTCTACCTTCCCCTTTTAGGTTTTACAGGCATGATTATAAAGAAAAACCGTTCAAAACTTTATGTGAGATATGAACTAAGCTTTCTGTTTACATGAACGTTACATCTACCCGAGAACCACGCAGGCTCACTACACACACACAATACACAAGAGATAAGTCTATTCTCGTATCATATCGGTTGGAAGAGTATCAATTTCGAAGAAAAGCCATTAATCACGATAGTGGGTAAAGGAAAAGAGCTTGTTATCAATCACGCACGGACAGCCACAAAAATATCTGCGGATTAATTGTTAGATGATACTGCCGTGTGTAGCAATGTATTGGAGATGTGACTTTTATTAATGGATTGGATTTTGTTTGCTATTGTACCAGCAAAAAATTATTGGCCCGGTTGGTTGAATTAGAAATAAAGCTGTTGTTGTGTTGTTGTTGTCTCTCTTGATCTCTCAATGATCACTTTCCAAATCGGTACGTAAGTCGCCACAGTCGCGGGGTTGGCGCAGTGGTTAAGAGATGGGCTGCTGCGGTAGTTGTCGCGGTTTTCTTCCCACACCGAACAATTATTTGTATGGCCTACAGCACACGTAGCATGACCGCTAATCACTGTTAATCGACATAATGACAGATAGACGTTGACAATCTGTCAGTTTGTCGATACTTCCATCCACATAGCTGGTTTCTACGGCGGTCATGCTACGCGTACTGTTAGGTAGTTGTTCCGGGTCTGGCTATTTATGTATACATGTGTTTTTTAAATGTTTGTAAACGCACCCACGTACACGAAATAGGAGAAAAAACTAGAACGCGGCAATTAAATTTTTAACATTAAACAATCCGCTCTCTTATCCAGACGCCACAAGATCTTTGTTAATAGCTATTTTATTAGTAGCTATTTTTTATTTATACAAGGTGTAAGGGAAGGTACGTGGTAAGCATTTTCGCGTCGGTGTCTCTTCTTCTTCTTCAACCCTTGCCCTGTCAATGCTGAGTGTAGGTCTCTTCCAAATCCCTCCACTTTTCGCGGTTATATCTACAAAAAATTGTCAAAAATCTCTTTTTTCTTTCTAACACTGTTATTAGAATATCACGAGGCCCTCAAGCCTGTCCGAGATTTTTCACCGACAACACCACAGTCATCGGACCAGATGGTTTTGGTCCATTATTTATATTAACTGGGCGACCGCACAAATTTTTTCTCAAACACCGAATTCAGCTCAAACTAGGGTGCGAATTTTGATAATTTCATCTAATAATTAATATTAGTGTAATTACAATATAGGCATTAGTAATTAATGCCATCAATAGTCACCATCCCAATGCAGTGTGATTATGTAAAAGCATCTGAACTAAAGCACTGAATAGTTAATTTGTATGTTGTTTGACTTCGACATACTAATTAATCATTCAGTATTGACTGCATTGAATAGGTAATGGCTTATGGGCTAAATATTCAAATAGCCTGGAATACTGGACGCCATAATTATTGTAGACATAAGTATAACGATGTAAAAAGATTCCAGAAGACATTTATGAACAAAAAAAATCTCATCCATCTTTATGTTATTTGATAAAAATATACCTTAACGGCTGAACGGATTTAAATAATATTGCATACAGTTAGACCATAACCTGTGAAAGAAGACTTTTTTATCCTAGTAGTACCTTCCCGTGGGATGATTTCCTTCATTATAGTGGGCGAAGCTGCGGTAAAAGCCAGTATAATAATAGGTCTTTACCTATGAAATTGCCGTATTGCAGTACAGACTTTTTCAAACAAAAAATAGTTTTGATTGGCTATGAGTTCTAAATTCAAATTAATTTTGTTTTAAAAATATGACATTCTATTTACAAAATCAGTCTTTTGTTTATTGATTAGCGTTGTATTTTCATTACATTTCAACATTTTTCCTCATAATGGATACTTTGAAATTTCGTGTAATTATGGAATATGAGTTCCGTCGTGGCACCAACGCGGCACAAACGACCCGTAACATCAACGACGATTACGGAGAGAACTGTACAAACGAACGCACAACCCGTTATTGGTTTGCTCGGTTCCGTTCTGGGAATTTTGACTTGAAAAATGAACCTCGTGGTCGTCCGGAAACTTTTGTCAAAAATGATGAATTAAAGGTGATTGTTGAAGCTGATGAAACTCAATCTACAGCTGAGCTGGCAGCAGCTTTTGATGTTAGCATTAAAACAATATTGGTCCATTTGCGATAGATTGGCAAGATAAAAAAGCTTGATAGATGGGTGCCCCACGAACTTAACGATCGCCAGCGCAACGTACGCGTCGAGACTTGCCTTGCGCTCCTTAACAGGCACAGAAATGAAGGAATTTTGAACCGAATTGTTACGTGCGACGAAAAATGGATTCTTTTTGACAATCGAAAGCGCTCAGCAAGTTGGTTAGATCCTGGTTCGGTACCAAAGCAATGTGCAAAACGAAAAATGACCCCTAGAAAGGTGATGGTCACAGTTTGGTGGTCTAGTGCTGGTGTGATTCATCATAGCTTTTTACAAAACGGCGAGAGCATTACTGCAGATGTGTACATTGAAGAACTGAACATAATGATGGCGAAACTCGCACGTCTGCAACCAGCTTTGGTCAATCGGTCGTCTCCACTGCTACTTCACGACAACGCGCGGCCCCATACTGCACAACAGACCGTCTCTAAGCTGCATGAGTTGGGTTTGGAAGCTCTCCCTCATCCGCCATACTCACCAGATCTTGCGCCTTCCGACTATTACTTTTTCCAAAATTTGGACAACTTTTTAGCGGGAAAAAAATTCAATTCCCGAGAGGCAGTACAAAACGCCTTTGAAGAGTTTGTTGTCTCCCGTCCAGCTGATTTTTTCAAGAAGGGCATCCATAAACTGCCACAGCGTTGGCAAAGATGCATTGATTGCAGGGGTGATTACTTTGAATAAAAGAAATAAATAGGTAAGTTCGAAAAAAAAAATACTTTAACTTTTTTCAAACAAAACGGCAATTTCATAGGTAAAGACCTAATATTAAACAATTGTGCTCTATAATTATATGCGGTGGCCCAGTGGCGGCAGCCCCGACTTACGAACAGTAAACCACCAGTTCGAACCCAGGCAGGCGCATTACTTTGGGTAATTTATCTCATCACCGCTGCCCTCAAAAACGGTGGAGGAAAACATCGTGAGGAAACTGGCATGTCCTAGAACTAAAAATTGGAAGACATGAGACATCTACCAAACCGCACTGGGCCCACGTGGTGGATTACAGCCCACTCCCTCCCTCATAGAGAAGGCCTGTATCCCCGCAGTGGGAACATTATAGGCTGATGATGATGATGACGTGCTCAATAATTGTAATATTTGAAAGACGCGATTGGCGCCTTACATGTAAGACTGTAAATGAAGCCATAACATATAATAAGTATAACCTAGATCCACATTTATGTTTCAGTCTCATCTAAGAAGCGAGAACGGATTTTTTCCAATTCGTCCTCAAAATCATAAACCCACTAAAACAAACACGCTGTACATACTTAACACGTCCCTCGGATAATCGCAGTATAGCCAAACTTCGCAAGCGTACGTAGGCAATGTATCTGGAACAACTCAAAGAGTTCGCTTGTCTGTGCAAAACTTTGAACTTCTTCGCATATTCGACGCGTGTTTGAGTTCTCGAAGTTTTCAGTTCTGAGCCTGTTTACGTAAACGGATTTTGGTATTTTCTTATAAGTATATGAGGAAATAAATTGTAGGTTGTTTGTGTGTTTCGTCACACGCGCGTGTTTGGGAAATGGATCGAACTTCAAGCGATAAGTTGAAGATTTACTTTGTAGATTTTGCATGTTTGTGGTAGGGGTGCGGTACAGTATTACCCAGCAACTGGGTTGTGGCAACGGCAGTCGCTCTTTTGTGAAATACTCAGCAGAATCTAGTAAGACTGGATCCAATTCCAAGAAAAAATATATGTGTCATATTTAAGGGAAAGCTAACTTAGCGGGGCCTTCTTAACGTTGTTTGAAATGAGTGCGCCTTTGTTTCTTATTTTTTTGGTGTTAGCAGAGTACTGCGATACTGATGTGGGCCTGGAATCTTGGATTCGACCCCCGCCACGAGTATTTATTAGTTTCTTACTTATCAGTGTAAGGCTGGAATAAACAGTTGAAAAAGGCCGTTCTATTCCATATAAGACGTTCAAACTCAAACTCAAACCATTTATTTCAATTAGACCATTCCAGGCAATTTTTAAAGTGAAAACACAAAAAACAAAAACGCGAAGCTACAGTCCAAGTCACAAGACATAATAACTTGTGAAAGTACTGTAGTTGCCCATTCCAAAGCGTAGATCTCTATGAAGAAGAATGAGCAAGAAACTCCATGGGCACTCTTTTAAATCAAAATATGTTACAAAATCTTGGTTACATTATTCGTGTTGAGAATTACTAGTATGTGAGAACGATGTAGAAATACGGGCAAGTTAAGAGCGTCCAGAGTACAAGACGAAATCAATAATTCGAAAATAAAGTTTTGAAATAAAATTATTAAAATAAACCGATGCAGCTAAGAGATGACCTCAACAACTGACAGCGCCCGTTTACGAACATGACGCATGTATCAGCCATCATTCAACTCAACCATATTGAAGGGAACTAAATGACCCGACACACCCTCCACCATCAGCGTGACATTTAAGTGAGCATGACAATTACTCAACCGCCAGGGTAAATTTGCGTCAATGAAAGATGTAGGTACTCAGTAAATGGTGGCTTTACAGTACATAGTTTTCACACCATATGTTCTATGCAATTATATAATACTAAGAGATTGAATTTATACAATGCAAATATATTTATACAATCTTCTGCAGCTTCCACAATAACTTCACATGGTAATTTGATAGCCCCTATGGTTGTGCAGCAGGACCAGCGTTGAGCCAAGCATTTTATCATCAATGTAATCCCCCAACTTATAATATGCTTGCCTACATAGTGTGCGCTTTATGCAAGATTTAAATTTCGTTATATTATGTTATTTTTTTAAAAAGCAACAATTTTCCTTAAAACCCCAAAAGCAACCCAACACAACCTGAAAACCGTTCCGCATAGCCGAAAATCCCCGATCACTTCCGATCCGTTTACACCCCCAACTTCAGCCCCGTTGACAAGTTCGGGTGTTTGTACACAGGTGCACCTCACGGAGGCTCAGCCTTTCTATAGCGTGTTTATTTACCTCAGAAACTGGGCTTTTTACGGCTTATTTATATTTCGCCCGTATTATCCAACTTTTGGAGTTTCACTTGAAAGTTGTTTGGCTTTTCTTCGGGGATCGGGTTCTTTTGTTGGAGTATAAGGAGCTGTGATACGTTTCAGCGTCGTCGATTTTTGAATTAGTGAATTTTGTAGTCGAGATAATGCGATTTTGACACAATATCATCATCATCATCATCATTTGAGCCCAAAAAACGTCCACTGCTGGACATAGGGTTCCCTATGTGTCGCCACATTGATATTATGGGGGGTTTTGCCATAATCGCCACGCTTGGCAGGCGAGTTGGCGATCGCAGTACGGTTGTTACAAAAGCACAGAGAACGCTGCTGCCCATTCTCTGGCAAGTCCCTTAGTCGCCTCTTACGACACCCACAGGAAGATATGGGATGGTGCTAATCATTACGTCCGACACCATACAGGTACACAATATGAAAAACATAAACTACCGCGGATTGCTTCGTTGGTCTAGTGGTCAGAGGCGCTACTGCTCAGCGTGAGGTCCCTGGGTTCGATTCCCACTTCAGGCAAAGCGTTATTGGGTTTTCATCAGGAGTATCTCAGTAGCAGCTACGGAGTCTGGATTTGTGCCCGGTTGATGGCAACAGGCTCGCCCCCTATTACATGGGACTTAAACATAACCGGCGAAATGTGGGTGTACTAATGCTACACCTCTGCCTAATCGGGAAAAAAAAAAAGTTTCTAAAGATTCATTAAAGGTTTTTTCTTTAATGCAAGTCATATTTCATCATAGGATCATCATGAGGTTTGGCATGGAAGCCTAAACTCCCTTTTGGTTCCAAAATTGTGTAAATTACCTGGAAAACAAGTAAAGCAAAACGTCAAGTCCTATCAAACTTAACCGTTCTGAATCAACTACCATTTCCTTTTTCTCTAAGACAGAAACTCGTCGCACGTAAATTACAAAGTATAAACTTAACCAGTACCCCTGGGCCTCAAGTCTGCTATTTTTATAAACATCGTCATTCCAACACGATCCCATTGACATTTTGCTAAAAGTTCGTAATCTGCTAAATTCTT
Source organism: Cerastis rubricosa (assembly GCA_949152445.1). Taxonomy (NCBI): domain Eukaryota; kingdom Metazoa; phylum Arthropoda; class Insecta; order Lepidoptera; family Noctuidae; genus Cerastis; species Cerastis rubricosa. Next base: position 3,303,053 of record OX424529.1, read on the forward strand.
AATGGTCTGTCATATTCTATGCCATTTCTTTCAATAAGTGTCAGTGGTTGACCATTGTGAAGTCATAATGACGCCATTATATTAGTAGATTACCAAACTTGTCAAAATCAACAATGATGAAATCAATGATAGGCCATTCTGACACTATTTTAGTAGCAGACTTGAGGCCCTGTACGAATGTTTGCCACAAGAACTAATCGCCTAACTGTTGCCTACCCACCTAATCTCCGCAATCAGCACTTAGCATGTTAAACACACTTTCCAGGCAATATTTCTCCGCCTGCGACAATAGCTTGGACATTGCCTGGGCATTGGCTGGACATAGCCCCCGGCGCGTATTACCCGGTCTCTATAAATATTGTTAGGGCTGGTTGCGTCGAGGTAACTAACTAGCTGGTGACGTCACGAAAGCCTCGGGCTTTTGAAAGACGTATTTAGTTGACAGTTTCTTACCATGAGCGGATGCTTGCGTACAAAGTTAGAAGCTATTACTTTGTTTTAGCATATAAAACACCTTTTCCTATGATTTATTCTTTGTTCGTCCCAAATTTTTGTCGCACATTCTAAAAAATCTTCGTTTGTCCCATATCTCTATTGAATTCCTGCTTCATCCCAAATTACAAGTACTTCAAAAGTACAGTCAACAAAAATAGTAAAAGCATACCTAATGATATTTATACAATATAATGTTCTTTGGAATTAAAAAAATATAACATAATAAATAACTCTTAACGGTGTAGTTTTTAGGTAATTTCGATCCTTTTGATTGTACCTACATAATATTCACCTAGGGTGAATGGTAAATATTAATGTTTTGTATTAAGGCGAAGTCGATGTAGCCATGCTGCGCGGGGCTCCTATTTCTGTTTGACGGCTTTAAAAGAACCTAACACGACGGGCATGTTGGGATCTTAGTTCACTCGGGTATTAGTAAAATTTTCCTATACAAGGTGTTGTTTTGCAACCTCGTCAAATTCAAGGAGGTAACGATGCTAATGATTCTCGACCCGAATCAATAATAAAATGAGTAGGTAATTTTCTTTTTTTTATTTATTTACTGAAATCGGTAACTGTGAACCACCCGTGTTTTAAACACGGGCCGTCTGATCCCTGCCTTATAACGTCGCTTACACACAAACAAAAAACCTCAAACGTTTTTTCGATAATTTTATAATCCCTAACCCACGCTATGGGGGTTATTCTGAAATATTGACAAATTTAAACAACAAAAAAATGCAGTGTTTTTTAATAATTTACTAGGTACCGTAATTTATATTAAATATTTATGTCTTTTGTGACAACATCCTGAATTTTGACGAGGATGCAAAACAACACCTTGTATAATTGTTAAAGGACAGTTGAGACTGTTGGGCAGTAACATTCGAAAATACAATATTTATGACACCTTTCTACATTTACCTAAACTACAGTAACTGCGAGCACTCTGTTCTTCTACTATAAAATCATATTCGCTACCAATATGGAAAACCTTGACCAAACATACTCCCGTATATATTAATAAGTCAAAGGTTACTTAAGTAAAAGAAATTACTTAAATACGATTTTTATTCTGTCGTTTAGTTTTTGCTTTAAGTTAGAACTATCAAAATTTAGAATACTTAGCTTTGCTTTCTTTGAAGGTTCTTACTTGATTCAAATTCTTGTCTCTTTATCATCATCATCACCTTTCTCCTGCCCTCATCCCAATTTATTTGGGGTCGGCGCAGCATGTCTTCTTCATCCATACTTCAAATGACGATTGCATAAGAATTTATACATAACTAGCTGTCCGGCGCAACTTCGTTTGCGTAACATTTTCCCCGTTTTCGCAACATTTTTCATTGCTGCTTCACTCCTATTGGTCGTAGCGTGATGATATATAGCCTATAGCCGTTCTCGATAAATGGGCTATATACCAATGAAATATTTTTTTAAATCGGACCAGTAGATTCGGAGCCTATTCAATGCAAACAAACAAACAATCAAATCTTTCCTCTTTATAATATTAGTTTAGATTTAGATAATAAGAATAACTTAAACTGTATAGTTTAGACTTTAATGTGACAACATCGCAAAGTGATGATTGGGAGGTACCTCAAATGATACCAATAATATTACAGTATCCTCAGGCTAAGTCAAGTATTTAGACAGTAAGTGAACCAAGTCCCACATTTCAAGTTGCACATTTGTTGTTTTACGCTCTCCATTGTTGTGCTTCCTGACACAATTCTACGCATCTTCCCTCCCTATTGTGTTGTTTTCACGCAATAAGTAGCTAACTAGGTACCACCTATTGTCGTCACGCGAGCCCCAAGCGTTCGCTTTGACATATTCTCTTGACTGGGAAGGCATAGACATAGACAACGGAGTTTTGTAACAATTTCTTGACTACACAATGACCCCTGCCTGCAATCTTTCAGAATTATATTCTCATTTCAATTGCCCATATTTTCAAATTAGACCCATTAGTACCAGCATCTCTGGCTATCCCTTTGGTTAATACAGGCGTGATGTTGTGTTATTTTTCAAATTATGAAATTTTTGCCATAATTATTGACATAAACAGCCTTTACAAAGCAGCTAGCAGGGAAAATCTCTGGCATAATCTATGGTAGAAAATTATCACACAAAAACATTTTGGACTTGTCGGTATATACTTGCTTGCTTTGTAAAGCAAGGGTATTTGATCCACGAGAACTTGTTTGCCTCCAGCAGAGACCAAAAGAAACCGACATTTGGCCAGATTTGTATTTTCGGTCGAAAACAGAAATGACAAAAAAAACTTTAACTTTTTTGGTAAGTATATACGCCCCTTAAATTAAAAATTGGAGTATTACCACCTCGAGATTTTCCACAGCAACCATGAGCAAATCTCCTTTGCAAGCAAACACACATAATTCCTTTACCAGCTGTCACCAGGTAGCTAGCTGCCGTGAACACGCGAGCCGCGGGCGACACGGTGACATATTTACTTGTCGCTTACATACTATGGGCCTTTCAGTGTTGCCTCGCTGTTTGAAGCATGTATTTAGTTAGAGTTTGTTCGCACAAGACCTGTCCTGCTTGTTTTTCTTGAATACCTTTGATGACAGTTGACACCAGGTTTTATAGCTGATCAGTCTAATGTGACTTCTAAATTATTTTAGTTAATTCATAAGGGAACTAACCATATAATTTACACACAACGATTAACAAACTAATAAATTAAATAATTATAATAACAATAAACTATAAAAGGGGGTCAAAAAAATCCGTCAAATTCAATTTTAAAAAATTACCTTAGACCACAATTTGCGAAGGTAAATGTTGTCCTGTTATTGGCATACCAACTTCGTGGATAAAACGGTGTGTGCTTTCCCCAAGAGTTTTACCATCCTAAAATCAAATCCTCGACCATAAAATAAAATAACCCTGCATTGCTGGTCCTGCAACGTTATCGAAACGATTTTTCTGTAATAAGAACATGTTAAAAAATTATTGCTATAAATATTGACATTCGATGCACTCTTTTTCAAACAGCCTGTCGTTCGAAAAAGACCTGTAAAGATCTGTCTGTCTCTTTTAACGTCGCCTTTCCAACGGTTTGCTTATCGTCCATTGCTCCGTTGTCCATGTCCTAAGGCCATTTCCCTTATTCTTTACTTTACGTAGCCCACCAAATACAAACTTTAAAACAACGACACAAAATAAATTAGGTCATACATTCTTCTATACTTCAATGTATAACTTATCGAGCAGTTCCAACAATTCCGTCCAGATCGGCAGCAGGCTAGTAGAGGCAATAAATTCCGCGCGATATGTAGGGACGTGACCGCATAACGCGCGACGGACACTACGTGCTCCTCACTTGTTTCTGTCGTACAGCTGCGTTAAGGTGGGATCCTGTTGATACGACAAAAATTAAATTCTCCCTGAAACTGTCATTAACCTTTTCAAATATACTGCTATATTCTTATAGCAGTGATAGCCTAGTGGTGTGATCCTCGGACAGCCAAGTCATAGGTCTCAAATTCAAACCCAAGACACGTACCTCTGATTCTTTGGATTCAAGAGCGTATTGTATAGTTATCACTTGCTTCGGTGAAGAAAAGCATGGTGAGGAAACCAGCATGCCTGTGAGATATTTCTCGATGCACATGATAAAGAAGAACACTTCAAATAGGATATTTACCATGTTTACTATTTATTCTGAGTTCCCGATATGCCGGCACTGCTACAAGCACCATGATCATGCATTAACTGAAATTCAGAAGAAGTCATGGGGTACAGTGGCCAATCTCAGCGGAGAGTATCCATTGATGGATATATTATGCGCAGTGTAGGTGCAAACACAGGTGTTCTCGCTGTTCTCAGACTTGCATGGTTCACGCCAATGTAAAGTCTAGGTAAAATGTGTGGTGACGAGAAAACATGGGCGAATTTACAATTTTCGGCCAAATAACCACAGTTTTGCTCTGGTTTGGTAAGTGTAACATGTTTCAGAATTATGCAGCCTATGTTATTCTCTTCAATAACTTTAAGTTTCTAGTGATTAAGTTGTCAGTTAGCACAAGCAGAATAAAAGATAGATTTATGTACACCACGGCTTATGAGAGTGAAAAAGAAAGAAACGATTGTGGCGACCAACAAAAAAGCGACAACAACTGTACAGTTGTTGTCGGGTTGCTCTATATACTCTTAAATTGATGTAAACTGTGCTTGCGCGATTCAGACCATATTAGTTCTTCTGTTTACTCATAGATGGCGCTGTAGTACTTTTAGTTGTAAGTGGCTTTTTAGGGTTCCGTACGCAAAGGGTCAAACGGGACCCTATTACTGAGACTTCGCTGTCCGTCCGTCCGTCAGTCACCAGGCTGTATCTCATGAACCATGATAGTTAACTAGTTGAAATTTCTACAGATCATGTATTTTTGTTGATGCTATAACAACAAATACTAAAAACAGAATAAAATACATATTTAAGGGGGGCTCCCACACAAAAAAGTGTTTTTTTAATTGGTTTTTATTAATAATGGTACGGAACCCTTCGTGCGCGAGTCCGACTCGCACTTGGCCCGTTTTTTTTAAGTCGCCACACGATGAATGGACCGTGTGAAGGATGATATAGCAAGAAAGGAGGTCATCTCGTCTGATGAGATGACGAGTAATAGAGCAGTATGGAAAAAGAAGACCTGCTGCGCCGACCCCAAATAAATTGGGATAAGGTCAGGAGAACAATAATGACACAGTTTATTGTTTCGTTAACAGCCGTTATTGTTTTTGTCTTGTCCAATAATAGAGTTCCGGACAAACTAATTAGAAACCGACCCACATGACCTAACATGGATGAGAATAAGCTAATCAGATGACAACTCAGTTGTAGAGTTATGTTTCCATCCCACGTTTCAGAACCGTACTTTAACAGTAGAACCAATTCTACTCTAACGTATTGACATTGAAGTATCTTGATCGCTCTACGAAAGAACTTTCCAGTCGAGTGTAAATGGTACTTAATTTATTTTCGGTCCCTCGTTTGTTTTCTATTTTACAAGCTAATATTTCTTACTGAAAGTAACTGTAGCTTAGGTCAAACAGATACGGCCACGTAGCGGACGCTGCTCCGGACACCGAGCTCTAACAGATACTATATACTGAAGTATCTTCCGACGTTCCGCAACCTGCCTGTACTTACGGTAAGCCAAGTCAGAGGCACATGGGCGGCATAAAAACTCTGACACCAGATAAAGAAAGAAGATCGAACCGTAAAATTGCAATCATCATCATCATCTGCCTAGCTATTTCCAAACTGTGTTAGGGCTTCCAGACTAACCTCGTAATTTACATGGTGCGACTGCCTCTCTGCCTGGGGAGCAATGGTGACCCAGTGGTGGCAGCCCCGACTTATGTGCAGTAAGCCGCGGGTTCGAACCCAGGCAGGCGCATTACTTTGTGTAATTTATTTCATGACCGCTGCTCCCAAAACGGTGAAGGAAAACATCGTGAGGAAACGCGCATGTCCTAGAAGTAAAAATTCGAAGATATGTGACATCTACCAACCCGCACTGGGCCCGCGTGGTCGATAACAGCCCACTCCCTCTCATAGAGAGGAGGCCTGTGTCCCAGCAGTGGGAACATTATAGGCTGATGATAATGATGATGATGACTGCCTATCTGATCTCCACAACCTAGCTTGTACTGGGTAACACGATACCCCTTGGTAAGAATGGTTGTCAAACTTTCAGACTACTGAATATCTGTAACGACTGTCAAAGTACTACAAATGACAGCCGGGACCAACGGCTTTACGTGCTTTCCGAGGAACGGACGAAACTCGATAAGTAATAATGGTCACCCATCTACAGATTAACCTAGTTAAGCTCGGCTTAACGTGAAGATTGATCCCGAGAGTCTTTTATTATAAATTTAGCCATTTGCAATCAAAGAATTTAAAAATAATTCAATTAGAGGCTTCTTCTTGTACAGTCATATTCATATTCATTTATTTGCGTTCTACACACACACACACACACGTTCTAGTCACAGTCACATACTAATGATAGCAAAACTACAGCAAAATCAGAAATTTATAAGTTAGTTTAAATAATCATCTCTCATAATCCCATCACGAGACTTACTTTGCGAAACCTGTCAAAAACTACGCCATCATTTTATTTCCACAGCAAAAATAACTTTTTGTACCGGACTCAATTAAATCTGTGACACTCCAATTTTGCAACGCAATTTTTTGCTAGGTACGTACATTTTGGCAACGAAATTTTTTTATAGCGATTATTATTTATTTTAAACTTTGCAACCCTGCTGTGGACTGGCTGTAAATCAAATATTTGACTATGGTAGATCGTAGTACACTTAACACTACACACAAATTAAATGTTGTAAAGATGTGATCATGTAACTCTATCCTAATTTTTTGGTATGAGAAACCAAAACGGGGACACTATAAATAAAATTACTAGCTAGAAATCAGATGTTATGTCAGACATTTGAAACCATCATGATGTGATTTCGTCTTATCATTTTTTTGACCAACTTTAAGATTTATTGGGGAAAGCGTAGTGGATCGCAAAGAGAGACGCTTTGTTGAATGTGGAGGAGATGCCTGTATACGTCAACAGGAAAATAAAGCTCTACAGTACACCCACATATTGACAGTTCTCAGGATAAGCAGGACAGGTCAGCATACCTATTGTCATAAACCGTGCACAGACTCCAGGCAACTGCTCAAAACATCCAAAAATAGCCACACCTAATCTGTTATCGACGGTTTAAAACTAGCCAGTCCAAAAAACCTTTTAAACCGGCAAGCTCTTAGCGGATGTGTATCTGAATTTTACGTCAGTTTGGCAGGTGTAGAGGCGGCGGGTAGTTTGAGAAAAATATCGGCCCGCGTCAAGCTGAGCTGTCACGTGCAAGCTACGTGCTACTGCAGCCGCCAACTACCGGGACATACAACAGGGAAGTGTGGCGAACTGCTGAATTTGAAAAAGTTTAGTTATTTGTAGCGCTTAGAAACGAAGCTATGAAATATTTGCACTCCGAAAACTGTATTCTCAAGCATGAACAAGTTAAAGTCAAAATTGTATTATTTTCCTGATCATCACCATTTAGCCTAAAGCAGTCCAGCAGTGCAGGCCTCTTCAATTGCACGCCATTAATCAAGATTCATTCAATTCAATCAACAAACTGTTTTACAGTTTAGCAGAAGTAATTTTTTTTGTAAAACTTATGATGTAACCACGAAAAAACACTTTTTAATTTTAATTTTTTTATGTAAATCTCTTCAAAGTTCAAGTGAATCTGTTTCGGTTTCTTCTAGACAAGCGTGCTCCACTCGTGGCCGTGCCAAACAAGTTGCGGCCAAACGCAAGTCCATTTAGCATTTAAAAAAAGAAACTCGCCATATCTCATTCATCTTCTACCAGCCACTTAGCTCAGAATCATCTGTATTATTTTCAGTTAAAAAAAATAACCTAATGATGATTTTGCCGACTAAAATGCTTGACTTCAATTACCTCACACCTATTTTTACGAGCATATCGTCCAATTCCACAACACAAAATATTTCACCAACCACAAAACATCATACAAATTCAAAACGATATCTTACCCGGCTGTCACGTCCCGCGGCCCGTATGTCCGGCGCAGACCGGCGCGTTTCCGACATCGGTCCGGCAGACAGTTTGACAAGCGTGTTTTTCACTCCACCGGCAACGCTTAGGGAGATAACACACTGCAGAATGCAATTACGACACATCTGCATCTAACAACATTGTCCCAAACGATTGCAAATGGGTTTCTGAAGGGGCTTTAATGGTTCACAATTCTTTTTCAATTTTCAAAGCAATTTGAGTTTGGAATGTGTCATCTGGTTCTGTTATCTATTCTGTTTAGTGGGTTGAATGCGTTTACGGGGTAAATAACGCACTGATAAATCTAATAATGTAGTCTGCGTCATTTAAATCCGACTGATCGGAAATGTACGCTAGCTTTAAATTATATTTTTTTTTAAACTCTGTCCCACACTAGGAATTTCTCCTTTATCGTCGGTGCGTTTACAAAAAATTAAACTCACATACATAAACAGCCAGACCCGGAACGATTATCTTTATGCCATACAATATTTGTTCCGTGTGTGGATCGAACCAGCGACACGCAGCGCAGCAGTCGATCGCTCAAGCACTGCGTCAACCGTGCCGTCAAACCCTCTTTATCAAACTTTTCTTTTTCCTTATCATACTCCAAATTCATGATGGTTAAACATTTTTCATTCTCAACCTCTCTCTCTACCCACCTTGCCCAGTTTATTTCTTTGTAGGTATGCAAATCAGCCTATATACTTGTTGGCCGTACAGATATGGCACTATTGGCAATTTCTAATATCTGACGAACATTGGCCGAACATACACCGTGTACATCCATTGCAGCACAAATGCACAATATTCAAAGCAATTACAGTGAACCACGAACACGCTTCACGCATGTTTGTTGTCCTTGTATGCACACCTCCTAAAGCACACACACGCCACCTGGTTGCCGCGGGCCGTGATTAGTTAGCGTCTGGCTTCAAATCAGATACCTCGGCCAGTCAGCCGTCGTTTGTCAAAATGATGCAGTTTACCATCAATCTCTGGTTGTGAGGTTTGTCTTTTTCGTCAGAAATCCTGGGAGAGCTAAGTTAACACTCCTTGATGCTTTAAAGTAATGAGCTATTGATCTTGCTCTAAATGAAAACCCTAAAAGTGTAGTACACTCGTAGATATATTACTTTAAAAGCTATCACTGCTTCTTTAGTCCATCCTGTTACTAACTTCACCGTTGTTGCAAACTTTTTGGTAGTTGTTTTACTTTTATAACTTTTCAGGTTGTTCTTCATTCTGCGAAAGCGACATTATGAGAAAGAGATATTTTACTAAAAGTAGACATTTTGCGAAAGAGACATTTTGCGAAAGCGACATTTTGCGCCTGAGCCGTGCTTGGCTTTGTCTTTGGATTTCGAAACTAAGAATAATATTAAGAATAAGAAAAACCGTGAGGTCCGAGTGCTCACAGCCTTTTTAAGAAAATTTCTAAACGCTTAGTTGACGTTTCCCGTGACCCAAGGGCTGGCTTTTACTTTGGCCAGAGGCTAAGTATTGCCATTCAACGTGGCAATGCTGCCAGTCTCTCGGGCACATTACCAGCTGACAGCGTAGCCCTTTTATAGTTTATTGTTACTTTAGTTATTTAATTTATTAGTTTTTTCATCGTTGTAATGTATATAGTTAGGTTTGCAGAATAACAAATCTCCAGAATTTTACGTTATAATAGAATAAGAATAATTTATTTTAAAAAAGTATTACAAAAAGTTTACAGGCGCAGTACAGTACAGTTCTCATACAATGGTATAGTTAGTACTTATAAGTTAACTATAACTAAAATATATTCATCATTGCAAGTGATAATTCAGATTTATGGTAGCGACCTGCCCGATCTAGGTTTATTCAAACCTGTGTTTCAGGCCGTCACTTTACAAAGCACAATTTAATTAGGACAGTAAAATTATAAAATAAAATTAATCTATAATTAGCAACTTTAAGTACAATCATCATTCATCTTTTTTAGCCGAAAAGCGTCCAACGCTGGACATAGGCCCCTCCCAAATGTACATAAGGGGGGTTTTGCCATAATCGCCTCGCTTGGCAGGCGGGTTGGCGATCGCAGTACGGTTGTTACAAAAGCACAGAGAAAGCTGCTGCCCATTTTCTGGAAAGTTCGTTAGACGCCTCTTACGTCACCCGCAGGAAGATATGGGATGGTGCTATTCTTTACGTCCGACATCATACAGAAGTATAATCAAATTAGTACAGAATAAAAACACTAAAACTTACTTAAGTAAATACGTACAAAAAGATGCGAGGGGATAACATAATCAAACCACAACTTCTAGAAGTTTTTCTGTGTGTGTGTAATTAAGTATCGCTAAATAATCCGATAATACATAACTACATTTTTTAAAACTTATACTTAAATTTTAGTTACTTTTCGATGTGAATATAAAAAAAAAAACATTAAATAATCTTTTCGATAAAGTTTATTTCATTGCACAAACAACCTCATTCTCTAACAGTTAATTTTCATCTAAACTAATATTATAAAGAGGAAAGATTTGATTGTTTGTTTGTTTGTTTGCATTGAATAGGCTCCGAAACTACGGGTCCGATTTGAAAAATTCTGTCAGAGTTAGATAGCCCATTTATCGAGAAAGGTTATTGGCTATATATCATTACGCTACGACCAATAGGAGTGGAGCAGCAATGAAAAATGTTGCGAAAACGGGAAAAATGTGACGCAGACGAAGTTGCGCGGGACAGCTAGTCGTGAATACACTCGATATCACACCGTATAAGGTGGTCTTTATACGACATACAAGTTTTACAAGCTTTCCTATTGGTAATGATCTTATGGTTCAAAATTGTAGTCAAACGTCAATTCAAACATTGAAAATCTCCTTTACTGCAACGACTTAAAGACCCTAATACGAGTAGAACCAAGCAACGTTTTACTGCAAAGTTAAAATTGGCTCTCATTTATGTCCATGTCTGGAAAGAAGCCGCTATTAATTTACCTCATATATTAAATATTTTCAATAACTTCTTAACGAGATATAATGACGTGATATTTTCTGTTCCACAGGCCATTATCAAAAAACAGAGAAATCCATAAAACTCTGCAGCACCATTTAAAATTCTTTGAAATAACTAACTTTTCTACAATCGCCTTTAGAAACGATAGTTTCTCGGTAATTCCTAAGTCGAAACATTCCGAGATCTCGATGGTTTTATTCGAGTACTTCATGCCTTTTCTCTAACGACCGTCGCTTTAGAAGTTACCACGCCGTCCATTCAGTTCGGGAGAATTTATTAATTCTTAACAAATGCTGGCTCTCTCAAATGCCGGATATTTATACGTCTGCAATGCCGGACGACGTACGGGTATAAGTTGGTGGTATAAAGCTGTATAGGATTGGCACACTGTCAACAGGCAGTTAGTGTCGTATACGGGTTTTATATTTATTTTAATGCGGCGATTTCCAGGGATAACTGCAGGGTCAAACGTTTTATAGCGTTTGGTACTTGCTATTCGTGGGAAACTTATTGATGTGCACGTAACATTTGTTACGGTACTAACAGTTTTGTTTTATTTCCAAGTAACTATAATTATAGGTACTGCTAATCATCATCTGCCTAGCCTTTTCCCAAACTATCTTGGGGTCGGCTTCCAGTCAGTGGGGCGCGCACATTGGAACTCTTTCGGGGAGGTTAAGCTCAGCTGCCTATGCAGTTAGGAAAATAAGGCAGTTGACTGGTGTAGCCACAGCTAAGTTAGTATACTACGCTTATTTCACGCTTATTTCACTTATTTCACAGTATTATGTCGTATGGCATTCTGCTGTGGGGATCGGCAGCAGACGTTGATTCAATTTTTATATTGCAAAAGAGGGCAGTCCGCTCGATCTATAAAATGGGTCCTCGCGAGTCCCTCAGAGAAAAAATTAAAGAGATCGATATACTGACTCTGCCTTCACTTTATATCTTAGAATGTATTTTATATGTCCGCAAAAACCGAGAGCTTTTCAAAATTAGAAGCGACTTTCATAATATAAACACACGCAAATTGTAATACCCAAAAGATTAACAAAAACTAGCAAGTCATTTCTTATAAACAGTATCCCTTCGGTGATGTTCGTGTTACCGAATGCGATCGAATGTCGCATCACAAAGTAACATTAACAGAGATAAGCTTCTAACTTTTGCCCTGCCACGTCTTATACTAGAGCACTATCATTTCGTGTAACTCTCGTAAATCAGGTCGCAAAATATCTGTAAGAATTACTATTTACCTTAACCGCTTGCTGTTCACTAGATTAGATCAGATCTAAACCAAATGTTCAAGGTCAACATGATTTTGTTTTGGGCTACCATAGTAGCGTGGACATCAACTGTTTCTGTCTTTGATAACGAAATTGTCTCACTTTCATCCCATTCCTCTACAACCGAGCATTATCAAAGCCTGGTACACACACAAACTATAGCTACCATCTCGTTTGGCAGAACAAGGCAGCTACAGACTCTCATTATGCACAAACTTGCGCCGGCACCCGCGAACTCGTCTGTTGATACTTAATAATGTCTCAATTGTCTACCAGTCTACTGATTTACTTAAAAACAGGATGCTTTATAAGTACTTGTGAGTAATATTTAAACTAATGTTTGGTGTGTTTTGATGAAAATGATGTATGATGTGCACGGTTAGATTTTTATAAAAATCTTAAAATTTTCTTGTCCTTTGTCACCAACATTAGGTGACACCTTCTAACGGATACCTAAGAGAGAGCGCCTTTTTGGACTTGCAACACTCCACTGCAAGCTGAAAGTTTAAATTCAACAGCCCACTTTCATTTAGACATTCATTCATAAACGAGCTTAAACTCATAATAACACATAATGAAGCTATACATGATAGCTTCATTATCAACATATATTTTTTTCACTTTACCAGTTTATTTCCTCATGATGAACACAAAGAATTTTTCATTACTCATACTCTGAAAGTAGGTCTAAAGTAGCATGAGGAGCGGGAATAAAGTAATACTTTTCATCCCTAGGGAGAATCGCTTTCAACTGACAGATCTCAAATTATTAAAAAAACTAGTTCTATTTAGACATGTTTATTGAACCATGTTCCAACTTTCTATGCAGCCACGATGTAAAATTGAAATAACTTAAAGTTAAGTATTGATTAAAGAATATATATATTTTTTAAAACTTTGTTATAATTTAGTTTCAACAATTTCTTTAAAATAACATAGTGTTGGGCAAAATATTTACCATTTATTCAATGACAAAAATGAAAAATAATGGCTGAATAGCTGGCTGGTCACAGAAAAAAAAACAAAACAGGCGGGAAAGCGGCAATACGAAATAAAATTTACAAATTTTTTTTTTAGCTTATTCATAATTTTATTTTTACTTTCCCTGTATTCGTAATGAAAAGCAGTGTTTACCTCGGGTTAAAGACTTATTTAGTCCCTCGAACTATTCCGCCTCGGGACTAAATAAGTTACTTTCACAATGTACTATTAGTATGTATTCTTTGAAGTTTCAACCAAGTCCTTACCTTTTTTTTTCAATTTCAGGTCAACAGGAATAGTGCCCAGAAGGCTAGCAGCATTTCCACGTTGGATGGCATGAATGTTGATTCTTTAACCAAAAAACAGGCTAGGTAAGGTAAGGTACCAAGAAATATGTTATCTCTTACAAAAAAATATCCTGATAATAACAATAAATTGCTGGCAACGCGAAATAAACGAGTGTCATCGCCCTGATTGGCCACAATCAATCGCCGAGAGGAAACGTTTGAGAGGAGGCCGGGCAAAAAATTAATGATGGGAAATCGGGGGAGATAAGGAAAAGTGATCAGTCTCCGCAGGGGAGGTACGGGTAATATTGATACTAAATTCAGCGGATAAGACACAGGAAAAGGGGAGGCTCGGGTTTTTGAAGTTAGTAGGTTTAATGTAACTTTTTGTTTAATGAGAGCGGCCCGATTTTGCTTTGGCTCCCCAATCGGAGTGAAGAAATACGGGCACATGAAATAGTAATGGAAAAATAGAGCTCTCGAATTAAGATACAACTTTCAGTGATGACGAAGCTTACACACAAAAGGCAAAAGTTGAAACCACAATTTTTTTTTTACCCAATTTTGCGTGTCAATATTTTATAGCCTTTTGGTAAAGGTCAGTCAAATCTTGGAGTTATATAACACTAGCTTTGCCCACGGTAACCCCTGTTTGCAGATTGGAAACTAACTGAACAAAATATATTACCGCAAAAAAAACGCATATATGTATTTACAGTTCAAGGTCATCCAATGTCTGAAGGGTGAAAGGGTACCAGACAGAGATACTTTGGATGGTTTAAAAAAGATCAACACCATAACTATTCTATTGGCGCAGCCCGGAGGCACACAATAACTTAATTCTGGTTTAGATAGTTTTATTCTTAACTATAGCAGTATCCGTACTTATATTATGACGAGGTAAAATTTGTTACTTGTTTTTAAGTTTGTATGCAAGGGGCAATCTTAGGAACTGCTGATCTAATTCCGCTAAATTCTTTCAATAATGGGGAGCTAAATAATTCCCGAGTGTCATAGGCAAAAAAAAACGATTTTAAAACGTTTCCGTGTGATAATTTATGCCCATAAGGCGTATGTATTTAGGGCATGTGCCTAATAAGTATTTTCTTTCTTTACTTCGTTCTTTCCATTGTAAAAAAAAACTACTGACCCCCACTGAGTTTTAACCCCAAGTCAGTCAGTACAGCTAAGTTACCCAAACCAAGCAGTATGGGGTTAAGAATAAATAAACTAAAACGTTAACAAGGAAAAACGTTTTAAACGTAGCTAACATTTCGAGCTACGGGCTCTGAGCCAAAATTCTTAAAGTACCTACTGCTTTCAGCATTTAGCCAGACGTTTCTCTTAGGGTTTTTAGTAAATGGTGTCAAACTTACATATTTTATTTCTCACAAAAAAACGTATTCATAAATAAAGTGTAGGAAAGTCATACATTAAATTCTTTAGTCTTTCAAAAAGTTGAAAGGAAACATCTCGAGAGGAAACCGGATCGTACCTTTTTTATTATTATTTTTTTTGTTCTCGTGGGTAAACCTTCAAAAAGCGACCGGTCTTTGGGGATAAGACCGGGGAGTGTGGAATTTATACCTAACTAAAACCACACTGGGTGATCACAATCCGCACAAGGGAGGAGGCACCGTTTCCTCTTAAAAGACCTGTCCAGAGCCCCCTCTGTGCAATGCCTGCTAGGCCACATCTCTGGGGCGTACAGAAGACCGGTAGCACGTGACCACTGTGCTGCCGGTCATCTCTGAGGTCACTCGGTGAGCGCACTGAGTCCCCATTCTAAAAGCCCGTGACCCCATAACTGGCACATATCTAGAACCAAAACTTCGAAGACATCACACTAGCCAATTTCAATAAATGTATCAAAACAAATAAAATTAACATTGATTCAGACCGAGTTTACATACAATTCTCTTAACACAAATTGAACTAATTATCTATACTATTTTAATAATAAGTATATATACTATTTTAGGAGGTCTGTAGTCTGTTGGAGGTCTTTATGGTGTCGGACGTAAAGAATAGCACCATCCCATATCTTCCCGTGGGTGTCGTAAGAGGCGACTAAGGATTTGCCAGAGAATGGGCAGCAGCGTTCTCTGTGCTTTTGTGACAACCGTACTGCGATCGCCAACCCGCCTGCCAAGCGTGGCGATTATGGAAAAACCCCCCCTTGGGGGAGGCCTATGTCCAGCAGTGGATGTCTTTTGGCTGAAATGATGAATGATGATGATACTATTTTAGCTAATTGCCAGAAAATGTCGTTAGGAAAGTTTTGAGTATGAATGTTGGTGGGTATAAGAGTAGAGGAAGATCAAAGAAACGATGGATGGACTGTGTGAAGGATGATATGGTAAGAAAGAAGGTGTCTGATGAGATGACGAGTAATAGAGAAGTAAGGAAGAAGAAGACATGCTGCGCCGACGCTAAAATTAATTGTGATGGGGGCAAGAGAATGATGATGCCACAAAAGCCCCTATCTTAGTGCCTTTTGTTGGCAAAAGTCTCCTCCAGTGATCTCCATTTCTCGCTATCCCTAGCCAGCCACACTTGTCCATGCAATGCTTGCTGTAGCCTTAATACCGTCTGCCCATCTTCTGAATGATCTTTCTCGTTTCCCTTTCTTTTCTCTTGTAAACCATTGCATCATTGCTTTGACCAGTCTACCATTCCTCTGGTAGTCTATCCTGTACATTTACATTTAAGCTATATTATAAACATAGTAACAGTCTTTGTTTTAGTTTTTTGATGGTTGTAGCTCTTATTCTACCTGGTAGTCTCTGTCCAAACATGCTTCTTTCCATTGTTTGAAAGTTTCTAAAAGATCCAAGATTAAAAAAAGGATATAGATAAGATAACTCATTTAAGAATAAATTAAACTTTGGGACACTCCCACTGTAACAAACAGAAATAATCAAACCAATTCAATTAAAACATACTTACATACTAACGTTATACTACAAACTAAACCAAAGGCTTCATCCACATAAACCTTCAATCTCTCCACAAACGGGACCAGGCACGCATAAAACAGAAAAACAGTCCGCACCGGAAGATGGGCCCAAGATTAATTGTGACGTCAGCGGCGGAAGGGGGTAGGGGGTGGACGGAAGCGAAGGGGGGGACGCAGACCGGATGTCCGGCTGACGCGGCGGACTGTTTGCCGCCGCTCCTACGGCGGGCGGCAAGAATGTGTGCGTTTGAATAGCAGAGATATTTGGTTAGACGAGGGATTATCATTTTAATTGAGGCATCATAATAATTTGAGAAGTTTTGGACAATGTTTGTGTTATGTCAAGTTTTTGGGAATTCGGAAACTCGTCAACGTCAACTTATTGTATATTATGTAAGCAGACTTATTTTTTTTTTCTGAAATAATATCACGCCTGAAATCGAAACCACGACTATATACTTAGCAGTACTAGACCAACAAGACAGCCATATCTACTCATACGTATCGTGTTTTACTCATATCTATCGGATGACATTCTTTAAACAAAATACACTATACAGCAAAGGAGTAGAACTCTCTGCCTGCGTCTGTGTTTCCGAACGCTTACAACCCTAATCTCTTCAAAGTTAGAGTGAACAGGCTTCTTCTGGGTAAGCTCGTACCATCGTCGACTTTTTCTCTGTCATCTCGGACCTTGACTAGAGTAAACAGCAAACCCATTGCAAATAAAAAAAAATACATCTAAACCACCAACCACAAATTTATCCGATAAACAACTCACATTACGCACTTATTTCTGTTACTAATTAAAATAACTAACACTAAGTTATTCGAAACAGTCTCCTAGTCTGTAGCTAATACCTACATACTATGCTATGCATTCTGCGGCTGCGTAGCACTGTAGCGTGATCGTAGCGCTCCGTAGCGCGTCGTAGCACGGCGTAGCTAATTGGCTACATCATAATTCAAGACGGCAGATAAGAAACTTTTCTTATAATAATAATTTTTCTTTGAGGTATCTTGTTGCCTGTTAGTTTTAGTTGTGATGGATGTTTGTGATAGTTTTTTGTAGGTTCCAGTTTGAAGGACACTTTCTGTGTGGTCAAATAAATGTCGAAACAAATAACATCACATTTTTTTCGCCAATTTCTATTCGACCCAAATTTAATGTAATTTTGACACTTCATAAACTAACATAATACAAACCTGTATTTCTCTTATAAATAAATACATTATTCAAATTCTTTGATTAAATCTGATGAATTCCTCTCAAAAACACTGAAGACAAAAACAATGCCATAACTATCAATTGTACACCGATCAGAAAGTCTGGAAGTGCCATCAATCGCGTCCAACGACCGCACTTGCTCGTAATGATCCGACATTCAGACTCACCAACAACAAAACTCATAAAAGCCGGTGTACGTGTAACTCTCTACTTTAAAATTACAAACAGTCGGGCAAGTTTTAGAAAACTCATCCCTTTGCGAGGGCGAGGAGGTAGTGTGACTAGATGTGGCAAGTTTAGGGTGATGAAGCAGTATGAGGTAGCAGAGCAACGTAGGAAAAGCTTGTTGGTTTGTTCAGCGCTAATGTGACTTAAGAATAGGTATGTGTTTAAAACTTCATTTCGTTACAGTTATTTCGTCTTTGTTGCAGAAAACCCTTAAACAGCCTTAACCTTTGTTTGTATGTGTTACTAATAATAGTTAAATAAGTCATGTCATTACTAATAATATGGACTCCAAAGTCTGCAAATAAAAGATTATTATTATTAAGCAGGTCTCAGAAAATGATGATATTAATATTTTCGAAACTGCTGTTTAATAAGACAAGTTTCTAATTTATCTACTGATTTCCTCAAAGAACTGCTTAATGAAAAACTTTCTTGCTATTTAAATTCCATTCGCCTTCGCACTACCGTCATTGTGGTATTGCTAAGACGACGGTGTACAAGTAACATTTCCAGTGTCCACTAAATCTTTGTACAGCATTTGTAGCTCATCGCGTGCAAAACTAAAGTTTGTCGTAGAACGAAACGGAAGATGAGCATATAATGGCGTGTGTATGTGAATTTTATTCATAAACTGTTCATAATTGTTGTATTCATAATAATCGTGCATGTCCTTACTTTCTGACTAAGTTCTCGTGCCAAACACTGCACGCATGTGTGAATTTCAACTGTTTTGGTGCAAGAGTTTTTTGATAACTAACCCTTTGGTTTTCGGTTTACTTTTCTTTTAATATTGTGTGCCACAGACTCATTTGAGACCTTTATGAATTATACTCGGTTAACTAATGTTTCACCAAAACTCCTTTGACAAATTTTTAATTTACAACTAACGTTTCATATACTATTTACTTCACAAACAATTTATTCCGCAAATGCTTTATTTTATAAACATTCACTTTACAAACATTTTTAGGGGTATGAGGAACAGGGTGTAAAGTTCCTCGATACTCCATTGAAAAGGGAGGATCCTCCGACCAGACAGGTGTAGTGTCTGGTGGGCAACTGCACGGCAGTTGTTGTCGGGTCTTTCTATATACTCTTAAGTCGATGTAAGTTTTGCTTGCGCGATGTAGGAAATTGATGTTAGATCTTCCGTCGTGTCATAGATGGTGCTACTGGTGGTACTTTTTGTTGCTAGCTGCTTTTTTTTGTAGGTCGCTACAGATTCATTTGGCAAATGCTTCACACAACCCAATTGCTTGGCAATTAATCACCAATACATTTTTCATTTCATATTTTGAAGCTTTTGCAAAATCACGTTTAAAAATTTCCTTTAACGAGTCATAATCATTAATATCATCAATACAACCCTCGAAGTTCATGAAAACCCATTGAAACTGACCTGCAAATTTGAAAAAAACCTAATCAAATTTGAATTTCGCGGGCTACCTTGGCGCTCCTCCCTTAGAGAAAGAAAGAAAAAACGTTTATTGGCGCAATTGCCACAAGTACACACTATATTAAAAAGTTATTAAAGCAGTATTGCTTAAATGTAACTCCAGTGTGGGAAAGAGAAGGAGCTACCATTTATTTTCGGGTTACAAAGACCCCTAAATACCTAAACCAAGTTTACATAATATAACATTTGTGTTTATAGGGGGCGAGCCCGTTGCCACGAACCGGGCACAAATCCAGACCACCGTGCCTTGTTGGAAAAACCGATTAAATCTTTGCCCGACCTGGGGAGCCCTGATAGGCCCTCATGGTCACCAATTTCACTTCCGGCCACTTAACTAGACTAACGAAACAGTCTAATCCAGTGTTTCCCAAACATTATTCTGCCGTGGCCCGGTAAATGTCATACTGGCCCTTATTGACCCACTCAATACTTTAAAACCTCTTCCCCTGCTGATTACATTAAAGTAATATAGATCGGTATCGTCTATTTTGTGCTAATGGAGCAAGTTTTTCTAAGGTGTACTGGTAGAAAATGCCCAAGGCATTACGCCCGCTTTTATACAAATTTTTACTTGAGCATTAAGTTTTTTTTTTTTCAAATGCAGATATGTTGCGACCCTGTATTTTATTTTGATGGCCCGATCCCGGGTCGCCAACCACCAATAGGGAATAATATGGGTAAAGAAAACGAAATTCTATTTTGTCCGTCATACAGGTAATACAAAAATATTAGACACGTATTTTTTGTTATAACAAAATATCAAACAATCTCTTAGTTAAAACTCATTAAAGTTGGAGAGTGGGGGCTCACTACGTCACAAGTAGGTATAAAATTACCTACAAGTGATGTCATGCGTCATTTCAACTCAATATATCTCCGTAATTTTATGACAACCTGAAAAAAGAAAAAATACGTGTTCAATACTTTTCAATAATCTACCCGAAAGACAAAGAAAAAAAAAATTGATCATCCCCTATTGGGAAACGCTGGTCTAATCTATCCTCTGACTATCTATAAAACGCAAACAGCTACAATAACTTCACTGTCTCACAGTCACAGAACTCAAACAAAACCGTTAGATCACATTTAAACGGGCAAACTTTTATAATGCAGTATAAAAGTATGGGATAAATTGAAAAACACCACATAAAAAAAAACTGGATTCCTTCCAAGCCGTCTTCATTACCATTTATATAGGGGAACTTGTACAACTTGCTAACTTATAGGGAAACTTGTAATACATAGATTATAAACACTTGAAGAAGTGCAAGATTTGCATTATGTCTGCTTACCGGTGGATGAAGGCTCTTTCGACAATAGAATAGAATATAATAGAATAAAACTTTATTGTGCACCAAAAATGAAACATAGGCAGGCTTACAAAACTGCTAATTTTATGGTTACAACGGCGGTCTTATCGCTGATAACGATATCTTCGAGACAACCGTTCGATGGTCATTATGGAAAAAAAATAAAAAGGGGGTAGTCAGTGGGGTACCTACTACACAAAAATGTTAAAAAACAAAAGTTATAGACTACTTCACATATGTACACAGACATGTATAATATAAATAATTAAATATATGTTTAGATATTTGTGTTTTTAATATTATATGGCAGAAATAAAACTAGTTGCTGATGGATAATCCTGGCTACAAGGTTGTGTCTATGCAAGTATTCTCCATTAGCCAGACGAGAACACCCGGAGATAATGTGACGGATCGATTCGCCCGGACGGTGGCATGGCCGACATATGTCAACCGTGCCATCCTTCACAATAAATTTCCGGTAGTTATTCGTCATCATAACTTCATCCATAATTGCACAAACAAAACCTTCAGTTTCTCCAAAGAGTTCTCCGGAACGTAGCCAGGCTACGGACGCTGCATGGTCTACATCAGGTCCATGCAGGGCACTGAAGAAGCGTCCGTGAAGCTCCTTACTCTGCCATACTTCCCTGCGGTCATTAGTGTCAAGCACTGCAGGTTTTCGCCAGTTCTCTTTAGCCAAGGAGAGCGGGGTGAGGGCCTTGTCCATCGCGACCACATCTCGATGCATCCCCACGTCGGTTTCTAGGAAATATTCCCTGAAACTGCATATCTCGCGATTGTGGAGAGTCTTGGCGTTTAAAAAGCCTCGACCTCCACAACTCCGCGGGATATACAGTCTCATAACCGAAGAACGTGGGTGATGCATTCGATATGCCGTTAACAATGTACGGACCTTCCTATCCAAGGCGTCTAGTTTTGTTTGAGTCCATTTGAGTACGACGAAAGAGTACATCAAAACCGGCATGACCCAACCATAGAAGGCACGCACCTTATTTCCGCCTGATAAAAGACTATTATTTTATTTCTTACTAGCTGTCCCGCGCAACTTCGTTTGCGTCACATTATCCCCGTTTTCGCAACAATTTTCATTGCTGCTCAGCTCCTTTTGGTCGTAGCGTGATGATATGTATCCTGAATCCTTCCTCAATAAATTGGCTATCTAACACTGAAATAATTTTTCAAATCGGACTAATATTTCCTTTAATTAGCGCGTTCAAGCAAACAAACAAACAAACTCTTCAGCTTTATTATTAGTATATATAGATATATAGTTATAAATAGATATAGAATAGCTGTGCCCGCATGCGTTGCAAACTTGCAATGCACTTTTTACTAACTACCTCCTACCCTACCAACTTACCCTAACCTACCTACTCTACCTACCCTACCTACCCTACCCAACCCTACCTACCCTACCCAACCCTACCTACCTACCTACCCTTTTTTTTTTTTTTTTTGTTGTCGCTGGGAAAAAATGCATTACGCACACCCTCCCATCGGGGGATGGAAGGGTAGTGTGGGACTCCCCGGTCTGGGACCGGTATACCCACTAAAACGACCCAGCGGCATTCCCGCTTCGTCCTAGTGGCGGGGGACTGGGAAACCGGCACAGCCTTTACTTCCAGTCCCCACCTACCTACCTACCCTACCCAACCCTACCCAACCCTACCCAACCCTACCCAACCCTACCTACCCCTACCCTACCCTATTCCTTCATTTTTCTGATCTCCTAGTACTTCGTTGCACCTCACGGCTAGGAATCCCAAACAAAGTCAGTTGCGTTTTGTTATACCATTCCTTCATTTGTCTGATTTCCTAGTACTTCGTTAGCACCTCACCGCAAGGAATCTCACACAATGTCAGTTGCGTTTTGCAATTTTTTTACCCTTTTTTTTGGATACATTATTGGAGTTTTATTAAGGATCCCTAATTTTATAGCCTATGTTACTCAGTGATAATGTAGCTTTCTAACGGCAAAAGAATTATTGAAATCGGTCCAGTAGTTTTTAAGTTTATTCCATACATACAAAAATACAAATCTTTCCTCTTTATAATATTAATAATTAGTATATTAGTATAAGTATAGATTTACGTGAAAGTTTGTGAGAATGGATGGGTGTGTGTTACTCTTTCGCGCAAAAACGGCTGAGTGGAAATGTTCAGCTGTTTTTGCAGGTTTTGGATGAAATTTGGCACTCAACGTAGTTTAATATATAGGGTACTTTTTAACTCCAAAGTTCGATCCTGTGGGATAATTAATTACCTAGTTCCACGTGGGTGCAGCCGCGGGCACAAGCTAGCACATAATGTACGACACACATGAACACACAGTCAGTGTGTGTTGTTATTTTTTATTTTTGAACCATTAGTGAAATTCCAAACCTAATAAGGCCTTTGCGTTACAAAAATAAAGGTACAAAACAGTACTAAATCAGAAAACCACGTGCACAGGAGACGGTTTGAATACTAATGGAAGACATACTGAATGAATCTGCTCTTCATCCTCTTGATGACTTAATCTTATAGTCAACATTAACGTCACTCAGCGGGTAAAGAAGGGTTAACCTCCTCAGGTCACTAACCTAACCTAACCCTCACCCAAAAATACTCTTACAAATTGATGAATTACTCACAATCATTACGGGTTACAAATTACTTTCAACAGCTAATATATATACAGTTTTAACGCCCGCCATATCAATGGGTGGTGCGAAACGCGATCATTCTTTGCAAGCACTCCGTTTATCAAGACCAATGGAAATGCGAACACTGTCTTTATTCCGACCTTCCTTGCGTGTCACACGATACATAGCGTGTCGTATCTTACGAGTTACGTTTTCCAACTAGTGACACAGTGCACGGTTCTGTCCAGTGGGAACCTACACATACGACACGGAAAGTTCCTTGTGTGAAAGTTAGGGGACGAGGAAGAATCGAAAGTAATACAGTGATCCACAATGCCTTAATAATCTTGTTTTGTAATACATAATATAATGTGGTACTATATTGTGGCATGAGTACTTTGCGAAAGCCTTCAATTTATTTAAGTTGACGGCTTAATAAATGCAGATAATTTGTAATCTTCTTATTGAATTTTAAATTTTTGTTTATATCTTAATTTTTTGATTGAATGAAAATTTGATTTTAATTTTGATTTTAATGGTATATTATTTTAATTTTTAATTAATTTAAGTATGTTATTTTTAATTTTGATACTGATTCTAATATTAATTTATTTTTTTAATTTCTGGTGTGCTTTCAATGTTAATTTTATTGTACTATGGATCAAGTTATCTGAAATAAATGAATTTAATTTAATACAATTTAATTTAATTTACTAAAGCGAACCTTTTTATCACTTGCAAGGTTCGAGAGCTAAACATGAACCCGCGTAGAACACGAACGCGCCGTCACGACACGGCCTGTCGTCATAAGAGGGACAGACGGTGAGCCAGCCGATCACTCACCGTCCACAGGCCCACGTCTGACGCCCGGGGCGTCTCTTGCGGTGGCTGGGCGTGAGGCTCTTTCCCTATCACGTTCCTCCATCGTCTCGCTAGCATGACTACTTCGCAGAAGGAGGCGACGGCTTCCCATTCCATCTCGCTCCGGACCATGGATTGAACCAGGGCCGGACGCGAGAGATTGCCGAAGCCAATCGCCGCTATGAAATGCAATATGAAATATTGAAATACCTAAAAGTTAAGTATTGATTAAAGAATATATATTTTTTAAATAACTTTATTATAATATAGTTTCAACAATTTCTTTAAAATAACATAGAGTTGGGCAAAATATTTACCATTTTTTCAATGATTAAAATGAAAAATAATGGCTGAATAGCTGGCTGGGTAAAGAAAAAAAACAAAACAGGCGAGAAAGCGGCAATCCGAAATAAAATTTTCTAATTTTTTCGTTACCTAATTCATGTTTTTATTTTTACTTTCCTTGTATTCGTAATGAAAAGCACAGTATTTACCTCGGGTTAAAGACTTATTTAATCCCTCGAACTATTGGCGCTCTCACTTCGTTCGGGCGCCAAACCCCGTCTCGGGGCTAAATAAGTTACTTTCACCCCTGGGGTAACAATGTACTATTTTACGCTTTGCGATTCCGTCATGTTTCTAAATCGCAGTGTTAAGATTCTCCGCCGTCGAATAACTATCGTGCAGTACAGTGATTCAATTTGACTATTTTACTACAAATAATGTAAGAATTTTTGATTGAGTCGAATCCATTGCTGCACCCATCTGCTCAGCTCATTGAAAGACGGAGCGGGCCCAACTTAGATGGGCTGGGGAAGGCTCAGCATATAATGAATGATTCTTCAAGTCGAACCAAAAATGCGCTCCGTCTCAGATGATATTCAGAGGAATATCATAATCTCAAAACACTATAATCATTACATTAATATAATATGATATTCAGAGACGGAGCGCTCAAAAAAGCCACTTCTTCTGCACCTTTGGATGAGGGGTTATTAAAAATCTCTCATGCTACCATGGTGTATTTACAATGACTGTCTATTAAAAAGAGGTAGTTCTTGTAGATTGCTCCCTACCTAATTTTGGTGACTCAAAACACCATAATTATGACAATCTAATTCTAATAGTGATTCTAATTACATAAGACAAATCGTTAGCTTGTAGCCAACCTAACCTAGTAAGTATCCATCGGAAAAGACGAGAACTAATTCCAATGTTTATAACCTACTCTTAATGTGTTTTGCGAAAGCGCCATCTAGTCAGTATCAGTCGAACTAGCATTACCTTTACAAGAAACATGGATGCTAACCATAAACTCCTTGACTTGCATTAGTAACTTAGTGCCGTCTCTTTCTTTTGTTCATTTAAATATTTCCGCTAGGTGGCGTTGGTTTACATTATTACGGAGATTTGGCTTTTTTAAGTTGATTTGTGTTACTGAACTAGAAATATTGTCATTTCATTCTGGAAAGAAATTAAATAGAATTTTTATTCTTTTGTAATAAAAGACAGATAAAAATAAAGCATACATAAAAGTTTACATACTGACTTTATTCATTGTATTACATGCTCCAAACTGGCAAATATTAATGTATTGTTACTGTTGCTTTATTATTTCTTTACACACTTTTAACTGTCTGTATCTGGCGGGAGTGAGGTGGCAACTAAGCATAAGCTAAGCAAGCATAAGCTCTGTCGCAAAATAACCACTTCTCAAATGACTGTAGTAAAATGTCCTTTTCTCAAAATACTGTTGCGACGGCGAAGCAGATTTTTGAAATTGGATCTATTGAGTATTGACCAATTAATACTACAAATGTAGTGAATTCTGAGGGGACGGCGCGTACGCAGTCCCCACTACCAAAAATTACGCATCCGAGTTATCCACATTAGGGATAATCGCAGGGGTCAACCTAACCGCAGTGCAATGGAAAGGCCTCGCCCTGGGGGAACCGCCTACTTGATCACGGTTTCCCCTATGCCAGGTAAGTATGAGTTTACTACAGTACCGCGCGGAGGTCGTTCGGCCGCGGAGAATCTTATCACCGCGATTCAGAAACGTGACGTAAAAGTTCAGCGCCATCTAGTAGTAAGATTGAAACTCGTTCACGTGACGTCACCGTTCCACTCTAAGCGTACTGTGGATCGTGGGACACCAACTGTGATGTACTAGGGTCTTTTGAAACGTGCACCTAACTGGAATACTTGTTTGCTCAACACATTTCACAAACCTGTGTGTTCTTCCCGTTATACGCGGAAAACATAACTTTTTACTCAACTACGTCTGCGCCTTTATTTGTTTGTTGTTACTGAATATTCGTAAGTAAGAGTATATACTATGCCATAAATGGATTTCATGCTGCGGGACTGTTCGAAAGAGATACCGTGGCCCTCGAACACAAAGGGCTAAGAAGGAACATAGATGGGTTTTAGTACAAGTCTGACACTCTTTTCGGCTCAGCCCAGAGCGGAAGTGGTCATTTGATGATTTGCTATCCGTAAAAATAGTACATTGTTACCCCAGGGGTGAAAGTAACTTATTTAGTCCCAAGACGGGGTTTGGCGCCCGAATGAAGTGGGGGCGCCAATAGTTCGAGGGACTGAATAAGTCTTTAACCCGAGGTAAACACTGTGTTTTTCATTACGAATACAAGGAAAGTAAAAATAAAAACATGAATCAGGTAACGAAAAAAATAGAAAATTTTATTTCGGATTGCCGCTTTCCCACCTATTTTGTTTTTTTTTTTTTCTGATGCCAGCCAGCTATTCAGCCATTATGATACATTTACATCATTGAAAAAATTAGTAAATATTTTGCCCATCTCTGTCATTTTAAAGAAATTGTTGAAACTAAATTATTAATAAAGTTATTTAAAAAATATATATTCTTTGCTCTGTATGGTGTCGGACGTAAAGAATAGCACCATCCCATATCTTCCCGTGGGTGTCGTAAGAGGCGACTAAGGGACTTTCCAGAGAATGGGCAGCAGCGTTCTCTGTGCTTTTGTAACAACCGTACTGCGATCACCAACCCGCCTGCCAAGCGTGGCGATTATGGCAAAACCCTCCAAAGTGTCAATGTGGCGACACTTGGGGGAGGCCTTTGTCCAGCAGTGGACGTCTTTTGGGCTGAAATGATGATGATGATATTATTTAATCAATACATAACTTAAAGTTATTTAAATTTTACATCGTGGCTGCGTTGAAAGTTGGAACATGGTTCAATAAAAATAACAAAATAGAACTAGTTTTTTTTTTATAATTTGTCATCTGTCAGTTGAACGCGATTCTCCCTAGGTATGAAAAGTATTACTTTCATCCCGCTCCTCAGGCAACTTCAGACGTACTTTCAGAGTATGAGTAATGAAAAATGGGTTACATCGTATTCGTGATGCAGACACTAACTTCAGAAAATACTTTTAAACTGTCATGAATATACAGGTTGTAAACTTCTCATTTTCTTGTACCGTAGTATCTCTTTATATACAATACAGTACGCATATTTTCAGGGACAGAAAAGCAATATTTATATACATAACTTATTATATTGAATTACTTATTTGTTCCGTGTTGTGAACCTGGTTATACATTTTCGAATGCAAGCCGGTGTTATAAAAACAGCACTGAATCTCATAATAAATAATATTTAAACAATGGTAATAATATCATTAACATGAGTAGGTATAATAAAATTTCAGTAAAACTATCCGGAAGCCGATGTACTTTCCATCTCCTTTGTATCTCCTGGGCGAGCCCTCAATAAATTATTTTTCTTCCTTCCACACAGCAATATGGTGCGATGCGGGAGTGATGCGGGTTCAGTAGGCGAGGACTGCGGAGCGCTTGTCTCTGTTCTGGTTCCGGGTGTGGTCGCGGGCCTTCTTCGCTGCTCTGTACTTTAGATGCTGGAATGGACAAAATATTATTAACATCTTATTTCCTTCATATCCTCTAATTTTGTATTGTGCAAGAATACCTGCAAGTAACCATAATGAATTGATTGAAAAGTTGTTTTGAGCGTTCAACTTAAATACTCCATTCCCATGGTTTTTAAGTAGAAGCCTGTGCCCACAGTGGGGTGTCTGCTATCTTTCCTCTCATTCTTATCATATCAGGAAGTTGATATTACGAACATTCCCTCCGCCAGGGCAAAATTATGGCATTTATGACTCCTACCGTCTAACACTCAACTCTTCCTCGTACCATGAGTGGGCTCGCACATACGCGTTCACCCTCGACTAGTTATTATATAGTCCACCATGCTTACCGAGCTTCACCACCAAGTGTGATCATGAATTTCCCCAAAAAGGCCTGAAAAACGCTGCGCGCCACTGAGTATAGAGAAATCGTGTATCATGTTACCCTCTTTCGACTCTAAGCTTATTTTCAAATGTACATACCCGTTGTAGTTTCTTGCTCTTCTCAGGCTTGTCCTGTAGCTCGCAGTCCGCGGGCGGGTTGTCGGACAGCGCCAGCGCAGCTCGCAGGCGCGCACTGCGCGGCGCCAGCACCTGCAGCGCGCCGCCGAGTGCGCCCGCCAGCGCCGCGTACGCCGCGCCGCCCGACCACGACGACCACTCAGCGCGCTCACTGCCTATATGTGCCGATGTGCTGGGTGCTTCACCTTCCTGCAAGATGAATTGTTGGCATTCAATGAGATTACCTTCACAAATATTTCATGTGTTAGTCCTCACACAAGTCTATTTTATTTAGCCCAGTTAATTAACTGTATTGTACCTCGAAGTACTTGAGGATGTCCCTAAAGGTGGCTCGTTGTATCTTTAGATCTCTCTTGGCGCGGAACCTGTCCGAGTCTCGCGCTAACTGGCAACCTGGCAAAACCTGGCAAACTGGCAAAGCTGGGCGCCTGGTTGTTGAGAAGCGACAGCGCGTGGTTGCGCGACAACAGCGGCAACAGTAGCGCCCAGCCGTCCAGTGCGGCGGCGTGCCACGCGCCCTCCTCCACGGTCGCGGCTAATACATTCACGCTGCCGTCACCCTGGGGGAACATCACACTTTCTTATATTGCTCGTCCTCATGTAAGACGCTAGAGCTATTCGCATCACATGACGATGCAGACAACGTTGGGTGTGTAGTGATAGTTTACCTTGAGATAGCTGCCGCTGAAGATGGTCTCGTACATGCGCATGACCTCTAAGGTCTCAGTGAGGTCGTCCTCCATCAAGTAGCACAACACGGCCAGCGATGAGCAGCACTGAAACATTCAGAACCTTTAGTTATTTAGTTAGTTACTGGTGACAAACAGGACTCGTGTGGAGTATGTGTATTGTTTTGCTTACCTCAGTGCGTGTGTCGAGTGAGGCAGACTTGTCAGTGGCGGCGGCGGTGAGTGCGGGCCGCACCTCGCGCACGAACTGTTCCGTACCTTCCTCGCCGATCTGTGGGTCACATATTACAAGGTAAATCGCTGCCATAGCCAGGCGGTAGAACAAGCAGAAATCCTACTTTAAAGGTAAGCTTGAGGTAAGAGATTTGTAAACCGACAATAGGGTCATCCTTTTGCTGACAGAAAGAGCTGGTCAGATAGTTCATGACAGTTCCCATGATATTCACCTGTATAGCCAGCAGCGGCGCAACAGCAGCAGCTGCCTTCCTCTCTGCATCCATGCCTCGTCGTAGTGCGCGCGACACATGGTCGGCCAGCGTGGCGCGGTGCGCGGCCAGCAAGTGGTCCACTGCACGTCGCTGTAACTCCGTGCGGAGCGACACAAATGCGCTCGCACGAGCTGCGTGCCCGGCAGAGTGCAGTGACTCCACTAATTCTAGGACCTTCCCTTCGAATTTCTCTCGAAGTAATTGTTCTGTAAAAAAATATAAATTTTAAACATGTCATTATAAACACTGCCACGAATACTTTAAAATACACATTCTTATTTCAATCGTTTATGACGCATCGAACTTTCATTTGTGATAAGACATCGACTGATGTCCACGCTATCCGTGCATTCGATTAGATTTAGATGATTCGTCACACAAAATACAAAGAGTCAGACACGCCATGCCATGACCTTCTTATGTCAACGACATGACCTTGTCCAACTAAACCTAGGCTATTGATCAGTAGACCTACTATAAGAATGCGCAATACAATAGGTAAGTGCCAAAATTATCTATAAAACTAACCCTTTATGATCAATGATATTGCGCAATACGTGATATTGCGCAATATTATTGACCTTGATTATAATGATATTGCACCATATTTGACATCGCGAGGCGCAATCTTTACGCGGATTTCCATTAGCGTCATTGGCGTCATTTGACGTAGCGTAATATTTTTGTTATTGTGTTGGATGACTCAGTTAGTTTAAGTACTGTTTAAGGTTAGTTTGCTTACTAAAGTTCTGTGTACAACATGTAACGTAATAAACGCACACCCTCAAACACCCCAATTACAGTATTATATTATAATCATAATACATACTCTGAAATTTTAGTTAAACATGTGTAAACATTGATTAGTAAAGACTTTAACTTCCATAAAATAAGTTTGATTTTTCTTTATTTTATATTATAAGACGGAATTTGTATTAATACAAATGAAACTGAACTTTTAAAGTCTTATTGCCTTGAGTTACGGTCCATTTTAGTTGGTTTGACTGTACAAGGGTAGTGTGTAAGTAATTTACGTAGTTTTAATTATTTTTGGGATAAAAAATAACCTATATTAAAAATGATAGAAATCGATTCAGTAAACGATTCTGAACAAACAATTTTCAGGATGTGCGTTAATTATGTTACATGTTGTATAATTGTAGCAATGATTCAATAATGTATTGAGCTTGCAAAAAGATTAATTGCTTTAATTATCCTGTTTAATCATCGTAATCGCATCTTTCTAGAACTCCACAAAAAGACATATACCTACTCTTGTAGAAGAAAATATTTCTGTTTTAGGATTTATAAAATTTACATTCAAGGGTTTTATCGTACGGGTATTTAAAGTTCGGAAATATGAATACACTTACTTTTATCAGGCTTCACCTCCTCTTCGACCGAATCTTCGTAATAATAGTAATTATAATAAGGTTCTTCTACAACAGGCTCCACAAACTTCTCTTTCTCATTAAAAGGACGTGGTCCACTCCATTTAATGTCTCGTTGCTTCCCTGTAGAACAAAATTGTTTATTATTGTCACATCGATATTTTGTTCCTTTCAATAGGGGGTTTTGCCATAATCGCCACGCTTGGTTGTCACAAAAGCACAAAGAACGCTGCTGCCCATTCTTTGGCAAGTCCCTTAGTCGCCTCTTACGACACCCACGGGGAGATATGGGATGGTGCTATTCTTTACGTCCGACACCATACAGAGCTGTTCTGCGTAATAGCTACAGAACACGAGTAAAAAAATTCAGTGGTTACATGCCATGATTCTGCTCAGGTGGAGGGAATTCACGAGACTTTTCCCACAGAGGGATTTCTAACAAATGCAACTTATTGATGAGAAGAACGAGAGGAAAGATAGCAGACACTAACAGGCACAGGCTTATTCTTAAAAAATGGCAATGGTATGCTAAATTGCTATGATTTTTAAGTTGAACGCTTAAAATAACTTTTTAATTAATTTGTTTTGATGACTTGCTCTGCCTTCCTAAACAATGGGTTCTTGGTCATACATGAATTCAAAATTAGAGGATACGGAAGAAATAAGATGTTAATATAATTTCGTCCATTCCAGCATCTACAGAACAGAGCAGCGAAGAAGGCCCGCGACCACATCCGGAACCAGAACAGAGACAAGCGCTCCGCAGTCCTCGCCTACTGAATCAGCATCACATCATATTGTTATGTGAAAGAAAGAAAAATTTTTAATTTGGGGGCTCGCCCAGGAGATACAAAGGAGATGGAAACTTATCGGTCACAGGGATATTTTTACCATAATTTATTTTAAGTTACTGATATAAGTTGAACAATTATTACAGTGTAATATATTTGTTACTGACCATCATTCCAATAACAGCTTGTCCTTCAACAAAGGCCTCCTCCAAAGACTTTCATCTCTGTCTCTTGCAATTCTGATCCAGATGTATTTAAATTATTATTATTTAAATATTATCAATTATGTATGAGGACCAGGACCATGCAAAGGTGCTCTAGTACTTTGATATTGAGTAATTCTCATGGCGTTATCGTGTTGACCGAAACTTGGCTTATTCATAATATCCGTGATGGCGAATTTATTGATGAATGATAATAATATGTTGTCTTTAGATGTGACCGTGATTGTGTCTTGACGAATAAAAAAGATTCTAATTGCTGTGCTTCGTGAATCGCAGGCGACAATATTGACAACTCAATTATTTAACTCTGAAATTGAACAAGTATTAGTACAGTTGCCTGCCACTCAACAGCACACACGTCATATTATTGGTGTCGTGTATATACCACCAGCGTCTCGTGCAGAGGTATATGAGCAATACTTAGACATGCTGCAAGGCTTAGCTAATAATCCCAATTGCAATTCATATAATTTCTTTGGTGACTTTAACTTGCCTGAGATTGACTAGGTGCAGCAAGGCAACCATGCCACTTCGCGCCACACGGACTGCATGGGACGTAAATTACTTAATTTTATAAACATAATAAATGGTTTACAATTTCACTTCACAAAAAATAGTTTAGGTCGTGTGCTTGACTTGATAATCTCCAACAAGGACCCTCAAACGATGCCCTGCAATATCCTGGTAAATCCCGAAAGCCTCCACCTTCACCTTCTACCTTTGACCCAGACATATGGCAACCATCAAATTGCTACAAAGACAATTCGCTATGTATCTCTAACATCTACTTGGCAAAGCAGTCAATACGTACAGCATTGAAGTCCCCGGATTCTTCTAAAGGAGCTGGATCCGATGGCATACCACCCTCCTTCTTCATAAGTGCAGCTGACCACTTGTCTTCTACCTTATATATAATTTTTAATAAATGATTGAAGGAAGGGGTCTTTCCTACAGGTTGGAAACGAGCCTCTATCACCCCTGTGTACAAGAGTGGCGATAAAAATAATGTAGAGAATTATCGGCCTATTTCCATTCTCTTCACTTTGTCAAAGGTTTTTGAACGACTTGTGCACAGTGCGCTATATCCTCATATCTGCCATCTTATCATACCCGAACAACATGGTTTGGTCAAACGTCGCTCTAACCTCATGACCTTTGTGAACTATCTCTTTGAGAATATGGACCGACGGGTACAGTTTGACGCTGTTTACACGGATTTTTAGAAGGCCTTTGACGAAGTGGATCACACCCTGCTCATGGAAAAAGTTGCCTTTAATGGTATACGCGGCAATTTACTCAGATAGTTTGCTTCATATATTTTCAATACTCGTAGGACTCAAAAGATCGTCATTAATGGGCATGAATCTGACTCTATAGTTGTTAAATCCGGGGTTCCTTAGGGGTCAGTATTGGGTCCCTTTCTATCTATATTGTTTATTAATGATATTAAACATTGCTTTGTCAACTCACATTTCTTGATGTAGAACAGGACCTTGATAGATTTTATGAATACTGCCTCAAAATTAAACTCTTTCTTAGCCTTCCCAAATGTTACACAAGTTCTTTTAGTAAAAATAAAAATCAGGTCTTTAATTAATCAATAAATAATATAAGTATTAATGAAGTTCAATCTGTCCGCGACCTGGTTGTTACTCCTGTCTTCATTTTGATACTCATATTGACAATTATAGTAAAAAAAGCCTTTGAGATATATGGACTGGTGATGAGCTTTTCAAGTAGAGCTTTTCAATGTAGAGGGTCGCACAAAGCTGTGCGACCCTCTACATTCTTATTACTAGAACGTCTCTTTTTTTCTTCACATAAATCATCGGCGTTAATATCCAATAATCATTTGCTGAAAGTTTTTCCTGCAAACGATGACAGCTATTTCTTAATTGACTTTGATCTTGGTTATCATTTAGTTTAAAATAAAAAATTAAACAGGTCGTTTTGATTATTCAATAAATTAAATCTTTCGTCTACGGGAGATAAAGCTTGAAAAAATTCATTAATTTTAAAAGCGGTTTTCGGATCATGTATGTGGTCTTCGTGTTCATAATCAAAACTCTTTAGAGTCTTACGACGTCTAAAGGGTCTTGGATCTGGAAGTTTCAAATTAGGCTTCGACATCTACTTTTTCGGCAAATTTCATGCTATTATATTTACAGTTTCCTCAAAAATTGCGTTGGTTCTAATTTTTATCAAAAACTTCTTTAATTCCGTCAAAGCATCTAAAGCAACTTGCATATTCAAATCGATGGACTGCAGAATTTTGCTCACAATTTTTTTTGTCATTTAGTGAACAAATGAATGAAAAGAAGCATATTTTTTTGCATTTAGTGAACAAATGAATGAAAAGAAGCATATTTTTTTGCATTTAGTGAACAAATGAATGAAAAGAAGCATATTTTTTTGCTAAACATTTAGCGTCAGATTTTGCCGTCTGATCATAATTATGATATACCATTTTATATTTCATATAAAGCATCATAATTTTCTGGTAAATTTGTAAACAGCGGTTTGATAGCATCTTTTCTGCTTGACCATCTTGTTTCAGAAAATGGTTTTAAGATCAGTTTTACGACTTTTTTTTTAAATAAATCCCGTCTTTTGGTAGAGGACAAAAAATATTACATAATTCTTGCACAACACTAAAAAATCCAGTCGTATGATGATTGAGATTGGCAGCGTCGTTTACTATTAAATTTAAACTATGGCTCACGCTCGGTACATAGAAAGCGCGGGGATTTAGGTCCAGCAATCTTTTTGAATACCATTATTCTTACCGCGCATATTTGATCCATTATGTCTCCTGTTGTTTATGTCCGCATCGCATCGGGTTGCGTTCATAAACTCATTCAAACAAACTCACGGCGGGTCTTTTGATTTTAAAGCTGAGCTCGTAACTAATGTAAACTAAAACCCAAAGCGTAAAATTATACCACAAGCGTGAATATTATCTTGGGAGACTTGTGCAATATAATTATGTTTTCATCCCACCATCTCGGAAAGAGTATTTTTAATCTTCAATATCTGAGTGGAAAAGCCGTTTTTATTCTCTAGAGGATAAAGTAAATTGAATTTAGAACATCGTGTGCACTAGGTTTGTGAATTAAAAAAAAACATTAAACCTATTTACTGCTACCTCTATGGTGCCGAATATGTCATACAACTTTTTTTTAATTTGTTAAAAACTCAGACTCGGAACCTTCTTGGTGTTCTTTTTTGAATTTGCTTTGTACGCGGTTCTTTACGCGGCATTTTTTCACGTCATTGTTAAACCTTATATTAAAAACAAGAAACTTGAAAACAAGTGAAAAAACTAAAATGAGTGATTCTAGCGACGAGGAAGTTTGTTTGACGGCAACAGAATTGACTGAAACTGTTAATAATGCGCAAATGAGCTTTCTCCCTCTACAATCACGCGAGAAGTATTTAAAACAGTACGATATGTTCAACACGTGGCGACTAGCAAAAGGAGCCAAAACTTTCTCAGAAAACGTTTTGCTGGCATATTTTATAGAATTATCCGAGAACAAGAAAGCAAGCACTCTATGGAGTACGTATTCGATGCTAAAAGCAACAATAAAGATGAAAAAAGACATACATATCGATACCTATCCTAAATTAGTGGCATTTTTAAAAAGAGCCTCATCTGGTCATCAACCAAAAAAATCGAAGGTTTTCACAGTATCTGATATTGAAAAGTTTCTTAACGAAGCACCCGATTCCGTATATTTGGCGGCAAAAGTAAGTCAGTTGCACATTCAGTATCTACTTAAGTATATTAATCTCAATTAAATAGTATACTTAGTAGATGTTGATAGGCATAATTATGCGTTCATATCAATTTTATTCATTTATCTACTACAATACTCTTTACGTTACAGGTTGTTCTTATTATTGGAATAAACGGAGCATGTCGAACTAATGAACCAACACAATTTAATGTCAAAAACATTGAGAAACATTCAGATGACTTACTATTAATTAATTTACCTAATACAAAGACAAAAAGAGACCGCAACTTCGTCATTCGCAAGGAATACGTAACGATTGTTGAGAAATATCAAGCCTTACGCCCGCCTAACACTCCAATCAATCGATTTTTTCTACAGTATCGCAATAGAAAGTGTGTTAGACAGCCTATGGGTGGGTACTAATAAAATTGGCAGTATCCCACGAGAAATAGCAACATTTCTTGAACTTCCAGAACCCCTGTTGTACACGGGTCATTGTTTCCGACGAACTTCAGCCACACTTTTGGCTGATTCCGGAGCTGATCTCTTGTCCCTTAAGCGCCACGGAGGCTGGAAGTCCAATGCAGTTGTAGAGGGATACATAGAGGATTCCATCCAAAATAAGTCTAAAATATGTGAAGGCATCGTAGGAGCCATTACACTGAAAGAGCCTCAATCGGATCCTTGGACTGGCCCTTCTACATCAAAAATAAGCTGTTATGAAACACCTAACCATCTCCCTCTCTCTCCAACATTCACGCCAAGGGAATCCGATGAATCGGTACAACTATTAAGTACGATAGATAGTTTACCGAAAAACAGTACACAAGTGACTAACACCAATATTACAGTACCAAACAAAAATATTACACTCAATTTAAATAACTGTAGCAACGTTACTTTAAAATTTTCTTAATTATACCGTAATATTATTTTGTTATAATTTACAGATTATTCTGTAATACTTACCTGTCATACTGTAGTAATTAATACCTAAACTGAAATACAAGTGTACCTATCTTGTGATTGTAAACGTTTTTTTTTTGCATTTAGTCATTTCCTCGCTGAGGTGGAATGAAAAGTTACGTGTTGCACTCGAGTGCAAAGATTTTTCACCTCGTGCTCTTTTGATTCCCTCGCTAACGCTCAGGATTCTAATTTTGAATCATATCATTTATAGAATCCTTCGCTTGCTCGGTCATCAAAATTGAACACGCGGTTAAAAAGCAACTTTGCACTCTTGTATAACAAATAACTATTAGCTATTTACAAGGAATATGTTGCGCCTATTGTACCTACTTACTTATCGATACTCCACACAAGGAATAATAATATGTTGTGTAATTGTAACAAAAATAATATCGAAGACGGCGCGGGCGCCCCTATTGACTTGGCGCCTGTGTGCGCCGCACACTTCGCACACAGGGGCGGCTCGGCCCTGCAAGGACGCTATGCAAAAAGATGAATATTGATTGTAGAAGAAGGACAGGCTGGTAAATAGCGATATTTTCTTAAAAACAATTGCTTCATTCTTTATAGGAAGCAAAAAGCTAGTGCTGCAGCTGGTCATGCCAACTTGAGACTCAAAGGTACGAGATATACTTCGGTATTAGGAATTATGTAAGCTCTGCATGAACGCAGCTGAAAGGCAGACATATTGATTTATTTGACAGATATACTATCGAAGTGTTTATTTTGTTGATCACGCCTGAGACGCCATTCCATTGCCGTCGTATCAAAACGTCTGCATCAACATTCGGTTTATTGAATAACATCAGAGCTGCTACCTACCAACGGGCTGAAGGTACTTGTGTCCGCCATGTGTGCAAGCCTAGACCACTTGATGATACCCGATTCTTACCATCTCTGAAGAGGAAGGTCGTTGTATGAATTGCAATAAGAAAACAACTGTATATTGTTTAAAATGTAATAAGCGGCTATGTTTCGTGACAGGAAAAGCTCCACATAACTACGTTATACGTTTTTTTCATTTGCGCGTAAAAGGCTAATATTATATTTCAAATAAATATAACTTTGATTCCTTTCCTCTCGGTTCATATTTTAATTTTATTTGTATTCATAAATGGTGAAGTCCACCGGGGCGGACAAATTATTTTACTTATAAATCTCCATGTGTTCGACGGAGTCCGCTGTGACGGACCCCCTTTTTCTCGTGTTAATTTTTTTTATCTTTTTTACGAGGCTTATATATATAGAAACCTATTTTTTTTAATAAATTCGTAAAATTAGCATATTGAGAACTCCGTCGAGATAAGGGTTAACATCTTCCTCATTATAGCAGTAGATTATGAGAATACTGTGTCAAATCAGACGAAATTTAATTAGAAGCGACTGAAAATTACAATAATTAAAGCACCCCGCATAATATCCGAGATGAAGCTAATAATTAATTAAATAAGTCCATTTGGATTCTGTCCCCTGCATGGTGGATGATACAAGGGGATACTACTAATAAGTATGTTCGAGTCGACATGACAGCCGGGCAGAAATCGAAGATATTCGTGTCGAGTATTTTCGGGAAACCGATTGCATTATCAGCATATATGTTCCTAGTGCTGGGACTCAGGCCTCCTCTCTATAAGAGGGAGTGGGCTGTAATCCACCACGCAGCCCCAGTGCAGTTTGGTAGATGTCACATCTCTATGAATTGTTGGTTCTAGGACATGCCGGTTTCATCACGATGTTTTCATTCAGCGTTTTGAGAGCAGTGGTGATGAAATAAATTACACAGAGTAACGCGCCTGCCTGGGTTCAAACCCACGACTTACTGCTCGTCGGTCGGGGTCGTTACCTCTGGACCACCACTGCCTCACAAGCAGATAGCTTTGCTCGAGTTACGTCGAGTTGACCCAAACATGATTCAACTATGGTAGATGTCGCGATCAGATAAGTCGTATGTGTTTGTATACCGCATCTGGAATCAGCTTTCAACTGCCGAATCGAAAGTCCCGACCCGAGCAAGAGTGGCAAGAGTGGTATGGCATCCCTATAATGTTATTTTTAATGGCAGGATGAGCCTATCAAGCTGAAGATCAGAATCGTTTGTCTCTCCTACTCCGCACCCGATGCACGTGTCACGTGTTTTTAACAAAATAATAGTTTTAAACTACGTTCAGACTGACAAATAACCACTGTTCTAGGGTCAGTAAATTGGTTTAAAATACACATGTGCGTCATCAAGCTTGCAATTTGCATCTATCAGATGAAAAAAGGACTAGCCCTGCACGCGGCTTCACCCGCGTTTCATTTGAAAATTATGTAACTATAACTAACCCAGATCGTGGCCTACCTGCGTGCCAAATTTCATCGAAATAATAATGTTTGGCCTTTTAATTGTGAAATGTGGAAAAATTAACAAAGTTATTTTTGCATTTAAAATACTAGTATGAATATGGAATAGTTAGATAGATAGAGATAGATTTTGATAGTGTACTCGTAGATACATTAACTTCCGCTTTGACGCCTAGGGGTAGATAGAAACTAAAGATCGCCATACGCAGAAAGTAACAATGCAATCTATGATCATCATCATTTCAGCCGAAAGACGTCTACTGCTGGACACAGGTCTCCCCTACGTGTACATAAGGGGGGTTTTGCCATAATCGCCACGCTTGGCATACAATCTATAACTACCTCAAAAAAAAAGTACACAGAATCAGTACCCCTCATGTAACACAACACCAAGGCGATCCTAAGAGGTTCCTATTAAAATGTATCGTTAAAAACAATTTGTTTGGGGCTCTCATCTTGCACTCTCTTAGTTATTACATCCGGCAAGTTGATTGAACAAGATAATACCTTTGATACTTGTCAGATTGTCTGTATGTTTACTAACACAATAGTTTCTCGCTCCCTATTCATCATCTGCCTAGCCTTTTCCCAAACTATATTGGGGTCGGCTTCCAGTCTAAATGGATCCATTTGAGTACCAGTATTGTACATGAAGCGACTGCCTATCTGACCTCCACAACCCAGTAACTGGGTAATACGATACCCTGTTCTTTTGCTCCCTATTATATGGGACTTAAAAATAACTGTCGTAATCTGGATATTACGTACACCTTGGCCTAAACCTTTGCGAATTACAGGCGTCACCTTGCAACCAACTAATTAAGGAAAGCCAGACAGTCCGTAACCTTATCGTATAATCATTTGAAAGCAAGTAATTTGGTTGCTGATAGCAAAATTTCTTCCAATTTCTCAGGGAAATCCAACCTAAGTCATCGTCTAATATTTCCTTGACCGAAGTTCCATTCGTCATTTAGGAGGTTTTGTAGTATCTTATCTAATATTATGAAGCGTAAAAATGTTTTGTTATGCAAAAAAGCCAGCAACACTTAGCTCGGCGCACTATCTATCACTGACTGAAAGATTAAGCTATCTAGTAACGTGAAAATCCTACTTCTTCTAATGACACATCTGCATTTGTGGCAAGTTCAATGTAAAGACTGAAGATATTAAGCAGAGTTAGTATAAATAGGATTAGTTATTACATTTCGTAAAATTATCACCAAAATGACAATTCATAATATCACCTAACTGCGTCTATGACCGTTTTACGAATTATGACGAGAATTATATTATTATGCTATTATGATTCTGTTAAAGCAGCCCTTTTAGGGGTTTATTTCCGCTGTCCCCACTGCCCTTCTCCCCCACCGGTGGGACAACGGGAATAGATTAAAATAATTAAAAATTGTTCCCGTTGTCCCCAGCAATGGGCCCACAACCAAATCTACATCATAATCTGCCTAGCCTTTTCCCAAACTATCTTGGGGTCGGCTTCCAGTCTAACCGTATGCAGCTGAGTACCAGTATTTTACATGAAGCGACTGCCTATCTGACCTCCACAACCCAGTAACTGGGTAATACGATACCCCTTGGTAAGACTGGATGTCAGAGAGAGAGAGTTTTAGCTTCTGACTACTCGTAACGACTGTCAAAGATCTACAAATAACAGCCGGGACCAACGGCTTAACGTGCTTTCCGAGGCACGGAGAAAACTCGATATGTAATTATGGTCACCCATCCACAGATTGGTCTGTGTAAGCCGTGCTTGCCGAGGTTGGCCTCGGCAAGCACGGCTTAACCTTAAAGATTGACCTGGGCGGCTGTTATTATTTAGCCACGAGCTCCTCCAAACCAAATCTACATATATTTCGATTATATTTGGCAGCATGCAATGAAGGTAACACTTCTTCATGATTCTGGTCTCCTGGTAGCCCGTGAGACTTCTATCCTTTAATGTATGATGTAGGTACCTATTACATCTACTACATAAAATTAATTCCCATGCTCCCCGCCATCTTTAAGGTTTGTTTAATTCCTTCATTTTTCTGATCGCTAGGAATCTCACACAACACACAACCAAATCTATATTTCGATTATGAAGCGGCATGCGATGGTAACACATCTTTATGATTCTGGCCTCCAGCTAGTCTGTGAGACAATTTTTCCCCTATTTATCCTTTTTTCTCATCTCCCACTTATCATTATTGGCAATTTCCTAATCCTTCTTCTTGTACCTACCATCAGTAGTAGGTCGGAGTAGTGGGGACAACGAAACGACGATGATTATGCGATTTCCCGTTGTCGCCACTGGAGGGGAAATCACTGTGGGGATAGCGGAAATACATCCTTTAGCGGCCCCCTCGTCATAAAGACCTCTCTCTACTTTTTTTTATTACGAGTACCTCCACTACTGGGTATACGTCGTACAAACTGGGCGATGCGCATGCATTCAGCAGTTTACCGCGGTCTTCACCAGAACTTCATCATTTCATCTTGTGAGAGGTCTTGCAACGTCACGCCTTCAGGTTCTTGATTACCACTTCAAAACCTACAACTCCATCGACCTTCTATTTTGCAAGCAACATGCCAAATACGTAGGTTTGGCAATGCTTCAATTTAACTTTTTCATAGCCTATATCGTTTCCCACTGCTGGGCAAAAGCCTCCCCTTTCTCCTCCCAAACCTCTCTGTTTTGTGCAATTTCTGGTCACGTTTGCCCCGCCTGCACCTTCGCCTTCGACGGCGATGTCCCACTCTCAGGCGTCCAGTGAGTGACTATCTATCGATCGTTTGTACTGTTGTGCATGTTTTTTTTTTCTCAAGTAATAAGTTCTTCGGGCTAACAAAATTATGTGTTTTC
This sequence comes from Cerastis rubricosa, assembly GCA_949152445.1. Classification (NCBI taxonomy): domain Eukaryota; kingdom Metazoa; phylum Arthropoda; class Insecta; order Lepidoptera; family Noctuidae; genus Cerastis; species Cerastis rubricosa. Next base: position 3,345,351 of record OX424529.1, read on the forward strand.
TATCATAATATAATTATCTGAATTATTTGGACAATTAAATGCATAATTGTTGGTCGTTCTGATAACTTGTGGCCTTAATTGGTTGTTACAAAGTGCGCTACTTTTTTAATACAGGTGTCAAATACTCGGATGTCCATTTTCAACTAATCCACTCTATACCATGACTGGTCAAACCCGCCAACGCTTGGCCTCAGTTAAATTCCAACCAAAACAATCTAGATGCTTTGTTTAGCAAAACAGCACCGGCAGCGGTCACTATGGCGATGCATTATTCAATTAGGCTTGTAAGGAATGCAGAATGCAGGCCGCAGGGTTGAAATAACAACACACTTGATGAGCGATTATTTAAAACTGTATATTATCAACACTCCAAACTATATTTACATCAATTAACACTTATACTAACACGGAAAACACAATTTGAAGCTACTAATTTAACATAAACACAATACAGAGAAAACTTTAGGCACACAAATACAATAACTATACGACAAACGAGATACAGAGTAAGCGCGATGCTTATCAGAGGAATTTTGGATGAAGACTACTCGTTAATATTTTTTTTTTTTTTTTTTTTTGGGAATGGCATCTCGCAGTTCAACCTAGGAGGTTGTCGTCTGCTTAACCGGACTATCCTGTGGGTGCCATAAGAGTAAGGCCTCCAGCCAGGGCATAAAACTTACAAACTAAGCGACTACACGCTAAGGGCACCCCCTGTGGGGTACGAGCCTCGGCTTAGGGCGTCGCTGGGGGAGGACTGCATGGGGACAGGCCGGATCTGAATGATATCATTATTTAGGGGCTGATTTAAAACTACTGGCACAGCATCGCGGGCTGGCTCGAGCGAGGGTCGGGGAGGGCATGGACCGGGACGTCGCGACGGACCTCGACGGCGAGGTCGGAAAGACGGCGGTTTGTGTCTGAACTTTTTAAGAGTGCTAGTCTCTTTGCTACTCTCCTGGAGGAGGGTGATAGCATCATCGGGAGTGACGAGGGTATGCCGAGGACGGCGTACTGTACTAATGCGCGAGGGTTCGTATCGGGCGGCCGCTGCGATCAGGGGATTTCGGTGTTTAATGGCGTTATCGAAGAAACGCTTCGAAAGACGTTTCATAAACTGAAGGACGGTGGGCATTCTAAGGTCTACGTGTAGACGGTCATTACGGACATAAAAAGGGGCTCCCGTGACTCTACGTAAGAACCGGTTCTGCAAGGTTTGCATCCTATGGATGTACTTAGGCTTGGTGTGAGCGTACACGACGCAAGCGTACGTCATAATTGGGCGGATCACCGCGGTGTAAAGGCGCAACTTGCACTTGAGTGATAACTTGCTTTTTGTCGAAATCATGAAATGAAGCCTACCCATAGCAAAGGCAGCTCGGTCGCGAGCTGCTTTGATGTGCGCCGCGAAAGACAGGTGGTTGTCAAGTAAGACTCCTAAGTACTTGGCTTGCTTCTCCCAAGGGATAGGCTTACCGTACATAGTGATCGGGCTGAGCGCGGGTGGCTTATTCTTACGCGGTTTAGAGAAAAGAACTGCCTGGCTCTTGTCGGGGTTCACCTCGATTCTCCATTTCCGGAACCAAGCGCCTAAGACGTTGGCTGAGGTTTGGAGGGTGCTGTAAATAGCGTCGTGACTACGGCCAGTGTAATAGATGGCCGTGTCGTCCGCGAACAGGGCTAACTGTGCCTTCTTGCTCTTGGGGATGTCACTGGTGAACAGAGTAAAGATAAGGGGAGAGAGCGGGGAGCCCTGAGGGACTCCGGCTCGAATGGGGTGGGGGGAAGACAGTGCCTTCCCGATGCGATAGCGGAAGGTGCGATTCGACAAAAAGTCTCGTAAGATGAGCACGAGACGGTCTGGCACTCCCAGTTTGTACAACTTATATAATAAGCCGTTGTGCCAGACTTTGTCGAATGCCTTTGCTATGTCGAAAAACAATACACCCGTCATCGCTCCACGCTGGAAGCCAGCGCTCAAGTGTTCTACGATGCGGTGGGCCTGTTGAATGCAAGAGTGTCCGGTCCTGAAGCCGAACTGTTCGTTGGGGATGAGACTCTTAGCCTCGGCGAAGTCTTTGAGTCGCTTATACATAAGTCTCTCGTAGATTTTACCGAGTGCATTCAGGAGACTGATAGGTCTGTAGCTCGAAGGCTCAGACTTGGGTTTGCCTGGCTTTGCGAAACCGATGACCGTGGCCTCTTTCCATATTTGGGGAAACGCGTTGTTGCTCAGGGCGCCATTGAAGATGGCCGCCATTAACACGACGAGCTGAGCGGGGAGGAGTTTGAACACCCTATTGGTGATTCCGTCGGAGCCGGGTGCTTTCCGCGGTTGAAGTTTGTTAATGATGTCTTGCACTTCGTCAGCTGTGACCGGAGGCAGAGGATCATCAGGGTCTTCTTCGGGGGGCAGGGCGGTTCTACGTTCGACGAATGCGTTCACCTCATCGAGATGTCGCTTGTCTACTGGTTGAGAGCTGGGGGAGCACTGGGACTCCAGGCTGTCGGCTAGGCATTCGGCCTTCTCAGAGTCGTCGAATGCGACGCTCTTATCGGGTCGGGTGAGGGGAGGCATCGAAGCCTCTTCGGTGGAGCGCAACTTGCGTTGCAGCTGCCAGAAGGCTAGGTGGGTAGGCTCGAGTTCGCTTAGCGTTTTGTCCCATTGATTATTACGAAGCTCACTGGTGCGATCCTTTACAGCACGCTGTAAATTACGCATGTGGGCTTTGTTTGCCTCGCAGGGAAAGCTGCTGTAGGCACGGATGGCCGCGTTCTTTTCGGTTATCAGTTCACGTACGTCAGCGGGTAGTATCCAGCGTTGATCGCTCATTGCTGGGACTTCCCGTGAGCAGTCCTTCAGTACGGATTGCACGTGTTCTGTAAACGAGTTGATGGCGGCCGTCGTGTCTGCGACTGAGACTATGTAGTCGGGGATGGCCTCCAGGTGAGGCGACGTGGTGGATTTCAGCTTTTCGCTGACTTTCCTCCAGTCGGTTATCACTTGGGTCGGCGGGGGCTGGCTGGGGTCAGAAGGACCCGAGCGGGGAACTAAGTGCATGAGCACTGGTCTATGGTCTGAGTTAAGCTCATGTAAAGTCTCGATGGAATGCAACTTAAGGTTGACATTCTTGAGTAGCGCTATGTCGAGAACGTCCGGACGTTGGTCGGGGTCGTGGGGATAGTGGGTGTGCTCCATAGGAGCGATGGGATCGAAGTTGAGGGACTCGCCCAGGTTATACACGTGACGTCCCTGGCAGAGGTCGTCGTGCTGTTCCAGGCGGGGTGTTTGGCGTTGAGGTCGCCCGCTATGATAACGGAGTCGCTCAAGCCGAAGAGGACGGCAAGGTCTTTGGTGAATAGAGTGTGCTCCTCGGACGTTCCGCCGGGAGGGATGTACGCAGAGGCGATTGTGATCGGTTGATGGCCGGTCATGCCTAGTCGACACACTGAGGTCTCGAGTAGAGACTCCATGGGAGGGGGATCTAAGGGGATGCAGTGCAGTTCTTTTCTATAATAGATTAGAGTACCGCCCTTGTGGCAGCGTGACCGATCGTTGCGAACTATGCGATAGTTGGCAATTCTCGGATCGCGGTGACTGGGCTTGAGGAAGGTCTCCTGTACGAGGAGGATATCAATTTGATGGTCGCGGAGGAAGGTGGCGATCTCATCACGCTGGCCTCTAATGCCATTGGCATTAAAGTACCCTAATTTTAGGGATCGGGGTTTGGTGCACGTTAATCTCGTATTATCCATTGGAGTTAGTCAAGATTAAGGTTGCGGAGGAGGTCGCCTAACTTGAGTAGGGACTTAAGGATAATTTTTAGTTTATCGCCACCAGTGTTAGCCGCCCTGAGATCAGCCGCCATGCGGTCTGCTTCGGGGGTGACTAACTCTGCTAGCGTTTCTAAAATTACGTTGTGAGCGGGGTCCACGGCCGCGGGGCCGGGTGGCGTGGGACGAGCGGGCGCCGGTGCGCTCGCTTGGGCCGGGGTAGTGGGGATAGGGGCATCTAGTAGCCCGGGGATGGGGCTGGACTTGGCTTTGCTGAGTGCCGGGAAGGCTCTCTGGTGGTTCAGCGTGGTCCAGGGAGAGGGCCTCTGAGGGCTGAGTCTCTCCGGCATCTGGGCAGAGGGTAGCCTCACCGATGGGCTTTCTCTTTGCTGACGGGCGCTTGCACGCTTCACCAGGTTAGAGGAGGAGCCTTTGGGGGCTTTCGAGCAGCCGCGGTAGTTGGCCGTGTGGCCCGACTGGCCGCAAAGCACACAGCTCGGTGGCTCCGTGCAAAGCGATTTGTCTTTAGGACGGGGACAGTCTGCCGTGCCATGGTCGCCTAGACACTTTACGCATCTGTGCGGCGCATGGCAGTTGGCTTGGCTGTGTCCATACATCTGGCAGCGGTGGCATTGCCCGACTACGCTTGAGCGGTAGGGCTTCTCTATTGTGATGCCTGTGAGTGAGCATACCGACTTCACTTTGAAGATCGGGTGGTGACCTTCTACTGGGTCACAGATGACCAGTACCATATCGTACTGGTCTCCGCCTCTCGCCTTATGAAGGCGGTGGACGGCTGCGACCGGGATGTCTTGGCCTTGGAGGTCATTGAGGATGTCCTCCGTGGGGATTTCCTTCGGGATCCGCCTGATCACCACGCGGGTGGGCTTCTCCTCTGGAAGGGAGTAGGTATGGAAGGCTATGTGCCTTCCGATCAGCTGGCGGGTAAGTTCCCTAAAGTCCGTGGTCGTAGGAACCACTACTTTGATTCCCTGCTGTGTGCTTTTTGCGCTTGTATATTGTATGCGGCGCTCATTACACATTTTGGACACATCTGTCCATTTCCCTTTGTCCTGAATGAACAACGGGGGAGGGGGCTTCAGCTTCTTTGAAGAAGTGGCTGAAGGTTTAGCCTTAGGGCTGACTGGCCTACTGGTATGAGCAGCGGCGGACGTAGGTAAGGGGACCGGGGAGTTGGGACGGGAGGCCGCGTGAGAGGGGGCATAAGGGAGCGCGACGATCTTTTTGGTCATGGCGGCCTGGGAATTTTTGCCCTTCTTCCTCTTGCCCTTTCCGACGACTTGATAGTCGTCTTTAGAGGATGAGGAGGCAGAGCACGCGTCTAAAATTGACTCTGAGTCGGAGATTGGCTCAGTTGTGTCCATGTTCTCGGAAACGGGAACAATGGACTCAGGTTCGGACTGATCCTTTGTTTGCGAAACAAAAGGTTTCGAAACAATGGGTCTCGGATTAGCCGGAATCGCGGCGGCGACGGCTGACGGTAAGCCTTTGTCCATGTTCTCGGAAACGGGAACAATGGACGCAGGTGCAGGCTGGACCTTTGTTTGCGAAACAAAGGGTTTCACAAGAATGGGTCTTGGGGTGGCCTTAATCGCGGCGGCGACGGCTGGCGGTAAGCCTCTGTCGGCAGGCGGCGGTGACAAAGGGCTATCGAGCGCGTCACTGAAGTCAGTGACGGCAATACTGGGTTGCTGCAAGGCAGCGACATCGGACCCATATTTCTTTAAAAAATCTGGGTCTTTCAGGACAACGCTTTTGAAAAACGCAAAAAGGCGTTCCTCATCCGCATCAAGGGCCATATTATCTGCTAAGAGTTAGCAGACATTTGAGTGAAGCTCAGCGCGCCTAACAACCTAATTCCTTGCACAATTATGTAGGGAATTTACTGGGTCCAGCGACTCACCCGCTTCAACCTTCCCGCAGCCACAGTCCGAGGGTCCGGGCTTGGTAGCAACTCCAACTCCAGGGAACTTTGCTTTCAGGAACTTGTTGAAACGGGAAACACTAGCACAGTAAATCGGCGGCGCACACGTTCGCGACGGAGCCCAATTTTTTTTACCTAGACCCTGAAGGGGTTAGGCGGGCAGATTGGGTCACCACCCTCTCTTGGTTTCGTTGGCACCGTTAGGTTTCCCACCAAGAACCTCGAAACTGAGGACTTTTCCCTGATGGGGCAAAGGAAGTTAAATCGGAATAATATCCGAAGCAAAATGAGCAAGTGCTGTCTTAATAAAAAGACAACAATTGTTCGGGGGTGTAGTCAAGGGACTACTGATGACGTCACGACACTGGGAAGCGACGAACCGATGACACACACTGATAGCGAGCGGGAATGCGAGCAGGTAGCGGCACGTCCGTACGCGGCGGCGGTCAGGCGGAGAGTGAAGTACTCGTTAATACTCTGGGCCGCCATATTTATACTTGCGTACAAAAGCACAAGTGCTGGTGGGGCTATGGCGGACTCCCACCTATTATCCAATCACCTGTGCGAGAGAGCGTAAACAAGGTCATAAAACCTCTCCCCGCGACACCCCGCCTCTTACCCCTGTGTCCTAATTTCTAATGGACTCGCCCAACGAACCCGGATCTATAATACAATGGGGCCTTTTAGCCAATCAGGCGGTTTGTTATGATTGCCTTGTGGGACTTTATCATATTAACTTTTCTTATGTGGCTCTACATTTTGCAAGTAAATAGCTGTTTTTACTTGTTTCCACATTATATGTTACTGTTATTATTTACAATTATGTTGCCCTAGGTCTTAGTGTACTTATTAATAACATTTAAGCCTATGTTAGGGTCTTATTCTAGGAGCTATTAACAAAAAGGTGTACATTTTCTATATACTAATAGCCTCGTGTATACAAATTACTTAATTACTCTACTGTGGTCTTAACAGATCGACCTATCATAAATTTACATAATATACTGTTTCCTTATCATGATATACACTAGATTTGAGATAGCTGTACTCCCTTACATTTCCACCCCCTGTAGAAGGGTTCAACCGACTACACTTCCGTCAGTAGGGAGTACAACTATCTTTACCACTGGCCGACGTAGAACTCCATGCTTTGTTCTTACGTCGACTACTCTTATTATAGAGTCCGCCCCAGGATAAACACTTTTAATGACCTCTTTGGTCCACTGGTTTCGTGGTTTACTTGAATCCGTCACTACAACCACGTCACCCACTTTCACATTTGGAACGTCACTTGTCCACTTGTTGCGACGTTGCAGCGTCGGCAGGTACTCGCGCAGCCAACGCCTCCAAAAGAGGTCGGCCAGCGCGTTCACCCGTCGCCACATGCGGCGGGAGTCCAGGTCGGCGGCATGCCGACGTGTGCACGGCGCATCTCCCGCGGCAGTGCCCAGCAGGAGATGGTTGGGGGTCAGCACCACTGGGTGCTTGACGTCACTGCTCACGTATGTGAGAGGGCGGCTGTTCACTATAAGCTCGGCCTCGGCGAGGAGGGTGTAAAGGACCTCCTCACGGGGGGCACGCTCTCGTAGCGTCGCCTTTAGCGCATTTTTTATAGAGCGCACTAATCTTTCCCAGCACCCGCCCATGTGTGGGGATGCCGGGGGGTTGAAATGCCAGGCAATTCCGCGGCCTGACACCTCGCTGCTCAGCTTCTCTTGGTCCATGTCGCGAAGAGCAGCACGTAGCTCGGCGTGTGCCCCGACAAAATTTGTGCCGCGGTCGGAGTACATGTCAGCAGGTTGCCCGCGGCGCGCAATTAGGCGCCGCAGGGCCAGGATGGCTGAGTCAGCACTCAGCGAGGCCGCCAGCTCCAGATGGACGGCGCGGGTGGTGAGGCAAGTGAACAACACGCCCCACCTCTTCTCCCTGCGCCGACCGATAGCGACCTCCATGGGGCCAAAGTAATCGACCCCGCAGTGAACGAAGGCTCTTCTGGTTATCTCCAGTCTTGCTGCCGGAAGATCTCCCATCTTAGGGGTCACCGGCTTGGCCCTCTCAAGCCGGCAACGTTGGCAGCTCGCGGTGACGGTTTTAACTGTGGACCTTAAATTCGTGACCCAATATCTCTCGCGGACTCTGTTTACCACGGTTTCTTGATTGGCATGCAGCGCCTCTACATGATATTTAAATAGGAGGCGCCGCGTGAGCGCATGTTTCCCATCCAGTATGATCGGATGTCGCTCCCCGAAGTCGAGCGCGGTACAGGCGCCCAGCCTGCCGCGCACCCTCACTAGTCCGTCCTCACTATATATCATAGGATCCAATGCCCGCAGTTTGCTATTGGGAGGCAGTGGATGTGCCCCTTGAAGCGCCGCGACGTCTGCTGCGTAGCTTTCTCTTTGTGCTAGTCGCAAGAGGCGCAACTCAGCCTCGTGCAGGTCATCCGCCGACACCACCGTTGAAAGACGTCGCTTGCGGCATCTGTCTAGAAACACTAATACACGCGCCATGACGTGTAATGCGCGCGTCCAAGTGGGTAGTCGCTCGTAGTGCAGCAGTGGTTCTGTCTGTGCCACAACTGTGTGCACCCGCTGCACTCTTTCCAAGTCCTGCTCCGCCACCACGTCGAGGTCGGTGTCAGCCGGCCACTGCTCCTGTGGACAGCGAAGAAAAGGGGGACCCGACAACCACTCATTACTATTATTGGGCCAGTCCAATCTGGTGGCCTTGTCAGCGGGGTTCATCGCCGACGGAACCCAGCGCCAGTTAGCCCTCTCTGACCTCCTGTCTATTTCGGCTAATCGATGTGACACGAACCTTTGGAATTCTAACGCGTCCGAGTTAATCCATTTTAGGACGGTTTTACTGTCCGTACACAAATGCACGCTATTTACTTTCGTACCCAAATCTTTTATGATTGTGTCCGCTATTCTACAGGCTAAAACAGCAGCTTGTAATTCTAGCCTAGGGACTGAGGTAACCTTTTGTGGCGCTACTCTCGCCTTACCTAACACTATAGCGACGTCCCTATTTCCCTCTACGTTATAACCCGCTAAATAAGCTACTGCCGCGTAAGCGGATTCGCTCGCGTCACCGAACACGTGTAATTCAAGGTGTTCTAATTTTAGGCCGTACCACCTAGGTATAGTTACTTGGTTAAGGTGATAAAGGTTATGCAACCATTCGAACCACATTTTGGCCTCCGCATCTTTTAATTTTTCATCCCATTGTATACCCGTGTGCCATATCCTTTTCATGAGGATGCGCGATTGTATGACACACGGATACAAAAAACCTAACGGGTCAAAGATTGACATAATAAATCTTAAAAACTCTCTTTTCGTCGGAACAACAAGACCCTCTATTATGGGTTTAGGTAATCTCTTGAATGATAGGTCAAAGGCCAGCTCGTCTTTGTTTGGTGACCAAATCATTCCTAGGGTGCGTTCCGTAGCACTTTCGCCTTTGTCTAAAGACACTCGGTCAGGCATCTCAGTACTTAGTTTGTCGCGCAGCTCTGGAGAGTTCGTGACCCACCCCCGTATATTAAACCCGCCTTTGGCGTGGACGTGGGTCACATCCTCTATTAAACTGTTGGCCTGCGCGGCAGACCAAGTACTGTCTAGGTAGTCGTCCATATAGTGTTTTGTGTGTATGGCGGCTACCGCTTCGGGGTACATATCTACATATCTGCTCGAATTCTTGTTGAGAATATAAATTGCCGATGTTGGCGCTGACACGGCCCCGAAAATCATAGAATTCATGACGTAAACTTCAGGTTCTTTGTTGGCATCAGACGACCACAAAAACAATTGAGCCCCTCTATCTTGTTCTCTTATAAATACGCGTAGGAACATATCCGCTATGTCCCCAGTGAACGCGACAGGCCCTAATCTAAATTTAAACAACACGCCTAGCAGGGAGTTGAGTAAATCAGGCCCGGTCAACAAGTTGTCATTCAACGAGGTTCCGTTGTAGCTAGCTGCGGCGTCAAATACTAATCTCAACTTTCCCGGCTTGTTTGGATTCGTTACCCCGAAGTGGGGTAAATACCACACCGAATTAGATTTGACACCGCCTTCTACTTTGCTTGCGTACCCCTCAGCTATCAACCTATCTATTTGTGCTGTATAGGCTGAGGCGTACACAGCGTCTTTACTCAATCGACGCTCAATCCCCGCTAGACGTTGACGCGCATATTTATAATTGTTGGGCAACTGAGGGTCGTCCCGACGCCATAATAACCCTACCTCCCACGAGCCGCTCTCTGTCTGACGGCTAGTGGAGTCTAGAATAGCTTTAGCTCTCTCTACGTCTTTATGCTTTCTAGGCACTTCTACTATTCCTATAGCTTCTAGCTCAAACTGTTTTTTAACTAATTCATGTAAAACATTAGATGGCTCTATTACACAATTTAATGAGTGCTCGCTAGTGTCTCTATAGCTACCTACAGGTCCGTGCACAACCCACCCTAAACTGGTCAAAGAGGCAACTGGCTTACCGGATTTCCCTCGGCGAGTCTCCTGGCTGGTCAGCAGCTCCCAGTTGTCCTGACCCAGCAACAGTAGTGGTCTGGCTCCTCGCATTTCCTCACAACCCAAGTCGCGAAGGTGGGCGTGGTCTTGTATTACTGTGGCAGGCACTGTTTGCGCGGGTAAGTCCAGGCTTTTTAATGTACGACACTTCACTTTATGTGTTTGCCCGTTTGGTCCACGCACTGACACACTGACTACTTTCGACGTTTCATCGACAATCTCTTGACCGCGCGTACTGTGCAATGTTATAGGTACCGTTTTTCCACTGGCGTTTTCAGCTATCGAGTCGTCTATCAGTGATACGGTTGCCCCGTCATCTAGTAGGGCATAACAATGATTTTCTCTACCGTTCACTGTCACACACACTGGCATTATCTTCAATAGCGCCTTGCCCGTATAATCACTGACATTTGTGACGCTCTCACCCTTCCTGTCGGCATGTAACAATGTGTGGTGTGCGTAATTACAAGACGTGCACTTACTTGCTCGACAGAAATTCTTGCCATGTTTCTTTATCATGCACTTGAAACATAATCTGTTTTTCTTTACGTGTTGCCATCTCTCTTCGACGCTCAACCCAGTAAATTTCTCACACTTGGGTAACTTGTGATTCTCCCCACATAGCGTGCATGGCTCTTCAGCCTCTTTCGCTGGCTGCTCATTGTTGGAATTGACGTGCAAGTACTGAATGTTTTTAGTAGGCCTCGCTGTCTGTACATTAGACCTATTCTTAGCGGCGCCTGTTGACGGTGTAGTCATTTCAATTTGCAAATAATAGGACGTAGCTCGGGCTAGATGACTTAGAAATTCTGCGAGTATTTCTAGGCTTGGTGCCACTCGCACATCTATGCCCTGGGTTGCTGCCATGCCCATCGCAAAATCACCGTATTGAGCACGTTGTACAGAGGTAAGTTTATTAAGTATTTCACTTACCAGCTGTGGATTATTCAGATATCCGTTCGCTTTCACGCTTTTCAGCAGTGATACACAATTCCTCACTGTCGTCGAGAACTTTCTGAGCTCACGGCCACTCTCAGTTACCTTAGGTAACGCACGCACTTTTTTAAGGGCACACTCGAGCACTAGATTAGGGTGCCCGAACTCTTCATCGAGCGTCTTCATTATTTCAGCTGGATTTGTAGAGGTACGCAATAAATCCTCCACTGCTAGCTTTGCGTCTCCTTGCAACGACGTTTTCAGGCGCGCTAGGTTCTCATGCGGCTTGAATTCATACATCACCGTCGTGTCGTGGTACATATTTTTGTATGATAGCCACTCTGCTGGGTCGCCTTTAAAAAATGGCAACTCATAGGCCTGTCTTGGTACCGGTCGCGGACGCGCTAAGCTAGTTATAGCGTCGGCCAGCTGGTCTATCTTCCTGTCACGTGACCTGCTCCTGTCTGCGTCTTCGGCGAACGTGTTTCCCCACTCAGGCACTTCTCTAGCCTGCTCTCTCGATCGCGGGGCACTGACCGTGGCCTGGGGAGTGTCGTTCCCTAGGTACGGATGTTCGCGAAACTGTACTGACGCGGGCGCACACTGAGGGAGCGCAGGTATACGGTCGGACTTTGGCGCGGGCGCTGAGACCTCACGGGAGGGCGCTGTCACCTCACGGGAGGGCGCGGGCACTCGACGCGGCGATGGGTCGCGACACGCTGCGGGCGTGTTTATCTCTCTTACTACGGGAGTCATCTCCGAGACCCATTCCTCTACTCGTCGCGTCGTCCCCTCTTCGTCTGAGTCTTCTTCCACTGCGGCGTCTATCTCTGCGAGATCAGCTTCTAGCTTCTTCTTCACCAATTGCTCCTTCATGCGCACTATTTCCCTCTCAGCCTCGTATTCTACCCTCCTCCGAAGGTGATCGGCACTTCTGTGGCCGCTCCTCGAGGAGACGTGGCTTGTATCGGATCTCGCCCTGTGGGTTCTCTCCGATCTCGCAGGCGGAGTCATTCCTCTGTAGTCGATGACACGACCACCGGGACCCGCCAACGGGATCACAGGAACGGGAAACGATGTCGACGTATGTGCGACAGAAGGCGAGCCTGGTGGCCTTTCTGATGGCACACCTGAGTCAGCTTCTAGCTCTCGCCGCCTGTTCATATCTGCCTCTAGCTTGCGCAACTTACTCCTTGTCGTGATGGTGCTTTTCTCGCTCATCTTGCGTGCTCAGCAGATCCGTTGCACGAAGGACCAAAAATTGTAAGGAATGCAGGCCGCAGGGTTGAAATAACAACACACTTGATGAGCGATTATTTAAAACTGTATATTATCAACACTCCAAACTATATTTACATCAATTAACACTTATACTAACACGGAAAACACAATTTGAAGCTACTAATTTAACATAAACACAATACAGAGAAAACTTTAGGCACACAAATACAATAACTATACGACAAACGAGATACAGAGTAAGCGCGATGCTTATCAGAGGAATTTTGGATGAAGACTACTCGTTAATATTTTTTTTTTTTTTTTTTATGAATGGCATCTCGCAGTTCAACCTAGGAGGTTGTCGTCTGCTTAACCGGACTATCCTGTGGGTGCCTTAAGAGTAAGGCCTCCAGCCAGGGCATAAAAACTTACATACTAAGCGACTATACGCTGAGGGCACCCCCTGTGGGGTACGAGCCTCGGCTCAGGGCGTCGCTGGGGGAGGACTGCATGGGGACAGGCTGGATCTGAATGATATCATTATTTAGGGGCTGATTTAAAACTACTGGCACAGCATCGCGGGCTGGCTCGAGCGAGGGTCGGGGAGGGCATGGACCGGGACGTCGCGACGGACCTCGACGGCGAGGTCGGAAAGACGGCGGTTTGTGTCTGAACTTTTTAAGAGTGCTAGTCTCTTTGCTACTCTCCTGGAGGAGGGTGATAGCATCATCGGGAGTGACGAGGATATGCCGAGGACGGCGTACTGTACTAATTCGCGAGGGTTCGTAACGGGCGGCCGCTGCGATCAGAGGATTACGGTGTTTACTGGCGTTATCGAAGAAACGCTTTGAAAGACGTTTCATAAACTGAAGGACGGTGGGCATTCTAAGGTCTACGTGTAGACGGTCGTTACGGACATAAAAAGGGGCTCCCGTGACTCTACGTAAGAACCGGTTCTGCAAGGTTTGCATCCTATGGATGTATTTAGGCTTGGTGTGAGCGTACACGACGCAAGCGTACGTCATAATGGGGCGGATCACCGCGGTATAAAGGCGCAACTTGCACTTGAGTGACAATTTGCTTTTTGCCGAGATCATGAAATGAAGCCTACCCATAGCAAAGGCAGCTCGGTCGCGAGCTGCTTTGATGTGCGCCGCGAAAGACAGGTGGTTGTCAAGTAAGATTCCTAAGTACTTGGCTTGCTTCTCCCAAGGGATAGGCTTACCGTACATAGTGATCGGGCTGAACTACTCGTTAATACTCTGGGCCGCCATATTTATACTTGCGTACAAAAGCACAAGTGCTAGTGGGGCTATGGCGGACTCCCACCTATTATCCAATCACCTGTGCGAGAGAGCGTAAACAAGGTCATAAAACCTCTCCCCGCGACACCCCGCCTCTTACCCCTGTGTCCTAATTTCTAATGGACTCGCCCAACGAACCCGGATCTATAATACAATGGGGCCTTTTAGCCAATCAGGCGGTTTGTTATGATTGCCTTGTGGGACTTTATCATATTAACTTTTCTTATGTGGCTCTACATTTTGCAAGTAAATAGCTGTTTTTACTTGTTTCCACATTATATGTTACTGTTATTATTTACAATTATGTTGCCCTAGGTCTTAGTGTACTTATTAATAACATTTAAGCCTATGTTAGGGTCTTATTCTAGGAGCTATTAACAAAAAGGTGTACATTTTCTATATACTAATAGCCTCGTGTATACAAATTACTTAATTACTCTACTGTGGTCTTAACAGATCGACCTATCATAAATTTACATAATATACTGTTTCCTTATCATGATATACACTAGATTTGAGATAGCTGTACTCCCTTACAAGGCTGATAACACTTAAGATGATTACTGGTAATAAAATTGTAATGTCTTGTTTCCGAGATGCGTGAGTATACGGACGCTAAGCGGTGTGACCCCACAGGGGAAAGATTGACTCTTATTTGGCTTATGTATTGTAAATCTTTAGCTATTTGGTACAGTTTTAAAAGGTTCTTGTACGTCTGCATGCTAAAATGTGAGGTTTTTCGATAGGTACCTATGTATCTACATTCTTTTGATGTACTTTTGGTGATAGATTTTTTGATATGGGCCCAAAGCTTCAACTTGACAAAACAACGATAGTCATCAGTGGGCAACTAGAACGATTCTGCAATTTAAGCAAATATAAATTTCAAACAATTGCACTCTGGGATTGCTTTTCAAAATAAAGAACCAACTCCCATACAACTTCTACCTGCTCCTTAAGTCGTACTTGGAAGATCGAATATTTAGTTGAAATCAATGACGCCTACTTTGCTTTTCAAGACAAAAATGCCGGGTATGACACAAGGTTCCATTTTGGGACCTACTCTGTTTCTTTTGTACACTGCAGATATACAACGGATAATGTTTTATCTGCCACTTTCGCAGATGACACCGCTGCATTTAGCAACCATGAAAAAGCAACGTAGCGTCCTTAACTCTACAAAGTCACCTCAACAAAAACAGGAAATGGATGGAAAAGTGGCGTATAAAGGTCAGCTCAAGCAAGTCAGTGCATGTCACTTTTACTTTAAGAAAAAACAATTGCCCGCCAATCAAACTAAGAAACGACGTTCTTCTCCATCAAAATTCAGCAAAATACTTATGCTTAGTACATGCAAACTTAATACATGCAACAGGAAACAAACATGGAAAACCCATATCCACAAAAAAATCGTGACGGGCTAAATATAAGACTGAAAAACATCAACTGGCTAATAGGCAGAAGAACAAACGTCACCATGGAAAACAAGATAGTCATCTATAAAACTATAATTAAATCCATCGGGACTTATGGAATTAATTTATGGGGATCGGCAAAAAATAGCAACGTGGAAAACTTACAACGGTTCCAGAATAAAGCCCTCAAAATGATAACCAATGCACCTCTGTTTATCAAAATCAGTGAATTGCATGAGTACACAGAAATGAATACAGTCAAAGAAGAAGTGCAATACGGAGCATTAGCAAACCAAAACCGAATAAAAATACAAACAAATACCCTAGCAACTGCATTATGTGAACCACTATGTAACAGAAGACTCAAAAGGCAACACATAAGGGAGTTTGTTCCCAAACAAAGCCGGAATTAAAATAAAAGACAGCTTCTTCACAGGAGGACCAGTTCTAACCTGACAACAAATCTGCTAAAGACTTGAAAAGCCGATTGCAAGGTTAAAGATAGAAAAAAAAAAACAATTGCGCTCAGACGATAGGGAGAAAAATTTCAACTGCAACTAAAATTAGTGGAAATGGAAAAAGTAGTTAGTAGTAATGAGTCATTAATTTTTGCTAGAGACAAAACAATAATTGTATGATGTTTTCAAAATATCGTTAAACTTGAGATTCAATTAGAAGCATCGTCAAAGCCTATACATAAACAATCCAGCCAGTACTAATCCAAGAAAATCTCAGTGCGACGGATATCACCCATTTTATTTGTTCATAAGTCTCATTTGGTAATATTGGATGACATACTCCGCGTGTAATTCGCCAAGAACTGGGAGGTGCCTGCCTGGCTTTAACCCGTTAGTGCTACACTCTACACTTTTTTCTTTGTGTGGTGCAGTCGACCTTTAACTGCTATTTTGTTTAGTAATATTTTTTTGCAGGATTATTTTATTATATATCTAGGTATAATAAAATAACACAACCTCATATATCAGTAAAAAATTATGGGTTCGCCGTTTC
This sequence comes from Cerastis rubricosa, assembly GCA_949152445.1. Classification (NCBI taxonomy): domain Eukaryota; kingdom Metazoa; phylum Arthropoda; class Insecta; order Lepidoptera; family Noctuidae; genus Cerastis; species Cerastis rubricosa. The sequence continues at coordinate 3,361,492 of OX424529.1, forward strand.
GCTACCGTCGTGGAGGTGATGCGAATATTTAGTTTAGTAACGGAACAGCCAAGCCATACATTTTTACAGATATGTAGAATTTGTGAAGTTACGGTCTACTGAACTGAATCTACACGGCCTAACTCTACCGGAGTTAGGCCGTGTAGATTCAGAAGCTGGGCTCTACATGAGATTAATCATCTTCATCACAACTGGGTCTTTTTTTATTGCGATTTTATCATTGTTCTTGCAGGCGGGTTATCTTGGTCATCGATAACGTCTGCTTTGATTGCTAAAGATACTTATTGAACTTACATAATATAAATTTCTAATTAGTTACAGATAGATTCGGCACGTTCATAAAGTAATTGAAATAACCGTTACAAGAAAAAAACACACCATATAGATATGGTGTGTTTTTTTCCTTCCTATTACTACTTCCTATTAATTTAGAAATTAATAGGAAGTACGAGGTCCCTTTAATATAATTGCCGTTGGCGTTAATTCAGCCACCCCCAGCCAAACCAATTTGTCTATCAAATAAATATACTGAAAAAAAAATACTTTTGTCAATGAGGGATCCGTTTATCTGTCCAACGGTTAAGTGTCGGAGTTTAATAAACTGTCTAATTAAGAGCGCGTTAGCGGCGCTGGGTTAGGTTAGGGCGCAAGCGCAGTGCGAGTTGCGCGCGCGTCCCGGCATGATGCTGGTGTTGACACTGCTCCTAGTAGCGTGCGCCGGCGTCCGCGCCAGGACATTCAACGTCACGCACCTCTACGTGCCTCATATCGTAAAGCCCGGTCAGCAAGAAGTCGAGATGGAGTGCCGATATGACGCCAATTTCACGCTACTCAGCTGGTTCAAAGGCCGCAACGAATTCTTCAGATATCGTCCCGGTGCAGCGCCCAGTACTCGATCCTTCCCTATCCTCGGAATTGGGACAGTCGAGATGGTGGCGTGCGGCCCTCGAGCCTGCAAGCTGAAGCTTTTAGCCCTCACCCAGGAAGCCACCGGAATGTATAGGTGCGATCTCGAGAGGGATGTGCGGCCCTACAAGTTTGCAACCATGACAGCACACATGAAAGTACTCGGCCACGAACAACGGAAGCCATTACTCGATGGTTTAGATGATGAATATGAAGATGGAGAGATGATACAGGCGTACTGTCGAGGAGCTCCGGATTCTGAACTCCGCTGGTACATCAACGACGCAGAATTGCTAGAGTATAGAGGTTCGCCTACTTTGAAGAAGAAAAGCCATTGGTTTATGTTCATGGGTATACCACGCACAGCAGTAGTGCAGTGTGTGGAGTTTAGATACGGGAACCCATACGGTTCGCAAGAAAAGACAGTGAAGTGGATCCCTAAGTACCAAATACGAATGAAAAAGGAGAATGTGGTGGAAAATAGATCGCTTGTTACTACAGGACGCTTAGGATACCTAGGCAAATTTTTGTGTTTGTTTCAGAAAGTATTTTATATTTATTGCGATCAATTATGTTCCTGCTATTTTTAAAGTTAACTTGAGTGCAAATATTACCTACCTATTATTTTTGTCGATGCATGTGTTTTTTTTAAGTTAGAAACGTGCAATTTAGATAATAAATAATGTTATTCAATTTTGTTTACTTCTTTATTACCGCAATCCTTGTGTTCGATGTTGACAGTGAGTAGGTACATAATATCTGTACAGGTAAATAAGTTTGAAAACATCATAGTGTAGCCGGTTTGGTTTCTCTCTACCCCCTTGGAAAAAGGGCTTGAGTTTATGTTGGTATTGGTTCCCTATCCATTTGCATAAAATTTTAAGACCTAATATAACTTACCATAATTTTGTTTGGCATAATTATATTTTCGCATAGTATAATTACGCATAACAGCTTACGCATAATTTTTTTAAGCATAATTTCTCTAACCATAATAATGATTAAGCATAATATTCTAAAGCATAAAGTTCTAAAGCATAACTTTTTTAAGCATAATATCCTAAATCATAAATGTATTTACGCTTGTATTTATGCTTGCTTGCATGGTGCATGCAAGCAAGCATGCAGAATACAAAAAGCATGCAGCATGCAAACAAGCATGCAGCATGCAAGCAAGCATACAGCATGCAGCATTCAAGCGAGCATGCAACATGCAGCAGGCAGGGTTTCTGTCACGGCTCCGGCGCTGCGGGCCTCCGGCGGCCCCACACGTGCTAATCGTCGCAGACGGCTTTCGCTCACCACCGCAGCTTCGGCTTGTTGGCCGGCTTTGCCGGCCAGCCTCAGCCGCGGCGGCTCGCTCGCAGCCGCCTGCTCCTCAGCCCGCGGGCCGCCTCGCCCCTCCGCGCCTACGCGATTTTAAATTACACTCTAGGGGTAGGACAAACAAGACTACGTGGAGTCGGTTTTGCAGCGATTCGGTTCTGTCACTAACTTTTGTTGCACAGCATATTAAATTTTTAACCAACAATATAATTTAATTGTTACAGAAACTATAGCAAATTGGTTTGATTAGAATTATGTATGGGGCACTACAAGTTCACAACCACCATTTCCACCCAAAGTCTCACAACATCTAATATATTCTTCAGATAAAAGTTATCTCACGATTGAAAAATCGTTTAAGTTACATAATGATATGTATAATAAATCATTTTCATGAAAATTGATTTTGTTGTTTATATTAATTTTATGCCTAAATATTATTATGCTAATAGTCATTAGGCATACTAACGTTATGCGAATCAAATTTATGCTAAAACAAATTAGTCTTAAAGATGATTATGCCAACATAAAATGTATGCCTATAAAAATTATGCCGAAGTATTATTATGCCAAAACAAATTGTGCCTAAATCGTTATGCCGAAGTATATTAGGACAAAGCATATTATGCGAAAAGAAGGGATCCCGTTGGTATTAATTATTGTAGAAGTTAATAGAGTGACTATGACAAAATACATGCTTCAAGGAATGAGTTCCTGCCGTTTTTTCCCAAAGAAACTGAAAATCAATTCGAGGTAAGTAACTAAATCGTCAGCCTGTATAGTGAGTGATTCTTTTGCCTTCGCGATCAAATTCGGATTTGCAATCATAGTCATGAGGCTATAATGATTATTTTCTTAAAATCCTAGATTGTAACTAGTAGCTTTTTATGTCATGCCAGAGAAGGGTCAGTGGCTCGTCTAAGAAACACATTATTTTTGTATGCACGGAAGCATTACGTAGGTACTCTGTAAGAAAACTTGAGTTTCATAAGCGTAATTCAGACATTGGTCTGAACTTCTTATCAACCATCACACAAATAATATTATTAAAACATAAATAGGTAATTCGTAGATTCTAAAAGACCCCACGAGATAAAAGGTTTACGAGTTCGTCAGAGATATCATAAAGTTTTTTCTAATGTATGTTGAAAATTTCGTCTTAACATAATATCACGCCTGTAATATCCGAAGGGAAAGGCAGAAGAACCCAATTGTAGTACACCCACATTTCGCTGGTTATGTTTTAAGTCCCATGTAATAGGGAGCGAGCCTATTGCCATCAACCGGGCACAAATGCAGACTCCGTGGCTGCTGAGAAAATTCCTGTCCCGGCCCGGGAATCGAACCCAGGACCTCATGGTCAGCAATCACGCTTGTGACCATTCGACCAACGAGGCAGTCTTAAAAATTTCGTCTTCTATTCTGACCAATATTATACCCACTAACAGAGATACAAGATAAAAACTTAAATAGATATATAGATTGTAAAAACAACCAGAATTGAAACAGCAGGATCGTTAAATATGCGTTTTAATTAGGACTGACAACAATTTAGTTTCACAGTATAACCTCAAACTTTTATTATAAATGCTTATTTCTAGGAATATCTTCTAGCAATAATTATGTGTCGGCTTTTTAGGACTGACAGCTTGCCATGAGCTCAAGAACCAGAATAATCTTAGCAAGGAATCGTTTCTGCGTGGGTGTAGATTAATCCCCACTACCAAGCCACTACCCCACTGAACTAATGGAGCTTCCGACTCGGTGTTGCCAGTAAAATAATAAAGTGTGTATCAAGTCTGTTATAGCCCCATAAGTTTACATTCGGCCATCCAGAAGTAACGAGTCCCTTCGTTTATTTATGATTGATCGCATTATAAAATATAAAAGTAAACATAAAAAAAACGATAAACAATCTTTTAACATAAACTTTAATAACAACTTTATGGACGTTTCAAAATTGAAATACGTTACAGAAAAATAAACAATCACATAATGAATCATAAATCATAATAGACTAATCAAATAATGACAAAAAAATAAAACTTATTACTTAACATATTACAACATTAATACATAAACAATTAAACCATAATCATTATCAACAAAACTATGCTGATTATATGCTACTATATATTCCATTCTAAAATAATCTGTCCTGATTGTTTAACTATGCCAGGCGGCACTCATGTGCTCCTACCTGAATCAACAATGCCAGGCGGCACTCATGTGCTCCTACCTGAATCAACAATGCCAGGCGGCACTCATGTGCTCCTAGCTGAATCAACAATGCCAGGCGGCACTCATGTGCTCCTACCTGAATCAACTATGCCAGGCGGCACTCATGTGCTCCTACCTGAATCAACAATGCCAGGCGACACTCATGTGCTCCTACCTGAATCAACAATGCCAGGCGGCACTCATGTGCTCCTACCTGTATCAAAAATGCCAGGCGGCACTCATGTGCTCCTACCTGAATCAACAATGCCAGGCGGCACTCATGTGCTCCTACCTGAATCAACAATGCCAGGCGGCACTCATGTGCTCCTAGCTGAATCAACAATGCCAGGCGGCACTCATGTGCTCCTACCTGAATCAACAATGCCAGGTGGCACTCATGTGCTCCTACCTGAATCAACAATGCCAGGCGGCACTCATGTGCTCCTACCTGAATCAACAATGCCAGGCGGCACTCATGTGCTCCTACCTGAATCAACAATGCCAGGCGGCACTCATGTGCTCCTACCTGAATCAACAATGCCAGGCGGCACTCATGTGCTCCTACCTGAATCAACAATGCCAGGCGGCACTCATGTGCTCCTACCTGAATCAACAATGCCAGGCGGCACTCATGTGCTCCTACCTGAATCAACAATGCCAGGCGGCACTCATGTGCTCCTAGCTGAATCAACAATGCCAGGCGGCACTCATGTGCTCCTACCTGAATCAACAATGCCAGGCGGCACTCATGTGCTCCTAGCTGAATCAACAATGCCAGGCGGCACTCATGTGCTCCTACCTGAATCAACAATGCCAGGTGGCACTCATGTGCTCCTACCTGAATCAACAATGCCAGGCGGCACGCATGTGCTCCTAGCTGAATCAACAATGCCAGGCGGCACTCATGTGCTCCTACCTGAATCAACAATGCCAGGCGGCACTCATGTGCTCCTACCTGAATCAACAATGCCAGGCGGCACTCATGTGCTCCTACCTGAATCAACTATGCCAGGCGGCACTCATGTGCTCCTACCTGATACAATACTAAATAACCATCATTAGACATAACCAATCTTGACTAAATCATGATAATTGTATTTATGGCACAACATCATTTACAAAGGAAAACAGCCTACCCTAGAACAAGTCTGGTGAAGTTACAAATCCTCGCTATCACTACTGGAACTACAACTGGGAGCATTGTAGCTGAGCCACGGAAATATTTTATCTATTGACACTACGCTCTCGAATCATCTACCTTTTCGCGTAAGTGGGGTGTCTTCGACAACAAATCGATCATTCGGCAAAATCTTTTTAATCCTATACGGGCCCTGACATTTACTCTCTAATTTCTTTGATTGCCCTGTTCCCGACGTAATGGCTCTAATTATTCTTACTAAGTCTCCTATTTTATATTTGGTGGTTTGTTTCCTATTATTATCAAATTTTTGAAGTGAAAACTTCTTTAGCGGCGTTGAGCACTTTTCTGTAATGGGTATAAAATCTTAAACTCGCGTCAGGACACGTGACCTGATCGAAAAAGCGTAAGACGGATGGAGAGTTTTTGACCAGTTATTGGATCTCTCCACACGCGATTATTTAGATAACTTTTTCAAACATTTCTGCTTATATCAAATTAATTATGAGTTCTTGTTCAATTAAATGGTGTGGGAAATCGTCTAGAACATCCAGCTATAAAAAAGATGGCATAACTTTTCATCGGTAAGTAAAATATATTTATAATTTAATAAAATTATGAATAATTGCAGGGCTCTAGCTAAACTAGTTGTTTACGTTTAAGGCACAAAAAACGTACACCGCGTTGATGTCTTTTTGAAAAGTCCCTTTCTCTCACTAGGTATTGTCAATAAGTCTGTCCCTTTCCATCTGTAGGTGTAGATAGAAAGGGACAGACGTAATGCTGTAGTGTTGTGTCAACTTCGAAACAAAGTATAAATAATATTGAAGATAAAAATTACGGTGTTCCCTTACTGTAAAAAAGTAACATTACTTAATGTTTACATTTTAGATTTCCAAATATTCCAGAAGTGGAAGAAAAGTGGATTAATGCTGTTAACAGGGAAAGTTGAGGAGGATCGTCCAACCTAGGCACAAAATTAAAATTTTCTTTGGATTTTTTTCGATTTTTTTTACGATTAATTTAATAGCAACGTAAAAAATAGTGATAATTCATTATTTTATGTATTCGAGGCATATCTAATCATATTTTTTGATATTTCAAGTATTTTCATGCATTGAACTCCGCAGTTGGAAAACGGCCGATCTTATAGGAAGTTTGAGTTGGAATCTTATGTGAATAATGTATGTAGGACTCCTAAAAAACACTGTCATTAGATTACTTGTATATTTGTGATGTTAGTTATAAAGTTTCGTATAAATTTATTGCGTAGTTTTACTAAACAAAAATAAAATACGGTGACAGTCTATTAGCAGCAAGCAATCGCATTTCTATGGGATGTTTATAATTATCAAGTAGTCATAGAAAAGTTGTATATATTATAATACACGGTCTTGTTATCTAAGAACACGACACTGTTTACCGTTTAAGATAAGCTTTATTAGAACTCTGGCGATAAGAGTTTTTATGTCGGCCGGCCGAACGACGTCAGCGATGACGTAATGCGCGCGGCCGTTAGGGAAGTTACGCGTTAAGAAATGCAGGACGGAGAGGTTAACCTTGATTTTATTTTAGCATTGATTTGAATAAAGTGAAATTTACAGTGTTACGTAAGTGTTTTATTTGCACCCAGTTAACGCCCTATCAGTATAGTTTAAAAAAAAGTAGAATTAATAGACATCGTAATGTTCAATTTTATCGATATTAGGTATTGTAGCAAAACTGACTTGTGCATCACTATGTGTGGAACATTCGTCCTGACATTGTTGCATCGGCCAATCACAACCGCTATATTGTCTTCGTCCCCCGAACCGCAGTGTAGTACTTTTATACTGATAAAGCAATTGGTGCAAAATTATTCCCTAACCATTCCAAAATATCAAACATGCTCAACGTTAATAATCAAGTTTTCACTTCTGCCGGCACTCCCAGAGTGCAACCCGTCTTTTTTTTCTTACTCATTTCTTGATGTTTAGTTATACATTCTCCGGCTTCGTCCCTTACTTCGTCTAGCGTTTTTTCCATGACGCCGCTACCTACATCCTCTATCACTTCCTTTAATATACCCAGAGAAGGGTTTGTAACCCTTCTCCCAAACAGCAATTCAGTTGGGGTTTTCTTTGTTATACTATGTACAGAGGTATTAATACCTAATTATACATCTTGCACATACTCGTCCCACGTATTGGGATTTTTACCATGTGTCATGGTGCAATGCCGACAGAATCGTGCGGTTGTACCTTTCTACCTGACCGTTGGCACGAGGCGTAGCCACAGAATTTAAAATGTGTTTAATTCCCAAAGATTTTACGAATGATTTAAATTTTTTACTAGTAAAACTCGTACCCCTGTCCGTTATGAGTCGAGTAGGGGTGCCGAAATAACTGAATAACATCTTAAACGCTTTAATGCTTTCTTTCGTCTTAGTACTACGCACTGGTGTTAAATTAATATACTTAGTAAAAGAATCAACTATTACTAACAAATAGCAATTTTTATGTTTGCTACGAATAAATGGACCCAGGTGATCCGCATGGATAGTGTGAAAGGGCAGTTCTGTCTTCGGTATGGGATGCAGTAATCCTTCTTTAGCACCAGAGGGTACCCTGTGGTGAGCGCACTCGAGGCAGGCAGAGACATATTTTTTTATAAACTTCCTCATTTTGGGGAACCAAAAGTAACTACGAATTCTATCTAGAGTCTTTTCAAAGCCAAAATGTCCAACATCATCGTGGTTAGTTTTTAGTAATTGCCATCGTACGCCTTTGGGTACGACCCAATGCAAGGTATTCTCGTCAATGATGCGGAATACGCGACCATTGAGAATTTTAAAATCCTTACGTATACTTGCAACCTTATCGGTCTCTGGATCTTCTAGAATCGCTTTTATGCGTTTAATTTCAGAATCTCCGGGCTGGACGGTAGATATCCAATCATCAGTATTTATAGTCAGAACATCAATTGTGTGTATTATTGGTTCCTGTTCATCTACGATCGGGTTTCTGCTCAGCGCATCAACGTGGACATTTTCTCACCAGGACGGTATTCCACGTCACAATCATATTCAAGAAATTGAATCCACCATCTTGATATGCGAGATAGAAGGTCCCGTTTAATGAATGTCCTACGTAGTGCGTTACAATCAGTAACGATGGTGAATTTAATACCGAGCTGATACACCCGAAATTTTGCAAGAGCCCTGACTACGGCTAGCGTTTCAAGTTCAAACGAATGAAGTTTTTGTTCGTCAGTCGTAGTCTGTCGACTATAATATGCAACCGGTCGCCAAGGATCAGAACCAATCTTTTGCAGCAAAATCCCAGCGAGACCTAGTTTACTAGCATCTGTATGCAGTTGAGTTTCTGCCTTATGATTATACAGTGCCAGAACTGGTCTCTCAGTAAGAGCTCGTTTAAGACTTGCAAAAGAATTTGCCTCAACTTCAGTCCATTTCCAATTAGTATCCTTTTTAAATAAATTAGTTAATGGCCTGGCGATCAAAGCAAAGTTTTTGACAAAACGCCTGAAAAAACTAGCTAAGCCTATAAACCTCCATATATCGTGCTGGTTACAAGGTATAGGAAATTTAGACACGGCTTCTATTTTCTGTTCCCCAGGCTTTATCCCATCTTTGCTTATTTCGAAACCAAGAAAATTGATCTTTTCATGGAAAAAATTGCATTTCTCCAATTTCAAAGTAAGACCACTATCGCGAAGTGCTATCAGGACTTCTTCAAGACAAGCTAGCCCTTCTTCAATTGATTTAGCCGGAATTAGTATGTCGTCCATATAAACTATAACGTATTTTAACTTAGCCTTGTCTAAAATTTTGTGCATGGCCCGCTGAAAAACGGCTGGCGCATTGGCTAAACCAAATGGCATACGAGTATACTCGTATTGTCCATCGGGTGTAACGAATGAGGTCTTATCTATCGAATCTGCTGCAATCGGTATTTGGTGGTAGCCTGAAGCGAGATCGAGAGGAGAAAATAGAGTGACCTGATAACTGATCCAGAAGATCATTGATCAAAGGGAGTGGGTAGTGATCTCTTTTAGTTTTTTTATCGAGAGATCGATAGTCGACACACAATCGTTTTTCACCGGTTTTTTTGTACTAGGACAATAGGGCTAGCATAAGGGGAATTTGACTCTGACTATACCGAACCGTATCATTTCATCTATCATACCACGCACATGTTCTCGCTCCGAAAAAAACAATCTATATGGCCTATATACTACGGGTTCAGAGTCTTTTAGTTGTATAACCATTTCAGTAACTGCGGTGAATCCTAAATCATGCAAACCATGATAAAAACAACATTTATATTTATCTATTAAAGCTTTTAAATTATTAACTTCAATTGTTGTTAACCGATCACCATGCTTTATTTCAGTATTCGAATCTATTGTTGCCACGTTCATCACTTTGACTTCTGTATTTACGTACCTAGCCCTTGTAATGAGACTATCTTTCGGAAATATGATAGGAGTTGGTCCAATATTTTGGATTAAGACTCCGGACTCGCCCCGACTTATCTCGTATTCCCCTGGTAACAGGTAATACTCACTACCTATCTTCCCTCTAACTGAACCACTTACATACATATTGCCTGTGATCGTGGAATCTGACTTAACGGGAATAAACTTAACTTCTCCTTTTTCAATACAGAGAGCACCACTAGTTTTTAGAATAACTTTCAACTCGTCGTCGCTCGGGGTTACCTTTTCAAATTGGAGGTCTGTTGGAGTTTTTATAATGCGAATAGTGGGTCTTTCTGTAAAACTATGTCCTAGGAGCACTGGGTAATTAATCAAACAGTCGTCTACTAATAACACCTCCACATTATTCTCTATAACACCCTGCACATCTATCGAAATAAATGCCTTTCCTCTTGGCATATGTGGCACATTACCTAACCCTCGTAGTAAAGGCCCAGTGCCAGTTTGCCAGTTCAATCCTATTTGTCTAGCTTCCTTTTCGCGGATCAACGTAGCCTCACTACCCAAATCCACTTGACACAATATTGGGTGCTGATTTATTTAAATTAACATTTTGTACTTATTATTAGGATCATTTAATTGAGATAAATCCAAAGATGTTGGTACATTAGTATTGTTGGCAGCAATTATAAGAACGGATTTTTGTGGCTCGGATTTGGATTTATTCTTTATTGGGCATTCCGTAATGGTATGACCTATAAATTTACAATAGTTACATTTAATAATAGGTTTTGGACATTTAGAACTTACATGACCCTTTTCCTTACAATTATAGCAAATTATGCTATCGGGGTTTTGCCGAGCTTTATTCGAATCTGAATTAGGTTCATTACTTTTGTTTGCCACTCGAGAATTATTTGATCGAAATAAATTCCTTCTCCTAAACTCGTTGTTTTCTCTAGTTTGAGTTTTAACAGTTTTGAAAAATTCTAATACCTCTTCAGATTTTTGAAATTTCGCGGCCTGAGCACCTAACTTTATACTCCTGTCATCAATCCCGTGGATAATACAGTCGATAGCCTGCTTCCCAAATAGTTTGCACCGATTTAGCAAGTTAATTTTAGAAAAATAATATATTTCTAGAGATTCCCCTTGACCCACCTTTCTATTAAGCATTTCTGTTAATAAATCAGCATAATTTTCTGTAGCTGGAAAAGATTCTTTCAATAGTTGCTTCCATTCAGACCAGGTTCGCTTAAGAGAAGGAAGGCCTTGGTACAATAATTTTGCCTGACCTACTAATTTGGGCAGAGCATAATGTATAGTTTGTTTACAGCTCCATCCATATATTTCCGCGTTATTCATCAACTTTGTTTAACCAAACTGATGTTTTGTTCTTTCAAAAGAGGATCAAATTCGGGGCTAACGTTATTGTTCATAGAGGAAAAATTATCACCAGACCTATTCCTAAGTAATTTTACCATTTCCTCAAAAAATAATGATGTGTCATACCTTGATCTCTCCCTGGATCTATCTTGGGATCTACCTCTGGAACTATCCCTCGGTCTTGATCGCCTTCGTAGATTAGAGTCTCGTCGAGTTTGTCGTTCAGCGGGATCTCGCGATTGTCGTTCCTTTTCAAGTCTGTTCTCCAACAGTTCCAACCTTTGCCGCTCCAAACTTATGTTTTCCCCTAATTCCCTAATTCCGCTGCGGCTGCGTGATCGCTCTTGACGTGGTGATCGATAGCGCTGTGTCTCGGGGTCCTCGTGCTGCAGGTATAGAACACTATTGCTTCTATTTCGACGTCTATCTCGTGAGGGTCTCGACTCCTTTGCATCCGTGACTGGTCGTGAGACTATGGGGCTCGTCGGAGCTTCCGGTGTACAATATTGATCAACTTTGTCCATTGTTTCTGAAACTTGTAACAAACCGAATCATATTTTGCCCATAATTCGCAAAAAGGAATCACACTTAAAAGATATTACCTAATAATAAGGAAAATAAATAGGAAAAATTACCAACGGATTCATGCACAGAGTCACCCCGACACAATGTACCCATAGGTATACATACATACAGGATGAATAAGGATACACGGTAACATTTAAAACGTAGATGCCTTGAATTCTTACATCCCCAGAGGGTAGCCCTGGCAGTCATGAAGAATTCTTAGCTTTTAGTAAAACTCACACATCCCCAGAGAGTAGCCCTGGCATGGATATATCAGCTTCACCAAATACGTAACAATACACGTTAGGGAAGAGTAGGTTGGGTTGATAGGATAAACATACTTTATCGATACAACAACATAAAGGATGGATAATACAGTCAATATTCAATACGTATGCACTTTGAATTCTCACATCCCCAGAGGGTAGCCCTGGCAGTCATGATGAATTCTTAGCTTTTAGTAAAACTCACACATCCCCAGAGAGTAGCCCTGGCGTGGATGCATCAGATTCACAATATACGCAAGAATACATATGTACGACAGGGTAGGGTCATAGGGTAGATAAGTAGAATAAACATTATCGGTACTAGGACATAACACACATAATTAACAACAAAAAAAAAAAAATTTTGTTCTTTGCAAATTCCTACCCTCTTTTTTCCACATGGTAAAAGTTGTGTTCAAAATCTTTATTACTGTGCATACACTAGGTAATACATTCAAAAACCACGCTCTTTACACCGCACAAAAGCATGGACTCATCTTTGATATTTTCAAATCCAAATCACTAATAATAATAATATATAATACGCTGGCAATACTAAAGTCAAAACGTCTTCCAATTTCATTCCATAGTTTTAATCAATTTTAATTTTAAAATAGTTTATTTTTCTAGTCCGATACCCTATTTTATTTCTACAACCAATTATCTATTTATCAACTCAAAATTACACCATGTAATCCAAGAAATATATATAAAAAACCAGAAAATAAAAACTGGACCCCAAATCTGACATGTATGTATTTGACATATATGTCATGTGTGAAAATATTGAAAAAATAAAATGAAAAGAAGACGATGTTGACCAGAGCAGCAGCTCGAAGAGCACGAATACCGCCTCCGGACTCGTCGCCCCGCTCCGCCTCGCCGCCGCCGGAACCCAGCCTCACCGTGAGTGCTGTGACGCCGGCCGTGGCAGTTGCGTCGAGCGACAGCGACGAGTACTTCTCTCCGCCCACGACGCCACCACCTGTTCGTCGACGGGGAGGACGCCGGCCACCGGACGGCTTAGGACCTCGAGGCCCACCGGCTTCTGATAGGGTCTCAGCTCCCGGCGGAAGTGTGCAGCGCATGCGATGGACGCGACCCATCAACGAAAATGTCATGCGCTCATACTATGGGGCTACATAGGGAGGAAACAACCTGACCGCGTACCGTGTTCGGATGCTCTCTCTGTTTCAGGTGCTTGAGCCAGCTGTCAACGTGTCGGCGCAACGATTGTCGGATCAGGTGCGGGTCATCCAGCGTAATCACATGTTAGATGACACCGTACTTGATCGCTTGCGAACTGAAATGCAGAGTAGTCACGTCATTGTCCCTCCGTCGCAGGCTGTGGTTCCACCACAGTCTAGTCTAATAGTCGATCACGTGGACGAGGTGAGTAATGACATGGCTACTAATGTAAGTACCCAATGCAGTGAGGAAATGAGGAGTGCTTTGGAGGGTGCGATTCGAGAATATCGGTACATGTCGCCTGAACTTAGACCACGCTTACCTCGTTTGCCCATGCATAACAGAAATAGGGCGCTGGTGGCTGTTCTGGATTCGCAGTTGTCAAACTATTTTGATAACTGCGAAGACCTCACTGATGCTCACTCAATCCTGTATTGTGCAGCTGTAGCGGCATGTCGTGTAGCTCATGTCAAATTTTCTGATGACAGAGCTTCACGACCTAAACCTGCCGTACCGGCTTGGCAACGCAGAATTGAGCGACGTATTAGTGGGGCCAGAACACTCATCGGCAAACTGATCTGCTTCAGGGAGGGCAACAATCGCCCTCGAGTGATGCGTTTTGTGAGGCGGGCATTTACAGGGACTGATATTAGTCCTCGAGACTATATGTCCCGTATCACAGAACGCATCGACTTCCTGAAGCAGAAAGTGTATGCATGGGCAAACCGTATTCGTAGGTATAAGCGGCGGGTGGAACGATACACTCTGAATCGCACATTCCAAAGAGATGAAAGGTGGGTTTATAGGACTTGGGAGCGACCGGACCAAGGTGTGGCTGACACGCGCTTGCCGGATGATGACGCCATGTGCTCGTTCTGGCGCAGCATCTGGTCGGTGCCTGTCAGCCACACCGAGGGTGAATGGACTCGGGTGGTCGAGCGAGTATGCGATCCAGTTCCAGAAATGGGGGCTATCACTATCAGCCCCCAAGACGTAGCTCGTGCAGTCCGTCCGTTTCCTAACTGGAAATCTCCAGGGCCGGACGGACTGCACAACTTCTGGATTAAGTGGATCCAGAGATCGCACGCTCGCTTGGCGGCCCTATTCCAGTCAGCTTTAGAATCAGGATCGCTGCCCGAGTTCTTAACTACTGGAATCACCCACCTGCTCTATAAATCGGGTAGTACTGCGGAACCCAAAAATTATAGACCTATTACCTGTCTTCCGACATTGTATAAAGTTCTTACATCCATTTTGAGAGCTAAAATTTGCAAACACATTAATGACAATTCGATCATGTCCGCTTCTCAAAATGGATGTAGGAACGGGTCCCGCGGTACTAAGGAGCTACTTCTCATTGATATGGCCATTAATCAACAGGTTCGCCGTTCCCGAAGGGATCTGTCGACATGTTGGATAGATTATAAGAAGGCCTATGACTCGGTGCCACATACATGGCTCATGAGGGTGCTAGAGTTGTATAAAATAGATGCAACTCTGCGCACCTTCCTGATGTCGTGTATGAGGAAATGGAGGATAGTCCTTCGCTATCCAGGATGTCGGCATATCGAAAGGAACAGCGAACCGATAAGGATAGAGCGTGGTATTTTTCAGGGCGATAGTTTGAGCCCACTTTGGTTTTGCTTAGCCTTGAATCCTCTAAGCACGCTGCTGGAGGATTCAGGTCTGGGCTTTCGGTTGAGGAGAGGTGGTCAGGTTATATCTCACTTTCTTTACATGGATGACCTGAAACTCTTTGCCCCCAACAATTTGCAACTGATGGAGCTACTGAAGGTAACAGAAACTTTCAGTAGCGCCATCAGGATGGAATTTGGTGTGGACAAATGTGCGGTCATGCATGTCAAACGAGGGGGGATTGTGGAATCTGCGGGAACCCAGCTCTCAGATTCCGTAAATCTTAGATTCCTCTCAGCAACCGAAACCTACAAGTATTTGGGTATGTCGGAAGCGCTGGGCATCAATGCTGTAGATATGAAACAATCGTTGAAGGACCGCTTCTTTGGCCGCCTGAGAAAAGTATTTAATAGTCTTTTATCAGGCGGAAATAAGGCGCGTGCCTTCAATGGTTGGGTCATGCCGGTTTTGATGTACTCTTTCGGCGTACTCAAATGGACTCAAACTGAACTAGACGCCCTGGATAGGAAGGTCCGTACATTGTTGACGGCATATCGAATGCATCACCCACGTTCTTCGGTTATGAGACTGTATATCCCGCGGAGTTGTGGAGGTCGAGGCTTTTTAAACGCCAAGACTCTCCACAATCGCGAGATATGCAATCTCAGGGAATATTTCCTAGAAGCCGACGTGGGGATGCATCGAGATGTGGTCGCGATGGACAAGGCCCTCACCCCGCTCTCCTTGGCTAAGGAGAACTGGCGCAAACCTGCAGTGCTTGACACTAATGACCGCAGGGAAGTATGGCAGAGTAAGGAGCTTCACGGACGCTTCTTCAGTGCCCTGCATGGACCTGATGTAGACCATGCAGCGTCCGTAGCCTGGCTACGTTCCGGGGAACTCTTTGGAGAAACCGAAGGTTTTGTTTGTGCAATTATGGATGAAGTTATGATGACGAATAACTACCGGAAATTTATTGTGAAGGATGGCACGGTTGACATATGTCGGGCATGCCACCGTCCGGGCGAATCGATCCGTCACATTATCTCCGGGTGTTCTCGTCTAGCTAACGGAGAATACTTGCATAGACACAACCTTGTAGCCAGGATTATCCATCAGCAACTTGCTCTGAAATACAGCCTTGTGGAATCGGAAGTGCCGTACTATAGGTATGTGCCCGACCCAGTTCTCGAAAATGGCAATATCACACTGTATTGGGATCAATCCATCATCACTAACAGGACTATTGTAGCCAATAAGCCTGATATAGTGGTGATGGATCGATCAGAGCGGCGCGCAATGATTGTTGACATAACGGTTCCACATGACGAGAACCTCGTGAAGGCCGAGAAAGATAAACAAATCAAGTATATTGACTTGGCTCGCGAGGTTGTTGACATGTGGCCTGTTGACTCAGCGATCATTGTGCCGATAGTCGTATCAGCCAATGGCCTTATTGCCAAGAGCCTCGACCAATATCTGTTGAGGCTCTTGTTAGGCAGCTGGATCAAGGGCTTGATTCAGAAAGCGGTACTCCTGGACACGGCTCGTATTGTTAGGAGGTTCCTCTCTCTGGAGCCCTGACCGCCGGTAGCTTGGATCCTGTTCCCGATACCGGTGGGCTACTATTTTTATATTTTTAAATGTTTTTTTTTATATAATTTTGTAAAAATATTTAAAAATATAATAAGTATGTATAGAAATGAATAAATGAGAATAATATATTAAAAAGATACTAATCTTAATATTGTAGGCGTATTTATTGTTCAATCCCAATTCTGAGATGTAAAAACAACCAGAATTGAAACAGCAGGATCGTTAAATATGCGTTTTAATTAGGACTGACAATAATTTAGTTTCACAGTATAACCTCAAACTTTTATTATAAATGATTATTTCTAGGAATATCTTCTAGCAATAATTATGTGTCGGCTTTTTAAGACTGACTGCTTGCCATGAGCTCAAGAACCAGAATAATCTTAGCAAGGAATCGTTTCTGCGTGGGCGTAGATTAATCCCCACTACCAAGCCGCTACCCCACTGAACTAATGGAGCTTCCGACTCGGTGTTGCCAGTAAAATAATGAAGTGTGTATCAAGTCTGTTATAGCCCCATAAGTTAACAAGATAAATTACATCCAAAGAGTATCCCATGCTAAATCATACAAGGACCTTTGGGCGCATAGTGAAAATAGGAACTTACGCATCCATACAATACATTTTTTTTTATCATTGTTTATTATAATAGTAGTAAGATTTGATCTTATCTCCTTTGATTTGTACGTCTAAATTGTCATAATTGCGAGTTGTAGTCTTGAATAAAACTATGTTAGTCTTATTGGTGTTTAGTAAAACAACTATATCAATACATCTATTTACCAAGTTTCAAAAGTATAGTTCTTATAGTTTCGGAAAAAAGTGGCTGTGACATACGGACGGACAGACAGACAGACAGACATGACGAATCTATAAGGGTTTCGTTTTTTGCCATTCGGCTACGGAACCCTAAAAACAGAGAGAGCCCAAACCTTTTAAAATTCTCATACAAACTAAAAATTAAAAGAGATGGTCCAAAAAAAAAACCAGAATCGATTGGGACTAAATAGGTATCAGTAGGTTCATTATAATGCACAATTTACTCCACCGTAAGGGCAATGCTGAAATCAATGGGATATATGAGCTACAGGCTGACAAAGTATGTACTTATGAAAAAATCATGAGTTATTTGTGTTTTTTTCCAGTTTTTACAAAAACAATAAGTATTACTGATAAACAATAATAATAGGATTACTGTAAAAGTTGTAACAATCAACTGTGTAATCACTATGTCGAGTAGTAATATGTACAACTAGTTTAAAGTCGAATACAAGCATTATTAATATCATATATTACCTCGCGAAGATAATCTTATCCAGCTCTCTGGGTTTTTAGATCTCCCCTAGCAGATACAGAAAGTATTTTTTTTTTTATCTTTTTTATAGCGATGAGTAATAATTATAAACATAAATGGTTGATAGTAAACAAAAGTATAGTAATCCTGTCATTATAGTCGTCATTATATTGCTGATATTGTAAAAACTGATAAAAATCACGAGTAACTCATGATTTTGTCATAAACTTTATCAGTCTATAGCTCTTATACCCCATTGATTTTGGCATTGCGCTTTCGGTGGGATAAATTGTTCAATATAATGAAACTACTGATACCCATTTAGTCCCAATCGATTCTGGGTTTTTGGTCCATACATTATGGACCATCTCCTTTAAACAATAAATTATAAACTTGAATTTAATTGTAATTATAAATTGCCAAAATTATAAAAATATTAGTACCTATTAAACTTTGTCAGTCACTAAAACCAAAAAAAAAGAAACTACGTTAACCCTCACCCAAAAATACTCTTCCCGAGTATTCGAGTTACAAATTGATGAATTACTCACAATCATTAACGGGTTACAATTTACTTTCAACAGCTAATATATACAGTTTTAACGCCCGCCATATCAATGGGTGGTGCGAAACGCGATCATTCTTTGCAAGCACTCCGTTTATCAAGACCAATGGAAATGCGAACACTGTCTTTATTCCGACCTTCCTTGCGTGTCACACGATACATAGCGTGTCGTATCTTACGAGTTACGTTTTCCAACTAGTGACACAGTCCACGGTTCTGTCCAGTGGGAACCTACACAGATGACACGGAAAGTTCCTAGTGTGAAAGTTGGGGGACGAGGAAGAATCGAAAGTAATACAGTGATCCACAATGCCTTAATAATTTTGTTTTGTAATACATAATACTGTATATTGTGGCATGCGTATTGTAAAGCCTTAAATTTATTAAGTTGACGGCATAATAAATGCAGATAATTTGTAATCTTCTTAGTGAACTTTAAATCTTAAATTTTTTGATTGAATGAATATTTGATTTTAATTTTAAAGGTATATTATTTTAATTTTTGTTTTAAATGTTAACATAAGTATGTTATTTTTAATTTTGATACTAATCAGTATCAAATATTAATTTATTTTTTAATTTCTGGTGTGCTTTCAATGTTAATTTTATTGTATGGATTAATTTATTAAATTTAATTTTATTCTATGGATCAAGTTATCTGAAATAAATGAATTTAATTTAATTTAATACAATTTACTAAAGCCAACCTTTTTATTACAAGGTATTGCAAGGTTCGAGAGTTAAACACGAACCCGCGTAGAGCGAACGCGCCGTCGCGACACGGCCTGTCGTCATAAGAGGGACAGACGGTGAGCCAGCCCATCACTCACCGTCCACAGACCTGCGCCAGACGCCCGGGGCGTCTCCTGCGGTAGCTGGGCGTGAGGCTCTTTCCCTATCACGTTTCGCCATCTTCTCGCTAGCATGACTGCTTCGCAGAAAGAGGCGACGGCTTCCGATTCCATCTCGCTCCGGACCATGGATTGAACCAGGGCCGGACGCGAGAGATTGCCGAAGCCAATCGCCGCTACGAGGACACGGCGGTGCTCAGACCAAGCGGAACATACCTCCACGGTGTGCTACCACGGTGCCTACTCAATATCTGAAAAACAAAAGATATAACTATAACCGACATCGCAAATGAGGAATTTTATCTGGTAGAATTTTGCGATCGGAGTGATCAGAGACTAGTTCATATTTTTTAACTAGCTTTACGCTTTGCGATTCCGTCACGTTTCTAAATCGCAGTGTTAAGATTCTCCGCCGTTGAATGAATATCGTGCAGTACAGCGATTCAACTTGACTATTTTTCTACAAATAATGTCAGGATTTTTGATTGAGTCGAATCCATTGCTGCATCCATCTGCTCAGCTCATTCTGATACGGAGCGGGCCCCAATATAATTGGCTTGGGAAAGGCTGAGCAGATAATGAATGATTCCTCAAGTCGAACCAAAAATGCGCTCCGTCTCAGATGATATTCAGAGGAATATCATATTCTCAAAATATCATAATCTCAAAACACTCTATTCTTAAATCATTACATTATCAAAACATCATATTCTCGAAAAACTCAAATTCTCGAAATATCATGATCGAAATACCACAATTAAAATACAGTCGTCAACATTAAAAAGCATACTGGTAATTTCTCAGTATCATTTTGTGTTTTTTTTTTTCACGTAATAACAAAACAACATAAATAAAATACGAAAATGTCTTATTAAGAATGTGGTGTTGAGATCTTTATATTTTGAGGATATGATTTTTAGAAAAATGATGATGATTTTTTGATATTGTGATGATTTGCGATAATAGTGTTAAAAGATTATGATATTTTGATAATATGATATTCAAAGACGGAGCGTTCAAAAGAGCCACTTCTTCTGCACCTTTTGATGACGGGATATTTACAATGACTGTCCATTAAAAAGAGGTAGTTCTTGTAGATTGCTCCCTACCTAATTTTGGTGACTCAAAACACTATAATTATGACAATCTAATTCTAATAGTGATTCTAATTACATAAGACAAATCGTTAGCTTGTAGCCAACCTAACCTAGTAAGTATCCATCGGAAAAGACGAGAACTAATTTCAATGTTTATAATCTACACTGAACGTGATTTGCGAAAGCGCCATCTAGTCAGTATCAGTCGAACTAGCATTACCTTTACAAGAAACATGGATGCTAACCATAAACTCCTTGACTTGCATTAGTAACTTAGTGCCGTCTCTTTCTTTTGTTCATTTAAATATTTCCGCTAGGTGGCGTTGGTTTTACGGAGATTTGGCTTTTTAGGGTTCCGTAGCCGAATGGCAAAAAACGGAACCCTTATAGATTCGTCATGTCTGTCTGTCTGTCTGTCTGTCTGTCTGTCTGTCTGTCTGTCTGTCCGTCTGTATGTCACAGCCACTTATTTCCGAAACTATAAGAACTATACTGTTGAAACTTGGTAAGTAGATGTATTCTGTAAACCGCATTAGGATTTTCACACAAAAATAGAAAAAAAACAATAAATTAAGGGGGTCCCCATACTTAGAACTGAAAACCAAAAAAAAATTTTTCATCAAACCCATACGTGTGGGGCATCTATGGATAGGTCTTCAAAAATGATATTGATGTTTCTAATATCATTTTTTTCTAAACTGAATAGTTTGCGCTAGAGCCACTTCCAAAGTGGTAAAATGTGTGTCCCCCCCCCTCTAATTTCTAAAGTAAGAGGAGGAAAATTCTGAAAATATTTAGGATTGTAGAACGTAAAAAAAACTATCAACGAAAATTGGTTTCAATAAGATATGATGTTTAGTTTTTGAGATATGGGACTTTTTATCAAACTGCAGCAGTAACTTTGTTTTTCATAAACATAATATGAAAAACAAATTTAGTTTTGCGGTTGTGTGGAAGTTTACTAACTAATACTACTAACTAATGAATGACAGTTCAAAATATTATTATTATATTGTTTGGAGCTATGGAACCCTGTGTGCGAGTAAGACTCGCACTTGGCCGGTTTTTTAAGTTGATTTGTGTTACTGAACTAGAAATATTGTCATTTCATTCTGGAAAGAAATTAAATAGAATTTTTATTCTTTTGTAAAAAAAGACAGATAAAAATAAAGCATACATAAAAGTTTACATACTGACTTTATTCATTGTATTACATGCTCCAAACTGGCAAATATTAATGTATTGTTACTGTTGCTTTATTATTTCTTTACACACTTTTAACTGTCTGTATCTGGCGGGAGTGAGGTGGCAACTAAGAATAAGCTAAGCAAGCATAAGCTCTGTCGCAAAATAACCACTTCTCAAATGACTGTAGTAAAATGTCCTTTTCTTATAATACTGTTGCGACGGCGAAGCAGATTTTTGAAATTGGATCTATTGAGTATTGACCAATTAATACTACAAATGTAGTGAATTCTGAGGGGACGGCGCGTACGCAGTCCCCACTACCAAAAATTACGCATCCGAGTTATCCACATTAGGGATAATCGCAGGGGTCAACCTAACCGCAGTGCAATGGAAAGGCCTCGCCCTGGGGGAACCGCCTACTTGATCACGGTTTCCCCTATGCCAGGTAAGTATGAGTTTACTACAGTACCGCGCGGAGGTCGTTCGGCCGCGGAGAATCTTATCACCGCGATTCAGAAACGTGACGTAAAAGTTCAGCGCCATCTAGTAGTAAGATTGAAACTCGTTCACGTGACGTCACCGTTCCACTCTAAGCGTACTGTGGATCGTGGGACACCAACTGTGATGTACTAGGGTCTTTTGAAACGTGCACCTAACTGGAATACTTGTTTGCTCAACACATTTCACAAACCTGTGTGTTCTTCCCGTTATACACGGAAAACATAACTTTTTACTCAACTACGTCTGAGCCTTTATTTGTTTGTTGTTACTGAATATTCGTAAGTAAGAGTATATACTATGCCATAAATGGATTTCATGCTGCGGGACTGTTCGAAAGAGATACCGTGGCCCTCGAACACAAAGGGCTAAGAAGGAACATAGATGGGTTTTAGTACAAGTCTGACACTCTTTTCGGCTCAGCCCAGAGCGGAAGTGGTCATTTGATGATTTGCTATCCGTAAAAATAGTACATTGTTACCCCAGGGGTGAAAGTAACTTATTTAGTCCCAAGACGGGGTTTGGCGCCCGAATGAAGTGGGGGCGCCAATAGTTCGAGGGACTAAATAAGTCTTTAACCCGAGGTAAACACTGTGCTTTTCATTACGAATACAAGGAAAGTAAAAATAAAAACATGATTAGCTAAAGAAAAAATTAGTAAATTTTATTTCGGATTGCCGCTTTCCCACCTATTTTGTTTTTTTTCTGATGCCAGCCAGCTATTCAGCCATTATGTTTCATTTACATCATTGAAAAAATTAGTAAATATTTTGCCCAACTCTGTCATTTTAAAGAAATTGTTGAAACTAAATTATTAATAAAGTTATTTAAAAAATATATATTCTTTGCTCGGAATGGTGTCGGACGTAAAGAATAGCACCATCCCATATCTTTAATTACGACACCCACGGGAAGATATGGGATCTTCCCGTGGGTGTCTTAAGAGGCGACTAAGGGACTTTCCAGAGAATGGGCAGCAGCGTTCTCTGTGCTTTTGTAACAACCGTACTGCGATCACCAACCCGCCTGCCAAGCGTGGCGATTATGGCAAAACCCTCCAAAATGTCAATGTGGCGACACTTGGGGGAGGCCTTTGTCCAGCAGTGGACGTGTTTTGGGCTGAAATGATGATGATGATATTATTTAATCAATACTTAACTAAAAGTTATTTAAATTTTACATCGTGGCTGCGTTGAAAGTTAGAACATGGTTCAATAAAAATGTCAAAATAGAACTAGTTTATTTTTTATAATTTGTCATCTGTCAGTTGAACGCGATTCTCCCTAGGGATGAAAAGTATTACTTTCATCCCGCTCCTCAGGCAACTTCAGACGTACTTTTAGAGTATGAGTAATAAAAAATGGGTTACATCGTATTCGTGATGAAGACACTAACTTCAGAAAATACTTTTAAACTGTCATGAATATACAGGTTGTAAACTTCTTATTTTCTTGTACCGTAGTATCTCTTTATATACAGTACGCACATTTTCGGGGACAGAAAAGCAATATTTATATACATAACTTATTATATTGAATTACTTATTTGTTCCGTGTTGTGAACCTGGTTATACATTTTAGAATGCAAGCCGGTGTTATAAAAACAGCACTGAATCTCATAATAAATAATATTTAAACAATGGTAATAATATCATTAACATGAGTAGGTATAATTAAATTTCAGTAAAACTATCCGGAAGCCGATGTACTTTCCATCTCCTTTGTATCTCCTGGGCGAGCCCTCAATAAATTATTTTTCTTCCTTCCACACAGCAATATGGTGCGATGCGGGAGTGATGCGGGTTCAGTAGGCGAGTACTGCGGAGCGCTTGTCTCTGTTCTGGTTCCGGGTGTGGTCGCGGGCCTTCTTCGCTGCTCTGTTCTTTAGATGCTGGAATGGACAAAATATTATTAACATCTTATTTCCTTCATATCCTCTAATTTTGAATTGTGCAAGAATACCTGCAAGTAACCAAAATGAATTGATTGAAAAGTTGTTTTCAGCGTTCAACTTATTATATATACTCCATGGTTTTTAAGTAGAAGTCTGTGCCCACAGTTGGGTGTCTGCTATCTTTCTTCTCATTCTTATCGTATCAGGAAGTTGATATTACGAACATTCCCTCAACCAAGGCAAAACTATGGCATATAAGACTCCTACCGTTTAACACTCAACTCTTTCTCGTACCATGAGTGGGCTCGCACATACGCGTTCACCCTCGACTAGTTATTATATAGTCCACCATGCTTACCGAGCTTCACCACCAAGTGTGGTTGATCATGAATTTCCCCAAAAAGGCCTGAAAAAACGCTGCGCGCCACTGTGTTTGGAGAAATCGTGTATCATGTTACCCTCTTTTGACTCTTAGCTTATTTTCAAATGTACATACCCGTTGTAGTTTCTTGCTCTTCTCAGGCTTGTCCTGTAGCTCGCAGTCCGCGGGCGGGTTGTCGGACAGCGCCAGCGCAGCTCGCAGGCGCGCACTGCGCGGCGCCAGCACCTGCAGCGCGCCGCCGAGTGCGCCCGCCAGCGCCGTGTACGCCGCGCCGCCCGACCACGACGACCACTCAGCGTGCTCACTGCCTATATGTGCCAATGTGCTGGGTGCTTCACCTTCCTGCAAGATGAATTGTTGGCATTCAATGAGATTACCTTCACAAATATTTCATGTGTTAGTCCTCACACAAGTCTATTTTATTTAGCCCAGTTAATTAACTGTATTGTACCTCAAAGTATTTGAGGATGTCCCTAAAGGTAGCTCGTTGTATCCTGAGATCTCTCTTGGCGCGGAACCTGTCCGAGTCTCGCGCTAACTCGGTGAGTCGCGGCAGTAGTACGTCCACGTGCGCTGTGAGCGCGTTGTCCGAATTGTCGTCGTCCGTCACTGTCTCGTACGCGATGGCGAGCGCGCCGCCTGCTGCCATGCGGACCTGCGGAAAGACGACATATGTATACTGAACCAATTCATCTATATCGTCATAGTCTTGTGGTGGATACAAAAGCTTAGGTAAGTTACCTCAAGTGACACGGCCTCAAGCAACTCCCCAAGCCTGGCAAAGCTGGGCGCCTGGTTGTTGAGCAGCGACAGCGCGTGGTTGCGCGACAACAGCGGCAACAGTAGCGCCCAGCCGTCCAGTGCGGCGGCGTGCCACGCGCCCTCCTCCACGGTCGCGGCTGATACATTCACGCTGCCGTCACCCTGGGGGAACATCACACTTTCTTACATTGCTCGTCCTCATGTAAGACGCTAGAGCTATTCGCATCACCTGACGATGCAGACAACGTTGGGTGTGTAGTGATAGTTTACCTTGAGATAGCTGCCGCTGAAGATGGTCTCGTACATGCGCATGACCTCTAAGGTCTCAGTGAGGTCATCCTCCATCAAGTAGCACAACACGGCCAGCGATGAGCAGCACTGAAACGTTCAGAACATTTAGTTACTTAGTTAGTTACTGGTGACAAACAGGACTCGTGTGGAGTGTGTGTATTGTTTTGCTTACCTCAGTGCGTGTGTCGAGTGAGGCAGACTTGTCAGTGGCGGCGGCGGTGAGCGCGGGCCGCACCTCGCGCACGAACTGTTCCGTGCCTTCCTCGCCGATCTGTGGGTGACATATTACAAGGTTAATCGCTGCCATAGCCAGGCGGTAGAACAAGTGAGGTAAGAGATGTGTAAACCGACAATAGGGTCATCCTATTGCTGACAGGAAGATCTTTCATTAAGCTGGTCTGATGGATCATGACAGTTCACATGATATTCACCTGTATAGCCAGCAGCGGGACAACAGCAGCAGCTGCCTTCCTCTCGGCATCCTTGCCTCGTCGTAGTGCGCGCGACACATGGTCGGCCAGCGTGGCGCGGTGCGCGGCCAGCAAGTGCTCCGCTGCGCGTTGCTGTAACTCCTCGCGGAGCGACACAAACGCGCTCGCGCGCGCTGCGTGACCGGTTGAGTGTAGCGTCTCCACTAATTCTAGGACCTTCCCTTCGAATTTCTCTCGAAGTAATTGTTCTATAAAAAGATATATTATAAGCATGTCATTATAAACATTGCCACGAAAACTTTAAAATATACATTCTTATCTCAATTAAAGTCAACTAACAAAGGAATCGTTTACGTCGCATCAAACTTTCTTTTGTGATAAGACGTCGACTGATGTCCACGCTATCATACATTTCACATATCTATTCATTCTATTTTTCGCTATCGTACATTCGATTAGATTTAGATGAATCGTCACACATAATACAAATGAGTCAGACCTGCCATGCCATGACCTTCTTAGGTCAACGACATGACCTTGTCCAACTAAACCTTGGCTATTGATCAGTAGCCCTACTATAAGAATTCGCAATACAATAACTGCCAAAATGATCTATAAAACTAACCCTTTATGATCAATGACATTGTGCCATACGTGATATTGCGCAATATTATTGACCTTGATTATAATGATATTGCACCATATTTGACATCGCGAGGCGCAATCTTTACGCGGATTTCCATTAGCGTCATTGGCGTCATTTGACGTAGCGTAATATTTTTGTTATTGTGTTGGATGACTCACAGTTAGTTTAAGTACTGTTTAAGGTTAGTTTGCTTACTAAAGTTCTGTTTATAATTGTAGCAATGATTTAATAATGTATTGAGCTTGCAAAAAGATTAAATGCTTTAATTATCCTGTTTAATCATCGTAATCGCATCTAATCTTTTTAGAACTCCACAAAAAGACATATTCTCTTGTAGAAGAAAATATTTGTGTTTTAGGATTTATAAAATTTACATTAAAGGGTTTTATCGTACGGGTATTTAAAGTTCGGAAATATGAATACACTTACTTTTATCAGGCTTCACTTCCTCTTTGACTGACTCTTCGTAATAATAGTAATTATAATAAGGTTCTTCTACAACAGGCTCCACAATCTTCTCTTTCTCATTAAAAGGACGTGGTCCACTCCATTTGATGTCTCGTTGCTTCCCTGTAGAACAAAATTGTTTATTATTGTCACATCGATATTTTGTTCCTTTACTAGAACTTAATGTGTATGATGCCTTACATTTGATGGCCTGATGCTGCTCTCCAAGATCTATAGACTCTGTCCTGATGATCCCGCTTTCTCCCGCCTTCCTGCCCCATCTTAAACCACTAATCTTGTCTGCAAAAAAATATAAACATTCCGAGTTAAGCCGAGCCGTTAAACAAATAATAAATGTCATGACGTTGACCTGAGAAATGCTAAAAGATCACACACTATCAAAGTAACAGCGAAACATCCATTTACAATATTTGTTGGTAAAATACTTATTATCAATTTTAATGAAAAGAGTCGACATTAAAGTCATTATAGATCAATTTCAACCAAACGCATTGATCAATCTGGCTGGCGATAAACCGAAACGGAAACAGGGCATCGAAACCAAGTTTCGGCCCCATAGTAAACCCCAGGAGCAAACCGGGTTTTAGTATAGAACCGAAACCGAGATTCACATGTCCTAAACGGAAACTGAGTGTACGCTCTCCTCGCGGGCCTGTGGACGGTGAGTAATGGGCTAGGTCACCGTCCGTCCGTCTAATGACGACAGGCCGTGCCGACGGCGTGTTTGTGTTCCACGCGCGCCTCAAGGAGATGTCAGCAAATCGGAAGGGGTCCGAGAGGGCTGATGCCTGCCAGGGCTGCGGGTTGTTCGAAAGAGATACCGTGGCCCTGGAACACAAAGGGCTAAGAAGGAACATGGATGGGTTTTTGTCAGTCAAGTCTGACTCTCCCTTCCGCTCCGCCCAGAGCGGGAGAAGTCATTTGATGATTTCCTATTCTAAAACAAAAAAAAAAGTGTACGCTCTCCTTACTTGGCTCTGCCCTCTGTTTCTCTTCCGCTTCTTTCAAAGCACGTTCGTCTTTGTTCTGTTCATGCATCCGCACCCACTTCTTAATTCTAGCTGAACTTGGACACTTCTCCTGCATATCACGATCTATCACACCGAACTTTTCACAATACAAGCTCCTAACAGCATCGGGTCGACCATGGTTTAAATAATATTGCTCCACACAAAACTCGCGCTGTTCTTTAAACCAGCCACGGCACGATTTCTTACTTCGATCCATGGTAACTGTGCTTATTGAACTTCGGAACGGTACTGCTGAGTGAGTGAGAGACAAGCGGTGTACCTACATAAACCCACACGTGAGCCTCCTCCTCCCTCCCCCTCCCCACGCCCGTCACGCCCGTCCAACGGTGACGCATGACTTTACGTATTGGCTCGGACGACAAGATTAGAATGTTATTTAATAATGTGTAATTACAATAACATTACACAATACTAGAATACTAGAATATTCACAGGATCTTCAGTGCGGGGATAGATTCAAGGTCTCAAAACGTTGCTTTGACAATCTATGGAAAACCTCAACTTGCAGCAATACCTATATCGTAATAGCTCGTGTCTATTACGAGAAACAAAGTAATCTACTAGAGCCAATGATATAAGAAGTCATTTATTAGAGCTTACCATGGCCTATAGTTATGAGAGCCACAATTATAACTCTCAAGTCACAATAATGTTGTGCAATTATTTATAGTGCAAAATGTTGTTACCACCAAAACAACCATCAATGAATAATAACATTGTGCAATTTTTGAAATTGCGCAATCAATTATTCTTTCTCAAAATAATTTCGATTCATTCTAATAACTTATGTATGACAAATCGTTCGCTTTTAGCCAAACTACATCAGTAGGTATCTAGCCATGGAAAAAGCGAGACCTAATTTCGATGTTCATATGGCTCTGTCGGGCTTTCATATTTTGCATTGAACGTGTTTTGCGAAAGCGCAATGTGCCTGGTCACCACATCACATGCCACCTGGGATTAAGACAGGAGATTGACGAAGATGCGGCCAAGTGGGTTGGGTTCTACAAATTATATCATTTGACCTGTACTGTGCGTTCTTTGAAAATTCTGAGGGGACGACGCTTACGCGGACTGCGTAAGCGTCTTCCCCTCAGAATTTACCACTACCATTAAATTACGCATCCGAGTTAAGACATTGGGACATTAGGGATAATCGCAGGGGTCAACCTAACTGCAGTGCAATGGAAAGGCCTCGCCCTGGGGGAAGCGCCTATTTGATCACGGTTTCCCCTATGCCAGGTAAGTATGACTACACTACAGTACTGCGGGTCGTTCAACGGCGGAGAATATAAAAAAACGTGACTTAAAGGTTCAGCGCCATCTAGTGATCTACGATTGAAAATCGTTCACGTGACGTCACCGTTCTGCTGTACTATGCTACATCAACGGTCTACATTACGGTCAGTTTTGATATTTAATATTAACTTTGTTCTCTTTCAAGACCCACGGTCAATTTATATCAGAATTAGTAAAAAATGTAAATCGAACAACTATACTAGTATAGAACTTTTGTTAGGGTGTGTTAATGGTTCTATATAATATGAAATGAAATGATCATTAGAGTATAACACACTGAATTTAATGATACGAGTTACTATAACTAAACACGGTTTATAAACAAGACTATGACTACATTAATATAAGTTGACGCGAGTGACGCGGTTAGCGCGGTTATGACCGGCTGTGTGTGGTAGCGTGTTTGAACCTCCTCGAACTCATAGACTGCATCGTCTTAAGTAGTTGAGTTCGCAAGGGTGTGTGCATGTGTGGGTTCCATACCACTACATGTCCTCCCCCCTTTGATAAACAATAATTTCATAGAAGGTAAAAAAAAATAACTATCAAAATAACAATCAGTAAATTGTAAAAATAATTATATAAACTTAGCAAATAATAAAATTGTTTGGTGTAAAAGAGTACTTACATATAACTATTAACTATACTTAACTCTTAAATTTATTATACAAAATAAAACACTATGCTAACAAGAGCTATTCAGAATGTGTACAAAAACAAAACTACACATATGGACGCTTAAAGTAACGCATTTGGTAAAAAAAATAGAAATACATTGGTCAATAAGTTGATACAAAAAGCTTTTAAACACGTGAGTTAACTTAACTTAAACATTTCTATAAGTGGTAACGATAACTTATGACTAAATACATTATAAGTTGACATAATTAGTGTGAGAACGCCTCATGTTTGCTGAGCTTTGTTGGTCTATTTTAAAACACAGAACACTACACCGCACTTCACATTTCACATTGATGATTTTATTGCTTTGGGACGGGCAACAAAAAAAAAACAATGGCAAATCTTACGGTTTTTTTTAACAACTCGAGCCGATCTTGTTGTGACAAGTAGCTCTGTTTGGTCGAGTGGGCTCGTTGGGCTGCAGCTGGAGTTTTTGCTGTTGTTTCGGGCGTAACGAAATCTGCATGTGGTTACTCAAGTGCAGAGCTAGTAATAATATCAGCAGGTTTGGGACGATCGAGAGAAATAGTGACTACTCGAGATAGGTTCTCGAGTAATGAACTTGAACGACGTAATGCTTATCGCTTCGTTTGACGATTTTAAATGGGCCTTCGTATGGTAGTCTTAATGAACGCTTAACTTCGTTTTTAATGAAAACATAATCCGACATTTGTTTGATAAGTGTGTATTTTCGAGTTGGCTTTTAATTGCACATAATCCAAAATACCCATGTACATAAATCTCTTCTATTCTTGAAAGAGCGTCGGCGGCATTATTAAGCTTGCCCTTAACGTAATCAGTTTAGCAAAACTGAGAAATAAAATCCAATTGACAAAGACGTATTGACGGATCTGGGTGCGCGAGAGTGACGGCATCACTTATGTGTTGTTTGCACCGATTAAATGCGTTGACTGCTTCTTCGGTCCAAGCGATTTTTGTATTGACATTTTCTTGGCATTTTACGAAGGAGTTGAGTGGGTCGTTGATCCCCTAGCTCGACTTTCGTAAGCCACGCCTGTAATTGCTTGGACTCGGACTCTTATATGCCGCAATTAACCTGCTTTTTGTGCACCGATTATGGCCTCGAATTGGTGGAACCATAGTCGCGGGCGTGCAGTCCAGAAGTCGGCGATGCGGGAGTTGATGGTGATTTGTCCCGTCTCTGGCGGCTGGTGCTGGTCTATGGTATAACACAGACCAGCTTGATGAGGTGCGTAGTCGCTTCCATGTGCGGCGCCAGCCGTGGCTGCCGTGGGCGCAAGATCGATGGTAACGACGGTCAGCGGCAGCAGCAGTGTTAGGGTTGGACATCTCGAGAATTTGATAATATAGTTCACAGTAACAACACTAAACTAAGTATATGTCTGTATTAAACGCAATTGCACTTGCAGGTTACACTCTAATAGAACCGTATTTTTTTCCGTCGGGGTCACCAATATAGAACTTTATATAATAGGAAATGAAATGATCATTAGTATAACACACTGAATTTAATGATACGAGTTACTATAACTAAACACGGTTTATAAACAAGACTATGACTACATTAATATAAGTTGACGCGAGTGACGCGGTTAGCGCGGTTATGACCGGCTGTGTGTGGTAGCGTGTTTGAACTGCCCCGAACTCATAGACTGCATCGTCTTAAGTAGTTGAGTTCGCAAGGGTGTGTGCATGTGTGGGTTCCATACCACTACACTAGCTCGCCTACTTAGTGCATTTTTTTTTAATTTCATCTTATTTATTTCAAGACTATTTTGTGGATTTTTATTTTAGCATCTCAAACAGCACCTCGTGAAGATGAAAATACCCTAAGTGAGTCTGAAGCCTGGCTGAACTAATAGGTCCCTATTTTTAGTAGGTATTGTAACTGTGTCTGTCACTATCTGTACATTATGTTTTCATAGTTATATTGACAATGTACTTTAAACAGTTCCCGTAAAGAATACTATGGAAGTAACTAAAGCAGACCAGTCTCTTACAGTAAATTGACGGATTTTTTAAACGAGAACCCTATTGTAGCCACAATCAAGCGTAATCCCCAGTAAAACAGTTTATCGACGAATTCTAGTTTCTCTTAATTTAATACCATTTCACAATCACTACTTTTAACTTTCGGTAAAGCAAATCCTAATAGTAAATTGTTTGCTGTAAACCAATTGTTGACCTTAAGTAGGGCATTATTCATGTAATCTAGATGTTAGGCTCGTCTATAAGTATATCTTAAAAATTAGGGAAGTACCATTAGCAAATAACACCATATTTTGAGGTTGGTTTTTTAATAAAAAGAGTTATTCATAAATATATTCTAGAAAAAGGAAAAGAATCCATATTGAGCCTCGCAGAACCAAACCCTGCGAATTAACACCATTTATTTAAACTTGCTGTTGTCTGTCATACAAACTAAGAGCAACTTTGCATTGTCCTGGTCCTCATACATAATTAATAATATTTAAATAATAATAATTTAAATACATCTGGATCAGAATTGCAAGAGACAGAGATGAAAGTCTTTGGAGGAGGCCTTTGTTGAAGGACAAGCTGTTATTGGAATGATGGTCAGTAACAAATATATTACAATGTAATAATTGTTCAACTTAAATCAGTAACTTAAAATAAATTATGGGAAAAATATCCCTGTGACCGATGAGTTTCCATCTCCTTTGTATCTCCTGGGCGAGCCCCCAAATTAAAAATTTTTCTTTCTTTCACATAACAATATGATGTGATGCTGATTTAGTAGGCGAGGACTGCGGAGCGCTTGTCTCTGTTCTGGTTCCGGATGTGGTCGCGGGCCTTCTTCGTTGCTCTGTTCCGTAGATGCTGGAATGGACGAAATTATAACATCTTATTTCTTCCGTATCCTCTAATTTTGAATTCATGTATGACCAAGAACCCATTGTTTAGGAAGGCAGAGCAAGTCATCAAAACAAATTGATTAAAAAGTTATTTTTAACCGACTTCTAAAAAAGGAGGAGGTTCTCAATTCGGATGTTTGTATTTTTTTTTTTATGTTTGTTCGGGCATAACTCTGTCGCTTACCAACCGATTTGAAAAAATCTTTTTTTGTTGGAAAGCGTATACTTCCCAAATGGTCCCATGAATTTTTTTTCGAAATCAGACAAGCGGTTTTGAAAAAATCAACAAAAATCTAATTTTTCTAACTTTTCGTTTACTCTGCATTGAGTTTTTTGTTCGCGCATAACTCAGTCATGTACGAACCGATTTCGATTTTTTTTTTTATTCCGAAGCCTATGCTTTCCATTTGGTCCCATAGTCACCAAGTTGGAATCTGATGATGGAATCTTGGTGAAATCGAGGGAACTCTTCAAATTTTATAGGAAAACGTACAGCGATTTTAGTTTTTTCCACAACAAGTGAAGCATTTGTGTTCAATAAGAGCCATTCTACCATCAGATCTGATGATGAAGCCGAGACAGGCACCGTAACTCCATAATAAGACAATGTATATTAGCTGTGTTTGGGCTTGTTGGAATTGTAACGGTATGCATTTTCCAGGTGTACCACAGACTTGACTTTCCTTATTCAACCTACGTAACATGTAGGTCCTCTGCTTTGACAGTCTGTTTTCGCGATGATCAGGGTTCTTATTCAAAATGCGTTGATCATTTCTTTCCCTAATTTCTTTTAATCGTTGTCCTTTTTCCTTTTTCTCAATTTCAGTTCGACGCCGTTTTCTCATACGAGAAGCATCTTTACTAGGCCTACCCATATTTTATTATTGGATTTAAAATATGTGACTAAAAATTAACAAATAAAAATTTTTTTTGCAAAAAAAGAAACCGACTTCAAAAAGCCCTAAACGCACTAAAAAGTTAAAAATAATACTATAACCTACCTATATTTATAAACCTAACCTAACCGACGATTAACCTATAATAAAATTTAATAATTCTTTGGAGTCGGTGCCAAGCAATATACGATACCTGAATGACTATATAGACAGACTAAGGCCAGGAAAACATAACATCTTACAGTTTCTAAATATTAATTCTTTAATTAATTCAAATTATATTGCTTGGCACCGACTCCAAAGAATTATTAAATTTTATTATAGGTTAATCGTCGGTTAGGTTAGGTTTATAAATATAGGTATGTTATAGTATTATTTTTAACTTTTTAGTGCGTTTAGGGCTTTTTGAAGTCGGTTTCTTTTTTTGCAAAAAAAATTTTTAAGCGTTCAACTTAAAAATCATAGCATTTTAGTATACCATTGCCATTTTTTAAGAATAAGCCTGTGCCTGTTAGTGTCTGCTATCTTTCCTCTCATTCTTCCCATCAATAAGTTGCATTTGTTAGGAATCCCTCTGTGAGAAAATCCTCGTGAATTCCCTCCACCTGAGCAGAATCATGGCATGTAACCACTAAATTATTTTACTCGTGTTCTGTAGCTATTACGCAGAACAGCTCTGTATGGTGTCGGACGTAAAGAATAGCACCATCCCATATCTTCCCGTGGGTGTCGTAAGAAGCGACTAAGGGACTTGCCAAAGAATGGGCAGCAGCGTTCTTTGTGCTTTTGTGACAACCGTACTGCGATCGCCAACCCGCCTGCCAAGCGTGGCGATTATGGCAAAACCCCCCATGTTATGACAATGTGGCGAAACTTGGGAGAGGCCTATGTCCAGCAGTGGACGTCTTTCGGCTGAAATGATGATGTTGATGACGCAGAACAGCAATGCCTCGCACTTTGCGGGCGCCCCCCCAGAAATCTATCATCACGTTGCTTGAGACTCAGTAAGAGCCCGATCTGTCCGCTGAAGCATCTAATCCTGATTTAAATATCAGTGATATAATGGATAGCGTCACATTGCGGCAAAGTACTAAACGCTTCAGAGGTGACGGCAACTCCAGATTCGAAGATTTGAAGAATATGTTGCAGTCATGGAAGAAAGATCAAGATGCTGTCCTCAACAAAATAGTCACTGAAGTTTCTGAATTGAAACAACATAATCTCAATATCCTGTCCTTCCAAAGTCATATACTGAAATTGAAAAATCAATTCAATTTTTCAACTTAAACTATGAGGAGATGAAATCTCGTCTGGAAAGCCTGGAAGTTGCACATAAGGGTAATGTTAAACGCTTGAATGACATGACTAACAATGTGAATGCACAAGCTATGGCTAAAATTGAGGCTAAGATTGAGGCAATGGAGCAGCAACGTTCATGTAACATTGAAATCTGTAATTTACCAGAAAAGTGAAATGAAAATTATTATAAAAGGATTCTTATCAATGAGAAGAAATGTACTGAAAACCCAGATTCATAGCTATATGTTTACACGGTTTGTTTGTATATTTATGTTAAGCTTTGTCCTTATTCCTTTTCTATATGTTTATTTGGCAGGTTTATAAGTTTAGTTGATGGGTATGTGAGTTTCAAATGTTATAACTATCTCTTGCCCACTAGCTTACACTATTGGTTGTCAATGCTTATAATTCAAAAATCTTAAATATTATCCTATGTTACATACGATCGAATCTTTTTATGTTAATAACTAGCTGTCCCGCGCAACTTCGTCTGCGTGACATTTTCCCCGTTTTCGCAATATTCTTCATTGCAAGTCCGCTCCTATTGGTCGTAGCGTGATGATATATAGCCTATGTCCTTCCCCGGGTTGAAATCTATATTACTATATTCTTGCCAAATTTCATTACGATCCGATCAGCCGTTTAATCGTGAAAAGGTAACAAACAAACAAACATACAAACAAACAGAGTGACTTTTGCATTTATAATATTATAAGTATGGAAGTATGGATTATGTATAATATTAGAAACTACCTTGCTGTACAAACACTGCGGCAAACTTACTGTTTTGTAATTCTGGCTTACCTGTAACTTATCACATAATTAGTGTAGACAACGGGCTTAAGTATTATCTATTAGATGGTAAGCGTTATGTAATACGAATTTATCATATTACTGTTTTTATGGCGACTAACAACATTACGTTTTAAAATTACAAACACACACAATAACAAATAATATGTTTTAAAGTTACCAACTCTATACATGAACATATTGAGTAATTCTCATGGCGTTATCGTGTTGACCGAAACTTGGCTTATTCATGATATCCGTGATGGTGAATTTATTAATGAACGATATTGTATATTTTGCTTATACACTGGGGCTAATTAAAGTCCAAATTACATAAAAAAATGGTTTAATGAAAAAATGGTGCGTACAGTAAGAATGTTGGTAGTGGAGTGGCTTAGCCAATACGGATCAAGGAACAAGCGAAGTACGATTACGCCTAGTAGAATACTGCTAGCAATTAGCTGCTGATCCATGTGTTGTAAAGGCGTTTAACCGTAAGGCAATAGGCCGCAACATATTCCCGGCCGTTGAAAGGTTCCTTTCAAGCGTTTAGTTCTTCAGCGGTAGGCAGCGGACATAGTCTGGTGAACGGCCGACGAACGCAACCTCGAGGAGTTTTGATTTCGGCGACTCGTGCTACTCCATCTGGTCCAGGGAACAGCCGCAAAACTCGACCAAGGCGCCAGCTTAGTGGAGGCGTATTATCTTCCGCTAGTAGTACCATATCGCCCACGTTAAGCTGAGCATTTCCTTTGCGCCACTTCGTTCGCTGCTGCAGCTCCGACAAATACTCTTTCTGCCACCTCTGCCAGAAATGCTGCCTTATTGTTTCAAGGCGTTTATATCTGTTTTGTCGGTTGCCATCTTTCTCTACCAGGGCAGGCGTGGGCAGCGCAGTTAACGGCCGTCCTATCATGAAGTGCCCTGGGGATAAGGAGAGGAGGTCGTTAGGACTGGATGACAAAGGACACAAGGGACGGCTATTAAGAATCGCCTCCACTTGTGCAAACAACGTTATAATTTCCTCAAATGTTAGATTACTATTGCCAATGACCCGTTTGATGTGATATTTAGCCGATTTAACACCGGCTTCCCAAATGCCGCCGAAGTGAGGAGCGTAAGTAGGTATAAAATTGAACTTAATACCTTGTTGACTTGCAAAATCAGATATTGGTTCTGTATTTTGTCTGATAAAATCGCCTATCTCCTTCGTGGCAGCGACAAAATTACGACCGTTGTCGCTAAATATTTCCGATGGTTTTCCTCTACGTGCAATGAACCTTCTAAGAGTCATCACAAATGCATTTTTAGTTAAATCGCTAACTGCCTCCAAATGAATGCATTTGTAACGTAAACACACAAACAGACACATATAACACTTTATTAAGCGACTTCCACGACCTTACGATTCAGAATAAAAAAAGGTCCAGCAAAGTCCAACCCAACGGACAAAAATGGAAAGTCTGGATTCACGCGCTGTGAAGGTAAGTCGCCCATTTTCGGGCACAGCGTTCTGCCACTTAAGCGCCTGCATCGCACGCAGTTGTTGGCTGTCCGTCTGGCAAGATGTTTACCATTGACAGGCCACACTATTTCCCTAACTGTTGCTAACAGCAATTGCGGGCCTGCATGCAAATTCACGAGATGCTCTTTTTCAAAATACAATTTGGTTAATTTATGCGCAGCGTGCAAAAGTATAGGCTGTTTTTTTTCAAAATTACATGCGGACGCATTTATGCGTCCACCGACACGAATTAAATTATCTTTATCTAAAAACGGAGACAACGATAAAATTTTACTGCGAGCCGGTAGTTGTTTACCTTTTATAAGTAAATCGTATTCAGTAGGAAAAGACTCACGCTGGGCAATAAAGCATAGTAAATGAAATGATTCCAGCAGCTCATCTGCTGTAAGTATGCCTACATGTCTGTCATTCGGATTCTTCATGTTAAATATGAATCGCTGACAACGCGCAATCAGGTTTCGAAGTTTGTTGAATGACGTAAAATTACTAAAATCTATTAAATTATTGTTATGAACTATTGACGTGAATGATTTTAGTTCAGGTAAGTCATTCACCATGCATTCTTTTAACAGTGGCCAGTTAGATTCATTTTGATGTAAGAAGCTAGGGCCTGACCACCATACTTCCATGGATAACAAATTTTTTGCATCCACTCCCCTTGATATTAAATCTGCAGGGTTCATTGTAGTGGGCACATAACGCCACGATGATGCCTTAGTTAGTTCAACTATTTCACATACACGATTTGCTACGAACATTTTTAATTTTGTTGGATCACTGTTTATCCAACTCAGAACGACACTGGAATCACACCAGTGTACTAACCTTCCCGGCCTGCACCGGAGTGCATCTACAACAGATTTACAAAGTTTAGCGGCCAATAGTGCAGCACATAATTCAAGGCGTGGTATTGTCGTCGGTTTTATAGGCGATACCTTTGACTTAGCGCATAATAGCTTTATGGTGCTGTCACCATTACAATTTATAGATTTTAAATATACACACGCACCATAAGCACATTGGGATGCATCACTAAACGAGTGCAATTCTATAAATTCAGGCTTGTCACATAACACTAATCTAGGAATCTGAAATTTATGCAAATACTTTAGATTGTCTGTAAATTTTAGCCAATCTTTCCTCAAGTCTTTGGTAACCGGTTCGTCCCAGTCAAATTTTTGTTGCCACATCTTTTGCAGTATGATTTTAGGCTGAATTATAACCGGACTTAGGATTCCTAGAGGGTCGAAAATTTTAAAGGAATTTGACATAACAAACCGTTTCGTGATCGTTGCTTGTTTATCAAGCGTAAAGTTTTTTATTGGAAAAAATAATGTGTCGCTGGATGGTGTCCATCCGAGACCAAGAGTACTTGATGATTCACTAATAGTTAAGTTGTCTTGATTTAAGTTTAGATTTTCAAAAATGAGTGGATTGTTACTTTTATATTTTCTTAAATTAAAACAGCCTTTTCTTAAAGCTTCGGAAACGCTTTTTTGAATGTAACGTAAATCCTGTGCGTTATCAGCGCCCGTTATTAGGTCATCCACGTAAAAATCCTTTTGGATGATGCATTTAATATTTGCATCATCTTGTTCCTCACCCAGTTGCCATATGCAACGTGTGCTTAGATAACTGGCGCTTGCGGTGCCATAAGTGAGTGTATTTAAGTCGTAAGCTGTAATAGGTTGCGACTCGTTTTCCCGCCATAGAATACGCTGTAGACAACGTTCCTTTTCAGCTGCGAGAACCTGTCGGTACATTTTTTCAATGTCCCCAGTTAAGAGGAACTTGTATTGTCTAGCACGGATTAGTATAGCAAAGAGAGAGTCTTGGAGGGTCGGGCCTACCATTAAGATATCGTTTAAAGCATAACCGGACGTGGACGCTGCGGAACCATCAAAAACTACACGCAACTTGGTCGACTCACTCTCTTGTTTTAATACCGCATGATGACATAAATAATACGATGGGCCTTGTATGTCTTTAGCTAAGGAAAGATGCCCTAATTCGGCGTATTCGTCAATGAATTCTGCATATTCAGATTTTAATTGCGGATTTTTTCTAAAACGCTTGTCTAAATAATGCAACCGTTTTTTAGCTAAGTTATAAGTATCTCCCAGGCAGTCTGGAGTGTCCTTAAGTGGTAGGTTTACAAAAAATCTGCCCGTGTTTCTCTACGAGTGTGAGCGATAAAATGTTTTTCGCAAATCTTTTCATCTTCGCTCATTACACGTTTTGTGGGAACCTCTTCTAATTCCCAGAATTTGGTTAATGATTTTTCAAAATCATTTTGATTTTTCACAATGACTTTATTGCAATAAGTATTTTTATTAGAAACATATGAATTTATAGGTCCGGATATTATCCAGCCTAGCTGCGTATTTATCAGCTTTGGATTTTGTGGGCCAAGAGAACGCTGCTCGTCACCAAGGATGTCCCAAAATAAATCAACGCCGATCAAGACGTCTATAGGAGCAGGCTGACCAAATGTAGGATCAGCTAGCACAATGTTTTTAGGTAAATTCAATGAATTAATATTGACCGGGTACTTTGGTATTAAACCGGTAAGTTCTTTTAAAATAAGACAATAACATTTTGCACTGTATTTGTAATCCAGAGATTTAATTTGCACATTGCAACTTTCGGCAATGTGTGAAGAAACTGAGTTTCCAATTCCTACGACCTTTAGCGAGTCAATAGGTATAGATTTTACGGAAAGCCTTTCCTTAATGCTTTAGAAATAAAGGATGATTGGCTGCCACAGTCTAGCAGCGCTCGAACCTTCTCCTTTTGCTGGGTCAATGGATTCGAGACTTCAATCATAGCCGTTGATAAAAGTGTTTGACTTGAATTTCGCTTGGAGAAACTAACAATCGTTTCACCATTATTAAATTTAATCTCGTCTACCGCTACAAGGTTATTAACATCAGTGCATGCCGTAGGGCGGTGCAGCAAACTATGGTGCCTTTTATTGCACTCACGGCATGGTCCCATGCGACATGCGCCTACATGATGTCCTTGCCTAAGGCAGTTACCACACAGTTTATATTTATTAACATCTAGCATTCTTTCATCTATCCCCTTTGCCTTAAAAATGGGACAATCAAAAATTCTGTGATTATCGTTGCAAATAACACATAAATAAGTGTTAGAACTATTAGTATTAGTATTTTTAGCTTTATTCAATTTAGTATTAGAAGCAGCAAATGACTTTGTAAAAGTATTTTGACCGGGACGTTTTTGACTATTTACGGTCATAGAACTACTGCGCGCACCGGCTATGTATACCTTGGGCAGACTGCTATCTTGTTTATTGCGATTTAATGACTCCAAAACATCCGCGCGGTCTGTCATGAACTTATAAAACTGTTCTAACGTTGGGTTATCTTCGGCTATATGCTTAATATATTCTTCCCATTTTACTACCGTATTACTATCTAACTTTTCCGACAAAATAAAAATAAGTAGACCATCCCATTTGTCCGTGGGTTGTCCCAAACTGGCCAAAGCACGCAAGTTTTTAGTGACAAGGTCAACTAAAAATCTCAAGGACCTCTCTGATTCACGTGTAAGCTGTTTAATGTTGACTAGTGAATTAAAGTGGTGATTTATTAGAACTCTTTTATTGTCATAACGGTTACAAAGTAATTTCCATGCTTCAGAATAGTTTGCGGTTGATACCTCAAGATTTGTTATAATTCTTGCGGCATCACCCTCTAGATACGACATGAGATAATGAAACTTCTGAATTGATGTTATATGTTCATTCTTGTGTATCAAACTCTCAAAAGTGTCAGGGAACTCCAACCATCGAAAATAAGAACCGTCAAACTTGGCTATTTGGATTTGAGGTAATTTTACGCCAGCTGCTTGATTATCCGAACAACAAGAATTATCATGAATGGAACTACGTCGATGTTCACATTCGATCTTTGAAAATTTATCCACTAATGTTTTGGCAGTGGCAATGTTGACAATAATGTCGCACTCGATACTTTCGCGTTCATCAATTTCAGCTGCCAAATTGTCTGAATTTAAAACCTCGATCTCATTCTGCAAGTCATCAGTCCTAACTGACAGTGCTTTAAATTTTGCAAGTTTTAACCTTAACTCAGTTATTTGTATAGTATTCAGCTCAGTGAGCTTTGAAATACTACCTAAATAATGCTTAAATTTCGTTATCTGACCTTTGGCAGACGATCTTTTAACAATTAAATCTTTCAAACGACATTTATCTACTGATTCGTTAGGCATTGTGAACTCGCACGTACAAAAGTTCTAAGTACTAAGTTCAATAAATTATCACAACAAACTAATTAGGTAACAAAAGAATGGCTCACGCTCCTCGACTCGACGAAACCTGGCAAACGGAAACCGGTTACGCTCGCACAGCTGTTTGTAGCGGCGAGATAATGTACTCGGCTCGGTGCAGATATCTATCTGAAATCATCGGCGTTAATATTTAAGTATTGATTATATCACCGAACTAGGAACACCGCTAACGACCTTTGGACCTGCAAAGTACGCTTTCTTGAAAGTAGGTCAGTAGGAATAATGTATTGCTTGGATTCCTACTTTCCACACGCTAATATAATTATGGAATAGTAGATTGTTGCATCGAGCGCAAAGTGAGTCATTAATGCACGAGTGTAATGTTGGTGCCCGAGCGCACGCGAGGGCACTAAATTATCAGGAGTGCATTAATTACTCACTTTATCGAGGTGCGTAATCTGCTTTTCTTTCAACTACCCTGACAAAATATACCTACTCAAAATAAAAACTCAAGTTAATAAAACAAAGTATAATTAATCTTCCATTCAAACATACAATTATTAAAAGTGCAGTTATTAAAGGTTATTAACAACTTCATTTGCCTCTTTTTTTTATTTTCTGGAGTTGAATTCATATCGATATCGCTGTCAATTTCCATGATTTTTTACCTTTTTATTTGGTAAATAAGAAGTATCAAAGTTTTACAATGGTACAAAATGCGCGCCATTTGTTTATGTTTTTCACCAAGTCAGTTTTATTCAGCCGATTTTTACTTTCAGCCAGTAATCTTTTTGATCTAA
Organism: Cerastis rubricosa; assembly: GCA_949152445.1. NCBI lineage: Eukaryota > Metazoa > Arthropoda > Insecta > Lepidoptera > Noctuidae > Cerastis > Cerastis rubricosa. The sequence continues at coordinate 3,403,981 of OX424529.1, forward strand.
TGCTTACATTTTATTAACTGAATAGGAGACATTATACCTCTGTGGTAAATTTAATTTAAAATTTAAAACAGTGCAGTAATGAAAAACAGTGCAATAATGAGATTTCATATAACTTTTCTGCACTGTTTTGGTTCTAAGCAAAAAAGACATCCTTTGTGATCGGTTTTGTAGTGATTAATGATAACATTACTGCTAAGTTGAAAGAAAATAAATAAACGTACACCTCTGCCTAATCCTTCGGGTATAACAGGCGTGATGTTATACGTATAAATAACGTTTGGATTTACGACTGGTAACGAATGAATCTAATTTATTGAACAAAGAAAATATTTTTTAACTTGAAGGTATGTTGACAAAAAGTATAAAATGATGATGCAATTTTCTATAATTCCGTTTAAATCCTTGATTTGCACAAATGAATTCGACTCCCAATAACTAGGAATAATATTTAAAGGTTTTAGGATATAGGAATTTATTCGATGTGTGAAGATTAGGAAAATAGGAAGGAAAGGGTACTTATCTGATTTCGCAGAAGTCCGAAGCACGCTGCGCGATGTGATTCTTTTGCTGAATCACTGGTCGCTTCAGCCTGAACTCGTAGATGATTCTGGCCACAGCACCTTGGATCTTGAACCCTTCTTCTTTCTTTCTTTATGGGGTTTTGGTTTCCGCACTTAGTCCCTTAAGTGGACCATTGTGCGTGAGCCATAGTGGCCGTTACTCCAACCAGCCCACCTCCCTCCAGAAGCAGATCACACTTCCCGGTCTACTCAGGGCATCCGCAAGGGATCCTGGTGTTCCCAGGGTCGCCTCGCGAATCTTGGTGACACCGGTGCACTCAAGCAACACATGCGCCACCGTTTCCTCCGCATCCATGCATGCTCTGCACAGGGGACTGTCGGTGATTCCTAGAGTGTGGAAGTGTTTATTCAGTGAGCAGTGTCCAGTGATGGTCCCCGCCACCAGACGCAGGCCATCCCTGTCCAGACGCAGAAGGCGCCTGGTCAGCTTTGCGTCAAGGGACGGCATAGCTTCCTTGGACTGCCTACACCCTGGTGTCGAGGTCCACCATTTTTCCGTCTGTGTTCGAGTGTGATCCTTTAACCAGTTATTTATCTGCTTGAAAGGAATGGGCACAATGGGTTCGGGTCCGTAGGGTTTTGTGCTGGATCCTCTTCTGGCACGTTCATCCGCCGCATCGTTCCCCAGGGATCCACTGTGTCCTTTGATCTATTGTAGTGTTACCGTGTTGTGGTTTAGTACCGTGATTCTTTCTAGGGCATTATGGCATTCTAGTATTAGTCTCGACGTGATCTGATTACTGTTTAGGGATTGGAGAACTGAGGCACTGTCGGAAAGTATTCGAATATTGGTATTCATAACCTCCCTGGCCTCTATAGCGTGTGCCGCTTGGATTATACCTACACACTCAGCTTGGTAAACAGAGTTGAGCATTCCAAGGGGTTTGGATATTTTTATGTTTAGGTCGTCGGAGAACACCCCGAAACCTGTCCCGTCATCGGTTTTTGATCCATCAGTGTAGATTCTTACTTCTTTTGTACCTGAGTAGTCACACGACTCCGCTGTCAGTACGATGTTGTAGTGTTTTTGGAAGCAGTGGGACTTCAGGGTTCTGTCGATGGGAGATGCTATCATAGGCTGTTCTTTGATTGCATCTATTCTGATGCGTGTGTGTTTAATTCTGGAATCATTACTTAAGGTGCCGGATGCTTCGAGTCTGAAAGTCGCTTTTGCCGCCTCCTCTCTTACGACGAGGTGTAGAGGTGGTAGCCCCAGCATCACCTGTAAGGCGGCAGTGGGAGAAGTTCTCATGCTACCGGTGATTGCTACGCAAGCAAATCTTTGTAGTTTCTCGAGATCCTTTTGTGTCGTACTTAGATTGGTCCTGGGCCACCAAACTAAGGAGCCGTATGTGATGATTGGTCGGATAACTGTGGTGTATAGCCAGTGGGTGATTTTGGGGCTTATGCCCCAATTTCTTCCAAGTAGTCTTTTACATTGCCATAGAGCTATACTGGCTTTTGTGGTGATGTAATCAGTGTGTTTCGCCCAGTTCAGTTGTTTGTCCAAGAAGATACCCAGGTATTTGGTTTCGCTCGATAGGCTTAGTGTGGTTCCAAAGAAGCTTGGTAGCTGTAATGTTGCCAGCTTCCTTTTCTTTGTGAAGAGGACGAGTTCGGTTTTGGTAGGGTTCACTGTTAGTTTGTATTCCTTGCACCAGTCTTCTACTATCCTCAAGGCTTGGCGCATAAGATTGCATAGTGTGTTTTCGTGTGTTCCATTTATTATTATTGTCAGGTCATCAGCATAGCCCACCGTGTAGTAGCCTCTGCTATTGAGACGTTTGATGAGGCTGTCTACTACAAGATTCCATAGTAGCGGTGAGAGAACACCGCCTTGGGGGCAGCCCTTCGCTACCACGGCTCTAGTGGTGTCGTTTACCGTAACTTGTACGGCCCTCAGTCGGAGCATGTTTGTGATCCATCCACGCAGGGTCGAGTCCACACCGTGTTCCTCGAGGGCTGCGTTGATACTATCAAAGATGGTTTTGTCAAAAGCGCCTTCTATATCAATGAAGACAGCTAGTGAAGAACATTTGTGATCCACTGCACATTCGATCTTCGAGATTACACTGTGCAGTGCAGATTCTGTTGATTTTCCTGTGGAATACGTGTGTTGTTGTTTATGAAGTGGCCGCTCCCGAAGAGGTCCGTCCCGGATATGTCGATCACAGAGTCCCTCGAGAGTTTTCAGTAGGAAGGATGTCAGACTTATTGGTCTGTACGCCTTGGGTTGTGTGTAATCGGGTTTGCCTGGTTTGGGGATGAAAACTTCTTCTTCTTGAACCCTTCTTCAATCTTCAATCACGCCAGAGAAACCCGCGCATCAGTTGGCCGGCAACGTGTTCGCGAGTTTTTTCTTCCGGTGTTCTTGCTACTTTTTCTTCGTATTTTGGTTTTCTTGAATTGTATTTCCCCTCATGGGCCACCAATATGTATATTTTGCTTATACACTGGGGCTAATTAAAGTCCAAATTACATAAACAATGGTTTAATGAAAAAATGGTGCGTACAGTAAGAATGTTGGTAGTGGAGTGGCTTAGCCAATACGGATCAAGGAACAAGCGAAGTACGATTACGCCTAGTAGAATACTGCTAGCAATTAGCTGCTGATCCATGTGTTGTAAAGGCGTTTAACCGTAAGGCAATAGGCCGCAACAGATATGTTGTCTTTAGATGTGTCCGTGATCGTGTCTTGACGAATAAAAAAGATGATCTAATTGCTGTGCTTCGTGAATTGCAGGCGACAATATTGACAACTCAATTATTTAACTCTGAAATTGAACAAGTATTAGTACAGTTGCCTGCCATTCAACAGCACACACGTCATATTATTGGTGTCGTGTATACACCACCAGCGTCTCGTGCAGAGGTATATGAGCAATACTTAGACATGCTGCAAGGCTTAGCTAATAATCCCAATTGCAATTCATATAATTTCTTTGGTGATTTTAACTTGCCTGAGATTGACTGGGTGCAGCAAGGCAACCATGCCACTGCGCGCCACACGGACTGCATGGGACGTAAATAACTTAATTTTATAAACATAATAAATGGTTTACAATTTCACTTCACAAAAAATAGTTTAGGTCGTGTGCTTGACTTGATAATCTCCAACAAGGACTCTCAAACGATGCCCTGCAATATCCTGGTAAATCCCGAAAGCCTCCACCTTCACCTTCTTCTTACCTCTTCTACCTTTGACCCCGACATATGGCAACCATCAAATTGCTACGAAGAGAATTCGCCATGTATCTCTGACATCTACTTGGCAAAGCAGTCAATACGTACAGCATTGAAGTCCCCAAATTCTTCTAAAGGAGCTGGATCCGATGGCATACCACCCTCCTTCTTCATAAGTGCAGCTGACCACTTGTCTTCTACCTTATATATAATTTTTAATAAATGATTGAAGGAAGGGGTCTTTCCTACAGGTTGGAAACGAGCCTCTATCACCCCTGTGTACAAGAGTGGCGATAAAAATAATGTAGAGAATTATCGGCCTATTTCCATTCTCTTCACTTTGTCAAAGGTTTTTGAACGACTTGTGCACAGTGCGCTATATCCTCATATCTGCCATCTTATCATACCCGAACAACATGGTTTGGTCAAACGTCGCTCTAACCTCATGACCTTTGTGAACTATCTCTTTGAGAATATGGACCGACGGGTACAGTTTGACGCTGTTTACACGGATTTTTAGAAGGCCTTTGACGAAGTGGATCACACCCTGCTCATGGAAAAAGTTGCCTTTAATGGTATACGCGGCAATTTACTCAGATAGTTTGCTTCATATATTTTCAATACTCGTAGGGCTCAAAAGATCGTAATTAATGGGCATGAATCTGACTCTATAGTTGTTAAATCCGGGGTTCCTTAGGGGTCAGTATTGGGCCCCTTTCTATCTATATTGTTTATTAATGACATTAAACATTGCTTTGTCAACTCACATTTCTTGATGTGGAACAGGACCTTGATAGATTTTATGAATACTGCCTCAAAATTAATTAATTAATTAATTGCCTCTTTCTTAGCCTTCCCAAATGTTACACAAGTTCTTTTAGTAAAAATAAAAATCAGGTCTTTAATTAATCAATAAATAATATATGTATTAATGAAGTTCAATCTGTCCGCGACCTGGGTGTTACGCTTGACTGCTGTCTGCATTTTGATACTCATATTGACAATTATAGTAAAAAAAGCCTTTGAGATATATGGACTGGTGATGAGATTTTCAAGTAGCTTTGTGCGACCCTCTACATTCTTATTACTAGAACGTCTCTTTTTTTCTTCACATAAATCATCGGCGTTAACATCCAATAATCATTTGCTGAAAGTTTTTCCTGCAAACGATGACAGCTATTTCTTAATCGACTTTGATCTTGGTTATCATTTAGTTTAAAATAAAAAATTAAACAGGTCGTTTTGATTATTCAATAAATTAAATCTTTCGTCTACGGGAGATAAAGCTTGAAAAATTTATAAAAAAATTCAATAATTTTAAAAGCGGTTTTCGGATCATTTATGTGGTCTTCGTGTTCATAATCAAAACTCTTTGGAGTCTTACGACGTCTAAAAGGTTTTGGATCTGGAAGTTTCAAATTAGGCTTCGACATCTACTTTTTCGGCAAATTTCATGCTATTATATTTACAATTTCCTCAAAAATTGCGTTGGTTCTAATTTTTATCAAAAACTTTTTTAATTCCGTCAAAGCATCTAAAGCAACTTGCATATTCAAATCGATGGACTGCAGAATTTTGCTCACAATTTTTTTTTGTCAATATCATATGCCATTATAATATGCCATTTAGTGAACAAATGAATGAAAAGAAGCATATTTTTTGCTAAACATTTAGCGTCAGATTTTGCCGTCTGATCATAATTATGATATACCATTTTATATTTCATATAAAGCATCATAATTTTCTGGTAAATTTGTAAACAGCGGTTTGATAGCATCTTTTCTGCTTGACCATCTTGTTTCAGAAAATGGTTTTAAGATCAGATTTACGACTTTTTTTTAAATAAATCCCGTCTTTTGGTAGAGGACAAAAAATATTACATAATTCTTGCACAACACTAAAAAATCCAGTCGTATGATGATTGAGATTGGCAGCGTCGTTTACTATTAAATTTAAACTATGGCTTACGCACGGTACATAGAAAGCGCGGGGATTTAGGTCCAGCAATCTTTTTGAATACCATTATTCTTACCGCGCATATTTGATCCATTATCATAGCCTGTCTCCTGTTGTTTATGTCCGCATCGCATCGGGTTGCGTTCATAAACTCATTCAAACAAACTCACGGCGGTTCTTTTGATTTTAAAGCTGAGCTCGTAACTAATGTAAACTAAAACCCAAAGCGTAAAATTATAATAATAATAATAATAATTGTCAGGAGGTTCCTCTCTCAAGAGCCCTGACCACCGGTAGCCCGGACCCTGTTCCCGATGCTGGTGGGCTACTATTTTTTATATTTTTAAATGTTTTTTGATATGTTTTTTGTAAAAATATTTAAAAATGTAAAGGATGTGTAAAGAAAATGAATAAAGAGAATAATAATAAAAAGTCTTCGCTGCTGTCAAACTGCTTTGACAGCAGCGAAGACCTTGCTGATACCCACTCAATATTGTACTGTGCAGCCGTAGCGGCATGTCGTGTAGCTCACGTCAAATTTCCTGACAGTAACCAAGCTACACGACCAAAATTAGCTGTTCCAGCTTGGCAGTGCAGGATTGAGCGGCGTATCGGTGAGGCTAGAGTACTCATCGGCAAGTTAATCTGCTTCAGGGAGGGCAATACTCGCCCTAGAGTGATGCGCTTTGTGAGGCGGGCGTTCTCGGGAACTGACATTAGTTCTCGTGATTATTTGGCCTGCGTCACAGAGCGTATCGACTTCCTGAAGCAGAAGATCTGTGCATGGGCAAGCCGTATTCGTAGGTACAAGCGGCGAGTGGAGCGATACACTCAGAATCGCACATTTAAAAGCGATGAACGGTGGGTATATAGGGCTTGGGAACGACCAGACCAAGGGGTGACTGACACGCGTCTGCCGGATGATGACGCCATGTGTTCGTTCTGGCGCAGCATCTGGTCGGTGCCTGTCAGTCACACTGAGGGCGGTTGGACCCGGGAGGTTGAACAAGCGTGTGATCCAATACCAGAAATGGGGGCAATTATCATCAGCCCCCAAGACGTAGCTCGTGCAGTCCGTCCGTTACCAAACTGGAAATCTCCAGGGCCGGATGGACTGCACAACTTCTGGATCAAATGGTTCCAAAGATCGCACGCTCGCTTGGCGTCCCAGTTTCAATCAGCCCTAGAGTCAGGGTCGCTGCCCCAGTTCCTGACGACAGGCATTACCCACCTGCTCCATAAATCAGGTAGTACTGCGGAGCCCAAAAATTATAGACCTATCACTTGCTTACCAACGGTCTATAAAGTTCTTACATCCATTTTGAGAGCTAAAATCAACCAACATATTGAGAGTAATTCCATCATGTCTCCCTCTCAGAATGGATGTAGGAACGGGTCCCGTGGTACTAAGGAGCTGCTCCTCATTGATATGGCCATTAGCCAACAGGTTCGCAGATCCCGAAGGCATCTGTCTACATGTTGGATAGATTATAAGAAGGCCTACGACTCGGTTCCGCATACATGGCTCATGAGGGTGCTGGAGTTGTACAAGATTGATGCAACTCTACGCGCCTTCCTTGAGTCGTGTATGGGGCAATGGAGGACGGTCCTTCGCTATCCAGGATGTCGACAGATGCAGGGGAACAGCGAACCGATAAGGATCGAGCGTGGTATATTTCAGGGCGATAGTTTGAGTCCCTTGTGGTTTTGTCTAGCCTTGAACCCTCTTAGCACTCTACTGGAAGGTTCAAGACTAGGCTATCGGTTGAGGAGAGGTGGTCAGGTCATATCTCACCTTCTTTACATGGATGATCTGAAAATCTTTGCCCCCAACAATTTGCAACTGATGAAGCTACTGAAGGTAACTGAAACTTTCAGTAGCGCCATCAGGATGGAATTTGGTGTGGACAAATGTGCAGTCATGCATGTGAAGCGAGGGGAGATTACGGAATCTGTGGGAACTCAACTCTCGGATTCCGTACACCTTAGATCCCTCTCTTCAACAGAAACCTACAAGTATTTGGGTATGTCGGAAGCATTAGGCATCAATACTGCTGACATGAAACAATCGTTGAAGGAACGTTTCTTTGGCCGCCTGAATAAGGTGCTAAGCAGTCTTTTGTCAGGTGGAAACAAGGTGCGCGCCTTCAACGGTTGGGTCATGCCGGTTTTGATGTATTCTTTCGGCATACTCAAATGGACGCAGACGGAACTTGATGCCCTGGATAGGAGGGTCCGCGTACTGCTGACCGCAAATCGGATGCATCACCCACGGTCGTCGGTGATGAGACTGTATATCCCGCGGAAGTGTGGGGGTCGTGGCTTCTTAAATGCTAAGACCCTGCACAACCGTGAGGTATGCAGTCTCAGGGAATACTTCCTAGAAGCCGATGTGGGGATGCACCGAGATGTGGTCTCAGTAGACAAGGGCCTTACCCCGCTCTTCTTGGCTAACGAGAACTGGCGCAAGCCTGTAGTATTAGACACTAATGATCGCAAGGAGGTATGGCAGGGCAAGGAGCTTCACGGGCGCTTCTACCGGGCTCTTCATGGCCCCGATGTACATTTTCTAGCGTCCGTGTCCTGGCTACGATTCAGCAACCTCTTCGGGGAAACTGAAGGTTTTGTCTGTGCGATTATGGACGAAGTTATGTTGACGAACAACTACCGGAAACATATTATGAAGGACGGGACGGTTGACGTGTGTCGGGCATGCCACCGTCCGGGAGAATCGATCCGACACATTATTTCTGGTTGTTCTCGTCTGGCTAACGGAGAGTACTTGCATAGACACAACCTCGTTGCTAGGATTATCCACCAGCAACTTGCTTTGAAATACAACCTTGTGGAATCAGAAGTGCCGTACTATAAGTATGCGCCCGACCCAGTTCTCGATAATGGTAATATCACGTTGTATTGGGATCGACCTATCGTCACTGACAAGACTATTGTTGCCAATAAGCCTGACATTGTGGTGATAGATCGATTGGAGCGTCGCGCAATGATTGTTGATATAACGATCCCACATGACGAGAACCTCGTGAAAGCAGAGAAAGATAAGCAATTCAAATATCTAGATCTGGCTCGCGAGGTTGTCGACATGTGGGATGTGAATACAGCAGTCATTGTGCCGATAGTCGTGTCGGCCAATGGCTTAATTGCCAAAAGCCTCGACCAACATCTTAGTAGGCTTTCGCTTGGCAGCTGGATCAAGGGCTTGATTCAGAAAGCAGTACTTCTGGACACGGCGCGTATTGTTAGGAGGTTCCTCTCTCAAGAGCCCTGACCACCGGTAGCTCGGACCCTGTTCCCAATGCCGGTGGGCTCCTATTTTTTATATTTTTAAATGTTTTTTATATAATTTTGTAAAAATATTTAAAAATGTAAATTATATGTTTTAAAAATGAATAAAGGAAATAATAATAATAATAATTCTTTTATTTGGGACAACATAGGAACCATTTTTGTTAGTACCTTAAAAACTACAACTTATACACTAGGATTAGTAACAAAACTTAAAATTCCAAATTAGTGAGTCATGTACTTAGGAGGCATTTCATGCGGACAATGATTCCGCATGAGATGCCTCAGTACAGGAGCTCTCGGGTCCTCAGCTACGACTTTCAGGATGCTATTGCTGCTCCCCCGAATCCTCCTCACAAGCGAAGCCACCTTTTTCCTGATGATAGCATGGAAACCATCTGTACTCGCTTGGGCAAACATCCCCGAGGCACTACAGAAACGAGGGAGTTTCAACATCATCCTGAAAACATTGTTATATTGGACGCGCAAGGCATTTAGCGTCCCCCGTGAACAGCTGAACCACAGACTTCCCGTGTACAGGCCTTGACAGTACGCTTTAAACAAGGTTATTTTGACCTGATCAGTACAACGAAAAAATCTGCGCGCCAACATATTCCCGCGGACCGCCAATGCCCTGCGCTCCCTCTCCACGTCATCATCGTCTTTAAGGTCGTCGACAAGTATATGGCCCAAATATTTAAACTTGGTCACTTGTCTTATATTAGCGCCGTTCAAAGTAATTGAAGGAATAATGTCAGGGCACTTGCCGGCGGCCCTGAAGACCATGAACTCGGTTTTCGTTGTATTATAGACAAGGCCATGTGATGCGGCGTACTTTTCACAGACCTTCAGCATCTCTCTGATTGACCTCGCAGTCGGTCCCAGCAACACCATGTCGTCCGCGTAGCTGATGTTGTTCACACAAACACCACCCACCCGGCAACCGACACGCATGCCACTGAGCTCGACTATGAGGTCATTTACATACAAGTTAAACAGCTTTGGAGAGGACAAGCCCCCCTGTCTCACTCCGCACTCCAACCTGTATGACTCAGAGAGGCAGTTTGACCACCTAACACAATTAGTCTGGTTCAAGTACCAAAATTGAAATATTTTCAATAGTTCCGCCGGTATACCCCTGTCCTCCATCTTTCTCCACAGCACTTCATACGAAACGAGGTCGAAGGCTTTGGAGAGATCCAAAAAACAGGCATATACCGGAGTCTTTCGTTCAGTGTAGTATTGGACAGTGTGCTTAAGAGCCAGAATCGCAGAATCGAATTATACCACGAGCGTGAATATTATCTTGGGAGACTTGTGCAATATAATTATGTTTTCATCCCACCATCTCGGAAAGAGTATTTTTAATCTTCAATATCTGAGTGGAAAAGCCGTTTTTATTCTCTAGAGGATAAAGTAAATTGAATTTAGAACATCGGTTGCACTAAGTTTGTGAATTAAAAAAAACATTAAACCTATTTACTGCTACCTCTATGGTGCCGAATATATCATACAACATTTTTTTAATTTGTTAAAAACTCAGACTCGGAACCTTCTTGGTGTTCTTTTTTCAATTTGCTTTGTACGCGGTTCTTTATGCGGCATTTTTTCACGTCATTGTTAAACCTTATATTAAAAACAAGAAACTTGAAAACAAGTGAAAAAAATAAAATGAGTGATTCTAGCGACGAGGAAGTTTGTTTGACGGCAACAGAATTGACTGAAACTGTTAATAATGCGCAAATGAGCTTTCTCCCTCAACAATCACGCGAGAAGTATTTAAAACAGTACGATATGTTCAATACGTGGCGACTAGCAAAAGGAGCCAAAACTTTCTCAGAAAACGTTTTGCTAGCATATTTTATAGAATTATCCGAGAACAAGAAAGCAAGCACTCTATGGAGTACGTATTCGATGCTAAAAGCAACAATAAAGATGAAAAAAGACATACATATCGATACCTATCCTAAATTAGTGGCATTTTTAAAAAGAGCCTCATCTGGTCATCAACCAAAAAAAATCGAAGGTTTTCACAGTATCTGATATTGAAAAGTTTCTTAACGAAGCACCCGATTCCGTATATTTGGCGGCAAAAGTAAGTCAGTTGCACATTAAGTATCTACTTAAGTATATTAATCTCAATTAAATAGTATACTTAGTAGATGTTGATAGGCATAATTATGCGTTCATATCAATTTTATTCATTTATCTACTACAATACTCTTTACGTTACAGGTTGTTCTTATTATTGAAATAAACGGAGCATGTCGAACTAATGAACTAACACAATTTAATGTCAAAAACATTGAGAAACATTCAGATGACTTACTATTAATTAATTTACCTAATACAAAGACAAAAAGAGACCTTCGTCATTCGCAAGGAATACGTAACGATTGTTGAGAAATATCAAGCCTTACGCCCGCCTAACACTCCAATCAATCGATTTTTTCTACAGTATCGCAATGGAAAGTGTGTTAGACAGCCTATGGGTACTAATAAAATTGGCAGTATCCCACGAGAAATAGCAACATTTCTTGAACTTCCAGAACCCCTGTTATACACGGGTCATTGTTTCCGACGAACTTCAGCCACACTTTTGGCTGATTCCGGAGCTGATCTCTTGTCCCTTAAGCGCCACGGAGGCTGGAAGTCCAATGCAGTTGTAGAGGGATACATAGAGGATTCCATCCAAAATAAGTCTAAAATATGTGAAAGCATCGTAGGAGCCATTACACTGAAAGAGCCTCAATCGGATCCTTGGACTGGCCCTTCTACATAAAAAATAAGCCGTTATGAAACACCTAACCATCTCCCTCTCTCTCCAACATTCACGCCAAGGGAATCCGATGAATCGGTACAACTATTAAGTACGATAGATAGTTTACCGAAAAACAGTACACAAGTGACTAACACCAATATTACAGTACCAAACAAAAATATTACACTCAATTTAAATAACTGTAGCAACGTTACTTTAAAATTTTCTTAATTATACCGTAATTTTATTTTGTTATAATTTAAAGATTATTCTGTAATACTTACCTGTCATACTGTAGTAATTAATACCTAAACTGAAATAAAAGTGTACCTATCTTGTGATTGTAAACGTTTTTTTTTTGCATTTAGTCATTTCCTCGCTGAGGTGGAATGAAAAGTTACGTGTTGCACTCGAGTGCAAAGATTTTTCACCTCGTGCTCTTTTGATTCCCTCGCTAACGCTCAGGATTCTAATTTTGAATCATATCAATTATAGAATCCTTCGCTTGCTCGGTCATCAAAATTGAACACGCGGTTAAAAAGCAACTTTGCACTCTTTTATAACAAATAACTATTAGCTATTTACAAGGAATATGTTGCGCCTGTTGTACCTACTTACTTATCGATACTCCACTACAAGGAATAATAATATGTTGTGTAAGTGTAACAAAAATAATATCGAAGACGGTGCGGGCGCCCCTATTGACTTGGCGCCTGTGTGCGCCGCACACTTCGCACACAGAGGCGGCTCGGCCCTGCAAGGACGCTATGCAAAAAGATGAATATTGATTGTCCTCATGGGCAAGGATTACAGTTTCAGAAGTACAGGCTGGTAAATAGCGATATTTTCTTAAAAACAATTGCTTCATTCTTTATAGGAAGCAAAAAGCTAGTGCTGCAGCTGGTCATGCCGGTATTAGGAATTATGTAAGCTCTGCATGAACGCAGCTGAAAGGCAGACATATTGATTTATTTGACAGATATACTATCGAAGTGTTTATTTTGTTGATCACGCCTGAGACGCCATTCCATTGCCGTCGTATCAAAACGTCTGCATCAACATTCGGTTTATTGAATAACAACAGAGCTGCTACCTACCAACGGGCTGAAGGTACTTGTGTCCGCCATGTGTGCAAGCCTAGACCACTTGATGATACCCGATTCTTACCATCTCTGAAGAGGAAGGTCGTTGTATGACTTGCAATAAGAAAACAACTGTATATTGTTTAAAATGTAATATGCCGCTATGTTTCGTGACAGGAAAAGCTCCACATAACTGTTTTTTTCATTTGCGCGTAAAAGGCTAATATTATATTTCAAATAAATATAACTTTCATTCCTTTCCTCTCGGTTCATATTTTAATTTTATTTGTATTCATAAATGGTGAAGTCCACCGGGGCGGACAAGTTATTTTACTTATAAATCTCCATGTGTTCGACGGAGTCCGCTGTGACGGACCCCCTTTTTCTCAAAAAATATAAGTGTTAATTTTTTTTTATCTTTTTTACGAGGCTTATATATATAGAAACCTATTTTTTTTAATAAATTCGTGAAATTAGCATATTGAGAACTCCGTCGAAATAAGGGTTAACATCTTCCTCATTATGGCAGTAGATTATGAGAATAGGGTGTCAAATCAGATGAAATTTAATTAAAAGCGACTGACAATTACAATAATTAAAGCACCCCGCATAATATCTGAGATGAAGCTAATAATTAATTAACATTTGGATTGTGTCCCCTGCATGGTGGATGATATAAGGGGATACTCATAAGTATGTTTGAGTCGACATGACAGCCGGGCAGAAATCGAAGATATTCGTGTCGAGTATTTTCGGGAAACCGATTGCATTATCAGCATATATGTTCCTAGTGCTGGGACACAGGCCTCCTCTCTATAAGAGGGAGTGGGCTGTAATCCACCACGCGGCCCCAGTGCAGTTTGGTAGATGTCACATCTCTATGAATTGTTGGTTCTTGGACATGCCGGTTTCATCACGATGTCTTCATTCACCGTTTTGAGAGCAGTGGTGATGAAATAAATTACACAGAGTAACGCGCCTGCCTGGGTTCAAACCCACGACTTACTGCTCGTCGGTCGGGGTCGTTACCTCTGGACCACCACTGCCTCACAAGCAGATAGCTTTGCTCGAGTTACATCGAGTTGACCCAAACATGATTCAACTATGGTAGATGTCGCGATCAGATAAGTCGTATGTGTTTGTATACCGCGTCTGGAATCAGCTTTCAACTGCCGAATCGAAAGTCCCGACCCGAGCAAGAGGGGTATAGCATATAATGTTATTTTTAATGGCAGGATGAGCCTATCAAGCTGAAGATCAGAATCGTTTGTCTCTCCTACTCCTCACCCGATGCACGTGTCACGTGTTTTTAACAAAATAATAGTTTTAAACTACATTAAGACTGACAAATAACCACTGTTCTAGGGTCAGTAAATTGGTTTAAAATACACATGTGCGTCATCAAGCTTGCAATTTGCATCTATCAGATGAAAAAAGGACTAGCCCTGCACGCGGCTTCACCCGCGTTTCATTTGAAAATTATGTAACTATAACTAACCCAGATCATGGCCTATCTGCGTGCCAAATTTCATCGAAATAATGTTTGGCCTTTTAATTGTGAAATGTGGAAAAATTAACAAAGTTATTTTTGCATTTAAAATACTAGTATGAATATGGAATAGTTAGATAGATAGAGATAGATTTTGATAGTGTACTCGTAGATACATAAACTTCCGCTTTGACGCCTAGGGGTAGATAGAAACTAAAGATCGCCATACGCAGACAGTAACAATGCAATCTATCATCATCACCATTTCAGCCGAAAGACGTCTACTGCTGGACACAGGTCTTCCCTACGTGTACATAAGGGGCTTTTGCCATAATCGCCACGCTTGGCATACAATCTATAACTACCTCAAAAAAATAGTACACAGAATCAGTACCCCTCATGTAACACAACACCAAGGCGATCTTAAGAGGTTCCTATTAAAATGTATCGTTTAAAACAATTTGTTTGAAGGAGCTCTCATCTTGCAATCTCTTAGTTATTACATCCGGCAAGTTGATTGAACAAGATAATACCTTTGATACTTGTCAGATTGTCTGTATGTTTACTAACACAATAGTTTCTTGCTCCCTATTAATGATCTGCCTAGCCTTTTCCCAAACTATATTGGGGTCGGCTTCAAGTCTAAACGGATCCATTTGAGTACCAGTATTGTACATGAAGCGACTGCCTATCTGACCTCCACAACCCAGTAACTGGGTAATACGATACCCAGTTCTTTTGCTCCCTATTATATGGGACTTAAAATAACTGTCTTAATCTGGATATTACGTACACCTTTGCCTAAACCTTTGCGGATTACAAGCGTCACCTTGCAACCAACTAATTAAGGAAAGCCAGACAGTCCTTATCGTATAATCATTTGAAAGCAAGTAATTCGGTTGCTGATAGCAAAATTTCTTCCAATTTCTCAGGGAAATTCAACCTAAGTCATCGTCTAATAATTCCTTGACCGAAGTTCCATTCGCCATTCAGGAGGTTTTGTAGTATCTTATCTAATATTATGAAGCGTAAAAATGTTTTGTTATGCAAAGAAGCCAGCAACACTTAGCTCGGCGCACTATCTATCACTGATTGAAAGATTAAGCTATCTAGTAACGTGAAAATCCTCCTACTTCCAATGACACATCTGCATTTGTGGCAAGTTCAATGTAAAGACTGAAGATATTAAGCAGAGTTAGTATAAATAGGATTAGTTATTACATTTCGTAAAATTATCACCAAAATGACAATTCATAATATCACCTAACTGCGTCTATGACCGTTTTACGAATTATGACGAGAATTATATTATTATGCTATTATGATTCTGTTAAAGCAGCCCTTTTAGGGGTTTATTTCCGCTGTCCCCACTGCCCTTCTCCCCCACCGGTGGGACAACGGGAATTGATTAAAATAATTAAAAATTGTTCCCGTTGTCTCCTCCAATGGGCCCACTAAACTAGAAATCTCATACAACTAAATCTACATCATCATCTGCCTAGCCTTTTCCCAAACTATCTTGGGGTCGGCTTCCAGTCTAACCGTATGCAGCTGAGTACCAGTATTTTACATGAAGCGACTGCCTATCTGACCTCCACAACCAAGTAACTGGGTAATACGATACCCCTTGGTAAGACTGGATGTCAGAGAGAGAGAGTTTTAGCTTCTGACTACTCGTAACGACTGTCAAAGATCTACAAATAACAGCCGGGACCAACGGCTTAACGTGCTTTCCGAGGCACGGAGAAAACTCGATATGTAATTATGGTCACCCATCCACAGATTGGTCTGTGTAAGCCGTGCTTGCCGAGGCCAACCTCGGCAAGCACGGCTTAACCTTAAAGATTGACCTGGGCGGCTGTTATTATTTAGCCACGAGCTCCTCCAAACCAAATCTACATATTATATTTCGATTATATTTGGCAGCATGCAATGAAGGTAACACTTCTTCATGATTCTGGTCTCCTGGTAGCCTGTGAGACTTTTATCCTTTAATGTATGATGTAGGTATCTATTACATCTACTACATAAAATTAATTCCCACTGCCGCCATCATTAAGGTTTGTTTAATTCCTTAATTTTTCTGATCGCTAGGAATCTCACACAACACACAACCAAATCTATATTTCGATTATGAAGAATGATGCGATGGTAACACATCTTTATGATTCTGGCCTCCAGGTAGTCTGTGAGACGATTTTTCCCCTATTCATCCTTTTTTCTCATCTCCCACTTATCATTATTGGCAATTTCCTAATCCTTCTTCTTGTCCCTACCATCAGTAGTAGGTCGGAGTAGTGGGGACAACGAAACGACGATGATTATGCGATTTCCCGTTGTCGCCACTGGAGGGGAAATCGCTGTGGGGATAGCGGAAATACATCCTTTAGCGGCCCCCTCGTCATAAAGACCTCTCTCTACTTTTTTTTGTTACGAGTACCTCCACTACTGGGTATACGTCGTACAAACTGGGCGATGCGCATGCATTCAGCAGTTTACCGCGGTCTTCACCAGAACTTCATCATTTCATCTTGTGAGAGGTCTTGCAACGTCACGCCTTCAGGTTCTTGATTACCACTTCAAAACCTACAACTCCATCGACCTTCTATTTTGCAAGCAACATGCCAAATACGTAGGTTTGGCAATGCTTCAATTTAACTTTTTCATAGCCTATATCGTGTCCCACTGCTGGGCAAAAGCCTCCCCTTTCTCCTCCCAAACCTCTCTGTTTTGTGCAATTTCTGTTCACGTTTGCCCCGCCTGCACCTTCGCCTTCGACGGCGATGTCCTACTCTCAGGCGTCCAGTGAGTGACTATCTATCGATCGTTTGTACTGTTGTGCATGTTTTTTTTTTCTCAAGTAATAAGTTCTTCGGGCTAACAAAATTATGTGTTTTCTATCATAATATAATTATCTGAATTATTTGGACAATTAAATGCATAATTGTTGGTCGTTCTGATAACTTGTGGCCTTAATTGGTTGTTACAAAGTGCGCTACTTTTTTAATACAGGTGTCAAATACTCGGATGTCCATTTTCAACTAATCCACTCTATACCATGACTGGTCAAACCCGCCAACGCTTGGCCTCAGTTAAATTCCAACCAAAACAATCTAGATGCTTTGTTTAGCAAAACAGCACCGGCAGCGGTCACTATGGCGATGCATTATTCAATTAGGCTGATAACACTTAAGATGATTACTGGTAATAAAATTGTAATGTCTTGTTTCCGAGATGCGCGCGTGAGTATACGGACGCTAAGCGGTGTGACCCCACAGGGGAAAGATTGACTCTTATTTGGCTTATGTATTGTAAATCTTTAGCTATTTGGTACAGTTTTAAAAGGTTCTTGTACGTCTGCATGCTAAAATGTGAGGTTTTTCGATAGGTACCTATGTATCTACATTCTTTTGATGTACTTTTGGTGATAGATTTTTTGATATGGGCCCAAAGCTTCAACTTGACAAAACAACGATAGTCATCAGTGGTCAACTAGAACGATTCTGCAATTTAAGCAAATATAAATTTCAAACAATTGCACTCTGGGATTGCTTTTCAAAATAAAGAACCAACTCCCATACAACTTCTACCTGCTCCTTAAGTCGTACTTGGAAGATCGAATATTTAGTTGAAATCAATGACGGCTACTTTGCTTTTCAAGACAAAAATGCCGGGTATGACACAAGGTTCCATTTTGGGACCTACTCTGTTTCTTTTGTACACTGCAGATATACAACGGATAATGTTTTATCTGCCACTTTCGAAGATGACACCGCTGCATTTAGCAACCATGAAAAAGCAACGTAGCGTCCTTAACTCTACAAAGTCACCTCAACAAAAACAGGAAATGGATGGAAAAGTGGCGTATAAAGGTCAGCTCAAGCAAGTCAGTGCATGTCACTTTTACTTTAAGAAAAAACAATTGCCCGCCAATCAAACTAAGAAACGACGTTCTTCTCCATCAAAATTCAGCAAAATACTTATGCTTAGTACATGCAAACTTAATACATGCAACAGGAAACAAACATGGAAAACCCATATCCACAAAAAAATCGTGACGGGCTAAATATAAGACTGAAAAACATCAACTGGCTAATAGGCAGAAGAACAAACGTCACCATGGAAAACAAGATAGTCATCTATAAAACTATAATTAAATCCATCGGGACTTATGGAATTAATTTATGGGGATCGGCAAAAAATAGCAACGTGGAAAACTTACAACGGTTCCAGAATAAAGCCCTCAAAATGATAACCAATGCACCTCTGTTTATCAAAATCAGTGAATTGCATGAGTACACAGAAATGAATACAGTCAAAGAAGAAGTGCAATACGGAGCATTAGCAAACCAAAACCGAATAAAAATACAAACAAATACCCTAGCAACTGCATTATGTGAACCACTATGTAACAGAAGACTCAAAAGGCAACACATAAGGGAGTTTGTTCCCAAACAAAGCCGGAATTAAAATAAAAGACAGCTTCTTCACAGGAGGACCAGTTCTAACCTGACAACAAATCTGCTAAAGACTTGAAAAGCCGATCGCAAGGTTAAAGATAGAAAAAAAAAACAATTGCGCTCAGACGATAGGGAGAAAAATTTCAACTGCAACTAAAATTAGTGGAAATGGAAAAAGTAGTTAGTAGTAATGAGTCATTAATTTTTGCTAGAGACAAAACAATAATTGTATGATGTTTTCAAAATATCGTTAAACTTGAGATTCAATTAGAAGCATCGTCAAAGCCTATACATAAACAATCCAGCCAGTACTAATCCAAGAAAATCTCAGTGCGACGGATATCACCCATTTTATTTGTTCTTAGGTCACATTTGGTAATATTGGATGACACACTCCGCGTGTAATTCGCCAAGAACTGGGAGGTGCCTGCCTGGCTTTAACCCGTTAGTGCTACACTCTACACTTTTTTCTTTGTGTGGTGCAGTCGACCTTTAACTGCTATTTTGTTTAGTAATATTTTTTGCAGGATTATTTTATTATATATCTAGGTATAATAAAATAACACAACCTCATATATCAGTAAAAAATTATGGGTTCGCCGTTTCGCTACCGTCGTGGAGGTGATGCGAATATTTAGTTTAGTAACGGAACAGCCAAGCCATACATTTTTACAGATATGTAGAATTTGTGAAGTTACGGTCTACTGAACTGAATCTACACGGCCTAACTCTACCAGAGTTAGGCCGTGTAGATTCAGAAGCTGGGCTCTACATGAGATTAATCATCTTCATCACAACTGGGTCTTTTTTTATTGCGATTTTATCATTGTTCTTGCAGGCGGGTTATCTTGGTCATCGATAACGTCTGCTTTGATTGCTAAAGATACTTATTGAACTTGCATAATATTAATTTCTAATTAGTTACAGATAGATTCGGCACGTTCATAAAGTAATTGAAATAACCGTTACAAGAAAAAAACACACCCTATCTAAATGAATAGGAAGTACGAGGTCCCTTTAATATAATTGCCGTTGGCGTTAATTCAGCCACCCCCAGCAAAACCAATTTGTCTATCAATTAAATATACTGAAAAAAAAATACTTTTGTCAATGAGGGATCCGTTTATCTGTCCAACGGTTAAGTGTCGGAGTTTAATAAACTGTCTAATTAAGAGCGCGTTAGCGGCGCTGGGTTAGGTTAGGGCGCAAGCGCAGTGCGAGTTGCGCGCGCGTCCCGGCATGATGCTGGTGTTGACACTGCTCCTAGTCGCGTGCGCTGGCGTCCGCGCCAGGACATTCAAAGTCACGCACCTCTACGTGCCTCATATCGTAAAGCCCGATCAGCAAGAAGTCGAGATGGAGTGCCGATATGACGCCAATTTCACGCTACTCAGCTGGTTCAAAGGCCGCAACGAATTCTTCAGATATCGTCCCGGTGCAGCGCCCAGTACTCGATCCTTCCCTATCCTCGGAATTGGGACAGTCGAGATGGTGGCGTGCGGCCCTCGAGCCTGCAAGCTGAAGCTTTTAGCCCTCACCCAGGAAGCCACCGGAATGTATAGGTGCGATCTCGAGAGGGATGTGCGGCCCTACAAGTTTGCAACCATGACAGCACACATGAAAGTACTCGGCCACGAACAACGGAAGCCATTACTCGATGGTTTAGATGATGAATATGAAGATGGAGAGATGATACAGGCGTACTGTCGAGGAGCTCCGGATTCTGAACTCCGCTGGTACATCAACGACGCAGAATTGCTAGAGAATAGAGGTTCGCCTACTTTGAAGATGAAAAGCCATCGGTTTATGTTCATGGGTATACCACGCACAGCAGTAGTGCAGTGTGTGGAGTTTAGATACGGGAACCCATACGGTTCGCAAGAAAAGACAGTGAAGTGGATCCCTAAGTACCAAATACGAATGAAAAAGGAGAATGTGGTGGAAAATAGATCGCTTGTTACTACAGGACGCTTAGGATACCTAGGCAAATTTTTGTGTTTGTTTCAGAAAGTATTTTATATTTATTGCGATCAATTATGTTCCTGCTATTTTTAAAGTTAACTTGAGTGCAAATATTACCTACCTATTATTTTTGTCGATGCATGTGTTTTTTTTTAAGTTAGAAACGTGCAATTTAGATAATAAATAATGTTATTCAATTTTGTTTACTTCTTTATTACCGCAATCCCTGTGTTCGATGTTGACAGTGAGTAGGTACATAATATCTGTACAGGTAAATAAGTTTGAAAACATCATAGTGTAGCCGGTTTGGTTTCTCTCTACCCCCTTGGAAAAAGGGCTTGAGTTTATGTTGGTATTAATTATTGTAGAAGTTAATAGAGTGACTATGACAAAATACATGCTTCAAGGAATGAGTTCCTGCCGTTTTTTCCCAAAGAAACTGAAAATCAATTCGAGGTAAGTAACTAAATCGTCAGCCTGTATAGTGAGTGATTCTTTTGCCTTCGCGATCAAATTCGGATTTGCAATCATAGTCATGAGGCTATAATGATTATTTTCTTAAAATCCTAGATTGTAACTAGTAGCTTTTTATGTCATGCCAGAGAAGGGTCAGTGGCTCGTCTAAGAAACACATTATTTTTGTATGCACGGCAGCATTATGGTACGTAAGTACTCTGTAAGAAAACTTGAGTTTCATAAGCGTAATTCAGACATTGGTCTGAACTTCTTATCAACCATCACACAAATAATATTATTAAAACATAAATATGTAATTCGTAGATTCTAAAAGACCCCACGAGATAAAAGGTTTACGAGTTCGTCAGAGATATCATAATGTTTTTTCTAATGTATGTTGAAAATGTCGTCATAACATAATATCACGCCTGTAATATCCGAAGGGAAAGGCAGAAGAACCCAATTGTAGTACACCCACATTTCGCTGGTTATGTTTTAAGTCCCATGTAATAGGGAGCGAGCCTATTGCCATCAACCGGGCACAAATGCAGACTCCGTGGCTGCTGAGAAAATTCCTGTCCCGGCCCGGGAATCGAACCCAGGACCTCATGGTCAGCAATCACGCTTGTGACCATTCGACCAACGAGGCAGTCTTAAAAATTTCGTCTTCTATTCTGACCAATATTATACCCACTAACAGAGATACAAGATAAAAACTTAAATAGATATATAGATTGTAAAAACAACCAGAATTGAAACAGCAGGATCGTTAAATATGCGTTTTAATTAGGACTGACAATAATTTAGTTTCACAGTATAACCTCAAACTTTTATTATAAATGCTTATTTCTAGGAATATCTTCTAGCAATAATTATGTGTCGGCTTTTGAGGACTGACTGCTTGCCATGAGCTCAAGAACCACAATAATCTTAGCAAGGAATCGTTTCTGCGTGGGCGTAGATTAATCCCCACTACCAAGCCACTACCCCACTGAACTAATGGAGCTTCCGACTCGGTGTTGCCAGTAAAATAATGAAGCGTGTATCAAGTCTGTTACAGCCCCATAAGTTTACATTCGGCCATCCAGAATTAACGAGTCCCTTCGTTTATTTATGATTGATCGCATTATAAAATATAAAAGTAAACATAAAAAAAACGTTAAACAATCTTTTAACATAAACTGTAATAACAACTTTATGGACGTTTCAAAATTGAAATACATTACAGAAAAATAAACAAACACATAATGAATCATAAATCATAATAGACTAATCAAATAATGACAAAAAAATAAAACTTATTACTTAACATATTACAACATTAATACATAAACAATTAAACCATAATCATTATCAACAAAACTATGCTGATTATATGCTACTATATATTCCATTCTAAAATAATCTGTCCTGATTGTTTAACAATGCCAGGCGGCACTCATGTGCTCCTAGCTGAATCAACTATGCCAGGCGGCACTCATGTGCTCCTACCTGAATCAACTATGCCAGGCGGCACTCATGTGCTCCTACCTGAATCAACTATGCCAGGCGGCACTCATGTGCTCCTACCTGAATCAACAATGCCAGGCGGCACTCATGTGCTTCTACCTGAATCAACAATGCCAGGCGGCACTCATGTGCTCCTACCTGAATCAACAATGCCAGGCGGCACTCATGTGCTCCTACCTGAATCAACAATGCCAGGCGGCACTCTTGTGCTCCTACCTGAATCAACAATGCCAGGCGGCACTCATGTGCTCCTACCTGAGTCAACTATGCCAGGCGGCACTCATGTGCTCCTACCTGAATCAACAATGCCAGGCGGCACTCATGTGCTCCTACCTGAATCAACAATGCCAGGCGGCACTCATGTGCTCCTACCTGAGTCAACAATGCCAGGCGGCACTCATGTGCTCCTACCTGAATCAACTATGCCAGGCGGCACTCATGTGCTCCTACCTGAATCAACAATGTCAGGCGGCACTCATGTGCTCCTACCTGAATCAACTATGCCAGGCGGCACTCATGTGCTCCTACCTGAGTCAACTATGCCAGGCGGCACTCATGTGCTCCTACCTGAATCAACAATGTCAGGCGGCACTCATGTGCTCCTACCTGAATCAACTATGCCAGGCGGCACTCATGTGCTCCTACCTGAGTCAACTATGCCAGGCGGCACTCATGTGCTCCTACCTGAATCAACTATGCCAGGCGGCACTCATGTGCTCCTACCTGAGTCAACTATGCCAGGCGGCACTCATGTGCTCCTACCTGAATCAACAATGTCAGGCGGCACTCATGTGCTCCTACCTGATACAATACTAAATAACCATCATTAGACATAACCAATCTTGACTAAATCATGATAATTGTATTTATGGCACAACATCATATACAAAGGAAAACAGCCTACCCTAGAACAAGTCTGGTGAAGTTACAAATCCTCGCTATCACTACTGGAACTACAACTGGGAGCATTGTAGCTGAGCCACGGAAATATTTTATCTATTGACACTACGCTCTCGAATCATCTACCTTTTCGCGTAAGTGGGGTGTCTTCGACAACAAATCGATCATTCGGCAAAATCTTTTTAATCCTATACGGGCCCTGACATTTACTCTCTAATTTCTTTGATTGCCCTGTTCCCGACGTAATGGCTCTAATTATTCTTACTAAGTCTCCTATTTTATATTTGGTGGTTTTTTTTGTTTTTAGGACTGACCGCTTGCCATGAGCTCAAGAACCAGAATAATCTTAGCAAGGAATAGTTTCTGCGTGGGCGTAGATTAATCCCCACTACCAAGCCACTACCCCACTGAACTAATGGAGCTTCCGACTCGGTGTTGCCAGTAAAATAATTAAGTGTGTATCAAGTCTGATATAGCCCCATAAGTTTACAAGATAAATTACATCCAAAGAGTATCCCATGCTAAATCATACAAGGACCTTTGGGCGCATAGTGAAAATAGGAACTTACGCATCCATACAATACAAATTACCAACGAAGTTAATGTCATTCAAGCGCCAAATGATTCTTGTAGCCTTCTTGTAGCACTGTAATATTCTGAAGTTGGTATTGCTGCAAAGAGTACCTAGATATAATACTTCTGGTTGGTATACCTTATGCAAAACGTTTGTTGCACAGCGACAATAATTCTATTTGCCAATAATCAAGATAATATTGACATTGTTTTGGGTGCAACATTTATTTTGATAATAATTTACACAACTTTTGAAATATACAATAAGTTTCACAACATTCCCTCAAAGACTTTAGTGATGATAAGGATTTCTTTTTCTTTTTGAACTGCTTTAAAATGAAGCGCCATGACGCGCGCGCGCCAAAATAGTTACCACTATTATTAATTATCAACTACTAACGGGAATATTTCAGTGAAACTTTAAAAAAAAAATAGTAACATGTAAGCAAAAACTCTTTAAACCTAAGGTTTGAAATTTTATTTCATATTATTTTTTAAATATCCTTATTTGTTCACACTATTCAATAAAATAACCTTGTTTAAAACCAAAATTAAAGGGCATGTCGTTTTAACGCAATGGCAACACTAAAATGCAAGATGGCGTAAGTTTCCCCCACCTCACAAAAAGTGACAACGCATTGCGCAAACCCACGGAGTACTATAACGGCGTCACGCGGCTCACAGCTGATACGCCAATGCTGCGCGCACGCGAATTTCATACGGCTGTTGTGTTATTGTGACAAAAGTGAATAAGTATAAAAATAAAGTTTCTTAGGCAGTTGTTTGTTATCATGAGTACAATCACGTGTTTAGGTATCGGTCATTAATTACCAGTCCCCCTATATTTAAGGAGTCTATAGACTATCAATCTGTATAACTTGCTTTATGGGACCAACATCACATGTACATGTATGCACTAAACGAAGCACTACATACCTACTTGATGACTTTTACATAACACAGCGTAGTATCGGGTTACCTTTGTTTCATCGAAAATAAATTGACAAATTATCACTTCCCAAACAATTTTCCGCATAATTTAATTTGCCAAATTATTACTTAGCAAAAAATCACTTCACAAATAATTGTAACTCAAACCTAATGTTTGGCAAGTGAACGTTTAAACAATAACTTGTTTACCAACTAGTACTTTTGCCAATTTTTATGTAGTCAAATATTTCATTTGGAATAACACATTTTACGCAAAATAAAATAAGGCAAATATTTAGATCGTCAGTTTTCAATTTAGACGTTTCATTACAAGGGTGTTTTTTCGGTTTAGGGGGCAACTCGTCACACTCGAAACTGGGACCTGGGACCAATTCTACCTTTTATTTTTGATAAGGGTTGACTCGTCCCACTTCGACACTGCGATGAGGAACCAATCCCGCCTTTTCTTATTTGATACCTAATAAAATGTTTTTAAAGCGTAATCGACGTAGTCCCGCTACGCGGGGCTCCTATTTCTGTCTGCAGGGTTTACAGTAACCTTCGCCATCCCCTTCGTACCTAACCTGTCCGAGTCGGGTTGCCCCAAGTTCAGAACTCGCTTCGCTCGCTCTTGCATCCAAATTCTCTGGGGCCAGTTAACCCCTATCGAAAAAGAAAGGGTTAAATTGTTCCTTGGTTCCAGTTTCGAGTGGGACGACTTGCTCCCTAGTCCGTTTTTTTCCACTTGGGACAAATTCTTAACAAGGAATATTAATATTAACTATTCTGGTAGTATTTTCTTTTTACTTACAGGATTTTTTTTTAATAATTTAATCTCTCTCTCGTCTTACTAGTTTAGTCTCGGGTAGCTTTTTTTTTAGGTATTTTTCCTTATTTCTTTCTATATAACATTGTCGTTTCTGGCATTCGCCAGCCGCTACCGCAGCACCGCTCGCTTGGCTCGTGCGTAGGAGGTCACAGTTCTAACCTATCCTAACCATTTTTCTTTTAATAATTAACCCCGTCTAACTAGTTCGGTTCTAGATAGCCTGCTAAAATTAATCTCTTTTTTCCCTATTTTTTTTCTATATTTGTTTGCAATTTTTATATCATTCCCAAAAAATCTTATTTTTGCCTTTAAATTTTTTGTCATAGCAGATCGTTTGACCTAACTTTTACTGTCTAAAGATTGTTTGCTGTAATAAATCATTTGATTAAAGACTAAATGCCATAATGACATTATCTTTGGTAATATTCTGCCAAGTAAAAATTTGATCCAATGAAAAAGTGCGTACTAAAACCATTCCAAATATTGCATTGGTATAAAAAAGGTTGCCAAAATTTGTTTGGGTAGTGAAATTTTGTCAAAATCTTTTCGGCAAAACGGCAGGCTCCCCGTAGCATCACGCCTGTTATCTCCAAAGAGTAAAGTACAAGTATGCCTAAAATAGTACTTAGGTTCGTTCCCACTCTTCTATATTTCGCCGGTTATGCGTAAGTCCATACTACATAAAACCATTTATTTACGGGTTACATGGACCCCTAAATACCTAAACCAAGTTTACATAATATAACATTTGTGTTAATAGGGGGCGAGCCTGTTGTCACCAACCGGACACAAATCCAGACTACGTGTCTTGATGGAAAAACCGATAAAATCTTTGCACGACCTGGGGAGCCCAAGTAGGCCCTCATGGTCACCAATTACACTATATTCATTTATTTTTTTAATTTCTGGTGTTCTTTTAATGTAAATTTTATTGTATGGATTATATTTATTAAATTTAATTTTATTCTATGGATCAAGTTATCTGAAATAAATGAATTTAATTTAATTTAATACAATTTACTAAAGCCAACCTTTTTATTACAAGGTATTGCAAGGTTAAACACGAACCCGCGTAGAACACGAACGCGCCGTCGCGACACGGCCTGTCGTCATAAGAGGGACAGACGGTGAGCCAGCCCATCACTCACCGTCCACAGACCCGCGCCAGACGCCCGGGGCGTCTCCTGCGGTGGCTGGGCGTGAGGCTCTTTCCCTATCACGTTTCGCCATCTTCTCGCTAGCATGACTGCTTCGCAGAAAGAGGCGACGGCTTCCGATTCCATCTCGCTCCGGACCATGGATTGAACCAGGGCCGGACGCGAGAGATTGCCGAAGCCAATCGCCGCTACGAGGACACGGCGGTGCTCAGACCAAGCGGAACATACCTCCACGGTGTGCTACCACGGTGCCTACTCAATATCTGAAAAACAAAAGATATAACTATAACCGACATCGCAAATGAGGAATTTTATCTGGTAGAATTTTGCGATCGGAGTGATCAGAGACTAGTTCATATTTTTTAACTAGCTTTACGCTTTGCGATTCCGTCACGTTTCTAAATCGCAGTGTTAAGATTCTCCGCCGTTGAATGAATATCGTGCAGTACAGCGATTCAACTTGACTATTTTTCTACAAATAATGTCAGGATTTTTGATTGAGTCGAATCCATTGCTGCATCCATCTGCTCAGCTCATTCTGAGACGGAGCGGGCCCCAATATAATTGGCTTGGGAAAGGCTGAGCAGATAATGAATGATTCCTCAAGTCGAACCAAAAATGCGCTCCGTCTCAGATGATATTCAGAGGAATATCATATTCTCAAAATATCATAATCTCAAAACACTCTATTCTTAAATCATTACATTATCAAAACATCATATTCTCGAAAAACTCAAATTCTCGAAATATAATGATCGAAATACCACAATTAAAATACAGTCGTCAACATTAAAAAGCATACTGGTAATTTCTCAGTATCATTTTGTGTTTTTTTTTTCACGTAATAACAAAACAACATAAATAAAATACGAAAATGTCTTATTAAGAATGTGGTGTTGAGATCTTTATATTTTGAGGATATGATTTTTAGAAAAATGATGATGATTTTTTGATATTGTGATGATTTGCGATAATAGTGTTAAAAGATTATGATATTTTGATAATATGATATTCAAAGACGGAGCGTTCAAAAGAACCACTTCTTCTGCACCTTTTGATGACGGGATATTTACAATGACTGTCCATTAAAAAGAGGTAGTTCTTGTAGATTGCTCCCTACCTAATTTTGGTGACTCAAAACACTATAATTATGACAATCTAATTCTAATAGTGATTCTAATTACATAAGACAAATCGTTAGCTTGTAGCCAACCTAACCTAGTAAGTATCCATCGGAAAAGACGAGAACTAATTTCAATGTTTATAATCTACACTGAACGTGATTTGCGAAAGCGCCATCTAGTCAGTATCAGTCGAACTACCATTACCTTCACGAGAAACATGAATGCTAACCATAAACTTCTTGACTTGCATTAGTAACTTAGTGTCGTCTCTTTCTTTTGTTCATTTAAGAACTTTCTGCTAGGTGGCGTTGGTAGTAACATTATTACGGAGGTTTGGCTTTTTTAAGTTGATTTGTGTGACTGAACTAGAAATATTGTCATTTCGTTTTGGAAAAAAATTAAATAGAACTTTTATTCTTTAGTAAAAAAAGACATAAAAATAAAGCATACGTAAATACTATACTGACAAATATTAATGTATTGTTACTGTTGCTTTATTATTTCTTTACACACTAATTACATTTTTAACTGTCTGTATCCCACAGGAGTGAGGTGGCAACTAAGCATAGGCTCTGTCGCAAAATAACTTCTCAAAATGACTGTACTTGACTGTAGTAAATTGTCCCTTTCTGAAAATACTGCTGCAACGGCGAAGCAGAAATTTGAAATTGGTTTTATTGACCAATTGCAATTACAATTAAAGTGAATTCTGAGGGGACGGCGCGTACGCAGTCCCCACTACCAAAAATTACGCATCCGAGTTATCCACATTAGGGATAATCGCAGGGGTCAACCTAACCGCAGTGCAATGGAAAGGCCTCGCCCTGGGGGAACCGCCTATTTGATCACGGTTTCCCCTATGCCAGGTAAGTATGAGTTTGCTACAGTACCGTGCGGAGGTCGTTCGGCCGCGGAGAATCTTAACACCGCGATTCAGAAACGTGACGTAAAAGTTCAGCGCCATCTAGTAGTACGATTGAAACTCGTTCACGTGACGTCACCGTTCCTCTCTAAAAGTGTACTGTGGATGGTGGGACACCAAGCACCAACTGTGATGTACTAGGGTCTTTTGAAACGTGCACCTAATCGGAATACTTGTTTGCTCAACACATTTCACAAAACTGTGTGTTCTTCCCGTTATACGCGGAAAAATAACTTTTTACTCAACTACGTCTGCGCCTTTATTTGTGAGGATATCAAGAATCTAGTGTTGTTTGTTGTTACTGAATATTCGTAAGTATGAGTATTATGCCATAAATGGATTTCATGCTGCGGGACTGTTCGAAAGAGATACCGTGGCCCTCGAACACAAAGGGCTAAGAAGGAACATAGATGGGTTTTAATACAAGTCTGACACTCTTTTCGGCTCAGCCCAGAGCGGAAGTGGTCATTTGATGATTTGCTATCCGTAAAAATAGTACATTGTTACCCCAGGGGTGAAAGTAACTTATTTAGTCCCAAGACGGGGTTTGGCGCCCGAATGAAGTGGGGGTGCCAATAGTTCGAGGGACTAAATAAGTCTTTAACCCGAGGTAAACACTGTGCTTTTCATTACGAATAAAAGGAAAGTAAAAATAAAAACATGATTAGCTAAAGAAAAAATTAGTAAATTTTACTTCGGATTGCCGCTTTCCCACCTATTTTGTTTTTTTTCTGATGCCAGCCAGCTATTCAGCCATTATGTTTCATTTACATCATTGAAAAAATTAGTAAATATTTTGCCCAACTCTGTCATTTTAAAGAAATTGTTTAAACTAAATTATTAATAAAGTTATTTAAAAAATATATATTCTTTGCTCTGAATGGTGTCGGACGTAAAGAATAGCACCATCCCATATCTTTAATTACGACACCCACGGGAAGATATGGGATCTTCCCGTGGGTGTCTTAAGAGGCGACTAAGGGACTTTCCAGAGAATGGGCAGCAGCGTTCTCTGTGCTTTTGTAACAACCGTACTGCGATCACCAACCCGCCTGCCAAGCGTGGCGATTATGGCAAAACCCTCCAAAATGTCAATGTGGCGACACTTGGGGGAGGCCTTTGTCCAGCAGTGGACGTCTTTTGGGCTGAAATGATGATGATGATATTATTTAATCAATACTTAACTTAAAGTTATTTAAATTTTACATCGTGGCTGCGTTAAAAGTTGGAACATGGTTCAATAAAAATGTCAAAATAGAACTAGTTTTTTTTTTATAATTTGTCATCTGTCAGTTGAACGCGATTCTCCCTAGGGATGAAAAGTATTACTTTCATCCCGCTCCTCAGGCAACTTCAGACGTACTTTCAGAGTATGAGTAATGAAAAATGGGTTACATCGTATTCGTGATGAAGACACTAACTTCAGAAAATACTTTTAAACTGTCATGAATATACAGGTTGTAAACTTCTCATTTTCTTGTACCGTAGTATCTCTTTATATACAGTACGCACATTTTCGGGGACAGAAAAGCAATATTTATATACATAACTTATTATATTGAATTACTTATTTGTTCCGTGTTGTGAACAACAAAAAAAAAATAATAATATTTAAACAATGGTAATAATATCATTAACATGAGTAGGTATAATAAAATTTCAGTAAAACTATCCGGAAGCCGATGTACTTTCCATCTCCTTTGTATCTCCTGGGCGAGCCCTCAATAAATTATTTTTCTTCCTTCCACACAGCAATATGGTGCGATGCGGGAGTGATGCGGGTTCAGTAGGCGAGGACTGCGGAGCGCTTGTCTCTGTTCTGGTTCCGGGTATGGTCGCGGGCCTTCTTCGCTGCTCTGTTCTTTAGATGCTGGAATGGACAAAATATTATTTACGTCGTATTTCCTTCATATCCTATATTATTGTATTGTGCAAGAATACCTGCAAGAAACCAAAATGAACTGATTGAAAAGTTGTTTTGAGCGTTCAACTTAAATACTAAGTTAATAGAAGTCTGTGCCCACAGTTGGGTGTCTGCTATCTTTCTTCTCATTCTTATCATATCAGGAAGTTGATATTACGAACATTCCCTCAACCACGGCAAAATTATGGCATATAAGACTCCTACCGTTTAACACTCAACTCTTTCTCGTACCATGAGTGGGCTCGCACATACGCGTTCACCCTCGACTAGTTATTATATAGTCCACCATGCTTACCGAGCTTCACCACCAAGTGTGGTTGATCATGAATTTCCCCAAAAAGGCCTGAAAAAACGCTGCGCGCCACTGAATATAGGGAAATCGTGTATCATGTTACCCACTTTTGACTCTAAGCTTATTTTCAAATGTACATACCCGTTGTAGTTTCTTGCTCTTCTCAGGCTTGTCCTGTAGCTCGCAGTCCGCGGGCGGGTTGTCGGACAGCGCCAGCGCAGCTCGCAGGCGCGCACTGCGTGGCGCCAGCACCTGCAGCGCGCCGCCGAGTGCGCCCGCCAGCGCCGCGTACGCCGCGCCGCCCGACCACGACGACCACTCAGCGTGCTCACTGCCTATATGTGCCGATGTGCTGGGTGCTTCACCTTCCTGCAAGATGAATTGTTGGCATTCAATGAGATTACCTTCACAAATATTTCATGTGTTAGTCCTCACACAAGTCTATTTTATTGAGCCCAGTTAATTAACTGTATTGTACCTCGAAGTACTTGAGGATGTCCCTAAAGGTAGCTCGTTGTATCCTGAGATCTCTCTTGGCGCGGAACCTGTCCGAGTCTCGCGCTAACTCGGTGAGTCGCGGCAGTAGTACGTCCACGTGCGCTGTGAGCGCGTTGTCCGAGTTGTCGTCGTCCGTCACTGTCTCGTACGCGATGGCGAGCGCGCCGCCTGCTGCCATGCGGACCTGCGGAAAGACGACATACGTATACTGAACCAATTCATCTATATCGTCATAGTCTTGTGGTGGATACAAAAGCTTAGGTAAGTTACCTCAAGTGACACGGCCTCAAGCAACTCCCCAAGCCTGGCAAAGCTGGGCGCCTGGTTGTTGAGCAGCGACAGCGCGTGGTTGCGCGACAACAGCGGCAACAGTAGCGCCCAGCCGTCCAGTGCGGCGGCGTGCCACGCGCCCTCCTCCACGGTCGCGGCTGATACATTCACGCTGCCGTCACCCTGGGGGAACATCACACTTTCTTACATTGCTCGTCCTCATGTAAGACGCTAGAGCTATTCGCATCACATGACGATGCAGACAACGTTGGGTGTGTAGTGATAGTTTACCTTGAGATAGCTGCCGCTGAAGATGGTCTGGTACATGCGCATGACCTCTAAGATCTCAGTGAGGTCATCCTCCATCAAGTAGCACAACACAGCCAGCGATGAGCAGCACTGAAACGTTCAGAACATTTAGTTACTTAGTTAGTTACTGGTGACAAACAGGACTCGTGTGGAGTGTGTGTATTGTTTTGCTTACCTCAGTGCGTGTGTCGAGTGAGGCAGACTTGTCAGTGGCGGCGGCGGAGAGCGCGGGCCGCACCTCGCGCACGAACTGTTCCGTGCCTTCCTCGCCGATCTGTGGGTGACATATTACAAGGTTAATATGCGCTGCCATAGCCAGGCGGTAGAGCAAGTGAGGTAAGAGATGTGTAAACCGACAATAACCGGCAATCCTATTGCTGACAGGAAGATCTTTCATTAAGCTGGTCTGATGGATCATGACAGTTCACATGATATTCACCTGTATAGCCAGCAGCGGGACAACAGCAGCAGCTGCCTTCCTCTCTGCATCCTTGCCCCGTCGTAGTGCGCGCGACACATGGTCGGCCAGCGTGGCGCGGTGCGCGGCCAGCAAGTGGTCCGCTACGCGCAGCTGTAACTCCTCGCGGAGCGACACAAACGCGCTCGCGCGCGCTGCGTGCCCGGTTGAGTGAAGCGACTCCACTAATTCTAGGACCTTCCCTTCGAATTTCTCTCGAAGTAATTGTTCTATAAAAAGATATATTATAAGCATGTCATTATAAACATTGCCACGAATACTTTAAAATATACATTTTTATCTCAATTAAAGTCAACTAACAAAAGAATCGTTTACGTCGCATCGAACTTTCTTTTGTGCTAAGACGTCGACTGATTTCCACGCTATCCGTACATTCGATTAGATTTAGATGAATCGTCACACATAATACAAATGAGTCAGACCTGCCATGCCATGACCTTCTTAGGTCAACGACATGACCTTGTCCAACTAAACCTTGGCTATTGATCAGTAGCCCTACTATAAGAATTCGCAATACAATAACTGCCAAAATGATCTATAAAACTAACCCTTTATGATCAATGACATTGCGCCATTCGTGATATTGCGCAATATTATTGACCTTGATTATAATGATATTGCACCATATTTGACATCGCGAGGCGCAATCTTTACGCGGATTTCCATTAGCGTCATTGGCGTCATTTGACGTAGCGTAATATTTTTGTTATTGTGTTGGATGACTCACAGTTAGTTTAAGTACTGTTTAAGGTTAGTTTGCTTACTAAAGTTCTGTATATAATTGTAGCAATGATTCAATAATGTATTGAGCTTGCAAAAAGATTAAATGCTTTAATTGTCGTATTTAATCATCGTTATCGCATCTAATCTTTCTAGAACTCCACAAAAAGACATATACTCTTGTAGAAGAAAATACTTGTGTTGTAGGATTTTAAAATTTACATTCAAGGTTTTTATCGTACGGGTATTTAAAGTTCGGAAATATGAATACACTTACTTTTATCAGGCTTCACCTCCTCTTCGACCGACTCTTCGTAATAATTATAATAAGTTTCTTCTACAACGGGCTCCACAATCTTCTCTTTCTCATTAAAAGGACGTGGTCCACTCCATTTAATGTCTCGTTGCTTCCCTGTAGAACAAAATTGTTTA
Organism: Cerastis rubricosa; assembly: GCA_949152445.1. Taxonomy (NCBI): domain Eukaryota; kingdom Metazoa; phylum Arthropoda; class Insecta; order Lepidoptera; family Noctuidae; genus Cerastis; species Cerastis rubricosa. The sequence continues at coordinate 3,438,081 of OX424529.1, forward strand.
TTATTGTCACATCGATATTTTGTTCCTTTACTAGAACTTAATGTGTATGATGCCTTACATTTGATCGCCTGATGCTGCTCTCCAAGATCTATAGACTCTGTCCTGATGATCCCGCTTTCTCCCGCCTTCCTGCCCCATCTTAAACAACTTATCTTGTCTGCTAAAAAATATAAACATTCCGAGTTAAGCCGAGCCGTTAAACAAATAATAAATGTCATGACGTTGACCTGAGAAATGCTAAAATATCTCACACTACCTATCAAAGTAACAGCGAAACATCCATTTACAATATTTGTATCATATAAAATACTTATTATCAATTTTAATGAAAAGAGTCGACATTAAAGTCTTTATAGATCAATTTCAACCAAACGCATTGATAAATCTGGCTGGCGCTGAACAAAAACGGAAACAGGGCATCGAAACCAAGTTTCGGCCCCATAGCAAACCGGGTTTTGTATAGGACCGAAACCGGGTGTCACATGCATTAAACGGAAACTGAGTGTTCGCTCTCCTTACTTGACTCTGCCCTCTGTTTCTCTTCAGCTTCTTTCAAAGCACGTTCGTCTTTGTTCCGTTCATGCATTTGCACCCACTTCTTAATTCTAGCTGAACTTGGACACTTATCCTGCATATCACGATCTATCACACCGAACTTTTCACAATACAAGCTCCTAACAGCATCGGGTCGACCATGGTTTAAATAATATTGCTCCACACAAAACTCGCGCTGTTCTTTAAACCAGCCACGGCACGAGTTCTTACTTCGATCCATGGTGACTGTGCTTATTGAACTTCGGAACGGTACTGAGTGAGTGACAGACAAGCGGTGTAGTTGTACATAAACCCACTCGTGAGCCTCCTCCTCCCTCCCCCCCCTATACACGCCCGTCCAACGGTGACGCATGAGTTTACGTATTGGCTCGGACGACAAGATTAGAATGTTATTTAATAAAGTGTAAATACAATAACATTACACAATACTAGAATATTCACAGGATCTTCAGTGCGGGGATAGATTCAAGGTCTCAAAACGTTGCTTTGACTAGCTATGGAAAACCTCAACTTTTCACAACTTTTGCGCGAATGTAGATAGCAATATATCGTAATAGCTCGTGTCTATTACGAGAAACAAAGTAATCTACTAGAGCCAATGATATAAGAAGTCATTTATTAGAGCTATGACCATGGCCTATAGTTATGAGAGCCACAATTATAACTCTCAAGTCACAATAATGTTGTGCAATTATTTATAGTGCAAAATGTTGTTACCACCAAAACAATCATCAATAGCAACTTTTAATGAATAATATCATTGTGCAATTTTTGAAATTGCGCAATCAATTATTCTCTCTGTAAATAATTTGGATTCATTCCAATAACTTATGTGTCATAAATAAGTTATTAGAATGAATCCAAATCGTTAGCTTTTAGCCAATCTATACATCAGTAGGTATCCAGCCATGGAAAGGGCGAGAACTAATTTCGATGTTCATATGGCTCTGTCGGGCTTTCATATTCTGCATTGAACGTGTTTTGCGAAAGCGCAATGTGCCTGGTCACCACATCACATGCCACCTGGGATTAAGACAGGAGATTGACGAAGATGCGGCCAAGTGGGTTGGGTTCTACAAATTATATCATTTCACCTGTGCTGTGCGTTCTTTGAAAATTCTGAGGAGACGACGCTTACGCGGACTGCGTAAGCGACGTCCCCTCAGAATTTACCACTACCATTAAATTACGCATCTGAGTTAGGACATTGGGACATTAGGGATAATCGCAGGGTTCAACCTAACCGCAGTGCAATGGAAAGGCCTCGCCCTGGGGGAACCGCCTACTTGATCACGGTTTCCCCTATGCCAGGTAAGTATGACTACACTACAGTACTGCGCGAGGGTCGTTCAACGGCGGAGAATCTCAAAAACGTGACGTAAAAGTTCAGCGCCATCCAGTTATCTACGACTGAAAATCGTTCACGTTCTGCTGTAACTGTACTATGCTACATCAACGGTCTACCTACATTACGGTCAGTTTTGATATTTAATATAAATTTTGTTCTCCTTCAAGACCCACGGTCAATTTATATCAGAATTAGTAAAAAATGTAAATCGAAGAACTTGTAATATGCTCGCCTACTTAGTGTGCGTTTAATGCATTTTTTTGAATTTCATCTTTTTATTTCAAGAACATTTTGTGGATTTTTATTTTAGCATCTCAAACAGTACCTCGTGAAGATGAAAATACCGTGAGTCTGAAGCCTGGCTGAACTAATAGGATAGAACTATTTCTAGTAGGTATTGTAATTGTGTCTGTCACTACCTGTACATTATGTTTTCATAGTTAAATTGACAATGTACCTTAAACAGTTCCCTTAAAGAATACTATGGAAGTAACTAAAGCAGACCAGTCTCGCGGTATCTACATCAGTAAATTGACGGTTTTTTTTAAACGAGAACCCTATTGTAGCCACAATCAAGCGTAATCCCCAGTAAAACAGTTTATCGACGAATTCTAGTTTCTCTTAATTTAATACCATTTTACAATCACTACTTTTAACATTCGGTGAAGCAAATCCTAATACTAAATTGTTTGCTGTAAACCAATTATTGACCTGAAGTAGGGTATTATTCATGTCATCTAGATGTTAGGCTCGTCTATAGGTATATCTTAAAAATTAGGGAAGTACCATTAGCAAATAACACCATATTTTGAGGTTGGTTTTTCAATAAAAAGGGTTATTAATAAATATATTCTAGAAAAAGGAAAAGAATCCATATTGAGCCCCGCAGAACCAAACCCTGTGAATTAACACCATTTATTTAAACTTGCTGTTGTCTGTCATACAAACTAAGAGCAACTTTGCATGGTCCTGGTCCTCATACATAATAAATAATATTTAAACAATAATAATTTAAATACATCTGGATTAGAATTGCAAGAGACAGAGATGAAAGTCTTTGGAGGAGGCCTTTGTTGAAGGACAAGCTGTTATTGGAATGGAGGTCAGTAACAAATACATTACACTGTAATAATTGTACAACTTATTTTATTTTTATAATTTAAATTTATGTAAAAATATCAGTAACTTAAAATAAATTATGGTAAAAATATCCCTGGGACCGATGTGTTTCCATTTCCTTTGTATCTCCAGGGCGAGACCCCCAAATGAATATTTTTTCGTTCTTTCACATAACAATATGATGTGATGCAGGAGTGGTGCTGATTCAGTAGGCGAGGACTGCGGAGCGCTTGTCTCTGTTCTGGTTCCGGATGTGGTCGCGGGCCTTCTTCGCTGCTCTGTTCTGTAGATGCTGGAATGGACGAAATTATATTAACATCTTATTTCTTCCGTATCCTCTAATTTTGAATTCATGTATGACCAAGAACCCATTGTTTAGGAAGGCAGAGCAAGTCATCAAAACAAATTGATTAAAAAGTTATTTTAACCGTTCAACTTAAAAATCATAGCAAGTTAGTATACCACTGCCATTTTTTAAGAGTAAGCCTGTGCCTGTTAGTGTCTGCTATCTTTCCTCTCATTCTTCCCATCAATAAGTTGCATTTGTTAGGAATCCCTCTGTGGGAAAATCCTCGTGAATTCCCTCCACCTGAGCAGAATCATGGCATGTAACCACTGAATTATTTTACTCGTGTTCTGTAGCTATTACGCAGAACAGCTCTGTATGGTGTCGGACGTAAAGAATAGCACCATCCCATATCTTCCCGTGGTTGTCGTAAGAGGCGATTCAGGGACTTGCCAAAGAATGGTAAGCAGCGTTCTTTGTGCTTTTGTGTCAACCGTACTGCGATCGCCAACCCGCCTGCCAAGCGTGGCGATTATGGCAAAACCCCCCATGTTATGTCAATGTGGTGAAACTTGGGGGAGGCATATGTCCAGCAGTGGACGTCTTTCGGCTGAAATGATGATGATGATGATGCTGAACAGCAATGCCTCGCACTGTACGGTCACCCCCCCAGAAATCTATCATCGCGTTGCTTGAGACTCAGTCAGAGCCCGATCTGTCCGCTGAAGCATCTTATTCTGATTTAAATATCAGTGATATAATGGATAGCGTCACATTGCGGCAAAGTACTAAACGCTTCAGAGGTGACGGCAACTCCAGATTCGAAGATTTGAAGAATATGTTGCAGTCATGTAAGAAAGATCAAGATGCTGTCCTCAACAAAATAGTCGCTGAAGTTACTGAATTGAAACAACAAAATCTCAATATCCAGAAGTCATATACTGAAATTGAAAAATCAATTCAATTTTTCAACTTAAACTATGAGGAGATGAAATCTCGTCTGGAAAGTCTGGAAGTTGCACCTAAGGATAATGTTAAACGCTTGATTGACATGACTAACAGTGTGAATGCACAAGCTATATTTGCATGCTATAGTATGTGGCAAACATGTCTGAACTATTTTCTATTATTTTATGTTACCTTGCATGCACTTTTATTATTGTATGTAAACACATGTTTGGGCAAATAAATATATCTGATCTTATCTTATCTTATAGCTAAAATTGAGGCTAAGATTGAGACAATGGAGCAGCAGGCACGTTCATGTAACATTGAAATCTGTAATTTACCAGAAAAGTGAAATGAAAATTATCTTAAAAGGATTGTTTTCAATGAGAAGAAATTTACTGAAAACCCAGATTCATAGCTATATGTTCACACGGTTTGTTTGTATATTTATGTTAAGCTTTGTCCTTATTCCTTTTCTATATGTTTATTTGGCAGGTTTATAAGTTTAGTTGATGGGTATGTGAGTTTCAAATGTTATAACTATCTCTTGCCCACTAGCTTACACTATTGGTTGTCCATGCTTATAATTCAAAAATCTTAAATATTATCCTATGTTACAAACGATCGAATCTTTTTGTGCCGTATAATATTAGAAACTACCTTGCTGTACAAACACTGCGGCAAACTTACTGTTTTGTAATTCTGGCTTATCTGTAACGTATCATATAATTAGTGTAGACAACGGGCTTAAGTATTATCTATTGGATGGTAAGCGTTATGTAATACGAATTTATCATATTACTGTTTTTGTGGCGACTAACAACATTACGTTTTACTACCAAAATTGTAGAGGTACTCGCACAAAGTTACAAACACTATACATGAACATATTGAGTAATTCTCATAACGTTATCGTGTTGACCGAAACTTGGCTTATTCATGATATCCGTGATGGTCAATTTATTGATAAACGATATGTTGTCTTTAGATGTGACCGTGATCGTGTCTTGACGAATAAAAAAGATGTTCTAATTGCTGTGCTTCGTAAATTGCAGGCGACAATATTGACAACTCCATTATTTAACTCTAAATTGAACAAGTATTAGTACAGATGCCTGCTTGCCACTCAACAGCACACGTCATATTATTGGTGTCGTGTATTAACTACCAGCGTTTCGTGCAGAGGTATATGAGCAATACTTAGACATGCTACAAGGCTTAGCTAATAATCCCAATTGCAATTCATATCATTTCTTTGGTGACTTTAACTTGCCTGAGATTGACTGGGTGCAGCAAGGCAACCATGCCACTGCGCGCTATACGGACTTTATGGGACTTAAATTACTTAATTTTATAAATATAATAAATGGTTTACAATTTCACTTCACAAAACATAGTTTAGGTTGTGTGTTTGACTTGATAATCTCCAACAAGGACCCTCAAACGATGCCCTGCAATATCCTGGTAAATCCCGAAAGCCTCCACCTTCACCTCCTTCTTACCTCTTCTACCTTTGACCCCGACATATGGCAACCATTAAATTGCTACGAAGAGAATTCGCCATGTATCTCTGACATCTACTTGGCAAAGCAGTCAATACGTACAGCATTGAAGTCCCCGGATTCTTCTAAAGGAGCTGGATCCGATGGCATACCACCCTCCTTCTTCATAAGTGCAGCTGACCACTTGTCTTCTACCTTACATATATTTTTTAATAAATGTTTGAAGGAAAGGGTCTTTCCTACAGGTTGGAAACGAGCCTCTATCACCCCTGTGTACAAGAGTGGCGATAAAAAGAATGAAGAGAATTATCGGCCTATTTCCATTCTCTCCACTTTGTCAAAGGTTTTTGAACGACTTGTGCACAGTGCGCTATATCCTCATATCTGTCATCTTATCATACCCGAACAACATGGTTTGGTCAAACGTCGCTCTACCACCACTAACCTCATGACCTTTGGGAACTATCTCTTTGAGAATATGGACCGAAGGGTACAGGTTGACGCTGTTTACACGGATTTTTAGAAGGCCTTTGACAAAGTGGATCACACCCTGCTCATGGAAAAAGTTGCCTTTAATGGTATACGCGGCAATTTACTCAGATAGTTTGCTTTATATATTTTCAATACTCGTAGGACTCAAAAGATCGTCATTAATGGGCATGAATCTGACTCTATAGTTGTTAAATCCGGGGTTCCTTAGGGGTCAGTATTGGGTCCCTTTCTATCTATATTGTTTATTAATGACATTAAACATTGCTTTGTCAACTCACATTTCTTGATGTGGAACAGGACCTTGATAGATTTTATGAATGCTGCCTCAAAAATAAACTCTTTCTTAGCCTTCCCAAATGTAACACAAGTTCTTTTAGTAAAAATAAAAATCAGGTCTTTAATTAATCAATAAATAATATAAGTATTAATTAAGTTCAATCTGTCCGCGACCTGGCTGTTACGCTTGACTCCAGTCTGCATTTTGATACTCATATTGACAATATAGTAAAAAAAAGCCTTTGAGATATATGGACTGGTGATGAGATTTTCAAGTAGCTTTGTGCGACCCTCTACATTCTTAATACTCTCATTATAAAACCCTAATTCGGTATTCGGTTTCGGTTCGATATTCCAATTGCGAATTCCGAATTAGGCTAGAGCCTACTCTAGCCTATCTTTGTACTTTGTACTGTGTAAATGTAAATTCACAGTACGTAAAGTCTCCTATGAACAATTACTGCAGCGTTATAATGTTCTTAGTTTGGAGTCTAGACGATTTCTTCTGGGTGTAATGATGCTGCATGGTATATGCAATAATAAATTCGACTCCATTATCAAATAGTCTACATTATTATAGTACCTAGAACTGTCATGTTTCGTGGGGTACGTGTGCTTCGACTATTCCACACGAATTCGTGCAGGACTAACACTGGGGTTCGCATGCCTCTTCCTCGCCTTGTTGATGCGTACAACGCTCACTCTATGGAGCTTGACATATTTACTCTTTCCAAGGATCATTTCAAGGCACATAGTGTATGATCCCTTGCTAGACCATACATTAATTTTAGATGATAGGTGAATGGAATGAAAGAAGGTAAGTTATTAAAACACTACTGTATTGTTCCAAAGGTAATTAAAGTAAAATGAGCTTAATGAACTGATGGTGTGGAGTGAAGTGAGTGACGCGGCCCTTGTTGGCTGTAACGAGAACGCCTGGCTGACTTGATAGCACAACGCGAACTGAACTAATTAGTATGAGTTGAAATGAATGCGGCGTAAACTGCTGACTTGCAGAATGTGCGGTTGCACCGTACATGCTCCCGAGCGGGAAGATGAATATAAGATGAACATGAAAAGATGAGTAACAAGGTGATGCCAATTGGTCCTTATACTAGATGATTAACAAGGTGATTCCAATTGGTCCTTATTTTATGTTTAGAGTCTCTACTTGAACTCCGTTTTACGAGACATAGGCACTGTACACTTGTCTAACTTATGCACTCTTGGAATTTCACTGTAATCGGATACACACGGAATCTTACACTGATTACGCGCACTAACACTATTTTGAATTGTGGACGATGATATCGAGGCCCCAGCCTCTGCCCGTGCCGAAGTCACGTGTTGCGTGGTCTGTAAACTCGCCAATGAGGCCCTTGCCACCTCGAGAGATGCGGTTCGCATGTTACGCAGCCGTCGTACCATGAAGCCTGCTCCAATCACCAATACAACTCCGATCACCACATAAAATGCTGTATAGTGATGGATATCGTGATAAGAAAGTTGACTTGGCAAACTTTCACTTGTTTTAAGAATGCGGAGTTGCTTCTTGATTTCGTCAAGCTCCTTGTTGCTCGAGAGGAGTGTATAGTTTTGTATCAGTGGGGACGGGATGCCTACGTCTATATGATTGATTGGTTCTATTTCAGGCAGCTTGAAAGATGGTTTTATATCTAACGTGCTAAAACCTTCATTGCGTGAGTAAACCGTAAAACTTTCGGTTTTAATTAGACAGTCGTGTTCAACTCCTAATATGCCTGCTTTTACTAACTGCCCCGGCGACACATTATCGTCGCATAGAACTCTTATTTGACACTGACTACAGCAGAAAAATGCATAATTGTTTATTTTGCTAAGAGCTGTCCATTGATTCGAACAAGTCGTAATGCTGATCTTGCATTTGCTGGAATCAGGTTCTACTTCACATAATTTTTCATCATTCTTGAGATGATAAATCGGCTTCTCTATATAACACAGATAATTATCGACATTATCACGTAGACATAACTGGACGTCGTTTATAGTCATTGGTAAATACGAGTCCTTCTTCAAATTGATTGCAACATGTTCTGCTATTGGAGTTAAAGTAGCCATACTTGAGTTACCTACAAGTTGAGGTATTGGAATAATTTTCATGATTGAAAATGTATCTCTAGACACCAGTGGCAATTTTAATTCGAAGATTAAAAATTCTTCAGTCATTCTTGCTTTGACTGTCAATAAGTGATAAATGTTTCTAAAGTTAATTTGTAAGTTATTGATCGGTAACGTAAGATCCTTTGAAAGATGACTTGATATTGTATTCAGAGTGTTCTTCAGTTGTTCTGGGGACAATAAATGAAAATTGAGTCTCCCGTGATAATCCTCGCAAAGATCCTCTTGGTAGTCATAAAGTCCCATCAGACACTATTCCTACATCTCCACCTTTACAATCATTCGTCATGTTAGACACCGATGAAGCGGAGGTTGGAGAATTACTAATGTCACTTAAAACAGATTCTGCTGTAGGCTGGGACAATATTCCTACAAAGTTTTTAAAACGCTACTCATTGATATTAGTCCCCATACTCACACATATTTTTAATCTCTGTTTACATACTGGCACCTTCCCCTTGTACTTTAAAAAGGCCATCATACACCCAATTTATAAAACTGGAAGCAAAAAATTGGTAAATAATTATCGTCCTATTGCAGTGTTACCTTCCATTTCCAAAATACTAGAACGCCTAATTAATAAAAGACTCGTGACTTACATGGAAGATAAAAAGCTTTTTTTTCCCAACCAATTCGGCTTTAGACGCAATAAATCTACTAGTAGCGCTGTAATTGACCTAATTGACTATGTTACCAAAAATCTTGACAGGAAAAAGAAGGTATTGTCAATTTTCTTGGACCTAAAAAAAGCATTCGATACGGTTTCGATTTCTGACTTAATAATAAAGCTTGAAGAACTGGGGATAAGTGACCAATCTCTTAACATCTTCAAAGACTACCTTCAAAATCGAACACAATGTGTTAAAATACAAAATTACCTCAGTGGAGAGCTACCAGTGACATTCGGCGTTCCCCAAGGCAGTGTGATTGGTCCAACCTTATTTCTAATATACGTTAACCAACTATGTAATCTGAGTTTGGGAGGTGGGAAAATCGTGGCGTTTGCTGATGATACTGTCCTTACCTTCTCTGGTGATACTTGGGATGACACCTTTGATTCCGCACAAAAAGGACTAAATTGTGTTCTACAATGGCTCAAAAGACACATTCTCACAATCAACACCGACAAAACTAATATTCTTACATACAGCTTAAGAAATTCGAGTCAACCACCAAATTCGTACGCTTTGGTAGCGCACTCATGTGTACTGCCTGGAACTGCGACATGTACATGTCCCGAACTGGAACGCTGTAGAACCATTAAATATCTCGGTGTGACTCTCGACGATAGCTTGAGTTTTGCACCACATATAGAGTTACTGATAAAAAGAATCAGAAAGCTAATCTTTGTCTTTAGTACTCTTCGCCACATCGCAGGACCCCAAATTATTAGGTGTGCATATTTTGCTCTGTGTCAGTCTCTCTTAACGTACTGTATAAGCGTTTGGGGTGGTGGACCTAAAACTATACTTTTGAAACTAGAACGAGCTCAGAGAGCCGTGCTAAAAACTAGCACCTTTAGGTCCATACTTTTTCCAACTGAGGAACTATATAGGAACTGTAAAGTCCTTACAGTGAGACAATTATTTGTCTTACACATGGTACTATATCAGCACCAAAGAACCTCCTATAAAGTAATCACCACAAGACGCAAAGACAAGGTATGTCAACCCTTCCCCTGTAAATTCTCTTTTACAAGAAGATTTCCTTGTTTCCAAGGTCCTCATCTGTACAATAGCCTTAACAAAGTTCTAGACTTCTACTCACTATCTAAAATGTCACTCAAAAAGAAACTAAGTGATTGGCTACTAACACTTAACTACAACAACACAGAAAATTTATTGTTGACTCAATATACTTCCCGTTAAACTATCCTTTGCTCATACACATGCACACTCACATACACACACACTTACACACGTACACACACGCACGAACACACACACACACACACGTACACACACACGCGTTCACACACTACACTACTCTGCTCATACCATATATCACTTTTGTTTTGATTTTATTTCTTTTCTAAATAGTTTATTTGCCCGTTTACTTATGCTCCGTAATGGATTAGTCACATTTTTTGTAAAATGGCATGTTTGTTACTAAATACAATTAAGAAACATCCACTAAAGGGTCGGGCCCTGCATCTTTAACACAAGTTGTCTTGACAACTTAGCAAGGGTGCTGGTGTCGCCACATTATTGTAAAATTTACTTTAAATTGTATGTATTAACATGTATTTAATGTAAAATGTTAAACTTGACGCAAATAAATTATTATTATTATTATTCCGTTTATTCATTCGCTCAACATACATTTACATTTTTAAATATTTTTACAAAAAGATATAAAAAAACATTTAAAAATATAAAAATAGTAGCCAACCGGTATCGGGAACAGGGTCCAAGCTACCGGTGGTTAGGGTTACAGAGACAGGAACCTCCTCACAATGCGAGCCGTGTCAAGGAGTACTGCCTTCTGAATCTGGCTCTTGATCCAACTGCCAAGTGAGAGCTTCGACAGATGTTCGTCGAAGCTTTTAGCCATCAGGCCATTGGCCGTAACGACAATCGGCACAATGATAGCCGAGTTCACATTCCACATGCTGACAACCTCGTGTGCCAAGTCGAGATATTTTATTTGTTTCTCTTTCTCAGCCTTCACGAGGTTCTCATCATGCGGAATGGTAACATCGACTATCATTACGCAGCGCGCTGATCGGTCTATCACCACTATGTCAGGTTTATTGGCGACAATAGTCCTGTCAGTAATGATAGGCCGATCCCAGTACAGCGTGACATGGTCTTTCTCGAGAACTGGGTCGGGCACATACTTGTAGTACGGTACCTCAGAATCCACAAGTTCATATTTCAAGGCAAGTTGCTGGTGAATAATTCTGGCTACTTGGTTATGCCTGTGTAAGTACTCGCCGTTAGCCAGACGAGAACAACCAGAAATAATATGTCTGATGGACTCACCCGGACGGTGGCATGCCCGACACACGTCCACCGTCCCGTCCTTCATAATATGTTTCCGGTAGTTGTTCGTCAGCATAACTTCGTCCATAATCGCACAGACAAAACCTTCAGTTTCCCCAAAGAGGTCGCCGAATCGTAGCCAGGACACGGATGCTAGGAAATCTACATCGGGCCCATGAAGAGCCTGGTAGAAGCGCCCGTGAAGCACCTTGCCTTGCCATACTTCCTTGCGGTCATCAGTAGTAAGTACTACAGGTTTGCGCCAGTTCTCTTTAGCCATGGACAGCGGGGTGAGTACCTTATCCACTGCGACCACATCTCGGTGCATACCCACCTCGGCTTTAAAAAAATATTCTCTGAGGCTGCACACCTCGCGGTTGTGTAGGGTCTTCGCGTTTAAAAAGCCTCGACCCCCGCACTTCCGCGGGACGTACAGTCTCATCACCGATGATCGTGGGTGATGCATCCGGTTTGCGGTCAGCAATGTACGGACTCTCCTATCTAGGGCGTCCAGTTCGGTCTGAGTCCATTTGAGTATGCCGAAAGAGTACATTAAAACCGGCATGACCCAACCGTTGAAGGCGCGCACCTTGTTTCCGCCTGAAAGCAGGCTGTTTAATACCTTCTTCAGGCGACCGAAGAAGCGCTCCCTCAACGACTGCTTCATGTCAGCTACGTTAATGCCTAACACTTCCGACATACCCAAATACTTATAGCTTTCGGATGAGGAGAGAGATCTGAGGTGTATGGAATCCGAGAGTTGGATTCCCTCGGATTCCATAATCTCTCCTCGCTTTACATACATGACTGCACATTTGTCCACACCAAATTCCATCCTGATGGCGCTACTGAAAGTTTCAGTTACTTTCAGTAGCTTCATCAGTTGCAATTTGTTAGGGGCAAAGAGTTTCAGATCATCCATGTAAAGAAGGTGAGATATGACCTGACCACCTCTCCTCAACCGGTAGCCTAGGCCTGAATCCTCCAGCAATGTGCTTAGAGGATTCAGGGCTAGACAGAACCAAAGTGGACTCAGACTGTCGCCCTGAAATATTCCCCGTTTAATCCATACAGGCTCATCGTTCCCCTGGATCTGTCGACATCCTGGATATCGAAGGACCGTCCTCCATTGCCCCATACACGACGCAAGAAAGGTGCGTAGAGTTGCATCAATCTTGTACAACTCCAGCACCCTCATGAGCCATGTATGTGGCACAGAGTCGTAGGCCTTCTTGTAATCTATCCAACATGTCGACAGATCCTTGCGGGATCGACGAACCTGTTGGCTAATGGCCATGTCGATGAGGAGTAGCTCCTTAGTACCACGGGACCCGTTCCTACATCCATTCTGAGAGGCCGACATAATAGAATTACTGTCAATGTGTTTGTTAATTTTCTCTCTCAAAATGGATGTAAGAAGTTTATAGACCGTCGATAAACACGTGATCGGTCTATAATTCTTGGGTTCCGCAGGACTACCTGACTTATGTAGCAGATGGGTAACACCCGTTGTAAGAAAGTTAGGTAGCGACCCAGATTCTAAGCATGACTGGAATTGAGATGCCAGGCGAGTGTGTGAACTACTTAGCCATTTGAGCCAGAAGTTGTGCAGTCCGTCCGGTCCCGGATTATTATTATTATTATAAACATCTGTTATGGTATCTAATAGACTTGTTTGGATTGTTTTTAGTTGTCTTAAAACATTGCTCGTAGCGATTGCTCCCGTACTGAAATCGTTCATGGCTCGATTTCTCTCTGATTCGTTCAATAAAACGTTCTCCATCTTATCTAACTTGATTGATAGTGAATTAAGCATCTTGTGTTGCTTATTAATCGCTTGCCCGTTCCTTATCAAAACGTTATATTCTGCTTCAATGACAGTCGTTTGTTGTTTCAAGAGCGAGAGCAAATGATTTTCATTGTCATGTATTGATTGAATATCTTGTTTATATTCTTCTGCAAATCTCTCATCAAGTACACCGAATAAGCTGTTTGCAAGATACCCTATACCGTTGATAAGGCCTCGCTTGCGGCGGCGCATATCTCGTGCGCGGCGCGTGCTGGAATGCTGACTCAGCAACAGGTGGTTTTAATACTCGAGTTCTGAGAATTCTTGCTGCAGTTGAACTTGTATGACGTCACAATGTGACGTTTCTTTAAACTTGTTGCATAACTGATCCAAGTAGCTGAGGTATTTGCTGCATGCTTCTGTACCTTGCCAAAATGAGTTCATGTCATAGTATGTAACTATCTTCCATTCATCTCTGATTAATTGCATGTTTGCAATTTTGTCAAAATAAAGACCTTGATTGTCTTTTAATTGTGTTATATTGTAAGAACAGCGAGCTGTGGTCAAAATGCTCATGAAAGACAAAAGTAACATTACCAGCGATGAAAGGCTGTAGTTTACTTTTTTATTTTGATATTGTTTTCCATCTTTCACTTCCTTAGAACGCGACTCAGACAGCTTGAGAATAGGCCTCTTGATAAGTCCATTCTTTGTTTTCAATGTGACCACCCTGATGTGGCCATCGGCACCGGGATGCAGCTGGACAACGCGGCCAACTGCCCACTTCCCAGGAGGTAAGTTTGCATCGTTAATTGTAACAATGTCATTTAGTTGAATGTCTGGTTGAGAATGTCTCCACTTGCTTCTTGCTGACAGCTGTGTGAGATATTCTGTATGCCAACGTTTCCAAATGTCTTGCACAATTTTTTGGGTTAAATGCCATCTCGTCCGCAAAGTCAGTCAAAGGACACATCATATCTTGATTGATGTTGGCCTTGCTTAGTCTTCCTGTGACTCTGAGAAGTCCCTCGTTGTCAAGGAATGGGTTTAATGGCAATAACTTGTTTTTTCCTGATAGCGGCTTATTTTCTTGTAAATAATGTACTTCCTGGTTAAATTCTCTCTGCTGTACATATAAAATTATTTTGTGCTTAGCATTAATTAATTCTTGTAATGTGAAATAAGTTTGCATGCGGTTTTTCTTGTATCTCGCTTGCTTGATAAATCTTAATATCCATGCTAATACTCTTGTTAGTTTGGCGAGTGAGCTATGTCTTGCTAATAATTCACCCAAAATGTTATCGCTTTCTTGCTGCGATATGTGATTAATAAGCTGCTTTGCTTTTCTTGCTTCTTCGTCTGTGGTAAACACTGCTTACCCAGTTTCATGGTCAGGGTCGTAGTTCCGCAGCCACGACGGTCCTTTCCACCACAGCGAATGGTTTTTCAATTGATCGATACCCAATCCGCGACTTGCGCAGTCTGCTGGATTTTCTGCTGACTTAACGTAACGCCAGCTGTTTGTAGGTATCATGCTTGATATTTGTCGCACCCTGTTGGCGACAAAAGGCTTCCATCGTCCTGGCTCTCCTTGTAACCAGGCTAGGACTACCATTGAATCTGTCCAAGTGTATATCTTAATATTATGACTGATGAGGCATTGTTCAATTTTAGACAACAATTTTGCTAGTAGTAGAGCACCGCTAAGCTCTAATCTTGGTAATGAAATTGATTTGTTTACTGGAGCTAATCTTGTTTTTCCTGCTACTAACGAGATTTTTGTTACGCCGTTGTTTTCAGTCTTGCAATAAACAACGCATGCGTAGGTTTTATTAGAAGAATCGCAGAATCCATGTAATTCTAGCGTGTTATTTTCTCCTGTACCCAACCAACGCTCCAACTTGAATTGATTGATTTTGTGCATGTCACCTTTAATGTTGAGCCATTCCTTGCTAATGTGATCGGGTAACTTGTCATCCCATTGACTACTCGACATCCAAACTTGCTGAAATAGCAGTTTTAGCTTGGTTGATATCGGTGACAGCCAACCAAGAGGGTCAAACAACTTTGATATGTCTGACAACATGGATCTCTTTGTTGGTGGTTTGTTAGATGGTTCAATTTTTGATTGAAATGTAAATAAGTCTGCTTTTGAATTCCAACGTAATCCCAAAGTTTTTGATGTCTCCATTTCCTTGAAATCAAAATTTTCTTGCTTGCTATTCGCCCCGATAGTATCGTCTTGTAAGGCTGATGCGTTGGAAGACCACTTTCTTAAATTGAACCCCCCTGATTTTAACAACGTGATTAAGTCTTGCTTTAGTTTTTCTGCTAACTCGACAGAATGAGACCCATGTAGAACATCATCCATGTAGAATGACTGCTCCAATGCCTTGATTGCAACACTGTCGTAATTGTGTCTCTCATCTTCAGCCAATTGTTTTAAAGTCATCATAGCTAAAAATGGTGCGGCCTTGGTGCCGTATGTAACAGTGCATAGCTGGTATACCTGATGACGCATGTCAATGGTATCTCTCCAAATGATTTTTTGAAATTTTTGATCCTGTTTATTTAACCAAATGAAACGAAACATTTTTTCAATATCTGCCGTAAAAGCTACGCGATATTGTCTCCATCTTAATAGTAAAGATTGGAGATCTTGTTGTAGATTTGGGCCTTTAAACATGACGTCATTTAAGCTGGTTCCTGTTGTTGTTTTTGAAGAAGCGTTGAAAACTACACGAAGTGCTGTCGTAGTGGAATCGTTTCGCAATACACAATGGTGCGGTAAATAATAATCCGGTTGCTTGTTACCGGACGCTGGTATCATATGTCCTAAAGTTTTATATTCTTGAATAAATAATTTATATTATTTTGCTACTTCGTCATTATTGTGAAATTTCCTTTCCAACTGTTGAAATTGAGCCATAGCTTTATTTTTAGACAATCCCAAATGTGTCTCAAAGTTTTCTTGAAACGGCAATCTTACTTCATACATGCCATTTTCATGTCTTGTTGTGGTTTTCTTGTAATACTCCATACATTGTAGATCTTCTGCGGATAAATTGGATGATTCGGTAATGTCTTCGATCTCCCAAAATCTTTGTACTTCGTCTACTTGATTCAGGACTACGTTACAGTGGAAAGTTTTGAAATTACCGCATAAGATCCATCCCAGTCGTGTCTGTTGCGCGACCGGTAATGATAGATCGGCCCTTATAATGCCTTCTAAAATGATATGGGAATACACATCGGCTCCCAATAAGATGTCGATAGGACGGCTGATATTGTATTCTGGATCGGCCAGTTGTTTGCCGGCCAGGTGTGCCCATGTTGGCTTGGTAAATGTACATCTTGGTAATTGATTAATCAGCGTGTCCATGATTACCACATCTGTTTTAAATTTAAAGTCATTAAAATGCGAACAACATGTTATGTTCGTGACACCCTTGCTACTGCTCTCCTTGTCTCCTATCCCACAGATGACGGCCCTGCAATACTTTCTTGATAAAGCTAGTTGTTGTGTCGCTCTGGCTGAGATAAGGGAGGCTTGAGAGCCTTGATCTATTAGCGCACGCATTTTGTGGTATGATCCGTCACTTGCTTGAACTTTGATCATTGCAGTTGCTAATAATGTTTCGATCACGTTGTTGCCTTGTTGCAAAACGTGATTTTCTTGTAATTCTTGATTTTGCGTTCTTGTTGCAAGAACTGCTGGTGTGTCATTCTCTGTAATTGTGTTACATGACGACTTATTGTTAAATGCTTCATGTAAAAGTGTGTTATGTTTGCCGCGACATTCGCGGCAGCGTCTTTCTGACGTACATTCTTTATCCCCATGCGAATAAAGACAATTTTTGCACAACTGCAATCGTGTTATAGTGTGTCGCTTTGAACTTGGTGTCATATTTAAAAACTTACTGCAATAGTATATTCCGTGTGACTCTTTACACAACGGACATGTTAATTCGATATTATTCACCGAAGTCTTACTTGCTGAATATTTATTCTTGAAATTTGACGATGATGATTTATTTTGCTTGCTTGTTGATGATGGTTTGGAATTTTCGTTTTTCTTGCGCGAAGATTCCAATGCGGTGAATCTGCTCTCTAAGAAGCTTAGAAACTCCGTCAATTTTGGTAGTTCTCTGGGTTTCTTCAGGGATTCCAAATAATGATCATGCGTGTCCGCATCTAATTTTAGCAATAAAATGCGCACGATGAATGGATCCCAGCTGTCTATATTAACGCCTAGGTTCCTTATTGAGTTTAAACACTCTAGTGTAGTATCGTGAATTGTCTTGATCTGAGGGTCGTTTGCTTGTTGAACTACTGGAAGATTTAGTACGAGATCTATGTGAGATGTAAAAATCAACCATGTGTTGTTGTACCTATTGTTCAATATCTCCCAGCAAACAGTGTAGTTCTCAGAACTGATTTGTAAATGCTGTATCAAACGTTCAGCTTCTCCCCGCACCTTGCTTTTAAGAAACTGCATCTTGTGGGCGTTTGATAGGGAGACGTTACTGTGGACAGCTTCAACAAACAGGTCCTTAAAAGACACCCAATTTTGATAATTGCCATTGAAGAACGGGATGTCAATTTTCGGTGTCCAATTCTCCTTGTGAACTACGGACCCTAGTTTTCTATTAATTGCATTTTTTAATTCATTGTAAATAGTTTCTTGCTTCGTATAAGATACCTCATATTCTTGATTTGAACCCTCCAATTCGCTGTCTAATTCCCAATGTAAGGAATCTATTATAGACCATTGAGACTGTAGAGTACGTAAGGCATCTTTTAACTCCCACTTTTCGGACATAAAATCCAACTTTATCCCTGCCACAGTGCGCTGCAGCGCCCTGAAGTTGCGTGCTTGTTTCTTCAGCAGTTCATCAAGCTTGCTAGATGAACCTCTGGAGCATACCTCGACGGGCGGCGGATGACATTCCACCGGATCTGCTTGCTCAGACCATACAGGACCTTGTTTCTCCTGTGTAGAACCTCCCTGTTGAGCTTCTTTCATCTTTAACAACAAAACTTGATATTGTTGATTGATGACTGCCTTGGTCGAGATGTATAGCTCTTTTGTTTGCTCGTATGTACGGCCACTAAAATACGGATGAGACTTGCTTTCTTCCGTAAGCAGACGGTCGTGATTGTATTGGTAATCGGACCAATACTGATTTAAGTTTTCTAAACGTCGCTTGAAATAGTCGGCAGTCTTACGATCTGCTGAGTCCTTTTTGATATTTGTAGCCAACTTTAGGATGGCTGTGTAAAGTTCTTCCTGATTTGCATGTATGGCCTCCATGACGAGGACTTAATTGAAGTAAGAAATAAATGGAAAGATCTTACTTGAATGTTCTTGATAACTGCTTACGGATCCTTGGTGATCCCCTGAGACACCTGCTAGCCTCAGATTTTGTTTATCTGCTGCCTGAGACACCTGATTGTCCCAAACTTTAAAATTCGTGCACTGTACTCCTGATAGTTCACGGATCCTTGACGATCCTTGTTTGCCTCCAAGTGTGAAATCCCCACACTCAGCACCTGATAGTTTAAGGATCCTTGTTGACCCTGGGTCACTTGTTAGTCCCAAAGTTTTATTGTCACTCAACACTGCACACACTTGAGTCACTGGATAGTTGCCCCCTACACTGTCCACGCGCGCGAAATGGACTATGTAACGTGCGATGTTCACTGTCGAAGGACCAAAAAGGATGTATGATCCCTTGCTAGACCATACATTACTTTTAGATGATAGGTGAATGGAATGAAAGAAGGTAAGTTATTAAAACACTACTGTATTGTTCCAAAGGTAATTAAAGTAAAATGAGCTTAATGAACTGATGGTGTGGAGTGAAGTGAGTGACGCGGCCCTTGTTGGCTGTAACGAGAACGCCTGGCTGACTTGATAGCACAACGCGAACTGAACTAATTAGTATGAGTTGAAATGAATGCGGCGTAAACTGCTGACTTGCAGAATGTGCGGTTGCACCGTACACATAGAGTTGCTAAAATCATAAGTATATATTTTTTCTTTCCCTCCTTCTTACTAAGCTATTACGATGCGCACTGTTTTTCTGTTTTATTTTAAGTTTTTTTGTGAATTCGTGGACTATGTTGTGGGTTACATGTGTGGTAACATAAATATGGAATAGACTGTGTATAGATGTATTTCTAAGTATTGTGCTAATTTAAGAATGTCTAGTTAAGCTTAGCATGTAACTGTTTTTTGTCCCTAACAATAAAATAAAATATAAGATTCCTTTACTCTAACACCCAACGGGTCGTGTGATCAACACGCGCCAGTATTTTCTCCAAAAAGGAGCGCAAGGAACACTACGTGCCACCGAGTTCAGCAACATCGTTTGGCACGTTTCCCTTATTTGAGTTTAAGATTATGTTCAAATGTACATACCCGTTGAAGCTTCTTCCTCTTCTCAGGCATCTCGTGTAGCTCGCAGTCCGCGGCCGGATTGTCGGGCAGCGCCAGCGCAGCTCGCAGGCGTGTACTGCGCGGCGCCAGCAACTGCAGCGCGTCGCCGAGTTTGCCCGCCAGCGCCGAGTACGCCGCGCCGCCGGACCAGCTGCACCACGACGCGGTCTCGCTGCCCACGCGCACCGACATGCACGATACCTCGCCTTCCTGCAACAGGGACAATGATATCGTCAAATCCTTCTCTCGGGTGATGATAACTAGTAACGCAATGACTAGTACTTGATATGTAATGTTACGTCATCATCATTCATCATTTCAGCCCAAAAGACGTCCACTGCTGGACATAGGCCTCCCCCAAGTGTCGCCACATTGACATTTTGGGGGGTTTTGCCATAGTCGCCACGCTTGGCAGGCGGGTTGGCGATCGCAGTACGGATGTTACTAAAGCACAGAGAACGCTGCTGCCCATTCTCTGGCAAATCCCTTAGTCGCCTCTTTCGACACCCACGGGAAGATATGGGATGGTGCTATTCTTTCCGTCCGACACCATACAGAATGTAATGTTAACGTACCTCAAAGTATTTCAGAATGTTCCTGAAGGTGGCTCGTTGAGCCTTTCGGTCTCTTTTGGCGCGGAACTTGTTTGATTCTCGCACTAACGCGGTGAGTCGCGGCAGTAGTACGTCCACGTGCGCTGTGAGCGCATTGTCCGAGTTGTCGTCGTCCGTCACTGTCTCGTACGCGATGCCGAGCGCGCCGCCTGCTGCCATGCGGACCTGCCGATTGACAAACATAGTATTGTAAAACAATGCATTTACATCACCGCACCGTTGTCTTGTGTTGGATACAAAAGCTTAGGTAAGTTACCTCAAGTGACACCGCTTCAAGCAACTCCCCAAGCCTGGCAAAGCTGGGCGCCTGGTTGTTGAGCAGCGACAGCGCGTGGTTGCGCGACAACAGCGGCAACAGTAGCGCCCAGCCGTCCAGTGCGGCGGCGTGCCACGCGCCCTCCTCCACGGTCGCGGCTGATACATTCACGCTGCCGTCATCCTGCGGGAATATCACACATTTTTACAACGGTCATCCTTATGTACGGTGACATAAACTATTCGCATCATATGATAGTAGAGTGAAGGTTGCTTGTGTCGTCATAGTTTACCTTGAGATAGCTACCGCTGAATATAGTCTCGTACATGCGCATGACCTTTAAGATCTCAGTGCGGTCATCCTCCATCAAGTAGCACAACACGGCCAGCGATGAGCAGCACTGAAACATACAGCACAAGTTATTTCACTGGGTCCAGGGGACAGACATGGAGCATTTTCTGAAAAGTGCCCGAAGACATTAGTACTGTGTGTCCGTATTGCGTGGCTTACCTCAGTGCGTGTGTCGAGTGAGGCAGACTTGTCAGTGGCGGCGGCGGTGAGCGCGGGCCGCACCTCGCGCACGAACTGTTCCGTGCCTTCCTCGCCGATCTGTTGGTCACATATTACAAGATTATGGATAGCTACGTATTCATGTATTGCTACGATAGCCAGGCAATAGACCTATTAATAATAAAAATATGCCTTTAAACCAGAGCCTTGAGTTAGAGTATAGTCTGGAAATCATTTCAAGTAAACCTAGCAGTAGGTTCATCGCCATTCCTTTAATGTATTTTAGTCAGATCATGACAATCACCTGTAAAGCCAGCAGCGGCGCAACAGCAGCAGCTGCCTTCATCTCTGCATCCTTGCCTCGTCGTAGTGCGCGCGACACATGGTCGGCCAGCGTGGCGCGGTGCGCGGCCAGCAAGTCGTCCACTGCGCGTCGCTGTAACTCCGCGCGGAGCGACACAAACGCGCTCGTGCGCGCTGCGTGCCCGGGAGCGTTGAGCAACTCCACAAATTCTAGCACCTTCCCTTCAAAATTCGCTTGAAGTAGTTGTTCTATTAAAGAAAGAGAAATATTGTAAACATTACGGTACAAAATTGCCTCGATTTCTCTATTTCTTGTCGCTACTAACTGATAAAAGATTCGTGATTGTTTTTCCTTTGTGTACAACTTTTTTCCCCAACATGACGACGATATGGCGATATGACGTCACTAAGTCCACACTATGTCGTCACCCAACATAAAAGTGTCAGACCTGCCATGACCTTTGTAGGTCAATGACATGACCTTGGGCAAAGCCATGGCCAAAAATTTGTGTAATTTGTAAACAAGCTCGAAGGAAAATACTGAATGAGTTCTAAATAAAACAGAAACCATGATCCCTCGAACCGTGAATATATAAAATGAATATATTTAAGGAAACTATGCTTTGGTTATTTACATGGCCTACAATAAGATTGCGCAATACAATAACCAACAAAATGATTTTCAATACCAAACCTTAAGGATCAGTCACAATGAGCGATACCTTGTACTACAATATTATTCTGTGACGATACGTGATATTGCGCAATATTATTGACCTTGATATTGCACCATATTTGACAGCCGCGAGGCGCAATCATTACGCGGATTTTCCTAAACGAGAATGACGTCATTTGAAGTATCGCTATGTTTTTTTTTGCGATTATTTTATTGTGTTCAGAGTTTAGTTGTAGCAATGATTCTAATAATAAAAATTGTGGGCTTGCAAAAAAGCCATACGCTATGCAAAAAGACAGATATCTCGTAAGATTTGTGTTTTAGGATTTATCATAATTTACATTCTAGGGTTTTATCGCACAGTTCTTTAAAGTTCGGAATCGGAAATATACTTACTTTTATCAAGTTTCTCTTCCTCTTCGACCGGCTTTTGGTAAAAAAAGTAATTCTGACGAGGTTTTTCTACAACAGGCTCCACAATCTCCTCTATCTCATTATCTGGACATGGTTCTCTCCATTTAATGTATCGCCGTTGCTTCCCTGTAGAATATAATTGTTTATGATTGTCACATCGATATTTTGTTACTCTACAAGTAATGTGTATGATGCATTACATTTGACCTCCTGATGCTGCTCTCCAAGATCTACAGACTCTGTCCTGATGATCCGGTTTTCTCCCGTCTTCCTGCCCCATCTTGTACCACTTAGTGTGCCTGCAAAACAATGAAAATGTTTCCTTTTTCTCTGTGTTTTACTATGTTTATTATCAATTATCAATTTTAATGAAGCGACTCTACATTAATATAAAATAAAAACAATTTCAAAATAAAGCAAAGTAAAAAAGCAGTAGTTAAAATATTATTAGTTGTACAAAGTAAAATTCGAAATTCTGCCCGCAGCAGATTGTCTTCGAATTGATAAATGTATCGTTGAATCGTAACGGTAACTGAGTACGTTCTCCTTACTTGACTCTGTCCTCTGTTCCTCTCCAGCTTTTTTCAAACTACGAGCTCCATTCTTTTTTTCATGTATCTGCACCCACTGCTTAATTCTATCTGCACTTGGACACCTTTCTTGCACATCACAACTTTTGAACTTTTCACAATACAAGCGCCTTACAGCAACGGTACGACCCCAATTTAAATAATATTGCTCCACACAAAACTTGCGCTGTTCTTTCGACCAGCCATGGCGTACGTTCTTCCAGCGATCCATTGTGACTGCGCTTGGTGAACTTCGGAACGGTACTGAGTGAGAGACAAGCTAGCCGGTGACGGTGACGGTGTACAAATAACACACACGCGAGCCTCTCCAGCCCGTTGGACGGGCGTGTAAATGGGGATCCCCTTTAGACGATCATACAACGGTGACGCATGAGTTTATTCGGAGCCACGGATGAAAATAGATGTTATTGAATATTGTGTAATTACTATGGTAAATTATTTAACCGGTGAATAAACCTCGATTGAAACCTCGTGTTGCTTTATCTGCGAGGATCTGAGGAAAATACTGTACAGTTCACGTCTTCAGCGAGACATTTTTTTTCAGCGAGAAGTTTTTTTGTAATAAATATAATATAATATATTATACAATAAATATATAAATATAATATATTTAAAACAGACAAAAAACAGTACTCCTACGAACAAAGTATTTTATTAGAGCTATGCTATTGTTTACTATTTCTGTGGCAATGAACTGTGTAGACAGATGGCGCACTTACAATGGCCTCCTCCTCCCTCCCCCCCTATACACGCCCGTCCAACGGTGACGCATGACTTTACGTATTGGCTCGGACGACAAGATTAGAATGTTATTTAATAAAGTGTAAATACAATAACATTACACAATACTAGAATATTCACAGGATCTTCAGTGCGGGGATAGATTCAAGGTCTCAAAACGTTGCTTTGACTAGCTATGGAAAACCTCAACTTTTCACAACTTTTGCGCGAATGTAGATAGCAATATATCGTAATAGCTCGTGTCTATTACGAGAAACAAAGTAATCTCCTAGAGCCAATGATATAAGAAGTCATTTATTAGAGCTATGACCATGGCCTATAGTTATGAGAGCCACAATTATAACTCTCAAGTCACAATAATGTTGTGCAATTATTTATAGTGCAAAATGTTGTTACCACCGAAACAATCATCAATAGCAACCTTTAATGAATAATATCATTGTGCAATTTTTGAAATTGCGCAATCAATTATTCTGTCTCTAAATAATTTGGATTCATTCCAATAACTTATGTGTCATAAATAAGTTATTAGAATGAATCCAAATCGTTAGCTTTTAGCCAAACTGTACATCAGTAGGTATCCAGCCATGGAAAGGGCGAGAACTAATTTCTATGTTCATATGGCTCTGTTGGGCTTTCATATTCTGCATTGAACGTGTTTTGCGAAAGCGCAATGTGCCTGGTCACCACATCACATGCCCCCTGGGATTAAGACAGGAGATTGACGAAGATGCGGCCAAGTGGGTTGGGTTCTACAAATTATATCATTTCACCTGTGCTGTGCGTTCTTTGAAAATTCTGAGGGGACGACGCTTACGCGGACTGCGTAAGCGTCGTCCCCTCAGAATTTACCACTACCATTAAATTACGCATCCGAGTTAGGACATTGGGACATTAGGGATAATCGCAGGGGTCAACCTAACCGCAGTGCAATGGAAAGGCCTCGCCCTGGGGGAACCGCCTATTTGATCACGGTTTCCCCTATGCCAGGTAAGTATGACTACACTACAGTACTGCGCGAGGGTCGTTCAACGGCGGAGAATATCAAAAACGTGACTTAAAAGTTCAGCGCCATCTAGTGATCTACGATTGAAAATCGTTCACGTGACGTCACCGTTCTGCTGTACTATGCTACATCAACGGTCTACATTACGGTCAGTTTAATATTAACTTTGTTCTCTTTCAAGACCCACGGTCAATTTATATCAGAATTAGCAAAAAATGTAAATCGAAGAACTTGTAATATGCTCGCCTACTTAGTGTGCGTTTAATGCATTTTTTTGAATTTCATCTTTTTATTTCAAGAACATTTTGTGGATTTTTATTTTAGCATCTCAAACAGTACCTCGTGAAGATGAAAATACCTTAAGTGAGTCTGAAGCCTGGCTGAACTAATAGGGCCCTATTTCTAGTAGGTATTGTAATTGTGTCTGTCACTACCTGTACATTATGTTTTCATAGTTAAATTGACAATGTACCTTAAACAGTTCCCTTAAAGAATACTATGGAAGTAACTAAAGCAGACCAGTCTCGCGGTATCTACATCAGTAAATTGACGGTTTTTTTTAAACGAGAACCCTATTGTTGCCACAATCAAGCGTAAGCCCGAGTAAAACAGTTTATCGACGAATTCTAGTTTCTCTTAATTTAATACCATTTCACAATCCCTACTTTTAACATTCGGTAAAGCAAATCTTAATACTAAATTGTTTGCTTTAAACCAATTATTGACCTGAAGTAGGGCATTATTGATGTAATCTAGATGTTAGGTTCGTCTATAAGTATATCTTAAAAATTAGGGAAGTACCATTGGCAAATAACACCATATTTTGAGGTTGGTTTTTTTTTTTGAGATGAAAGATATGGGAAAAATTGATGTTTGCTTGGGTATTGAATTTACTCGTGATGCAGAAGATAGAGTTTACATAAACCAAAGTGTGTATTTAGATAAAGTTTTAGAACGCTTTGGAATGTCCGAGTGTAAACCTGCAAGAACCCCTATCGATTTAAATGTAAAGTTACAGAAACCTGAGTGCGTTAATGAGGATGTTATGAGTACGTATCCTTACCAAAGCTTGATAGGTGCCTTAATGTATCTTGCTGTATCGACAAGACCAGATATAGCGTATTCTGTAAATTATTTAAGTCAATTTAATAATAATTACGGAATTGAACATTGGAAGGCGGCAAAACGCGTATTGAGATATTTAAAAGGCACATCAAAGTTTGGCTTAGTCTATGAGAGGACAGGCAAACCGTTGTATGGTGTGGTTGATGCTGATTGGGGATCAGACGTAATCGATCGCAAATCTTATTCTGGGTTTGCATTTATTTTGGCAGGTGCCCCTATAAACTGGGAGGCACGAAAGCAAAGATCAATAGCTTTATCCAGCACGGAAGCAGAATATATGGCACTTTCGGAAGCTACCAAAGAAGCTATATATCTGCGTGACTTATTGAATAATGTTGGTGTTATGTGTGAATGTGTGACATTATTCGATGACAGTCAGAGTGCAATTAAGCTTGCTCAAAGCAGGTGTTATCACGCAAGAACGAAACATATAGATGTGAGACACCACTTCATTCGAGATATGTTGGAACGAAGCGTGATTGATCTAAAGTATATGAGTACAGACAAGATGCCAGCAGATGTTTTGACTAAAGGTTTGAATGGGATGAAACATCACGAATGCTTGCGTAGCCTAGGCATGACGACATGATTGCGAAGATAAAGAGTGTAAGAAGCTTATGACTTCGAGGGGAGGTGTTATGGAAGAGGTTTTACTCCGACGTCATAATCTTTTGGTAGTGTTCGGATGCCTTTTATAAAATAAGTCGTGTCACTTATGTCACCGTTGTAAAACTGCTAAGCCAAATATATTTTACATGTACGAATAAAAACGAAGCTTTTATTCACAATCCAACACCAAACCCTGTGAATTAACACCATTTATTTAAACTTGCTGTTGTCTGTCATACAAACTAAGAGCAACTTTGCATGGTCCTGGTCCTCATACATAATTAATAATATTTAAACAATTATAATTTAAATACATCTGGATCAGAATTGCAAGAGACAGAGATGAAAGTCTTTGGAGGAGGCCTTTGTTGAAGGACAAGCTGTTATTGGAATGATGGTCAGTAACAAATACATTACACTGTAATAATTGTACAACTTATTTTATTTTTATAATTTAAATTCATGTAAAAATATCAGTAACTTATAATAAATTATGGGAAAAATATCCCTGGGACCGATGAGTTTCCATTTCCTTTGTATCTCCTGGGCGAGCCCCCAAATGAATATTTTTTCGTTCTTTCACATAACAATATGATGTGATGCAGGAGTGATGCGGGTTCAGTAGGCGAGGACTGCGGAGCGCTTGTCTCTGTTCTGGTTCCGGATGTGGTCGCGGGCCTTCTTCGCTGCTCTGTACTGTAGATGCTGGAATGGACGAAATTATATTAACATCTTATTTCTTCCGTATCTTCTAATTTTGAATTCATGTATGACCAAGAACCCATTGTTTAGGAAGGCAGAGCAACTCATCAAAACAAATTGATTAAAAAGTTATTTTAACCGTTCAACTTAAAAATCATGGCAATTTAGTATACCACTGCCATTTTTTAAGAATAGCCTGTGCCTGTTAGTGTCTGCTATCTTTCCTCTCATTCTTCTCATCAATAAGTTGCATTTGTTAGGAATCCCTCTGTGGGAAAATCCTCGTGAATTCCCTCCACCTGAGCAGAATCATGGCATGTAACCACTGAATTATTTTACTCGTGTTCTGTAGCTATTACGCAGAACAGCTCTGTATGGTGTCGGACGTAAAAAATAGCACCATCCCATATCTTCCCGTGGGTGTCGTAAGAGGCGATTAAGGGACTTGCCAAAGAATGGTAAGCAGCGTTCTTTGTGCTTTTGTGTCAACCGTACTGCGATCGCCAACCCGCCTGCCAAGCGTGGCGATTATGGCAAAACCCCCCATGTTATGTCAATGTGGTGAAACTTGGGGGAGGCATATGTCCAGCAGTGGACGTCTTTCGGCTGAAATGATGATGATGATGACGCTGAACAGCAATGCCTCGCACTGTGCGGTCACCCCCCCAGAAATCTATCATCGCGTTGCTTGAGACTCAGTCAGAGCCCGATCTGTCCGCTGAAGCATCTTATTCTGATTTAAATATCAGTGATATAATGGATAGCGTCACATTGCGGCAAAGTACTAAACGCTTCAGAGTTGACGGCAACTCCAGATTCGAAGATTTGAATATGAATATGTTGCAGTCATGTAAGAAAGATCAAGATGCTGTCCTAAACAAAATTGTCGCTGAAGTTACTGAATTGAAACAACAAAATCTCAATATCCAGAAGTCATATACTGAAATTGAAAAATCAATTTCAACTTAAACTATGAGGAGATGAAATCTCGTCTGGAAAGCCTGGAAGTTGCACATAAGGATAATGTTAAACGCTTGATTGACATGACTAACAGTGTGAATGCACAAGCTATATTTGCATGCTATAGTATGTGGCAAACATGTCTGAACTATTTTCTATTATTTTATGTTACCTTGCATGCACTTTTATTATTGTATGTAAACACATGTTTGGGCAAATAAATATACCTGATCTTATCTTATCTTATAGCTAAAATTGAGGCTAAGATTGAGACAATGGAGCAGCAGGCACGTTCATGTAACATTGAAATCTGTAATTTACCAGAAAAGTGAAATGAAAATTATCTTAAAAGGATTGTTTTCAATGAGAAGAAATTTACTGAAAACCCAGATTCATAGCTATATGTTCACACGGTTTGTTTGTATATTTATGTTAAGCTTTGTCCTTATTCCTTTTCTATATGTTTATTTGGCAGGTTTATAAGTTTAGTTGATGGGTATGTGAGTTTCAAATGTTATAACTATCTCTTGCCCACTAGCTTACACTATTGGTTGTCCATGCTTATAATTCAAAAATCTTAAATATTATCCTATGTTACAAACGATCGAATCTTTTTGTGCCGTATAATATTAGAAACTACCTTGCTGTACAAACACTGCGGCAAACTTACTGTTTTGTAATTCTGGCTTATCTGTAACGTATCATATAATTAGTGTAGACAACGGGCTTAAGTATTATCTATTGGATGGTAAGCGTTATGTAATACGAATTTTTCATATTACTGTTTTTGTGGCGACTAACAACATTACGTTTTACTACCAAAATTGTAGAGGTACTCGCACAAAGTTACAAACACTATACATGAACATATTGAGTAATTCTCATAACGTTATCGTGTTGACCGAAACTTGGCTTATTCATGATATCCGTGATGGTCAATTTATTGATGAACGATATGCTGTCTTTAGATGTGACCGTGATCGTGTCTTGACGAATAAAAAAGATGTTCTAATTGCTGTGCTTCGTAAATTGCAGGCGACAATATTGACAACTCAATTATTTAACTCTAAATTGAACAAGTATTAGTACAGATGCCTGCTTGCCACTCAACAGCACACACGTCATATTATTGGTGTCGTGTATTTACTACCAGCGTCTCGTGCAGAGGTATATGAGCAATACTTAGACATGCTACAAGGCTTAGCTAATAATCCCAATTGCAATTCATATCATTTCTTTGGTGACTTTAACTTGCCTGAGATTGACTGGGTGCAGCAAGGCAACCATGCCACTGCGCGCCATACGGACTTTATGGGACTTAAATTACTTAATTTTATAAATATAATAAATGGTTTACAATATCACTTCACAAAACATAGTTTAGGTTGTGTGCTTGACTTGATAATCTCCAACAAGGACCCTCAAACGATGCCCTGCAATATCCTGGTAAATCCCGAAAGCCTCCACCTTCACCTCCTTCTTACCTCTTCTACCTTTGACCCCGACATATGGCAACCATTAAATTGCTACGAAGAGAATTCGCCATGTATCTCTGACATCTACTTGGCAAAGCAGTCAATACGTACAGCATTGAAGTCCCCGGATTCTTCTAAAGGAGCTGGACCCGATGGCATACCACCCTCCTTCTTCATAAGTGCAGCTGACCACTTGTCTTCTACCTTACATATAATTTTTAAGAAATGTTTGAAGGAAGGGGTCTTTCCTACAGGTTGGAAACGAGCCTCTATCACCCCTGTGTACAAGTGGCGATAAAAATAATGTAGAGAATTATCGGCCTATTTCCATTTTCTCCACTTTGTCAAAGGTTTTTGAACGACTTGTGCACAGTGCGCTATATCCTCATATCTGTCATCTTATCATACCCGAACAACATGGTTTGGTCAAACGTCGCTCTACCACCACTAACCTCATGACCTTTGGGAACTATCTCTTTGAGAATATGGTTCGACGGGTACAGGTTGACGCTGGTTACACGGATTTTTAGAAGGCCTTTGACAACGTACATCAGAACCGCGGGTGTATTTTTCAGATTTGCCTAAATTTATAGCAGTTATTGGTACCTTCTGTGTACCTTTACGTACCTCTCTTGAAAATTTGTGTACCTACACCAGTACAAAGATATTTTAAAAATTAGGTGGCTTTGACAAAGTGGATCAAACCCTGCTCATGGAAAAAGTTGTATGCATCAGGAGGCCTACCATGACCGTTAACAAAACAATCTTGTTGCAGGAACGTTTTGTTTCAAGCTTAAATTAATATTACTTTGTTTCATACCATGAGCTCAACAAAACAATCTTGTTTTACTCCTGCTAAAAGAACGAATGATTTATAAGATTTGTGTATTCCCTGCAACAAGATTGTTGATGGAAGACACAATAAGCAATATAAACTGTATAGCGCTGTCTCTTTCATAAAACCCCTCTGCTAGGTTGAAGTAGTGCTGCCAACCTAGTGGATTTTCCACTAAAACTGGTAGTTTTGACACCCCTTTTAGAGACGATATATTTTAGTGATAAGTGGATTTTCTACTGGTTTAAAATAATTCAGTTTCAATGACTGAAAATGCGATCACTCAACCGCTAGACCTCGTTTCGGTATACTATACGAGGTGTATGGGACACCGACGCGAAAACGCTTACGACGTACTCAGTAGTTACATCATTCAGAACCCCCCATATAGAAAATTTTCATCGGTAATTTAAAAACTGCTGGGCCCTACTATGACCTCTTAGAGCAGTCTTATTTTAACCTTACTTTGCGTTTTCGCACCATCACGTCCTTAAGGCCTCTGCCTCAAATCTTGCGGGCAGCGGGGCGGCAGCGGCGGCGGCGCGGGAGTCTAATGCGTAAAATCAAATGGACCGGCCGGCGGGCCTCGAATACACCGACGAGGCAGCGGGCAACGAGCGGTGCACTCCAGTCAAGCGGAGATAGCCCGCGCCGCGCCGCCACCACCGCCCCGCAGACTGCAAGATTCGAGGCAGAGGCCTGCTAGAATTAGCAATTTTGGTGACGTCACCTCAAATAGTTCATTCAATTGGTACCATGACGTGTCTTTTGATACCCAGCAAGAATGTTTTTACGTCAAATTTCAGGAATGTTTGACAGTTTAAAATAGTTGATCCGAGACGACTCATGTATTATTGTTGTACAAATTATACTTAAAAAATGTATTGTCGTGATATATATATTGCATTAAAAACGTATTTATTTACGTATGAGGGGTGTAATACACACCTTTGCACAATCCTTCGAGTTGTACAGGCGTGATGTTATGGTGTGGTAAACTAGTCGATTGGATAGTATTTCTAGCAATATCAGTGCATCATTATCATTATGATATCAGCCAAAAACCTACTGCTGCTGGACGTGGGCATGTCCCATGCATCGCTACATCGACCGATCTTGTGAATCTCGCATTCAGTGAATTCCCGCCACGTTTGCCAGGTCGCGGTTTTCGGAAGTGAACACAGATGGCAAAGGTACGCGAAAGTCGCGTCACTTGAGGCTTGTATAATGAATGTAGTCATTTCAAATAAGACGAAATGTACCTACGCAATGGATGGATATTCAAAGTTAGAGCACACAGCAGCTCATCAGGCAGGACTATGCCAAATTGTGTGTGATAAACTGATACCTAATAAAAGTTTGTATCTACGTCATAAACAATGTTGTGGAAATTGTACTGTTGCTATAACTTGTATTGCTTGAGTATCAATAAACCTTTACCATTATACCTGTGTTTGTTTGCATGCTTGTACATAACGGTGCTGAGTACTATGATGATATATATGTTATGATGATAACTAATTAAACCACTAGCATCCACAAGAATAATGACGTGTGTCTGTATTACAACATAAAGAAGTCATGTGTTGTTGCTATAGATTATAACCAGTGTTACTGATAATCAATATAGTTTTACCATTTAGGGCATCCACTCCACTAAAACTCGTTTGAACATTCTCAAGTCACCAACACTTACGCACAGTCATCCATTCTACTAGTCCGACAAATGCCTAGATCCAAAGATTAAATAAAAACAATAAAGCTACAATTAGTTTATAATCAGAATTCTTTATTATACAATTTAAAATATAGATTAATGACTCGAAGATCAGTCCATAATCAATTTTCCTGGAATTATTTCAACGAGCTCATGCTTCCTCCATGGTATGGTTTCTAAGACGCATCGATGCAGCTTCAATGATCCTACATTGGTTGGTCTTTCCCTCTCAAAGGAACAATCTCAATGTTCGTAGTATTCCACATTCACGTTAAGGTTTTTGTTCCAAGCCAACTTTGCAAGCAAGTAAGGCTAACACGAATACAAATTTTGGATAATACCGCATCTTCTTATGGCGCGGTAGGTAGTAGCATATTAAAGTCCAACATTATAACAGAACAGAATCAAATTTTCGAAAAAGTGTTCTTAGTTTTACAATCACAGCACACAAGTAAACACTATTATTTAATTTTAGATTTAAAAGTATGCAGATATTTTATTAGATTTTTGTTGATACCCACTGACAAGTATAAATGACATAATGAACTGACAACATGGATGTCACTATTTAAAGAAAAAATATAATAATACCAGCCAGTTTTAAAATTTCTGTTCCGATTCCGCTCATGATATAATTAAGGCCACAACTTAATTTGAAACATTTTCGTACTTTCTAAAGAAAAATCTTCAAAGATTTCTATAGGTTTTATGTTTTTTATTAAATGTTTATCATATACATAAAATTTTGATGCGAAATAATATTTTTAATGTTAATTAAAGTTATTTTTGGCTTCAGGACCATCGACTTCAGGACTTCGACATACGATTCGGACCGCTTATTTGTGAAAGAGATAGCGCTATGCAGTTTATATTGCTAGTTGTTTCTTCCATGTTATTGCAGGGAATAGACAAATCTTATAAATAGTTCATTCTTTAGCAGGAGTAAAACAAGATTGTTTTGTTGAGGTCATGGTATGAATCGAAAGTAATATTGAAACAAAACGTTCCTGCAAAAAGATTGTTTGGCCCATAGAAGACACTAGCAATATAAACTGCATAGCGCTGTCTCTTTCACAAAAAAGCGATCCGAATCGTATGTCGAACTCCTTATTGGTGTTAGCCTTACTTGCTTGCGAAGTTGGCTTGGAATAAAAACCTTAAGGTGAACGTGGACCTACGAACGTTTATGTTCCCTTGAGAGGGACAAAATAGCCAATGTAGAACCATTGAAGCTGCATCGATGCGTCTTAGAAACCACACCATGGAGGAAGCATGAGCTTGTTGAAATAATTCCAGGAAAATTGATTATGGACTGGTCTTTGAGTCATTAATCTATATTTTAAACTAGTGTCCCGCCGCGGCTTCGCACGGGTGCAATGCTGTAAAGGGCCATATTGATCTATATTAAATGCACAATGTATTTAAGGTACTTCCTTGGATAAGGATTAATGTTGTATTGCTTAAAATCGCTTCGTAAATACCTAAGCCATTATTTCTCGTAAAAATTAAAGGATAAAAAATGTTTGTTGTGGGATATCTCTAAGACATATGCCATCGCGACCTTTTTCGTAGACCTTTTTAAGTGAACAATATTGTAGTACATTATTTTGATCTATCTTGTTGTGTTCAGCCAGCGTTTGCTAATTAAGACAGACAGCGGGAAGCGACTTTGTTTTACAATATGTAGTGATTTTATAATACAGAATTCTGATTATAAACTAATTGTAGCTTTATTCGTTTTATTTAATCTTTGGATCTAGGCATTTGTCGGACTTGTAGAATGGATGACTGTGCATAAGAGTTTGTAGATGACTTGAGGATGTTCAAACGAGTTTTAGTGGAGTGGATGCCCTAAATGGTAAAACTATATTGATTATCAGTAACACTGGTTATAATCTATAGCAACAACACATGACTTCTTTATGTTGTAATACAGACACACGTCATTATTCTTGTGGATGCTAGTGGTTTAATTAGTTATCATCATAACATATATATCATCATAGTACTTAGCACCGTTATGTACAAGCATGCAAACAAACACAGGTATAATGGTAAAGGTTTATTGATACTCAAGCAATACAAGTTATAGCAACAGTACAATTTCCACAACATTGTTTAGGACGTAGATACAAACTTTTATTAGGTATCAGTTTATCACACACAATTTGGCATAGTCCTGCCTGATGAGCTGCTTTGTGCTCTAACTTTGAATATCCATCCATTGCGTAGGTACATTTCGTCTTATTTGAAATGACTACATTCATTATACAAGCCTCAAGTGACGCGACTTTCGCGTACCTTTGCCATCTGTGTTCACTTCCGAAAACCGCGACCTGGCAAACGTGGCGGGAATTCACTGAATGCGAGATTCACAAGATCGGTCGATGTAGCGATGCATGGGACATGCCCACGTCCAGCAGCAGTAGGTTTTTGGCTGATATCATAATGATAATGATGCACTGATATTGCTAGAAATACTATCCAATCGACTAGTTTACCACACCATAACATCACGCCTGTACAACTCGAAGGATTGTGCAAAGGTGTGTATTACACCCCTCATACGTAAATAAATACGTTTTTAATGCAATATATATCACGACAATACATTTTTTAAGTATAATTTGTACAACAATAATACATGAGTCGTCTCGGATCAACTATTTTAAACTGTCAAACATTCCTGAAATTTGACGTAAAAACTAGGCATGAGATGTACTTGCCACATTCAATACCAGGGCTTCCAAGTACGAGTGTACAAAAAAACCAGGGTTTAAAATACTTGAAAGTGTTTGGTAGAGTTGGATCTAGTTCCTACCGTGCTAGAATATATTTAGACTGTCTGCTTAGGCATTTTTATAGAATGGCGACTATATTATTATTCAAAGTTTTTCCTCGCTATTTATTACATATTTACAATTAAAATATCGTCTTTCTATAAATCCACGAAATAAATATTTACAATTCCTAACTCATAAACACACAAAAAAAAAAAAGTTTTATTATTTACACACTTTTTCTAATTGTTAAATATACTCGCGAAATAACTTCTTTAAAATGAATTACGTCAGGGTCAGTTCAACGACAACTGACAAAAAAAAAACGGAAAAGAAATATTTACTTGACTTTAAACGTAACTTAGTAATACTATACTGTTCACGCTATTATGTGTCTTATTTCTATATAAAAGTGTGGAAAAATGGCGCGAACCAGTCTACAAAATGACTGCGCTACCCATGCCGCTAGCCGACCGCGACCTGAGCCCCGCGGCGCAAGCCTTGTGACGCCCGCGCCGCGAGCCCTACTCCCGCAACCGCGCCGCGAGACCCGCGCGGCCGCGCCTTGCTAAAATTTTTATACTTGCAAGTATTTCACACTCATACCAGGGCGCCCTGGTTGGAAGCAAAGCCCTGGTTTCAAAACCTGGTTGCGTAAATAAGTCCCATCCCTAGAAAAGCATTCTCGCTGGTTGTCAAAAGGCACGTAGTGAATGAACTATTTGAGGTGACGTCATCAAAATTGCTAATTCTAGCAGGAATATAACAAGCTTGTTTTAAAGACGTGATGGTACGAAAACGCAAAGTAAGGTTAAAATAAGACTGTTTTAAGAGGTCATAGTAAGGCCCCAGGTTGGCGGGTGTATGACTACAAATGGCCATGCGATATGCGTAAGGGCAATGTGCTAGCAATGTTCCGAATGTACGTACAATATGAAGCTAAGTACTATTTTAAAACAACAGTTATTAGAAAAAGAATGTGAGCCGCCAACCTGATATCAGAATGGCGGGTGTATTCTAGATCTGAACAAATTACCAACTATTTGAGTGTGAAATGCCTACCGTAGAAATGTATGAGCTATGTTCGTTATCGTATTAGAAGCATAAGCATGTACTATTAACAGTTAAAGAATAATTTAAAAAATAAAATTCTCCACAATTGGCGCCTGTCCAATTTGATTAGCAACTAGTTGAGCCCAGCAAACGTTGCTGTGTCGAAAATTAAGGGATTTCTTGAATGAAATGACAACCCCTTTATGCGACTTTTTAACCGACTTAAAAAAGGAGGAGGTTCTCAATTCATCAGTTAGATTTTTTTTTGTACGTTTGTTACCTCATAACCTGTCTTTTATGAAACGATTTGTTTTTTTAAGTGAAAGGATAAAATTTCGCCCCCCCCCCTCCGGCAATGCCCATAAACTCAAACTCAAAGCATTTATTTCAATTAGACTATTCATATTGTACGTACATTCGGAACATTGCTAGCACATTGCCCTTACGCATATCGCATGGCCATTTGTAGTCATACACCCGCCAACCTGATGCATACAAAAAGTTGCCTTTAATGGTATACGCGGCAATTTACTCAGATAGTTTGCTTCATATATTTTCAATACTCGTAGGACTCAAAAGATCGTCATTAATGGGCATGAATCTGACTCTATAGTTGTTAAATCCGGGGTTCCTTAGGGGTCAGTATTGGGTCCCTTTCTATCTATATTGTTTAATGACATTAAACATTGCTTTGTCAACTCACATTTCTTGATGTGGAACAGGACCTTGATAGATTTTATGAATGCTGCCTCAAAAATAAACTCTTTCTTAGCCTTCCCAAATGTTACACAAGTTCTTTTAGTAAAAATAAAAATCAGGTCTTTAATTAATCAATAAATAATGTAAGTATTAATGAAGTTCAATCTGTCCGCGACCTGGTTGTTACGTTTGACTCCTGTCTGCATTTTGATACTCATATTGACATTATAGTAAAAAAAAGCCTTTGAGATATATGGACTGGTGATGAGATTTTCAAGTAGCTTTGTGCGACCCTCTACATTCTTAATACTATAATTATAAAACCCTAATTCAGTCGCAATTGGAATATGCCGTCCAAATTTGGGATCCTCTATATAACAAGTACAAAGATAGGCTAGAGCCTATCTTTGTACTTGTGTTTGTACTTGCACTTTGTACTGTGTAAATTCACAGTACGTAAATACTTCCCTGCACAATGTTTACATTGTGCAGGGAAGTATTTACGTACTGTGAATTTTAAGTGTTATCGTCCTAATGTCTCCTATGAACAATTGCTGCAGCGTTATAATGTTCTTAGTTTGGAGTCGTAGACGATTTCTTCTGGGTGTAATGATGCTGCATGGGATATGCAATAATAGATTCAACTCCATTATCAAATAGTCTACATTATTATAGTACCTAGAACTGTCATGTTTCGTGGGGTACGTGTGCTTCGACTATTCCACACGAATTCGTGCAGGACTAACACTGGGGTTCGCGTGCCTCTTCCTCGCCTTGTTGATGCGTACAACGCTCACTCTATGGAGCTTGACATATTTACTCTTTCCAAGGATCATTTCAAGGCACATAGAGTTGCTAAAATCATAAGTATATATTTTTTCTTTCCCTCCTTCTTACTAAGCTATTACGATGCGCACTGTTTGTCTGTTTTATTTTAAGTTTTTTTGGGAGTTCGTGGACTATGTTGTGGGTTACATGTTTGGTAACATAAATATGGAATAGACTGTGTATAGATGTATTTTTAAGTATTGTGCTAATTTAAGAATGTCTAGTTAAGCTTAGCATGTAACTGTTTTTTGTCCCTAACAATAAAATAAAATATAAGATTCCTTCACTCTAACACCCAACGGGTCGTGTGATCAACACGCGACAGTATTTTCTCCAAAAAGGAGCGCAAGGAACACTACGTGCCACCGAGTTCAGCAACATCGTTTGGCACGTTTCCCTTATTTGACTTTAAGATTATGTTCAAATGTACATACCCGTTGAAGCTTCTTCCTCTTCTGAGGCATCTCCTGTAGCTCGCAGTCCGCGGGCGGATTGTCGGGCAGCGCCAACGCAGCTCGCAGGCGCGTACTGCGCGGCGCCAGCAACTGCAGCGCGTCGCCGAGTTTGCCCGCCAGCGCCGAGTACGCCGCGCCGCCGGACCAGCTGCACCACGACGCGGTCTCGCTGCCCACGCGCACCGACATGCACGATACCTCGCCTTTCTGCAACAGGGACAATGATATCGTCAAATCCTTTTCTCGGGTGATGATAACTAGTAACGCAATGACTAGTACTTGATATGTAATGTTACGTCATCATCATTAATCATTTCAGCCCAAAAGACGTCCACTGCTGGACATAGGCCTCCCCCAAGTGTCGCCACATTGACATTTTGGGGGGTTTTGCCATAATCGCCACGCTTGGCAGGCGGGTTGGCGATCGCAGTACGGATGTTACAAAAGTACAGATAACGCTGCTGCCCATTCTCTGGCAAGTCCCTTAGTCGCATCTTACGACACCCACGGGAAGATATGGGATGGTGCTATTCTTTCCGTCCGACACCATACAGAATGTAATGTTACGTACCTCAAAGTATTTCAGAATGTTCCTGAAGGTTGCTCGTTGAGCCTTTCGGTCTCTTTTGGCGCGGAACTTGTTTGATTCTCGCACTAACTCGGTGAGTCGCGGCAGTAGTACGTCCACGTGCGCTGTGAGCGCATTGTCCGAGTTGTCGTCGTCCGTCACTGTCTCGTACGCGATGGCGAGCGCGCCGCCTGCTGCCATGCGGACCTGCCGATTGACAAACATAGTATTGTAAAACAATACATTTACATCACCGCACCGTTGTCTTGTGTTGGATACAAAAGCTTAGGTAAGTTACCTCAAGTGACACCGCTTCAAGCAACTCCCCAAGCCTGGCAAAGCTGGGCGCCTGGTTGTTGAGCAGCGACAGCGCGTGGTTGCGCGACAACAGCGGCAACAGTAGCGCCCAGCCGTCCAGTGCGGCGGCGTGCCACGCGCCCTCCTCCACGGTCGCGGCTGATACATTCACGCTGCCGTCATCCTGCGGGAATATCACACATTTTTACAACGGTCATCCTTATGTACGGTGACATAAACTATTCGCATCATATGATAGTAGAGTGAAGGTTGCTTGTGTCGTCATAGTTTACCTTGAGATAGCTACCGCTGAATATAGTCTCGTACATGCGCATGACCTTTAAGATCTCAGTGCGGTCATCCTCCATCAAGTAGCACAACACGGCCAGCGATGAGCAGCACTGAAACATACAGCACAAGGGGACAGACATGGAGCATTTTCTGAAAAGTGCCCGAAGACATTAGTACTGTGTGTCCGTATTGCGCGGCTTACCTCAGTGCGTGTGTCGAGTGAGGCAGACTTGTCAGTGGCGGCGGCGGTGAGCGCGGGCCGCACCTCGCGCACGAACTGTTCCGTGCCTTCCTCGCCGATCTATGGGTCACATATTACAAGATTATGGATAGCTACGTATTCATGGATTGCTACGATAGCCAGGCGATAGACCTATTAATAATAAAAATATGCCTTTAAACCAGAGCCTTGAGTTAGAGTAAAGTCTGGAAATCATTTCAAGTAAACAGTATCTGAATCTAGCAGTAGGTTCATCGCCATTCCTTTAATGTATTTTAGTCAGATCATGACAATCACCTGTAAAGCCAGCAGCGGCGCAACAGCAGCAGCTGCCTTTATCTCTGCATCCTTGCCTCGTCGTAGTGCGCGCGACACATGGTCGGCCAGCGTGGCGCGGTGCGCGGCCAGCAAGTCGTCCACTGCGCGTCGCTGTAACTCCGCGCGGAGTGACACAAACGCGCTCGTGCGCGCTGCGTGCCCGGGAGCGTTGAGCAACTCCACAAATTCTAGCACATTCCCTTCAAATTTCGCTTGAAGTAGTTGTTCTATTAAAGAAAGAAAAATATTGAAAACATTACGGTACAAAATTGCCTCGATTT
This sequence comes from Cerastis rubricosa, assembly GCA_949152445.1. Lineage (NCBI taxonomy): Eukaryota > Metazoa > Arthropoda > Insecta > Lepidoptera > Noctuidae > Cerastis > Cerastis rubricosa. The sequence goes on from OX424529.1 coordinate 3,478,302, forward strand.
CTCTATTTCTTGTCGCTACTAACTGATAAAAGATTCGTGATTGTTTTTCCTTTGTGTACAACTTTTTTCCCCAACATGACGACGATATGGCGATATGACGTCACTAAGTCCACACTATGTCGTCACCCAACATAAAAGTGGCAGACCTGCCATGACCTTTCTAGGTCAATGACATGACCTTGGGCAAAGCCATGGCCAAAAATTTGTGTAATTTGTAAACAAGGTCGAAGGAAAATACTGAATGAGTTCTAAATAAAACAGAAACCTTGAACCTTCGAACCGTGAATATATAAAATGAATATATTTAAGGAAACTATACTTTGGTTATTTACATGGCCTACGATAAGATTGCGCAATACAATAACCACCAAAATGATTTTCAATACCATCCCTTATGGATCAGTCACAATGAGCGATACCTTGTACTACAATATTATTCTGTGACGATACGTGATATTGCGCAATATTATTGACCTTGATATTGCACCATATTTGACAGCCGCGAAGCGCGGATTTTCCTAAACGAGAATGACGTCATTTGAAGTATCGCTATGTTTTTTTTTTGCGATTATTTTATTGTGTTCAGAGTTTAGTTGTAGCAATGATTCTAATAATAAAAATTGTGGGCTTGCAAAAAAGCGATACGCTATGCAAAAAGACAGATATCTCGTAAGATTTGTGTTTTAGGATTTATCATAATTTACATTCTAGGGTTTTATCGCACAGTTCTTTAAAGTTCGGAATCGGAAATATACTTACTTTTATCAAGTTTCTCTTCCTCTTCGACCGGCTTTTGGTAAAAAAAGTAATTCTGACGAGGTTTTTCTACAACAGGCTCCACAATCTCCTCTATATCATTATCTGGACATGGTTCTCTCCATTTAATGTATCGCCGTTGCTTCCCTGTAGAATATAATTGTTTTTGATTGTCACTTCGATATTTTGTTACTCTACAAGTAATGTGTATGATGCATTACATTTGACCTCCTGATGCTGCTCTCCAAGATCTACAGACTCTGTCCTGATGATCCGGTTTTCTCCCGTCTTCCTGCCCCATCTTGTACCACTTAGTGTGCCTGCAAAACAATGAAAATGTTTCCTTTTTCTCTGTGTTTTACTATGTTTATTATCAATTATCAATTTTAATGAAGCGACTCTACATTAATATAAAATAAAAACAATTTCAAAATAAAGCAAAGTAAAAAAGCAGTAGTTAAAATATTATTAGTTGTACAAAGTAAAATTCGAAATTCTGCCCGCAGCAGATTGTCTTCGAATTGATAAATGTATCGTTGAACCGTAACGGTAACTGAGTACGTTCTCCTTACTTGACTCTGTCCTCTGTTCCTCTCCAGCTTTTTTCAAACTACGAGCTCCATTCTTTTTTTCATGTATCTGCACCCACTGCTTAATTCTATCTGCACTTGGACACCTTTCTTGCACATCACAACTTTTGAACTTTTCACAATACAAGCGCCTTACAGCAACGGTACGACCCCAATTTAAATAATATTGCTCCACACAAAACTTGCGCTGTTCTTTCGACCAGCCATGGCGTACGTTCTTCCAGCGATCCATTGTGACTGCGCTTGGTGAACTTCGGAACGGTACTGAGTGAGAGACAAGCTAGCCGGTGACGGTGACGGTGTACAAATAACACACACGCGAGCCTCTCCAGCCCGTTGGACGGGCGTGTAAATGGGGATCCCCTTTAGACGATCATACAACGGTGACGCATGAGTTTATTCGGAGCCACGGATGAAAATAGATGTTATTGAATATTGTGTAATTACTATGGTAAATTATTTAACCGGTGAATAAACCTCGATTGAAACCTCGTGTTGCTTTATCTGCGAGGATCTGAGGAAAATACTGTACAGTTCACGTCTTCAGCGAGACATTTTTTTTTCAGCGAGAAGTTTTTTTGTAATAAATATAATATAATATATTATACAATAAATATATAAATATAATATATTTAAAACAGACAAAAAACAGTACTCCTACGAACAAAGTATTTTATTAGAGCTATGCTATTGTTTACTATTTCTGTGGCAATGAACTGTGTAGACAGATGGCGCACTTACAATGGCCTCCTCCTCCCTCCCCCCCTATACACGCCCGCCCAACGGTGACGCATGACTTTACGTATTGGCTCGGACGACAAGATTAGAATGTTATTTAATAAAGTGTAAATACAATAACATTACACAATACTAGAATATTCACAGGATCTTCAGTGCGGGGATAGATTCAAGGTCTCAAAACGTTGCTTTGACTAGCTATGGAAAACCTCAACTTTTCACAACTTTTGCGCGAATGTAGATAGCAATATATCGTAATAGCTTGTGTCTATTACGACAAACAAAGTAATCTCCTAGAGCTAATGATATAAGAAGTCATTTATTAGAGCTATGACCATGGCCTATAGTTATGAGAGCCACAATTATAACTCTCAAGTTCACAATAATGTTGTGCAATTATTTATAGTGCAAAATGTTGTTACCACCAAAACAATCATCAATAGCAACCTTTAATGAATAATATCATTGTGCAATTTTTGAAATTGCGCAATCAATCATTCTCTCTCTAAATAATTTGGATTCATTCCAATAACTTATGTGTCATGAATAAGTTATTAGAATGAATCCAAATCGTTAGCTTTTAGCCAAACTGTACATCAGTAGGTATCCAGCCGTGGAAAAGGCGAGAACTAATTTCAATGTTCATATGGCACTGTCGGGCTTTCATATTCTGCATTGAACGTGTTTTGCGAAAGCGCAATGTGCCTGGTCACCACATCACATGCCCCCTGGGATTAAGACAGGAGATTGATGACGATGCGGCCAAGTGGGTTGGGTTCTACAAATTATATCATTTGACCTGTGCTGTGCGTTCTTTGAAAATTCTGAGGGAACGGCGCTTACGCAGTCCCCACTACCATTAAATTACGCATCCAAGTTAGGGGGTGCGCCAAAGTTCACCTAAATTTTCAACTCCGATAATTGGAAATCCGAAAATGTTCTTCCTAATATTTTTCATCCTAACAATCGCAATTCCTAACTACTCTGTCTCTAATGTTCATAATTCCGAAGCATTCAACTTCATAATGTCAGTAGCAATAAACATCTATTATACTTTTATTTGTTTTCCTATATTTTCTCAACATAACCATCTTTTACACTATTATTCAAAGTCATATCTTATTTGTTTAGATTTTTTTTTATTCATTATAATCAGTATTATATACATTACTTTGCGTAACTTTTACTTTTTTATTTATTGCGGTGTGTACCTGGAAAGATGTCCATAGGTTAGGTTAGGTTAGAACTGTGACCAACTACCCGCGAGCCGAGCGAGCGAAGCGAGCGGTGCCGCGGCAGCGGCCGGCGAGCGCTACCTCGAAATTGATCGCAAAAATTTTCTAAGTATTTTTTTCATAGTGCCCCCAAGACGACACCCTGACCCAAAATTAAAACTATAAATATCATCTTCTACCTACATATATTTTTATTACACTTGCTAAATGTTTCTATCTGAGTATCAGTGACAATATTATGGTAACTATGTTTAGGGATAAAAGAATTATGATAAAAAACAGTAGGAGTTTAAATTATTTACATTAATGATATTATTAATTACAATTTTCGGAAACATGAGTGTTATGAACGGCGCCGGTAGCACTACAAATAGTATGAATGAAAACTTAAGGATGAAAAATTTTAGGAAGAATGATCATTCGGATTACAAATGGTTAGGAAGAACAATTTCGGGTAAACAACTTTAGGTGAGCCAATATGGACCCCAAGTTAGGACATTTGGACATTAGGGATAATCGCAGGGGTCAACCTAACCGCAGTGCAATGGAAAGGCCTCGCCCTGGGGGAACCGCCTATTTGATCACGGTTTCCCCTATGCCAGGTAAGTATGACTACACTACAGTACTGCGTGAGGGTCGTTCAACGGCGGAGAATATCAAAAACGTGACGTAAAAATTCAGCGCCATCCAGTTATCTATGATTGAAAATCGTTCACGTTCTGCTGTAACTATACTATGCTACATCAACGGTCTACATTACGGTCAGTTTTGACATTTAATATTAATTTTGTTCTCTTTCAAGACCCACGGTCAATTTATATCAGAATTAGTAAAATATGTAAATCGAAGAACTTGTAATGTGCTCGCCTACTTAGTGCATTCTTTTTTTTTTAATTTCATCTTACATATTTCAAGAATATTTTGTGGATTTTTATTTTAGCATCTCAAACAGTACCTCGTGAAGATGAAAATACCTTAAGTGAGTCTGAAGCCTGGCTGAACTAATAGGTCACTATTTCTAGTATGTATTGTAATTGTGTCTGTCACTACCTGTACATTATGTTTTCATAGTTATATTGACAATGTACTTTAAACAGTTCCCGTAAAGAATACTATGGAAGTAACTAAAGTAGACCAGTCTCTCAGTATCTAGATCAGTAAATCGACGGATTTTTTAAACGAGAACCCTATTGTTGCCACAATCAAGCGTAATCCCTAGTAAAACAGTTTATCGTCGAATTCTAGTTTCTCTTAATTTAATACCATTTCACAATCACTACTTTTAACATTCGGTAAAGCAAATCTTAATACTAAATTGTTTGCTGTAAACCAATTGTTGACCTGAAGTAGGGCATTATTCATGTAATCTAGATGTTAGGCTCGTCTATAAGTATATGTTAAAAATTAGGGAAGTACCATTAGCAAATAACACCATATTTTGAGGTTGGTTTTTCAATAAAAAGAGTTATTAATAAATATATTCTAGAAAAAGGAATAGAACCCATATTGAGCCTAGCAGAACCAAACCCTGTGAATGAACACCATTTATTTAAACTTGCTGTTGTCTGTCATACAAACTAAGAGCAACTTTGCATGGTCCTGGTCCTCATACATAATTAATAATATTTAAATAATAATAATTTAAATACATCTGGATCAGAATTGCAAGAGACAGAGATGAAAGTCTTTGGAGGAGGCCTTTGTTGAAGGACAAGCTGTTATTGGAATGGAGGTCAGTAACAAATACATTACCCTGTAATAATTGTACAACTTATTTTATTTTTATAATTTAAATTTATGTAAAAATATCAGTAACTTAAAATAAATTATGGTCCCTGGGACCGATGTGTTTCCATTTCCTTTGTATCTCCTGGGCGAGCCCCCAAATGAATATTTTTTCGTTCTTTCACATAACAATATGATGTGATGCAGGAGTGATGCTGATTCAGTAGGCGAGGACTGCGGAGCGCTTGTCTCTGTTCTGGTTCCGGATGTGGTCGCGGGCCTTCTTCGCTGCTCTGTACTGTAGATGCTGGAATGGACGAAATTATATTAACATCTTATTTCTTCCGTATCCTCTAATTTTGAATTCATGTATGACCAAGAACCCATTGTTTAGGAAGGCAGAGCAAGTCATCAAAACAAATTGATTAAAAAGTTATTTTAACCGGTCAACTTAAAAATCATAGCAATTTAGTATACCACTGCCATTTTTTAAGAATAAGCCTGTGCCTGTTAGTGTCTGCTATCTTTCCTCTCATTCTTCTCATCAATAAGTTGCATTTGTTAGGAATCCCTCTGTGGGAAAATCCTCGTGAATTCCCTCCACCTGAGCAGAATCATGGCATGTAACCACTGAATTATTTTACTCGTGTTCTGTAGCTATTACGCAGAACAGCTCTGTATGGTGTCGGACGTAAAGAATAGCACCATCCCATATCTTCCCGTGGTTGTCGTAAGAGGCGACTAAGGGACTTGCCAAAGAATGGGCAGCAGCGTTCTTTGTGCTTTTGTGATAACCGTACTGCGATCGCCAACCCGCCTGCCAAACGTGGCGATTATGGCAAAACCCGCCATGTTATTTCAATGTGGCGAAACTTGGGGGAGGCCTATGTCCAGCAGTGGACGTCTTTCGGCTGAAATGATGATGATGATGACACTGAACAGCAATGCCTCGCACTGTGCGGTCACCCCCCCCCCAGAAATCTATCATCGCGTTGCTTGAGACTCAGTCAGAGCCCGATCTGTCCGCTGAAGCATCTAATCCTGATTTAAATATCAGTGATATAATGGATAGCGTCACATTGCGGCAAAGTACTAAACGCTTCAGAGGTGACGGCAACTTCAGATTCGAAGATTTGAAGAATATGTTGCAGTCATGTAAGAAGATCAAGATGCTGTCCTCAACAAAATAGTCGCTGAAGTTTCTGAATTGAAACAACAAAATCTCAATATCCAGAAGTCATATACTGAAATTGAAAAATCAATTCAATTTTTCAACTTAAACTATGAGGAGATGAAATCTCGTCTGGAAAGCCTGGAATGACTAACAGTGTGAATGTACAAGCTATAGCTAAAATTGAGGCTTAGATTAAGGCAATGAAGTAGCAGGCATGTTCATGTAACATTGAAATCTGTAATTTACCAGAAAAGTGAAATGAAAATCTTAAAAGGATTGTTTTCAATGAGAAGAAATGTACTTAAAACCCAGATTCATAGCTATATGTTCACACGGTTTGTTTGTATATTTATGTTAAGCTTTGTCCCTATTCCTTTTCTATATGCATTTGGCAGGTTTATAAGTTTAGTTGATGGGTATGTGAGTTTCAAATGTTATAACTATCTCTTGCCCACTAGCTTACACTATTGGTTGTCCATGCTTATAATTCAAAAATCTTAAATTATCCTATGTTACAAACGATCGAATCTTTTTGTGCCGTATAATATTAGAAACTACCTTGCTGTACAAACACTGCGGCAAACTTACTGTTTTGTAATTCTGGCTTATCTGTAACTTATCATATAATTAGTGTAGACAACGGGCTTATGTATTATCTATTGGATGGTAAGCGTTATGTAATACGAATTTATCATATTACTGTTTTTATGGCGACTAACAACATTACGTTTTACTACCAAAATTGTAGAAGTACTCGCACAAAGTTACAAACACTATACATGAACATATTGAGTAATTCTCATAACGTTATCGTGTTGACCGAAACTTGGCTTATTCATGATATCCGTGATGGTCAATTTATTGATGAACGATATGCTGTCTTTAGATGTGACCGTGATCGTGTCTTGACGAATAAAAAAGATGTTCTAATTGCTGTGCTTCGTAAATTGCAGGCGACAATATTGACAACTCAATTATTTAACTCTAAATTGAACAAGTATTAGTACAGATGCCTGCTTGCCACTCAACAGCACACACGTCATATTATTGGTATCGTGTATTTACTACCAGCGTCTCGTGCAGAGGTATATGAGCAATACTTAGACATGCTACAAGGCTTAGCTAATAATCCCAATTGCAATTCATATCATTTCTTTGGTGACTTTAACTTGCCTGAGATTGACTGGGTGCAGCAAGGCAACCATGCCACTGCGCGCCATACGGACTTTATGGGACTTAAATTACTTAATTTTATAAATATAATAAATGGTTTACAATTTCACTTCACAAAACATAGTTTAGGTTGTGTGCTTGACTTGATAATCTCCAACAAGGACCCTCAAACGATGCCCTGCAATATCCTGGTAAATCCCGAAAGCCTCCACCTTCACCTCCTTCTTACCTCTTCTACCTTTGACCCCGACATATGGCAACCATTAAATTGCTACGAAGAGAATTCGCCATGTATCTCTGACATCTACTTGGCAAAGCAGTCAATACGTACAGCATTGAAGTCCCCGGATTCTTCTAAAGGAGCTGGATCCGATGGCATACCACCCTCCTTCTTCATAAGTGCAGCTGACCACTTGTCTTCTACCTTACATATATTTTTTAATAAATGTTTGAAGGAAGGGGTCTTTCCTACAGGTTGGAAACGAGCCTCTATCACCCCTGTGTACAAGAGTGGCGATAAAAAGAATGTAGAGAATTATCGGCCTATTTCCATTCTCTCCACTTTGTCAAAGGTTTTTGAACGACTTGTGCACAGTGCGCTATATCCTCATATCTGTCATCTTATCATACCCGAACAACATGGTTTGGTCAAACGTCGCTCTACCACCACTAACCTCATGACCTTTGGGAACTATCTCTTTGAGAATATGGACCGAAGGGTACAGGTTGACGCTGTTTACACGGATTTTTAGAAGGCCTTTGACAAAGTGGATCACACCCTGCTCATGGAAAAAGTTGCCTTTAATGGTATACGCGGCAATTTACTCAGATAGTTTGCTTCATATATTTTCAATACTCGTAGGACTCAAAAGATCGTCATTAATGGGCATGAATCTGACTCTATAGTTGTTAAATCCGGGGTTCCTTAGGGGTCAGTATTGGGTCCCTTTCTATCTATATTGTTTATTAATGACATTAAACATTGCTTTGTCAACTCACATTTCTTGATGTGGAACAGGACCTTGATAGATTTTATGAATGCTGCCTCAAAAATAAACTCTTTCTTAGCCTTCCCAAATGTAACACAAGTTCTTTTAGTAAAAATAAAAATCAGGTCTTTAATTAATCAATAAATAATATAAGTATTAATTAAGTTCAATCTGTCCGCGACCTGGTTGTTACGCTTGACTCCAGTATGCATTTTGATACTTATATTGACAATATAGTAAAAAAAAGCCTTTGAGATATATGGACTGGTGATGAGATTTTCAAGTAGCTTTGTGCGACCCTCTACATTCTTAATACTCTCATTATAAAACCCTAATTCGGTATTCGGTTTCGGTTCGATATTCCAATTGCGAATTCCGAATTAGGCTAGAGCCTACTCTAGCCTATCTTTGTACTTTGTACTGTGTAAATTCACAGTACGTAAAGTCTCCTATGAACAATTACTGCAGCGTTATAATGTTCTTACTTTGGAGTCTAGACGATTTCTTCTGGGTGTAATGATGCTGCATGGTATATGTAATAATAAATTCGACTTCATTATCAAATAGTCTACATTATTATAGTACCTAGAACTGTCATGTTTCGTGGGGTACGTGTGCTTCGACTATTCCACACGAATTCGTGCAGGACTAACACTGGGGTTCGCATGCCTCTTCCTCGCCTTGTTGATGCGTACAACGCTCACTCTATGGAGCTTGACATATTTACTCTTTCCAAGGATCATTTCAAGGCACATAGAGTTGCTAAAATCATAAGTATATATTTTTTCTTTCCCTCCTTCTTACTAAGCTATTACGATGCGCACTGTTTGTCTGTTTTATTTTAAGTTTTTTTGGGGGTTCGTGGACTATGTTGTGGGTTACATGTGTGGTAACATAAATATGGAATAGACTGTGTATAGATGTATTTCTAAGTATTGTGCTAATTTAAGAATGTCTAGTTAAGCTTAGCATGTAACTGTTTTTTGTCCCTAACAATAAAATAAAATATAAGATTCCTTCACTCTAACACCCAACGGGTCGTGTGATCAACACGCGACAGTATTTTCTCCAAAAAGGAGCGCAAGGAACACTACGTGCCACCGAGTTCAGCAACATCGTTTGGCACGTTTCCCTTATTTGACTTTAAGATTATGTTCAAATGTACATACCCGTTGAAGCTTCTTCCTCTTCTGAGGCATCTCCTGTAGCTCGCAGTCCGCGGGCGGATTGTCGGGCAGCGCCAACGCAGCTCGCAGGCGCGTACTGCGCGGCGCCAGCAACTGCAGCGCGTCGCCGAGTTTGCCCGCCAGCGCTGAGTACGCCGCGCCGCCGGACCAGCTGCACCACGACGCGGTCTCGCTGCCCACGCGCACCGACATGCACGATACCTCGCCTTTCTGCAACAGGGACAATGATATCGTCAAATCCTTTTCTCGGGTGATGATAACTAGTAACGCAATGACTAGTACTTGATATGTAATGTTACGTCATCATCATTAATCATTTCAGCCCAAAAGACGTCCACTGCTGGACATAGGCCTCCCCCAAGTGTCGCCACATTGACATTTTGGGGGGTTTTGCCATAATCGCCACGCTTGGCAGGCGGGTTGGCGATCGCAGTACGGATGTTACAAAAGTACAGATAACGCTGCTGCCCATTCTCTGGCAAGTCCCTTAGTCGCATCTTACGACACCCACGGGAAGATATGGGATGGTGCTATTCTTTCCGTCCGACACCATACAGAATGTAATGTTACGTACCTCAAAGTATTTCAGAATGTTCCTGAAGGTTGCTCGTTGAGCCTTTCGGTCTCTTTTGGCGCGGAACTTGTTTGATTCTCGCACTAACTCGGTGAGTCGCGGCAGTAGTACGTCCACGTGCGCTGTGAGCGCATTGTCCGAGTTGTCGTCGTCCGTCACTGTCTCGTACGCGATGGCGAGCGCGCCGCCTGCTGCCATGCGGACCTGCCGATTGACAAACATAGTATTGTAAAACAATACATTTACATCACCGCACCGTTGTCTTGTGTTGGATACAAAAGCTTAGGTAAGTTACCTCAAGTGACACCGCTTCAAGCAACTCCCCAAGCCTGGCAAAGCTGGGCGCCTGGTTGTTGAGCAGCGACAGCGCGTGGTTGCGCGACAACAGCGGCAATAGTAGCGCCCAGCCGTCCAGTGCAGCGGCGTGCCACGCGCCCTCCTCCACGGTCGCGGCTAATACATTCACGCTGCCGTCATCCTGCGGGAATATCACACATTTTTACAACGGTCATCCTTATGTACGGTGACATAAACTATTCGCATCATATGATAGTAGAGTGAAGGTTGCTTGTGTCGTCATAGTTTACCTTGAGATAGCTACCGCTGAATATAGTCTCGTACATGCGCATGACCTTTAAGATCTCAGTGCGGTCATCCTCCATCAAGTAGCACAACACGGCCAGCGATGAGCAGCACTGAAACATACAGCACAAGGGGACAGACATGGAGCATTTTCTGAAAAGTGCCCGAAGACATTAGTACTGTGTGTCCGTATTGCGTGGCTTACCTCAGTGCGTGTGTCGAGTGAGGCAGACTTGTCAGTTGCGGCGGCGGTGAGCGCGGGCCGCACCTCGCGCACTAACTGTTCCGTGCCTTCCTCGCCGATCTATGGGTCACATATTACAAGATTATGGATAGCTACGTATTCATGGATTGCTACGATAGCCAGGCGATAGACCTATTAATAATAAAAATATGCCTTTAAACCAGAGCCTTGAGTTAGAGTAAGGTCTGGAAATCATTTCAAGTAAACAGTATCTGAATCTAGCAGTAGGTTCATCGCCATTCCTTTAATGTATTTTAGTCAGATCATGACAATCACCTGTAAAGCCAGCAGCGGCGCAACAGCAGCAGCTGCCTTCATCTCTGCATCCTTGCCTCGTCGTAGTGCGCGCGACACATGGTCGGCCAGCGTGGCGCGGTGCGCGGCCAGCAAGTCGTCCACTGCGCGTCGCTGTAACTCCGCGCGGAGTGACACAAACGCGCTCGTGCGCGCTGCGTGCCCGGGAGCGTTGAGCAACTCCACAAATTCTAGCACATTCCCTTCAAATTTCGCTTGAAGTAGTTGTTCTATTAAAGAAAGAGAAATATTGTAAACATTACGGTACAAAATTGCCTCGATTTCTCTATTTCTTGTCGCTACTAACTGATAAAAGATTCGTGATTGTTTTTCCTTTGTGTACAACTTTTTTCCCCAACATGACGACGATATGGCGATATGACGTCACTAAGTCCACACTATGTCGTCACCCAACATAAAAGTGGCAGACCTGCCATGACCTTTGTAGGTCAATGACATGACCTTGGGCAAAGCCATGGCCAAAAATTTGTGTAATTTGTAAACTAGCTCGAAGGAAAATACTGAATGAGTTCTAAATAAAACAGAAACCTTGAACCTTCGAACCGTGAATATATAAAATGAATATATTTAAGGAAACTATACTTTGGTTATTTACATGGCCTACGATAAGATTGCGCAATACAATAACCACCAAAATGATTTTCAATACCATCCCTTATGGATCAGTCACAATGAGCGATACCTTGTACTACAATATTATTCTGTGACGATACGTGATATTGCGCAATATTATTGACCTTGATATTGCACCATATTTGACAGCCGCGAAGCGCGGATTTTCCTAAACGAGAATGACGTCATTTGAAGTATCGCTATGTTTTTTTTTGCGATCATTTTATTGTGTTCAGAGTTTAGTTGTAGCAATGATTCTAATAATAAAAATTGTGGGCTTGCAAAAAAGCGATACGCTATGCAAAAAGACAGATATCTCGTAAGATTTGTGTTTTAGGATTTATCATAATTTACATTCTAGGGTTTTATCGCACAGTTCTTTAAAGTTCGGAATCGGAAATATACTTACTTTTATCAAGTTTCTCTTCCTCTTCGACCGGCTTTTGGTAAAAAAAGTAATTCTGACGAGGTTTTTCTACAACAGGCTCCACAATCTCCTCTATCTCATTATCTGGACATGGTTCTCTCCATTTAATGTATCGCCGTTGCTTCCCTGTAGAATATAATTGTTTATGATTGCCTGCCCCATCTTGTACCACTTAGTGTGCCTGCAAAACAATGAAAATGTTACCTTTTTCACTGTGTTTTACTGTTTTTACTATGTTTATTATCAATGTTAATGTGGCGACTCTACATTAATATAAAATAAAAACGGTTTATTTTAATTATTTTATTTTAAAACATTATTATCGAATTATTGATTTCGTCTTTTACTCTGAATTTGCACGGATTTCTACATCGTTCTCACATATTTATAATTCTCAACATGAATGATGTAACCAAGATTTTGTAACACTAATTTGATTTAAAATAGAGTCCATGGAGTTTCTTGCCCACTCTTCTCCATAGATGATCTACGCTTTGGAATGGGTAACTACAGTACTTTCACAAGTTATTATGCCTTGTGTCTGGGACTGTAACTTTATGTTTTGTTCTGTTTTTGTTTTTTGACTTTCCAATGTGCCTGTAATGGTCTAATTGAAATAAGCGCTTTGAGTTTGAGTTTGAAACAATTTCAAAATATAGCAAAGTAAAAAAGTAGTAGTTAAAATAACAGTAGTTGTGCGAAGTAAAGTTCGAAACTCTGCCCGCAGCAGATCGTCTTCGAATTGATAAATGTGTCGTTGAACCGTAACGGTAACTATAAGTGTACGTTCTCCTTACTTGAATCTGTCTTCTGTTCCTCTTTAGCTTTTTTCAAACTACGAGCTCCATTCTTTTTTTTTTTTTCATGTATCTGCACCCACTGCTTAATTCTATCTGCACTTGGACACCTTTCTTGCACATCACAACTTTTGAACTTTTCACAATACAAGCGCCTAACAGCAACGGTACGACCCCAATTTAAATAATATTGCTCCACACAAAACTTGCGCTGTTTTTTCGACCAGCCATGGCGTACGTTCTTCCAGCGATCCATTGTGACTGCGCTTGGTGAACTTCGGAACGGTACTGAGTGAGAGACAAGCTAGCCGGTGACGGTGTACAAATAACACACACTAGATATGTGTCTGATATCATGTCACAGATAAAAATCATCGATATTTTAAAATCATTTCATCATGCAATGACAAAGACAAAATCATCAAACTATTTATATATAGAACTCGCATATTTCGATAAAATCACTGGGTGCACGAAACGGCAATAATGCTTTCACTTGCGTTGTTTACGTTTGCGTGCGACATGCGCTGCCTTAAAATACCCTGCCATGAATGTCACATACTAAGAAAAATTTAATTACGAGCGCTAACTGACAAACTCGGCCAATGCCTAATGCCTACAAAAAAAACTAATGACACCAATGACAATGACTGATAATTTCACAAAGCTGTTCCGCGATCATTTGAGTATCTACTCACAATTGAAGTGACGAGGTCAAATACTCAAATAAAAATCATTGATGATTTTGTCATTGTTCCTGTCATCGATATTTTTTTGTCATTGTCATGCAGTCATTGATACAGAAAAATCATCACTCAGCCCATCTCTAACACACACGCGAGCCTCTCCAGCCCGTTGGACGGGCGTGTAAATGGGGATCCCTTTACACGATCGTACAACGGTAACGCATGAGTTTATTCGGAGCCACGGATGAAAATAGATGTTATTGAATATTGTGTAATTACTATAGTAAATTATTTAACCGGTGAATAAACCTCGATTGAAACCTCGTGTTGCTTTATCTGCGAGGATCTGAGGAAAATATTGTACAGTTCACGTCTTCAGACATTTTTTTTCAGCGAGAAGTTTTTTTGTAATAAATATAATATAATATAAAACAGACAAAAAACAGTACTCCTATGAACAAAGTATTTTATTAGAGCTATGCTATAGCATTGTTTACTATTTCTGTGGCAATGAACTGTGTAGACAGATGGCGCACTTACAATAATGTTGTGCAATATACTGCTAACGTTTTACCACCACAGCAATCATCCAAACCAAACATTACGATTAATAACATTGTGCAATTTTTAATATAGAATAGTTACCTAACCTCAGAGGTAAAATTGCAGGAAATATCTGTTTAGGTAAGAGTGTATGTTTGATATATTTGACCATAGGGCTCGGACAAGTAACAATAGTTTTCAAAGCCATTCTTATTTCTACAACTTTCAACAGGATTGACATTAGCTTTTGAAGTAAGTTATGCTTATGCTGATCAAAATGACATATTTACCTGCTCTTTGAATTAATTTCACAGTTTTAAATCTCAATTGTGCAATACAATAGTGGACTACAAACACAACATATTGTTATCTACTGTTCCGACTTCGCGCGTAACGTAATGCGTCACCGTAGGGAGGACTGCGAGGGGGGAAGAGGGGGAGGGGCTTGTTGTGTATATACGTTCTGTTAATAGCTCGTTTTTCAGTATCGCTCCATTGTTCAACCCGCACAGACATCATGTCGCGATCGAAGTCGGAAATATCGAGAGAAAACCGCGGGTATTCGAAAGAGGAACGAGAGTTTTGTGTAAAGTCATATTACTTAAATAATGAGAGCCACATCCCTGTTATGCGCGCTTACTGGATAAAGTACCGTAAGCTAAATAAGTTCAATCAGGAGAAGATGCCTTCTGATGATCTTATTAATGAATGGGTGAGGGTGCATGAACAGAACGAAAAAGCACAAAAGATGAAGGAAGCCGAAGAGGAACACCAGAGAGAGTCAAGTAAGTCGAACTGTATACTCTGTTTCCGTTGTGATCTAACACCAGTGAGAGTTATCAATGCATTAACTACATTGCGAGACCTAGAGTCATAAAGTGTTTTTTTCTTTCCTAAAAGGGTACTAACGTTATAAATTACAACGATTAAAAACCAATAAAGTAAATTCTTAACTAAAATAACAATAAACTATAAAAGGACGCCAAAAACTCTTCCTCGACGCTGTCAGCTGGTAATATGCCCAAGAGCCTGCCGGCGTTGCCACTGGCGGGGTTGCCAGAGGCTAAGTATTGCCATACACAATACTTAGCCTCTGACCAAGGTAACTGCCAGCCCTTGGGTCACGGGAAGCGTCAACTAGGCATGAAATTATTTAATCAATTACATTCATGCAACTTCCAACTAGAACCTGCTCAAAGATGAAAAAAAACTATTGTTGTGTATTGTTGTTTTGTGTTGTTGTTTATTTGATACAAAAACTGAAAGTCGATGTGGATGGTGTGCTGATGATCTTGGTTAAAGGTTTTTTATTGAAGCATATCTCAGGGTAAAGTTTTTCCATTTATAACTTGGTGTTCGAATACAAATACAGAAACTGGCTGCCGTAGGCAACCCCAACATCTTTTTTTAACTGACAAAATTTATATTGTTCCTCAGGTAAACTAAGTGGCAAACAATGGGGAAGGAAGACGGGAGAAAACCGGCTCATCAGCAAGGATTTAATAGATGCTGGAGAGCAGAATCAGGCGATCAAATGTAATGCATCATACACATTACTTGTAGAGTAACAAAATATCGATGTGACAATAATAAACAATTATATTCTACAGGGAAGCAACGAGACATCAAGTGGGGTGGACCACGCCCTTTTAATGAAAAAAAGAAGATTGTGGAGCCTGTTGTAGAAGAACCTCATTGGTATTATCAATATCGTTATCAAGAGTCGGTCGAAGAGGAAGTGAAGCCTGATAAAAGTAAGTATATTCATTTAATTTTTTATCTTATCTGTTTTTTGCATATTTTCGTCAGTACATTACATATTAATCTATTTTGCAAGTACAATATTTGTTAGAACTATGGCTAAAAAATAAGTAAGAATGTTAGTAAATAGGTTGTGATGATTAGTCATCCCAATACCAAAAAAAAAAAAAGAAAAAAAAATAAAAAAATATCGTAAGATGTCGTACTTGTGTTAAAAATGGCGAAAATCGAGGTCAATAATATAGTACAATATAAAGATCAATTATATAGTGCAATATTAAGGTCAATTTATTGCGCAATGTCACGTATTGCTCTATGTTATTGATCGAAAAAGAAAGTATTATAGATAGTTATTACACTGTGCATGATTGTGGTAGTTGTAGGGGCTGCCTCAAGTTAATTCCTTTGTAAAAAATATGAGCGATTGACTTATAAACTAAATTAATGTGCTTTCACTATTTTCTCGAAACAGCAAAGTTCATAGAATCACCTCTCGTACCAAAATGTGGTTTCTTTCTTTGAACCTAGCACATGACATACATAAGTGATGACAATAGTACAAGTCATTGTGTGCGTGCGGTTATTTTTGTTTGACAAATATTTTAAGCAAACAAATGATTCTTGATAATAATCGAATACATTTACAGTAAATAAAATAGTAAATTGTTACCCCAGGGGTGAAAGTAACTTATTTAGTCCCGAGACGAGGTTCGGCGCCCGAATGAAGTGAGGGCGCCAATAGTTCGAGGGACTAAATAAGTCTTTAACCCGAGGTAAACACTGTGCTTCTCATTACGAATACAAGAAAGTAAACATAAAACATGAATTAGCTAAAGAAAAAAAATGTAAATTTTATTTCGCATTGCCGCTTTCCCACCTATTTTGTTTTTTTTTCTGTGGCTAGCTAGCTATTCAGCCATTATTTTTTCATTTTCATCATTGAAAAAATGTATTTTTAAAGAAATTGTTGAAACTAAATTATAATAAAGTTATTTAAAAATATATATTCTTTAATCAATATTTAACTTTAAGTTATTTCAATTTTACATCGTGGTTGCATAGAAAGTTGGAACATGGTTCAATAAAAATGTGAAAATAGATCTAGTTTTTTTTTATAATTTGACATCTGTCAGTTGAAAGCGATTCTCCCTAGGGATGAAAAGTATTTTCATCCCGCTCCTCAGGCAACTTCAAACCTACTTTCAGAGTATGAGTAATGAAAAGTACATTTACAGTAGTAAAAGTATCTGATCGTATGTATTTATATTGATGACTAACGGCCGGCTACTGGTTCGGAGATTATCGTATACGAACATAGTCACTCGTGATTTTTATATACTAAGATCATAATTTTCCCTTCCATAGAAAAATTGCTCCAAGAGAAATTCGAAGGCAAAGTCCTAGACTTAGTGGAGTCGCTGAACGCTCCCGGGCACGCAGCGCGTGCGAGCGCATTTGTGTCGCTCCGCAAGGAGTTACAGCGACGCGCAGTGGACCACTTGCTGGCCGAGCACCGCGCCTCGCTTGCCGACCATGTGTCGCGCGCACTACGACGAGGCAAGGATGCAGAGAGGAAGGCAGCTGCTGCTGTTGCGCCGCTGCTAGCTTTACAGGTGATTATCATGATCTGACCAGACTGATGAAAGGTTTTCCTGCCAGAATTAGGATGACCCTTAACTGCTCGATCTACCGCCTGGCTATGGTAGCGCTACATTAAATCGTAGTTAACCTTGTAATATGTGACCCACAGATCAGCGAGGAAGGCATGGAACAGTTCGTGCGCGAGGTGCGGCCCGCGCTCACCGCCGCCGCCACTGACAAGTCTGCCTCACTCGACACACGCACTGAGGTAAGCAACGCAATACACCCACTGCACAAGAGTCCTGTTTGTCACCAGTAACCAACTAAATAACTTATATGTTCTGTATGTTTCAGTGCTGCTCATCGCTGGCCGTGTTGAGCTATTTGATGGAGGATGACCTCACTGAGACCTTAGAGGTCATGCGCATGTACGAGACCATCTTCAGGGCCAGCTACCCTAAGGTAACATATCACTTACACACGCGATCTTCTCTCCCCGATTATATGATACGAAAAGATATAATTACATGACAACGAGCAATGTAAGAAAGTGTGATGTACCCCCAGGGTGACGGCAGCGTGAATGTATCAGCCGAGACCGTGGAGGAGGGCGCGTGGCACGCCGCCGCACTGGACGGCTGGGCGCTACTGTTGCCGCTGTTGTCGCGCAACCACGCGCTGTCGCTGCTCAACAACCAGGCGCCCAGCTTTGCCAGGCTTGGGGAGTTGCTTGAGGCCGTGTCACTTGAGGTAACTTACCTAACCGTTGTGTATCCACCACAAGACCACCATTATCGTAATAATGCAAATGAATTGTTTTACAAACGTATTGTCCATCCGCAGGTCCGCATGGCAGCAGGCGGCGCGCTCGCCATCGCGTACGAGACAGTGACGGACGACGACAACACAGACAACGCGCTCACAGCGCACGTCGACGTACTACTGCCGCGACTCACCGAGTTAGCGCGAGACTCGGACAGGTTCCGCGCCAAGAGAGATCTCAAGATACAACGAGCCACCTTTAGGGACATCCTCAAGTACTTTGAGGTACAATACAGTTAATTAGCTGGGCCAAATAATCTCGACTTGTCTGAGACACAAAAGTTTTGTGAATTTCAATGACAACCTGATTTAATGACAACATGCATCTTCCAGGACGGTGTAGAACCCAGCACATCAGCACATATAGGCAGTGAGCGCGCTGAGTGGTCGTCGTGGTCGGGCGGCGCGGCGTACGCGGCGCTGGCGGGCGCTCTCGGCTGCGCGCTGCAAGTGCTGGCGCCGCGAAGTTCGCGCCTGCGAGCTGCGCTGGCGCTGTCTGACAACCCGCCCGCGGACTTCGAGCAACAGGAGAAGCCTGAGAAGAGCAAGAAGCTGCAGCGGGTATGTACACAAATATCAATTACAACTTATTATTATTCTTTCTCTATGTAACATACACGCAGATTTGTGACCAACAAAAATAATGGGAAAGTTGGATCCAGCAGTGAGACACAGTATTAAAATACAATTCTTATTTTATCCATTCCAGCATCTAAGGAACAAAGCGGCAAGCAAGGCCCGTAACTTCACCCGCAACCAGAACAGAGACAAGCGCTCCGCGGTCCTCGCCGTCTAAACCTTCAGTATTCCCGCACGGGTTGGAAGATTGAATTATGTGTTTTCTTGTTTGTGTATCCCAATGTTTTGACAAAACATAAAAACACGATGAGAGGCAAGGGCGGTTTTCTGGTTTTGGATAAAATAATACGTTGGAACAGTCTAATGTGATTGTCGACGTAGGACTATGGATATCTGACTCGTTCGTTCATTCCTTTTACGATCGATGAACGTTTTATATTATTTTAGAATGTGGAAGTTTTCAAGTGCCTTACTCCATTTCTTGGTGTTTTGGGCTAACTTTTGTTTATACTTGGAATTTAATTGTGTGTTTCTAGTGAAATATTGACTGTAAATTATTTTAGGTACATCTCATATTGTTGATTTTTGTTACTAGTGAAATAATAAAATATTTGTTATGAGAATCTTTTTGTGTATTTTTTATAACATCTCCCGTGTATTCCAGAAGCCACATAAGGGTTTTGACAATTCCATTACACATGCTTGATGATGATGATGATGAGTTTTTTTATTTCTCACTCTTCAGTAAAATAACTTCAATTGAAATCCTGGATCCTAGACAAGACTTCATCATCATCATCATTATATATATTATAATAAATATTAAGATAACACAAATTACTAACGTTGCACAAAAACACCTTACGCTAAAGAGGCACGGCAGTGACTACGTCTGCCGAATGCCCAATGAGCTTTTGACCAAATAGCCACTACGTGAAGCCCTGACACAGCCAGAAGGCGTGAAGGCGTCTCTTTCGCATGCCTAGAAAGTGGAGGTACAAGCTAGAGAAAACCAAGGACAAGTAGATATGATTGCGCAAGTGTTATGTCCGGTAAACATAAAGGTTTGCAAGCGATTATCAAGGAGAGGTATCTCCATCCCATTTACGTGCATTGCGTACTTTGGCGCATAAGCTTAATTTAACTTTAGCATGCGCCAATGTATCACCAGCAACCAAGTTCTTTTTAATATCTGGAAGCACTATATTACCATGTTTCAGTGGCGGATTTACATATTTTCAAGATAAATGCTGTATGCCCTTGGCTCTGTAATTTTCATGTCCTAGATTATTTTTACAATCCAACAATTTCGTTTAAATTGCACGTGAAATAATTTTTGGGTTTATTTTTGAGCTTATCAAAGCTCAATCATGTACGATTAACAAAGGAGGAGTCGCAGGGTAATGTATGCTACTTACACAATAATGAATTGAGAGGGGAAAATCATTCGCAAAATTTTGTTGCAGAAAATCTATCTGTAAAACATCAGAAAACCGCCATGCAGAAATCTTTTTGATTTCTACGAGGTAGCAAAAAAAAGTAGAAACTCGGTCCCCAAATTTGCCACCCCAAAAATCTGCCGCCCTAGGCTCCAGCCTACCTAGCTTGCTGGTAAATCCGCTACCATGTTTTACACAATGGCAATCAATCCGTAATCATGGCGTTTGCAAAATCGTTGAAATATAGGGAACTCAAAATAAATAGTAAACATGGTAAATATCCCGTTTAAAGTATTATTGATAATGACAATCATGCCCATTTCAAGAAATTCAAGATTGTCTTGGTGGTAGTGGCTAACAGTATGAAAACTGTAGGTAATAATAAATAGTTATGATGCAGTTAGAACAGCACTGGAGGAAAACAATTTTCAAAATAAAGACAAACATGTGGCGAAAGCCGTAGGTTTATTGACTCCAATTTCTAAACCAGAATTCTTAGTATGTTAACACGTGTTCCTCGGTATTCATAATGGGTATGATTTTATCAATACCCTAATAAATGCATTTTCATTGACCTAATAAATAATATTTGTTCCCAAAATAGTAGATCTGTCACCTAAATTGAATCATCAAATAATATCAAAACGCTTACGTAAATATTAATTAAGAATTACTTGGAAATAATATCAATCATCAAGTAATTTTATTACGTTTAAAAATAATAAAAGTGTCACGAAAATTGAATCATCAAACAATGTAAAAATGTTTACATAAAAACTCCAAACCACACAGGTCCAAACCAAGGCGTTGTTGACGTAGCCCCGCTACGCGGGGCTCCTATTTCTGTCTGCAGGGTTTACAGTAACCTAACACGAAGGGGATGTCGGGGTCTTAGTTCGCTCGCTCCGCTCGCTCACTAGACGAACCTAACCTGTCCGAGTCGGTGTGCCCAATGTCTCGTATAAAGCATTTCTTCATAGAAATAAGGAACTGATCTATTTATTTTGGTGACAGATCTACCATTCCGGGCACAAAGCTATTATTTAAGTAATAAAACTATTATTATAAGAACGAAGTTTATATTCATCTAATGCACTACAATTTTATTGGTAATCCATCTCTTATTTTACACATGTATCAACATTTATTTGATAATTCATACCTGGGAACACTTTTTGTTTATCTGAGAACGAAAATATTTCGTGGCGATAGATCTATTTACTAGGTGATACAACTTTGATGACAAATATAAATTTTGATGACAAGAAATATAGTTCCCATTCATAATTATAGAAATGTTAAGGAAATACTTTCAAGGTCAAAATGCCACTCGGACAAGCTGGGATCATGAAAAGAGGAGTTATTTCTAGTTTTGAACAAGACCTTAACAATTATGATGCACGTTGGGAGAAGATAGAGTTTGCAGAAAGCATGAAATTGCTGTAGAATCCACGAAAGTGAGCAAACGAAAATACAACCGAGTTGGTGGAGGTACGAGTAGCACGGCCAGGGTGTCTAATATCGAAACCACACTTGGCAGAGGAAAGTAGGTTGATTTACCATCTGATACACGCGCCAGTGTTGGAAAATTAACATTTGTCATCCAGTTCTCGATACTTAACAGTAAAAAAATAGTTAACATGAAAAACCGATTTGGAAGTGTACCTCTAGCTAGCCCAATCAATTGATGCGTTTTTAAACTTAGATCTATAATATCGAAAGGCTTTTATAAATAACTAGCGACCCGCCCCGGCTTCGCACGCACGGGTGCAATGGTATAAAACGCCAGATTGATCTAGATTAAATGCACAATGTATTTGTGGTACTTAATTGGATAAGGATTAATGCTATATTGCTTAAAATCGCTTCGTAAATAAGCCATTATTTCACGTAAAAAGTAAAGGATCAAAAATGGTTATTGTGGGTTATCCCTAAGAGATAGACATATATCATCGTGGACTTTTTTGTAGACCTTTTTAAGGTATACAATACTATAGTACATTGTTTTGGTCTATCTCTTAGGGTTCAGCCAGTGTTTGCAATGTAAGCGCAAAAAAATGTGTTTATTTACGACATCACATAAGAAACCTCTAAAATTATCAGTGTTTCTCTAATATATTGTGCATGTATTATACCTATAAACCTCTCTCTTGAACCATTCTATCTATTGAAAAAAAACCGCATCAAAACGGTGACTTTGTTTTATACTATGTAGTGATAGTGATAGTGAAGATTCTTGCCCAATTTTATTAAATTATTTGAATCTGTAAATGTGATCCCAGTCAGCTCAGCCGGATGCAGGTAGAGCTTTTCAGCAATGCGGATAATTAAGATGTTGCTGAGATCTACTATAGGAGAGGAGAAGTTCTCAAGCACTACTCTTCTTAATGTCTTTCTTTTTCGTGTAATTATTGCCTAACCTGGTGTCCATTGGCCCAGAGGCCAAGTCAGACTTGGCTTTACATGCCGTCGAGAAATATCTCTCAGGCATGCTGCTTTTCTCACAGGCAGGTGGTTCACAGTTGGTTGTATGTATCCGATAAATCAGAGGTGCGTGTCTTGGGTTCGAACTCGAGGTCTAAGAGTTGGCAGTCCGACGGTCACACCACTGGGCTATTACTGCCTCTTCTTCATGTAGAAAATAAGTATGTTAAGGAAAACAGTTTTAAATGTTTTGCAGGGAAAAACGTAAAGTTGGTTTAATCAGTTAACAATCGACATATGATTAGCAATAGGTATTAAATAAGCAATAGGTATCAAATAGGTATTCATAATTCAAAATAGCTTAACACTCATTATTTATCACTACAAACATTTCTAAGTGTAAAGTTAGTCCTACACACCATTACAAAAAATCCTGATAAACTCTAGACAAATAACACCCAGCAATTTATATAAATTTAATAATAACTTAATTAGTAATTTAGGCATTCCGGGCCATGTTATTGAAAATGTAAATCAATTTTATGAGGAATTCTTTTCAGTGGTTAACGTAGAGTTCAATAATACATTAAAAATGAAAACTAAATCTATTTACCCTAAATTTATGTTCAGTGACTGGGCAACTAAGGGTATTAGGATAAGTAGGGAGCGATTGTTTGAGTTCTACGGCCTTAAGCCTTACATCAACTCGGAAACTTTCAATAAATATGTTGCAACTTATTCAAAAATCTTTAAAAACACTTGCAAGGTAGCTAAAGCCTTATTTATTAGCAACAAAATTAAATCTGCCGATATCAAAATAAAGACGGTTTGGAAAATTATCAATAGTGAAACAAATAGAAAAAAAACATATAATAATTATATCAGACTAGCGACTTCACATGGTCTTCTAAGTTCTAAAAACGAAGTAGCTCAAGAATTTGTAGATTTTTTTTACCAATATCCCGCTTAAAAATACTGAAACCTTTAATTCCTCACCCTTGCTTTCCATTGACTTATTAAAGGCGAACGTTTCAGCCTGTCCGATTGAGTTTCAATTTAAGCATATAAACCCCATAACAGTCATTAAAGCTTTTAAGGAAATCAAAATCAAATTAACCGAAGATGTATGGGGAATGTCTGTTAAAGTTTGTCAAGCCATTATCGACACTATAGCACCGTACTTAGACTTAATTTTCAATTTGTGTGTGGACCAGGGAGTCTTCCCAGACCTTATGAAATCATCATCATCATCATCATCATCATTACAGCCCGAAAGACGTCCACTGCTGGACATAGGCCTCCCCCAAGAAGGGGGGGTTTTGCCATAATCGCCACGCTTGGCAGGCGGGTTGGCGATCGCAGTACGGTTGCTACAAAAGCACAGAGAACGCTGCTGCCCACTCTCTGATAAGTTCCTTAGTCGCCTCTTACGACACCCACGGGAAGATATGGGATGTTGCTATTCTTTACGTCCGACACCACACAGAACAACAATATGAAATACAGCAAGGTAATACCACTTTTCAAAACTGAGAACAGTAAAGAGACCAATAACTATAGACCCGTTTCCGTGTTGCCGCTTTTCAGCAATGTGTTTGAAAAGGTAATGCTTAATCAAATGCTCACCCACTTTAACACCAATAAAATCTTACATGACAAACAGTATGGTTTCACCAAAGGACGTTGTACGACTGACGCCGGTATCACTTTATTAAAACATATATATACTGCGTGGGAAGAGGCACAAGATGCCATAGGAATCTTCTGTGACCTCTCGAAGGCATTTGATTGCGTAAATCACGAAACCCTGCTCTTGAAACTTGAGCATTACGGTTTAGCTAAACTTGCGCTCAGTTTAGTAAAATCGTATTTGAATGATAGACAGCAGCAAGTACAAGTAAATGGTGTAAATTCAATGGGTTTAAAAGTAAAAATGGGTGTACCACAAGGTTCAATATTGGGTCCTTTCCTATTTTTAGTATATATTAATGACCTACCCCATTTGTTTAAAAACCAACCACAAATGGTGTTGTTTGCTGACGACACTTCTTTAATATTTAGCATAAACAGACGTGCCACAAACTTCAACGACGTAAATAACGCTCTAATGCTGGTCCATAACTGGTTTACCGCTAATAATTTAGTATTAAATGGGAAAAAAACTAAGTGCATAAGATTTACTCTACCAAATGTCAAATGTAGTGATTGTGACATAGTATTAAATCAAGAGAAACTTGAATTTATCGATGAAACTGTTTTCTTGGGGATCACGCTCGACTCAAGGCTACAATGGGGTTCTCATTTAACATCTCTTGCAGGACGGCTGAGTTCAGCAGCATATGCTGTCAGGAAAATCCGTCAACTTACTGATGTAGATACCGCGAGGCTAGTGTATTTTAGTTATTTTCATAGCATTATGTCATACGGTATTTTACTATGGGGACGGGCTGCAGACATCGAGTCTATATTTATTCTGCAGAAAAGAGCTATCAGAGCCATATATAATCTACGTAGGCGCGATTCTCTAAGAGAACTGTGGTAAGGAAATTAACATCATGACGGTACCTTGTCAATACATCTATGAAAATATCATGTACGTTAGGAAAAATCTGCATTTATTTAGTAAAAGAAGTGACCGGCACCACTATAATACTAGAAACAGGGACCAACTGGTTCAGCCTGTTTTCAGGTTAGTTAGGTTCATGGGTACTGTTTAAAATGTTACAATAAAATACCTCCCCCCATTCTACAACTGAATGAAACGAAATTTAAATCTTGCATAAAGCGCACACTATGTAGTCAAGCATATTATAAGTTGGGGGATTACATTGATGATAAAAATGCTTGGCTCAATGCTGGTCCTGCTCCACAACCATAGGGGCTATCAAATTACCATGTGAAGTTACTGTGGAAGCTGCAGAAGGTTGTATAAATATCTTTGCTTTGTATAGATTCAATCTCTTAGTATTATATAATTGCATAGCACATGTGTGAAAACTATGTACTGTAAAGCCACCATTTACTGAGTACCTACATCTTACACTGACGCGAATTTACCCTGGCGGTTGAGTAAATGTCATGCTCACTTAAATGTCACGCTGATGGCGGTGGGTGTGTCGGGTCATTTAGTTCCCTTCAATATGGTTGAGTTGAATGATGGCTGATACATGCGTCATGCTCGTGAACGGGCGCTGTCAGTTGTGCCTGGTCATCTCTTAGCTGCCACGGTTTATTTTAATTATTTTATTTTTAACCTTATTTTCGAATTATTGATTTCGTCTTTTACTCTGGACGCTCTTAACTTGCCCGTATTTCTACACCGTTCTCACATACTAGTCATTCTCAACAAGAATGATGTAACCAAGATTTTGTAACATATTTTGATTTAATAGAGTGCCCATGGAGTTTCTTGCCCATTCTTCTCCATAGAGATCTACGCTTTGGAATGGGCAACTGCAGTACTTTCACAAGTTATTATGTCTTGTGACTGGGACTGTAGCTTCGCGTTCTTTTTTTTTTGTTCTTTGACTTTCAAAAGTGCCTGAAATGGTCTAATTGAAATAAATGCTTTGAGTTTGAGTTTGAGTTTGAGTCATCGCACCTACTCACTGATTGTACGTTGGGCGTTGACTCTGCTCCATCGCTTCGGCCATGGCATCTCTGGGGCCAGGCCCTCCACAAAATAACCCTATATACACCACTCAAATGTTTGATACATTTGACCTTCGAGCTCTACAAGTACAAGTAACAATCAAAATAATGGTTTTCAAAGCCAATGACATTAGCTTTTGCAGTTTTAAATAAAAAAATAAAAAAAGTTTATTTCAGACTACAGTCCAAATAGTAAATAAATAATAATTGTGCAATACAATGTTGTATTTCAAAAACGATTACACAACATTATTTTTTATCTAGTCTTCCAAATTCGCGCGAAAATTCATGCCGTTCACCGTTGGGAGGACTGCGCGGGTGGAAGGGGGGCGTGCTGTGTATGTTTCGTTGCTAGCAATTTTTTTAATTCTCAGTCTCGCGCCGTATTTCAACACGCACAGACGCCATGTCGCGATCAAAGTCGAACATATCGGACGATAACCGCGGGTGGACGATGGAAGAACGCAAGTTTTGTGTAGAAGCATATTACAAATGTGAAGGGAGGGCAATTCTTGCTAGGCGCGCCTACTGGGAAAAGTTCCATGAGCGAAATGGGCTCAATCAAGAGAAGATGCCGACTGTTGATATCATTATCGAATGGGTGAGGATACATGAAGCGAACGAAGCAGCGTGTAAGGTGAAAGAAGCCGAAGAAGAACACAAGAGACAGTTAAGTAAGTGGAAAAGTATTCTCAGTATCCGTTTATTTATTATTTATTTAAAATTCATGTACAATAGTGGTAGGTACCTACATAGAAGGACTTAATGCCACAAAGCATTCTCTACCTAATAAATAAATATCTAGTCAACTTTTTGGTTAAATAGGAAATAATTCTTATAAGGTACAAAATAATATCTAGAACTAGCTTCTGATTTGGGACCAAGTTTGGGACAAAAATACTTACATAGATATACAAATAAAATAGTCTAATAAGTATTTTAAGTAATACCTAAATAAAAAACCGAGTAATTAATACTATCGACTAGACTTGCTGTGCTGGTGCTGGTGCGCTGGCTCTTACAATTATGTTTCCTCAGTAAAGAGACGTGCTATTTATTATTTGGTGTTCGAATACAAATGCAGAAACTAAATGCTGTTGGAAATCCCATAAAAACCTTTGTGTATCTAACTTAATTCAAATTGATCTGCAGGCAGACTGCAGAAACTAAGTGGCACACAATGGGGCAGAAAGACTGGAGAAAACCGGATCATCAGGACAGAGTCCATAGACGCTGGACTGCAGAATCAGGCGATCAAATGTAATGCAACATACACATTACCAGTAAAGTAACAAAATATGGATGTGACAATAATAAATAATATGTATTATTCAGGGAAGCAACGAGACATCAAGTGGAGTGGACCACGTCCAGTTAATGAAAAAAAGAAGATAGTGGAGCCTATTGTAGAAGAGCCCTATAATAATCATAACTATTATTATCAAGAATCGGTTGAAGAGGAAGTGAAGCCTGACAAAAGTAAATATATTCATATTACTGGACATTAATCTTGTTCACAGTTTTTCAAACTAGCCCAACATTGTCCTGTCATATTCTTAGTTGACAAGCACTGAATTGAAATAATTATTACGAAATATATCCTTAATTAAAGCTGACCTATTGTTAGTAAACAATGCGTGATGATTCATCACCTCAATACATTGAACTTACTAATAAATTTGCTACTTAATTATTATCGAATTTTTAGAGTGTGTGTAATCTTAAAAGTTTGAGATAATAATATAGAGTAAATATCCTATCGTGTGTGTATTTAAAATGATTACTAGCGACCCGCCCCTGTTCAGCACAGTGCCACGAATCCAAT
Source organism: Cerastis rubricosa (assembly GCA_949152445.1). Lineage (NCBI taxonomy): Eukaryota > Metazoa > Arthropoda > Insecta > Lepidoptera > Noctuidae > Cerastis > Cerastis rubricosa. The sequence goes on from OX424529.1 coordinate 3,506,731, forward strand.
CTAAAACTATCCTATCTGGAAAGAAATTAGACAAACACGTTTCCAAAATTTCATTGAAATCAACCGGGTGGTTCGGAGATTATCGTATAGTGACCCGTGATTTTTACTAAGAAAATATTTGCCTTTGCCTATAGAACAAGTGCTCCTAGAGCAATTCGAAGGGAAGGTGCTGGAATTAGTGGATTCGCTGAACGCTCCCGGGCAAGCAGCGCGCGCGAGCGCATTTGTGTCGCTCCGCGAGAAGTTACAGCGACGCGCTGTGGACCACTTGCTGGCCGCGCACCGCACCAGGCTGGCCGACCATGTGGCGCGTGCACTACGACGAGGCAAGGATGCGGAGAGGAAGGCAGTTGCTGCTGTTGCGCCGCTGCTGGCTTTACAGGTGATTACTATGATCTGGCCAGATTGAAAAAGGATCTTCCAGCCTATTGCTCGGTTTAACATCTCTATCTCAAGCTCAACTTAATATTCCATACTTTTCCTTAGTCTATCGCCTGGCTATGGTAGCTATAGCTATCCATACATATGAAGCTCACCATAATTTTGTAATATGTGACCTGCAGATCGGCGAGGAAGGCACGGAACAGTTTGTGCGTGAGGTGCGGCCCGCGCTCACCGCCGCCGCCACTGACAAGTCTGCCTCACTCGACACACGCACTGAGGTAATCAAATATACACACAGTACTTACTAAATGTCTTCGGGTACTTTGCAGAAAATGTTCCATGTCTGTCTCCAGGAAGAGGAACCGATGAAATAACTATGTTATGTTTGTTTCAGTGCTGCTCATCGCTGGCCGTGTTGTGTTACTTGGTAGAGGATGACTTTACTGAGATCTTAGACATCATGCGCATGTACGAGACCATCTTCAGCGGTAGCTATCTCAAGGTAAACTATCACTACACAAGTACACACGCAACCTTGTCTGCATCAACATGTGATGCCAATACACTGTACAGTACTGATGACAACATTTGTGTCAATTGCTTAATTAATTGTTCTTATTTTTATTTTTACTTTTGTATAGATTCTTTTTCATTCATATGTTTTGTGAATGTGTGGACATTGTAGGATTTGTAAAAATTTTTTTTTCACCATCATCATTTTCTACCTTTTGTAGTAAGCGATGACTTATTGTCGGGCCTACGCTGTCTTCTCTTACTTGGGTACTAACGCTGTAACATCCAAATATTGTAAAACCAAATGATTTTAAAAGAGTAACCATAGAGTTTCTTGCCGGTTCTTCTCCATAGGAAACGATCAACCCGAACCGCGCCTCTTCTGTCGACGTTTTATAAGTGCCCATGTAGGCCTATGTAAAATAAAATATTTTGATTTTGATTTTGAATAGCTCCAGCGTCATACCTAAAGACGAGCAATGTAAGAAAGTGTGATCTTCTCTCAGGGTGACGGCAGCGTGAATGTATCAGCCGCGACCGTGGAGGAGGGCGCGTGGCACGCCGCCGCACTGGACGGCTGGGCGCTACTGTTGCCGCTGTTGTCGCGCAACCACGCGCTGTCGCTGCTCAACAACCAGGCGCCCAGCTTTGCCAGGCTTGGGGACTTGCTTGAAGCGATGTCACTTGAGGTAACTTACCTAAGCGTTGTGTATCCACCACAAGGCTACGATAATGCAAATTAATTGTTTCAGTCAACATATGCTTGTCCATCCGCAGGTCCGCATGGCAGCAGGCGGCGCGCTCGCCATCGCGTACGAGACAGTGACGGACGACGACAACTCGGACAACGCGCTCACAGCGCACGTTGACGTACTACTGCCGCGACTCACCGAGTTAGCGCGAGACTCGGACAGGTTCCGCGCCAAGAAAGATCTCAAGATACAACGAGCCACCTTTAGGGACATCCTCAAGTACTTTGAGGTACAAAACAGTTAATTAGCTGGGCCAAATCATCTCGACTTGTCTTAGACAAAAAAGATTTGTGAATGTCAATGACAACCTGATTTAATGCCAACATGCATCTTCCAGGATGGTGTAGAACCCAGCACATCAGCACATATAGGCAGTGAGCGCGCTGAGTGGTCGTCGTGGTCGGGCGGCGCGGCTTACGCGGCGCTGGCGGGCGCTCTCGGCTGCGCGCTGCAGGTGCTGGCGCCGCGAAGTGCGCGCCTGTGAACTGCGCTGGCGCTGTCCGACAACCCGCCCGCGGACTTCGAGCAACAGGAGAAGCCTGAGAAGAGCAAGAAGCTGCAACGGGTATGTACAAAAATATCAATTACAACTTATTATTATTCTTTCTCTATGTAACATACACGCAGATTTGTGACCAACAAAAATAATGGGAAAGTTGGATCCAGCAGTGAGCACACAGTATTAAAATACAATTCTTATTTTATCCATTCCAGTTTCTAAGGAACAAAGCGGCAAGCAAGGCCCGTAACTTCACCCGCAACCAGAACAGAGACAAGCGCTCCGCGGTCCTCGCCGTCTGAACCTTCAGCATTCCCGCACGGGTTGGAAGATTGAATTATGTGTTTTCTTGTTTGTGTATCCCAATGTTTTGACAAAACATAAAAACACGATGAGAGGCAAGGGCGGTTTTCTGGTTTTGGATAAAATAATACGCTGGAACAGTCTAATGTAATTGTCGACGTAGGACTATGGATATCTGACTCGTTCGTTCATTCCTTTTACGATCGATGAACGTTTTTTATATTATTTTAAAATGTGGAAGTTTTTAAGTGACTTACTCCATTTCTTGGTGTTTTGGGCTAACTTTTGTTCAAAACAAATGTACTTGGAATTTTATTGTGTGTGTACGAGCTACGCTGTACATGCCACTAACTTGGCCTACATTTCTGTATAGTGAAACGTTGCATATTGTTTAAACGAACATTAATTGTATATACTTTACAACATGTTATTTTCAGTAGCAATTAAACCTTTATACCAATCGGTTGTCTACTCAATCAACATAACATCCCACTAACAACATCAACACAACATTTTCACTGTTGGGAGTTACGCCCCAACATTTGGTCCTTCGAGAAATTTAGTGTTGTGTGACTTATATCTTTTACGATCGCGAATCGGTTGGACTGGTCTCTCACAAGCGAGTCACCCCAGTAACCAATTGAGAAGGCGCATATCGTAGAAGAGAAAGGTTGCACAGTACCAAGAACCAGGAGTGTGGAACAACAGTCGACGCTCGGAACAGAAGAGTTCATCTTGAAGTCAACAAGAACAACAACATAAACAACATGTCAACAGCTGATTTATACCTGAATCAGAACGAACTCTCCGACAACATAAAGAAGATCGGGGTAAATATCAAGAAAGATGGTTGGGACAGAAAAAACCCTGACTATTTCAAACGCCGTATGGCAATGTTGGAAAACTTGTGGTCAGAATATCAATTCAATCATGACCGCCTGTCTACGGAACAAAGTGCAAGTCATCCCTACTTTACGAATGATTCCTACAACAAAACGCTGCAGTGCTACAATGCAGTAAAGGAGCTTATTCTTCAACAACACCAACAACTAACGACCGTCGCTCGTTCTCCCAGGGAGCAGCCGGTACAAACAAAAACATTGGAAGGTGCCAACCAACAAACAGGGGAAGGTACCTCAGATCAGGCAAGACAGGAACAAGAAGCCTACAAGGGTGAGGTGGCAGAACAAGCTAGAGATGCCAATCAAGATCATCAAAACAGAGAACCATCACCTCCTCCTACTCAACAAGAACAACAAAAACCTGTGAAGAAGGATACGGGATCCAATAGCAAGCTGGACGACATGATGCGCAAACAAACGGCAAACTTCAAAGCCTTCATGAGAGCAGTCGCGAACATACACGTGGAGTTTTTATCTGAAAGATGGGAATTTCAAGACGCTCTGCAAACACTCCAAACGCGCTGGTCAGCAATTGACAACCTTCACTGGGAGATAGAGTGCGAAACCAACGGAGAGAAGATGATAGTGTACGAAGAACGTTACAACAGGTATGAAAACCAATTTCTTGAACTAAAAAAGGCTTTGAATACCAAGTTGTGGTCCGGCGCTCAACGTGAGAAAACAACACCAAAACTAGAGATACCTGTATTCAACGGTAACTACAACCAGTGGATCCCGTTTAAAGACCTCTTCACAGAAGCAATACACAGCAACAATTCCCTTTCATCTGCTCAGAAGATGCAGTTTCTGAAGAGCAAGGTTCAAGGAGAAGCAGAACGCTTGATTCAACACCTACAGATAAGTTCCGATAACTACCTCGTGTGCTGGGATATCCTCAATCACCGATACAATAACGAAAAACTTATCTTCACATCGCACATGAACATGCTGTTCAATCTGCCAAGCATGCAGCAACAGTCAGTGGCCCAAATAAAGAAAATCCATGACGTCAGCATAGAAAGCTTAAATGCGATAAAGAATTTAGGAGTGAATATCGACACTTGGGACCCGATTCTTGTACATATAGTATCGCAAAAATTAGACGCAGACACACATTCAGAGTACAATGATTCGCTGAAAAATTGCCGAAAGCTGCCAATACTGAAAGACCTGTTAGATTTCCTAGAAGCGAAGTTCACATCGTTGGAAGCATCGCGTCGCAAACTAGAAAACAATCAAAAACCAAATACATCATCGAGTCAACATCCAAATTCTTCGTACTCTAAAAAACAATACAGCAGTAATCAAGCAACTAGCAACAAGAAAATTACGAAATCACATGCGTCAACATTTCGATGCCCTCTTTGCGATGACGAACATGGAATGTGTGATGAATGTACAATTGTGCAAAGTTTCTAGAAATGCCAAATCACTTAAAACTTAACACAGTAAATAAAATGAACCTTTGCGTAAATTGCCTGTTCAGCCATAACGGAAAGACATGTACGTCAGCTCACCGATGTCGCAAGTGCGCGGGTCAACATAACACATTGATACATGATGCATGTATTAAGAACAAAACACAAAAACAAACAAATTCTTCCCATGTATCAAAGGATGATGATACTTCAGAGATACTACTAGCAACCGCTGTAGTAAACATACAAGCTGCTGATGGGACCAAAATTAAGTTGCGAGCCCTCATCGATCAAGGGTCTCAGATATCTTTGATCACGGAACATGCCGCTCAACTTCTCGGTGTCAAGCGCGAGAGATGCGAAGGAGTCATCTTTGGAGTTGGACAGAAAGAAAACCACTGCAAAGGAATGACAACAATTACTTGCAGTTCTGTCTACAACGACTTCAAGTTCCAAACGTCTGTCTTCATTATGAACAACTTGATTAAGAACCTGCCAAATAAGACCTTTGCAAAACCATCTTGGTCCCACATACAGAACATCCATCTTGCAGATCCCGACTTCCATAACAGCCGTCAGGTGGACTTACTATTTGGAGCTGACATTTATTCGCAAATCATGCTGGGAGGAATAATAAAAGGCGATGAGGTCACTCAACCTATCGCACAACAAACATACCTAGGTTGGCTTTTATGCGGCAATGTCAAAACTTTTCACTGCAATGTGGTCATCAACAATCTGGAAGACATCAAACAGTTTTGGGAAACCGAAGACATCACGGATCAATCCAACCTATCGGTAGAAAATGAAACATGCATTGAATACTATACCAACACTACGCAACGCTTGGAGAGTGGGAAATATGAAGTCAGAGTGCCGATGAAGAATGAACTTCAGAGCAGACTGGGGTTGTCCAAGCCAATGGCTATAGCCCAATTCAAAAACTACAACCATATGTTGCTGAATCCTTATAAATATATATATAACTTACTGAAGAGGTCGGAAGACGCAGTTGAAAAACAGTACAAAATGTTTAATCAACATTTGCTAAACCTTGAGAAGTTTACGAACAATCTCCAGAAGGAACTGGATTCTCAAGAACTGTCCATAGAATTTGTGATGTCCGCTATTACGGCAAACAGCCTGATTGAGCATCTAAGAAACGTCCAGGAGACCCTAATAGATACTGTCACAAACATCTACAACGGCAAGATGAATTTACATCTCATCACACCGGAACAGCTTCGGCAAGAATTGAACATAATCTCGGGTCAATTGTCCAAAGATTTAATCCTACCCATCACCAACATTCAAACAGAGTTATTTCGCCTGTATCATCTTCTACAAGTAAAGGCAAAAATGACTGAACAATACCTTATAATCGAGGTAAAAGTACCCCTCATCAGCAGAGATAACTTCGAGATCTACCGAATAATACCAATACCTAAAAACAATGACTTGGATATGGTCACCCTAATACCTATTGCTGAAATTTTAGCAATAAACATTCAAAAGGATTCGTACATCCCAATGACGGAATCCGAAATACATCAATGCGTGCAAAATGACGCGACAACTCTATTGTGTTCACTACAAAAACCCATATACCGCATGAAGTCTGACGAGAGCCTCTGCATGAAGAACAAGGAGTTTCTTAACTGTGAAACCACACATGAAACCTGCAGAGACAAGTGGTTGGAATTAAACAATGTAAACAATTACTTATATTTTTGCTGTCAACAATGCAAAATTCGTATTATTTGTGGGCATCAAGTTTCAACGCAGCTACTACACAAGGCCGGCGTCATAACACTCAATGACGATTGCATAATTAGTAGTGAAACTTTTGCTGTTTATCCTCAAAGACAACAAATGAACAAAATCCAAGCCCAAGTCGACGCAGGTCCTGCAGAAATTCCTTCAATCAACAACATCATAAACTTACCTGTACCGGTTTTAAAACATCTTCATGAGAATGAGACGGCATCCGAGCAGAGAGCATTACTGCAAGAGCTCGGAAAACAAATAGAGCAACTGAAAGCCGCAGCATCAGAAGACATCCTGTCAGATCGTGCAACAAACCACGATGTCCACCAATACGTTGTCATCTACCTATTAGCGGCCGCAGCAGCATTTGCGGGCGTAATCTACGCTTATAACCGCCTACGCAAGCATTGGGCGAGTCGACGGAAACCAGAACCTCCATCCGTTCCCAACCCGATGCCCCTGTGACTGTCTGTCACGTGCACCTAATTATTTAGCAAATATCTTAGACTGATTCCTATTCCAAAATCATAACATGGTATCGGGCCACTTACAAACACATTAAACTTTAGTTTATGGCTTGACAGCCTGACAAGTTACCGTAATTAATAACGAAACGTCCTTTCTTACTTTGTGTAAAAACTATATTGCACCACTTGGAAAGGCATAAATCCTTTATTTAATGGGAAACAGACTATGGACAAGTATTATTAAGAATTCCTAAGAAACGCAGAAATATCCGATTTCTAAACGTAACTCACAATAGGAGAGCAACATCTGTTTGCCATATACTCCGGTCACGAGTACCCATAGGGACCCTTGAAACAATTACAAACGGAGCTATTGAACAATTCTGTGAAAGTATGTGAAAAACCAAGCGTGGGGCTTGGGTGGATGGTTTTGGAGATGAAGGAAGGGCAGTCGGTCTTAGATCGCGATAGGGCTCGGACGATATGGGCTATTGAGTTAAGTTAGGATACTTGGTAAATACCGAGAGGCTATGTCCAAGTGGGCAGTTGCACGAGAGTGATAACGATTTAATAAGTTAGATATAGTTGGGTTGAAAGCCCTGTTTAGACTAATCTAGTATGTGTGTGTGTTTGTTGGTGAGAGATTGGGTGAGTCCTTTATTACAATAATTATCCTAGGCTGATGGTGTAATTATTATGACTAAAGTTCTTAAAACTAAACAGACAGAAACGTGTTGCTGAGGAGTTTGTTGCGCCACTTCTTCTCCTCAGTCAGCTCCAACACTAGGAAGTGGTGAAGGGTGGGCGCTTTTGGGGCTGTCTATAGGGTTTCAATAGAGTTGTTCCCCAACTCTATTGCAAAATGGTTCATGAGTTTTGATTATCAACTCAATTATCTGCTAATTCTTGAATTATGTATTCATTAGCTCTAACTAACAATTCAGCCATTGCTTTTGAGTTTTGATTCTCAACCCTATTATGACAACCATATAGTGATTCTAGAATAATAATATATTCTTTATACTTTATAACTGATTCGGCCAGGCTGATACAAGCACGTGTCTTGCAGATGCGCTACTTGTACAAAAAGTACACTTTCCATGGGGAGGGTTTGGATTGGTTTGATACCACTGATTTATTATAACCAGTCTAAGGACTGTTAGGGACCATGTCTATTGATTAGCATGATGATCGACGTTCTGCCGCTGAAATGCCGCCTTGTCACGTTCTCCAGTTCGAAAGGACTGCTAGGGACAGTGCTCACTAGGAGCATGATGCCGACGCCTTGCCGCTGAAAAGCCGCTTACGTCACTTATGGAAGTGTTACTCTGAGTGCTTCAGGTGCAGATGCGAAGTATCGTGTGAGTCACGACTGACCAATTACCTATTACGCTAGCGTAAGGGTTATTTACAAAAACTATTGGTTGTAATATAATATAAATTACTTTGCCCTTTTGAAACCACTTTCAATATATTTCTAGAACTACGAATTCCATAATCCGATTTACTATATATCTTTCAATCCTTTCCTTGTTCTCATAATAAGACGAGGCATTGGACTTCTTCAACATAAGGAATTCAGTTCAAATTGTCGGTGGGAAGGCGACCAGTCAGGGACGAACCTTACAGGGCCGTGCGGAAATGGCGGGGCCCGGCCCTTTCCCCTTCGGGGGAAACCGACCTTAATACTAATATTAATATGATTTAGGAAAAACGAAAATTTTATCAGCCTAGGGTAATTTAGGAACAGTCACACCCCGAAGAAGGTCGACAGCGAGCATCGTGGACAACGCCTTATTTGAGGTCACCGACGATAGGAGCGCAGTGCACTTATCGAGGGCACGCGCACTCAATAAAGCAACGTCGCCAATTGCGCGTTGTGATTTACCATAATAACTTATGACTTTGTTTGTATTAAATTTTACATTTTAAATTTTAACTTTTACATTTTAACTTTTACATTTTAACTTTTACATTTTAACTTTTACATTTTAACTTTTACATTTTAACTCTTACATTTTAACTTTTACTTTAACTTTATTTTGAAACAATTTCCGTTGTAACATACATTTAAGTTATCTTTGTGAGTGGGCAATATGTACGAGCTACGCTGTACATGCCACTAACTTGGCCTACATTTCTGTATAGTGAAACGTTGCATATTGTTTAAACGAACATTAATTGTATATACTTTACAACATGTTATTTTCAGTAGCAATTAAACCTTTATACCAATCGGTTGTCTACTCAATCAACATAACATCCCACTAACAACATCAACACAACATTTTCACTGTTGGGAGTTACGCCCCAACAGTGTGTTTCTAGTGAAATATTGCCTGTAAATTATTTTAGGTACATCTCATCATCATCTATTGTTGACTCTTGTTACTAGTGAAATAATAAAATATTTGTTATGAGAATCTTTTTGTGTATTTTTTATAACATCTCCCGTGTATTCCAGAAGCCACATAAGGGTTTTGACAATTCCATTACATATGCTTATGATGATGATGATGAGTTTCTCACTCTTCAGTAAAATAACTTCAATTGAAATCCTGGATCCTAGACAAGACTTGATCCTCAATAAACATTCAGATAACACAAATTACTAACGTTGCACAAAAACACCTTACGCTAAAGACGCACGGCAGTGACTACGTCTGCCGAATGCCCAATGAGCTTTTGACCAAATAGCCACTACGTGAAGCCCTGACACAGCCAGAAGGCGTGAAGGCGTCTCTTTCGCATGCTTAGAAAGTGGAGGTACAAGCTAGAGAAAACCAAGGACAAGTAGATATGATTGCGCAAGTGTTATGTCCGGTAAACATAAAGGTTTGCAAGCGATTATCAAGGAGAGGTATCTCCATCCCATTTACGTGCATTGCGTGCTTTGGCGCATAAGCTTAATTTAACTTTAGCATGCGCCAATGTATCACCAGCAACCAAGTTCTTTTTAATATCTGGAAGCACTATATTACCATGTTTCAGTGGCGGATTTACATATTTTCAAGAAAAATGCTGTATGCCCTTGGCTCTGTAATTTTCATGTCCTAGATTATTTTTACAATCCAACAATTTCGTTGAAATTGCACGTAAAATATTTTTTGGATTTATTTTTGAGCTTATCAAAGCTCAATCATGTACGATTAATAAAGGAGGGGTCGCGAGGTAATGTATGCTACTTACACAATAATGAAGTGAGAGGGGAAAGTCATCCGCAAAATTTGTTGCAGACTTTTATCTGTAAATCATCAGAAAACCGCCATGCAGAAATCTTTTTGATTTCTCGAGGGAGCAAAAAAAAAAGCAGAATCTCGGTCCCCAAATTTGCCGCCCCAAAAATCTGCCGCTCTAGGCTCCAGCATACTCAGCCTGCTGGTAAATCCGCCACTGCCATATTTTACACAATGGCAATCAATCCGTAATCATGGCGTTTGAAATATCGGGAACTCAAAATAAATAGTAAACTTGGTATATATCCCGTTTCTAGTATAATAATAATGGCAATCATGCCCATCTCAAGAAATTCAAGATTGTCTTGGTGGTAGAGGCTATCGGTATGAAAACTGTAAGTAATAATAAATAGTTATAATGCAGTTAGAACAGCACAAAGGAAGAAAACAATTGTCAAAATAAAGACATAAACATGTGGCCGGAGCCGTAGGTTTATTGACTCCAATTTCAAAACCAGAATTCTTAGTACGAGTATGTTAACACGTGTTCCTCGGCATTCATAATTATAGAAATGTTAAGGAAATACTTTCAAGGTCAAAATGCTACTCGGACAAGCTGGGATCATGACAAGAGGAGTTATTTCTAGTTTTGAACAAGACCTTAACAATTATGATGCACGTTGGAAGAAGATGGAATTTGCAGAAAAGCATGAAATTTCTGTAGAATCCACGAAAGTGAGCAAACGAAAACACAACCGAGTTGGTGGAGGTAGCACGGACTGGGTGTCTAATCTCGAAACCACACTTGGCAGAGGAAATTAGGTTGATTTACCATCCGATACACGCGCCAGTGAATATTGGAAAATTAACATTTATCATCCAGTTTTCGATACTTAACAGTTAAAAAATAGCTAACATGAAAAGCCGATTTGGAAGTGTACCTCTAGCTAGCCCAATCAATTGATACGTTTTTAAACTTAGATGTAGAATATCGAAAGGCTTTTATAAATAACTAGCGACCCGCCCCGGCTTCGCACGCACGGGTGCAATGCTATAAAACGCCAGATTGATCTAGATTAAATGCACAATGTATTTGTGGTACTTAATTGGATAAGGATTAATGCTATATTGCTTAAAATCGCTTTGTAAATAAGCCATTATTTCACGTAAAAAGTAAAAGATAAAAAATGATTATTGTGGATTATCCCTAAGAGATAGACATATACTATCTCGGACTTTTTTGTAGACCTCTTTAAGGTATACAATACTGTAGTACATTATTTTGGTCTATCTCTTAGGGTTCAGCCAGTGTTTGCAATGTAAGCGTAAAAAATGTGTTTATTTACGACATCACATTAGAAACCTCCAAAATTATCAGTGTTTCTTTACTATATTGTGCATGTATAATACATATAAACCTCTCTCTTGAACCATTCTATCTATTGAAAAAAAACCGCATCAATATCCGTTGCGTAGTTTTAAAGATCTAAGCATACATAGGGACAGACAGACAGCGGGTGACTTTGTTTTATACTATGTAGTGATAGTGATAGTGAAGATTCTTGCCCATTTTTTTTTTAATTATTTGAATCTGTAAATGTGATCCCAGTAAGCTCAGCCGGATGCAAGTGTAGCTTTTCAGCAATGCGGATAATTAAGATCTAGCTGACATCTACTATGGGAGAGGAGAAGTTCTCAAGCACTACTCTTCTTCATGTCATTCTTTTTCGTGTAGTTATTGCCTAACCTGGTGTCCATTGGCCCAGAGGCCAAGTCAGACTTGGCTTAACATGCCGTCGAGAAATATCTCTCAGGCACTTCGATCAATAATAGTCAGGCATGCTGGTTTTCTCACAGTCAGGTGGTTCGCAGTTGGTTGTATGTATCCGAAAAATCAGAGGTGCGTGTCTTGGATTCGAACTCGAGGTGTATGAGTTAGCAGTCCGACGCGACGGTCACACCATTGGGCTATCACTGCCTCTTCTTCAAGTAAAAAAGTAATGTGTATAGTAAATGTTTTGCAGGAAAAACGTAAAGTTGGTTTAATCAGTTAATACTACTCTTGTAAACAATCGATATATGTTTATGATTAGCAATAGGTATCAAATAGGTATTCATAATTCAAAATAGCTTAACACTCATTATTTATCACTACAAAAGGTTCTAAGTGTAAAGTTAGTCATCGCACCTACTCATTGATTGTACGTTGGGCGTCGACTCTGCTCTTTCACTTCGGCCATGGCATCTCAGGGGCAAGGCCCTCCACAAAATAACCCTAGGTACACCACTCAAATGTTTGATACATTTGACCTTCGAGCTCTACAAGTACAAGTTACAATCAAATGGTTTTCAAAGCCATGACATTATCTTTTGCAGTTTTTGATGTTTTAAATAATAAAAGAAAAAAAACATTAAAGTTTATTTCAGACTACAGTCCAAATAATAATTAAATAATAATTGTGCAATACAATGCAGATTTCAAACGAATGTTGTAATACACAACATTATTTTTTATCTAGTCTTCCAAATTCGCGCGAAATGTCATGCCTCACCGTTGGGAGGACTGCGCGGGGGAAGGCGGGCTTGCTGTGTATGTTGCTATTTATTTTTTAATTTTCACTCAGTGACTCAGTCTCGCGCCGTAGTTCAACACGCACAGACGCCATGTCTCAATCGAAGTCGAACCTATCAGACGATAACCGCGGGTGGACGATGGAAGAACGCAAGTTTTGTGTAGAGGCATATTACACATATGAAGGGAGGGTAATTCGTGCTAGGCGCGCCTACTGGGAAAAGTTCCATGAGCGAAATGGGCTCAATCAAGAGAAGATGCCGACTGTTGATATAATTAGGGAATGGGTGAGGATACATGAAGCGAACGAAGCAGCGCGTAAGGTGAAAGAAGCCGAAGAAGAACACAAGAGACAGTTAAGTAAGTGGAAAAGTATTCTCAGTATCCGTTTATTTATTATTTATTTAAAATTCATGTACAATAATGGTACCTAGGAGGTCTTAAGGCCACAAAGCATTCTCTACCAGTCAACTTTTGGGTTAAATAGGTGATAATTGTTATAGAGTATAAAATAATATCTATAACCAGCTTCTGGTTTTCGAAAATTTATATAGACTAATACATATTTTAACTAATACCAAAAATAAAACCGAACAAAAATAAAAACCGAGGAATAAGTACTATCGACTAGACTTACCAGCACAGCAAGTCTAGTCGGTAGTACTTATTGCTCGGCTTTTATTTCGGTATTAGTAAAAAACCGAGCTGGTATGCTGGCTTTTGCAAATATAATTATTAGGTACCTACTCAGTTAAGAGACGTGCCATTTATTATTTGGTGTTCGAATACAAAGGCAGAAACTGACAGCTGTTGACCCAATACCTTCGTTTAATTGACTAAATTCATATTATTCTGCAGGCAGACTAAGTGGCACAAGATGGGGCAGGAAGACGGGAGAAAACCGGATCATCAGGACAGAGTCCATAGATGCTGGACTGCAGAATCAGGCGATCAAATGTAATGCATCATACACATTACCAGTAAAGTAACAAAATATCGATGTGACAATAATAAACAATTATATTCTACAGGGAAGCAACGAGACATTAAGTGGAGTGGACCACGTCCAGTTAATGAAAAAAAGAAGATTGTGGAGCCTATTGTAGAAGAACCCTATAATAATTATAACTATTATTATCAAAAATCGGTTGAAGAGGAAGTGAAGCCTGACAAAAGTAAATATATTCATATTACTGGACATTAATCTTATTTACAGTTTTTCAAACTAGCCCTACATTGTCCTGTCATATTCTTAGTTGACAAGCACTGAATTCAAATAATTATTACGAAATATATCCTTAATTAAAGCTGACCTTTTGTTAGTAAACAATGCGTGATGATTCATCACCTCAATACATTGACGATAAAGCAAATGCGCGTGAGGATTGTACCTAGCACAGCTTGCGCTGACTATGGTACAGGTACAGACAGCGTCATTAAGTAGTTACTTTCCTGGCGTAGGTACTCGGCCGTACTGTAGAGGGGTTAGCACATACTGACGTTGTCTGTACCTCCACAATAAGGTGGATTCTGGACAGGTGAAACACGTAATCTCCTTTCTAGGTCAACGACATGGCCTTCACATAGAAAGCACATTACAACTTATCTACAGTCAGTGATAATAATCAAATCGTTTCAAAGTAACGACGCCAAACGAAAACAGGAACTTACTAATTTGCTACTTAATTATTATCGAATTTTTAGAGTGTGTGTGTCAATCTTAAAAGTTTGAGATAATAATATAGAGTAAATATCCTATCGTGTGTGTATTTAAAATGATAACTAGCGACCCGCCCCTGTTCAGCACAGTGCCACGAATCCAATCTAAAACCATCATATCTGGAAAGAACCATACACTTAGACAAACACGTCCACAAAATTTCATTGCAAACGACCGGGTGGTTCGGAGATTATCGTATAGTGACCCGTGATTTTTAATGAAAATATTTGCCTTTCCATAGAACAACTACTCCTAGAGCAATTCGAAGCGAAGCTGCTGGAATTAGTGGATTCGCTGAACGCTCCCGGGCACGCAGTACGCGCGAGCGCATTCGTGTCGCTCCACGCGAAGTTACAGCACCGCGCAGTGGACCACTTGCTGGCCGCGCACCGCGCCACGCTGGCCGACCATGTGTCGCGCGCACTACGACGAGGCAAGGATGCAGAGAGGAAGGCAGCTGCTGCTGTTGCGCCGCTGCTGGCTTTACAGGTGATTACTATGATCTGGCCAGATTGATAAAGGATCTTCCAGCCTATTGTTCGGTTTTACATCTCTTATCTCAAGCTCAACTTAATATTCCATACTTTGCCTTAGACCATCGCCTGGCTATGGTAGCTGTAGCTATCCATACATTACATACGAAGCTCACCATAATCTTGTAATATGTGACCCACAGCTCGGCGAGGAAGGCACGGAACAGTTCGTGCGCGAGGTGCGGCCCGCGCTCACCGCCGCCGCCACTGACAAGTCTGCCTCACTCGACACACGCACTGAGGTAAGCAAATACTTATAAACAGTACTACTTTAATAACAGTACTTATTAAATGTCTTCGTGCACTTTTCAGAAAATGTCTGTCTCCAGGAAGAGGAACCGATGAAATAACTGTGTTATGTTTGTTTCAGTGCTGCTCATCGCTGGCCGTGTTGTGCTATTTGGTAGAGGATGAATTCACTGAGATCTTAGACATCATGCGCATGTACGAGACCATCTTCAGCGGTAGCTATCTCAAGGTAAACTATCACTATACACAAGTACACACGCAACCTTGTCTGCCTCTACTTGTGATGCGAATAGCTCCAGCGTCGTAGGTACATAAAGACGAGCAATGTAAGAAAGTGTGATCTTCTCTCAGGGTGACGGCAGCGTGAATGTATCAGCCGCGACCGTGGAGGAGGGCGCGTGGCACGCCGCCGCACTGGACGGCTGGGCGCTACTGTTGCCGCTGTTGTCGCGCAACCACGCGCTGTCGCTGCTCAACAACCAGGCGCCCAGCTTTGCCAGGCTTGGGGAGTTGCTTGAGGCCGCTTCAATAAAGGTAACATACCTAAGCTTTTGTATCCACCATAAGACTACGATAATGCAAATGAATTGTTTTACAAACGTATTGTCCATCCGCAGGTCCGCATGGCAGCAGGCGGCGCGCTCGCCATCGCGTACGAGACAGTGACGGACGACGACAACTCGGACAACGCGCTCACAGCGCACGTGGACGTACTACTGCCGCGACTCACTGAGTTAGCGACTAAGAGAGACTCGCACAAGTTCCGTGCCAAGAGAGATCTCAGGATACAACGAGCTACCTTTAGGGACATCCTCAAATACTTTGAGGTACAATACAGTTACTTAACTGGGCTAAATAAAATATACTTGTGTGAGGACTAACACATGAAATATTTGTGAAGGTAATCTCATTGACTGCCAACATAATTCATCTTCCAGGAAGGTGTAGGACCCAGCACATCAGCACATATAGGCAGTGAGCACGCTGAGTGGTCGTCGTGGTCGGGCGGCGCGGCGTACGCGGCGCTGGCGGGCGCACTCGGCGGCGCGCTGCAGGTGCTGGCGCCGCGCAGTGCGCGCCTGCGAGCTGCGCTGGCGCTGTCGGACAACCCGCCCGCGGACTGCAAGAAGAGCAAGAAGCTGCAACGGGTATGTGCACAACTTTCATTGCAACTTATTAATACTCTTTCTTCATCAGACCCTAGTGTAGAATTGTAATCAACGGAATGATATAACAGGAAGATATTTACCCAGCAGTAAGACTCAGAAATTAATTACAGTTCTTATTTGTCCATTCTCCATCTAATTCCAGCATCTACGGAACAGAGCAGCGAAGAAGGCCCGCGATCACATTCGCAACCAGAACAGAGACAAGCGCTCCGCGGTCCTCGCCGTCTGAACCTGCAACAATCACGCACTGATGATGCGGATCTAGAAAAAATATGATCAATGTGTTAAATGAAGTCATCTTCAACGGACACATACTTAAGGAATCTCCATGGTTTGTCAGCTCGTGAAAACCGGGCTAGGAAGGAGCCGGATGCTAGTTTTAGAAAATTCAAAACGTTGGAACCGTCTATTGTTTCAACCATCTCGCTGAATGTCCACGTTTGATTATTTCATGAATTGTAAATTCATTTTCTTTAGCTGCGGATGGTTTTTTTCGACCACTGGTCGTTTTTTCTGTCTAGCTCGTCTCGTCATGTACGTAACACCTCACTGCGCTCCAAAACACAAATAACTGACGTTGCTCAAAAAGCCGCTAAGCTGAAGTGGGATTGGGCTAGCCATGTCTGCCGTATGTCCGACGAGCTGTGGGCCAAAATAAACACGATGTGGAGCGCTGACACAGCCAGAAGGCGACGCGGTAGACCTCGCAGGAGATGGCGGGACGAGCTAGACTTAGAATTTCATTGTTACAATTTCTAGTGAAATATTTACTGTTTAGTACTTAATACCTATGTGATATTGTTAATTTTTGTTACTAGTGAAATAATATTTATTATGAGAAACATTTTGTGTGTGTTTTTATAACACCTCCAATGGCTTCCATGCTTTCCTCCATTTTTCTTGCATTCCAGAAGTCACATCAGGAGTTTGACAATTCCATAACACAAATGCACATCACACAACCTCCCTGAACACTGGGTGACCGTTGAAAAATGACGGTTTTTAATTTATCATTCTTCAGTAAAATAACGTCAGTTGGGATCCAGGATCCAAAGCGTTCCATTACACAAATCACTAACGCTGCAAAAAAGCCGCTACGCTAAACTGGGTCGACACAGGCCACAGTTGCCGCATGCCCAATGAGCTTTTGGCATATAGCCACTACGTGAAGCCCTGATACAGCCAGAAGGCGTAGCGGCAAGCCTCGTATAAAATGGAGAGACGAGCTAGAAAAAACCAAGGACAATTGGTCCACTTTGGCTCATGTTCGAAAGAACTGGAAGTCATAAGGAGGGGCTTTTTCCCAGCTGTGGCGCAGGCTATCAGCAGCAGCAGTTAAAGGAGAATGGGTCTTGAGGTATCTACCCCAAGGTCTAGTAGCCATAAGATATACATCATTGAAAATAACTTTTCTAGGAAAACCTTTGCTACTAACACGAATTTGGACATTCTCAGTCAGATCGGAGTTATTGACCTAAATAGGTGACATACATCTACTATGTTTTATTATATACTATATTATTATAGGTACTATGTTTAAATAGATGAAACAAAGTATGGCTAGCTGTACAAAATTATTTTTAATACAATACGTTTAATACGTCACGATAAACAAAATGAATTCCGATTACTTCATTCATTGAAAAAACAATAATCGCAATAATAATCCACCTTCAGGAAAATTGGATTTCACTGTTATGAATCATAATATTGTGTAATACAATATTATCCTACCTTTACCTTAAATTCTAAGTTCCCCCGCGAAGTTCCTACGTACTGATGTAGTTTGGCTAAAAGCTAACGATTTGGCATACATAAGTTATTAGAATGAATCCAAATTATTTTACACAGATTTACAGACAGATTTTTATTTTTTAGACAGAGAATATTTAATTGCGCACTTTCAAAAATTGCACAATGTGATTATTCGTTAAAGGTTGATATTTATGATTGTTTTGGTAGTAACAACAGTTTGCACTATAAAGTATTGCACGATATCATTGTGACTTGAGAATCAAAAGTCCGTTTACCAAAATACGCTGTCATAACTACAGGCAATAGTCACAGAAATATGGTCATAATAGCTGTAATAGATTACTTTGTTTGTCATAGTAGACACGAGCTATTGCTCTCTACAGTCGCACAAAACTTGTGAAAAGTTGAGGTTTTCCGTAGAACCTCAAAAACAACGTTTTGGGCGACCTTGAATCTTTCCCTGCCGTGAAGTTCCCGTGAATATTCTAATATTGTGTAATATATCTATTCTACTTTCACATTAGTCAATAACATTCTAATCTTATCGTCAGAGCCAACGCGTAAACTCATGCGTCACCGTTGAATGGGCGTGTAAAGGGGGGAGGGAGGAGGAGGCTCGCGTGTGGGTTAATGTACACCGCTTGTCTCTCACTCAATCAGTCAGTACCGTTCCGAATTTCAATAAGCACAGTCACCATGGATCCAAGTAAGGGCTCGTGCCTTGGCTCGTTTATAGAAGAACAGCGCGAGTTTTGTGTGGAGCAATATTATTTAAACCATGGTCTAACCAGTGTTGTAAAGCGCTTATATTGTGAAAAGTTCGGTGTGATAGATCGTGATATGCAGGATAAGTGTCCAAGTTCAGATAAAATTAGGATGTGGGTGCAGATGCATGAACAGAACAAAGACGAACGTGCTTTGAAAGAAGCTGAAGAGGCACAGAGGGCAAAGTCAAGTAAGGAGAGCGTATACTCAGTTTCCGTTTAGGGCATGTACAACCCGGTTTTGGTTCTATACTAAAACCCGGTTCAACGCCAGCCAGATTTATCAATGTGTTTGGCTAAAATTAATCTATAATAACTTTAATGCAGACTCTTTTCATTAAAATTGAAAATATTTTAGTAATTTAGATGAATAATATTATAAATGGATAGATGGCAGATGATAATTTCGCTGTTACTTTGATAGTGTGTGATATTTTAACATTTCTCAGGTCAAACCTATGAGATTTATTATTTATTTAACGGCTCGGCTTAACCCGCAATGTTTATATTGTTTTGCAGACAAGCTAAGTGATATAAGATTGGGCACGGAGACGGGAGAGAACCGGATCATCAGGACAGATTCTATAGATCTTGGAAAGCAGCATCAGGCGATCAAATATAATGCATCACACATATTAAGTTCTAGTAAAAATGCACGTGCCTTTAAAAGAGCTGAAGAGGAACAGAGGACAGATTCAAGTAAGGAGAGCGTACACTCAGTTTCCGTTTAGGGCATGTGAAACCTTGGGGTTTACTATGGGGCCGAAACCAGGTTTCGATTCCCTATTTCCGTTACGGTTCAACGCCAGCCAGATTTATCAATGCGTTTGGCTGCAATTGATCTATAATGACTTTAATGTCGCCTCTTTTCATTAAAATTGATAATATTTTAGTAATCTATAAACTTACTAATAATAAAGCTGAAGAGTTTGTTTGTTTGCTTGAACGCGCTAATCTCAGGATCTACTGGTCCGAATTTAAAAATTATTTTAGTGATAGATAGCCCATTTAGCCCGAGGAAGGCTATAGGCTATATATCATCACGCTACGACTAATAGGAATGGAGCAGGAATGAAAAATGTTGCGAAAACGGGGAAAATGTGACGCAGACGAAGTTGCGCGGGACAGCTAGTACATATATAATATTATAAATGGATGTTTCGCTGTTACTTTTATAGTGTGTGATAATTTAGTATTTCTCAGGTCAAAGTTATGTGATTATTCCATTTATTCATTTATATAACATATTTTTACATTTTTAAATGTTCCTATATAAAATCAATCAAAAAAACATTTAAAAATATAAAAATAGTAGCCCACCGGTATCGGGAACAGGGTCCAAGCTACCGGCGCTTAGGGCTCCAGAGAAAGGAACCTCCTAACAATACGAGTCGTGTCCAGGAGTACCGCTTTCTGAATCAAGCCCTTGATCCAGCTGCCTAACGAGATCCTCACCAGATGTTGGTCGAGGCTCTTGGCTGATACGACTATCGGCACAATGATCGCTGAGTCAACAGGCCACATGTCGACAACCTCGCGAGCCAAATCAAGATACTTGATTTGCTTATCTTTCTCGGCTTTCACGAGGTTCTCATCATGTGGAACCGTTATGTCAACAATCATTGAGCGCCGCTCTGATTGATCTACCACCACTGTATCAGGCTGATGATGGATTGATCCCAATACAGTGTGATTTTGCCATTTTCGAGAACTGGGTCGGGCACATACCTATAGTATAGCACTTCGGATTCCACAAGGCTGAATTTCAGAGCAAGTTGCTGATGGATAATCCTGGCTACAAGGTTGTGTCTATGCCAGTATTCTCCGTTAGCTAGACGAGAACACCCGGAGACAATGTGACGGATCGATTCGCCCGGACGGTGGAATGCCCGACATATGTCAACCGTGCCATCCTTCACAATAAATTTCCGGTAGTTATTCGTCATCATAACTTCATCTATAATTGCACAAGCAAAACCTTCGGTTTCTCCAAAGATTTCCCCGGAATCCGTTCCGGGGAAATCATTGGAGAAACCGAAGGTTTCAGGCTACGGACGCTGATTGGTCTACATCAGGCCCATGCAGGGCACTGAAGAAGCGTCCGTGAAGCTCCTTATTCTGCCATGCTTCCCTGCGGTCATTAGTGTCAAGCACTGCAGGTTTGCGCCAGATCTCTTTAGCCAAGGAGAGCGCGGTGAGGGCCTTGTCCATCGCGACCACATCTCGATGCATCCCCACGTCGGCTTCTAGGAAATATTCCCTGAGACTGCATATCTCGCGAATGTAGAGTGTCTTGGCATTTAAAAAGCCTCGACCTCCACAACTCCGCGGGATAAACAGTCTCATAACCGAAGAACGTGGGTGATGCATTCGATATGTTGTCAACAATGTACGGACCTTCATAACCAGGGCGTCTAGTTCTGTTTGAGTCCATTTGAGTATGCCGAAAGAGTACATCAAAACCGGCCCAACCATTGAAGGCACGCACCTTATTTACGCCTGATAAAAGACTATTAAATACTTTTCTTTATGAGATTTATTATTTGTTTAACGGCTTGGCTTAACTCGCTATGTTTATATTATTTGGCAGACAAGCTAAGTGGCACACAATGGGGCAGGAAGACGGGAGAAACCCGGATCATCAGGACAGAGTCTATAGATCTTGGAGAGCAGCATCAGGCGATCAAATGTAAGCCATCATACACATTAAGTTCTAGTAAAGCAACAAAATATCGATGTGACAATAATAAACAATTATGTTCTACAGGGAAGCAACGAGACATTAAGTGGAGTGGACCACGTCCTTTTAATGAGAAAGAGAAGATTGTGGAGCCTGTTGTAGAAGAACCTTATTATAATTACTATTATTACAAAGAGCCGGTCGAAAAGGAAGTGAAGCCTGATAAAAGTAAGCGTATTCATATTTCCGAACTTTAAATACCCGTACGATAAAACCCTTGAAAATAAAAAAAGAAATACTAAAACTCAAATGTTTTCTTCTACGAGAGATTTTTTTTTTTGTTGAATTTAAAAATATTCTTGAAAAATTATAAATGCGATTGAGATGATTAAATAAAATTATTAAAGCATTTAATATTTTTGCAAGCACAATACATTTTTGAATCATTGCTATAACTAGGTATATACTGAACTTTAGTAAACAAACAACTAACTGTGTGTGTGTAACTAACTGTGAGTCATCCAACACAATAACAAAAATATTACGCTACGTCAAATGACGCCATTGACGCTAATGAAAATCCGCGGTATAGATTGTGCCTCGCATAGGTATGTCAAATATGCTGCAATATCATCATAATCAAGGTCAATAAAATCGCGCAATATCACGTATTGCTCAATGCCAGTGATCCTAAAGGGTTAGTTTTATAAATAATTCCGGCAGTTATTGTATTGCGCATTCTTATAGTAGGTATACTGATCAATAGCCTAGGTTTAGTTGGACAAGGTCATATCGTTGACCTAAGAAGGTGATGGCATGGCAGGTTTGACTCATTTGTATTATGTGTGACGATTCATCTAAATCTAATCGAATGCAAGGATAGCGTGGACATCAGTCGACGTCTTATCACAAAAGAAAGTTAGATACGGCGTAAACGATTCTTTTGTGAATTGACTTTAATTGAGTTAAGAATGTTTAAAAGTATTCGTGGCAGTGTCTATAATGACATGCTTATAATATCTCTTTTTTTATAGAACAATTACTTCGAGAGAAATTCGAAGGGAAGGTGCTGGAATTAGTAGATTCGCTAAACGCTCCCGGGCACGCAGCGCGCGCGAGCGCTTTTGTGTCGCTCCGCGCGGAGTTACAGCGACGCGCAGTGGACGACATGCTGGCCGCGCACCGCGCCACGCTGGCCGACCATGTGTCGCGCGCACTACGACGAGGCAAGGATGCAGAGAAGAAGGCAGCTGCTGCTGTGGCGCCGCTGCTGGCTATACAGGTGAATATCATGTAAACTGTCATGATCCATCAGACCAGCTTAATGAAAGATCTTCCTGTCAGCAATAGGATGACCCTATTGTCGGTTTACACATCTCTTACCTCACTTGTTCTACCGCCTGGCTATGGCAGCGATTAACCTTGTAATATGTGACCCACAGATCGGCGAGGAAGGCACGGAACAGTTTGTGCGCGAGGTGCGGCCCGCGCTCACCGCCGCCGCCACTGACAAGTCTGCCTCACTCGACACACGCACTGAGGTAAGCAACGCAAGACACACACTCCACAAGAGTCCTGTTTGTCACCAGAACTAAATAACTTATATGTTCTGTATGTTTCAGTGCTGCTCATCGCTGGCCGTGTTGTGCTACTTGGTAGAAAACGACCTCACTGAGACCTTAGAGGTCATGCGCATGTACGAGACCATCTTCAGCGGCAGCTATCTGAAGGTATATTATCACTACACACCCAACGTTGTCTGCATCGTCATGTGATGCGAATAGCTCTAGCGTCTTACATGAGGACGAGCAATGTAAGAAAGTGTGATGTTCCCCCAGGGTGACGGCAGTGTGAATGTATCAGCCGCGACCGTGGAGGAGGGCGCGTGGCACGCCGCCGCACTGGACGGCTGGGCGCTACTGTTGCCGCTGTTGTCGCGCTACCACGCGCTGTCGCTGCTCAACAACCAGGCGCCCAGCTTTGCCAGGCTTGGGCAGTTGCTTGAAGCCGTGTCACTTGAGGTAACTTATCTAAGCTTTTGTATCCACCACAAGACTATGACGATACAAATGAATTGGTTCAGTAAACGTATGTCGTCTTTCCGCAGGTTCGCATGGCAGCAGGCGGCGCGCTCGCCATCGCGTACGAGACAGTGACGGACGACGACAACTCGGACAACGCGCTCACAGCACACGTGGACGTACTACTGCCGCGACTCACCGAGTTAGCGCAAGACTCGGACAGGTTCCGCGCCAAGAGAGATCTCAGGATACAACGAGCTACCTTTAGGGACATCCTCAAATATTTTGAGGTACAATACAGTTAATTAACTGGGCTAAATAAAATAGACTTGTGTGAGGACTAACTCATGAAATATTTTTGAAGGTAATCTCATTGACTGCCAACATAATTCATCTTGCAGGAAGGTGAAGAACCCTGCACATCAGCACATATAGGCAGTGAGCACGCTGTGTGGTCGTCGTGGTCGGGCGGCGCGGCGTACGCGGCGCTGGCGGGCGCACTCGGCGGCGCGCTGCAGCTGCTAGCGCCGCGCAGTGCGCGCCTGCGAGCTGTGCTGGCCCTGTCTGACAACCCACCCGCGGACTGCGTGCTACAGGAGAAGCCTGAGAAGAGTAAGAAGCTGCAGCGGGTATGTGCACAATTTTCAATTGCAACTTATTAATACTTTCTTCATAAGACCCTTGCGTAGAATTGTGATCAAGGTAAAAAATAACAGGAAGACCCAGGCAGTTAGACTAAGAATTAAAATGTAAATCTTGATTGTCCATTCTACATCTAATTCCAGCATCTACAGAACAGAGCAGCGAAGAAGGCCCGCGATCTCATCCGCAACCAGAACAGAGACAAGCGCTCCGCGATCCTCGCCGTCTGAACCTGCAACAAACGCGCACTGATGATGCGGATCTGGAATTTTTTTATGTGTTAAATTAAGTCATCTGAAAGGATCACACACTTAAGGAATCTCCATGGTTTGTCAAGTCGTGAAAACCGGCGAGGAAGGAGCGGGAAGCTTTGGATAAAACAAAACGTTGGAACCGTCTCTATTGTTTGAGGCATCTCGCTGATTGTCTACGTTTGATTATTTCATGAATTATAAATTCATTTTCTTTAGCTACCGATGGTTTTTTTTTAACATAATTTTATTCCATAATTTTAGGCGCCGTGGCCGGCCACGTAGAAAGTGGAGCGACGAGCTAGAAAAAACCAAGGACAAGAGGCTCATGGTCGAAAGAACTGGAAGTCATGCGGAGAGGCTTTTGCCCAGCTGTGGCACAGGCTAACAGCAGCAGCAGTTAAAGGAGAATGGGTCTTGAGGTATCTACCCCAAGGTCTAGTAGCCATAAGATATACATCATTGAAAATAACTTTTCTAGGAAAACCTTTGCTACTAACACGAATTTGGCAATTCTCAGTCAGTTCGGAGTTATTGATCTAAATAGGTGACATACATCCATACTAATATTATAAATGCGAAAGTCACTCTGTTTGTTTGTTTGTTTGTTTGTTTGTTTGTTACCTTTTCACGACTAAACGGCTGATCGGATCTTAATGGATTTTGGCAAGAAGATAGATTTAAACCTTGGGAAGGACATAGGCTATATATTATCACGCTAATAACATTCGGAGGTGACCAATATTGCATTATGTTCATATTCCTCAACTGATTGACAACTGACAACTGTCATAACAAACATTAGAATAGATCGACTATTTTAGAACATTTGTCACCGAAGTAAATAGCCCGACGGTTTAGGTGTTGACCTGTGAATCGTTGGTTGCAGGATCAAACCTCAGCCATTATACACTTATTGCTTTATTTATTTTTTTAATTTTTGATGCTGTAATATTTGCAAAAGTAACCATGGTTCGATCCCCACCCGGTTTTCACTTTTTGTAAGTAGGTACTTTGTTTTTTTTATGCTTTAAGACTTTCTAATCATTACCAAATAGTGTTACATCCTTTTAGTTATCATTAACCATTCAAACTATAGTTAAACAATCATTTAGCCTCTGGCCGAAGTAAAAGTCAGCTCTTGGGTCACGGAAAGCGTAAGCTATGCGTTTAGAAATTTCTTTAAAAATACTGTGAGCATTGAGTACTCTGATCTCACGGTCCCACGGTCCAAAGCTTCAATTCCCAACGACTCGAAAATATAAGTAGTTACCGATAAGATTACTTAAAGCTGCTTGAGCTTCCCCGCGGCAACAGCGACAGTACCAGTGTCCACCACTTTTAGTTTATATAGTTTTGTTTTCGTAAATTTTTAATTATTTAGGAAGAGTTAAGTAGTAGAATGATGATGATACTTTCATCATCATTCATCATTTCAACCGAAAGACGTCCGCTGCTGGACATAGGCCTCCCCCAAGTGTCGCCACATCGACAGGTCCCGTGTGACTTGCATCCAGAGGATCCCCGCAACCATCACCAGGCCATCGGTCCACCTCGTGGGAGGCCTTCCAACGCAACGTCTTCCGATTCGTGGTTGCCACTCCAGAACTTTTCGGCTCCATCGGCCATCCGTTCTGCGAGCAATGTGCCCTGCCCACTGCCACTTAAATTTGGCAATTCTTCGGGCTACCGGGACTTTGGGGTAACCTTGGTTCTCTTGCGAATGTCCTTATTTCTGATTTGGTCACGTAAGGGAACTTCGAGCATAACCTTCTCCATTGACCTTTAAGTGATTTTAAGCCTTCTGATGAGGCCCAATGTGGGCGACCCAATCGGTCCCGTATGTAATCACTGGCAACACACACTGGTCATGGACTTTCGTCTTGAGACACTGCACGAGAACATATCATGCAACTTCCCGAACACTGTCCAGCCGAGTCGGATTCGACGGTTGACCTCTTTCTCGAAGTCAGACCTACCAAACTGGATCGTTTGTCCCATGTAGACATAATCGTCTACAACTTCGAGTGTAGAGTCTCCGATCTTGATAGGAGTGGGTGTTACATGGGCATTCAATATGACTTTGGTTTTTTCCATGTTCATTTTAAGACCCACTCTTTTGGACGGACCACTGAGGTCATCGAGCATTGTACTGAGGTCCTCCGTGGTCTTAGCCATGACCACTATATCGTCGGCAAATTGAATGTGAGAGATGTACTCGCCATTGACGTCGATGCCATCTCCAGTCCAGAAACTTAAATACATCTCCCAGTGCAGCGGTGAACAGTTTCGGAGATATGACGTCTTCCTGTTTCACTTCCCTGTCACTGTCCATGTCTCTCAGGAAAGTTATATAGTGAATCTCATCAAAATGACTGCTGGGCTAAGAGCTCTCCCATAGCCTTACAAGCTTCTCTCCGTGCAATTTTGTGGTCAGAAATTTATGGTCGAAAACCAAAATAAAAGATTACCCGACACGGGAAACGAAACCAGGACATCATACTCAGTAGTTGCGATCACTATACCAACGATACAGTATATTAACAGCATCTATCAGTCTGTTTTAACTTTTTCACGCCTTAACTGGTGAACGGATTTGGATCAAAGCCACAAGCCAGGTCATGATCTGGATAAGGACATAATAATACTTTCATTTATACATGAAAGCGCTATACTATTCACTCACCGATAAACCACTCAAGAACTACTAACTACCACTTTTGACCTATTTAACTTGAAATCTCACAAGTAAGTTCTTATTAAGGCAGAAAGGGATTTGTGGAAAATCCACCCCCAAGTGGAATTAATGTCGGATTAAAGGTTAAGTTTAGGAGAATATTTGTAATTTTTAAAAAGAGGCATGATTGCACAAAATCACTATTTACGTTTTTGGAAATTCTGTCCCTATGTTTCATAATGAAAGTTGATCCACATCAACTTTCAACATCACCTTTTTTACAGTAGTCAGTAGCGTGTTCGTATCCATTGAGGAGTTATACTCGGTTTTCGAAGTTTTACTCACAAATGAATAGGAGATCACACTTGAAGCAAGTTCTTTCAAACGAAAATAATCATATAAAATCAATTTAGGTCGCTAAGATCGATCTTCAGTTTAAGCTGCGTTTGTCTAGGTTGGTCTATGGATGGGTGACCACCCATTACGTACTGACTTTATTGTGCTTTGGAAAGCACGTTAAGCCGTTGGTCACGGCTTTCATTTGTAGATCTTTGACAGTCGTTACAGGTAGTCAGTGGCCCGAAAGTCTGACAACCAGTCTTACCAAGAGGGTCGTATAACCCAGTACTAACTGGGTTGTGGAGGTCAGATAGCCAGTCGCTCCATGTAAAATCTTGGTATTCAGCTGCATCCGGTTAGACTGAATGTTCCCAACTTAGTTGGGAAAAGACTGGGCAGATTGTATTAATACTGGAGACATCTGGTAACGAACTTCAAACAAAACATTGGAATCAAGAACCTCCTGACTAAAAGACTTATTTTAAGTAAATCACGAACCTAACGCGTACGAAGTCGCGGGTAACAGCTAGTCTACTATATTTTGATAAGTTTAAATCGATTAAACAAAGTATGGCTAGGTGTAAAAAAATATTTTTAATACAATAAGTTTAATACGTCA
This sequence comes from Cerastis rubricosa, assembly GCA_949152445.1. NCBI lineage: Eukaryota > Metazoa > Arthropoda > Insecta > Lepidoptera > Noctuidae > Cerastis > Cerastis rubricosa. The sequence goes on from OX424529.1 coordinate 3,534,903, forward strand.
TGATAAACAAAATGAACTCCGATTACTTCATTAATTGAAAAACAACGCATTAATAATCCATCTGCAGGAAAATTGGATTTTACTGTTATGAAACATAATATTGTGCAAGACAATATAATCCACTACTTCCCAACAACAATGACCTTATATTCTAAGGTCTCCCGCGAAATCATCCATGCGTCAACGTTGGGAGAGACGTGCGGGGCCAAGAGGGGGATGGGGGAAAACTAACCGCGTATGGTAAATGGCTTGCTCACTCCTCAGTCCAGTCCAGTCTAGCTCCGCAGTTCACTAAGTACAGTCATCATGGGTCGATCGAAATCGGATGGTCGTAAAAAATTTTGGACGACGAAAGAACGCGAGTTTTGCGTAGAGCAATATTATGCAAACCGTGAGCATGTGACTCCTGTTAAGTGTGCCTACTGGGAAAAGTTCCATGTAGGGAGAAGTGAGCAAAATCGGGATAAGTGTCCAACTTCAGATCAAATTAGGGAATGGGTGAAGATACACGAAAAGAAGATAAGATCACTTAATTTGCTACAAAAGCAAAACGAAGAGCAGAAAAAGTCGGAGCCAAGTAAGTAAAATGTTGAGTTATAGTGAATTTCAACTTGTACCAAAAACTCGCAATTGTAAACGATATTTATTGCTACCTGTACGTTATTGTCACTAAATATAATTTATCACAATATTTGTAGGTGGGTCACAGTAGGTCTATTACTATACGGGTGCGATAGTATAGTTTCAGTTTCAGCAATGTGTAAAAGTTCGCCTGTGTTCGTGTTTAGGCGAACAAATAAACACACAAATCATGAAGCTAAAGTATAACATAAGCCAGGCCTGAAAAAACGTCAGTGATAAAACGAATAAAATTTTCTTAAATAAAATTATACAAGATTGCACAATGTGAAATACAATTTCACATTGTGCAATCCTGTACAATTTTTAATTTATTGCAGTTTAGCTTCATAATTTGTTCGAAAACAAATACAAAAATTGTGCATGGGTAAGGTAAGGTGATAGGCAACTACGCCTCGGCTTAACTAACAATATTCATTTTGTTCTATAGACAAGCTAAGTGGCACACAATGGGGCAGGAAGACGGGAGAAAACCGGATCATCAGGACAGAGTCTATAGATTTTGGAGAGCAGCATCAGGCGATCAAATGTAATGCATCATACATATTAGTAGTAAAGTAACAAAATACGGATGTGACAATAATAAACAATCATATTCTACAGGGAAACTGCGAGACATTAAGTGGTGTGGACCACGTCTAGTTAATGAAAAAGAGAAGATTGTGGAGCCTGTTGTAGAAGAACCCTATACTTATAATAACTATTATTATAAAGAACCGGTTGAAGAGGAAGTGAAGCCTGACAAAAGTAAATATATTCATATTACTGGACATTTAACTTGTTAACAGCTTTTCAAACTTGCCCTAATACATTGCCCAGTAATATTCTGACAAGCATGGCAATGAAAATAATTAGTGCGAAATATCCTTAAGGGTACACAAGTCGGTCATTCTTCCATACAAACGTAGTATGGTGATTACTCGTCTGTTTGACGGTGTAGGTTCCAAACTAAAAATGTTATCAACTTGTCATTATCTTGCCCTGTATGGAAGCAGAATTGAAAAAAAAATATTGGTTTGGAAGTTATGAGCGTCGAAACTTCCGCATTTCTACACTAATTTTAACTCATCTTTGGGCGTAAATAAATAACAAATGTATCAGCAGTAATAAAAAATGGGCAGCAGCGTTTTCTATGCCTTTTGCAACAACCGTACTGCGATCGCCAACCCGTCTGCCAAGCGTGGCGATTATGGCAAAACCCCCCCTTATGAGCGCAAAAAGAAATGGCTCCTAGTACCCGGCAGCCCGTCTACCCTCGACTATGGTAGCGGTCGAGGTTACGGCGTGGCAAGGGGTGCGAAGAATCTCCGGAAGGGATCCGGCTGCCTATACCGACGACTTGACCTGGCAACATATCACACGCGAACACTCCGGACCGACGAGAAGATAACGGAACTCGAGGAGGAATTGAGCAGGTTGCGATGGAGTATTGTAGGATTATCTGAAGTCCGAAGAGAGGGGGAGGACACGATGATCCTGAAATCCGGCAACCTACTCTATTTCCGAAAGGGTGACCGGCAGTCCCAGGGTGGTGTTGGGTTTATCGTCCACAAGTCCCTTGTGAATAACGTGGTGAAGATCGAGAGTGTGTCGACCAGGGTGGCGTACCTGATACTCAGAATATCCTCAAGATATTCGCTGAAAGTCATACAGGTCTACGCCCCGACCTCGGCACACCCCGACGACGAAGTGGAGATCATGTATGAGGATATCTCCAAAGCCATGCATGGTTTCAAAACTCACTTTACCGTGGTCATGGGGGACTTCAACGCGAAACTGGGCAAGCGAGACGGAGATGAGCTGCAGGTGGGGCAATTTGGGTTTGGATGTCGGAACCACCGGGGACACCAACTGGCTAGTTTTATGGAGAAGGAGGGCCTCTATATGATGAACTCCTTCTTCAGAAAGCGTGAGCACAGGAAGTGGACCTGGCAGAGCCCCGATGGTGCAACTAAAAATGAGATTGACTTCATCATGTCAACCAAGAAGCAAATGTTCAATGATGTCTCTGTGATCAATTCGGTGAAAACTGGGAGCGATCACCGCATGGTAAGAGGCACATTGAACATCAATATTAAGCTAGAAAGGTCTCGACTGATGAAGTCTACGCTCCGACCAGCACAGATCCAGATCCTAAACCCCGAGAGCTTTCAGCTTGAACTCCAGAATCGTTTCGAGTGCCTAGGACTAGCTCAGTGGACGAATGCAACGATGGATTCGTGGAAACTGTCCATACGACAGGGTCTAAGTTCTTCAAGACGCGTCGTACACAGAAGAACAAAAGACTCTCTGATCATACTCTCAAGCTCATGAAGGAACGGCGTGAGATGATCCTGCAGTCTTTAGAAGACGCGTGGAAATACCGACAGCTCAATAGACAGATCTCTAAATCCTTGAAGAGCGACCTCCGCCGCTTTAATACCGAGCGTATTAAAGACGCCATTGAGCGGAATAAAGGCTCAAAGGTATTTGCAAGAGATCTGGCTATTGGGCAGAGCCAGCTCACGAAACTGAAGACCGACGATGGCAGAATCGTATCCGCCAAACCGGAGCTACTGAGGGAAATCGAGAGTTTTTATGGGCAGTTGTACACGTCAACCAGGAAACCCGTTGTAAAGCTAGCGAATGACCCAAGAGCTAGACTGACCCGACACTACACCGAAGACATCCCGGACATCAGCCTGTACGAGATTAGGATGGCTCTGAAACAGCTTAAAAACAACAAGCCACCGGGTGATGATGGAATTACGGCCGAACTTCTGAAGGCGGGTGGAAAACCGGTACTTTAGGCCCTTAAGAAGCTGTTTGATTCCGTCATACTTTAGGGGAAAACACCACAGGCATGGTGCAGGGGTGTGGTGGTACTCTTCTTCAAAAAGGGCGACAACGCCCGGTTGAAGAACTATAGGCCCATCTCACTTCTGAGCCATATCTACAAGTTGTTTTCAAGAGTCATCACAAATCGTCTCGCGCGCAGGTTTGACGATTTTCAGCCTCCCGAACAAGCCGGATTCCGAAAAGGTTTTAGCACCGTAGACCACATACATACACTGCGGCAGGTTATACAGAAGACCGAAGAGTACAACCTGCCTCTCTGTTTAGCGTTTGTGGACTATGAGAAAGCCTTCGATTCGATCGAGACTTGGGCTGTACTGCAGTCTCTCCAACGGTGCCAAATTGATTATCGGTACATCGAGGTGTTGAAGTGTTTGTACAAAAACGCCACCATGTCAGTCCGACTTCAGGACCAGACCTCGGAACCTATCCTTCTGCAGCGAGGTGTGAGACAGGGAGACGTCATATCTCCTGCTGGTGCTATTCTTTACGTCCGACACCATACAGAACCGTCCGACACCATACAGCGTACACCATAAGCGGACCGTTTGTTAGTAAACAATTCGTGATGATTCATATTCATTTCGATAGACCAAGGCGTGTGAGGATTGTATTTCATAATACTGCTTGTCTGAATTATGGTGCAATACATACACAATAAAATGGATTCTGGACGGTCAATAATATTTCGCAGTATCACGTGTTGCTTTATGTTATTGTTGGGTTAACAACTAACACACTCACTCACAATAACTAAATTTTGTTTTGGTAGCCATAATATTGCGCAATTTGGGCAAAAATACCAGATCATTTGTTTTTTATTTTTGAGAAAGTTGCCCCACATTAAGTTTTTTTTTTTAATGTACGCAATTTTATTTAATAACTCCACGAAAAATGTATCTAAGCTCGGAATCACGGCAACCGGAAGTGAAGCCTGATAAAAATAAATATTTTTATGCTACCCAATTTATGAGGTACGTTACTTTAAAAAAAATCATTGAGTCTAAATCGAGACTACTTCTAATACACATAATTATTCTCATATCGGTATTTTTGCATACATTCATCCATTACATATTAATCTATTTTGCAAGTAAAATACTTATGAAAACTATAGCTAAAAGTCATTAGAATGGAATAGAATAAAACTTAATTGTACTTACACCAAAAATGAAACTTGAAGGTTTAATATAACTGCTAATTTTATGTTCAATGTTAGTAAATAGGGTCTGACGATTGGTCATGCATCCAAAACAATAACAAAAAAAAATTTCGTCAGAGGTCGAATGAAGTCACCGCAGAAAGTTTGCGCCGCACAACGCCGCACGTGTGTCAAAAATGCCGAAAAATCAAGGTCAATAACATAGCACAATGTCAAGGTCAATTATATTTCACAATGTCACGTATTGCTCAATATGGTTGATCGTCAAGTGTAGAGATAGTTATGGTACTTATTACATTATGCATAAGTACTTAGTTGGTGTAGCAGTTCCTTAGTAATGAATGTGAGCAAAACATCAACGTTCATAATCATTTCGATTTCCCAATATATATATATATATATATATATATATACCGTTGTATGTACCTATGCAATGCTCCACAAAACACTCATACCAACACTTAGTATCTTTCTTTGAACCTCTAAACAAATGAAATATTATGCGATGACCATGTCATTGACCTAGAAAGGCCATTCCGCGTCTGACTCTGGCAAGGTCATGTGTGACGACTTATCTATAATAATGAAATCTAATCTGTAAGTACTTCGTTTTACAGAAATAACGCCAGTAGATTGTGTGTGTGCGGTTAGTTTTGTTTGAGATAATAATATGCATAGAGTAAATATCTAATCGTGTGTATATTTAAAGTGATAACTAGCGACCCACCCCTGTTTAGCACGGTGCCACCTATCCAGTCTGAAACTATCCTATCTGTCAAGCTAAAAATAACCTTACAATTAAACAAACACATTCACAAAATTTCATTTAAATCGATCGGGTGGGTTCGGAGCGCTCCGTCTCTGAATATCATATTCTCAAAAAATCATAATCTCAAAACACAACATTCTTAACACAAAATATTCGTCTTTTATACCATTTTCTTACCTGTTTGTACAGTTATTAAAAAGATATTTGCCTTTCCACAGAACAAGTGCTCTTAGAGAAATTCGAAGGCAAGGTCCTAGACTTAGTGGAGTCGCTCAACGCTCCCGGGCACGCAGCGCGCGCGAACGCATTTGTATCGCTACGCGCGGAGTTACAGCACCGCGCAGTGGACCACTTGCTGGCCGCACACCGCGCCACGCTGGCCGACCATGTGGCGCGCGCACTACGACGAGGCAAGGATGCAGAGAGGAAGGCAGCTGCTGCTGTTGCGCCGCTGCTGGCTTTACAGGTGATTATCATGATCTGACCAGATTGATAAAAGGTCTTCCTATTTCTCTATATTTACATTTTCTTTATTTTAATTTTTTTTTCTTTTCTTTTTTTTTTCCTTTTTTTCTTTTTTTTTTCAAGTCGTAACTCGATTTAATATTTCTTATCTCAAGCTCAACTTTAAAGTCAGCTTTCTCTTTGGTCTACCGCCAGGCTATGGTGGCGATCCATGAATTAGTAGCTAACCATAAGCTTGTAAAATATCACCCCCAGCTCGGTGAGGAAGGCACGGAACAGTTTGTTAGCGAGGTGCGGCCCGCGCTCACCGCCGCAGCCACTGACAAGTCTGCCTCACTCGACACACGCACTGAGGTAAGCAACGCAAATACACACAGTTTTAACTAATGTCTTCGGGCACTATTCTGTAAATATTCCATGTTCGTCTGTAGGAAGAGACACCAATGAAATAATATGTTCTGTATGTTTCAGTGCTGCTCTTCGCTGGCCGTGTTGTGTTACTTAGTGGAGGATGACCGCACTGAGATCTTAAAGGTCATGCGCATGTACGAGACCATCTTCAGCGGCAGCTATCTGAAGGTATATCATCACTAAATACGCAATCTTCTCTGCTCGGTCATCAATCATGTCGCCGTAAATAAGGACGAACAAAGTAAGAAAGTGTGATATTTCCCCAGGGTGACGGCAGCGTGAATGTATCAGCCGCGACCGTGGAGGAGGGCGCGTGGCACGCCGCCGCACTGGACGGCTGGGCGCTACTGTTGCCGCTGTTGTCGCGCAACCACGCGCTGTCGCTGCTCAACAACCAGGCGCCCAGCTTTGCCAAGCTTGGGGAGTTGCTTGAGGCCGTGTCACTTGAGGTAAGTTACCTAAGCTTTGTATTCAACGCAATACAAACGTGAGTTAAATGAATTGTTTGATAAACTTAATGTTTATCAATCCGCAGGTCCGCATGGCAGCAGGCGGCGCACTCGCCATCGCATATGAGACAGTGGCGGACGACGACAACTCGGACAACGCGCTCACAGCGCACGTGGACGTACTACTGCCGCGACTCACCGAGTTAGCGCGAGATTCAGACAGGTTCCGCGCCAAGAGAGATCTCAAGATACAACGAGCCACCTTTAGGGACATCCTCAAGTACTTTGAGGTACAATACAGTTATTTACTGGACTAAATAAAATAGACTTGTGTGAGGACTAACATATGAAATATTTGTGAATGTAATCTCATTGACTGCCAACGTAATTCATCTTGCAGGAAGGTGAAGAACCCAGCACATCAGCACATAAAGGCAGTGAGCACGCGGTGTGGTCGTCGTGGTCGGGCGGCGCGGCGTACGCGGCGCTGGCGGGCGCACTCGGCGGCGCGCTGCAGGTGCTGGCGCCGCGCAGTGCGCGCCTGCGAGCTGCGCTGGCGCTGTCCGACAACCCGCCCGCGGACTGCGAGCTACAGGACAAGCCTGAGAAGCTGCAACGGGTATGTACACAAATTATCAATTGCAACTTATCAATATTCTGTCTTCATAACCATCTGCGACGATAAGGTCGCGTGGGGCCGCCCAAACCCCGCAGCGCCGGAGCCGTGACAGAAACAATGCTTGCTGCATGTTTCATGCCTGCTTGCATGCTGCATCATCATCATTCATCATCATCATTCATCATCATCTCAGCCCAAAAGATGTCCACTGCTGGACATAGGCCTCCCCCAAATGTTGCGACATTGACATTTTCGGATACATAATACTTCGAACAAATGTTATTTCGGCTAAGTTTAACTTTGGTAAAAACAAAATGAATCGTCGGAGTAAAGCAAAATTTGATTTGATAATTGGTCAACTCACACAGTACAGATACAGGCAGACGTGACTTCGATGAAGTAAAACAAATCGAAACGAAAATAGTTGAAAAGTTTTAGGTGAAATGATATTCGGTCATTTTTCAAACTTATTATAGGTATCAACAACACTTGTAACGGGATATTTACCATGTTTTTTATTTGTTATGAGTTCCCGATATTTCGGCGCTGTTGCAAACGCCATGATCACGGATAAACTCACAAATAAAAAACATGGTAAATATCCCGTTACAAGTGTTGTTGATAGTGTTAGTGACCATGTCAGTTTAAAAACTTATTATAGGTATCCAACGGAAAGATATTTTCCTAGCAGTAAGCCACAGAAATAAAATATAATTCTAATTTGTCCATTCCAGCATCTACAGAACAGAGCAGCGAAGAAGGCCCGCGATCACATTCGCAACCAGAACAGAGACAAGCGCTCCGCGGTCCTCGCCGTCTGAACCTGCAACAAACACATACGTAATTTTTTGTGTGTTTAATGAAGACATCATTAACGTAATACTTAAGGAATCTCCATGGTTTGTCAACTCGTGATAGCCGGGCGAGGAGGGAGCGGGTCGCTATAGTTTTAGATAAAACAAAACGTTGAAACCGTCTATTTTTTGAGGCACCGCTCTGATTATCGACGTCTGATTATTTCTTGCTACATATTTTACATCACTGACTCGTTCGAATGTTTTGTAAATTCTTCTATTGATGTTATTTTTTTTTAATTATTTTATTTTGAAATGTGGAACTTTTCAAGCAACTCCATTTATTTAAAACAAAAGTATTTAGAGTTTAACCGTTGCAATTTCTAGTGAAATAAAAAAAGAAAGAAAGAAAAAAGAAAAAAAAGGAAAAAAAAATAAGAGAAAGTATTTTAGATCTGTGATATTGTTTATTTTTGTTACTAGTGAAATAATATTTAATTTAAGAAACATTTTGTGTAGTTTTTATAACATCTCATCTCACATCGTTGACATTCCACACATGCCTAAGACACAACCCTAAGCACTGTTCGACTGTTGTAACATGACGGTTTTTTATTGCTCATTCTCCAGTAAAATAACTTCAGTTGAGATCCTGGATCCACAGCGTTCCAAAACACAAATCACTAACGTTGCACAATAGCCGCTTCGCTAAGGCCGAGGACTCATTAGTGCGTTGCGTTGCGTCGTCGCTGCGTCAACGCTTCGTCGACTTACATTATATTTTTAGTGACATGCCATATTACGCGTTGCGTTCATGTCAACGGATCGACGGACGAGATACGAAGCGGGGGGAGGAAGATGCGCTGCACTGTTGAAGCAGGTATAACGATTCCACTGTTTGAGAGGCTAACTAGTCTGCAGCAATGGCATGCGTCGCTCTCTTCCGTTATGACGTCGTGCGTCGTCGGAAGGCAGAAGTGGCATACAATGCGTTGATCCATTGCGATGACGCAACGTAAAGCACTAAGGAGACCTTAGCCTAAAGCGGAGGACACTGGCTACATCGGCCGCATGCCCAATGAGCTTTTGGCCAAATAGCCACTACGTGAAGCCCTGACACGCCCAGAATGCGTCGCGGTAGGCCGCAGGGAAAATAGAGGGACGAGCTAGAAAAAAACCAAGGATAAGTGATCCACATTGGCGCATGATCGAAAGAGAAGTCATGCGTAGAGGCATTTACCCAGCTGTGGCGCAGGCTACCAGCAGTAGCAGTTTTTTTTTATGTCAAGAGTACCATCTAAGAAATGCTTGGCGGTCAAATTATTCCCTTTAACGCTTACCTGCAACGTATTTCTCTTCATACACCATCTGGCAGGCGGAGATGACTTGAGCCACAATGATGAGCAGGTCACCAGTGATCAGACTGTTCCAGCCCTTGGACTCCCCAGGAGACTGGTACAGGGCATCAGTTAAGATAGTTTCAAACCTAACAACGCCGGATATCTATCAATCTCCACCTGAACGGGTTTTCATTGCTTCGGCCAACCAGTTCAGGTGGAGATTCGTAGAAGTTACTTATGACATCGTCAGCAATAATATTGCCTACGAACCTATTATTATGTTCGTCAACACTCAGTCAGGAGTAAGTCAGGGCTCTATTCTGAGACCTGTTTTATTTGGAATCATGGTTCCTTCAGATGGTTACCAAACAAGCTAGGTGCTTTCTTGACGATATTAACACCGGTTGACCGCTGGATTCGCCTTACGTTTTCAAATTATATTTTTTGAGTTAAAAACAATACAATCCAAGGACAAGTAAGATCCGATAAGAATATTATACATGCACCAATTCCGCAGGGCATTGGAAGTCTCTTATTTATCATACTTCAATGTCCAAAATCAACTAGGTATGCTATTCGTAGACTATGTATATAAGTATCTCTGCTTACCACATGCCAAACAAAATACCCAGTTCTACGAACAATTAAACTTAATCATCATCATCATCTGCCTAGCCTTTTCCCAAAGTATCTTGGGGTTGGCTTCCAGTCTAACTGGATGCAGCTGAGTATCAGTATTTTACATGAAGCGACTGCCTATCTGACCACCACAACCCAGTAACTGGGTAATACGATACCCCTTGGTAAGACTGGATGTCAGACTTTTTAGCTCCTGACTACTCATAACGACTGTCAAAGATCTACAAATGACAGCCGGGACCAACGGCTTAACGTGCTTTCCGAGGCACGGAGGAAACCCGATATGTAATTATGGTCACCCATCCACAGACCAACCTCGGCAAGCACGGCTTAACCTTAAAGATCGACCTCTGCGGCTGTTATTATATAGCCACGAGCTCCTCTTGAACTTAAACATGATATATTTCAATAAAATGGATGGATGAATTATATGTTATTTTAATTATTTTTTTTAAACTTTATACCCTTTGCAGAAATCCCCATTTTCATTCAATTTCACATCAAACTGCACTATAATGTAAGAAATTGAATTAGTCAAAGATTTTACTCATAGAATGTAGGAAGGTAGGTATAAGGGTACGATCAAAACTTTCAAAATACACCTATGCACTTATAGAAGACAAAGAAACCCGACTTGCAAACTGCTCTTACTACCTACTACGCTTACCCTCATGTATGGCTCAGCTCTAGCTTGATACAGTGGGGAAATAGCACAGACGCACCCACGCTCTTCATTGTCCAACATAAATAAATCGATAGCTATAGACCTTTTTTACTATTATATCATCGGTATGCAAAATCCGTGAACTTTTTACAACCCGCGGATAAAAACATAACGATCATATTAATGTTACCCACTTTGCACATGAAACTACGTCGTCGTCGTCTATGGCAGCCTTCGTGTGACTACGGAAACGGCACGAATACGACAGCCTACGAAACAAAACATGGCTAGCTGTACAAAATTACATTACATACAGTACGACTTTTTAATACGTCATGACTCATGACTCATGACAACCAAAATGAACTTCGATTACTTTATTAGTTGATAACACAACCCAATAATAAACAACCCGCAGAAAAAATGGATTTTATTGTTATGAAACTTATGAATCATAATGTTGTGCAATACAATATTATCCAAAATTTCGCAATAATAATAATCTTATCTCCCTAGTTCCCTCGCAATTTCATGCGTCAGCGTCGGGAGGGACGCGGGGCCAAGAGGAGGGGGGGAGACTTACCGGTTATGTATAGGCGCTACCTTGCTTCTCACTCAGTCTCGCTCCGCCCGCAGTTCACTAAGTACAGCCATCATGGGTCGATCGAAATCGGACGGTCGCCAAGGATTTTGGTCGACGGAAGAACGCGAGTTTTGCGTAGAGCAATACTATGCAAACCGTGAGCAAGTCACTCCTGTTAAGCGTGCCTACTGGGAAAAGTTCCAAGTGGGAAGAAATGAGAAAAATCGGGATAAGTGTCCAACTTCAGATCAAATTAGGGAATGGGTGAAGATACACGAAGAGAAAATAAGATCACTTAATTTGCTACAAAAGCAACTCGAAGAGCCGAAAAATTCGGAGTCAAGTAAGTAAAATGTTCAGTTATAGTGAATTTCAACTTGTATCAAAAACTCGCAATTGTAAACGATATTATCGCTAACTGTCGCCAAATATATCTCACGCCTATCACAATACAGGACCAGTATATCACGATACGCTTGCGATAGTATTGTTTTAGATTCGGCAATGTGTAGAAGTTCGGCTGAATTCGTATTTCACTTTGTGAAATCTGTATGGAGTAGGGAACCGCACCACGGCTAAACTAACAACATTAATTTTGTTCTATAGACAAGCTAAGTGGCACACAATGGGGCAGGAAGACGGGAGAAAATCGGATCATCAGGACAGAGTCTGTAGATCTTGGAGAGCATCATCAGGCGATCAAATGTAAGGCATCATACACATAATTACAGTATTATTATAGTGACAAATATAGATGAGACAATAACAAACAATTATATTTTACAGGGAAACAACGAGACATCAAGTGGAGTGGGCCAAAGCTTTTTAATGAGAAAGAGAAGATTGTGGAGCCTGTTGTAGAAGACCCTTATAATTATAATTACTATTATTATCAGGAATCTGTTGAAGAGGAAGTGAAGCCTGACAAAAGTAAACATATTCATACTACTGAAAATTTATCTTGTTCACAGCTTTTAAAACTTGCCATAGTAATTGCCCCGTCATATTCTTGCAAGCAAAACAATGAAAATAATCATTGCGTAATATTCATAATTAAAGCGGACCGTTAGTTAGTAAACAATTCGTGATGATTCATCACCCGATACGACATTGACGATAACCCAAATGTTAATAATAGTACAATATAATAAGGTGGATTCTGGGGGTCAGTTATGTTTCTAAGTAACACGTGTTTCTCAATGTTATTGTTTGTAATGAGTTATTCCTAATAATCATAGTTTGTATGGCCGCCATAACAGCCATAATATTGCGCAATCTTGAAATCCGGGTCAATTAAATGTAAGCAATTTTTAAACTTTCGAAAATGTATCTAATCTACCAGCTTTATCGCCAAAAAGCTCGCTATCACTGCGCGCCAACTGCAATGGCCCCGTGTCTGCGTGCTTCGTGGTTATCGTGACACTAATCATATTTCTTCTTTTTATAGAACAACTACTTCGAGAGAAATTCGAAGGGAAGGTGCTAGAATTAGTGGAGTCACTAAACGCTCCCGGGCACGCAGCGCGCGCGAGTGCATTTGTGTCGCTACGCGCGGAGTTAGAGCGACGCGCAGTGGACCACTTGCTGGCCGCGCACCGCGCCACGCTGGCCGACCATGTGGCGCGTGCACTACGACGAGGCAAGGATGCAGAGAGAAAGGCAGCTGCTGCTGTTGTACCGGTGCTGGCTTTACAGGTGATTATCATGATCGACCAGACCAGATTGATGAAAAGCCTCCCTGGTAGCAATAGGATGACCCTACTGCTCAGCGTACACACCTCTTATCTTAAGCTCAAATTTAAATTCAGATTTTTCCTTGGTCTACCGCCTGGCTATGGCAGCGATACATAAAAAGCGTAGTTAACCTTGTAATATGTGACCCACAGATCGGCGAGGAAGGCACGGAACAGTTCGTGCGCGAGGTGCGGCCCGCGCTCACCGCCGCCGCCACTGACAAGTCTGCCTCACTCGACACACGCACTGAGGTAAGCCACGCAATACGGACACACAGCACTAAGGTCTTGGGGCACTTTTTTGAAATGTTCCATGTATGTCACCAGTAATTAAATAACGTGTTCTATATGTTTCAGTGCTGTTCATCGCTGGCCGCGTTGTGTTACTTGCTGGAGGATGACCGCATTGAGATCTTAGAGGTCATGCGCATGTACGAGACCATCTTCAGTGGCAGCTATCTTAGGGTAAACTACCAATATAATATACATACACGAATGACTAATGTCACGTTAAAAACATTAGCCTTCACCAAGATGACGGCAATCTTATTGGAACTCGGCCAGAAGGATGTTGATAGTGAGTTTCCGATATTAAAAAAAGTTTCTTCTTCCCGCAGAAAGACGGCAGCGTGAATGTATCAGCCGCGACCGTGGATGAGGGCGCGTGGCATGCCGCCGCACTGGACGGCTGGGCGCTACTGTTGCCGCTTTTGTCGCGCAACCACGCGCTGTCGCTGCTCAACAACCAGGCGCCCAGCTTTGCCAGGCTTGGAGAGTTGCTTGAGGCCGTGTCACTTGAGGTAACTTACCTAAGCTATTGTATCCACCACGAGACCATGATTATGCAAATGAATTGGTTCAGTAAGCGTATGTTTGTCCATCCGCAGGTCCGCATGGCAGCAGGGGGCGCGCTCGCCATCGCGTACGAGACAGTGACGGACGACGACAACTCGGACAACGCGCTCACAGCGCAAGTGGACGTACTACTGCCGCGACTCACCGAGTTAGCGCGAGACTCGGACAGGTTCCGCGCCAAAAGAGATCTCAAGATACAACGAGCCACCTTTAGGGACATCCTCAAGTACTTTGAGGTACAATACAGTTAATAAGCTGGGCTAAATAATCTCGACTGGTCTAGAGTACTAATACATGCTCCCTTTCACCGGCTTCATAAAGTTCATAACTCATTCGTAGGGCTTGGTATTACCTTTTTCAACAAGCTACCATCTTCCTTTCTAGATTTGCCATTTAATGCGTTTAAAGCCAAAGTAAAATCTAACCTTTGTTCAAAGGCCTACTATTCCATTAACGACTATTTAAATGATAAGAATAGTTGGTCGCTGGGTTGAACTCAAGACAATGTTTGTGTTCTTTCTCCAAATTAGCTTACTGAAATGTGATATAACTTCATGAATAGATTCCTTTTTTTTATTTTTTATTTATATACATTCGTTTTTACTTTATTTATTTTTTTTCGTCGGTATGCACGTGTAAGCGGGCACGCCCTTTAGTCTGGAGGCTTTATTTTTTTTTTTCTTTATTTTTTAATATTTTATTATTGGTGTGTGCTAGCTGACATGTGACATTAATTAGATTCTTTGTTTATATGAACTTGAACACTATTGTGTAGAATCTGGTTCTTCTAACCTAACAGACAGATGTGTTGCTGGGGAGTTTGTTCCGCCACTTCTTCTTCCCAGCTTAAACACTAGGAAGTGGCGAAGGGCGGGCGTTTTGGGGGACTGTCTCTTGTAATTTTGACGTTCAAAAAGTGCTGATTATCAGCCTAATTTGAATAAATGACTTTTGATTTTGATTTTGACATATAAATAATTTGTAAATGTAAAAATTGTTTGTAATAGCAACATAATTCATCTTCTAGGACGGTGAAGAACCCAGCACATCAGCACATATAGGCAGTGAGCGCGCTGAGTGGTCGTCGTGGTCGGGCGGCGCGGCGTACGCGGCGCTGGCGGGCGCACTCGGCGGCGCGCTGCAGGTGCTGGCGCCGCGCAGAGCGCGCCTGCGAGCTGCGCTGGCGCTGTCCGACAATCTGCCCGCGGACTGCGAGCGACAGGAGAAGCCTGAGAAGAGTAAGAAGCTGCAACGGGTATGTACAGTTATCAATTGCAACTTGTTAATATTCTGTTTCCAAGTAACACGAGCGAACATTCGAGACTAACGAAAATAATAGAAGCGTCTTCGCTTAGAACTATTAAAACAATAGAAGGGGCAGTTACGTAGAGTTTCATAGAAATTAAATGTATTGTTTATTCCAGCATCTTCAGAACAGAACAGTGAAAAAGTCCCGTAAGTTCACCCGCAACCAGAACAGAGACAAGCGCTCCGCGGTCCTCGATGTCTGAACCTTCAGCATCCCGCACCGCACCATGATCGCACGGGTCCACTCGAATCTCTCTCGGTTTAGTTCTAGAGCTTAGTTGAACTCTAGCGTGATAGCGTGCCACCAGGCAGGTCGGGTGAGGTTAGAGAAAGGTTACAACGGGCTAGTTGTTAAAACCAAAGAAAGTGATATTGTTATAAAATTAAAACATTTTGTTGACGCTTGATTATTTCTCGTAATGAGTTTCGGTTCCTTTTGCTATTTCAATTAATTTCTAAGACAGAATTAACATCTGTTTTCATATTATCTTTTATACCTATGAATATTTTATTTTACTTTATTTCTTGGTGCTATGGGTTCACGCCTATTCAATCAGAGTCGAGAATCAGAGAGAGTAGTAATCTATTTCGCTTCTAAGAACTGTATTGTTGATAATAATAATAGTGAAGTATTTTTTCGTATTTTTGTATTATAATATTAATAAGTAATTTACATAGGAATATTGAAAAATGTAAAGAGTAGTAAGGAAAATATAAAAAGAGAATAAGAAATTAAAAAATTATATCATCATCTTACTGCCCTTGTCCCATTTTACTTGGGGTCGGCGCAACACGTCCCTTTCCTCCATTCTCCTCTTTCATTCGTCGTACATCATTTACTCCTTTTTCCTTCATATCATTTTTCACACAATCCATCCATCTTTTCTTTGGTCTGCCTCTCCCTCTCCATTCATCATCATTTATATGCATCATAAAAAAACATAATTATAAGTTGTTATAAATGATACTGTTGTTTTTCTAATTGAAATAATTATTATTTATTGAGAGAACAAACATTTTGTTTATTTTCCATCATTTCCATGTTTCCTCTTCATTATTACAACCGTGAAGCAACATCAACGTGTTGGCAGTTCTGGCTGTTCCACTGTTAAAACATAGTGGCTGTTTTTTTGATCTATTCCCATCCAATAAAATAATACCATTAATAATACCATTAAAAAAAAAAAAAAAAATTAAATTATTAAATTATTTTTTATTTATAATACCATTTGGTATTAGTTATTTCCGAATTTATTTTCTATTCCCAACGAGTACCACATTTTTTTAAATAAAAAATCTATTACTAACGAATACCAAAACGTGACTTTTTGTACACTCAGCTACATAAAGTTATATTTTATTTTCTAACATTTACATACTATACTATCGCAATTGAATGCTAAAATTTTAAAACTTTCCAAAATAACAAATAAGTGCACTGCCGAGCAATGAAAAAGTTCCACCCACAAAATGCCGACAAACACCTTAATATCTCTTAAGACATAGAACCTAGGTTCATAAATTAAAAAGTATAATGAAATCTATTTTATTATGCAAACTTAAACTCTTTTAAATACTGGCCTTTTTGAAGCCATGGATAAAAAAAGTAGAAAAACAAACTTTAGGAATTTGAAAATTTCGGAATACATTTGTTTCGTTTTGCTTTTGATTTCATCCTTGTTTTCGCCGTTGTGAAAGAATTCTTAAATTGTAAAGTCTTACGGCTCTCGTACCCATAAATCATTCCTCTATCACCCGAGGATTGTACGAGAATCATCACTATGGTGGAATTGGGGACCAGCCAAGGAAATACGGCCAGAATAATGGGCGTAACACATACTACTGTCCGACGAGTGATCCAAAGGTTTAGGGAGACTGGATTAAACCTGAGAAGACCAGGTGCTGGCAAGCCAAGGTGCACAACAGTCTGAGAAGATCGTTTCATTGCGGCAGCCATGTTAAGAAATCGACATCAGACGGGAGTTGCGGTCCAACAACAACTTCTGCAAGTTTGAAGGGAGCCAATAAGCGAGTGTATGGTGTCGGACGTAAAGAATAGCACCATCCCATACCTTCCCGTGGGTGTCGTAAGAGGCGACTAAGGGATTTGCCAGAGAATGGGCAGCAGCGTTCTTTGTGCTTTTGTGACAACCGTACTGCGATCGCCAACCCGCCTGCCAAGCGTGGCGATTATGGCAAAACCCCCCATGTTATGTCAATGTGGCAACAATTGGGGGAGGCCTATGTCCAGCAGTGGACGTCTTTCGGCTGAAATGATGATGATGATGATGAATAAGCGAGTGGACAGTCAGGAGACGTCTTGCCGAAAGAGGATTGAAGCCTTAGAGGCCAGCAAATGGCCCAAAACTGGAACGGCATCATAAAGTTGCCCGATTACGATACGCCCGCGAGCATACAGAATGGGGTAAGGGGGCAGAGTGATGTTCTCTGATGAGTCAAGATTTATGCTGTACTATCATGATGGGAGGAAAAGAGTATACCGACGACGAGGAGAACGTTTTGCACAAGCATGTTTTGAAGAAAAAGTGTCACACGGCGGAGGTACCGTTCACGTGTGAGCTGGTATCTCTGCGGAGGGTCGAACAGCGTTAGATCCAATCGAGAACGGGAACTTAACTGCTGTGAGATACATCAATGAAATTCTCAATGAACATGCTGGTCCGTTTTTGGCCAATATGGGCGACAATGCAGTGTTCTGGCACGATAATGCCCGGGCCCACACTGCTCAAGTTGTAAATGAGTATCTTCAGGACGTAGGAATCCACAAAATGGAGTGGCCAGCAAGGAGACCCGATTTGAATCCTATTGAGCATGCTTGAGACGAGCTTGACAGACGTGTGAGAAAATGAGTTCCACCTCCAATTACTCTTCGTGACTTGAATTACGCGCTCATCGAAGAATGGGAGAACATTCGTCAGCATATGCTGATATATGATGGCGAAGGAATTGAATAATTTTCGAGAAACGGTATTAAAGTCTGATTTCACCCCAATACCAAGGATTTATAACACGTTTAAATCCCAATTCTCTGAAGATGAATAGAATTTGGTGAAAAATATCCCATCATTTCAAAGCACGAAAACAAAATTATGTAAAGCAAGAAACAAGGAAGCTGATGTGTCTAAAATAAAGTGCAAATCAGTAGATGAAGTAGAAATCCCTTTTACAATTCCGAGATTTTGTACTGTATGATTATAAAGACGAGTCTAATACCCGAATAATTATTTTAGCCTATCCAAATCAACTAGCGCAAATGGCAAACATTAAAGTTTATAAATGTGATGGGACGTTTAAATGTTGCCCTGTGCCATTTGTCCAGTTATATTCTATCCATAGAGATCTTGGAAGCGACGAAGAATAGTCGCATAGTTCCTCTAATTTATGTTCTACTGAATTCTAAAACAGAAGAAACATACAAAACTTTATTTGAAATTTTGAAACAAAATATTCCTGGATGGGAACCCTCTAAGTTTATGACAGATTTTGAACAAGCAGCAATGAACGCCATTTCAGCTGTCTTTCCCTCAGTTGAGATAAAAGAGTGTTACTTTCATTACTCCAAAAATGTATGGAAAAAAGCAAAAGACCTCAATCTGTCGAAAGATGCTATCTCCCGAAGACACTTAAGACTTTCATCTTTACTGCCTTTACTTCCGCGAGACTTAATATCACAAGGCTGGTGCTACATTATGAAAGAAGTCCTGAAAGTGTCGCAATTGAAGCATTTAATAACTACATGGTGTCGCAGTGGTTGGAAGACGAGAGTTTTGTAGACACTTGGTGTGTTTATGGTGAACGCCATCGAACCACGAATTCCGTAGAGTCTTGGCATATGAAATTAAACTCCACTGTGCCCAAAAATGCCATTTATATCAGCTTCTAAAAGCTCTGAAAGAAGACGCAGATTTGCAATCAGTGGTCGTTAATCAATACATGACCAATGCACCTGACGCAAAGCGACGTGCAACGGAAACTAAAGCGAAAAATCGGTGGATCACATACGTTACTGACCAACTCCGTGAACAGAAAATTAGCGTTGGTCACTGTTTAGCAAAATTAAGGGTCTAACTTCTACTTGGTGAAATTTTAAAATTAAGCTGATTATTACCTACTTAAAAATGCTTAGGTACTACTTTTAAATACCATATTTTTAAATGCACACCTGTAAACTTTTTCAGCACACTTTGTAACTCCACTAATTAACTGAAAGCATACCAGAAAAATGAATGCTGTGCAAAAAAAATACAATTATACCAAATTAAGGAATTAAACCAAATACTATTAGAAGCCAGCACCAGTAGTGGTGTGCTATTACTTAAAATGACTCAAAGCATTTTAATTTTACTGAACCTGACTGTACCTAACTTCTTCAAACTTGTTTTGGTATTGGTTTTAAAATCTGGTACTCGTTGGGAATAGAAACAAAATACGGAAATGAACTAATACCAAATGGTATTACCTCTTGGTATTGGATGGGAATAGATCGTTTTTTTTTCTTTAGTACGTAATTGTTACGAGATAAGTTTTGTATGGTTAGGGACCTTACACCTTGAGTTGATGCTGATTGATACACTGATTACTGATTGATTGATATTTATTGATAAAAGTATGATTGCATGATAGATGAGTGCACGCGGTATGAATGCTATTCGTGAACTAAATTGGCCGGCCCGGCGCAGGTAAAATGCTGACATGTTGATATGAAAATTGTGCTGTGCTTGCACTGTACATGCTCCAGGCCCGGAGAAGATAAGGGTGCACGTGATGATATGAATCGTGATAAGTTACAAAGTGATATAACATAATTTCTTATAAAATAACTTAAATAACACTACATTGATCTATATTGATTTCCAAAACGTGGTGACGACGCCCTGTCAACTATGCGCGTGCCGCAATGGCTGTTGTCAACAGTAGCGATGGTCTGTGATGGTCTTCTTGCAGCTGTCGTGTAGTGCACGTTGGGTTCCTGATGATCCTGTTGAACCGTGTCCCTGTGCGCTCGCAGCCGTCGCCACCCGTAGATAAGAACACTGATAATGATCACTGCGACCACAGTGTATATGGCTATGTAGTGGTGGATGTCGTGGGATGATACTTGATCTGTAAATGCCTCAACTTCCTTCGCTCTGGCATTCTTGATGGCGAGACTGATGTCTTCCAAATCCTTTTGCCGTTTGATAGTTTCTTCGGTGTCGTTCAGTGCGGCAGCGGATGGTATAGTCAGATTGATGATGTGATTTATAGACGGAATCTCAATATCCATGACATCTGTTTTTGTATAGATTGAGTTAGTTAAGCTTTGGTGTGAATAAATCGTAAATGTTTGACCCTTGAGTACGCAACCTTCACCTAGTGTCAGTACCCCGGCCTTGCTGAGTCGTTCAGCAGTAATATGATCCTCACATATGACTCGCACGGTGCATTGTCCGCAACAATAATACAAATATGAGTTGACGATGCTTAATTCCGTCCATTGTTCTATACATTCTTTGGTTTCGGTTTGACATTGATTCACAACTGGATCCTTTACACACAGATTGTGGTCTGAGGTCATTTGATAAATAGGCCTTTTTAAAGAACAAATGAAGTCGTCCTGGTCGTAATGTGTACATCTTCCCCAATCGGCTTCGGACATCGGTATATACGAGTCTTTGTGGAAGTTTATCGCTAAGTGATGCGCGATAGGTGTGATGGTGACCATGCTTTCAGCTACTTGCAGAGGGATTGGTATGAGGTTGTAAAGCTCATAGTCTTCTCTAGTCACAAGAGGAATCTTGACTTCAAAAATCATGTATTGTTTGGTTGTTCTCGCTTTTACTTTCAGTAAATGGTATATCTTTGTCAGATCCGTTTGTATATTGTTTATGGGTATAGTCAGCTCCTTTGATAGTTGTCCTGTTATTGTATTGAGTTCATCTCTCAGCTGTGTTGGTGTTAGGAGGTGAAAGTTGAATTTTTCATGGAAAATATTTGCTACTGTATCCACCAGCGTTTCTTGGATATTTTTCAGGTTTGACAGCATATTGTTCGCCACCAAGGCTGATAAAGTGAAGTCACTTCTGCTGTCTGTCTTTTGAATCTGCTCTTTTAGTTTGTTTATTCCCAGGCTGCAGTTGATCATGTATTGATTAATGAGTTTATGTTGTTTTTCCAAGGCTGTTTCTACTCGTTTGATGATATTAAATTCTGCTTCAACGATTGATGTCTGGTTTTTCCACAATAAGGCAAGATGTTTTTGATCCTTCTTGATAAGATCGATATCTTTCTGATATTTTTCGGCAAAATCTTCGTCCAAAATTCCAAATAAACTACGTGCGACGTAACCTACTCCGTTGATAAGGCCTCTACGTCGGCGCAATCGGTGCATTTGTTGACCAAGTAAAATGCTGTTGTAATGTTCGAGTTCGTTGTATCCATGACGTAACTGTAATCGGACTATGTCACATTGTGATATTTGTTCTGTTGAACATATGTTTTCCAGGTGATTCATATATTTGTTGAGTACATCTATTCCTCGCCAATATGGGGCCATATCGCAGTAAACTATTACCTTCCATTCTTCACGTTGTAGCCGCATATTGGCTACCTTGTCAAAATATATGCTTTGGTTATTGCTCAGGCTTGTGAACTTGTGTTCGCTTCTTGCTGTAGGGACCATTACCATAAGAATCATGAGTATGGAATAAATTAAGTTGCATAATTTTGATGACGATGTTCGTGTTCGTTGTCTTGATACGTTACTTGCGGATTTTTGATGTTCTTGCTCTTCTGATTGATTTTCATTAATAGGCAATAATGATAGCTTTGATATTGGTCTTTTCATGGATCCATTTTTTGTCCGAATAGTAACCACCCGGACGTACCCATCTTTTCCGGGATGTAGTGCTGTGATTCTTCCCATAGCCCACTTCCCTGATGGTAACTGTACGTCGTGTATGATGACAATGTCGTTAATCTTTAAGTTTGTGTGCGGTTGCCGCCATTTGCTACGCACTGATAATTGACTTAAGTATTCCGTTCTCCACCTTTTCCATAAATCATTCATGATTTTTTGAGTGAGTTGCCACCTCGTACGTAAATCTTTTTACGTTTCGATTAACGTCAAGGTTGGTCCGCTTGCTAGAAAGTGGGATGGCGTGAGGTAGTCCAAATCTTCTGGATCTTCACTTAGAGCGCACAATGGTCGTGTGTTCAAACATGCTTCGATTTGAGCTAGCACTGTTGAATATTCTTCAAACGTCAGCCTTTGTTCGCCAATCACTCTCTTTAGGTGGTACTTTAAGCTCTTCACCGCACTTTCCCACACCCCTCCCGCGCTAGGCCATGATGGGGCGTTAAAGTGCCAATTGATCTCCATGTCGGTGATTGCTTCATAAAATTCCACGTCTAACACTTTTTGAATGTTGATGAATTCTTCATTTAGAATTCTGCTTGCTCCTGCAAAGTTGGTACCATTGTCGCTGTATATATTTTTTGGGGTGCCTCTTCTTGCTGACATTCTGCGTAATGCTGATAAAAATGCTGAGGACCTTAGATCTGAGACTAATTCCAGATGCACCGGTTTTGTGGCCATGCATACGAACACAGCGATATAGCCTTTTGTCGTCTTTACTCCTCGGCCTTTGTTTGTTTTCACGTAGACAAAGCCAGTGTAGTCAACCCCTGCATGATAGAAAGGTCGTGCTGGATTGCTGCGTGCTGCAGGCAAGTCTCCCATCAACTGCTCTTGTTTGATTGGATCGTGACGTCTGCACTTGACGCAGTTTCTAAGGCGTTTCTTGACTGCTCGATTTCCGCCTTGAATCCAATATTGTTGACGCAGCCAAGCTTGCGTGATTCGAGCTCCGCCATGATACGTCATCTGATGTCCTTGGTCAATCAGCAAGTTACTGAGATGAGAGTTTCTAGGTATTATGAGTGGATGTCTCATGTTTTGACTGATATTCGCATTAGCGATCCTCCCGCCAACTCTCAGTAATCCGTCTTGATCCAGGAATGGGTTCAACTTCAATAGCTTACTTTTTGCGCTGACTTGGTTGTGTTTCTGAAGACTGATGATATCTTCTCTGAATTCGGACTGTTGGATTTTCTTGATGATGATATTTCTTGATTTCTTCATTTCGCCGATTGTTAAAAACTTTGGTTTGTGCTGATTACGTGTTATTGCGCGCAAAGTCCAAGCTAGAACTCGTGTTGCTCTGTTGAAATTGCTACATTTATTTAATATGTTTTGAGCAATGTCATCATTCTGTTGAATGACGCTAGTCTGTACTGGTTTTTTTTCATTTCGTCTTGCGTAATATAAGTTTTTTGTTTATGTTCATTTTCGTCAAATGATGATAGCCATATTGGTCCATGCCACCATAGTGAATGTTCTTTGAGCTGCTCTGCTGAACATCCTCGGCTAGCACAATCAGCTGGATTTTCAGCTGACTTCACATAGTGCCAGTTCTTGTTTGGTATTACTTCAGTGACTTGTTTCACTCTATTTGCCACAAATGGCTTCCAGCGATTTGGGTCTCCTTGAAGCCATCCCAGGACAGCTGTTGAATCTGACCATCCGTATATCTTGATATTGTAGTTCTGTAAAGTGTTCTGAACCACTTTCATCAGAAGTGATAATAAATGTGCTGCGCTGAGCTCCAATCTTGGTAAAGATATCGCTTTATTAACAGGAACAAGTTTTGATTTTCCTGCTACTATGGTCACAGGAGTTGATTTGTTCTGATTGTTATGTTTGATGATCCTGCAATAAATTACGCAAGCATATGCTTTTATGGATGCGTCACAGAAACCATGAAGTTCAATTTCTGCGTCTTGCTGTGTTTGTAGCCATCGTGGTACATTGATATGCTCTATATCTGGTAGATCTTTCTTGATCTTCTGCCATTGCTCGTTGATGTGTGCTGGTACTTTGTCGTCCCATTGTAGGGTCAGTGACCAGACATTTTGGAATAAAAGTTTTAGCTTGGTCGAGACAGGAGCCATCCAGCCTAGTGGGTCAAATATTTTGGATATATCTGACAATAAGGACCTCTTAGTAGCTGGAGCTGTTGATTTTGTGTCAATCTTCATTTCGAACTTGAATTGATCGTCCAGTGGGTGCCAGCGCAGCCCCAATGTTTTAGTTGACTCTTGATGTTTGAATTCAAATGATTGCGTTGTGTTTGCTGTGACGTCATCTAATATCTCTAGTCTATTAGACGACCACTTTCTCAAATTAAATCCGCCTGATCTAAGTAATTTTATAAGATCAGATTTTAGTTGCGAGAAATGGTGCGGATTTAGTGCCATATGTGACTGTTGTTAGCTCATATTCACGTAATTTCTCTTGGGGTAAGTCGCGCCAAATGATTTTTTGATATTGCTGATCTTTTTCATGACAGTAGATTTGTCTGAACATTTTCTCAATGTCCGCTGTCATTGCATATCTATGCTGTCTCCATCTTAAAATTAATGTAAATAAATCTTGTTGGAGATTTGGGCCACTGTACATGAAATCATTTAAACTGTAGCCAGTCGACGTTTTTGCTGACGCATTAAATACCACACGTAATGCTGTTGTTGTTGATTCAGGCCTTAATACACATAGGTGAGGTAAAATGCAATCTGGCTGCTTTTTATTTGTGCACTCGCGCATGTGACCAAGTCTGATATATTCATCGATGAATGCTTTGTAATCTTGCGCAATTTTTGGGTTTTTTCCAAACTTCTTTTCCAATTGATAAAATTGTGCGACTGCCTTGGGTTTTGATTCTCCCAATTTTTCGTTTATTTCGGGTTTTAGCGGTAGTCTTACAACATATCTGCCATCCTCCCGTCGCAAAGTTTCAGTCTGATACTGCTGAATGCATTGATGATCCTCCTTCGACATGTTGATATTGCCATCTGCTATGTCTTCAATGGCCCAAAATCTTTGGATATCTTCAATATTGTTCATTACGACGTTGCAGTGATACGATTTGACGTTTCCGCTTAATATCCACCCAAGTTGAGTTTGTTGTGCTACAGGGGCTGATTCATTTTCTTTGATGATACCTCCCATTATAATTTGAGAATATACGTCGGCGCCTAGTAGTAAATCTACAGGTCGGCTCGTATAGAATTCCGGATCTGCTAGCTGTATGTTCTGTAGGTATGCCCATGATGGTTTTGCGAATGTTCTGTTGGGCAGGTTGTGTAACAGTGTGTTCATTATCAACACATCTGCTTGAAATGTAAATTCAGTATGTATTGATGACGCTGTAATATTGATCTCTCCCTTACAATTGGCTTGACTAGTGCCTATGCCAAATATGACGCCCTTGAATGCTTGTCTTGCGAGTTCTAGCTTTTGAGCTGCGCTCTCTGATATGAGAGAGACTTGTGAGCCTTGGTCAATAAGAGCACGCAATGTATGATATGTCCCGTTTCGCGCTTTGATACGAACGAGGGCTGTTGCTAGCAGTATTTCTACAATACTTTCATTAGAGACATGGTTGACAGTGTCTCGTGTCTTGTTTTCTCGTGATGTGCACTGTTGTTCTTCTGCCGACGGCTTCGTATTGCTAGTCCCGGCGTTGCTGTGAAGCGCATCGTGCAGCAAGGTGTTATGCTTTTCTTGACATACTCTGCATTTTGTTTCCGAGTAGCATGGCTTGTCTTTGTGATCATAGAGACAATTTTTGCACAGGTTAAATTTTTTCACAATATCTGTTTTGGCCTCTGGCCTAGATTCTAAAAATTTTTTGCAACGGAAAAGTCCGTGGTTGTCATTGCAGAGTGGACAGTTTGGTTTATTCATTGCAAAACTTTTAAACGTTGAATTGCGGAAAAATGGTTTGCCTGCATCGTTCTTATTATTGTGCTGATTCGGTTTACTTTGTTTGTTAAACTGATGTTCCGATTCTTTTTTATTGAATGTGTCTTGCTTTGATTTTGGAGTATACTGCTTGCGCCGAGATGATTCAAGAGCAGTGTATTTGTTTTCCAGGAATGTTAGGAAATCGTCGAGTGTCGGCAGTGCTCTGGGATTGGTTAACGATTGAATGTATTCTCCATGTGTCTCGCTGTCCAACTTCAGCGTCAGCAGGTGCACAATGAGTGGGTCCCAGTTTGATATATTGACGCCAAGATTCTTTATGGCGTTAAGACATTCGTTGGTGGTATCGAACATCTTCTTGATCTGATAATCTGCTTGATTTTGCATTGTAGGTATTGCTAGAAGTGCGCTGATATGCGAGCTAAAGATGAGTTTTTCGTTGTTGTAGCGATGATTCATGATGTCCCAACATAGTTGATAGTTTTCAGAACTGATGTTCAAGTGTTGGACTAGCTTTTCCGCTTCACCTTTTAGCTTGCTCTTCAAAAACTGCATCTTCTGAGCACTCGACATTGACTTGTTGTTGTGGATCGTTTCTATAAATAGATCTTTGAATGATGTCCACTTGAGGTAGTTCCCGCTGAATATAGGAATGTCGATTTTGGGGGTACAATTTTCACGATGTGAAATTGATCCCATCTTAATATTGATTGACTTTTTCATGTCATTGTATAACTGCTCATACCTGCTATATGTTTTTTCATAATCTTCATCTTCCTCGTACAACTCACTGTCAATTTCCCAGTGCAACGAGTCGATGATTGACCACCTTTTTTGCACATTACGCAGTAGAACTTCGAGTTCCCATTTTTCAGAGATGTTCTCTAATTCCACGCTCTTGATTGTACGAGACAACGCCTTGAAGTTGCTTTTTTGCTTTCGCAACATTTCTTCCAGTCTGCTCGCATTTCCTTGAGAAACAGTTTTCCACAGTGACGTAGACTTACTGTTACCAGGATTGCTGTTTACTTGATCGGGGTCAGCTGATGAAGTATTGGGAGTTTCTTGATGGTGTTTACCAGGTGCCGATACTTGTATTGATGGCTTGCTCGGAGATTGATCTCTCTTACCTTCACTAGGAGCCTTCGGTTCGTATCGTTCGATAGTTTCCCGTGCTTCAGTGTAGAAGAGTTTCGTCTTTTGATACCAATTATCGGTGAAATAATTGGCACTGCGAGTTTCGGATTCACCTAATTTTAAATGGTTTGACTGGAACTCAGACCAATAATTGTCTAGAGTTTGCAGTCGTTTCTTGATATTGTATGGAGTCTTACGTTCTGCGGAATCTTTCTTGAAGTTCCTTAATAGCTGCTCCATAGCTTGCATGATTTGATCCTGATTTGCTAAAATGTTTTCCATTGTGGAACTCATGGTTGATAGTTTTCTTGATTATATTCCTGACCGCTAGTCAACAGTAAGTGCTTTTGCAAACTCTCCGCGATATTAGCGCCTTCTCAATCCAACCGGTGAGACCCGCTTGTGGGAGGCCGGCTGAACCGATTCGCAACCACGGAAAGAAAAGCAAAGCACCCTCTGTGGTGACGGAGCCCGCAGTCAATGGCTTGATGATGTTGGTAGACCGGTGACCGTCGTTCACAGGTCGTATTCACAGGAACAACCACTATTATGTTCGCGACGTGATTAGATCCCGCTTATCCGGCTCTAAGGACCATTAAGATGTATGGTTAGGGACCTTACACCTTGAGTTGATGCTGATTGATACACTGATTACTGATTGATTGATATTTATTGATAAAAGTATGATTGCATGATAGATGAGTGCACGCGGTATGAATGCTATTCGTGAACTAAATTAGCCGGCCCGGCGCAGGTAAAATGCTGACATGTTGATATGAAAATTGTGCTGTGCTTGCACTGTACAAGTTTTAAAACTGATATGGTCACTCACACGGACACGTATATTTTTTTTTTCACTGGCTGTGTATACCAACATTTCAACGCGTTTCGGATAAGAATAGAACTGACCTCGCACCGTCTAAGGTCCAAAAAATGATTTATTTGGCAATAAAAAAAAAAACAAAAAAAGGGTTTAGATTGGTCTCTTGGTTGGTAGGCAAAGCCTGTGCACCAATACAGATCGTACGCTCGAGCCTTCAGTAAATCCATTTATTCTAGGACCTTCAATTCGATTTTGTCTCAAAGCAGTTTGATCTAAGAAAAAGAGAAAATATTTTATGTGTTAAATTATAACACCACCACGATCAGTCCAAATACATTCTTATCTCAGTTAAAGCCGAGGAAAGGTGGGAAGGTGAAAACCCTCTCTTCGAACCTCTACTCTCTAGTAGCTCTACGCAAAAGACAAAAACAAATTGTGTTACAAACAAAAATTCCTGATGTAATTAAGGCGTAGGTAGCTCAATATGAACACGATTGGTGAAACTTCTTTAATCCCAAATTGGATTAGGTATAGACGTATGAGTTATGACTAATCTACGCACACATACAGTCAATAATCCGAACCAATGAATGGTTATTTTACGTACAAGTTATTTTTCGCGCAGGTGCGGTGTTTGAGTGATGTCACGATTAAAACAGAAGGTAATGTAGATGTACAGGCTACATTTAAATAAATAAAGTTTACCAATGTTCTATAAATAAATTATGTTCGACGAAGTATGAGTCAATGAACTCCAAATTAATGAAGGTGAGTAAACGTCAAGGTCGCGTCCACTAAAACGACATTCAGCACGTGTTACTAACCCATAACGAACAATAACATTGAGTATCACGTGATATTGCGCAATATAATTTTATTGATCGCCTAGATTCCACCTTAATAAAAGGACCATTAAAGACCATTATAGACAAATGATAAGAAATGAGGAGATTTCGTCTTCGTATCCAGTTTTAATGTTTACTTTAGAGACATGGGTGTCTAACATAGAAATTAAGGATGTTATTAAATGTAATCTAGTCAGTGTCACTGCTCCAAAATCACATTATGACATTCATTCGTTAAAGTATAATGCCCTTAGTGAATTACGGGAAATATACACTGGCTGGCATGTCATTTACACAGATGGGTCGAAAACATCTGACGGAGTGGGAGCAGCTTTTTGTGATTTAGTAAATGAGTGCCATAAAACTTACAGTTTGAATAATCATATTTCCATTATGACTGCCGAACTATTTGCCATTTCTGAGGCCTTGAAATATGTGCTAGAATTAAATGCGATGAAAGTCGTGATATGTACAGATAGCAAGAGCGTTTTACAGCATATTTCTAAGTGTGTTCATAATGGGTCAAAGGGTTTAGCTATAGCATACAGAATTCTGGAACAAATTCAGCTTTTTAACCAGACAGGTAAAAAAGTTGCTATGCAGTAGGTGCCGTCTCATGTTGGACTTCCGGGTAATGAGGAGGCTGACAGATTAGCTAAATATGCCATTCTGTTAGGCACGCAAACACAGGGTATATTACCAAGCTATTCGGAATTGTTAAGTAAATTTAGAAAAATAATTAATTTATCTTGGAAAGAACATTTTGATGAAAGATCAAAAACAAAAGGAATCTGGTATAAAAGTATACAATGTGAGCCTCCTCATATACCTTGGTTCACCGGGTCGAAACTTAATCGAAGCCAAATAGTAGCAGCGCATCGTTTGAGGTCAGGACATATCCCACTAAACAAATTTGCTTACCTCATGAGAAAAGCTGACTCTCCAAACTGTGAGGTGTGTGGCAAGATAGAGGATGCACATCATGTGTTGGTGGAATGTGTCCGACATACTAATAAAAGAAACGCACTTCTCAACGCGTTAAAATTGTCAGTAATGGACGTGGGAGTGTTTCATGGTATTTTAGCTAAGCCTACGTCTGAATTAGCAAAAATATTATATACTTTTTTATTAGATAAATAATTAGATTAAGTTCATTAAGTTTTGTATAATTTTAATAAGCTAAATTAGTTTAGGAAGTAAGTTAATATCTGTATAAGTACGATGGGATTGACATCGTCGCATTTGTGTACAAAAATCCCTTAAATAAAGAAGATTTAAAAAAAAAAAAAAAAAACCATTATAGACTCGCTATGTTCATGTCACGCAATTTTCCCAATGTGTTTTTTCTATGTTTTTTCTATTCAATGACGTAGAGAGGTGTAAGTATTTAATTTTAGCTACTTATTAGTCGACGATGATTCTTCACAAATTGTTTGCTAACAAAAGATCAGCCGTCATCGTAGTCACTACGCAATGATGATGAAATAAAAACAATAAAAACGGGTTTTATCCACACGGGTCTGTTACATGAGGAAATGCTTAGTTTTATCAGGCTTTACTTCCTCTTCAATCAGCTCTTCATATTAACCAAACAGTAAGTCTAAAAACTAAAAATGAATTATCATAAGCTGTTCTGTACTTAATAACAGTGTGCAGGATGCAGCCTAGTCTTCAACCCCACCATTACCACATACAAGCATGAACAACTATGTAGCGAAACTTATACTAGATAAATTTATCTAGTATATGTTCGTAGTATATGTAATCCAACAAAGGAGAATAAGGAAGCACTGGCAGTAAACCAGAGACCCTGATGTGAAAAGACAACTCAATCACATCAACAGACAACTGAAACACATTTCATAATGATCGTAATGACGGATTTCATAATTATCTCACTGGCCTGGATGCTACTGGTTCCTCAGACTATTCTTTATGGAAAGCCACCAGAAGACTAAAACGGCCAGTTAGTGTTCCTCCTCCGATAAGAAAATCAGACGGTTCCTGCATGGGCACGGACGGACCAAGAGAAAGCCGAAACCTTCTCAGAACATCTCTCAAAACTCTTTATTCCGCATCCATAATATGAAGGCTCTCCAGTAGATGCCGCAGAAATGACTGACTATTTGAATACTCCTAAAAATACGGAGGAAATTTCCTTAAAATTTTCATAGTCGGAAGTTGCCCGAATTATAAAAAAAAACGGGCCCAAAAAAGACCAGGATACGACCTTATTACAAACCGTATATTATAAGAACTACCTGAATCGGACATAACTTTTCTGACGTCATTATTTAACGCCATGACAAGACTACAGTTTTTTCCCCTGGAGTGGAAGGTCGCACAAATTATAATGCTACTGAAACCAGTCAAACAACCACAAGAAGCAAAATCATATAGACCCAAAAGACTGCTACCTATTCCATCCAAAATATTTGTATCTCTACTGCTGCAACGGATCCTTCCTATACTTTGGGTTCCGCAGTAAGCATGCCACTGTCGAGACTAACAAATAAGATCATGGAATCACTGGAGGCAAAGTCTTACTGTACCAGTGCATTTTTGGACATATCTCAAGCGTTTGACCGCGTGTGGCATGCAGGTCTACTTTTTAAATTAAAAAATGCTCTACCAGATCACCTGTACGGAATACTAGAATCATTTCTACAGCAGCGCCACTTCATAGTACAAAGTGGGGAAGCACTGTCTGATCTTTATCCCATACATGCAGGAGTGCCACAGGGTAACGTACTGGGTCCCATACTTACTTACTGTTCACTGCAGATTTTCCGCAAAATACCTCAAGACCTAATCCAATTACAATAAATGCAACTACTGTCCAAACAATGACGATGTGACACAGGCACACATACTGAGCGCGCCAGCGAAAGCAACCAACATACTGCTGCACGAAGAACACAAAAAAAATATGCATTTGTGTCAAGGAACGGAGGAAAGCATGGGAAGTGTTATAAAAATACACAAAAAAAAACTCTAAATAAATATTTTTTATTATTTTCCTGTGACAAAATCAACAATATCACATAGACATAAAATACTTAAAAGTGAACATTTCTTTAGAATATGCCACAATAAAATTGAAATTAAGTAGGAACTTTTTTTTTAAATAGTTTATCCAAATCGCCAAGAATTGGAGTTACTTGAAAAGATCAACATTTCAAAATAATATAATGTTAAAACAAAAACATCTTTAGCTAAATAAGATGTATACAATACATACAAACGAGAAATCATGAATCATGAGCAGAAACATGTTGAAATAAATAATCATACGTCGACAATCAGCGAGATGCCTTAAACGATAGACGGTTCCAACGTTGTAGTTTATCCTAAACTAGCGATCCACTCGTGCTCCGCCTAGTTTTCACGACTTGACAAACCATAAAACCATTGCAGATAATGCAGTGGATTGCAACATTACAACTTAGTTTTGTTAACCCTGTGTCTTACATATGTTGTAGTTGTTTATTATCCCTTAAATATAGATTAAGTTATCGTCTGCCGAGCCTTTTTCCAACTATGTTGGGGTCGGCTTCCAGTCTAACCGGATGCAGCTGAACCCAGTATTTTATGAAGCTACTGCCTATCTGACCTCCACGACCCAGTTAGTAGTACTGGGTAATACAATATCCCTTGGAAAGACTGGTTGTCAGACTTTCGGGCTATTGACTACTTATAGCGATTAATTAAATATCTACAAATGATAGCCGGGCCAACGGCTTACGTAATTACTAAATAACACATAAATAAGCCTTCCATAACCGCATCATCGGTGCGTGATTGTTGCCGGTTCAGACGGTGAGGACCGCGGAGCGCTTTTGTCTGTTGAGGGTGTGGTCGCGGACTTTCTTCGCAGCTCTGTTCCGTAGATACTGGAATGGACAAAAGAGAATTATATTTTATTTTTGTGTCTTACTACTAAGTAAATATGTTCCTGTTAGTGTCTTATGAAGACAAGAATATTGATATGTTGTAATGGATATTTGTGTACAACTGTACATACCCGTTGCTTCTTATTCTTCTCAGGCTTGTCCTGTCGCTCGCAATCCGCGGGTAGGTTGTCCGGCAACGCCAGCGCAGCTCGCAGGCGCGCACTGCGCGGCGCCAGCACCTGCAGCGCGCCGCCGAGTGCGCCCGCCAGCGCCGCGTACGCCGCGCCGCCCGACCACGACGACCACACCGCGCGCTCACTGCCTATATGTGCTGATGTGCTGGGTTCTTCACCTTCCTACAAGATGATTATGTTGGCATTTAATCAGATTGTTACATTCACAAATCATTTATGTGTTAGCACTCAGACAAGTCGACATTATTTGGCCCAGCTAATTAACTATATTGTACCTCGAAGTACTTGAGGATGTCCCTAAAGGTGGCTCGTTGTATCTTGAGATCTCTCTTGGCGCGGAACCTGTCCGAGTCTCGCGCTAACTCGGTGAGTCGCGGCAGAAGTACGTCGACGTGCGCTGTGAGCGCGTTGTCTGAGTATTCGTCGTCCGTCACTGTCTCGTACGCGATGGCGAGCGCGCCGCCTGCTGCCATGCGGACCTGCGGATTGACAAACATAGGTTTGTAAAACAATACATTTACATCACCATTGTCTTGTGTTGGATTCAAACGCTTAGGTAAGTTACCTCAAGTGACACGGCCTCAAGCAACTGCCCAAGCCTGGCAAAGCTAGGCGCCTGGTTGTTGAGCAGCGACAGCGCGTGGTTGCGCGACAACAGCGGCAACAGTAGCGCCCAGCCGTCCAGTGCGGCGGCGTGCCACGCGCCCTCCTCCACGGTCGCGGCTGATACATTCACGCTGCCGTCTTTCTGCGGGAAGTAGAAACTTTTTATTATTGGAAACTCATTATCGACGTCCTTCTGGCCGAGTCCCAATAAGATTGCCGTCATGTTGGTGAAGGCTAAAGTTCTTAACGTGACGTGAGTCATTCATGTTTGCATATATTATTTTATTTATTGGTTGTTTACCCTAAGATAACTGCCACTGAAGATGGTCTCGTACATGCGCATGACTTTTGAGATCTCAGTGCGGTCATCCTTCGTCAAGTAACACAACATGGCCAGTGATGAGCAGCACTGAAACATATAGAACACGTTATTTAATTGGTTGCTGGAGGAAGACATAAAACATTTTCTGAAAACTGCCCCAAGACATTAGTACTGTGTGTCCGTATTGCGGTGCTTACCTTAGTGCGTGTGTCGAGTGAGGAAGACTTGTCAGTGGCGGCGGCGGTGAGCGCGGGCCGCACCTCGCGCACGAACTGTTCCGTGCCTTCCTCGCCAATCTGTTGGTCACATATTACAAGGTTAAGTAAGTTTTTTATGTATCGCTGCCATAGCCAGGCAGTAGAACAAGGTAAAATCTGAATTTAAATTTGAGCCTTAGATAAGAATTTCGTACGCTGAGCAGTAGGGTCATCCTATTGCTGGCAGGAAGATCTTTCATCAATCTGGTCTGGTGGATCATGACAATCACCTGTAAAGCCAGCAGCGGCGCAACAGCAGCAGCTGCCTTCCTCTCTGCATCCTTGCCTCGTCGTAGTGCGCGCGACACATGGTCGGCCAGCGTGGCGCGGTGCGCGGCCAGCAAGTGGTCCACTGCGCGTCGCTGTAACTCCGTGCGGAGCGACACAAATGCGCTCGCACGAGCTGCGTGCCCGGGAGCGTTGAGCGACTCCACTAATTCTAGCACCTTCCCTTCGAATTTTTCTCGAAGTAGTTGTTCTAAAGAAAGAAGAAATATAATTAGTGTCACGATAACCACGAAGCACGCAGACACGCGGCCACTGCAGCCGGCGCAGTGATACCTAGCGTGGCGATAACGCTGGTAGATTAGAAAAAAAATTGTCAGTTTAATAAACAAAATTGCTTACATTTAATTGACCCGGTTCTAAGATTGCGAAATATTATGGCTAGTGCCTACCAAACTATGTATGTTAGGACTAACTCAGTACAAACAATAACATTGAGAAACACGTGTTACTTAGAAACATTACTGACCGTCCAGATTCCACCTTATTGTATTGCACCATTATTAACATTTGGTTTATCGTCAATGTCGTAACGGTATGAATATTTCGCAATAATTATTTCCATTGTTGTGCTTTCAAGAATATTACAGGCATTTACTATGACTAGTTTAAAAACTGTAAAGATAAATGTCCATTAGTATCGATATATTTACCTTTGTCAGGCTTCACTTCTTCAACCTGTTCTTGATAGTAATATCTTTTAGGTTTTTCTACAACAGGCTCCACAATCTTCTCTTTCTCATTAAATAGCTTTGGTCCACTCCACTTTATGTCTCGTTGCTTCCCTGTAGAATACAATTGTAAATTATTGTCACATCGATATTTTGTTACTCTACTAGTATATTCATATTCATTTAATTAGCATTCCATATTGTAAAAAAAATGTTACAAGGGGCTTAATGAACCTTATTTAAAATTGAAGTCATCAAGTAGTGTTATAATTATTTAGTTTTTTAATAGATTCGACAAAAAAATCAAATATTCGATGTTTCTTTAAATAAATATAATATATCGAAATATCTAATACAATGAAGATTTGTCAAAACATCGAATCAATCCGAAATATCTAATACAATGAAGATTTGTCAAACATCGAATCAATCCGAAAATATCGTACGGAAATATCCAAAAAAATCGATATATCGATGTTAAGTTAATATAGCTAGTTACATAAATATGGACCCTGTAAGGACACAGCAAAGTTGGAGGCTGGGAGAGGGCTTTAATTTTACTTATTTGTTGGTATATAAAAGCAACAATATTCAAAAAAACTAAATAAGAAAACTATTTATTGAACCATATGAATTTAAAATTTATCATTTAGGTATTCATTAATAGTATAATAGCATTTATATGTCACATAAAAATTGTTGAAATTATTTATGAATGAATTAATTTTTTGTTCATTTTCAATTATGTCAGGTAATTTATTCATCATCATCATCATTTCAGCCGAAAGGCGTACACTGCTGGACATAGGCCTCCCCCAAAGCCACATTGACATAAGGGGGGGTTTTCCCATAATCGCCACGCTTGGCAGGCGGGTTGGCGATCGCAGTACGGTTGTTACAAAAGCACAGAGAACGCTGCTGCCCATTCTCTGGCAAGTCCCTTAGTCGCCTCTTACGACACCCACGGGAAGATATTGGATGGTGCTATTCTTTACGTCCGACACCATACAGAATGTAATGTGGTAATTTATTATAAACTTTCATTAATATGGCTAGGGCACTTGTTGAGTGCTTTTTTAGCTTAGAGCTCGGTAGGTTTAGTCTATTTTTATGACGTATTTTATTAGTAATGTGTATGATGTCTTACATTTGATCGCCTGATGCTGCTCTCCAAGGTCTATGGACTCTGTCCTGATAATCCGGTTCTCTCCCGTCTTTCTGCCCCATTGTGTGCCACTTAGCTTGTCTGCAAAATAATGTGAATGTTGTTAGAGTAGCCGAGGTGCGGTTGCCTATTTATTTTTGGACAACCAACAAAGCTTACACCAAAAATACATGTTAAACTACTCATACTATTTTTACAATTTATAGTGTAGCCTTAAAGTATGAAAACAGAAAAACAAATTTTACCTATTTAGTTACATAAATACAGCCAATTGTTACATAAATCCAACATACAAATGAAAAACTTACTATGTAATGCTGGATTAGCTATAATAACCAACCTTCATTTCTAATCGAATATTAAATAATATCAGATAATAATTATAATCTGTACAATAACCTGAACCAAAAATGGAAAAGAAACTAATATTATTTTGGATTATTCAGTGGTTTTACTTAATTTAAAAAAAAGTGTTACGATGATTGGAATGAATATTTTGATAAACGTTCTTTAGATAAAGGGATCTGGTATAAAACCATGCAGAGTCAGCCTTTTCGTGTACCCTGGTTTGTAAATAATAATTTAAGTCGAAAACTTGTTGTAACGGCTCATAGACTCAGATCTGGACACATTCCGTGTAATAAGTTTGCGTTCATGATGAGAAAAACGAACTCGCCTAATTGTGTGGAGTGTGGAGTTGTTGAAGACTTACACCACTTATTGATGGACTGTGTTCGGTGTGAGTCTGGGAGAAATGATTTGTTTAGGGTCTTGAGGTTGAACAGACTTGAAGTAGGCACATTCCATAAAATCCTGGCTCAACCAAATGGCGATGATGCGAAGAGTCTGTTTAGGTTCATGGCCCAGATATGAGAAATGTGTATTTAGGGTACGATGGGACTGGCATTGCGATTATAAATGTCCCTAAACAAATAAAGAAAAAAAAATACCTGAACCAAGGTCATTGTCGAAGTTCTAGTAAAGCTACTTTAATTTCAAAAGTTTCCAATATTCAAATTCCTGCAACAAATTCAGTCTGTATGTAATGTAATAATGGAACTGAAAGACTAATTTCTGATGCAGCTGATTACCAGTATTTTACATGAAGCGACTGCCTATCTGACCTCCACAACCCAGTAACTGGGTAATAAGATACTTGATTGCACAATGTTAACACAATAATTATTTAGAAGACCGTTGTACCAAAACGGAAGTGAGAGCGAATTCGGCCAACGAAATTGAACACGGCAAGCACAGCAGAGTTCAAGAATGGTCAGTGTCATCATTGTTATAACAGTTCTTGAACGCGGTTTTATGTGTTGATCGCGTTCAATTTCATTGTTGGAATTCACTCGTATTGTTATTTCTCCTTACTTGATTCTTTCGGCAGCTCGGCTTCGACTTTTTTCAATTGCTTTATCTCTTCTTGTCTCTGTTTCCATTTCATAATAATGTCTAGAGGCGGACACTTGGGTTTCAACTCACTCTGGGCGGGGAACCTTACCCAATCGCGCCTAAGAGGTCGATAGTTCGCGAGCTTAAAATTATATTGCGCGATATAATAGTCGCGTTCTTCCTTCGAATACCCATGGTTACTGTCGCGTAATTCCGGTTGATGCGACATGATGACTGTACTTAGTAAACTTCGGATCGAGACTGAGCGAGGAACAACCTTACAGCTAGACATACTCAGCAAGCCTCCCCCCCTTTCCCCTTCACGCTTGCTCGCGAAGCTGACTCATGACTTTACGCTGAACTTTGACAAATAATAATGTTGTGAAATTGTAGTACAATATTGTATTGCACAACTAAGATTCAAAAGAATGAAACCTATTTTTTTAAATTATTTTAATCAGTACGTACTTACCCAAACGAAATAATTTTTAAACTGGCATGGTCACTAACACTATTAATAACACTTTTAACGGGATATTTACCTTATGTACCATAAACAGATCAATTTATCCGTGATCATAGCGTTTGCAACAACGCCGAAATATAGGGAAATCAAAAAAAAAAAAAAGTGGTATTTATATCCCGTTACAAGTGTTATTGATACCCAAACGAACTTATTTTTTATGTTGTTTTTTTTGGGTGGAAAATCGTGGTTATTCCGTAGTACCTGACAAATTGATATATAAGTAAATAAATTCCGGTAAATTACCTACACGTATGTACAAAAACACGTCATGCCTTCCTATTGTGTTTTTATTTGTTTTTTGTCCAGCCTATACTCATACTTCTATATATTTTTTGTGGTGTTTATTTTATAATTATCTTTTCATAAATACTGGTATTCAGCTGCATCCGGTTAGACTATATTAAGACAACCCCAACCATGATGGAAAAAGGCAGGCCGATGATGGTTAATAATTATCTTATGATTGTTTTATACTATAATTCAAGTGAAGCTAAGTAAAATAAACAGTATTTTACTTTCTTAAATTTTATTTACTCCAAATATTTATGCTGTCTTGGCTTCCGTACATTTTTTCTCCGGTGACCACTGAAAACCTGCGTTGTGCTGTGGGTCCCCCATAGCACAGCATCATGCCGAGTGGTAACCTACTTGTCTTAGTCACGGCGTGCAAGCTGTCAACATTTTTGTTTATTTTTATTTTTATATATTTGTAGCACAAAAAATACAAATAGTTTTTTTTCTATAACAGGTTTGTACTACTAGCTAGTGATTGAAGTATCCTTTTAAGCAAATAAATACCTGTATTA
Organism: Cerastis rubricosa; assembly: GCA_949152445.1. Classification (NCBI taxonomy): domain Eukaryota; kingdom Metazoa; phylum Arthropoda; class Insecta; order Lepidoptera; family Noctuidae; genus Cerastis; species Cerastis rubricosa. The sequence goes on from OX424529.1 coordinate 3,573,918, forward strand.
TGACACTCGACTCTTCCGTCGTGCCATCTATTAAATGGGTCCTCGTGAGTCCCTCACAGAAAAAGTTATTGAAATCGATATACTGACTCTTCCTTCCTTCACTTTATAATTTGGAATGTATTTAATATGTCCATAAAACCGAGGACTTTTCAAAATTAGAAGCAACTCTATAATATAAATACAAGAAATTGTAATACCCAAATTCAGATCAACTAAAACTAGCAAGTCATTTCTTATAAACAGCATAAATACGCTTTATAATAAGTTGCCGAATTCAGTTACGGAACAGACCGATGGAAAGTTTAAAAATTATATCAAACGTGTCCTTATTAAAAACAACATATTACAAAATTAAGGACTACGTTGAAAACAGAAGTTTGGCCTTAGCCCCTTCGCACATGTGGCTTCCCTGGTAGCTCCCCCTCTTCCCATGTGTGGATGTCTCTAACTATTCTCAATGTTATTTTTTTTTTTGTTTATTCCATTATTTTATGAATTGTTTTACAATCGTTTTAAATCATTACATCTTTTATTATAGTAACAGCACCGATGACAACATTTGTGTCACTTTTTAAATCAAGTCTTTTTGTAATATTTTCTTCTTTTTTTTGTAGTCTCTATTTTTTAATTTACCTATTGTTTATAAATGTGTGGACATTGTAGGCCATAGGGATTTCTAGATCCTTGCTAACTTTTTAATTTATTCTACATTTTGTAGAAAGCAACGACTTATTGTCGGGCCTACGATATCTTCCCATAATTAAGTACTAACGCTGTAACATAGAAATATTGTAAAACCAAATGATTTTAAAAGAGTAACTATGGAGTTTCTTGCCATAGGAAACGACCAACCCGAACCGAGCACCTTTTTGTCGACGTTTTATAAGTTTCGTTTTATGTAGGCCTATGTGAAATAAAAATATTTTGATGTTACGTAATGTACATACAAGATTAAAAATTATGTTAACTACTACTAATATATTTACTATTTATCATTTCGACAAATAAAATCATGAAAATTAAAGTACAAATACAACATTGCAGACTTTACATCAGGTTATTTAAATGAGTGTGCGTTTTGTGTGTGTTATCTGTGAGTTGGGCATGAGTGATATGTGTGTGTGGGATGTATGTGTATATGTGGTATGTAAGTGTACATGTTGTATATGTAAGTAAGTGAACGCATGAATGAGTGAGTTATGGTGTGTGGTGCAGGAGGGCCACAGTGTCCTCATATTCAAGTGGTTTGATCCATTTAATGACAAGTTTTTACACTCATAATATTGTTTAGTGTATGCATATGTCGTATTGTCAGGATTTTTTCAGTTAGACTCGGTCATCATGTGGGCAGAACTTTGTTCTACGTCATTCCAGGATCTTCCAGAGAAAACAATAGCCGTGTAGTCTGCATAAGAAAAAACTTTGGCGTTTTAATTTTCATATTACAGAGGTCACTAATGTATACCAAAAAAGCGCGGGGCCCAAAACACGACCCTTAGAGATACTTCTACATCGTCACTGGCATATTGCCCCAACTTAACCCTTTTCTTCCTGTTAGAAAGATAATCTTTAAGAAGATTGAGTTAAGTTCCTCTTATACCAATTATATCCAGTTTGTTCATAAGGATTGGTATAGAGACGGTGTCGAATGCCTTTTTCAGATCCAGGAAGACAGTTAAACATTTATTGCTATTATCAAGTTGATTATCTACCAGCGAGCTTAGAGCAGTAACTGCATCATCGGTGGATTAATTCTGCCTAAATCCAAATTGTGTTGGGGATAGTGTTTTATCTTTATTTAAATATTAGAGAACAAGTCAAACGCACACGCGTAGCTGCATCGCAACTTTATCCCGTGATTTAATTACTTTTACCCACATAATAATTATTTTATTAAATTATCGTCTGTTACTATTAAATGGCTGATATAAACATTAACGCAGATATTTGCGCTCCGTGTGATAGTGATGACATAGTGCAGGAGCCAGTAAACTAAAGAGAAAAATTTGACCGAAGAGATGGAGCTGAACGAAGAGAGTGAGCAACGACTTGTAACGAGAGGGCGTCAAGAAGATGAGGAAATAGTGGAAGAAGATGGATTTGTAACAGTAATTAGAAGTCATAAGCGAGCAAACAGGAAAGATTCTACAAGTAATATTTTTTTAGGAGAAAGTAGTGTAAACGCTGAAGAAAACTACAGTTGTATATGTGTGACAGGAAAAGAAACTTTACCAAAACAATTTGGTATGGCAAAGCTTTTGAGTACGTTAAAAATCGAAAAAATTGTAAAGATGGTATATAAAAGTGCATTCAGGGTCCTCATCTATTTTGAAAATAAAGAATGTGCTTTGAAATGATTAAATTGTGAAAGTTTTATTAGCTTAAGATACAGAGTTCAGAGGACTGACGAAACTAGCTTGTGTTATGGTATTTTAAAACAGATAGATCTAGGAACAGAAGAAACAGAAATTCTCGAAAATCTGACTTGTGAGAAGGCTAAACACAATGTCTGACAACGGCGAATGGATAAATTCAGAGACCAAGCAAAGCTACACCTACAGAAAAGCATTAGAACTATAATTTACAACAAGGAAATAAACAGAATACTCTGGAAACATTTAGAGATATACTATTAACAGGACGAATGGCTAATAGCAGTAGAAGTGATGATATTACGCATAATAATGTCAGTGAAAAGAGGAAGTCAAGAAAAAAAAATGCCTATGGCATTAAGTCCGCCTCTGTACTATGTGCTTGAAGTGTTAAATAAATAAAAAAGCACACGTCACGTCATTGAGACTAGAGTGCCGGACAGGTGTAATTTAGATGAAGAGATTTTGTTGTCATCACCCACCTATGAATCTACGTATCTTAAGAAAGAAAAAAACCCAGAAGGTACGAAAAACTCAAGTGTCAGCTTAGACTTTTTTAGTACCTTCCAGAGAGTCAAAGATATATGTATGTCCGACATCGATTGGGATACCAAACTTAAACAACTAGGTAAACTTGTAATATAAATATTAAGTCAAGTGATTGTTAAAGTTCTGAAGTAAGATGACATTTATACTAAATTTATATTAATTTTTAACAATATCTAATAATACAATAAGAAAGTCAACGCTACGTATTGTACAGTGGAATGCACGAAGCTTACGACCAAAACGTAATGAGTTTGAGTTGTTAATCTGGAACCTGAATCTCATTTCAATGTAAGTAGTTATATTATTTTTATAAAAGATAGGACGGATGGGTATGGGGTGATAGCAATTATTATTTGCAAATCGATAAATGTACAACAATGTTTTATATCAACTAGAAATTCAGGGATTGAAGTTATGTCTATTAAGCTTTTAAACTGTAGTGAAATTAAAAATATAATATTGTTATATTATATTGCCCTTCTTCAATTCGCACAAGCCTTGTTGACTGGGAACAAATTTTCTCACTAAATCCTAATAAATGCATAATCGCTGAGGACTTTAACGGCCACCATGCAACCTGCCCCCGTATTCACAAACTCTCGGATTCGATTTCGGTTCGGAAAGTCGTATGTCTATCGACTTCTTTTGGCATTACGAAAGCGAGGGGCTTTCGTAATGCCAAAAGAAGATAGACAATATTTGGACTTTCCGAACCAAAAGTGAGGTTAAAGAGTTACAAGTAGCTTCTTCTTGTCCATTGGTAATGTATACTCTACGAACATGGATAACTAATACTAATGCAAATGAAACAATTCCAGTACATTTAAACTCAAACAAAATCTAAAGGTTCATACGATAGTAAAATATAAAAAAGGTGAAATCATTAATGAAATAGATACAAAATATAGTGGTCGTTTTTACATATTTACAGACGGGTCGAAGAGTGTAGAAGGTCATGGATCTGCATATTTTATACCTAATATAGATATAAGCGCTCAGGATAATTATATTACAACATATAGCTCGATGCGCCTCGCTCGATGGTCACAGAGGTGCATCGATAGCTTATGTAATTTTAATTAAAATTGATGAAATTACTATAAAATAAAATTAATGCATTCACCCAATATGCGATGGAACTTCCATCGCATATTAGGTTACGGGCAACGATGAGGCTGACGCGTTGGCGAAATTAGCAGCTAGGAATGGAAAAGAAATATTATATTATAATATATTACATTATTCCGATTTTTTACCAAATATAAAAAAAAAATATGCTATGATTATTGGAAAGAATATTTTAATAAACGATCATTAGAGAAGGGTCTATGGTATAAATCCATATAGTGTGAACCTCTTCGCGTGCCCTGATTTATGAATAAGTGAAAGTGTTAGTAGAAAACTGATTGTTACTGCCTGTTAGAGCGGCCAGCAAAACTTTGCCGGCCGCTCCTTGAAACAGAACGGCAAGGTCGACTTTGCTCAAACAAGGTTGTCAAAATAATGACCACATTACATGTATTTTTGAGTAAATATAAATTAGTTCAATGTTTAAAAAGAAAAATTATGTATAAATAATTATAGTTCAATGTTTTGACTTTTAGTTTTACTAGTGTATGTTATATTAGGTCTTTACCTATGAAATTGCCGTTTTGTTTGAAAAAAGTTAAAGAATTTTTTTTTCGAACTTATTTATTTCTTTTATTCAAAGTAATCACCCCTGCAATCAAAGCATCTTTGCCAACGCTGTGGCAGTTTATGGATGCCCTTCTTGAAAAAATCAGCTGGACGGGAGACAACAAACACTTCAAAGGCGTTTTGTACTGCCTCTCGGGAATTGAATATTTTTCCCGCTAAAAAGTTGTCCAAATTTTGGAAAAAGTAATAGTCGGAAGGCGCAAGATCTGGTGAGTATGGCGGATGAGGGAGAGCTTCCAAACCCAACTCATGCAGCTTAGAGACGGTCTGTTGTGCAGTATGGGGCCGCGCGTTGTCGTGAAGTAGCAGTGGAGACGACCGATTGACCAAAGCTGGTTGCAGACGTGCGAGTTTCGCCATCATTGTGGTCAGTTCTTCAATGTACACATCTGCAGTAATGCTCTCGCCGTTTTGTAAAAAGCTATGATGAATCACACCAGCACTAGACCATCTCCTTTCTAGGGGTCATTTTTCGTTTTGCACATTGCTTTGGTACCGAACCAGGATCTAACCAACTTGCTGAGCGCTTTCGATTGTCTCAATTAAATTAAATTATTCTAATTATATTTTCAGACGAAATAAATAGCAAAAGCTTACAGTCGGCCATTCTGAAATAACAGAGTCCTCTCGTTACGTTTTGATGACTAACTTATGTATGTGCTAATATAATTATATAATTCTAAAACTATGAAACAATATTATAAAATAAAATGTGTATTCAAAATAATTTATAACTAGCGAATTTAATGCCTAAAACTTTACTTGAGTGACCATCAGATATTGCAGATTCTATGCAGGTAATCAGTAAAATTTCCAGTAAGTGCATAAGAATGTACCAAAACTATATAATATAAAGAAAAGGCAAATAATAATATTAATAACAAAAAACATATTTTACTACTTATCATGAATAGGGAAACATTTTACACAAATTTATTAATCTTACTAATTATTTTATATAAATACTATTTGTTCGGCCATCTTATACAGTAATTGTTCCATCAATTTATAGAACAAAAAAAAAACAACTAATACAATTTTAAAAATTGATCTTAATTTTAAATACATATATTTCTAATCTATGTCCATATCAAATTAATAATAACTAAGAAAGCGCTCAAATCCTTGGCCTACGGCCTCCTTGCGCAATATAATATTATTCCATAAAATCTTACACACTCATAATTGTCAAACGACTCCATTGTGTGTAGATTTTTCCATTTCAATTTTCAAATCTAACACACTCATAATTGTCAAACGACTCCATTGTGTGTAGATTTTTTCATTTCAATTTTCAAATCTAACACAATCATAATTGTCAAACGACTCCATTGTGTGTAGATTTTTCCATATCAATTTTCAAGTCTAATCAAAATCAAAGTCATTATTCCTTCCTTAATAAAGTTTAAAACAAAATAATATTCCTTCCTTAATAAAGTTTAATCATAGTTCCAATTCAAATCCATTTTCAAATTGACTTTTCAAAAATAAGGGGAAACACCCATGATATTTTTTTTTTTGCAAATTCAATTTTCGCTCATTGTCCCAGTACTCTCCACATCCAATCCTACTGACATTTCCGACGACTCCATTTCCATATTATCAGTACCTTCAACAGTTTCGTTTAAATTTACATCCTCCGTTGAGCTTTCCTCTTCGGAATCAGCTAAGCTTTCTTGGGTAAAGGTCAACCAAGGATGTATCTTATCTAACGCAATAACTGCCTCATATTTTCTATTCTGTTTTCGGGTTAAGGGTGTATCTTGAACAACATACCTATCTCTATCTAGTACTTTGATAATCCTGTATGGACCTTGTAATTTAGCAAGTAACTTTCTCGACTGTCCGTTATTACTACCTACTTCTCTTTCAATTCTTACTAAGTCACCTTGATATTTCCTACCAACCTTCCTATTCTTGTCAAATCTTTCCTTTTGTCTTACTTGATCCTCACTTATGTTGGCATTTACCTCCTCTCTTATATTCTCTAATGCTTCTTGTGAACACCCCGATTCACCCTGGTCGAGCAACGAAGTGACTATTCCGTCACTTTTTGCCCTCAACCTTATACCAAACAGTATTTCAGCTGGCGTTTTACCTGTACCTTTATTAAGAGTTGTATTAAGACCCAGCTGAATTTCTTCTAAATGAGTATCCCATTCATTTTCCTTACAATTGTGGTTTTTTACTGCAAGCGAAGCCAATATGGTACGATTATATCGCTCCACTTGGCCATTCGCTCGCGGTGTTGCTACCGCATTTAAAACGTGCTTTATGCCTAGTTTGTTCACAAAGTCTTTAAAACTTTTACTTGTGAAAGAAGTTCCCCGATCACTGATTATCCTACTTGGTATACCGAATAAACTAAAATAGATATTTAAAACTTTGATGGTCGATTTAGTTTTCGTATTTTTGACAGCAAATAAAGTAATGTATTTTGTGTATGCTTCAACAAGCACCAACAAGTAAGTGTTTTTAAATTTACTCCGAACAAATGGACCTAAGTGGTCCATGTGAATCGTGTGAAACGGTTTATCAATTTTTGGAACTGGATGGAGCATACCTTGTCTTTTTCCTGGTGGTACTTTGTGAAAACTACATTCCAGACATGATTGAACATACTTTTTGGTAAACTTGTTCATTTTGGGAAAACAGTAAAGAGATTTCAACTTGTCCAAAGTTTTATCTAGACCAAAATGACCAAGTTCGTCGTGACACTTCTTGAGTAGCTGCCACCTAAATCCTTTAGGGACCAACCATTTCAATTGGCTGTCCACAACCCTATAAACCTTTCCTCCCTTTAAACGATAATTCTGAAAAGTTTCATAGGTTTTAGGCGTTTCAGGGTCTTCTAAAATACTTTTAATCCGTTGAACCTCTTCATCAGCACTCTGAATAGTTGTTAACCAGTCTTCTGTTTCTACAACTAAAATATCAAATACAGGCTCAGGTTCATCTGACATAGGGATAGCATTCCTGCTTAGTACATCCACATGGGTCATACGGTTACCCGGCCTATACTCGATACTGCAATCGTACTCCTGTAGTTGAAGCCACCACCTACTAATACGAGGTATCATATCTCTCTTTGATAAAGTAGTACGTAATGCGCTACAATCGGTTATAATTGTAAATTTGAGGCCTAAAACGTACCTGCCAGGGCTGCGGGTTGTTCGAAAGAGATACCGTGCCCCTGGAACGCAAAGGGCTAAGAAGGAACATGGATGGGTTTTAGTCAGTCAAGTCTGACACTCCCTTCCGCTCCGCCCAGAGCGGAAGAAGTCATTTGATGATTTCCCATCCCAAAAAAAAAAAAAAAAAAAAAAAAAAAAAAAAAAAAAAAAAGGCCTAAAACGTACACTCTAAACCTTTGCAAGGAAGCTATTACCGCCAGGGTTTCCAATTCAAATGAATGGTACTTCTGCTCTTCGAGAGTAGTTTGCCTACTGTAATACGCTACCGCTCGCCACCTACCTAATTCATCTTCCTGCAGTAATATTCCCGCTATACCCGATTTGCACGCATCCGTATGAATCTGAGTTTTTGCACTTACGTTGTACAACGCTAAAATTGGTCTTTTTATTAGCTCTGCCTTTAGAGTGCAAAATGATTTTTCTTGTTCGGGACCCCACTCCCATTTACAGTTCTTTTTTAATAATTTTGTTAGTGGATTAGCAATTATAGCAAAATTTTTCACAAAACGCCTAAAAAAACTAGCCAAACCAACAAACTGGCGTATTTCGTGTTGGTTAGTGGGGCACTTAAAATTTTCTACTGCTGCAGTCTTTTTTGAACCCGGTCTGACCCCTTGTTTACTTACTTCGAAACCAAGATAGTCAATTTTTTTTTAGAAAAATACACATTTTGATAATTTTAACGTCAAACCCGCTTCTTTAATGAGTTTAAGTACTGTTTCTAACCGCTCCATTCCTTGCGAAATACTGTGGGCTGGAATTATTATATCGTCCATGAATGCGAAAGCTTTGCCTTTGACGTCTTTCAAAACGGTATTAATAGTTTTCTGAAAAACAGACGGCGCGTTGGCCAAACCGAAGGGCATGCGGGTGAACTGATACTGACCGTCCGGCGTTACAAACGCAGTTTTGTCTTGCGACGAAGGGGTTATTGGGATCTGGTAATAGCCTGAAGCCAAATCAAGTATTATAAAATGTTCATAACCACCTAACTGATCTATTTGATCCTCTATTCTGGGCAAAGGGTAGTGTTCCTTGACAGTTTTAGCATTTAAAGCCCGATAGTCAACGCAAAGCCGTTGATCACCGGTCTTCTTCTGCACTAAAATGATGGGGCTTGCATAAGAAGATGTTGACTCGGTAATTATACCTGAATCCAACATATCCTGAACCATTTCTTTGACTTTATTCCTTTCTGAATAAGCTAGCCTGTATGGCCTATACACAACCGGGGTCGCATCTTTTAACGTGATAGACATTTCGGTCAAATTAGTCAGCCCTAAATCATATAAACTAAACGAAAAACAGTCTCTATACTCTTTTAGCAAGGTTTCTAACAGTTCTCTATCTCCAGAACTAAATCCATCACCTATTTTAAGATCGTTCGATATGGAATCACTATCCCTGTTTTCTAGTATTCTAACATTTAGGCAATCATCATCATTTAAAATGTAAGCTCTAGTCAATAACTGTCCTTTTTGAAGTTTAATTTCGTTACCATTTAAATTTATTACTAAAATGTGACCTTTTCCTTGCACGATTGTGTATAATCCAGGCATAATAAAATAACAATTATCACCTATTTTCCTTAACGATTCCTTTACGTAAAATTTTATGGTGATATCGGTATTTACTTTTACCGGTAAAATATTTATAGAGTTAACGTTGACATCAGAGTCTACAACTAAATGAATTTTTTGATAGTTTTCAAATTTAGAATTATTTAAAGGAGTAGGCTTTTTTTGAAAAACTAAATGTTCGTCTGTCTTTATAATAATTATACCGGCTTGCTCGGTAAAAGTATGTCCCAACAGTACGGCATGTTTAAGTAATTCGTCTGGTACCACTAATACTTCTACGGATGTTGTAACGGCTTGTACTTGCATTTGGACTACTGCTCTACCTATAGGTTCTATGATTGAATTACCGAAGCCTTTTAGTGTTGGCAGATCACTTTTTCCGTAAGCAGTGTTTAAATTTTTAAAGTCACTAATTCGAATCAAAGTGCTTTGGCTACCGAGATCCACATAACACGACATTGTTTTGCCATTAACTTGAACTGGGAGGACATACTTATCATCTAACTCACCGGTTAACTTAACTTCAGACACTGCTTTACTGCTTTCATTATGTTTACCGCCATCATTACCATTTCTGGGAAGCCGTCTACAATTAGTGCTCTGATAACCAAGTTTCTTACAAATGCTACACGTCAATAAAGGTTTGTTACACTTAAAAGAGGGGTGACCGACCTCATTACAGTTAAAACATTTAATATTGCTACTCAGTTTAGTATTGTCATTATTGCTATCAGAGCGCCTTTTTGTAAACGACTGACGAAATGTCCCTTACATCCTCTAACTTAATAGATTTAAAATAAGATAGTAATTCCTCAGGTTGAGAGTAGTTCGCAGCTTGAGCTCCGAGTCGCATACCTTTGTCTTCCAATCCATATATGAGACAATCCACAGCCCGTTTACCAGTTATATCGCATCGGTTGAGCAAGTTAATTTTGTGATAAAAATAAGTTTCTAACGTTTCATTATGTCTAACCTTCCGATCCAACATTTCATGTAAAAGTTGTGCATAATTCTGAACCGTGGGAAATGTCTTAGTCAATTTATCCTTCCACTCCAACCAACTATAACTTAAGGAAGTTAAACCTTGGTACCACACCTTTGCAACTCCAGTCAATTTAGGCAACGCATAATGAAGTTGTTGTGTTTCAGACCAATTATACAAAGCTGCACATTCTTCCACTTTCGTAAGCCAATCAATAGTTCAATAATCAATAATAAATCAATAAGGAAAGGATCAATAGTTTGTTCCTTATTAGCAGGATCAAATTCTGGTACTGCATTTGTTGACATACTAAAGTGGTTTTGAGCCTGGGACGCTGACGAAGGCAGTGATTTGATGAATACTAAAACTATGATCATCTACAGTTTTCTTTTTAGGGGTCTTATTCATATTAGTTACATCGGTGTTTACATTCAAATTACTATCCATGCTGCTAATACATGACGACTGACTTACGGTTTCCCGACGTCTTCGACTCGTCCTGTGGTGACGGGATCGCCGTCTCACCTCGCTACTGCTGCGCTGCCGTCGTCGCCGTCTCACCCTCCGCGAGTGTGCAGATCGGGAACGCGAGCGCGACCGCGAAGACCGCGTTCTTTTTTTCACACGCCGCGACACAGACCGACGCCGCCGCTTACGACGCTCAAGGCTCTTATAAGAACCCGCACGTCTCCGTGGCGTACGGTCTGTAGAACCTGCGCGGCTCGAGGGGGTTGAGCTGGTCCGCACAGTACGCGGGCGCCGCGTACTAGAACAGCTTCTCCTGTTACGCCTGCGCAAACGCCCCGCACGACTGCGGCTGCATGACGGCGTAGCTCCATCACGCGTTTGAGAAGCCTCTCGATCAGAAACTTCACGCATTCTCACTTCTTCACGAAATCTCGACATATTATTTAGATCGAGTTTATGCCCCTTACTTTACCTGTCCTTATAAACGGCTTAGGTGGACGTGGTTAGAATATTAAGTAATATTCATGTTATATACCACTTCTGAACTATTATATACTTAGAAGTGTATCAATAAAACAGTAAATACTTAATACCAATTCAAATATTTAATTGTACTCGAATCACACTGTTGATTTAATGAATACTTTCTTAAATTCTATATCTATTTACTTTTTCACCGATCGGTGTCACAAACGACTAATGACGCTTCAATATGGCCGACCGCATTAAAAAGTAAGCGACGACGGTTGGAAGTCAAAACACAAACTATTATTCGACAAATACATAGGTGGTAATACATTATTTTTATAAAACAATTAAATTAAATTATTCTAATTATATTTTCAGACGAAATAAATAGCAAAAGCTTACACCAATCTGTCGCAAATGGACCAATATTGTTTTAATGCTAACATCAAAAGCTGCTGCCAGCTCAGCTGTAGATTGAGTTTCATCAGCTTCAACAATCACCTTTAATTCATCATTGTTGACCAAAGTTTCCGGACGACCACGAGGTTCATTTTTCAAGTCAAAATTCCCAGAACGGACCCGAGCAAACCAATAACGGGTTGTGCGTTCGTTTGTACAGTTCTCTCCGTAAACGTCGTTGATGTTACGGGTCGTTTGTGCGGCGTTGGTGCCACGACGGAACTCATATTCCATAATTACACGAAATTTCAAAGTATCCATTATGAGGAAAAATGTTGAAATGTAATGAAAATACAACGCTAATCAATAAACAAAAGACTGATTTTGTAAATAGAATGTCATATTTTTAAAACAAAATTAATTTGAATTTAGAACTCATAGCCAATCAAAACTTATTTTTGTTTGAAAAAGTCTGTACTGCAATACGGCAATTTCATAGGTAAAGACCTATTACTTGTAATATTTTTCAAAAGCAATTTATTGTTTGATTTTGATTTTGCAAGTAATTACTTGCACAATCAAATAGGGAATTCCCTATCATATTTTCTTTTCAATTTTTTTATGAGATCGTGGCAGTGATTTCTGTATCGATTATATGTTATTTTATTGATTTCGTTATTAATCTTTTGTAGTTTATTACGATTTTTAAAGCAACGAAGTATGCCTGGGGTTACCTATGGTTTAATAATGCGTTTACAGTTTGGATTTTTTAGTATGGTAGTGTTGAGATTAATTGATTCAGCTAGTTTTTCAACGAGTATCTCAGTTAATAAATTAGGGTCGTCACAAAACTGTAATTCCGCCTAATTTTGTTCATGTAAGCTTGTTCGAAATGTATACTACGCAGCAGATACATACGCAGAGACATAAAAGTAGTGTAATGGTCAGTCACAGTCGTATTAACGATAGCGATAAAAGCCGAAGTAAATTTTTTGTTAATTTTTGTCATAAAATGGTCCAAACAGTTATTTTCACTAGTGGGTGATGTATGTCCAGGGAGAATACCATGTAAAGACAAAATATTTAAATAGTTAATCCTATTTTTACTTTCCTGTGACGTCTCTGTCTTTAGTTCTAGTATTATTATTTATGACTCCCGCTATTACTATGTTTTTTTGCGATGTTATTGTATCAAGGTGAGTGCTAAGCGAGTCAATGAAACTGTCAGTGTTAGTGTTTGATAGAGAGCGATAAATGCACAAAATATGGTTATTCAGAATATCTCGCTGGAGCCAGGACGCTTGGGACAACTTTATTTCCTTTACTTTTGGTTTTAATGGGTCTTTAACATAGGCTACTACCCCACCATTTTGGTTTAAATGTCGAGAAGAGGCAAAGCAGTGGTAATTATTGGGTTAAGGTATAGGTTTGTTATCGTTAAGCTTCGACTCGATTAAAATTATAATATCAGTTTGAAATTTAAAAGAAGATACCAAAAGTTAAAAAACATCGGAATTACAGTAAACGCTTCTTATGTTTTGATATTATACAATCGTCAAGTCATGTAATGCTTTGTTTTTTATTTTAATTTTTTGTCATTCTTTACGCACGCAGCACGTCATGTCTCTGCAACAAATCAATATTTTTTCTTTGTTTCTTTCTTTACTATCAATGAAAAGTTTTGTTATTGATTTTAGGCGATTCGCACACGCGTTAAGTCATCATTTCAGCCGAAAGACGTCCACTGCTAAACATAAGCCTCCCCCAATGCCACATTGACATAGGGGGGGTTTTGCCATAATCGCCACGCTTGGCAGGCGGGTTGGCGATCGCGGTACATTTGTTACAAAAGCACAGAGAACGCTGCTGCCCATTCTCTGGCAAGTCCCTTAGTCACCTCTTACGACAGCCATGGGAAGATATGGGATGGTGCTATTCTTTACGTCCGTCACCAAACAGAATACGTGTTAAGTTGCGGGTACTTATTAGCTGATGTGTTCCGTATATGCTGGAATGAACAGCATACTGCAGATGTAGCCAGTGTCGTTCCGCACACGTAGCGACTTTTTTGCAACGTTAGTAATTTTTGTTATGGGACACTGTGGATCCAGGATCTCAATTGAAGTTATTTTACTGAAGAATGAGAAATAATTATGTTACAACGGCCAACCAGTGTTTAGGGAAGTTGTGTCATGTGCATATGTTTCATGAAATGGAAGAAAGCATGGAAAGTGATATAAAAAATTCACAAAAAGTTTATCTTAACAAATATATTTTTAATTTTCCAGTAACAAAAATCAATAATATTACAGAGACATAAAATACTTAACAGAGAACATTTCTTTAGAAATTGCCACAATTAAATTGTTATTAAGTAGGAACTTTGGTTTTAAATAGTTAACCCAAATCACCAAGAAATGAGTTAAAAAGTTACTAGAAAAGATCAACATTTCAAAATAATTTAATGTTTAAACAAAAACATCTATAGCCGAAGAAGATGTATTTACAATACATACAAACGCGTCACACATCAAAAACATGTTCAAATAAATAATCATACGTCGACAATCAGCGAGATGCCTCAAACAAACAATAGACGGTTCCGACGTTTTATTTTATCCAAAACTAGCGATCCACCCGTGCTTCGCCCGGTTTTCACGACAAACCATAAAGATTCCTTAAGGCATCATCTGCCGAGCCTTCCAGTCTAACCGGATGCAGCTGAATAACAGTATTTTACATGGATCTACTGCCTATCTGACCTCCACAACCCAGTTAGTGGTACTGGATAATACAATATCCTTTGGTAAGACTGGTTGTCCGACTTTCGGGCTACTGACTACTTATAACGATTACTCAACGAGCTACAAATGATACCCGGGACCAACGGCTTAACGTGCTTAGACATTTTTGTGAAAAGACAGGACTTAAATATGTGCCAAATTTATATGACTATATTACACATAATAAGCCTTTAACCGCATCATCAGTGCGTGATTGTTGCAGGTTCAGACGGCGAGGACCGCGGAGCGCTTGTCTCTGTTCTGGTTGCGAATGTGGTCGCGGGCCTTCTTTGCTGCTCTGTTCGGTAGTTGCTGGAATGGACAAATGAGAATTATATTTTTTTTGTGTCTTACTGCTAGATAAATATCGTCCTGTTATTCTTTCCGTTGTTCACAATTCTACGCTTGTGTCTTATGAAGACAGAATATTGAAATGTTGTAATGTATATTCATGTACATACCCGTTGCAGCTTCTTGCTCTTCTCAGGCTTCTCCTGTCGCTCGCAGTCCACGGGCGGGTTGTCGGACAGCGTCAGCGCAGCTCGCAGGCGCGCACTGCGCGGCGCCAGCACCTGCAGCGCGCCGCCGAGTGCGCCCGCCAGCGCCGCGTACGCCGCGCCGCCCGACCACGACGACCACTCAGCACGCTCACTGCCTATATGTGCTGATGTGCTGGGTCCTACACCTTCCTGGAAGATGAATTATGTTGGCATTCAATCAGATTGTTACGTTCACTTATCATTTATGTATTAGCACTCGGACAAGTCGACGTGATTTAGCCCAGCTAACTAACTATATTGTACCTCGAAGTACTTGAGGATGTCCCTAAAGGTGGCTCGTTGTATCTTGAGATCTCTCTTGGCGCGGAACCTGTCAGAGTCTCGAGCTAACTCGGTGAGTCGCGGCAGTAGTACGTCCACATGCGCTGTGAGCGCGTTGTCCGAGTTGTCGTCGTCCGTCACTGTCTCGTACGCGATGGCGAGCGCGCCGCCTGCTGCCATGCGGACCTGCGGAAAGACGACATACGTATACTGAACCAATTCATCTGTATCGTCATAGTCTTGTGGTGGATACAAAAGGTTAGGTAAGTTACCTCAAGTGACACGGCCTCAAGCAACTCCCCAAGCCTGGCAAAGCTGGGCGCCTGGTTGTTGAGCAGCGACAGCGCGTGGTTGCGCGACAACAGCGGCAACAGTAGCGCCCAGCCGTCCAGTGCGGCGGCGTGCCACGCGCCCTCCTCCACGGTCGCGGCTGATACATTCACGCTGCCGTCTTTCTGCGGGAAGAAGAAACTTTTTTAATATCGGAAACTCATTATCGACGTCCTTCTGTCCGTGTCTCAATTAGATAGCTGTCATCTTGATGAAGGCTAATGTTTTTAAAGTGACATGAGTCATTCGTGTTTGCATATTATTTTTTATATATTGGTTGTTTACCCTAAGATAGCTGCCACTGAAGATGGTCTCGTACATGCGCATGACTTTTAAGATCTCAGTGCGGTCATCCTTCGTCAAGTAACACAACATGGCCAGTGATGAGCAGCACTGAAACATATAGAATACGTTATTTAATTGGTTGCTGGAGGAAGACATAAAACATTTTCTGAAAACTACCCCAAGACATTAGTACTGTGTGTCCGTATTGCGGTGCTTACCTTAGTGCGTGTGTCGAGTGAGGCAGACTTGTCAGTGGCGGCGGCGGTGAGCGCGGGCCGCACGTCGCGCACGAACTGTTCCGTGCCTTCCTCGCCGATCTGTGGGTCACATATTACAAGGTTAAATACGTTTTTTATGTAACGCTGCCATAGCCAGGCGGTAGACCAAGGTAAAATCTGAATTTAAATTTGAGCCTAAGATAAGAATTGTGTACGCCGAGCAGTAGGGTCATCCTATTGCTGGCAGGGAGACCTTTCATCAATCTTGTGTCTGAGTCTTGTGAATCATGATAATCACCTGTAAAGCCAGCAGCGGCGCAACAGCAGCAGCTGCCTTCCTCTCTGCATCCTTGCCTCGTCGTAGTGCGCGCGACACATGGTCGGCCAGCGTGGCGCGGTGCGCGGCCAGCAAGTCGTCCACTGCGCGTCGCTCTAACTCCGCGCGTAGCGACACAAATGCGCTCGCGCGCGCTGCGTGCCCGGGAGCGTTCAGCGATTCCACTAATTCTAGGACCTTCCCTTCGAATTTCTCTCGAAGTAGTTGTTCTATAGAAAGAAGATATATGATTAGTGTTACGATAACCACGAAGCACGCAGACACGCGGCCATTGCAGCCGGCTCAATGATACGGAGCTCCGCGGCGATAACGCTGGTAGATTAGATACATTTTCGAAGATTAAACCTTCGAAAATGTATCTAATCTACCAGTGTTATCGCCGCGGAGCTCTAGCAATGTTTGGCTAAACAAAATTGCTTACATGTACCTAATTGACCCGGTTCTCAAGATTGCGCAATATTATGGCTAGTGCCTACCAAACTATGTATATTAGGACTAACTCAGTACAAACAATAACATTGAGAAACACATGTTACTTAGAAACATTACTGACCGTCCGGAATCCACCTTATTGCATTGCGCCATTATTAACATTTGGTTTATCGTCAGTGTCGTATCGGGTGATGAATCATCACGAATTGTTTACTAACTAACGGTCCGCTTTAATCATGAATATATCGCAATGATTATTTTCTTTGCTGTGTTTGCAAGAATTATCATCATCATTTCAGCCGAAAGACGTCCACTGCTGCACATAGGCCTCCCCCAAGTTTCGCTACATTGACATAACATGGGGGGTTTGCCATAATCGCCACGCTTGGCAGGTTTTTGTGACAACCGTACTTGTACTTGTGTACTCGTGCTTTTGTGACCGGCTGTCACAAAAGCACAGAGAACGCTGCTGCATTCTCTGGCAAGTCCCTTAGTCACCTCTTACGACACCCACGGGATCTTGCAAGAATACGACGGGGCAACTACTATGGCAAGTTTGAAACGCTGTAAACAAGATAAATTTTCAGTAGTATGAAAATATTTACTTTTGTCAGGCTTCACTTCCTCTTCAACAGATTCTTGGTAATAATAGTAATTATAATTATAAGGGTCTTCTACAACAGGCTCCACAATCTTCTCTTTCTCATTAAATAGCTTTGGTCCACTCCACTTAATGTCTCGTTGCTTCCCTGTAGAATATAATTGTAAATTATTGTCACATCGATATTTTGTTACTCTACTAGTAATGTGTATGATGCCTTACATTTGATCGCCTGATGCTGCTCTCCAAGATCTATAGACTCTGTCCTGATGATCCGGTTCTCTCCCGTCTTCCTGCCCCATTGTGTGCCACTTAGCTTGTCTGCAGAATAATGTGAACATTGTTAGTTTAAGCCGAGGTGCGGTTGCCTATAACAACCAACCTATATTTATATAATATAATATCAGATAATAATTATTATCTATACAATAACCAGAACCAAGGTCATTGTCGAGTTGTTGAGTTCTAGTAAAGCTACTATTTCCAATATTCAAATTCCTGTAACAAATTCGGTCTGTATGTATTGTAATAATGGAATTGAAAGACTAATTTCTAAACTTGATTGCACAATGTTAACACAATAATTATTTAGCAGACCGTTGTACCAAAACGGAAGTGAGGGCGAATTCGGACAAAGAAATTGAACGCGGCAAGCACAGCAGAGTTCAATACTGATCAGTGTCATCATTGTTAGCACAGTTCTTGAACGCGGTTTATATGTGTTGATCGCGTTCAATTTCATTGCTGGAATTCACTCGTATTGTTCTTTCTCCTTACTTGATTCTTTCTGCTGCTCGTCTTCGACTTGTTTCAATTGTTTTATCTCATCTTGTCTCCGTTTCCATTTCATAATAACATCTAGAGGCGGACACTTGGGTTTCGATCCACTTTGCGCGGGGAACCTTTCCCAATCGCATCTTAGAGGTCGACGATTCGCGACCTTAAAATTATATTGCTCGATATAAAACTCGCGTTCCTCCTTCGAATACCCATGGTTACTGTCGCGTAATTCCGATTGATGCGACATGATGACTGTACTTAGTAAACTTCGGATCGAGACTGAGCGAGGAACAAGCTAGCGGCTAGATATATTGAGCAAGCCGCCCCCCCTTTCCCCTTCACGCTTGCTCCCGAAGCTGACTCATAATTTTACGCTGAACTTAGATAAACATTAATGTTGTGAAATTGTAGTACAATATTGTATTGCACAACTAAGATTAAAAACGGTGAAATCTATTTTTTTAATTATTTTAATCAGTTCGTACTTAGGTGGAAAATCGTGGGTATTCCGTAGTATCTGACTAATTGAAATCTATGTACAAAAATTCCCATAAATTATAATTCAAGTACTGTTTATTTTATTTTCTTATTTTTATGTATTCGAAATACTTATGATGTCATGGCTTCCGTACTTTTTGCTGTGCTGTAGCCTTCCCATAGCCCAGGATCATGTTTAGTGGTAATCTGCTTGTCGCAGTCACGAAGTGTAACTGTCACCTTTTTTTGTTGTATTTATAAATATATCTGTAATACTTTGTGTTATGGAAGAGGTTTTACTCCGACGTCATAATCTTTTGGTAGTGTTCGGATGCCTTTTATAAAATAAGTTGTGTCACTTCTGTCACCGTTGTAAAACTGCTAAGCCAAATATATTTTACATGTACGAATAAAAACGAAGCTTTTATTCACAATCCAACAGGTTATGGGCCCAGGTGCGTAAAAAAAAACGACCTAATGTGCTACAGTGAATAAAATTATGGGTAGGCAGCAATAAGTATTTTTTCGTAAACCGAAAATAAATTTTGTTTTTGGAGTTGAAGAAACTTCATTATGGCTACATCTATAAAGATTGATCGACTTACTGGTGATAACTATGATACATGGAAAATTCACATGCGGGCTATATTAATTAAAAATGACCTATGGGAGTTTGTTTCGGGATTATTGCCCAAACCGCAGTTAAATGATCCGAAATATGCTGAATGGTTGAAAATGGACAGAAAAGCCGAAGCCGACATACTGTTAGCGGTAAGTCCAAGTGAATTGGCCGCATTGGATGGTTTGGAAAGTTCCAAAGCCATTTGGGAAAAACTGAGATCTATGTATCAGTCCAGCGGTCCTGCTAGAAAAGCCTCTTTGTTGAAGAAACTGGTACTGACTCGTATGCAAGAAGATGATGATTTGAAGAAACACATCTCTGACTTTTTTGATGCAGTTAAGAAATTGAGAGAAATCGGTTTGATTGTCATAGACGAACTATTAGCCATATTATTGTTGTACATTTTACCGGATTCATTCGCTATGTTTAGAACAGCAATGGAATCACGTGATGATTTACCATTAACGGAAACGTTAAAAGTGAAGATTATCGAGGATCATGAAGCTCGTAAGTCCAAGACAGCTGATCAGGGGGCTATGTTCGTCAAACGTATCAATAAAAATAAAAATGCCAATCTGAAGAAGAATCATGACAAGGACAACAACAATTATAAAAATAATTTCGAATGTCATCGTTGTGGTCGTCATGGGCATTTAGCGAGAGACTGCAGAACTAAGCATATCAACAAGCATAAACAAAGTGCACAGGGCTC
Source organism: Cerastis rubricosa (assembly GCA_949152445.1). Taxonomy (NCBI): domain Eukaryota; kingdom Metazoa; phylum Arthropoda; class Insecta; order Lepidoptera; family Noctuidae; genus Cerastis; species Cerastis rubricosa. The sequence goes on from OX424529.1 coordinate 3,594,026, forward strand.
GGAAAATAAAGAGGACAAAGAGCAAAAGACAACAATGTTATTTAGTACTACCGAAGAGGTTATGCAAGGTGAGAAAGTAAATCCTATTTGGTGCATTGACAGTGGATGCACAGGTCATATGTGCAATGAGAAGCAAATGATCGAGGATTTTACGCCGCTAGATTCAGAGGTAAATTTAGCTAATAGCGACAGAATACAAATTACCGGGACTGGTAAGGTCAAGATTTATGTAGACACGGGCAGTGAAGAACGCCAGATTAATATAGAAAAAGTGTTCTACGTATCCGACTTACGAACAAACCTACTTTCAGTATCGAAAATGACTGATTACGGATTTGAAGTTCATTAACCCCCGACCAAAAAAGAGGGGTGTTATAAGTTTGACGTGTGTATCTGTGTATCTGTGTATCTGTGTATCTGTGTATCTGTGTGTCTGTCTGTGGCATCGTAGCTCCTAAACGGATGAACCGATTTGGATAAAAGTGGTGTCGTTTGAAAGGTATTTTAATCGAGAGTGTTCTTAGCTATGTTTCATGAAAATCTGCTCAGCCGTTTGAAGATCATCACGTCTTTTCTAGTTGATGTAGGGATTTAAAAACTTTCACAGGTAGTCTATTTGAAATGTTGTTAAGTTTAAAAAGCATGAAAAAAAATTAAATTAAAAATTTAAAAAACCCCCGACACAAAAAACCTCTGAAAAGCCAAAAATAAATTAATCCAAGCGTCGTAGCGTCGGGGGACCGCTAAGAAGACCGCTTAGTACAAGCACGGAACAAAGCGGACGCCCGACGCTACGACGCTTGGATTAATTTATTTTTGGCTTTTCAGAGGTTTTTTGTGTCGGGGGTTTTTTAAATTTTTAATTTAATTTTTTTTAGAAAGAAGGATGCTATTGTTATAAAAGACAATAAGGTGCACATGCGTGCGGATCGCATAGGAAATTTATACCACGTACGTATAAATCAAAACGATGTTAATAATGTTGAAGTCAAGAAACCCATAGACATATGGCATGAACGTCTTGGGCACTTGAACGAACGTGACCTAAAGGCTATGGCGAAAAGCGGGCTTGTTCACGGAATGAAGCTGGATGGTGAAAACATGTCGGAGTGTGCGATATGTAGTAGCGAGAAGCAGACCTGCAAACCATTTCCAAAGGGTAATGCAGATCGTACCAGCGAATTATTGGAAATAGTACATACGGATGTATGTGGCCCCATGAGACATGAATCTTTTTCGGGAAAGAGATATTTCGTTACGTTCATAGACGATAAATCTCGATGGTGTGAAGTATATTTTGTACGTAATAAAAATGACGTGCTAAATGTTTTCAAGAATTACAAAGCTGAGGTGGAAAACTTCACTGGGAAGAAGATTAAGTCATTGCAATCAGATAACGGTCGAGAATATATAAACAAAGAATTTGATTACTTTCTGAAGAAGAATGGTATTGTTAGAAGGTTGTCGGTGCCATATACACCGCAACAGAATGGGGTAGCGGAGAGGAAAAACAGGACGCTAACCGAAATGGCACGTTGCATGATGCGACAAGCCGGAAGCCCTCCAATATTTTGGGCAGAAGCAGTTACTACTGCTAATTACATTCGAAATCGATGTCCGACTGTGGCTTTGAAGGGTGAGATACCGTTCACTGTATGGAAAGGAAAGAAGCCTACTGTAATATACATGCAAGTTTTTGGATCGAAGGTGTATTATAAAAACAAAGGTGCGAATAAAGTCAAAGGGAAGTTTGACTCAGTTTCCGAAGAAGGAATTTTCTTGGGATATGACATGCAATCCAAAGCATATCGGATTCAAAATCCAAAGACAAGAAAAATAGTTGTGACTCGAGATGTAAATTTCATGAATGAGACGCCATTCAATGAAGAATATAAAGATATACTTGAAAAAGAAGAGAGTATTGATGACAAGGTGACAGTTAGGTTAAATACGCCTAAAGTCAATCATGAAGATAGGGAAGAGCGCAGAGCTCTTCAGAGTGATTCTAGTAGAACATCACTCGAAATAGTCGAAAGTGAACAAGAACCTGATGAAGATATAAATATTCAGAGGAAAGATTTAGTCCCTATAATTAAAAGAGGACGGGGAAGACCAAGATTGGTTAGAACAGGTTCGGTGGGAAGACCACGAAAATTATACACGCCAGCCAATGATAGGGCTGACAGTGGATCTGGCTCTGATTATGAAGATACTAGTGAACAGTTGATAGCGGGAATAGCAACTGCCGACCCAATGACATGGAGTAAAGTTGAAAGAACTAACGATGTAAACGCATGGCGAAATGCCTTAGAAGATGAGTATTTGGCACAGATTAAGAATGTCACGTGGGAAATTGTACAGCGGCCATCTCAACGAAAAGTGATTGGGAGCAGATTTGTTTTACGTACTAAAACCACAGGGAAGAAAGTACGGCTCGTGGCCAAGGGATGTTCTCAACGGCCAGGGGAGGATTTCCACGAAACCTCGTCGCCAGTCGTGAGATCATCATCAGTAAGGCTTATAGCTGCAATATCGGCGGAGTTGGGATTAGAGATCCATCAAATGGATGTCGTGACCGCTTACTTAAATGGGTCACTAGATGAGGAGGTATTCATGGGAGTACCCGATCAACTTTGCGATGTTTTGGAGAAAATACTCGCAAATCAAAAGATCGGCTCAAAGAAGAACGTCGTTAGAGACAAGAAAGTACTTCAAACAGCTAAACGCTGGAACAAAGCATTGAGTGAATGCGAGAATAGTGTATGTTTGTTGAAGAAGTCTTTGTATGGTCTGCGTCAGTCAGGGCTGCAGTGGCATAAGGAATTGGTGAGTAAGTTGACGAGTATTGGTTTTGCAGCTTTACCACAAGATCCTTGTATGTTTGTTGCACGAAAAGGTGAGCAATTGATGTTGATTGCTATTTACGTCGATGATATTATTCTGGCTACGAATAACACTCAGTGGTTGTGTGATGTAAAAAAAAAGTTATCTAGCGCATTTGAGATGAAAGATATGGGAAAAATTGATGTTTGCTTGGGTATTGAATTTACTCGTGATGCAGAAGATAGAGTTTACATGAACCAAAGTGTGTATTTAGATAAAGTTTTAGAACGCTTTGGAATGTCCGAGTGTAAACCTGCAAGAACCCCAATAGATTTAAATGTAAAGTTACAGAAACCTGAGTGCGTTAATGAGGATGTTATGAGTACGTATCCTTACCAAAGCTTGATAGGTGCCTTAATGTATCTTGCTGTATCGACAAGACCAGATATAGCGTATTCTGTAAATTATTTAAGTCAATTTAATAATAATTACGGAATTGAACATTGGAAGGCGGCAAAACGCGTATTGAGATATTTAAAAGGCACATCAAAGTTTGGCTTGCCAAACAAGGCAAATCAAAGTTTGGTTTAGTTTGGCTAGTCTATGAGAGGACAGGCAAACCGTTGTATGGTGTGGTTGATGCTGATTGGGGATCAGACGTAATCGATCGCAAATCTTATTCTGGGTTTGCATTTATTTTGGCAGGTGCCCCTATAAACTGGGAGGCACGAAAGCAAAGATCAATAGCTTTATCCAGCACGGAAGCAGAATATATGGCACTTTCGGAAGCTACCAAAGAAGCTATATATCTGCGTGACTTATTGAATAATGTTGGTGTTATGTGTGAATGTGTGACATTATTCGATGACAGTCAGAGTGCAATTAAGCTTGCTCAAAGCAGGTGTTATCACGCAAGAACGAAACATATAGATGTGAGACACCACTTCATTCGAGATATGTTGGAACGAAGCGTGATTGATCTAAAGTATATGAGTACAGACAAGATGCCGGCAGATGTTTTGACCAAAGGTTTGAATGGGATGAAACATCACGAATGCTTGCGTAGCCTAGGCATGACGACATGATTGCGAAGATAAAGAGTGTAAGAAGCTTATGACTTCGAGGGGAGGTGTTATGGAAGAGGTTTTACTCCGACGTCATAATCTTTTGGTAGTGTTCGGATGCCTTTTATAAAATAAGTTGTGTCACTTCTGTCACCGTTGTAAAACTGCTAAGCCAAATATATTTTACATGTACGAATAAAAACGAAGCTTTTATTCACAATCCAACACTTTGTGTATTTTTTTTTTGTTATTCTGTATGCACGTCATGTCTCTGCAACAAATCATTTTTTTTTAATTTCTTTACTTTCAACTTTCAACAAAAAGTTTTGTTATTGATTTTAGGCGATTCGACAACTGCAGCGCAGCGTAGCGCGGGATGTGTGTTCTTACGTTGTTTGCAAATATGTGTTTGTACAGAAAACACGCGTAGTGCAACACACAGAAAACGCATTCACGCGCAGTGTTGCAGATCCCGCGCCTACATGCGGAGAAACACGCACTCCCGCGCGTGGGAGCGGTTCAAAACGCAAGGAATGGCACACCGAGTTCTGAAGTATCGTGCGTGATTTTGACAAAGCTAGACGTACTATTTCGAAATGGATCTCGATATCGATCGATTTATATTTGAAATCGAAAGTCGTGAAACATTTTGGATTATGAAATGTAAAGAACATAGTGATAGATTAAGAAGAGAGCATAGAAGGTAATATAGTAGAGAGAGTGAAGCAATGGGAGGAAATAATTAATATATTTATAGATACTATAACTGCACCATCCTGAATGAGTTCCAAATTAATAACCATTTTTTTATAAAAACAATGCACCGCAATATACTATCACCACCGCAAGCTGCCTTGAAATGTGGCCTCTAGGCCACCGCATGACTATACTGCATCTCCGCGCGGTTGTGCGGAGAAATCTACATCATGATGCAGATCTGCACTCCCGCAGAAGCACGCGTGGCTCCGTCGCCACGCACCCCGCAGCGTAGCGCGGGGCAGTGTGTATTTCGCGTTAAGGTATCGTATTGAACTGTATATTGTCATTTTAAAACTGTGCTTTAATAATCAAATTGTTTTTGGATAAAGCTTTCGTAGGTGCGCGTAGGCTTTCGTAGTCGCGCGTAGGCTTTCGTAGTCGCTCGTAGGCTGTCGTAGCCACGCGTAGGCGGTCGTAATCACGCGTAGGCTCTCGTAACCACGCGTAGGCTCTCGTAGCCACGCGTAGGCTCGCGTAGTCAAGCGTAGGGTGTCGTAGCCGCGCGTAAGCTCTCGTAGCCATGCGTAGGCTATCGAAGTCGCGCGTAGGCTCTCGTAGTCACCCGTAGGCACTCGTAGTCTTTCATAGTCATCTTCCAGTGTTCTCCTCCTTTTTGATGTCGGTTTAAAATCAATGTATTCGTCAAGTTAAGTATCGTCGCACATACCTTGAATATACTATACTCGTATTAATTACTACTGTAGTAGATGTTGATGGACGAAAGATGCGTCTTGTTTTGCTTGTCCTTTTGTTAATCCTTTTGAGATTTAACCCTATAACACTTTGCCGGACCCGGGAATCAAACCCAGCACGCGTATGACCACTGTAGAAACGAGTTTTGTCTACGGAAGAATCGACATAATGACAGATAGACAATGACAATGTGTCAGTTTGGCGATTCTTCCGTTGACATCACCCGTTCCTACGGCGGTCATGATACATAAATTTTTGCCTTACTCTAATTTTGTTAATTGGTAATAACAGTCGGTGGTGGCCCAGGCTTATGTTGCTTTTAGCCCTTCAGGACGAGATAAATAGTCGTTATAGTAGTCAGTGCTTATCACAATCTAATAATGCCTGACCTTCATCTCTCGTTTCAGTGTCAAGAGTTGAAATTCCAACACAGTATCATCATCATCTACCAAGCCTTCTCCCTACTATGTTGGGGTCGGCTTCCATTCCAGCTGAATACCAGTATCTGACCTCCACTACCCAGTTAGTACTGGGTAAAACGATACCCCTTGGTATGACTTGGTTGTCAGACTTTCGGACCATTTTCTACCAGTTACGACTGTCAAAGATCCACAAATGACCGCAGGGACCAACGGCTTAACGTGGTTTCCGAGGCACGGAGGTAGCTCGGTATGTAATGGGTGGTCACCCATGCACGGACCAACTTAGGCAAGAGCGGCTTAACCTAAAGATCGACCTGCGCGGCTGTTATTATCATAGATCGGCGTAGGTAGATTGATTTTTGGTACTTGTATCATAAATGCACACAGAAATAATAACATGGATAAACAATTTTTCTAGAAAGTAATTCTGGTATTTCCGGATTCAATTAAATATTGTTAATGTTGGTAGTGATATTATTACTACTCAATTCAAGAATTTAAAGGAATGTATCAAAACTAAATAAATTTATTATTTAACTGTTGAATAATAAAAACAATCGAAGTCTGATCGAAGCATTAATATTTTATTTTATTTTAGCGTTTTTAAGGCCACAACTTCTTATAAATTGTTGCATTTAAATTTCAATCAAATCAGCCAAATCCGGAAGAATGTCCATATTAATATAATCGTTTCGAATCAATGACCCCAATTTAATCTACCTATTCCGATCTATGGTTATTATTTAGCCACGAGCACCTCTAAATTCCAAAAAATAAAATAAGTAAGTGAAAATAGGCACTAGTCAATGTAGTTATTTTCAAAGATATAGGCATTTTAACTGATGAAATTTTCATATTTAGCTCAATTCAATTCAATTCGTTGGTGTGATTTTTGGTACATTTTAAATGAGATCTTAAATAATAAAAATTAAAAAGAGTTCCTCAAAAATCTCGACCAAGTCTAGTTTAAAAGTTTGCCAATAGGTGGCGTTAGTAGTAGCATTTCTTATGACATTGTTCGAAATGGTATTTTGAAAGCGAACCTAGTATTTTATTCTGAAACTAAAATACATCTTTTAAAGTAGTTTCTACAAATAGTATAAGAAAGTCGCTCTTTGATGCTGTTTACGTCACCACGTTGTTTTTTTAATTATCCGGATGATTGTGTGTTTATAAAAAGAAATCCTAATATTTTGTCAAATCGTTAGGAATTTAATGAGTGCCCGTTGAAATTCACCTAGCACTTCTCTTAGGTAGCTGTATCTTATAGTAAATTACTACAAGATACACCCAGGAGTTACTACTTTGACAACAAATTTTATTATTATCAACAGCAACAGTAATTATATAATTATTATATTGCCGTTGTTGCTTTTTTATCGTTAATTCATTTATACATTTTTATCAAATATTTCTTAAAAAACGTAAAAAAATAAAACATTTAAAAATATAATAAAACAGGTTTTCGCCGGTGTCGGGAGCAGGGTCCAAGCAGGGCTGTAGAGACAGGAACCTCCCTCGCGACATTTTGCGAAAGAGGCATTTTGAGAAAGCGACATTTTGAGAAAGAGTCATTCTGCGAAAGCGACATTATGAGAAAGAGATATTTTACTAAAAGTAGACATTTTGCGAAAGCGACATTTTGCGCCTGAGCCCTCCAATGCGGGCCGTATCGAGAATCCTTATGAATGAGGCCCTTGATCCAACCGCCACGTGAGACCTTTTTTTTGAAATTTTGTATTACCTACTACTATACAAATATTGGAATTACGATACTCGCTCACGTCATCCATAATTCCATACACATCTCCCCCACTGGTTTACTCTCAATATTATTCTCGTTTTGACGCATAATGACCAACACGCGCATTGACTAATTTTAAATACGCATTTTGACATATACGCAAAATGTGCAATACGCATAATGCCATATTAGTATGATGACCAACACGCGTATTGACTAATTTTAAATACGCAATTTGACAAAAAAAGCAAAATGTGCAATACGCAAAATGCCATTCAAGAAACTAATTCACGGTTAGGCAAGGAAAGGGCAAAAACAAAAAGAATTATTCCTTCAAACAAAACATTTACCATCTTAGATATAGGGAAATTAAGAATTATTCCTTCAAACAAAACATTTACCATCTTAGATACTGTGAAATTAAGAACTATTCCTTTAAAAACAAAGCTTTTACCATCTTAGGTACAGTGAAGTTATTAATTTAAATAAATAAAAATGCAATATAAGGGTGAATAATTATGCATGAGCATAGATATAAATTAAGTTAATTTTAGACGAATCCTTTGAAGTAGCTCGTTATCAAAGAGAAACTTTCAAGTGGCCAGTAGTTTGATGAATTCATTACGTTTAAATAAAAGTAGGTATGTAGGTAAACCAATACCATTTAAACTATAAAGTACTACAGATGTTTCGTTTTACGAATGCGTCATTGTGCGTTATTATTTGTATTGGTCATTTTTCAAATTGGTCTAAATGCTGATGTGTCAATTTGCGAATTGGTTCTAATGCGGATATGTCATTTTACAAATGCGTCGATATGCGAAAAAAAACCTGATCATTTTGGTCATTATGCGACAAAAGGATTATTCATTCTCTAGTCCATTGACCGGGCAGTTTGCGGCCACCACTGGCCTACATTTTTGCATTTCGCCTGTTCTCAGTATTCTCTTCTCTCCTACCTAATTTATACCATGAGCATATGCTGTTTATGTAAATTCTGAGGGGACGGCGCGTACGCAGTCCCCACTACCAAAAATTACGCATCCGAGTTATCCACATTAGGGATAATCGCAGGGGTCAACCTAACCGCAGTGCAATGGAAAGGCCTCGCCCTGGGGGAACCGCCTATTTGATCACGGTTTCCCCTATGCCAGGTAAGTATGAATTCTCTATAGTACCGCGCGAGGGTCGTTCAACGGCGGAGAATCTTAACACCGCGATTCAGAAATGTGACGTAAACGTTCAGCGCCATCTATTGAGAAGACTGATAACTAGATCACATTGTTGACTGAAGAGTATCTAACTGTACAATTAGGATTGTACAGTTAGTTACTCTTGATTCTTCTCCAGGCAAAACAGTTTTTTCTTTTTTGTTAGAGGCACTTCAATACAGAACAATACGTATTGTATTGTTTTTTTATTGCTGTGTTATTGTCTTTGCCAGATGTAATAGCAGCTTCCTAAGAATCGGTCGTCAGACGTAATATTTACACAGTTCATCATAGTTTGTGGTTGCAAAAGTCCTTACGTCATATATTTCTTTTCATATGGTTGATTGATTCGTAGTAATTAATAAACTGGTGATTCTCAACGTTTATTAGTCAAAACTTTGTTTCGCCTAGTGGAAACACGGGTCAGAAAGGGTTTGATAAGCGTACTAAATGCGTATTGTTAATTTTCTTAAGAAATCGCAAGTGTTTCCTTGTTATAAGTAGTTTTTATTAATAAGTAAAGTACTTACGCTGTTACACTATCCAAATAGTTTTTTTTTTCTTCGAAATAAAATGTTGCTAATTAACATATTAGTGCTATTTAATCATTGCCATCGATAGCCCAAGATTTTTTAAACTTAATATGTTGTCCTACTTTTTTTTTTATCTATAGGCCCGCTCTTGACCACTATCTCACCTGATGGTACGCGATGATGTGGTCGACGGTGAAACACGCTTGCCTAGAAGAAACCTATTCACTCTTGACTTAAAGACCCCTAGATTGTAGCTATCGGGAAACACAGACTCCGGCAGGGAATTCCTACTTCTGGGCAAAAATCATTACTTTTTCAAATCTGTTCCTATATTTTGCTCTCCACTGCCAATTGATCTAAAACATTTCCAGATCGTCACACCAGCCTTTCTTATGCAAGCCTAGATGACACCCGATTTCAAGCATCTGCAGGTACAAAATACCTAGAGAACCTGTAACACTTTACTATATCTTCTGCAAAGACGATGTTTTTTTTATTTTCAGACCGTTAACATCTTCCTCATTATGGCCGTAGAGAATAGCGTGTCAAATCAGTTGAAATTAAATTAAAAGCGACTACCAATTACAATAATTAAAGCATCCCGCATAATATCCGAGATGAAGCTAATAATTAATTAAATAAAGCCATTTGGATTGTGTCCCCTGCATGGTGGATGATACAAGGGGGTACTTCTCATATGTATGTTCGAGTCGACATGACAGCCGGGCAGAAATCAAAGATATTCGTGTCGAATATTTTCGGGAAACCGATTGCATAATCAGCATATATGTTCCTAGTGCTGGGACACAGGCCTCCTCTCTATAAGAGGGAGTGGGCTGTATCCAGCACGCGGCCCCAGTGCAGTTTGGTAGATGTCACATCTCTACGAATTGTTGGTTCTAGGACATGCCGGTTTCATCATGCTGTTTTCATTTACCGTTTTGAGAGAAGTGGTGATTAAATAAATTACACAGAGTAACGCGCCTGCCTGGGTTCAAACCCACGACTTACTGCTCGTCGGTCGGGGTTGTTACCTCTGGACCACAAGTCGATAGCTTTGCTTGAGTTAGATATGTCGAGTTGACCCAAACATGATTCAACTATGGTAGATGTCGCGATCAGATAAGTTGTTTGTGTTTGTATACCGCGTCTGGAATCAGCTTTCAACTGCCGAATCGAAAGTCCCGACCCGAGCAAGAGTGGTATAGCATCCCTATAATGTTATTTTTAATGGCAGGATGAGCCTATCAAGCTGAAGATCAGAATCGTTTGTCTCTCCTACTCCTCACCCGATGCACGTGTCACGTGTTTTTAACAAAATAATAGTTTTAAACTACATTAAGACTGACAAATAACCACTGTTCTAGGGTCAGTAAATTGGTTTAAAATACACATGTGCGTCATCAAGCTTGCAATTTGCATCTATCAGATGAAAAAAGAACTAGCACTGCACGCGGCTTCACCCGCGTTTAATTTGGAAATTATATAACTGGATTAAAGGATCCTATAACTAACCCAGATCATGGCCTACCAGCACGCGTAGCATGACCACTGTAGAAACGAGTTTTGTCTACGGAAAAATCGACATAATGACAGATAGACAATAACAATGTGTCAGTTTGTCGATTCTTCCGTCGACATAGCCCGTTTCTACGGCGGTCATGCTACGCGTGCTGCGTGCCAAATTTCATCGAAATAATGTTTGGCCTTTTAATTGTGAAATGTGGAAAAATTAACAAAGTTATTTTTGCATTTAAAATACTAGTATGAATATGGAATAGTTAGATAGATAGAGATAGATTTTGATAGTGTACTCGTAGATACATAAACTTCCGCTTTGACGCCTAGGGGTAGATAGAAACTAAAGATCGCCATACGCAGACAGTAACAATGCAATCTATCATCATCATCATTTCAGCCGAAAGACGTCTACTGCTGGACACAGGTCTCCCCCACGTGTACATAAGGGGGGTTTTGTCATAATCGCCACGCTTGGCATGCAATCTATACCTACCTTAAAAAAATAGTACTCAGTATCAGTACCCCTCATGTAACACAACACCAAGGCGATCTTAAGAGGTTCCTATTAAAATGTATCGTTAAAAACAATTTGTTTGGAGGGGCTCTCATCTTGCACTCTCTTAGTTATTACATCCGGCAAGTTGATTAAACAAGATAATACCTTTGATACTTGTCAGATTGTCTGTATGTTTACTAACACAAAAGTTTCTTGCTCCCTATTCATCATCTGCCTAGCCTTTTCCCAAACTATCTTGGGGTCGGCTTCCAGTCTAACCGTATGCAGCTGAGTACCAGTATTTTACATGAAGCGACTGCCTATCTGACCTCCACAACCCAGTAACTGGGTAATACGATACCCCTTGGTAAGACTGAATGTCAGACTTTTAGCTTCTGACTACTCGTAACAACTGTCAAAGATCTACAAATAACAGCCGGGACCAACGGCTTAAAGTGCTTTCCGAGGCACGAAGAAAACTCGATATGTAATTATGGTCACCCATCCACAGACCAACCTCGGCAAGCACGGCTTAACCTTAAAGATTGACCTGGGCGGCTGTTATTATTTAGCCACGAGCTCCTCCAAAACAAATCTACATATATTTCAATTATGTTATGCAGCATGCAATGAAGGTAACACTTCTTCATGATTCTGGTCTCCTGGTAGCCTGTGAGACTTCCCCTTGACTTTTCCTTTAATGTATGATGTAGGTACCTATTACATCTACTAGATAAAATTTCCCACTGCCGCCATCATTAAGGTTTGTTTAATTCCTTCATTTTTCTGATCGCTTGGAATCTCACACAACCAAATCTATATTTCGATTATGAAGCGGCATGCGATGGTAACACATCTTTATGATTCTGGCCTCCAGGTAGTCTGAGACAATTTTTCCCCTATTTATCCTTTTTTCTCATCTCCCACTTATCATTATTGGCAATTTCCTAATCCTTCTTCTTGTACCTACCATCAGTAGGTCGGAGTAGTGGGGACAACGAAACGACGATGATTATGCGATTTCCCGTTGTCGCCACTGGAGGGGAAATCGCTGTGGGGATAGCGGAAATACATCCTTTAGCGGCCCCCTCGTCATAAAGACCGCTCTCTACTTTTTTTCGTTACGAGTACCTCCACTACTGGGTATACGTCGTACAAACTGGGCGATGCGCATGCATTCAGCAGTTTACCGCGGTCTTCACCAGAACTTCATCATTTCATCTTGTGAGAGGTCTTTCAACGTCACGCCTTCAGGTTCTTGATTACCACTTCAAAACCTACAACTCCATCGACCTTCTATTTTGCAAGCAACATGCCAAATACGTAGGTTTGGCAATGCTTCAATTTAACTTTTTCATAGCCTATATTGTGTCCCACTGCTGGGCAAAAGCCTCCCCTTTCTCCTCCCAAACCTCTCTGTTTTGTGCAATTTCTGGTCACGTTTGCCCCGCCTTCACCTTCGCCTTCGACGGCGATGTCCCACTCTCAGGCGTCCAGTGAGTGACGATCTATCGATCGTTTGTACTGTTGTGCATGTTTTTTTTACTCAAGTTATAAGTTCTTCGGGCTAACAAAATTATGTGTTTCCTATCATAATATAATTATCTTAATTATTTGGACAATTAAATGCATAATTGCACACGTGTTTCGCTTGAAATGTCTCAGGCCTCAGCTAAGGGCTAGTAAAAATACACATGCAACAGAAACACATATGGGTTGTATTTTGCACTGCTGATGGCAGATTTCAAAAGATCATATCAGAATTGCACCAGACCTTGAGCAAAATGACGTGTAAGCTGCATAATGGCTTAGGTAATAAGTGTACCTACTGTTCTGTGTCCAAAATTAGTCCAGGAATCCAGACACTTAGATCTAAAGCTTGGGTCAATTAATCGCTCTCATTGGTCGTTCTGATAACTTTTGGCCTTAATTGGTTGTTACAAAGTGCTCTACTTTTTTAATACAGGTGTCAAATACTCGGATGTCCATTTTCAACTAATCCACTCTATACCATGACTGGTCAAACCCGCCAACGCTTGGCCTCAGTTAAATTCCAACCAAAACAATCTAGATGCTTTGTTTAGCAAAACAGCACCGGCAGCGGTCACTATGGCGATGCATTATTCAATTAGGCTGATAACACTTAAGATGATTACTGGTAATAAAATTGTAATGTCTTGTTTCCGAGATGCGCGCGTGGGTATACGGACGCTAAGCGGTGTGACCCCACAGGGGAAAGTTTTTTGACTCTTATTTGGCTTATGTATTGTAAATCTTTAGCTATTTGGTACAGTTTTAAAAGGTTCTTGTACGTCTGCATGTCTAAAATGTGAGGTTTTTCGATAGGTACCTATGTATCTACATTCTTTTGATGTACTTTTGGTGATAGAATTTTTGAGATGGGCCCAAAGCTTCAACTTGACAAAATAACGATGGTCATCAGTGGTCAACTAGAACGATTCTGCAATTTAAGCAAATATAAATTTCAAACAATTGCACTCTGGGATTGCTTTTCAAAATAAAGAACCAACTCCCATACAACTTCTACCTGCTCCTTAAGTCGTACTTGGAAGATCGAATATTTAGTTGAAATCAATGACGCCTACTTTGCTTTTCAAGACATAAAAGCCGGTGTGCCACAAGGTTCCATTTTGGGACCTACTCTGTTTCTTTTGTACACTGCAGATATACAACGGATAATGTTTTATCTGCCACTTTCGCAGATGACACCGCTGCATTTAGCAACCATGAAAAAGCAACGTAGCGTCCTTAACTCTACAAAATCACCTCAACAAAAACAGGAAATGGATGGAAAAGTGGCGTATAAAGGTCAGCTCAAGCAAGTCAGTGCATGTCACTTTTACCTTAAGAAAAAACAATTGCCCGCCAATCAAACTAAGAAACGACGTTCTTCTTCATCAAAATTCAGCAAAATACTTATGCTTACATAGTACTAGTGCTTACTTAGTACATGCAAACTTAATACATGCAACAGGAAACAAACATGGAAAACCCATATCCACAAAAAAATCGTGACGGGCTAAATATAAGACTGAAAAACCTCAACTGGCTAATAGGCAGAAGAACAAACGTCACCATGGAAAATAAGATAGTCATCTCTAAAACTATAATTAAATCCATCGGGACTTATGGAATTAATTTATGGGGATCAGCAAAAAATAGCAACGTGCAAAACTTACAACGGTTCCAGAATAAAGCCCTCAAAATGATAACCAATGCACCTCTGTTTATCAAAATCAGTGAATTGCATGAGTACACAGAAATGAATACAGTCAAAGAAGAAGTGGAATACGGAGCATTAGCAAACCAAAACCGAATAAAAATACAAACAAATACCCTAGCAACTGCATTATGTGAACCACTATGTAACAGAAGACTCAAAAGGCAACACCTAAGGGAGTTTGTTCCCAAACAAAGCCGGAATTAAAATAAAAGACAGCTTCCTCACAGGAGGAACAGTTCTAACCTGACAACAAATCTGCTAAAGACTTGTAAAGCCGATTGCAAGGTTAAAGATAGAAAAATAAAACCATTGCGCTCAGACGGTATGGAGAAGAACTTCAACTGCAACTAAAATTAGCGGAAACGGAAAAAATATTTAGTAGTAATGAGTCATTAATTTTTGCTAGAGACAAAACTAAGGTTCTCCGAAATAAATCGTAGGTCATTGAAAAGCCAGACAATAAATTTACTGTGTTTTCAAAATATCGTTAAAGAAACCCTTGAGATTCAATTAGAAGCATCGTCAAAGCCTATAACAAACAATCCAGCCAGTACTATTCCAAGAAAATCTCAGTGCGACGGATATCACCCATTTTATTTGTTCATAAGTCTCATTTGGTAAAATTGGATGACACACTCCGCGCGTAATTCGCCAAGAACTGGGAGGTGCCTGCCTGGCTTTAACCCGTTAGTGCTACACTCTACACTTTTTTCTTTGTGTGGTGCAATCGACCTTTAACTGCTATTTTGTTTAGTAATATTTTTTTGCAGGATTATTTTATTATACATCTAGGTATAATAAAATAACACAACCTCATATATCAGTAAAAAATTATGGGTTCGCCGTTTCGCTACCGTCGTGGAGGTGATGCGAATATTTAGTTTAGTAACGGAACAGCCAAGCCATACATTTTTACAGATATGTAGAATTTGTGAAGTTACGGTCTACTGAACTGAATCTACACGGCCTAACTCTACCAGAGTTAGGCCGTGTAGATTCAGAAGCTGGGCGCTACATGAGATTAATCATCTTCATCACAACTGGGTCTTTTTTTATTGCGATTTTATTATTGTTCTTGCAGGCGGGTTATCTTGGTCATCGATAACGTCTGTTTTGATTGCTAAAGATACTTATTGAACTTGCATAATATTAATTTCTAATTAGTTACAGATAGATTCGGCATGTTCATAAAGTAATTGAAATAATGTAATGTGTTTTTTTCGTTTTACGAAAAAAACACACCGTATCTAAATTAATAGGAAGTACGAGGTCCCTTTAATATAATTGCCGTGGCGTTAAATCAGCCACCCCCAGCAAAACCAATTTGTCTATCAATTAAATATACTGGAAAAAAAATACTTTTGTCAATGAGGGATCCGTTTATCTGTCCAACGGTTAAGTGTCGGAGTTTAATAAACTGTCTAATTAAGAGCGCGTTAGCGGCGCTGGGTTAGGTTAGGGCGCAAGCGCAGTGCGAGTTGCGCGCGCGTCCCGGCATGATGCTGGTGTTGACACTGCTCCTAGTCGCGTGCGCCGGCGTCCGCGCCAGGACATTCAACGTCACGCACCTCTACGTGCCTCATATCGTAAAGCCCGGTCAGCAAGAAGTCGAGATGGAGTGCCGATATGACGCCAATTTCACGCTACTCAGCTGGTTCAAAGGCCGCAACGAATTCTTCAGATATCGTCCCGGTGCAGCGCCCAGTACTCGCTCCTTCCCTATCCTCGGAGTTGGGACAGTCGAGATGGTGGCGTGCGGCCCTGGAGCCTGCAAGCTGAAGCTTGGGGCCCTCACCCAGGAAGCCACCGGAGTGTATAGGTGCGATCTCGAGAGGGATGTGCCGCCCTACAAGTTTGCAACCATGACAGCACACATGGAAGTACTCGGCCACGAACAACGGAAGCCATTACTCGATGGTTTAGATGATGAATATGAAGATGGAGAGATGATACAGGCGTACTGTCGAGGAGCTCCGGATTCTGAACTTCGCTGGTACATCAACGGCGCAGAATTGCTAGAGAATAGAGGTTCGCCTACTTTGAAGAAGAAAAGCAATCGGTTGATGTTCATGGGTATACCACGCACAGCAGTAGTGCAGTGTGCGGAGTTTAGATACGGGAGGGTATACGGTTCGCAACAAAAGACAGTGAAGTGGATCCCTGAGTGCCAAATACGAATGAAAAAGGAGAATGTGGTGGAAAATAGATCGATTGTTATTACAGGACGCTTAGGATTCCTAGGCATATTTTTGTGTTTGTTTCAGATAGTACTTTATATTTATTGCGATCAATTATGTTCCTGCTATGTTTAAAGTTAACTTGAGTGCAAATATTACCTACCTATTATTTTTGTCGATGCATGTGTTTTTTTTAAGTTAGAAACGTGCAATTTATATAATAAATAATGTTATTCAATTTTGTTTACTTCTTTATTACCGCAATCCCTGTGTTCGATGTTGACAGTGAGTAGGTACATAATATCTGTACAGGTAAATAAGTTTGAAAACATCATAGTGTAGCCGGTTTGGTTTCTCTCTACCCCCTTGGAAAAAGGGCTTGAGTTTATGTTGGTATTAATTATTGTAGAAGTTAATAGAGTGACTATGACAAAATACATGCTTCAAGGAATGAGTTCCTGCCGTTTTTCCCAAAGAAACTGAAAATCAATTCGAGGTAAGTAACTAAATCGTCAGCCTGTATAGTGAGTGATTCTTTTGCCTTCGCGATCAAATTCGGATTTGCAATCATAGTCATGAGGCTATAATGATTATTTTCTTAAAATCCTAGATTGTAACTAGTAGCTTTTTATGTCATGCCAGAGAAGAGTCAGTGGGTCGTCCAAGAAACACATTATTTTTGTATGCACGGAAGCATTATGGTACGTAGGTACTCTGTAAGAAAACTTGAGTTTCATAAGCGTAATTCAGACATTGGTCTGAACTTCTTAGCAACCATCACACAAATAATAGTATTAAAACATAAATATGTAATTCGTAGATTCTAAAAGACCCCACGAGATAAAAGATTTACGAGTTCGTCAGAGATATCATAATGTTTTTTCTAATGTATGTTGAAAATTTCGTTTTAACATAATATCACACCTGTAATATCCGAAGGGAAAGGCAGAAGAACCCAATTGTAGTACACCCACATTTCGCCAGTCATGTTTTAAGTCCCATGTAATAGGGAGCGAGCCTATTGCCATCAACCGGGCACAAATGCAGACTCCGTGGCTGCTGAGAAAATTCCTGTCCCGGCCCGGGAATCGAACCCAGGACCTCATAGTCAGCAATCACGCTTGTGACCATTCGACCAACGAGGCAGTCATAAAAATTACGTCTTCTATTCTGACCAATATTATACCCACTAACAGAGATACAAGATAAAAACTTAAATAGATATATAGATAAATTCCATTCAAAGAGTATCCCATCCTAAATCATACAAGGATCTTTGGGCGCATAGTCATGTGGCATAGTGAAAATATGAACGTACGCATCCATACAATACAAATTACCAACGAAGTAAATGTCATTCAAGCGCCAAATGATTCTTGTAGCACTGTACTGGTGAATTTCCAAAAAAATATTCCGAAGTTGGTATTGCTGCAAAGAGTAGATAATTAGATATAATACTTCTGGTTGGTATACCTTATGCAAAACGTTTGTTGCGCAGCGACAATAATTCTATTTGCCAATAATCAAGATAATATTGACATTGTATTGAGTGCAACATTTATTTTGATAATAATTTACACAACTTTTGAAATATACAATAAGTTTCACAACATTTCCTCAAAGACTTTAGTGACGATAACGAATATTATTTTTTTCTATAACTGCTTTGAAAAATGAAGCGCCATGACGCGCGCGCGCCAAAATAGTTACCACTATTATTAATTACAAAGTACTTACGGGAATATTTCAGTGAAACTTAAAAAAAAAATTGTAACATGTAAGCAAAAACTCTTTAAACCTAAGGTTTGAAATATTATTTCATATAATTTTTAATATTTTTTAAATAACATTATTTGTTCATTTAAAAAAAAAAAAATCTTGTATAAAACAAAAATTAAAGGGTATGTCGTTTTAACGCAATGGCAACACTAAAATTCAAGATGGCGTAAGTTTCCCCCACCTCACAAAAAGTGACAGCGCATTGCGCAAACCCACGGAGTACTTTAGAGTGTGCATGTTACACGGTTAAACATGTTAAAAAGTTTTTCTGAAATTTTAGTTTTATGTTACATTCAGTGCCAGAATCGTTCCACAAGAACTGATATACTAAACTTTTCTCCGTCTTGATTAAGTGAGATACTTAGTTCAATTAAACTAGTGAATATAATTTAACGGATATCGCAAGTTAAATTCGTTGGAAAAAGACATCATCCACGATGCCTAAAGGAAAGAAGAAAGGAAAATACGGTAAATTTCCACTCATTCTAAAATGTGTATTTAGTTTGGTTATGTGGTTCGTGGGGCTCGTGTTCCGCCAAGAATGAGATCACGCGGCGACCTTGTGGCGGCGGACTTTCCGCGGGACGTGTGACGTTTACTCACGGTTATTTGCTCACGGTCATTATAATAGATGCCAACAACCTGGGGGCTGCTTAGCACTATATGTTTGGCAGATCCTAGATTTTGTAGTAATTGCAATATTTCGCAAGAGCGCCTCGTTTCTCAGCAACCTTTACTTTCACGTCGCCGTCCCCACATGTCACAATTCAACATGGTCATGCTTTGTCCACAAATACAGACCAACGTGTTGCCTGATGTTTAGACTTTTTACCTCTCTGATACTGACTGGCTTTGTAATCATCGTTAGATTGTACATTATATAATTTTACATAACAATATAATTCTAGTATGAAAAACAAACATGTTTGTCTGTCATTAAATTGTAGTGAATGAGAGTATTGTAAAGTGTTTTACATGATGTTTGACTCACACTAGAGTGAGCTATCATTCAATGTAACAATTGGTTATGTTTCAATACCATCTTTTTTATATAACACACGTTCAAATAAATTAGCCCAGTGGTTATTTTATATTAAATGTTACTTTTCACCATTCTGTATGGGGCAATTTACATTACTTACTTCATTATTGTTTTGGATGCCTGATAAATCATCATTATGTACAAATGTATCTCTAAATATCATACTATTCTTTCTTTTGATTACGAAAGAATAGTATGATATTTAGAGATACAACAAATGCAATCTTGTTAAAATATCATTTACATAACTCAATTCAACTGGAACTCTCAAATCTCAAGGACACAAGCTAATTTAAAACTGCTATCTGGTTATACTTGTACTATCAAAAATGGAATAAATATTAAATTAATGGACTCACTTCGTTCTTATTGTCTGCAGCAGACACAGTGTAGTACAGAATTAATAAGAAAACATAATAATTATGTTTTTACATAATTATTATGTTTACTGATGAGTTTTTGCTCATCAGTAAACTGACTAGGAAACAATTTATCATTTTTATCAGATAATATTATGTAAACATAATTTGGCCTCATGTGATACTTTTCAATGTCAAACTCAATATTATGTCAGAGCCTGAAAATGTTTGTGTATAATAATTTTACATGTTTTATGTAAGACTAGCTGATACCCGCGACTTCGTTCGCGCGGAAATTTGAAGGTGTATGTGTGAGACTGCCTCGTTGGTAGAGTGGTCGCAAGCACGACTGCTGAGCTTGAGGTCCCGGGTACGATTCTCGGGATCGGGCAAAGTGTTATTGGGTTATTCCATCAGAAATTTCTCAGTCATCATCATCATCATCAGCCTATATTGTTCCCACTGCTGGGACACAGGCCTCCTCTCTATGAGACGGAGTGGGCTGTAATCCACCACGCGGGGCCAGTGCGGGTTGGTAGATGTCACATGTCTTCGATTTTTTAGTTCTAGGACATGCCGGTTTCCTCACGATGTTTTCCTTCACCGTTTTTGAGGGCAGCGGTGGAGAAATAAATTACACAAAGTAAAGCGGCCGGCTGGGTTCGAACCCACGGCTTACTGTTCGTAAGTCGGGGCTGCCACCACTGGGCCACCGCTGCTCTCAATTTAATGAATCTGAATTTCTCAGTAGCAGCCACGAAGTCTGGATTTAATGTCGGGCCCGGTTGATGGGGCTCGCCCCCTATTACATAGAGCTTCAACATAACTGGCGAAATGTGGATGTACGATTAAGTACACCTTCGGGAATTACAGGCGTGATGTTTTGTTGTTATGACTGTGTGAGAACTGACTGTCTGATCGTAATGTGATTATGTGGGTGATGATTACAAAGGGCGTGCTTTAGGGTGGTTTAATTCTTGGCGGCAGAGGTCCGAAACAAAATTAAAAGGCGTTGAAGCGACACTATAATATGGCTTAAAAGCCGGAACATATTTTTTTCAAAGTAAAAACAATACGGCGCATTGTTGGGCACTATTTTTTTTTTTTTTCCAATACAGTTTTATATACAATAAAAAATGTCGTAACAGTGACCGTCACCACGTGCAAGTTTTGGCTTCATGAAACACGTGAACAATCAACAAATAATTGACCGTCTGAGAAGCATGGAGTACCCAAAAGAATGCCTGCCACTTTTTGGTATGGCCCTGACATTTGTTGATCGTCATTGCAAAAGCTTATTAAGGGAAATTACTACCTGTTGCTCTGTATGGTGTCAGACGTAAAGAACAGCACCATCCCATATCTTCCCGTGGGTGTCGTAAGAGGCGACTAAGAGACTTGTCAGAGAATGGACAGCAGCGTTCTCTGTGCTTTTGTAACAACCGTACTGCGATCGCCAACTCGCCTGCCAAGCGTGGCGATTATGGCAAAACCCCCCAAAATGTCAATGTGGCGACTCTTGGGGGAGGCCTATGTCCAGCAGTGGACGTCTTTTGGGCTGAAATGATGATGATGATGACTACCTGTTAATTAAAATTGGAATGGCAGGTTATTTGGAATATTTGGCATGCGTCGAATTAAAACGCTCTCTCCTTTAGCAACTCCTGTAAAAATGGTGGTTTAGCGGTATGAGGAACAGGGTGTAAAGTACCTCAATACTCCATGGAAAAGGGAGGATCCTCCGACCAGACAGGTGTTGTTTCTGGTGGGCAACTGCCCGACAGTTGTTGTCGGGTTTCTCTATATAGTCTTAAGTCGATGTAAACTTTGCTTGCGAGATGTGGGCAATTGATGTTAGTTTTTCCGTCGCGTCATAGATGGCGCTGTAGTACTTTTTGTAGGTCGCTACATCACTTTCCTCTGGAGACCAGAGTCGATAGTCGAATGAGTCAGCTTGTAGTATTATGCCGTGCCAGTTGGAATTTCGTAGCCGCATTGTTCAGGGTGAGTCGGAACAGACTGCGGTGGTGAGGTGAACCCAAGTGTGTCGGGGCCGGCGCTGCGTTTGCTCCAGTGCGTCGGACGTAGTGCAGCGCCGCGATGTGGCAGACAGCTAAAGAGGTGTCGACCGGGAGGTAGAAGTTCTCGACCGGCCGAAAATGCAGTGTGCTGTGCCAAGGTCGCTTGATGAGAGGCTGAGGATGCTGACCAGGAATGCGCTCCGGCTGTATGATGGTGGTCTGGAATACCCATTTGAAGCTGGCTGGCTTTGAGACTCGCTGCTCGAAAGCTTGAGAGAAGTGATGATGATGACGTCACGTTGCTCGAAGGCTGCGCTGACGTCCATTTCGGGGTCACCAGTTTAGGGGTATGAGGAACAGGGTGTAAAGTTCCTCAATACTGTATTGAAAAGGGAAGATCCTCCGATCAGATAGGTGTTCTGTCTGGTGGGCAACTGCCCGACAGTTGTTGTCGGGTTTCTTTATATATAGAGAAACCCGAAAACCTGAATCGCCTTAAGACTATAGTCTTAAGTCGATTTAAACTTTGCTTGCGAGATGTAGGCAATTGATGTTGGTTCTTCCGTCGCATCATAGATGGCACTGTAGTACACTTTGCAGTAAGTTGCTTTTTGTAGGTCGCTACAGTGGCTTTTGTAATATTACTGCTAAGCTTTGTGATACGAAGCCTGGTGCCGTTGCACAGTCTGGGTACATCAAAGTTTCGCATCAGCAGAACTAAAACGCCAAGTTTAAGCTTCATATTATGGGAACGGCACGCCCGTTAGCTCCAGGGAGTTGAAAAATTCAATGGGGTGTGCAGGACTACCGTCATTATCCATCACAGTGTCTACGAATGTGTATACTTTAAAATCGCCGACGATCATGTCTTTAATTTCGTTTTGTTTTTGACCCACTCGTTCTTTAATCACTATTTATTTTGAATGGTTAAAAAAACGAAAACTATTTTGTAATGATTTGAAAATCATAAAACATTAAAATAAAACAAATTACCTAGTTACAAAAAGTGAACACCGGTTGGGGATCGAACTCGCGTTGTTTTGGAAAACTTACAGCATTAAAAAATTACCACAAAAAGTGCATACTGACTGCGGATACGAACTTGAAACCTTTTGCTTGGCAAGGCGGTCATAGAACCGCCAGGCTACTTACTTTGATGACATATAGTTTGAAATAGCCGCTTTATTCTAATGCTTGTCAGACAGTTGTCAGTTGTCAAACAGTTGAGAAATGTGGTTTTAATGCAATATTGCTCATCCCCCTAAGTTATTAGCGTGATAATATATAGCCTATGTTACTCGGTAAAGATGTAGCTTTCTAATGGTGAAAGAATTTTCAAAATCGGTCCAGAAGTTTTTGAGTTTATTCATTACATACAAAAATACAAAAATACAAAGCTTTCCTCTTTATAATATTAGTGTAGATAAAAAATGTCGTAACAGTGACCGTCACCACGTGCAAGTTTTGGCTTCATGAAACACGTGAACAATCAACAAATAATTGACCGTCTGAGAAGCATGGAGTACCCAAAAGAATGCCTGCCACTTTTTGGTATGGCCCTGACATTTGTTGATCGTCATTGCAAAAGCTTATTAAGGGAAATTACTACCTGTTGCTCTGTTTGGTGTCAGACGTAAAGAACAGCACCATCCCATATCTTCCCGTGGGTGTCGTAAGAGGCGACTAAGAGACTTGTCAGAGAATGGACAGCAGCGTTCTCTGTGCTTTTGTAACAACCGTACTGCGATCGCCAACTCGCCTGCCAAGCGTGGCGATTATGGCAAAACCCCCCAAAATTTCAATGTGGCGACTCTTGGGGGAGGCCTATGTCCAGCAGTGGACGTCTTTTGGGCTGAAATGATGATGATGATGACTACCTGTTAATTAAAATTGGAATGGTAGGTTATTTGGAATATTTGGCATGCGTCGAATTAAAACGCTCTCTCCTTTAGCAACTCCTGTAAAAATGGTGGTTTAGCGGTATGAGGAACAGGGTGTAAAGTACCTCAATACTCCATGGAAAAGGGAGGATCCTCCGACCAGACAGGTGTTGTTTCTGGTGGGCAACTGCCCGACAGTTGTTGTCGGGTTTCTCTATATAGTCTTAAGTCGATGTAAACTTTGCTTGCGAGATGTGGGCAATTGATGTTAGTTTTTCCGTCGCGTCATAGATGGCGCTGTAGTACTTTTTGTAGGTCGCTACATCACTTTCCTCTGGAGACCAGAGTCGATAGTCGAATGAGTCAGCTTGTAGTATTATGCCGTGCCAGTTGGAATTTCGTAGCCGCATTGTTCAGGGTGAGTCGGAACAGACTGCGGTGGTGAGGTGAACCCAAGTGTGTCGGGGCCGGCGCTGCGTTTGCTCCAGTGCGTCGGACGTAGTGCAGCGCCGCGAT
This sequence comes from Cerastis rubricosa, assembly GCA_949152445.1. Lineage (NCBI taxonomy): Eukaryota > Metazoa > Arthropoda > Insecta > Lepidoptera > Noctuidae > Cerastis > Cerastis rubricosa. The sequence goes on from OX424529.1 coordinate 3,618,310, forward strand.
GTGGCAGACAGCTAAAGAGGTGTCGACCGGGAGGTAGAAGTTCTCGACCGGCCGAAAATGCAGTGTGCTGTGCCAAGGTCGCTTGATGAGAGGCTGAGGATGCTGACCAGGAATGCGCTCCGGCTGTATGATGGTGGTCTGGAATACCCATTTGAAGCTGGCTGGCTTTGAGACTCGCTGCTCGAAAGCTTGAGAGAAGTGATGATGATGACGTCACGTTGCTCGAAGGCTGCGCTGACGTCCATTTCGGGGTCACCAGTTTAGGGGTATGAGGAACAGGGTGTAAAGTTCCTCAATACTGTATTGAAAAGGGAAGATCCTCCGATCAGATAGGTGTTCTGTCTGGTGGGCAACTGCCCGACAGTTGTTGTCGGGTTTCTTTATATATAGAGAAACCCGAAAACCTGAATCGCCTTAAGACTATAGTCTTAAGTCGATTTAAACTTTGCTTGCGAGATGTAGGCAATTGATGTTGGTTCTTCCGTCGCATCATAGATGGCACTGTAGTACACTTTGCAGTAAGTTGCTTTTTGTAGGTCGCTACAGTGGCTTTTGTAATATTACTGCTAAGCTTTGTGATACGAAGCCTGGTGCCGTTGCACAGTCTGGGTACATCAAAGTTTCGCATCAGCAGAACTAAAACGCCAAGTTTAAGCTTCATATTATGGGAACGGCACGCCCGTTAGCTCCAGGGAGTTGAAAAATTCAATGGGGTGTGCAGGACTACCGTCATTATCCATCACAGTGTCTACGAATGTGTATACTTTAAAATCGCCGACGATCATGTCTTTAATTTCGTTTTGTTTTTGACCCACTCGTTCTTTAATCACTATTTATTTTGAATGGTTAAAAAAACGAAAACTATTTTGTAATGATTTGAAAATCATAAAACATTAAAATAAAACAAATTACCTAGTTACAAAAAGTGAACACCGGTTGGGGATCGAACTCGCGTTGTTTTGGAAAACTTACAGCATTAAAAAATTACCACAAAAAGTGCATACTGACTGCGGATACGAACTTGAAACCTTTTGCTTGGCAAGGCGGTCATAGAACCGCCAGGCTACTTACTTTGATGACATATAGTTTGAAATAGCCGCTTTATTCTAATGCTTGTCAGACAGTTGTCAGTTGTCAAACAGTTGAGAAATGTGGTTTTAATGCAATATTGCTCATCCCCCTAAGTTATTAGCGTGATAATATATAGCCTATGTTACTCGGTAAAGATGTAGCTTTCTAATGGTGAAAGAATTTTCAAAATCGGTCCAGAAGTTTTTGAGTTTATTCATTACATACAAAAATACAAACCTTTCCTCTTTATAATATTAGTGTAGATATACCTACTGCCTTCTTGTGTATTGATTTATTTAGCATAGAAACAATAAAAAAATTGCAATCATGGTTGTAAACTCGGAAATGAAAGAATATGACATGAATGTGGTGGTAATCTTAAAAAAAAAAAACTTGTTTAATTGGAATTCCTCTTATTAATATGGAATTACATAGTACATTAGTCACTAAAAATAAAATAGAAATTACTTTAATTATTTAACCATCAAAGCATGACCATTAAAATGCATAATTACCCAGATGTTTATTTAAATTAGATCATTTGAAACCTCATTAGAATAATTAAGAAGGTAGTTCCTCATTCCAAATTAATCATAACTGTGTACCTCTGCCTAAACTCAGGCAAGCAAATCATAGGTCTCGAGCTCGTACCCTCATGCACTCATGATTTTTCGGATTCATGTGCCTAATTGTCACTTGCTTTATTGAAGGAAAACATGATGAGGAAACCAGCATGCCTGAGAGATATTTCTCAAGAGCGAAGTTAGAGGCCCATGGGTGACATAAAATTCTACCACCATGTTAACGAAAAAGAAACCAAGACCTCTGCCTAACCCTTCAGAAAATGAAGTGTGATGTTAGGTTGTCCATCCATCTAAACAAGAAGTATCCTACACATTTTGTTCACACATTCTATTTAGGAGTAAGGTCGAATGTTATGTAATACTGGTAACGATAGATGGTGAAATGTGAATGGTGCCCCACTAACACACTTTTTGACTGCGGCAAAGAATGTTAATATTATGTGTAGACTTTTTATGTTTACTTATTTTGTAGTTGATCAGATGAGTTCTATACATCAAAAAATATAGAATGAATTTATAGAAGTGCACACAAACTTAACTTAAAATTACAAACATCTAAAAGTTGTCAGAGGGTTGTCGAAGTTATCTTAGGAGATACCTTAAGTACTTGCCAATTTCTGGATTTAGGATTGCTAGACACTGTCAACAATTTGACAGTCTAAAAATTCTAAGGTGGAACATTGGAAAGAATAATCCTAAGAGAAATATCATACTTACCAAGTAGAAATGATAGTGTACAACTAGGCAAGAATTAAACTGTAGAGAAAAACACTAGGCTGCAGCAATGGATAAACTCAAGCACCCCCCACCCCCCTAACAAGGTCGCACCTTGTCCTTGTAAGTCAGTTTCAATGCAATAACATTCAGCTATAACTTCCTAAGGGCGACCGAACGCGAGTGGGACATTGTGATATGGTAAACCTCGGTCAAATCCGATCAAACACACTTCTTACTCATCAAAGAGTTGTTAATGAAGTCTTATTTGGGTCACACAAATCGCCTCAGTTGTTTTTTTTTATTTTGTGTAATCCAATGTGATTCACTGTCTGGCCTTTGCCTCCCCAAATTGCATTCGACTTCATACCTAAAATGAGTCTTTTCCTTAAAATAGAGTAAATCAAAATTCCCCGAAACGTTTTGAATGCCCACTGGTCTAGCTCCTAGACAAATAAGGTCACATGATGCATATCTTCCAGAGAAGATGTTCACCCTGTTGCACCATTCATAAAACACCACGTGTCAGTCATATTTCCCGATACTTGCTGGCACTATTTCCCGGTAATGCCGGCGCACTGACGAATTACGTCACTAGAACGGCGACGGCCTTGAGTGGGGTGTAAACCCACTCAAGGCCGCCGCCGCCTCACAACTTGACGACACTACACCCCTGGGGGTGGGAGCGCGAGGAAACACCCACACTACCACGATGACTGACCTTAATAGAGACAGCATTTCGAATTTAATTGCTCACATTCTAGTTTGCCGCGTACTTTTCGCTAGATATATCATGATTGTGTATGTCAAATAAAAAATGTGACAGGAATAATGATGTGAAAACCTCATAGTACCAAAAAGAAAAACTTAATTCGATCCGTCCGGTCAAAACTTGTAACTTTGCGATCACTAAACTAATAGGGCAGTTCTTTTAAAATCCTCTTCTATTCGGTCTACTTAAGCAAGATGTCATAACCATAATGCCGACCCATTTATTTAACGACATCAAAATTAACGATACAATTGACGTTTTCAGAGCACAGAAGAACAGAGCAGGCGTATTCCTCTGACGAGGATGCCGGCATCGACATGACCATCGGAGACAACTTCTCGGAGACTTCAGGCCAGTCAGACCTCAAGAGTAACCACGATGACGCAGGTATTTACTAAAACATATAGAGTTAACCGTACGTGGTTCAGTAAAACTACAAAAAACAACCTAACTTCTTCTTCTTCGACTCTGCCAATGTCAGCTTCCTGCCATTGATGTAGGGTGACCACGTGTATTTGTCTATCCACACATTACAAGGTTAAGGTTTTCTGGAATTAGCATCCCATCAGGGTTGGGTAAATACTGATTGGAAAATTTTGTACGTACGAATAAATGAATGTATTTTAAAAGTCAGACCCAGGACTGTGTGGAATGTTATATTCAGGAAGGTACAGCGATATATCGACGTGCCAAATTTTTGCGAGACCGACAAACTTCGTCCACCCTATGAAGGCTAAGTTGCAATTTCAACGTCGCCGGATAACCGAGCGAGATCTCGACCTCAGCCTTAGAACGCAAGATGTCGAGTGCATTTATTAAAGTGTTCAATATTCCCTAAGTAATAAAACCATTAGTTTTTATTATAATGCGTCTAGGCCGAAGACGCAAATGTTATATTCCAAAATATTCCTAATGCTGTCAGCAATAGCACGCGTAGCATGACAAAAGGACACGTTGTCATTGTCTATCTGTCATTATGTCGATTCTTCCGTAGACGAAACTCGTTTCTACAGTGGTCATGCTACGCGTGCAGATTGACCAATCATCCAATACCATAAAACGCTTCTTCTGTGAACATCTTGATTGTGTGTATAAATCATTCGTATCCTGTGCTGATTCGCTGATGAAAAGCAACGTAAATGGTTGGTCTAGTAGAGTAGTTTACCACTTTCCAAATATAAAACATACTTTAAGGTAGGGAGGGTACAACGTATCGTTCGTTCGTTATCGGATTTTATTGTTTTATGATGAGCAAGTAACCTTCAACTTGGTATAGCAATTAAATATGAGGTCGTCTACGACATAGATATTGTTCGTCCAATTGTTTCGGTTTTTAATCCCAAATGTATTCGATGGAGTTTTCCTTCAGTGTGACGCCCTTAACATTCAGCATATTTTATTGTTTCATGCTGTCATATAGACAATATTTTTCAGGCTAGAGAGAATAAATATAATATGTTATTAAAAGTGAGGAAATTAAGAAGTGTGCCGTGCATTTATTGTGGTATTCGGCTGCGCCCGGTACCAACTAATAACCTTAAAATAACACGCACGTCGACACGTGAATTTCTACATTAACTATTATGACATTCCACAGAAAGCATTTGTAACTAAAACTGATTTGAATTCCTGATATTATTGGTATTGGAGTTCATAGTACTGAGCTAAATTAAGTACTTACTGATTTAAAGTAAAATAAGGATTTCGTATTTTGCCATTTGGCTACGGAAAAAAATCACGTTTATAATTCATATTCATTTATTTGCTTTCTACAAGGTAAAATCATGGTATTAACAAATGGCTTAGAGCTAAGAACCGTTGTAGACCCTGTCAGGGCACAGCAAAATTTAGGGTGACATATTTCTTGAAGTATAAAAAAAACGGACATGCCAAAAATTAAAATAAAAAATCTCATAAAAACTAAAGAATAACATTTCTAAAGAAAGAAAAATATAAGAAAAAAAATTTTTTTATGTGTACGTGGTTACGACTCATCTTAACAAATCATGAACCAAGCTTCAAAAATGCTCCCCCATGTCCTGTTAACCAGGAGGCAATGGTAGAAACCTGGGGTAAAACACCAAAAGGAAAGAGTCATAGCTGGTCAGAAGTAACGCCTACAACTCGCTAAACCATCAAACAGTCTCTGAAGCTATGCTATATTGATATTGATGTAAGTAGGGGTGAGGAGAAAATTCAGAAGCCATGACGTGGTCACGACTTACGGCGGCACGAAACCATTAATAAATCGAGATGAGTCGTATTAGACACATTCATACGCAAAATAGGTTGGCAATAAAAGGTGCAATACAATGAGGGGTATTCTATACAGTATGTTAGGTTAAACGAGGGACATATTGAGGGAGGATATTCAGTATTCGATTCTCGTCCCAAATATGTAAAAAACCTATAACCTTAATTTGTGACGTAATTGTCCTATGAAATACATTATTCATAAACACTGAGCGCGCAAGAAGTGAACTTGTAAACAGTAAAATAGTCACGCGGCAAAACATGTGCCTATCTTGCCGAAAAGGAAGCGCGTACGCAAACCCCGCCCCTTTCCTTTGAATTTTCGCCGATGCACCGACGGGACACACCCCCGCGCTGACCGCAGTCCATGCGTGTGCGCCGCTATTTCCGCATGTCCAATATTGCGCTTCCGCGTATTCCTTAAACAACCCCGCTTAATTCGCGATAAGTGTGTCCTGTTAACGTAATCTTAAATAATAATCAATAATTCCGCGTATTCCATAAACAACCCCGCTTACTTCGCGATAAGAGTGTCCTGTTAACGTGATCTTGAATAATAATCAATAAAAATGACGTCTTATCAATATTCCAATGAAGAATATTGGGATATGGTTCGTGCCTACATGTTAGCAAATGATAGTGTGCGAGGAGCCATTAATTTGTACCGAGTGATGTTTCCCAACCGCCAGATTCCGTCGTACAATCTCATGCTGGGTGTAAATAGGGAAGAGTGAAAGGTACGTATCACAAACGCTTTTAATAGTGTAAGAAGTGATTCGTTTGTTTTTAACCGATAAGACAATATGCGAAAACGTGCCGAACTTTGCATAACACGAGGAGTTGCTCATTTTGAAAAATTTTTAAGATTAGTCTAAAAATGTGTAAATAGTCACTAAATTCGTTGTAAATAGTCAATCAAGTTAATCGTTGTAAATAGGTGTGATTCCATTTTTTTAATACGCCAAAAATACTAAGTGCATAATAATTAACTTTGTCTTAAATTAGTGCGAATCACAATCAACATTTGCAATGAAGATTTAAAAATGTTTAAAGGTTTAAAGTATGAAGGGAAAATGGATAGGTATACCTAAGAGTCATTGACCCGATCACATGTTCTGCGAGACTGCGATAGTAATAAGTCGCTAGCGCAAGGGTGTTTACACGTTGCGAGACATTTGCGAAATTTTTGGTATGGTTCTGTTTGTTATTTATCAGTGTTTTTTTTTTGTTTATATTTTTATTAGTATCATGTTAGCATGTACTATTATGGGTTTGAATATGTCCCTCGTTTAACCTAACATACTGTAGAGTAACTAGCTGTCCCGCGCAACTTCGTTTGCGTCACATGTTCCCCGTTTTCGCAATATTTTTCATTGCTGCTCCGCTCCTATACAGCGCCATCTATTGAATACTTACTCAATCCAGTCAACAGATACCGCCATCTTTTAGAATCGTTTGGAGCTAACAGTTAATTGTGACTTAATTTGCAATAAAATAATATTACGACTATAAATTGAGATGTAAGCTATCCTATCTTTCAAGTTGGATCAAACTGCACACGTTGTGCAAATTTGATTAGAATCGGTTAAGTAGTTTAGGAGTCCATCCCCGACAAACAACGTGACGCGTAATTAATATATAGATAATCATCTTCCTTCTTATGTTACTTGGGGTTGCCGCAAGACATTTTTTCTTCAATTATTTCATATTCCCCTCACACAATCCATCCACCGTTTCCTTGCTCTTCCTCTCCTTTTCCATCAATTAACATTGATATTCAATCATTATTAAGTCACGTACGATTCATCATCCCTCCTCATCACAAGTCCATACCAACACGATCAATTCTCTTTCAACTTTTCTGTAAAAGGCGCAACTTTCAAAATTTCTCTAGTGCCTCGAATATACTCTTTCCTTACTTTATTGTCCATTCTTGTCACACTACACATCCACCTCAGCATTCTCATCTCCGCTACATACAATGTTTTTTCATCCATCTTCTGACCAGCATTCCGATCCATACAGTACGACAGGTCTTATCACGGACTTGTATACGAATTTTCCCAAACTTGAGGAGCATCCGTGGGTCGCAAGTTGTGACCTGCTGCCATTTAATTTACATCTATAGCGTTTGGTTATTATTGCAAGTTCTTATTGTAGCTCTGTCATCATCATCACCATCATTTCAGCCCAAAAGACGTCCACTGCTGGACATAGGCCTCCCCCAAGTGTCATTTTGATCATATTGACATTTTGGGGGGTTTTGCCATAATCGCCACGCTTGGCAGGCAGGTTGGCGATCGCAGTATGGTTGTTAAAAAAGCACAGAGAACGCTGCTGCCCATTCTCTGGCAAGTCCCTTAGCCGCTTCTTACGACACCCACGGGAAGATGTGGGATAGTGCTATTCTTTACGTCCGACACCATACAGAACATCTATAGCGTTTGGTGATTATTGCAAAATCTTATTGTAGTTCTATGTCATTATATTATTGCATTTGAAAATTGGATATCCCAATACATGAAAAATTTGGCAAACATACGGAAGATCTTCGCCAGGGATAGTTTAGAAACGCTGGTGTAAACATAAACAGTGACAAATAAATAACAAAAATAAACATTGGCACATAGTTGCTTCGTCGACAGTCACACACTTGCATCCGAAATTTCTTTTCATGCGAGTTTTAATGTGTCTTCAAATGTTGTGAAATTAAGAAATGCAATCTGTTATACTCCAAAAAAAATGCTAGAAATGAATGATTTTATAAATAAGTACTGTAAAAGAGTGGCAAAGTGTTATTGGGTTTTTCGATCAGGAATTTCTCAGTAGCAGCCACGGAGTCTGGATTTGTGCCCGATTGATAGCAATAGGCTCACCCCTTATCTAATTGGACTTAAACATAACTGGCGGAATGTGGGTGCACTATTAGATACACCTCTGCCTAATCCTTCGGGGATTACACGCGTTAAAATATGTTACTTATTTCCTAATGTCTGAAACAGACTGACAATACTTTTGAGCATTTTTCTTTGAACTTCGGAAGGCCATGTCGTTGACCTAGGAAGGACATTATGGCGCGTCTGACTGATGATATGTATATAGTACCTATGTATGTTATGTATGATAGTTGTTCGAAATCTTATCTCATACATTTAGATCAGAGATGTTATGGATATGATATTTCGGATCTGGATACGGATACGGATATAGGAATAAAATTATATCGGATGCGGTTACGGATATGTAATTATTTCGGATTATCCGTTAGTTTCGGGTAGTTTCGGTTACGGATATTAGATTGAATTGAAATTGTAAAATATAAACATAAACAGTGTAATAATTTAGTTTTATTTATCGGTTTTATCTAGTCTAGGTTATCATTACTTATCATTCATATAGGTACGTAATTATTTAGAGATGATAATAATTACGTGAAAAAAAACCTGTCAATACATGTCGTTTTATTTAGACTCCGCCCGTATACGAAACTTTTGAAACGCATACGGGTACGGATATATTTTTATTTCGTCTATCCGATAGTTTCGGTTACGGATATATTTTTATTTCGGATATCCGATAGTTTCGGTTACGGTTACGGATATAGTTTTATTTCGGATATCCGATAGTTTCGGTTACGGTTACGGAGCTCCATAACATCCCTGATTTAGATGGTCTCCTAAACATTGATGTTGCCGTCACTAATGGCTTATTGACGAAACGTTTATGATTGATTGCTTTTGTAATAGAAATGATAATGTTTTATAATGGAAACATATTATGAAGCTTCACATGAAAAAGATATACATATGTATACAATAGATTGTATTAAATACAAATAATAATATAGTTGGGAAAAGGCTAGGCAGATGATGAATATAGAGTCCGCCATTTGTTTTCAAAAATAGGAGCTCGTGGCTAAATAATAACAGCCGTACGGGTCGATCTTTAAGGTTAAGCCGTGCTCGACGAAGTTGGTCCGTGAGTGGGTGGGTGGCCATAATTACATACCGAGTTTCCTCCTTGCCTCGGAAAACACATTAAGCCGTTGGTCCCGTCTTTCATTTTTAGATCTTTCACAGTCGTTACGAGTAGTCAGAACCAAAAAGTCTGACATCCAGTCATACTAAGGGGTATCGTATTACCCCGTTACTGGGTTGTGGAGGTCAGATAAGCAGTCGCTTCATGTAAAATAATGGTACTCAGCTGCATCCGGTTAGACTGGAAGCCGACCCCAAGATAGTTTGGGAAAACGCTAGGCATATGATGATTTGATTTAAAAAATATAAGCATTTTGGAGCAGTAACTAATCCCACAAGACGTACACGAGTCAAGTTCAGTTTTCGCTACTTCAAACATTTTTATGACTCAATAAAACTGTCAATCTTAAATCAACTTCATCAAACAACACACACAAGTTACATACAGTTGATATCCGTTTGAAAGGATTTTTTAAAACAGCAAATGAAAACAAATATTTCAATAGTCTTCATTCAAAACAAAATCCAAAGATGCGTTAAATAATGACTTTGTTTTTTTTTATCTGCCCTTATACACAAGTTTGAAAAGAACTAGGACAATGATAATGTTATCTAATGACTCAGATAAATTGTTTACGGGAAAGCCCCACTGCTTAACATTCCACGATTTTTCAGTAGGTATGCACAGACAACCTAATTTTTACAAATAAGTCTTGTTACGTCACAAAACAAGGCGCGATATCTTCTTATATCATCTTCATCATTCTCTTGCCCTTATCCCAATTTATTTGGGGTCGGCGCAGCATATACCTATACAAGGTGTTGTTTTGCATCCTCGTCAAAATTCAGGCGGTTGTCACAAAAGACATAAATTATAAATTAAAAACACGGTACCTAGTTAATTATTAAAAAACGCTGCTCTTTTTTGGTTGTTTATATTTGTCAGTATTCCAGAATAACCCTTAACGTTCTTTAGGGAATAAGAAATTGTCGAATAAACGTTTGAGGCAGTTAGTAAGTGTGAAAGCGCGATTATAGGGCGAAGATCAGACTGGTCGCGTTTAAAATACGAGTGGTTCACACTTACCAAATTCTGTAAAAAAAGACAAAAAATAAAAATTACCTACCCATTTTATTAATGTTTCGGGTTAAGAATCGTTATATTGTTATAATTAGCATGGTTACCTCCAGGAATTTGACGAGGATGCAAAACAACAGCTTGTTTATGCACTGCATGCCGTTTTATTTACTTGTGAGTCTTGTGACGTCACATAAAATGCGTAGGATTTCATGACGCTATTATTTAGGTATAACACACGAGAAAAATCTACGTACGTAATACGTAATCGAATAAAGATGTATTAGACGCCTACGTCTTTGGCCCCGATGCAATGACGTAGCCTGATGGAATTTATTGACTGGGGAAGTGGGGAGCCTCACGCATATTAACTTTTGTTTGAGAGATGCTTCAAGCAGCGGAAAAACAACGAAGTTGATTTATTTTCATCAGCCTCCAGAACACATCACTAGATAATTGTGTAAGGTAATTCCATGTTAACCGGTTTTTTTAGAAAATAAAGGACTTTGACAATGCAATATTAATTAAAACTTATCGCCAATACAGAGAGGATGTAGTGCTAAATAAAACAAATGTAGGAAAGATCTTAGATATCTAAAACGTTGGTATAACCGCAAAATGTATTTTTAAACAATACCCTTTAACATTAAATGTGTACATGGTTGCTATGCCATCTACATTTTGCAAAATAATGCAATGCTCTATCTATTATGTATTTAGGAAATTAATTATCTACATAGTGCATACTGATGAACACTGCTGAAATAGCTATTATTTGCGATTTATTCGTTTTGGCATAAAAGTATGTCATTACTTTTCAGATTTTGAACCTTATTAGCGACACTATAGCGAATCTATACTAATATTATAAAGCTGAAGAGTTTGTTTGTTTGCTTGAACGCGCTCATCTCAGTGTTAGATAGCCCATTTAATGACGGCACGGTTGGCGCAGTGGCTGTGCGATCGACTGCTGCGCTGCGTGTCGCGGGTTCGATCCCCGCACGGTCAAATATTTGTATGGCCTACAGATAATTGTTCCTGGTCTGGCTGTTTGTGTATGTGAGTTTCAATGTTTGTAAACGCACCCACGAAACAGGAGAAATTCCTAGTGCGGGGCAAAGTTTAAAAAAAAAAATATCGAGGAAGGATATATATGTATATATATATCATTACGCTACGACAAATAGAAGCGGAGCAGCAATTAATAATGTTTCCAAATCGGGGAAAATGTGACGCATACGAAGTTGCGCGGGACAGCTAGTGGTGTGATAAGACTGATAAGATAACACAGTATATTTTTTTTCAAAATTCCTTTTCTATTCAGTTAAAGTTTTAATCAATCGGTTCGATTTCTAGCTAGAACAATTTGATTTGTCAAAATTCCAATGATGCAGTTTTAGTTTTCATAAAAATTTGGCCCCGAGACTCCTTTGATTATTTTTCGATATTCCTCATAGTTTTGGATGTGGCCATTCACGCACACTAGAAAAATATACCCCGTATATCTGCAGTTTATCTGTACTAACCAATTACCTGCATGTGTACATAGGGCGACCAATCCAGCTACACAAAACTACTACTCGACCAAGCTAAGTTTGCACCTCGCGTCGATTATGTCACACTGATGCTTAGGTACGGTCTGCAAAAAAGGATTCGCTATGACTTTAAAAAAGTAAACAAATGTTTGTTAGATACTTTGCATTTATTGTTTTTAACATTATGTTATACAAAGGTACTTACATTAAAATATACACAAAAAAAAAATTGCGAGGTTCAAACTTAGCTTGGTCGAGTACTAGTTTATGCGGATCTCTCATCTCTAATCTATACAAAGCAAGTGCATGTTATACTGGAAATGAATTGCTTGATATGTCTCCGTGTGTACCGTGCAGGTTTAATGTATGAATTGGTCACACTTCATTCAATGCATTTGTGCACGTGTATAACAATAGTATATTTCATTACAAGTTCGGAAAGCCTGTCATTGCAAAGAGTTCCGACAAATGTCTACCCGAGCCGAGGCGCAGCCGAAGGTGAGGGTTGACAGTCGGAACAAGTTGCAATGACGGTTCCGCACGTGTACTGAACAACTATTTTTAATACAGTTGCGAAAAAATGACGCAATTTAATAAAGAACATTCTTGGAAAATGGCGCCAACCGTAAAAGAATATAAGCAGAGTTTTTTTTTTGTTTTCTTTACCCATTCTGGGTAGGCAAAGGGAACTATGCCCATACAGCCAAGTCTTCAGTAGAATTTTTTTAATTGATATGAAATGAAAATGAAATGAAACCTAACCTAACTCATTGAATCAAGTCATTAAATCTAATATTGAAACAAATTAGTAGCTTCTTATTAGAAATATTTGCATGAATCATAAAAACTTCTATGATTTTTTTTTAGTAAAAACTCCGTGGTTGGTTTTTTTTCTTTTTAATAGACATTATTTTGACAGTTGGGAAAGAGAACGCACGAGTTCGGACAAGGTAAAGAAAAAGCTCGAGTGTGCAATAGCTCACATCCCGAACGCTATACGTCCCTGCAATACGCCACTTTTTGAGCAACTGTATTAAAAAATATTTTACTACACGTTTCACATTTGCATCATTCGATGTGGCTCATGTCACCTATCACCATGCAGTTCAAGACCAACGTAATGTAATTTTGTAATTGTAATAGGTACTTAGCCTTAATTGCCGCCAGTTTAGCGGTTCAACGATAAGACAGGTGGAACTTAGCTCTCACTGCAGAAGAATTTATTAAGCTTTATCGCCAGTAATAAGCTGAGTTCTAAAGTTTTCCAGCTTAGGTTCAATAGCACTTGAAAAAAGTGCATTATAGTGTCTACTGGTTAAAAAAATTACGACCTCATCAGAGCTTTAAAAAAAATGTTTGTAAAACCAATTTGCAAAATAAACATCATTTACGACTTCAGTTTATGGCGGTTAAACATTAGCAACGCATTCAAGCGCGAAAATATGCAGACATGCTCGTGTGGCTAAAACAAAACTACCTATTGGCTAAAATTCAACTGAAATAATAGCCGACTGTGAATATCATCAAATCTTTTACCGTGATGCGTAAAAAAACGTGACAAGACCCAATATCAATGTAACACGTGCTAGGTATTTTAAAATCCAGTATTTTAGGCATAACATTCACATAATTTTATCTTCACACACAAAACACGTTAATTGTAAATTCACGTGCGGAGTTTGATATTTAGCTGTTGTCTACATTTGAACGCGGCGTTTGTATCCTAGCACTGAATTTTCAACTCTCGTTGTACTGTACCGAGAGTTCAAAAACAAACAAACGACGTTTTTTTTTTATGTGCCAGGGATGTGCTCTAACGTTTCTTTAACGATGCACTGGATTTTCAACTATAGAAACAGAGTCCAGCGTTGAAAATCCAGTGTGCAGTAAAAACCGTTGCGTTAAGAAAGCGCTCTTGCGAACTTTGTTAAGAGTCTGAGAGTGGAAGTTTTCAAGGTTATCAAGTAATGATAAGTTTGGTTGCTAAGCCACAGTCCGCAGGCCGCGGTTACGACTGACCTTGAAAACAGGCGGTTACCTATTTTAAATAATGATTTAGCACATAAAAACGTTCCGTGGAATATTTTGCAGTACTGTTTTACGATTATTATCATGTCGGTCTTAATAAGTCATACTCGACTTATATGGGTGGGGAGCTCGTGGCTAAAAAATAACAGCCGCTCGAGTCGATCTTTATGTGTGTGTGGATGGGTGACTGCCCATTACATACCGACTTTCCTCCGTACCTCGAAAAGCATGTAAGCCGTTTGTCCCGGCTGTCAGTTGTAGATCTTTGACAGTCGTTACGTACAGGTACTCAGTGGCCCGAAAATCTGACAACCAGTCTTACCAAGGGATATCGTATTTCCCGGTACTAACTGGGGTGTGGAGGTCAGATAAGCAGTCACTCTATGTAAAATTCTGGTATTCATCCGGTTAGATTGGAAGCCGACACCAAAATAATTTGGAAAAGGCTAGGCAGATGATGACTCGACTTTTATGGGTGGGGTGTTCCTCTCTATGAAAATGTGTGTGCCGTAATCCACCACGTGGGCCCAGTGCGGTTTAGTGCATGTCTCATGTCGCTGGGTATGAATATACCTGTAGTACTGTCTGGGTCTCGACCGCCATTTTTAAACGTTTTGTGGAAATGTTAATTTGCTATTGAGTACTCTTATCGCAATTGAGGTTACTTTATCAAGTAGTTTAAGAAATGTTGTTGTTTTAGTAATGGCGCTGATAACGATTGATAAATAAAAACAGAGTGACATACAAACCGATAAACATGCATAAAAAAAAATTGAATAAGAGTCACTTTAATTAAACATATTAGAGAAAAAAAAAACCAAAGACAAGTCATGTCTATGAATATGAAAGCGTCCTATGAAAAACTTCACGTAAAAAGAAATATATTTCTTTATAGCCAGCCTCGAAAATAATTAAGTTGCTCGTCATTACTTTATCACACCCACAGTGGATTAATCTCTGTAGGTACATAAATATCTACTATTTATCTTACTAGCAACAGGTGCGTTGTCTACTACATAATAGATAACTTTAAGGTATTCTTTCTTTCTTTTTTTTTTTTTTATTATATAAATATATGACATTTTTCAGTACATAAGTACCATAATGATGACATATAATTTATCCCTAGAAGCAACAGCTGATTTTATACCTTCCGCATATTAAACAATTAATTCTGATGACTTGTTTACTTGTATGTGATGTTTTAAAAAGTCAAGCAACTACTAATTACCGTATTAACCTTTTATTAAATCTTTAATGTTGCCTATTCTAGCTGAAAAAAAACAAAGGATACTATAAAATATATAGGACTGAGTTGCAGTGCTAAATCTTCCAAAACAAAACTCGTATTCATTCGTTTTGTCCTTTTTAATGCATGCTGTAGTTCCTACCAACACTTACTTTTTACAGTATCCCAAGGCAAAAATCAAGTGTTGATAAAACAGTTCTTCTAATATCCAAGTATTTCTTTGCGTAGAAAACGAGATCCAAGAGAAATTCGAAGAAAAGGTTCTAGAACTAATCGAGTCACTGAACGCACGAGCAAACGCAGCACGCGCGGGCGCATTCGTTTCACTGCGAGCGGCGCTACAGAGGCGCCCAGTGGACGCCTTGCTGGCTGCACACCGCGCCACGCTGGCCGACCATGTGTCGCGCGCACTACGACGAGGCAAGGACGGAGAGAAGAAGGCAGCTGCTGCTATTGCGCCGCTGCTGGCTTTACAGGTGATTTTAACCGTCTTGATCTTCCATCCTGTATCCTACTGCTCGACAAAGAGCTTTCATATTAGATTTTGGTTTAAAAACTTATCTCAGGTCTACCATCTGTCAGTCTATGGCTGCTCGAAAATAAGACCATAGTTCCAGACTTTACAGTCTTAAAAACTTCAACCTTAGTACTGCACCCTCTGTTGCATTATGGCTAACAAGCTTAATCTGACGAATTTGTTTGATGTCTTGTCGCAAAAAGTCACTCAATTTTGTAAAAACCAACTAAGCAGCAGCTTGTGTGACCCACAGATCGGCGAGGAAGGTACGGAGCAGTTTGTGCGCGAGGTGCGGCCCGCGCTCACCGCCGCCGCCACTGACAAGTCTGCCTCACTCGACACACGCACTGAGGTAAGCAACGCAATATGGAAATACCATATAAATGTCTTAGAGCACTTTTCAGAAAATGTTCTATGTCTTGTCTCCTCCAGGAACCAATGAAATAACGTGCTATATATGTTTCAGTGCTGCTCATCGCTGGCCGTGTTGTGCTACTTGATGGAGGATGACCTCACTGAGATCTTAGAGGTCATGCGCATGTACGAGACCATCTTCAGCGGTAGCTATCTCAAGGTAAGACAATATAAAACGAGAAACAAGAATACATGAAGGATAGTGACATTGATTCAATACAGCGGGGCTATAAAAGACAAGAACATTACGTACTTCATACTTGACATTGGATCAATACAATGCTAATCATACTCCCAAGGGTATACGGTATTAGCAAAATGTATTCATGCCGCATAGTAGAGTAATTTCCATAGAACTAGTTTCTGTGGATGAAACTACATATCATAAACAGCTCTTATTGGCACGATTTTCTTTATCTGCCACTATGATGACTAGTGATTTCAAATTAATTATATTTATCATTCTCCTGCCCTATCTCAGTTTATTTGGGAGCAGCGCATTCGTATTTTTTTGGTCTTGTACTACTTTTAAGGTTGACTAAATTCATACCTAAAACTCACCACGATTTCCTCATTCCTACCATGACAACCGGTTACCACTCAATTTTCAGTTACTGGTTCTACTTTCGGACTTCCTCATACGTAGTCATCCCTTTTGTGGGACAACATTCTGATCTATATAAGTCAGCTATGTTGTGCCGGCCATAAATTTCTAACATAATTAATTTTTTGTCCATCTTTCCAGGGTGATGGCAGTGTGAAGGTGTCAGGAGCAGCTGTAGAAGAAGGCTCATGGCACGCCGCAGCACTGGACGGCTGGGCGCTGCTTTTTCCGCTCTTATCACCCAACCACGCGCTGTCACTATTAAACCAGCAGGCACCCAGCTTTGCCAAGCTTGGAGAGTTGCTAGAGGCGGTGTCTGTTGAGGTAACTTGACTTACTTTTCATACAACACAAGACAAAGTTAATCTAAATGAATTGTTTCAATAAACATATGCTTGCCCATCCGCAGGTCCGCATGGCAGCAGGCGGCGCGCTCGCCATCGCGTACGAGACAGTGACGGACGACGACAACTCGGACAACGCGCTCACAGCGCACGTGGACGTACTACTGCCACGACTCACCGAGTTAGCGCGAGACTCGCACAAGTTCCGCGCCAAGAGAGACCGAAAGATTCAACGAGCCACCTTCAGGGATATCCTGAAGTACTTCGAGGTACGTTGCATTGCGTATCGACTACTAGTCATTGCGTATGAGACAGTGATCGTCACCCCGAGATTACTGATAGAAGGATCTAACGATATGATTGGGTGTTGCAGGAAGGCGAGGTATCGTGCATGTCGGTGCGCGTGGGCAGCGAGAGCGCGGTGTGGTCGTCGTGGTCGGGCGGCGCGGCGTACGCGGCGCTGGCGGGCGCACTCGGCGGCGCGCTGCAGGTGCTGGCGCCGCGCAGTGCGCGCCTGCGAGCTGCGCTGGCGCTGGCGGACGTGCCGCCGTGCGAGAGCGGCCCGCAGCAGAAACTCAACAAGCTACAAAGGGTATGTTACTGTTTGTGTAGTCCCCTCCCCACCCGGCCTGCCTCACCTGCATGCGTGAGAAAGCGCATTAAATTTTAAACTCCCTGTGTCCCGCATAACATCTACAAAATTTATTATCCTGCCCACTTTCACACACTAGCTTAGTAACCTAAATACCGACAACATTGTAAAAAAACTACCAAGGTCAGATGTAATAACGTAAATAATTGTAATAGCAAACTGCCATCTTCTCTAAATGACGAATCAGCTTGAATTTACTTTATTAATTTGCTGAGTCACTTACACGTGCCGTGTGACTATCTATTCAATTTCATGATAAAAGCATGTTTACTTTGTTTAGTAATACAGAAAAGTCGATTGACCTTGACCGTGAATGCCAAAAAGTACTGAAACCTAGTATGTGTATATATAAGTCCCAACATTCCACAAAGTTTGTTACTTTTACTGAATTAAACGTACGACGCCTCAGTCGACCTTGGTCTGTTGCAGCTACGACTTTCTGATGTGCAATTGTTTCTCAATTTTGTTTCCAATGTGTTAATCCAGATTAGAAACTGTTTGCCAAATTCGTTCTAAAATTTGTTTTTGCGTGAAATAGTAACAAACATCCATGCACATCCTCTGCATGGTGTCGGACGCAAAGAATAGCACCATCCCATATCTTCCCGCGGGTGTCATAAGAGCCGAATAAGGGACTTGCCAGAGTATGGGCAGCAGCATTCTTTGTGCTTTTGTGACAACCGTACTGCGATCGCCAACCCGCCTGCCAAGCGTGGCGATTATGGCAAAACCCCCCATTTTATGTCAATGTGGCGAAACTTGGGGGAGGCCTATGTCCAGCAGTGGAAGTCTTTCGGCTAAAATGATGATGATGATGATGCACATCCTCACAAACTTTCGCATTTATAATAATAGTAAAATTAGAACTCTTTTCCTTTTAGTTTTATGATGATCAAGGAATAAATAACTTATATTATGTTCGTCTGTTCCAGCATCTACAAAACAACGCCGCCAACAAAGCCCGCACCGTCGCCCGCAACAAGAACAGAGACAAGCGCTCCGCGGCCCTCGCCATCTGAACCCATCACCCAGCATCCCGCACCGCACCATATCGCACGGTTCCACTCAAATCTCTCTCGGTTTAGTTCTAGAGCTTAGTTTAACGCTAGCAACGTCAATTGGACGCCTTACTTCTTAGTGTGTCACCTCCCAGCGGACAACAGTAACAATAGTTACAGCGTGCCGCCGGGCAGGTCGGGTGAGGTTAGTGTTAGGTTACATTAGGCTAGTTGTTAAAACCAAAGAAATTTCCCATATTTTGGATAAAATAAAACGTTGGGACCGTCTATTGTTTGAGGCATCTCACTGATTGTCGACGTATGATTATTTCTTGCAACATGTTTCACCTCGTTCGGTCATTCCTTTTGTGATGTTGATGTATTTTAAATTGATATTATTGCGATCGACGTTTTCATATCATTTTGTATAATAGAACATTTATTCTTTCACAACAATTATTCTTACTCCATTTCTTGGTGATTTGGGCTCACGCTTATTCATTCCGAACGTACTCTGTTACTCCGGCACTTGAACTTAACTGATGCTATTTTTAGTAGAATATTTTACTATAATTATACTTATGTTATATTATTGATATTTTTTGTATTTAAATTGACAGTTTTGTGTGTTAATAGATTACATTATTTGTTAGATTTACTTCGCCAATGCAACGTTTGCTTTACTTTCCATGGATTAACGTAGATAAAGTCAAGTTGTGGAGTAAGGGCGTATATTTTAATAACGGTTGGTAAAATGGATATTCTCTATGACTTGTAATGTTCATATATTTTATGTATATGTGATTCGTATGTGTCCTAGTAAGGATGAGTGCGTTGCAGTGCAAATTCATACGTTTATAATATAAAGCTTCTCTGTAAATATTATTTTAATTAGGATTCGTTGCTGCGGTCACCAGGACTTGTAAATTATTAGGTTAAACGGAGTGTTGAAATAATATTTATTATGAGAACCAACTTTTTTTGTTTTATTTTTTCCTTTTGACCTCCACTTGCTACTGCTGAACCGTCCCGCTGCTCCGGTGGCCAAGACGCTGAAGTGACGCTTTTAGAAAACAACACTTTTTAATATGGAAAGTAAATCAATTGAATTCATTGATCAACTTCTGTTAATTACTAGAATTAATATCGTCCTTATTTTTGTTAATAAAACACCAATATAAACACATGACTAGCTTTATTCTCAGACACATAATCGTCCCCTGGTTCATACAAACATCAGAGTCCCTCGCTACAGTCATAATATTATTACAACAATTAAATATTCATGTTCTTATCTAACACATCGCTCCATGGCTGGGTGCACTCCTGCGTAATGATGATAAATGAATCACGACATCAATTATACTGGAAGATTTTAGAAAAATTTCTACAGGAGGGACACGAAGTTTTAAATATACCGACATCCAATTTTTTGGTTTCAATTTCAAACAATTTTGAATAAAAATTACTTGCTAATTGTTCAGGCATCTGCATAACAGGAATGCAGCCCATAGTATTCGTTGTTCAATTTTAAACATCTGATAATAGAACAAATCGATAGATAGACCCTTATCTAACTCGGTATAAAATGTTAAGCTCATGTGTCAGACTACTACTGTAGCTAAACATTGTTACTTTCAATAAATTGACAATTTTGAAAAGAATACTATTCTATATTGTCATGTTTTAGTCTTCGCTGATTCGCTCTGAAGAAAATGCATCTCAACTCGATATTCATAGTGAATGCGAACATCACTATCCCTAAACTCTCCATTTGAACATTCATGTAAAAGTTAACTAACAATAGATATGTGGGTATTTGTATGGGAATGCTATTTCAAATGGAGTTATTTAAGAAATATTTTAGCTACAGTCTGCCTGTATAATCAAGACACTCATTACAGTTATCTTAACATCTAAACGATTACATTTAGTAATGGTCTTCATTAAGTACAAACATTTATTTGTGAACGTTACTCGAGCTGTGCACCAATACTGCAGCTGGCTCTAGTAATCTTCACAGTGACATTTTACATCGACTTATTTTAAAGTGCAATTCCGCGATATACAATGAATAAACATTTTCGATATCATCTGTCTAGCTTTTTCCCAAACTATGTTGGGGTTGTCTAACCGGATGCATCTGTGTTCCAGTATTTTACATGAAGCGGCTGCCTATCTGACCGCCACAACCCAGCAACTGGGTAATACGATACCCCTTAGTAAGACTGGATGTCGGACTTTCGGCTTCTGACTACTCGTAACGACTGTCAAAGATCTACAAATGACAGTCGGGACCAACGTCTTAACGTGATTTCCGAGGCATGGCGGAAACTCGCTATGGTATTATGGTCACCCATCTACGGACCAACCTCGGCAAGCACGGCTTAACTTTTAAGGGGCTGCGCAAACGTAGCCACTTTTTGTAACCGACACGCATACCGTCACAGGAAACCGTAGTTGCTGTGTCCTGTAGCGGCGACCGGACACAGTTGACGTCAGCGTAGAGAATGGCTGATTTCATACTGGTTATTTAGAAATCAAATATTCATTTGTAACTTGTATCCGACACAAGACACGCTTGCGCAGCGCCTAAAGATCGACCCGTGCGGCTGTTATTATTTAGCCACAAGCTTCTCAACATACATTTTCGATAATAAACGACTAAAATAACTTTAAGAATTGTGTGTGAATACTTTACTAATCGACGAAGGCAATTTGATGATTGTTTATGTCTACTTTTTTTTTTAAATAAACTATTTCTTTTTAATTTTAAGATATTCAGGCACTGGAATACCGGCCAGGGTTTACTACAGATATTGTACCTGGCCGGCGCAGCACTATTGTCACTCGATCGTTATAAATACTCCTCTCGGCTAAGAAACACTTGAATGGACAGTTTCACAAAGTTACTCACTAAACGAAACGAATCACAACATCACGTTTTATTATTTGCTGTGCAACACAACCTATTAGCGTATACCAAATAACGTAGCATTCGGAGGTATTTATCGTAAGGCAACGTTGAAGGCAGTTAACATCTGCATTGATCATTATTGGGTATTATAAAATTGATAAAAAAATATAAGTAAACTACCTAATTAAGGTTAGTAAAGCCGGAAATGCTTAATAAAAATACATTTATATTGTCTTCTACTGATATTACGACAGGACTAAACTTTGAAACATTATTTTATCCACAACGCAAGGGACTAGCGAAACTTGTATGTAAGTATAAATAAATGGAGACGAATAAATGCAAAACCCTCTAAAATTTCTGGACATCGAGTTATTGATGATTTTCAGGGTTCCGTACCCAAAGGGTCAAACGGGACCCTATTACTGAGACTTCGCTTTCCGTCCGTCCGTCACCAGGCTGTATCTCATAAACCGTGATAGTTGGCAAGTTGAAATTTCTACCGATTATTTCTGTTGCGAGTTGTAGTAAAATAAATATTTAAGCAAAAAAAAAACGCTTTTTTGTATGGGAGCCCCCCATACAAAAAAGTGTTTTTTTTTTGTTTTTTTTTTTATAAATAACAGTACGGAACCCTTTGTGCGCGAGTCCGACTCGCACTTGGCCGGTTTTTTAAATTGAATCGCAAATGTAAACGCAATTGCACATTTTAGTTTACCAGGAGATTTTATGGAGTCATTTACACGGAAATGAGTATAATATTGAAAAAAACGTTCAAGACATCAAATAACCGATTTCAAATAAATCGTTTTAGCGGGTTTTGAAATTAGACATCTATATCGAAACTTTGTAAAGAACAAGCATTATATACTACTAATGCTTGTACTCTCCGCAGTTGCATCCATACACACGTACTAATGCGACAACTTATATGTCTAAAACCCAGGCTTGAAAGACCTATATTACTCGTATTTATTTTGAAATTGCGACGTACTTTGGTAATACCGAAACATACTGACAATATTGCGTACACTACTTATCTATTCCTATATTCTCTAACATAAACTTAGTGACTTAAGGCCATGGAAAGGTAACATTTATACATTTTAACTGAAATTTTGCACTTATTTAATATAGGAATATTTTACTAATTGAATGGAGACGTCTTTCATAAAAATTTAAAAGATATATAACTCTTGCAAAGGGACCCAATACAGCGGTGGAATCCGAAAGATATTCGCACTTAGATAAACAATAGAGGTAGAAATATAAACATGTCAACTACAAAATCTTTTTAGCAAGATTTTTTAATATAAATGTGCCGATAAATGCAAGTAATTTTGACCAATTCCAAAAAAGCCTTGTTATGCATAAATAGTTATTATAAACAATGTATAAGCAAATGTAAGAATAACATTCTTTGGTATACTTAATTAAACATATCTTATTTTTCAACTTAAAACGCTTCTAAATATTCATTATATACAGTGTATTCTTCGATAATAGTTGTTTATTTACTCTGGCAATGTAAAAGCTTTGGTTCTGTATTTTGACCAAACATCTTTATAATAAGTTTTAAATAGTAATTACATTTAACTACATATATTACAAGTTTCCATAAAAGGAACTAAGAACTAAAGTAAGAGAAAATACATGTAACAATCATTGAAATGATGTACTTTGTATAAACATCAAGAGTTCGCCGCAAATATTTATGAAAGTGGCATTAAAAAAAAATATTAAACGAGAAATAACGCCTTAAATATCAAGAGAAACAAGATTTTTACAATACCCAGTTTTTATAATCATCGATTTTACAAAATTACTCTTGATATAATACTGCCATGACAAGGCATACATGTTTAAAAGTCACATTCTCTTTTTTTTATTTACTTTTATTTATGTATATTCTATACAGGGTGTAACGGAAAGGGTGTATACATGCTTAAGGGTGTGCTGCAGACCATCAAACTGAACATGTTTCTCCATCGGAACAACATCGTCATAGCGAAAAAAATATCAGCTGCCCCATACATTTGGTCGAATATGTATTGAAATTTACTATGGGGCAGCAGATAAGAGGATATGAGAAGATATGAGGAACATGTTCAGTTTGATGGTCTGTAGCACACCCTTAAGTATGTACATACCCTTTCCGTTACACCCTGTATAAACACTTTATCGACACAGAACATTATTTCCAGCATAAAAAAACGTCGCGTTGAAGAGTCGACTCTTCAACGTCTGTATTTTGCAAAATATACATATGCACAACAAAGTGGCATAAATAGGAGTCATGTACATGAATGTCCAGAATGGGCAGAAAAGAGTGGCTTTTATCCAAGAGTACGTGAATAGGGTATAATACTGGGTTTAAACGAAATTCTATTTTGTCCGTCAGACAGGTAATAAAAATATTAGACACGTATTTTTTGTTTTATCAAAATATCAAAAAATTACTTACTTAGTTAAAACTCATTCAAGTTGGAGAGTGGGGGGGGGGGCTCACTTCGTCACAAGTAGGAAGAAAAATTACCTACAAGTGACGTCATGCGCCATTTCAACTCAATATATCTCCGTAATTTTATGACCACGTGAAAAAAGAAAAAATAGGTACGTGTCCAATACTTTTCAATAATCTATCCGAAAGACAAAAAAAGAGATCATTCCTTATCTAGGCTGTGCATGATAAGAGGGTAATTTGTTAACGTCTTTCAACAAGATTGTATAAACTTTTCGGTAGCCAACGGGTGCCAAGAGATGGACAGCGCCGCCGAGGCCGGCCCAGAAATCGCTGACGAGTCGACCTAGGTGCGTACCGTGACTACTGGTTCAAGAAAAGAGTTCGTGGGAGAAATCGGGGAAAGCCATGCCCAACGTTGGGACAGTATAGGCTAAATAATAAAAAAGAATACCTAAACATCCTTGAAATTTCCATCACCATTATGACAGAATTTCACTCTTTAAAACCTCAGGTTTTTCTGTTCCTAAATCGCAGTAGAAGGGAAAAAACACGCTATGTCGATAAAATGCTAGCTACACTTCACACATGAGAGGTGCGTTACAAGACTAAGTTTGTGCTTGGACATTATCATACAATGGAAAACATGTTTATTTCCTTATATTTACAACGATAAATACTAACAAGTATCGAAATGACCAGAAAATCTATGTATACAAATAGTTACACTTATATTTTTGATGTTATGTTATAAAACAGAACAGGATTTAGAAGTCACATGCAAAGTTAGAAACCTCACTTGCCAAAAAAAACACGGTCTAATGCAAGTCGGAGGCAAGCCAGATTTTATTGAAAAAGTTCCAAAAATCATAATAATAGTAGTTATAAACATGAGAGCAGCGGTGGCCCAATGGTGGCAGCCCCGACTTACGAGCAGTAAGCCGTGGGTTCGAACCCAAGCAGGTCGCATTACTTTGTGTAATTTATTTAATCACTGCTGCCCGCCTGCTGCCCTCAAAAACGGTGATCGAAAACATCGTGAGGAAACCGGCATGTCCTAGAACTAAACATTCGAAGACATGTGAATGATGTACTTACTGAATACGTGGCAACCGTTTTAGCGTTAGTGTCTCCTCCACCTTGTATTGACCACAGTTCCAATCCAGTTATTCGTCTCCGCGAGTAGTATTTTTTAAAGTTCTTTATAGAGAATACCCTAAGTTAAACTCTCCAAATTTACGCTGTCACATGTCATGGTGTTACTAATTCCTGACTAGAATAGAATAACGAAAAGTCACGTTTTGTTGGCAAGAAATTGAGATTATATTTACAATGAATTTCAACCGTAAATACTTAGAGAAATAGAATTTAAATTCGTTCGGTCTAGCTGTGTATACCAACAGGAATAAAATAAACCGGGAACCCCAAGATGCCATGATGAAACTGGCTAAGCTGCGGAACTTGGGTGCATTTTATAACATAACATTATTCATTGAGTCTTTTAATATATTGATAACATTTATTACTAGAAGAACTATGATTTTTCTATTTATTGTTACTTGATTCTTATAAATACAATGTAATTG
Source organism: Cerastis rubricosa (assembly GCA_949152445.1). Lineage (NCBI taxonomy): Eukaryota > Metazoa > Arthropoda > Insecta > Lepidoptera > Noctuidae > Cerastis > Cerastis rubricosa. Next base: position 3,644,064 of record OX424529.1, read on the forward strand.
CACTGAAAAGGCAATAGTGGTAATATTTTGAGTCTTTTTCCATTTACGATGATAATTTTAAATATGTTTATATTTAAAATTAAATTCCACTAGACATCCTTATTTCTCAATTCGTTTTGTATTAGTTTAGGACTTTTTCTTTACAAGAAATATTATTCTGACACGTTTAAACGTTCGTAGAAATATTTTTCTGACACGTTTAAACGTTCGTAGAAATATTTTTCTGACACGTTTAAACGTTCGTAGAAAGATTATCCTGACACTTTTAAACGTTCGTAGGTATATTATTTTAGGTTGTGAAAAACTTTTAATTAGATACGAATTTCTTACGACTTCAAACGGTAGATGTATATGATTGTTGTTTTTTTACAGTAATGCCTAGTACAGCAAATGCTTTCAGCATGTATCTTCCATAGAAATATTCACAACGCACAAATATGCCACTAACCATTATAGCGAACCCCGTCAATATTTTTATTCATTCGTTAATACCCTATCATTACATCTCTACTAATTTTCATTTAGGGCATATAATTTGGAATATATAAATAAATATGTACAATGTCCAAGATTACCCTAGGCAGAAACATGTTTATAGACTAAGGCCCGCACTCCACACTAGCGGAGCGGAGAGATGTGCGGAAACCGATCAATCACTTTGGTTGAAATCTACATCACGTCTCTTGTCTCTCCTGTGGTTGGTCGAATCTTGCACATCTCTTATCCGCTGGTTTCCTCTTTGGTGGAGTCCGGGCCTAAGGGTTGCGCCTGATCTGGCAGCGTACTGCCGAGCGTACCTACGATGCTGCGTAAGACAGCATTCCTGCTCTGTTTCACGCTCTAGTCTGGGCGACAGAAAAAGATAGGAGCATGGAAAATGCGATTCCGTGCTGCTAGACGAGGTTTAACCCAAAAACCTGAGATAGACTTCGCGAAATCGTAGTCACCAACGTGTGAAATGGTACAAATATGTAGGTTACCGCATTACCTAGAAGCCAGCAAATACCAGCATCATAAGTGACGCACTGACTCATCCAGGTTAATTTTTAGGAGGGACCATATTCAAGAACAATAATTTATGTTATAACAATGCCATGTACAAATGCTTACACAGATCAACATTCAAAACCAACTCATATTTGTTAAGTGACGTAGAACAGTCAGCTGCGAAAGATAAAAAAATCAGAGCCGTTGTAAAATCTAAACAAAACAAATTGGGGCCGTTGTAAAATTTAAACAAACAAATTCTAAAGTATTCTTGAATTGAAGAACAAGAATCGAATAAATTTCTGTAGCAAGTTTATAAACGTTATTACTTAGTCAAACTTTAGCTGAACGTTATTCTTGTCACTCTTGCATAACTCTCAAACTGCATGTGCAAGACCGAGTGGCAGGTACACGTCTTCAGACCAATTGGACTAAAACCAAAAAAAAGTGACCAAGGAATAGAAAGTTTTTTAACTGTTTTAACGCTGCAAGCAAGGATAGTCCTTACAGTGCTCCGATATCCAGTTTGGTGATGGGACCTGCCACGAACAAAGCAGCTTTTAAAAAATAGTGTCGACTTTCGCCACAGACTTTACAACGACTCAAACATTCTATCTTCACTTCTGCGTAGCCACAGTTACTCGGCAGTCATCTTCTGTTTCTTCAGCTCTGGCTGTTCGTCGTCTTCCTCTTCGTCATCGTCCCACTCCCAGTCCTGTTCGTCGTCGTCTGCCTCGCGAGGAGGCTCGTCAGGGATGTTCTCTTCTTCCTCTTGTTCCTGTAACCGGAGGTGAGTATACGTGTTGCGTGGACAAAGAAAATTGATGGTTAAGAAGTTTTTTCTAGTTTTCTTGAAAGGGGTTAGTTTATTTCATATCATCATCTGCCAAGACTTTTTTAATACAGTTGCTCAAAAAGTGGCGTATTGCGGGGACGTATAGCGTTCGGGATATGGGCTATTACATACTCGAGCTTTTTCTTTACCATTTCCGAACTCGTGCGTTCGCTTTCCCAACTGTCAAAATAATGTCTATTAGAAAGATAAAACCAAAAAAGGAGTTTTTACTAAAAAAAAAATCATAGAAGTTTTTATGATTCATGCAAATATTTCTAAAAAGAAGCTACTAATTTTTTTCAATATCAGATTTAATGATTTGATTCAATGAGTTAGGTTAGATTTCATTTCATGTCATTAAATCTCATTTTCATATCATATCAATACAAAAATTCTACTGAAAACTTGGCTGTATGGGCATAGTTCCCTTTGCCTACCCAGAATGGGTGATGAAAACAAAAAAAAATCTCTGCTTATATTCTTTTACGGTTAAATTGCTTCATTTTTTCGCAACTGTATTAAAAATAGTTGTTCAGTACACGTGCGGAACCGTCATTGCAACTCTTTGCAATGACAGGCTTTCCGCACTCGTAATGAAATAAACTATTCCCAATTATGTTGGCGTCGGCTTCCAGTCTAATCGGTGTAGCTGAATACCAGTATTTTACATGGAGCGACTGCCTATTTAACCTCCACAATCCAATTAGTACTGGCTAATAAGATACCCCTTAGTAAGACTGATTTATACAGTATAATAATACTTGATGGTGCAGACGTTAACCTGATGGATGTAACCTATAGTTTTTAAGTCACAAATAATTTAGATTTCATTCTTGGTAGTTTACATACCATCAAGTGAAAAAAGTAGGCTCGCCAGCCAACGCAATTTTTTTAAATATTAGGTGACTTTCGCAAAATTCAGAGACTTTTGAGAGTGGAGACTTTGGAGTGTGCTTTCTGCACGAGTTTCACGACGCAGTTTAATTAAAATTGCTGTTTTTTGGATCTACCACGATACTCGGGGCTCTTTAATAATCGCCTGAAAGTATATTCAATAGTTAGTAATGTAATCGGTTACGTACGCCCGCGCGCTGCATGACGGCGATGGGCGGCGAGTTGTGATGCGCGGCCACGCGGCGCTCGATGAGGTAGGACACGTACTCGTCGTACAGCAGGCGCAGCAGGTGGAACGACCCGAACGACGCCGCAGACCTGCGCGAGAGGCCGCTTAGTTACCATGGGGAATGTGCCACCAATCAAGAACAAAACCAGTTTATGCAGATCTCTCATTGTATTGGATATACAGGGTTATTGGTAAAACACCAACAACCTCTTAAGAGGTCGTTGTACTCATCATGAGTACAACGACCCAATGGACCAAACCTGAAATCGCGAAAAAAAAACAGCTGTTCCCTACATTTTGACGAGTTATGTGAACATAAAGTACGGAACAGCTGATATTTTTTTCGCGATTTCATTTTTGGTCCCATAGTAAATGTTGTTCATAATGATGAGTACAATGACCTCTTAAGAGGTTGTTGGTGTTTTACCAATAGCCCTGTATATACATAGCGAGTCCTTGTTATACTGGAAATGCTTATGTGTCGGCGTGTGAACATTTGTGCTTCCGCACACATTTGCTAGCTGAGTTAACTCTAAGGACAAGTTTAATCTAGTACGGGCAAATAAGCAATAGCAACTGTTTTCTATTTTACTGTGAAGACATTTATTGAAAATTGAACTCTTTTTATAAATTCACTATCATGACTGCCTTTTTGGTGTAGTGGTCGATATCGCGACTGCTGACCATGAAATCCTGGGTTCAATTCCCGGGTTGGCAAAATTGTTATGGGTTTTTCTATCAGAAATCTCTCAGTAGCAGCCACAGAGTCTGGATTTGTGTCCGTTTGATAGCAATAGACTCGCCCGCACACATGGGATTTAAACATAACTGCCGAACTGTAGTTGTAGGTACTATTATGTACACCTCTGCCTAACCCTTCGAGGGATTGCAAGCGCGATGTGAGCCCAGTATGAGTAGTTACCTGAGAGTGAGTTCCCTGATGACGAGCGAGGAGTAGAAGGACCAGTCGAGCAGCAGCCGTCGCGCGCGCGCCGTGTAGTCCGGCCGGCGCTCGTGCGGGGCCAGCGCCGAGCGCACGCAGCCCTCCAGCCAGCCCGCCCACTGCTCCAGGGAGGCGCCGCGACCTAGGGTGGCCTGGGAAAGCGAATCATCATGTTTAGCAAACCAAAATGTACGTGTGAGTAGTAGAGGCGCTATGGTAACGGCCTACTTGGTGAATTTTAATTCACCACCATTGCTCTGAAAACGGCGAACGAAAATATTTAAAAAAAGTATCGGCATGTCTTAGATTGAAAAATTCGAAGACATGTGACATCCGGGCCGGTAGTGGAGTTATGGAGACAGAGAGGAGGTCAATTTTAAAGGTTAAGCAGCGCTTGCAGCGCAGCGTCAGAATTTCGGGCCACTGGCCCAGGCAGCACACAAGTCAAATAATTGGCCAACAACTTAACCTTATGCAGGCTTAAGCTTTATTATAAATGTATACAAGCTGAGTGTATTGCCAAGTTTTGTATTAAAGGTTTTTTTTGCTATAATAATGCTTTTAGATAAGTAAGTTCTGTGATATGACGATTTTATTTCTTAAAGCTGAATAGTCATCATACACAGACCTGTTACTCAAGAGTGTGTGTAACCTTTTGTATAACACTGGTATAAAAAATCCATTTTCAAGCATGATACTGGATAATTTAGCTTCTGTTCTCTTTTAGCTGTATTACACATCACATCTTGCAGTTATTCAGCTGCAGTATAAAGTTGGTGTTGTTTCTGTTATGAAGCATATAGTAACTTAACAGGAATTATGATAGCTGTTATAACTACTTTATACCGCTTTAAGTACGAAATTACCGTCATGTGCAGCTAAATGTGGTAAAAGCAATAGTAACAGATTCTTATGCAGAAGTTTGCTGGGTATTCACGAAAAGAAGACGTTTTTAAAGCTAGAAGAACTATTCTGCAACATTAGTAAGCATTTAACGGCTAGTAGTTGACATTTAGACTGAATGTATAACTATATATTATTATTTATATATATATATATATATATTATGTGAAGCGAGTGGGGAGCCGGGGGGTTGAGACACCGCCGCGCGCCCGCACCGACCGAGGACAGTACCTACTCTTATTTATTCTTTACTACAATAATTACGGTAGTTGTAATTTCTTGTGTCGTAATACTTACATTGATTAACCTTTTCAACGCCATTGTCATATATACGTGACAATCAAGCGCGTGCCCTATACGCCAACGACACAAATATGTGACAAAAACAGCGGTACATTAAAACACGAAATAAACTATTTAAACATTACTTTAATGCCTATTTATTTATATACCTGTAAAATAGAAGGTCCAAAATTTATTTATTTCCATAAAACTAATTAAATTGCATTATAAATATTGAGAAATTTTACGTTAAAAAGAAAGAAATAAACTCTGAAAAAAGAATGTCCTCACACGCCAGAGTCATAACTGCGTGACCGCTAGTGATGTAGCGCATGTTGGATAATATCATTATTTCAAATCAAAGATCGATTCGAAACTTTCCTCTGGAATATATTATTTTAGGTATAATTTGGTACTAGGATAAAGCAGCATTAATTTTATAAAACCAGTCTTAAAAATCATTCAATAAGCTACATAGTCAAAAATAAAATTTGGTTGGGTCGAATTTCGATATTCACTAATCCCAACTCAAGCGCATCCCTAACGCAACCCGAATTATCAGTACCCTGTACGCCATGGTCACGACTAGACTACAATATCGTGACGTCACAAGCGCGGCGACCAGAAATTAGTGAAGTGAATGAATAATATTTATGATTAATTTACTTGTGATATCGAGTTCAAGATTTATATTAAGTGACTATTATAATGAGTGGGAATTTAATGACTACGGAAGAACTTCTTCGCATATTAGAAGGAGTCTCAGATGACGAAGAATTTTTGGAAACAGAATATTTGGACGAATTTGATTTAGAGGTAAGTTATTTTTATCTGCTTTTATTTTAAAAATTTTGAGCAAATATTAATCTTATTAAAAATCACGATGAAATCTGTAAGTGTGGCCTGGTATTGGTGTTTGTAGACCGAAAGAAACATATTTTTTACAGAAATAAGTTACTTTTGAGAATATTATTGTTGTAAAAAAATAGATACAGCCGTTATACAGAGTTTTAATTATTTTTCCATTTATTAGATATGCACCTATTAAATGCATTTTATTGTTACCGGCATTTAAAAGATATGCCACAATTGAAATTTGCCGATTTTCAATTGAGCGTGATTCGGCAATTGATAGATAGGTACCACAGTGGTAGTATTATAGAAGGCTCCACGTTAGCTACAACTAGCAGTAGTAATCCTCTTCGTATATTACCCAGTAATGCAAAGGATCATATGCCGAGTCGTATGGAAAAATATCAAAGATGCAAGCAATGCGCACTTTTAAAACAAAGAAAAAATACACGTTTTAAATGTAACGTTTGTAACGTATATTTATGTGCTGCGCCGTGTTTCCAAAAGTACCACTCTGTGTAATATATTTAGATTTATATTGATTTTAATGTCTCTGTGATACTGATTTTTCTATTGTAACTTGAAGTTTTTTATTAGATTTTATTTACATATGGCTTACTATTAGATGATAAGATAATACAATGCAGATTTTGTATAATGTTGTTCTATTATTCTAAAGATTTATTAGTATAAGACTGATTGGTAACTGTGATAATTATATATAATCGTTAATTGTTTTAATTTGTTACTTTTTATGCCAGGTTTATAGAACTTATTAAAATTTTCTATTTTTTCATAGTTTTTATTTACCTTCTTAACCTATTTCAATCATATATTTTTAAGTACCTGTTACATTCGGAATTATAAATCTGATTTAAAAAACGTGTTTCATTTATTATAAAATAATATTGTACTAGAACATCGATAAACGAGATATTACGTTGCCACATCCTTATTTCGGAAGCGAAGTAGTTATTAAAATGGCGGGCCGTCCCCGCCATGGTCACAATATGAAGACAGCAGATCAAGAATAGTGTTGTACCTACAGTTATTATATTTAAATATATTGTAGTCTCATATCTGTTATTACGGTATTATACAAGTCTGTAAATAGTGTATAACTATTACTTTAATAGGAAGAAATGTAATGTTGAATTAAATTTCAATGTTATAAGGACATTATATTTCGAAATTAAAGACGAAAATGAAAATAAAATTGATTATCGATGAAGTTTTGGAATCCCTATTTTTTTCGTAGGTATTTGCGGTGAATTTGTGGCCTGGCGTTGAGGGCAAGTTCATGCGTTTTTGCTCTGGCGTTCAAAAGGTTTTTTTTTTTTTTTTTTAATCTTTATTTAGAAAAGGCTTTAATCGCGAGCGATTATGCCAGCCTCGTAGTTTTACAAAATAAATGAAATGTTCATAATACTTAGGATCTTAACTTAATTAATTTAACAATTAAATAACATAACTTAATAGCTAATTTGGATGAAGGTTTAGACAAGATCAAATTACATACTCCAACATCCCTTAAACTAAGTCCTGCTTCTGATTCTAAAGCTCTCCGTTCTTCTACAACCCGAGCACACTCCACCAAAGCGTGGTAGGTGTCTTCTCTCATGTTGCAAATCTGACAGTTTGGGGTGTCAACAACTTTCATAAGATGTCCGAATGCATTCAATGGAATGTGCCCGGATCGCAGGCGCATGCTTGTTACTAGCAATCGTCTATTCATCTGAACTTCAGAGAACCAAGGAGTCCGTGGTGGTTCAGATTGTATTGTTCTGTACCATATACCCTTCTCTTCAGATCTTTTATCAAAGTAAGTCTTCCACATGTCATTGCAAATAATTTTGACATCTCTTAATAACTCTGTGAAGAAGGGCAGATGGCTGATAGATATTCCTTCATAGGTTCCTATTTTTGCCAACTTATCTACTTGCTCGTTTCCCATCAAACCAACATGTGATGGAATCCATTGGAATTTGACGGTTTTGCCACGTTCCCTCAGTCTTAAATATAATTCTAATACAGAATAAGCTACAGGCAGACCTCGTATGCCTGAGGTGCACTGAGCTATATGTTGCAAAGCACTTTTTGAATCACAGAGTATCAATAACTTAGAACAACTGCATGACATCAAGTATGATAGACATTCCGAAATAGCATACAATTCTGCTGCCATTATGGATAGTTTGCAGTTCAATGTGAAACTTGCTCCCATATTAGATTGAGGATCAAAAAAGGCTGCTCCGGTTCCAGTATTGTCCTTGGATCCATCACTGTAAATTTGATAGAAGCCATCATAATTTTGTGTGATAGTTTCTGCAGATTTCCTCAAAAGTGCTACAGAAGTATGAGATCTCTTAGGTTCTGTTATATCATTAATATTTAGGTTAATGTGTGAACTTATATCAATATTTGCCATCCATGTCGACAGTGAGAACATCTCTAGAACTTTAGAACGATGTAAAGTTTGATTGGACAACTCACTGTATATGATAGTTAGCAACGGTTTTTTCTTATTGCGCCAATATTGCGCCTGTTCGCTTATCGATGTTAATTTTGATATCATTGAAATGGTGTCACCGTCATCAATAGACTTGGCTTTTAAGAAAAATTTTGCAGCTAAATATTTCCGTCGAATAAACAACGGTGGCAGACATAACTCCGATTCCATCGCGTGGATTGGGCAACTTTTTAAAAAACCGCCAACTACTCTCATGGCTTGGTTTTGGATTTTGTCTAATTTCGAAATATTGGTCTTAGCGCTATTATCGAATAAAAAACTTGCATAATCTAACCGACTGCGAATTATTGCAATATATAGTCGTCTTAAATGAAGTGGATGGACTCCCCATGATGAACCTGTCAGTACCTTAATAACATTTAAAAATCTCATACTTCTTTCACATGTTTCATTAATTTGTTTACGCCATCTCAATGATGAATCTAGCCAGAGTCCTAGATATTTAACAACAGGGACGGTTTCTAAACTGACATTGTTGATACAGACATTTGCCTGCTGTAATGTCTTTCCTTTAGAAAATAAACATATTTTACTTTTCGTCGGAGCTAGTTCTAAACCCAATGCTCCTAGTAAATTCGTCAAATTATCTATGGCTTCCTGAAGTGTTGTGGTCATAAATCTAATGTCTTGTCCAGAAACATAGAGAACAAAATCGTCGGCGTATTGGGATACATACACACTCATAATTACTTTGCAAATATCACTAGTAACTACATTAAATAATATTGGAGACATAGGGTCTCCTTGGGCTAAACCCTTGCATGTCCATCTTGTGATCGAAACATTACTCCCTACTTGTGATACACTTAAATGTCTCTCTCTTAAATATTCCCATATATATTTACATATAGAGGCCCCCACCCCCATCTCATCAAGTTTAGATACCACTTTTAATATATTGACATTATTATATGCGTTGTCTATGTCAACGAAACATCCCAATGTCTTTTGATCATTGGTGAAACCTATTTGAATTTGTGAAACTAGGCGCACAAGATTATCGAGGCATGACTGTGATCTTCTAAATCCCACTGTATTTTTTGAAAAAAGACCATTATTTTCAAAAAACCATTCAAGACGTCTCGTTATAATGTTGTGCAAGGTTTTGCAAAGACAAGATATGAGTGATATAGGTCTCAGAGATGTTATGTTGCTTGGATCGCGCCCAGGTTTCGGCACAGGCACTACTTTAACATTTCTCCACTGTCTTGGGACCTCACCTTCAGACAAACATTTGTTAAATAAATGAACTATCAGCTGTTTGCCGGGAAAATTATAAATCATTGAATAAGAAATATCGTCATCTCCTGGAGCGGTATCCTTCTTCTTAAGTACATTAGAGAGCTCCTGTTCCGAAATCTGTGCCTCCAGTGGCAAATTAATAGAACTAAAGACAGGATCTAGTGGTAGAACGTAATCTGGCGTCAATTGTCGTAAGAACTCACTAGCCCTCTCTGCATCCAAACAAGTTCTATTAGTACGATATCCTTTGAGCCATCGCATTTTGTTCCATAACTCACTACTAGATACTATCTCACTCATACTGTCACAGAATTGATGAAAGGATTCTGTACTAGCTTTACGTATTAGTCTCTGTGCTGTAGCCACTTTCTGTTTAAGAATGATAAGATGTGTGGGGGTAGGGTTCTTCCTCAGCTGTACCAATGCCAATCTACGCTCGGCAACTGCCCTAGACAATTCAGGGGACCAATATGATCTTGGAATAAACTTACTAGTGGGATCTTCACATATCTTAATGTTTGGAATGGATGCATGTGACGCAAAATTAATTAAATCTATTAAATCATCATAAACTTGTTGGGTGTCGCCTGTTAAACTAATACTACTTATTTTACTTGTTATTATTTCCTTATATTTCTGCCAATCGCCCTTTTTAAAATTACGTTTCGATTTCGTGAAGTTATTACAAGACATTTCTGTGGTTATAAGGACCATTAAGTGATCACTACCTAAGTTTTCATGTAAAACATTCCACTTGAAACGGAGTGCTATGTCTGACGACGCAAACGTGACGTCAGGCGAACTTTGTTGAAGCTGATTTAATACTAACTTTAGTCTGGTGGGGTCTCCAGTATTAAGAGAAACATAGTGCCAATCATCAGCTGCATCGTGAATTTGTAAACCCCTGCAATCGCTTTTGTATGACCAATTTGTATGATGCCCGTTGAAATCTCCCCCTATAAAAGTTTTATTTGACCATCCAGAAAATAGCATTTTCCAATCTTCATCTGTAGTGTGAATATTAGGAGGACAGTACACCGCAACAATATTTTCTAGGAAGTTACAGTTAAAAATTTTTACGTGGAGAACTTGAATGTTTCGATTGCGTAAGCTAAAATTGGTGATCTGTGCTTTGATAGAATTATGGACTACAATTGCAATCCCACCGTATGAATCATCCCGGTCTTGCCTAAAAATACAATAATTACCAATTTTCAAATGACTGTCGGGTTCAAGCCAGGTCTCGGATATAATGCAAATGTGAATTTTATCTCTCAATAGAAAATTCTCAAAGACTTTAATTTTAGGTCTTAAACTTTGTGCGTTCCACTGCAACAACTTTATCTTAACATTTTTATTTATAGGCTCCATTACTTACTAAGTCCGAACAGTAACTCTAAACACTTATTCAAAATAGGCCACTCAGACATATGATCTACCACAACTAATATTAACCATTCAATGCAACACTTAATAACATTATTAAACTTTTCTTTAAAACTCACATCTCGCATAAAAATAATTTCTTTCAAACGAGTAATTAACTCATCAAGATGTACCTGCCGGTTATTGTTTACGTTGTCGCCGACATCGTTATCAGTAGTAGCTGGTTGCTTTGGAACGCAGTCCGGTGACTCACGCTGTCCCCACCAATCCGTTTTACCTACGCTTTGCGAATGTAATTGCTTGTTTTTATTACTTGCTTGTGGCGATTTCGGTCGTTTCTGTGTAAACAAGGGTGGGAATTGACTCGGAGTATACATATGATTATTTCCCGTTTCTTCCAATACTAAACCACTGAAGCTGTTGTTGGTGTCGGTCTTCGACTTATCGTTATCTCTTACTGTTTGTAAACTAATAACTGACTTAGGTCTAACATACATATTGCAGGCTACATGATATGTACAGTTGTATTCTGACATAAGCTCCCTTACGCGCTTCTCCCGAGTATATATTGGACAACTTCTATTCAACGCCATGTGGTCGCCCCGACAGTTCGCACATTTAAATATCGTAACTTCACAGTTATTGTGTTCTTCTGTGCACTTAGGACATATAGCTTTTTTAGACGTGCATCTTGCTTTTACGTGACCAAACTTCCAGCAGTTTGAACACTGCGTTACCGGGAAAACATAAGGTTCAACTTTGGCACGTAGACAGTCAACATATATAAATGCTGGGAGGAATGAGCCCCGGAAGCCCACCTTGGCTACCTCACTAGGCACCCATCGGCCTTCTTCATCTCGTCTTTGTAGCCTTTTTAACATTACGATTTCAATATCATTAGGACACTTGATTGCTTTTAATGCCTCCTCGTCAGACAGCTCCAGGTCCACATCCCGTATAATGCCGTAGGAAATGTTTACGTCCATTGCGCTATAAACTTTCCATTCTTTGTTTTGGAATTCCTCACAGTCCAACAACTTGCCCGCACATTCCTCAGTTGATACCTCAATTTTAAGCTTATATGGGTTAACATATTTGATGTGGTTTATCTCAGTCAAACCCAAGCTGTTAAACAATTTTGCGATAGCAAACTGTTTCGGTAATTTCTCTTTGCTCCAAATAAACACCTCTTTCTTGGTTTGTTTCTGTTTCTTTCCTCTATTACCCTCAACTTTAGTCCAGCTCTGTTCATCCTCTTCTCTTCCTCGTTTTGTTGGTTTATCTACTACCACATCTTCTTCCATAACTTGTACTTCACAGCAGTTTGAGTCATTGTTATTATCCAAGGAATCACTTTTATTTTCTTCATCTTCTGTTTGTATCATCCATCCATCTAACTGTCTCACTTCCGTATCAATCTGATCCATGTTAGTTTTTTCGTGGCCACGATCGTCTGTAGCCATTATTAGGTATATTCCTGCATTCCTGATGAGCGCGTCGATATAATTGATTTGTTTATTCTACACCGTAACCGATAGACGCGTGCGTGCGATCTACACGAGTGCCGTGATAGAACTGTTCAAAAGGTTAATAAATAATTATCTGAATTTGATTAGAGCTAAAAGATCAAATAATATACCTAAACTGTGGGTTTTCAGTACTAATGACTGAATCCTAATTGTTTGATTTACAGTACGAATGAGTGTGATTATAGAACAGTTATCGCAAATATGTTGTGTGAAGATCACTTTTAACAGAGAACAGCTTATTAAGTGGATACATTAGGTATTTTATGCAGACATAAGATGAGAAGCCGGTGTGCAAGCAGATTTTAGTCAGAATGAGAGTCGCCATATACATTAGTATATATATCATAACCTATTAAATAAGTTGAATTTCATACTCAAATACTCAATTTCAATAACGGAAATCGTTATCGGGGGGCACGGCAGTGCCCCCGCCAAGTCGAGCGCGAAGCAGATACTGCCGTACCATCCTTTACTGGAACCATTTCGCTGCATTTTCAGGCCCCTATTTGAGAACCCCTCTGGATAAGACCAGAACGCAGAAATTTTTGTCATCCTGTAACCTATAATCACAAACTTAAAATCCGAAATTTCAAGTCAGTAGGTCATTTATTTCCGAAGTTAAGCGAAAGCAAAGTTTCGTATCTATGACACTCACTCACTCACTCACTCATGATCATCAGAATAGAACTAGTACTTCCCATAAACTCAGAGAGTTGAAATTGGGTACAGAGTTAGGGTTTATTTATTTATTTATTTATTTATTTATTTATTTATTTATTAACTCGTCATCACTATCATTACAGGAATGTCCTAATTCAATAGTGTGGCCATAAATACAATTTCATTATTCACCGTAACATATTCTGTGCATCGTGATTTTTGTGAACTCACTCAGAGGACAAGTAAAAAGATCTATGCTGTCTGCTACGTCATTAAGTACACGCAAGGTACGCGATATAGCTTTACTCAGTAGATTGGTCCTACTGTGGGGAATTGCCAATAGACGTGGCCGTCTCCGTCGCAATACATAATTGTCAGGCACACTCAGGTTTATTTCTTTTAATATACCTGGGTTTGAAGTCTTGCCACTAGCCAACATTTCTACAAAAAGAAGTGAAATCCCACCAAAAACATTCTGTAAAAATCTAGCCATGTCTCGATGGAGCTGCTTGTTTATCTCTTAAAAAGTAACGAAATCTAGACAAAGTCGTGCGAAGTCTAAGGTTCCTTACTGCGATTTCTTTATTATTATAGTTAATGTTGTGTGACTTGGCCGTTGAAGGGTACACAAGTGTACAAAACCAGGTGCTCCATGACACCATTGCACCAATCTGTCGCCAGAACCGCTACCCATTGACGATGGAAAATTGCCACTTGGAAAACGTTGTTTCAATAACCAGTCATTGTAGGCTTGATAAAGCTGCGTATTTCAATAATACATATGTATAGGCGAGCCTGAAACAAACAACCTAAAAAAATGTTTCAAGTACAGACGGACTTCTAATCATTGATAGAAGTCCGTCTGTACGTCTATTTTATGTTAGGTGGTCGATTTGACGCTCCAAAAAGAAGAGAGCAGAAGTCAGCATTGTCAATGCTGAATGCATGTGTTGCACAATCAACAACAGCCTAAAATGAGACACTAGCGTCCAATTACCAATACCAATATGGGCTATTATCTCGCTTAACAAACATAGGTAGTTACAACAACAACAACAACAATAACATTACGTGTATACAAAATTGACTTGTACCCACTAACGTAAAAATAACGTTCAACGGCCAAGTCACACAACATTAACTATAATAATAAAGAAATCGCAGTAAGGAACCTTAGACTTGGCACAACTTTGTCTAGATTTCATTACCTTTTAGAGATAAACAAGCAGCTCCATCGAGACATGGCTAGATTTTTACAGAATGTTTTTGGTGGGATGATATTCTTTTAAAATTATTACAAATTTATTTTTAAACCCTTAAATTGCATAAAACAAAAAATATTTCAATCGTAAAAACAAACCAACAAACGAAATGTTGTTTAATTCTCAAAACCTGGCTTATCGGGTGGCGCGTGAAAATTTTACACGAAATGTACACATTTCGTGTAAAATTTTCACGAACGTGTTAATACACGGTAAAGTTGCATGCGCACCTACAATTTCTTTCTACAAGCATTAAATAAGGGTAAAATTATTTTCTAATAGGTACAATAATTTGGCCAAATAGCTTGACTTTAATTTTGTCACAGTCCGTGACGTTAGCGTATTTGTTCGGTATTTGTCAATTTAATTTTCATTTGAATAGCACTTAATAAAAATATACTGAAATAAGCTAAATGCTGTGTATCATCTGAATATCAGAGCTTTGAAGGACTTAAGCATAAAGTTCATTCATCATTCATTCATCATCTGCCAAACCTAACAGAGCTGTAATACTCGTATAAAAGAACTAAATGCTTTTATGCAGACGATACTCAGCTTGTCGTTTAATTATTCAAAACTTATTCATCTGTTACGTTGCTATTACATAGCTATTAGCAGAATAATTTTGTGCCCTAATTGCTGGAATAACGTCTGAGTAAGCGCCAAATCAGCTAATTATGGTAGTCTTATTCAGCAATTAGTTTCTAGAGGACTGCTGTTAAACAAAACTTACTCAAAAGGTTTGTGCTGGCTGGGTGTACTAACTTTAACGACTGACAAAGATCTACAGATGACAACTCGATATGAAATAGGTGGTCCACGGACCAACCTAGGCAAGCGCGGCTTAACCTGAAGTCCGACCCAAGCGTCTGTTATAATTTAGCCACGAGCTCCTTGTGATGTTGACGTTCTAAAAGTACTTATTCGAAACTGAATAGCATACCTTGAAGTCAGCTTCCAGCTTGTGCGCGGTGGCGGCACTACCGCAGGAGCAGGCCCACGCCGCCTGCTCGCGGACCACGCGGAAGTCCACGCGGTTCAGGTCCGCTAGCATCTAGGAAAGTGACGAACACATTGTGAAAAGGATCGTAGTCTTTTGTGGACAGATATGTTCCGAAAGAGAAAACATTGAATTATACTACGACTAGCTGTTGCTCGCGACTTCGTCCACGTGGTTACGAAGATATGACATACTATGAAGTTTACCGCTAAAACCGCTTCGTAACGTAACGCGTTATTGCGGCACTCTGTCTGGCTACCCACCCTTTCTCTCACGCATACGGCAGCAGGCTTAGATAAGTTTAAGTTATCACTTCTGTCGAGCGTCCCGAGAAACACATGTTTTTTTGAACACATACTGGTAGGGTTGCAAAACCGATTATATTCCCTTAAACCGGCCCTGTCGGTATCTGTTCCTACTTGACATGTCTTAACTATTTTCTATCTCTCTACCAATTTTTATGTACAAGGGCCAAGGATTTCATATAAACTTGTGACAACCCTTAGTCCAGGCTGGGCAGTGTGTCACAAAATTGTTTCTTAGCTCTTTATGTCTCCTACTCATAAACTCTAGGCTTGCTAAATTTCAGGTTGGTAGTACAAAAAAAAATCAGAACTTTCATACAAACTTGTGAGAGCGCTTAGATCTCTTTAATCCGGCCCTGTCGCAAAATCCGTCATAGTGGACGTCTACTAACTGTAAACTACCTCCCTGCCAAGTTTCATCTTTAATCTCAAACGATTTTCGATATTTCGTGATGAATGAGATAGTGAACGTAAATCTATGTATACAGCATGGTTTTTTGTCACCGTCCAAATTTAGATATTTTAATATTTGGCGAAAACCATTGAATACGTGTTTTTTCTTTTAGTATCCACTCAATACAAAAATATTGAGATATCATGGACTGTGCCGCGCCTCACCTGATGTATCTGGTGATGGTTGTTGAGCACGGCGCGCGCCGCCTGCGCCAGGTGGTTGAGCGACGTGTACCGGCGCAGCGCGGCCGCCAGCGCCGCCGCCGTCAGCACTCACCTGATGTATCTGGTGATGGTTGTTGAGCACGGCGCGCGCCGCCTGCGCCAGGTGGTTGAGCGACGTGTACCGGCGCAGCGCGGCCGCCAGCGCCGCCGCCGTCAGCACTCACCTGATGTATCTGGTGATGGTTGTTGAGCACGGCGCGCGCCGCCTGCGCCAGGTGGTTGAGCGACGTGTACCGGCGCAGCGCGGCCGCCAGCGCCGCCGCCGTCAGCACTCACCTGATGTATCTGGTGATGGTTGTTGAGCACGGCGCGCGCCGCCTGCGCCAGGTGGTTGAGCGACGTGTACCGGCGCAGCGCGGCCGCCAGCGCCGCCGCCGTCAGCACTCACCTGATGTATCTGGTGATGGTTGTTGAGCACGGCGCGCGCCGCCTGCGCCAGGTGGTTGAGCGACGTGTACCGGCGCAGCGCGGCCGCCAGCGCCGCCGCCGTCAGCACTCACCTGATGTATCTGGTGATGGTTGTTGAGCACGGCGCGCGCCGCCTGCGCCAGGTGGTTGAGCGACGTGTACCGGCGCAGCGCGGCCGCCAGCGCCGCCGCCGTCAGCACTCACCTGATGTATCTGGTGATGGTTGTTGAGCACGGCGCGCGCCGCCTGCGCCAGGTGGTTGAGCGACGTGTACCGGCGCAGCGCGGCCGCCAGCGCCGCCGCCGCGCCCGCCTGCGCTCGCGCCGCCGGTCCCGGCGCGCCGCCCGCGCCCGCCGCCAGCGCGCCCTCCAGGCTCTTCGCGAAGTTACGGATCGACTGACAAGGGAACGATTTGGTTACACATCTGATCCTGACTTTGTTTCAATATTAACCACTTGGGAGAACGAAGACTTTCTGTCTTTGAAGAGAAGGTGTTGCGCAACAAACGATAATAAAGCAGGTAAATCGTTGTGGTAGCCCGATGGGAATCAGGACTTGTCTTGTCGGCAGCTTGCCGACAAGACAAGTCAAACGGACACTTAACACTATGTTTAATTTGATTGCGGCGGTGTGTTGTGTGCCAGTAGTACCTGTGTGAGCTGCGGCGGGATGGGTCGCAGTACATCGGGCAGCAGCAGCTCGACGGCGCGCTGGTACAGCTGCAGCTCGGCCGTGCGCAGCCAGGCGGCCACGTCGCGCCGCGCCGCCAGCTTGCACAGCACGCGGCGGCACAGCGCGGCGGGCGGCCGGCGCCAGAACGCACGCCGCGCGCGCTCCACTGCACCCGAGTCTAGTGCTGCCACCGCCGTAAGGAACTCCGCGCCGTGCTCCCTATAAGGAACGCGCCACTTAACAACATCTTCAATCTTCGTACGAACACAAGTAACGAGTACCTACGAGAAGTTACGCCGACCACCGTTACAGCTACGTAAGATACGCGGAGCTACAGGAGTCTACGAGACGCTACGCGGAGCTACAGAAACCTACGAGAACCTACGCGGAGCTACAGAAGCCTACGAGAAACTACGCGGAGCTACAGGAGCCTACGAGAAGCTACGCGGATCTACAGGTGCTAACAAGAAGATACGCGGAGCTACAGGAGCCTACGAAAAGCTACGCAGAGCTACAGGAGCCTACGAGAAGCTACGCAGAGCTACAGGAGCCTACGAGACGCTACGCGGAGCTACAATAGCCTACGAGAACCTACGCGGAGCTACAAAAGCCTACGAGAAGCTACGCGGAGCTACAGGAGCCTACGAGAAACTACGCGGATCTACAGTGCTAACAAGAAGATACGCGGAGCTACAGGAGCCTACGAGAAGCTACAGGAGCCTACGAGAAGCTACAGGAGACTACGGGAAACTACGCGCGGCTACAGGAGCCTACGAGACGCTACGCGGAGCCACAATAGCCTACGAGAAGCTACGCGAAGTTACAGGAGCCTACAAGAAGCTACAGGAGCCTACGAGAAACTACGTGCGGCTACAGGAGCCTACGAGAAACTACGCGGAGCTATATTTAAAGGTGGAGTTACCTTAAATTATGTCACAATCATTCTGTGTGTTCGCACTTCGAGCATTTCCCTGTAGTGTAACTTTATAGAATCGAGCATTACACGAGCAAGGGAGCAGAACCGAGCATTACAGTGCGCAGCATGTTACGATTCAATTTGTAACTACTTTTTTCTGTTCAGAACAGTATCTTGGCTTGTTACATTACCCGCGAATGCTCCATTATTTGCGTGAAATATGGTACATTATGGTCTTTTATTTTCTGATACCTTTAGTAAATAGGTTTGGGTGCTTTTTTACAAATATGCCTACTTCTAAAATGTATAAGTCAGTAAGAGTAAGTAAACCCAGCATTTTCAATAGAGGCCTACATGAATCGAGCGGTCCAACGCCGCAAATGGTTCCAACACATTTTTTTTGAGTTGTAAATACTTTTTTTACGAAGGTAGAGTTACCCCAATCAAGCAGAATATATTTGAGTATTGAGCTAACGTAGCCATGGTACGCAGCCATGGCAGTTTTTAAATTTTCTAAGCCTTCTTAGTGCAAAAACAATTTTTTTTTAGACTAGATCATATGCGATTTTTATGAGCTTTCCAATTACAACATCTGTCTAAGGTCAAGGACATCTTCGATTGTAACGTTATTATAATGTAGGTCTAGAATTTGTATTTTGGTTTTGTTAGAATTTTGGTTTTAGAAACATTGGCTGTAAGGTTGTTATCCTTTAGCCAGCTCATTATTGGATCTATGGTGTTATTTAATGAAATTGCGTATTTAATATCTGGTTGGTCTGGTATAATAACCGATATATCATTGGCATAGAGGATACATTTATGTCTTGGTACTTGAGGAAAGTCATTGTATATATTAAGAAAAGGACCTAGTGGCCCTATTACGCTACCCTGAGGTATTTAAAATTTATTTGTTTCAAGAGTTGATCGGAACGGGGTGGGCATAAGTTTATTATTTAATTGGTTAATTTTAACGCATTGCTTTCTATTGTTTAGGTAGGTTTTTATCCATTCCAGTGCTTTGCCACGAATTCCATATAGCTCGCATTTGTTGAGCAAGATTTTGTGATCTACAAAATCAAAGGCTTTGCTCATATCAAAGAACATGGCAGCCACTTTTTTATGTTTATCTATATTTTCTGTATTTTTTGGATAAGTGAGAATGCAGCTAATGTCGTGGACTTATTTTTTTGAAAGCCATTTTGATTGCTTCGAGAGTGCATGATTTTTAAGATTTTTTATAGGATCGGAATTAATGTAATCGGTCTATAATTATTCATAATCAAGTTTGGAGCTTTTCTTATGAAATGTTTTTAATGGTTTAAAGATCCTTGAGTAAACGATACATTTATTAGATGACGATTGGAGCACCATTAAGACGACATTTTGTAGTAAGCAACGACTTATTGTCTGGCCTACGTTGTCCTCCCATACTTAAGAACTAACGCTGTAACATACAACTATTGTAAAACCAAATTACTTTAAAAGAGTAACTTTGGAGTTTCTCTTGGTTCTTCTCCATAGAAAACACCAACACGAACCGTGCACCTTTTCTCGACGTTTTATAAGTTCCCATGAAGGCCTATGTCAAATAAAATATTTTGATTTTGAAGAAGAGCGTCCTGTCATGTTTTAGTCCACACGTACCTGTGATGCCTCCTCAGCGCATTGAGCGCTTCGGGCGGCACGTCGTCGGGCAGCGGGTGTATGGCGAGCGGCGGCGGGTCGGGCGGGGACACGGAGCCGAGGTACTGGCGGTGCGCGTGCTGCGGGCTGCCCGACACCTCGCGGGGGCGCGAGCGCGGTCGGCCCTCCTGGGTGGTACAGGGCAATATGAGGTCATAGTAAGGTCCAAAAGGAACCAAATTACCCGGTACTAAATTACTGTAACATTTTGGTCGAACATAGTCTCCATTTATTTCAATCCATTTTTGTTGGGAATTAATCGTTAATTTTATAGTTGAAACCGGAAACTTTTGGACCTTACTGATAAAACCTTAACGCATAAGTTCCAAATCGTCGTTGTAGTTCTAAGACCATGTATGTAATTTTTTTGCAGTATTGATATTTTGATGTCGTTGCTAGAGAATCGAAAGGCGTATTGCTTCAAGCCAATCAAAAACAAGTGTCTCTGCCTTATTTGAAGTAAACACACACAAAATCAAAAATGTTTTTTTACTGTCACTCTCTCTCATATCAAGTTGCTGTTTTTGACTTACATGGTGTTAGAACTTAGGACGAAATTTCGATCTTGACGATCTGAACAACGCCTCTAAAGACGCAATAAACGTGGGCTGTAATTGGGCCGAAACATTATATTACAGACGGAAATATAAAGAACGCAGGAGTAATATCTGAATTTTGCTGTGAAAATATGATAAACCGACTATGAATTTAATAAATCTGTGGAAAAATTCTCGACGGAAAGTACATCGCGTGCTTATGCCAGCAATTCGTTAACAGATCTTTAATATAATAATCAAGCTGGTAAACCGCATTTTAGACGAAACCACGCCGTATTTCTGTCGCATTATTTTCAGAAGGTAGGTCTTTGTTGAATAACATTCTAAAAAAAAAATATTTCAATCAATTAAGGTCACAGCTCATTAGGGCTACCCGGCACCGACTCCGCACCGCCTCGCCTCCAGCGGCTAGTATTCTTTATATGGACTTGTATGGGTATGCGCTCACTACATCAACTCCGTACCGTCACCGGATCGCCTCGGTTGTAAGCCCTCCACGCGCGGTCGGCGGGTGGACCACTCGGTGACAAATCGCTGCTCGCATGTTTGCCTTGCGTTGACTGCGCATTGCCAACGCGCGGGTCCCGAGTGGACCGCCCGCTGCCGGCGAATGATTCACGCGAGGACGTCTTTTATTTTCTTCTTCATCAAGCGCGACAGCTATGAGTGCCAATTCACGGTTTGTAAAATTTGACATTACAAAACATACGTGTAGACCTAGTGCCAATTGTTAACAGACTACTCGAAAATTTGTGGCCCAAGCGACGTCCACTCGTTGACAATGCGGCGTTCACTCGTTGACCGCGCGAGGTCCACTGGTTGACGACGCGAGGTCCACTGGTTGACGACGCGAGGTCCACTGGTTGACGACGCGAGGTCCACTGGTAGACCGCGCGACGTTTATTGGTGATAACATGGCGTCAACCCGTGGACGAGGCGGTGCGGGGTGGGTGCCGGGTGGCTCTAATAAGCTGTGACCTTTACACTGCAGTTAGTCTATTTTTGTTCCTTATTTCAAGCCAAAAGTAAATAAATTGTATGGCACACAAACAAACAAACAATAATGACTACTAAAACTCACCTCCATGACATCGGTTTTATCATCTGCATTATCTTGTTGCTCATTGGCATCACTCTCGCTATGGTCATGATCGACCCCGGGCTTCTTCCTGATCCCATAGTAGTGATACTTGGAGTTCCCCCTAGTCCCAAGCCTGCGAGTGCGAAGGCCTATGAAGACGGACCGGATGAGCTTGCCGAAGGAAGCTGCGTTGACTGGTTCTAGTCGATGGGTTGCGCAGTGACGGAGATAGTGTGCGTACAGAGTTGATCGGGGAAGAGACACGCCTGGGGAAGATTTGTTAGGTTACCTAGACGACCTTGTCAGAGAAATAATCTCTACAACTTTAACTTGTTAACCTTCTAAATTTTAAACTCAACTTGTGTTTCTTTCTGTGTATTCCATAACTAGATCAACATTAACAAAGTGATAATGTACGGTGCCTACAACCATTGGCTCCTCCACCGCGTTTTCAGCGACGATAACTTTATTCAAATTACCGAATTATGTGTATAGTCTTCGACACGAGAAGCTGTACATTTTGTGAACACATTGAGTTTGCAACCTTTGGATCAAATGATAACCTAATCCGCGAAAACAAAACAAACTAACTGAAACGCATTCGAATGGCGGCCCAAATGATAACGTTCCAATAAGTCAAACGCGTTCCAGTACTGCAAAACATCAGGCATCGTCCTAATAGAACGCGAATGCGCGATCATCGTAGGTTCGCGCGAATTTTACTCGTACGAACGCGCGATTAAACATATTGAACTCGAATAAGTGTCCTAACTTACAATCGCACGACGCGGTCGCGCGACTCAAATGTTTGTAAATCTATTCGCACGAACTTAGTTCGTACGAACGCGCGATCAAACATATTGAATTCGAATAGGCGTCCTAATTGAAATTCGTGCGATAATTGCGTCGGCGGGCCGCTGTACCCGCGCCCCTCACTCACTCGCGTCGTCAAGTCGCGCGATGATAGGACACCCAGTTTTTATCATCGCGCGAACACGCGATGTTCGCATCGCTTACTCGCGCGATGATCGCGCATTCGCGTTCTATTAGGACGATGCCTTAGACAACAGCGCTATATATCACTAAAATAAAACCCGACCAAGTGAAATTGCTCGTTAGGTGCGTATTACAGGTATGTACTTTGAGTTGATAGAATTTGGAGTTATTTGTTGTTGATTGAATTGTCGCTACGTAACTTAGTAGAAGTTGTTTGTTTACAAAATAAGAGTCGTACTATAGAATACAACATTCATTTCCTTAATAAAACAGAGGTGTGGCCAATGTGGAAATGTTTTTTGGTCAGTCTGTTTGCGGATTGGAGCCTCGGCCACCATGGCACGAATTTTAAAATTAGAACTATGTACTTCTTTTTAAGTTCTATTTATTTCCTACTTATGCTTATTTCCATCTTTTTAGTAGGCCTTTTATGCAGTCAGTTATAAATACATTTTTTTTTTCACACAATCTGCTCGACAATGTCAAATTATTTGTCATGCAAACCTAACCTAAAGTAAGTCATTTACGACCTGAGGTCTAGCAGGGCATTAATATTGTACTAAATTTCATTATGACCCGCTGGTCAATAATGTGATTTGAATTTGGAACATAAATCGCATACGAATATTTACGATAGGTACCTAATATGTACATACTAATTCCATGCATTCATCATTATGATCTGCACTAAAAAATAAATTGTTCGAAAATCGAACTGGAGAGATACACCACGAGATAGAATATAATTAAAAGAAAAATAGAACACAAATTAAAAAGAGGCGCGAATACTGAAAATTTCTTTGCTTTGTTCTTTATTACAAAACAAATTCTAAAATTTTGCTAATTCTCGCAAAAATGTCGAGTGACGATAGTGATTTGACTCTGGAGTACATTAAATCCGAAACCATTGGCATTACCAACAATCTGCTCCAAGTCCAAGAAATCGTACATGAAAGCCTATGACGATTTTTACAAGTGGAAAACTAAAAAGGGTGTCAAATCTGAAACAGACTGTAATTGTTACTTTAATAAATACTTTGATTCTAGTACTACTGCTTTTATTGTCTCGTAGATGGTGGGAAAAGTAGAGTATTAAGGGCGACCTTGATTCCCACGCTGCACTCAGGATTCTTGTCTTAACTCTCTCGCTTTGCTCGGGTTAACTCTAAACTCCCTCGCTAGTTAGCGCTAGAATCCTTCGTTTTGCTCGGGATTCAATACGTCGCCCGCTACATATAAGACACTACTTTATCCCCTTGGTGCATAATCTACTAATATGGCATTTTTTACATCTTTTATTATACAAGTTACTTTCATACAATCTCTTTATTTGTTCTAGCAATCGCTGCATATTCTTAAAACTATGCCTAAAAGTAATAATGAGTATGATAGTTCCTCACTTGACTCACCCTCAGCGGTCTCGTAGTGGTCGAGCAGCCACTGCACGGTGGCGGGCGGCATGCGCGGCGGCGCGGGCGCTCCGGCCGGCGTGGCCGGGGAGGCCGGGGCTTCGGCCTCGTCGCCGGCCACCTAAGAGAATATCGACATCTTAGGGATGTTACACATTTGACAGTATTTGTTAAACAACAAAGTCGATCCGTCGTGACCAAGCGGCCGACCAAATTCTACTTTACACTATCAAAACAATATTTTCCAAGAAGCAACAGAATTAATTTATTTATTTATTGACAGGAAAATGTGTTTTATTTTCCTATTATGTAGATCGTGTTTCCTTAACATGATGTCCTTTGATGATGAAACATCTTCCGATAATCAGTTAGCTAAAAATAAAAATGTACAATCTATCTTAGATTGTACATTTTATTTTTTTTCTACGTCAAAAATACCAGGTACCAGGATCCGCGCAATCCAGTTATACTGGTGAAACGCGGATCGGATTAGTTTAGTTCGCGGATCCACGTTCTATAGATATGTACCAAAACTTAAGTGAGAGATCGATTCACGTATAAATTACCAAAGCTATAAAAGGTTACATTGTTTATATCATTTGCCATCATGATATAATGAACACTTATTCTGAGAAAATGTTTGCAAGCTCTTTAAATTACGTCAAATAGAAGACGTAGGCTTAGTAAACATGCAGCACCCCAAAAAAGAACCTGCTTCAAGAATCTAAGTTAGTAATAATAATCCTGCATGGTCCTGCTATAACTTGCTGCGTAACCTAAATAACACTTATCCCTATATCTAAATATATACCCTCAAGAAGCCTAATCTAAACCGTCAAATTATGATCGTTTTAATCGCTTGGACGGGTGATTCAACTTTTAAAATACTATTCATAAACAACTTACACAGTATTGTATCGCTTAAATTAAAAACTAAAAGCGTTCCGTTCTTTGCCATTCGGCTACGGAACCCTAAAAATGGCAAGTGATAACGTAATATTCGCAAAATGTTTGTGTGGTCACATCATATGGTATGAAATGAGTTTCAAATGGTACTACTAATGGTTTCACATCATATGGTATGAAATGAGTTTCAAATGATACTACTAATGGTTTACATTGCTTTTTCACTAATGCGAAAATTGGTTCGAGGTTACAAAAAAGGTAAATATTTTTAATTTTATCACTACAAATCGATAGTGTTTCATGCACCGAATCGACCCTCCAAGGGATTAAAACGATTAAAATGTAACGGTGTATAATAAATCTAAAGTACAAAGCACGATATCGTCGCGCCGCCGACACCGTCTAGAGACGGCACTACTAATAAAATTCACGGCGCTGAAAATGTGTTGAACGCACAACTTCTGTGGTTCAACGCATCGAAAGCCTGTTTCTTTACGTCATAAATTAATTGTGTCAACCACCAACCCATAATAGGCCCATTCTCTGTCATAGGCCACTCCGTGCCGGACATGGGAACATTAGAGATTGATTATGCTTATATCCTGGGCTGTGAAAAAGAAGGATGAAATAAGATTGCATGTAGTGGAGATGAGAAAGTTGAGGTGGACGTGTGGTTGACACCACACAAGAATGGATAAAGTAAGTAGATATACTTATTACTTACTTTATCCATTCTTGAGATAGTTTGAAAGTTGCGCCTGTTTTAGAAAAGTTGAAAGAAAACCGATTGTCACGATATGAGCATGTGATGAGGAGGGACGAATCGCGTGTGACTAAAAAGTGATGAATGAGGCACCGTCCTAATAGAACGCGAATCGCGCGAGTAAGCGATGCGACCATCGCGTGTTCGCGCGATGGCAAAAACTGGGTGTCCTATCATTGCGCGAATTGACGACGTGAGCGAGCGAGTGGCGCGGGTACAGCGGCCCGCCGACGCAATAATCGCGCGAATTTCAATTAGGACGCCTATTCGAATTCAATATGTTTGATCGCGCGTTCGTACAAACTAAGTTCGTGCGAATATATTTACAAACATTTGAGTTGCGCGACCGCGTCGTGCGATTGTCAATTAGGACACCTATTAGAGTTCAATATGTTTAATCGCGCGTTCGTACGAGTAAAATTCGCGCGAACCTACGATGATCGCGCACTCGCGTTCTATTAGGGTGATGCCTTAATATAAACGTTAATGGATGGAGAGGTAGACAAGACCAATGAAACGATGTGTAGGTTGTGTGAGGAATGATATGAAAGAAAAAACGTGTTACTCCGACCCCAAGTAACATGGGACAAAGGCAGGAAGATGATATAATTATGCTTATAAATATTATAAATGTAAGTTTGTTTGTTACGCTTTCACGCGAAAACTACTCAACCGATCATCATGAAACGTTGTACACATATTCTTGGAAGTATTAGAAGTAACATAGGCTATATATCATCACGCTACGACCAATAGGAGCGGAGCAGCAATGAAAAATTTTGCGAAAACGGGGAAAATTGGACGCAGATGAAGTTGCGCGAGACAACTAGTGTGCTATAAATACATTTGTACGCCTCTGGGCAAAACATAGAGGATCTAGCTATCTGTAACATCTTGCACGCTGTTGTAATTTGACCTATGTTTACAAAGAAAACATTCTGATTCTATATTTGTGTCGTAGTTAGCGTGTGTAGGAGGAAAAAGAACAGGTGGAAAGTTACTCAATACTCAATACTTTTATTGCATTCCACATGTTATTCTTAGGTGGTAAACTTATAATTAGATCATATGGACCCTGTCGGGCACAGCAAATATGTGAATTTGGAGAGAGAAAGCATTTACATAAATTATATAATATTAAAAACTACTATAAAACAAACAAACTACTATCCAAAAATAATGATGTAGGTACTGTTTGAGGGAAACTAATAGCTTAAAAGTAAAATATAGACAGGTATATATTGAGAGATAGTTCTTATTAAACTTTGACAATAGCTTGTAATGACATAAACACATGAACATGACATTAATAATTCACTAATATCTATTATAAATTGGCTAAATGATAATAATTTAATAATAAATTTAAAGAAGACTAACATAATGCACTTTAGACAACGTACACCGACTATAAAAAATCTTAATATACAATTTAATAATATAAACATCAATGAAGCTGACACAACTAAATTTCTGGGACTAGTAATAGATTCTAAATTGAATTGGAAACCTCAAATAGAAGCGCTTACTAAAAAATTGAGTAGTGCAGCCTACGCTCTGAAAAAGCTTGCGGTGGTTCTCAATACAGATGCGCTAATCACTGCTTACTATGGTTTAGCCGAATCAATTCTTAGACATGGAATCATCTTTTGGGGGAATAGCACGGACAATGAAATAGCGTTTCGGGCACAGAAAAGGTGCATTAGATCGATGTTTAGACTGCAAACAACAGACAGCTGTAAACCTTATTTTATAGAACATAAGATATTGACATTGCCCTCATTATATATCCTGAAAACAGTAATGTTCATTAAATCAAATTCGCATTTATTTCAGCGTTTGTCTGATGCTGTCCAAGGAACAGACGTGATAATTTCAAACTCTGTGTTCACGGCGCTAAAACAACTGTTATGAGTAAAAGCATATTTTGCATGGCTCCAACCATTTTTAATAAATTGCCAAAATCATGGAAAATATTAAATATATCTGATCTAAAAAGTAAATTGAAGAGTTTACTAACTGAAAGGTCACATTACCGTATAGCAGAGTTTATGAAAGAGGACAGTTTTCTTCGTTTTTGATATGACAATGTTGTATTTCTTGACATGTTATTGTAATCTTTTGTATTTTTTGACATTTTATTGTAATCTATTGTATTTTTGGAATAATTTTAATTTGAAATTGACATTTTTAATGACAGTTATTCATAATTATTTTCATTGACCAATTTATTTATTGACTGTGTTATTTAATGATTAATTTGACATTGTACCAAAAAATATGCTTATTGAATTGTAATTGTACCTAATCTTTCATGAATAATGATGAAATGTAACTTATATGAATGATATCACGGTTAAAGCACCATCTCTTCTTACCAATTTGTACGCCATGATATGCGGCTGAACATGTTAGAACTTTTCTGTATCCCATTATTATCTTGCATGCAATGTTTCATGTACACCATGTTTCAACAAATAAAATTTACTTACTTACTTACTTACTTACTTAAAATTTATAAATAGTCTCGAGTAGGGACGTTACGTTAAGTTTATGACTTAACTAAGTCTATCACTTAGATATTCGTTTACCGAGTAGTAGCTTTAATACTCCATAGAAAAGGGACAATCGTCTGGCCACACGGGTGTTGTGGCTGGTGAGCTACTGCCCTATTACACTACCTCTTACTGTTTTGCGTTGTGCATATGGACTACTAGCTGTCCGGCGCAACTTCGTCTGCGTCACATTTTCCCGGTTTTCGCAACATTTTTCATTGCTGCTCCGCTCCTATTGGTCGTAGCGTGATGATATATAGCCTATAGCCTTCCTCGATAAATGGGCTATCTAACACTGAAAGATATTTTTAAATTGGACCAGAGTTCCTGAGATTAGCGCGATCAAACAAACAAACCAACTGTTCAGCTATATTATTAGTATTAGATTAGATACCAATAGAACTGCGATTACCCTAGACTGACTGAGTTTAATTTATACCTCTGCCTACTTACATTAGACAAAACCTCTTTACGTGTAAACGGTGACACGCTTGGCTTGTAGTCGTAATATGAAAATTGTTGACAACTAATTCCATCTTGTCAAGAGCGCGGTCTAGTACTAACGGCATCCCTAACACTTTAATAGCTGGCTGGTCAGGAAGGAACAGCTAACCTTGTTCATCATCAGCCTAAATGTTCTCACTGCTGGGACACAGGCTTCCTCTCTGTGAGAGGGAGTGGGCTGTAATCCACCACGCGGGCCCAGTGCGGGTTGGTAGATGTCACATGTGTTCGAATTTTTAGTTCTAGGACACCGGTTCCTTCACGATGTTTCCCTTCACCGTTTTTGAGGACAGCGATGATGAAATAAGTTACCCAAAGTAATGCCGCCTGCCTGGGTTCGAACTCTTACTGCACTTAGGGCCTGTACACAAAACTGCGAATCGGCGCGATGCGAATTTGCAACGTAGAAAACTGCGACACGAATTGCCGCGATGTGATTTCGTGCGGTAAGGCGTCTCGCCCTTCCACGATTCGGGTGACCATTCCTTCGCCGACCGTCAACTGTACTGAACGTATTTTGTAAACTAGGTCGTGACATGGATCGTAAAAATAGACGCAACATCGCAGGAATGCGCAATGCGAATCAATTCGCAAGTTCTTGCGATGCGTCGTGGGAGCTCGTAGATTTTTACGATGCGACGTCGCATCGCAGTTTTGTGTACAAGCCCTTACTGCTCGTAAGTCGGGCTGCCACCACTGGGCCACCGCTGCTCTCTCTAACATAACCTTGTTATTTTCTCTAATTTATTACTTTGTTATTTTCTGTTATTGTTTAGGAAGGTTACAACCTCAAGTTCCGCGGAACTGAATCCAAACACACAGCTCTCGCATTTAATCAAATTCCCCGTAAAACAAAAACATGAAGAAAATAAAAGAAACTTTTTCTGGTGTTTTTGTGACTTTTCCTTAATGGTTAAAAGGGTGTTTAGAAATTGGAGTGTTGTTTCACATTTGAAAACACCTTTTCTTAGTGTAGACAAAGAAGTTCATGGGCACCAGCACCTATTGCTTCAAATAAACATTTCATGATTTTAAATTGTTTGCAGCTAAAATATATTTGACAGGAATGAAAAACACAATGAAATAATAGTGTTAAAATCATCCTTCTGCTGCCCCTATCCCAATTTATTTGGGGTCGACGCAGCATGACTTCTTCTTCTTCCATACTTGTGTATTACTCATCATCTCATCAGACACCTCCTTTCTTGCCATGTCATCCTTCACACGGTCCATCCATAGTTTCTAATACTGTTCAAATATGCAATTTATATTTATTTATAAAATAGAAACGTTTTTCGGAGTATTCGGAGTCGGAGACTTGGTAAAATATCGGTGCCTCTATCAGGGTTTATAAAAGTATTTATTTTTTATCTTTGTACTTTTGTAGGAACAGCAAATTTAAAAAAAAAACCGGCCCAGTGCGGGTCGGATTCGCGCACAAAGGGTTCCGTACCATTATTTATAAAAAAAAAACCTGCCAAGTGCGAGTCGGATTCGCACACGAAGGGTTCCGTAGGGGTAAAAAAAAATACTGGTAAAGAATTTCGGGGTTCAGCATGATGTGCTGGTACCGAATACGTGGGTACCGTTTGCGCGTCAGTGTCACTTCCACCATGTATTTAAGTGTAACCTTTGTAAGTATTCGTATGCGGCTCTTAAAGCGGCGGACATGTCCAGAACTTAACTTGTACCAACCTTGTGGCTATCATATTCTGCGAATATCTTTGTCTTTGGTATAGAACTATAGACAGCTAGTTTTATAATTGCAAAAGCTGCCTCTGTGTTTGTCGTTGTTACCGTGGGTCCTATAGGATCATCATCATTAGCAGCCTACAACAGTCCACTAGACATAGGCCTCTCGAATCGCGATTCTCGGCAACTCTGATCGAGTAGCTACAAGCCACCCTGCGAAGATCGTCGCTTCACCGAGCCTGAAGGCGTCCCATCTTTCACATGCCGATTCCTATAGCATAGACAAAAGCGAGTATACAATCAAGCAGGACTCACCACGACGCCATAAGCGGTGTACTCAGCAGACGAGGCTCCGCCCCAGCCGTTGTCGGCAGACGTGCCTTCCGCGCTCGTGGCGTTGCCTACTGTCGTCACTCCATACACTGGGTAAGACCGCAACGAATCCCTGTGAACAAATATGGAGTTTATTTTTTTCTGTTTCGCATTATCTAGGAAACCGGCACGTCCTAGAACTAAAAATTCTAAGACATGTGGCATCTACCAACCCGCACTGAGCCCGCGTGGTGGATTTACAGCCGGCTCCCTCTAATAGAGAGGAGGCCTGTGTCCCAGCAGTGGGAACATTAAAGGCTGATGATGATGATGATGAATATCGAATGCTAAACATAGGTAAGGTACACAATCCC
This sequence comes from Cerastis rubricosa, assembly GCA_949152445.1. Classification (NCBI taxonomy): domain Eukaryota; kingdom Metazoa; phylum Arthropoda; class Insecta; order Lepidoptera; family Noctuidae; genus Cerastis; species Cerastis rubricosa. Next base: position 3,675,409 of record OX424529.1, read on the forward strand.
ATTCAATCAAAATAGTTATACAAGGTGTTGTTTTGCATCCTCGTCAAAATTCAGGAGGTTGACACAAAATACATAAATAATCAATTAAAATTACAGTACCTAGTTAATTATTAATTAACGGTGATTTTTTTGGTTGTTTATGTTAGTCAGTATTTCAGAATATCCCCCTTAACGTGGTTTCGGGAATAAAAAAATATCGAATAAACGTTTGAGATTGTTTGTATGTGTGTAAGCCCGGTTTTAAGGCGAGAATCAGACGGCCCGCATTTAAAATACGGGTGGTTCACACTTACCGATTTCCGTAAATCAGAAAAAAAAAATTACCTACCCATTTTATTATTGATTGGAGACGAGAATCATTAGCATAGTTACCTCCTTGAATTTGACGAGGATGCAAAACAACACCTTGTATTATGAAATTTAAAAATATCTACCAATCATAGCGATATTTTCCTAAAAATCTACCAATACTTAAAAATCGTTCAAAAATGGTCTACAAAAGTCTGACAAGGTTTTAACAGGAATTGATCAGGAATGCTCATTTACTAGCTCATTTAAATTGAAAGAAAAATAAGTAAATAAAAGTTTCCTAAAAATCATAATAGGAAACTAATAAACTCTAGCTTGTTCACGCCACAGCGCGCAGATGGCATACAGATAAAATTTTGCAGAGGCAAAAGATTTTCAGTCATGCAGGTTTGCACAACAAAGGTTTGCCGGGCAACAGTCAACAAGCGACGCTATGCCGGCACTACACCGCTAGTTAAAAGTATCACATTGTTGTCTTGCTCGAATCTAAATCCGTGTTTTCTCATCAAAAATTTTGTAATTAAAACAAGAAGCACAAATTATACTTATCAAGAAATGCTATATATTAAAACTGTAAACAAATAAAATAAAATAAAACAAAAAAACTAAAATTAAATGTCCCAAAATCTTTATGATTTTGATTTTTTAAGATTGCATACTTAAATCTGAAAAATAACTCGAAAACCGAAGTTTTTTTTTTAAACGGAGATTTATATTAGAAAAAAAATAAAATAAAAAAGTCTCGCTCACATATGCGTCGGGTGACCTTGTGTGTAGATTTCTTGCGGCTCCGTAACATACTGCACGTGATAGTTGACTCCATTGCCGCCCTCACCTGCAGAAAACAACAGGAAGTATTAACAAAGTACCTTTGCCCAGCAGTGGACAAGTTTCAGAAAAAAGGGGCACTCCAGAAATATAGAGATAGTTTTAAAGAAGCTTTTCATTTCTTTTATGTTTGTCCCCCTTTTATTATTTAGACAGTTTTCTTAGTCTCGTTAGTAGCAACAAAGAAAAGAACTCCAAGGACGACCCTGACTCTTCAAGTCACAGTCGGAGTCTTAAAGAAGCTTTTGAGCTCTTTTATGTAGTTCCCGATTTTATTTGACAGTGTATAGTTATGCAAAATTTGAAAAAAAGATCACAAAAAGATCAACGATAAAAAAAAACAGAATAAAACCGGATGCTATCATGGAACACAAAGAAAGCATTTCTAACTGAAAGCCCCGTTACTGAATTCCTAGATTTATTATTCTTCCGTCAAAGGACCGTCTCACTCAAACTCAAGCACACTAATACCAAGGAAATGACCATGGGGTCTCACTCACAGGGGTAATACGACCGATACCGAGGCACCTCCATGCTCTTGGAGATCTCCCAGGCAACTCGCGGCTGGACCTACACTTCCCAGCAAAACATCCCGATTACCAATCTCCCATTCCCCATCCCTTTCTAACGTACAGCTCTATCTCTCTCTCAACCCACCCCACCTGTTATAAACGTTGTAATATAGACGTAAGCGTAATAATTGTGATTTTCTTTTGTTATGTGGTTGTAGTAGTTTGCAGGTTTGGGGACAGTGTTTGGGCGTCGAAGGTTGAGTTCAAAGCTTGGCGGTTATATTAACTATCTTCCTCTTTGTCTGTCCTTGGAATTTCATAAGTTTTGGCGGAGCATGGAAAATTCTAGACTTAAGTTTATGAAGCATGAGAATGAAATTACCTTTTAGTCCACCTACATATTTTAAAATAATTACATATTAAATGCAGAATAAATATAATAAAATATATCAAAAGAAAAACAAAGATGAAAGATGTGATAATGTAAACATGAATATTCCAATCCAAGCCAAATTATCTACTAATGAATTCGCAGAAAAAATCTTAAATAAAATAGGTCCTTGGATTAGAATTATCCTCAAACGACAATAAATACAAGGCAATAACATAATGAGTGGGATATTTGAGTTTTTTCATCTAAGGTAAGCATCTTTCGAGGAACTATATTTTAATGATGTTGACATAGCAACAGACTAGAACAACTATTGAAAAAACTTTGTCTCCTTCCAAACTGACATTTCAAAATCAAAAACCTCTCCAACACAAAATAGACTGAAAAGCATCCATAAATCCCCCTTTCAATAAGAAGCAATAAAACACAATAAAATCGTGTATGAGCCCTTTTGGAGCCATCCAAGCAGACATGTATATCAGTACAAGAATTATATAAAAGTGAAGTACCCAATGTACTGAGTAGGGCGGCGGGGCGGCGCCGCGTGGCAGGTATTATGTCAGAGGTAACCAGTACAGGTGGACAATGGGAGAGATGATCCCCTTGATACATGCACCCATTGATAAAAAATCAGTCAGGTAGATAATCCGTAGGGGCACCATAGCAATTACGCTTTGTGTGCAGTGCAGGGTATCATGTGCAAATTGGACGAAATATTTAATATCAAAATTGCATGTAACTCGATATGTGTTGATTGCACGCGCAGGATGGACTAATTGGAATACTGATTGCAAGGGAAAATATACTGCAACGTGAACAAACTAAATCAGTTTTTTTCAAGTTCTTTGCAAATGTTTTAACTACTAATGCTCATGTTTACTTTGGTGTTTTCAGTCAGTATTTTTTTTAATTTTAATTAGGCTTTTCAATTTTTATCGCCGCAAAGACTCGACATCTGCGCGAACGCCGCTAGAATGTGCTATCGTCTATTGTTCGACGCGTGAGCAACATCTTATCGCAACTTAACTTGCTTGTTTATAATTCAACAAAAAAAAAAAACAATTTAACTCCGGCTACATAGGTACAAACCAAGTAAAATTTTGTTAAAAATAATATTTGCAGGAGATTATTTAAAAAATCGTCTCTTTCAAATATTAAAACACGCCCGTCCGCACCTGCAACCGGTTTGTACTCTTCAAATTAATTCCGAACCTGTATTTCGCTAATTCTTCTTTATTATATTTTGTACACACTTATGTCACGGGAATAAAGTTGAATTTCCAATCAAAAATTTGAATAACAAATGGGGTGCGTTTAATACGGCATCAATCCTGACAGGTGGGAGATAATCAGACATGATGATATCAGAGGGTGAACTCTAAGTAGTTTGTTTGTTGTCCATCAAAGGTTTCTCACAAAAAGCATGACCAACTTTGACAATTGAAGTGGAAACTCAAAGAGAAAAATTGAGGATTTCTTTCGAGATAGTGATGAGTCATATGGGTTTCCTAGCAACCAATCTCATTGGCACGTATGACCAGCCTTGATCCTGCCGTGTCCTGTTTGTACCCGATTCGACACAAGACTTCGCGTTTTTGTCTTGCCAGTATTTGTAAAATCATTATCATCATTGAAGCCCAAAAGACGTCCACTGCTGGACATCATCATCATCATTTCAGCCCAAAAGACGTCCACTGCTGGACACAGGGCTCTCCCAATTGTCGCCACATTGACATTTGGAAGGTTTTGCTATAATCGCCACGCTTGGCAGGCGGGTTGGCGATCGCAGTACGGTTGTTGCAAAAGCACAGAAAACGGTGCTGCCCATTCTCTGGCTAATGCCTTAGTCGCCTCTTACGACACCAACGAGAAGATATGGGATGGTGCTATTCTTTACGTCCGACACCATACAGAACCACTGCTGGACATAGGTACATTTATTATTACACGATAGGTAAATTTTATTTAAGGAAAAAGTTCTACAGATGATTGAAGACTAGTAATTTAGTTTGGCACAGTAGACATTTAAGCTGTGCAATTCAATCAAGTTCACTAAAAAGGTTATGCAAGCTGTACTTAGCCGGTTAGCACGCAACCTTTTCATGTCTTCGTTTATAAGACAATACCCAGCTCTGCCCTTTCCAGATTCTGTACCTAAGTTTTTAATGGAAGCTGATGACAAACCGGACGACGTTGCGTTGGAAGGCCTCCCACTAGGTGGACTGATGACCTGGACACAATGTGGCGACAGCTGGGGGAGGCCTATGTCCTATCTTTCGGCTGAAATGATGATGATGTTGATGACAATCGGTGGCATAATGGTTTTGTTATTGTCCATGTAACTCAAATGTTTATCTTATACGTAAGTATATGGTGAATGCTATTATTGTTGATTATAGTAATACGAAAAGTTTTATTAAAATATGAGAATTGATATAAAGAACACAGCAGAACAAACAACCCCTAAAATTATATTTGGCTGCAGTCGTCTTTCTATTACCCGCCGACATTTACAAGCAACCTTGGCCAATTTCTACAGTAATTAGTAGAAGCAAAACACCTCATACCGATGTTAATAGCAAAGGTGAAGTCCCCATGGTCATGCTGTTAAACCATAAACAACGAACTGAAACTGAACGCAATCAGCACATGTATACTGGGTTCAAGAGCTGTCAATGGCAATATTCCAGAGCAATATCGACAGCTGTCATACAGTCGTCAGACAACTGTCAAGAGCTGTCAGTTCTTGACAGCTGTCATCATCTGCCTTGCCATTGTCCAACTGTCTATCTTGGGGTTGTGTTCAGTTTCTATGATGAAATCCGCCCTAAGATGAGAAGCATAAACAAAAAAGAAAATAAAAACTTGCTTTCTTGGTCACTTTGCTCCTCAATCTTCACGTGGGAGCCTGGCTGAGCCCATGCGCCTTGCACTGTACGTCCACACGACATAAATACATATAAATAAAAATGTGCTACAAAACAAAAATGTGCAACATAAAATGGTCATGCTTGACATTACTTTAAAAAAATCTACATAAAAGTGCATTGGACAATATTAAACAAAGAAATTTCTTTTAGGCTGGCTACACACTGATACAGTTCTACAAAACAAATATTCAAAGAAAAATTGTTTTTTTAAAGACATTGAAGGCAGATTACACTGTAACAGTGAAGCTGACGAAGTAAAATAACTATATCTTGTAGCGAAAAGATCCTAGCGTGGAAACAGTTATGCTTTCGTGCTTCCACTGCACTAAATCCTGATATTCTGCATCTTAAAGTTATTGACAGGTATTTAGCAGGCGACTGACTACAACCTAAGCGTAAGAATAAATAATCAGCCTATAACGTTCCTGCTGGGACGCAGGCCTACTCTTTGTGGGAGTCATTGGGTCATACACGACCCAGGCCAAATGCGGATTGATTGGTGTTCAAAGAGCTGGAAGGTTAAAACTTGAAATTCAATCAGCTGCTATCATCACAAGATTGCTACGTAAAACCTGCCTTCGTCACGAAAAGGTGCATACTTCACAACTACACTGAAATCATTCAAACAAATGTGGTGGACTAGTGGTACTTACATTCGCTCGCTACAGTGATGTAGGTATGCTGCCCCTCTGCCGTGGGGCTGGAGTGGCCGGAACTGTCGCCGTTCACTTCCACCACCGTACTCGTTACCTGAGGACAGGCGGCACTGTTGCTGAGATTGTGAAAACTACTAAATAAATACCAATAGCATAGCAGCTCGCCTGTACTCCCCAAAGCCAGGGGTGTACTTAATAGAGAAGAAAGCGCCATTCACGAACACTCAAGAACCGCTGTAGCAAAGCTCCTGCGGAGCCCGAAGTGAGCCTGCGTGCCGCCAAGCCGAATACTCCGGTGTACATTTCCCGCTTGCATTACACCACTAAAGCGGAGTCCATAGCCCATTTATCGAGGAAGGCTATAGGCTATATATCGTCACGCTACGACCAATAGGAGTGGAGCAGCAATGAAAAATGTTGCGAAAACGGGGAAAATGTGACGCAAACGAAGTTGCGCCGGACAACTAGTAAGGTATAGCCTGAAATAAATGATGTTATGTTATAGTACACCCATATTTCGCCAGTTATGTTTTTAAGTCTCATGAAATTAGGGGGGCGAGCCTATTGCCATCAAACACAAATCCCCTCATGGGAAAACCCGATAACACTTTGCTCGACTAACATTACTACAATAGTAATAAACTGCCCCGATGGTCTCTTGGTCGCATGTTGTGACCAAGAGACCATCGGCGTGAGAGGGTTAAATTCTCAATACGGGAAATCGTAGTTTATCAGTAGCATCCCGGAATTTACTAGTTGGCGGTGCAATACCCTCATCTCGTACCTCAGAAATCACATAAAGCCGTTGGTCCTGCGTCTGATCTCTATTTGATCGTATCCGATTGCCATCTCATCGGAGTATGAGAAAAGCAAAGAGAGAGTACTTAGACTTTGATCTGAGCACACACTTTTGTACTTTAATATCTCGTTCGTGGATGCCTATTCCTCGCAAAAATTCTCGTAACCGAATTTCAGTTAGTAGAATATTTTTATTATAAGCTTTGTCGAAAATTTCCATTAGTCACGGTCTGATGGACGCATAAATTTAAACGTAACGGTGTTGCTTTTTGAGGAATAAGTGCAGGCAGGTACGTTTTATACCATCTGACTGCTTTAACTAGACCTTTTCTTTTTTACTCAGGTAAGGATATTCCTACACTTTTCATGAGACTTGGACGTAGTTTGACAAGATCGGAATTTAGATAACAGGTGCTGTTGAAATCCCGCTGAATGGTAGGTACCTACCTACACCAGGAAAAAAAATAAGTATCTTACAGAAATAACAAACATGCATTCTAAAAATAAACTTATCATTTACTTCTATGGCATATACTTATTTTTGATTTCTAAACAGTTAATTCAACTGTCAACTCAAGCTGTCTGCTGCAACCCAAGAGACTGGCGGCGTTACCACATTGTATGGCAAGATAATTCGTTAATGTAGTTGTAACCTTTGAACATGCGTACCATATTTACCTGTTGCATAGCGTGCTGCAAATGCATGGAGTCGGGTATTTCCGGTATCACGATGAGATCACGCACCGCGCTTGGCGAGGCACCGCCGCCCGCGCCACCCTATGTATACGACAAATAATTATATAGGGGCAGAACACATGGGGGTAGCAAATGTTAGTATGCAGGGAAGGTAGATGGAACTATACGGCACCTCATCCGGCAGCACTGAATCGCATTTTTCTATGCTCTTATGCTTTTCCGTCGCTAAGAACCGCTCATTTGCTACAGAGGGAAACAGGGCGGAAGTGCTATCATAGCTCGGCAGAACGCTCCTAGATAAGGTGCAACCCTATGTCTTTGTATTGAGTGTGGATGGAGGACTATATCGAACTACTGATAACAGCAATCAAATCACCCGTAACAAGAGGGCCTAGGCAAAGTGACATAATATATCTGCGATAACAATGATAAAAAAATGTTTTAAATTGACTAATATGGTACCGAAACGCTTTTGTCAATCCTGATGAAACACTGCGGAATAAATACGAAATGCTTTGGTAGCTATTGCCACTAGGCCTAGGCTATCTACGTACCAAGCTGTCTATTCACAATCATGAAGAAAAAAAGTAACCGCATAAATTAACTTACGCCCCCCCATTTTATTCCTATGGCCGCGTTACAGGTACAAAAATGTCTGAGAAGCAGCCTCCTAGTATGACCTCCGTATTGCCTAGCTTGGGTATATTATTCAAAGGGCAGCAGGGTCACTCATATACCTACTTAGCTGCATATGATTACAGTTATCTACACCCTCCTGCCCCTATATTCACAAACGCTTCGATTCATATATATCACTTTGTTTAGTACTATAAGATTGAAGGTATGAAATTGTGTAGTACGAACTACGATAGTAAGTGTGAGCGTTATTAGACCCGCGACCTTGCGACGACTCATGATTACTCAGCACTAAATTCTAGGTAGTCTCGAATAGTCTCTAGACTATAGCCAATTATTTATTTTTCTTTTTTAGGGTTCCGTCCCTCGAAAGGAAAAAACGGAACCCTTATAGGATCACTTTGTTGTCCGTCCGTCCGTCTGTTCGTCTCTCTGTCTGTCAAGACCCTTTCTCTCAGAAACGCGTGGAGGTATCAAGCTGGAATTTATATCAGGTCTACTGTCCCTTGGAGCTGTAAAAAAATCAAACTTCTAAGCCAACGCAATCAAAAGATACAGCCGTTTATGCCGCAAATTTCCGCAAATTTTCGACACTCGCAAGGGAATTAAAACCTACAGGGTACTTCCCGTGAACTCAGAATCTTGAAAGTTGGTACGAAGCAACGTCTTATAGAACAGATAAAGGAAAAATTCTGAAAACTGTAACTTTTTAGTTACATCATTTAATAAAAATATTTTCAATAATTTTTTGCACGGAACCCTCGGTGCGCGAGTCCAACTCGCACTTGGCCTGTTTTTTCTTATTAAATGACCTCAGCGTAAAAAAACAATACAACTCGATAATTTACAAGTTACGTACCTATACGATTACGATAGCATCTTACATACGCCACGTTGGAACGATTAGCCAGTCAGCAAGTATGGTAGGAAAGTAGGTTTAGAACATGCCAGATTTATTTCCAAGCGTAGGTGATACTGATACTTAGTTTCACTTTTAAGTTATGGGTCCGGGAGTCACCACCAATCCTACTAGCGTAATAAGAGCGTACGCGTACTCTCAATGCGTTCCAATAGCGAAAGTAATCACAAATGCCGTCCTAAATTATAGACGCGACGCTATTAATTCACCTTTCGCCAACAGATAGGTACATACTAAGTTGTCAGAAGCCTAAAAGACTCAAATATTCAGAATTCTGATAGGTACACCAGCAACCACAGTAAGATGGACAAACGACCTACGAAAGGTGGCTGGGTGAGACTGGAATGCGGAGAATCGGGTGTTGTGGTGCAGCTTTGGGAGAGGCCTATGTCCAGCAGAGGACTGTGAGAGTGTGAGTTGATGGATAGTGTACCTGTGCAGGAGCCGCGAGCCTCGCTGCCATGTCCGGTGAGGCAGGCGGCGACGACTCCACCAGCACCTCGTCGCCAGCGCACTCAAAGTCTGAAGAAAACACCGTCGGGGTTTTAATAAAGTTTGTCGAAGGAAAATAGCATTAGAATCGATTATATAATAGGTCTCTAAGTTCTAGGCATTGCTAAACTAGGCTTCATGTTGACCTCGATTTATAACTTTGCAAAAATACGTGATATTGCGCCAAGAAAAGACTACACTTTCTACCACATGATTTGATTACTTCATTAATTACCTAATCATTGATTTTACTAAAAGCAAAATTGAATACCTACCTACCCCCATAAATGCAAAACACTACATTGACATTGTTTTGTTCCCTATCAAAGGAATTCAACTTTCAAAAACTTTACCGGTTTTATAATACCCTGCAAAACAGACCACTTATTAAATGTTCAAAAGTACCTAACATACCTAACTAGGCTTAACTTTAAGAGTAGCCATTTTAATCCTCTAATTATAGTGAAAGCCATACCTGCTGCTGCTAATTGGAGACATTTCAAAGTAGGGTAGCTCACCCCTTGATGGCAGTTTGTAATTAAATGTAATGCAGGCAGGTAAGTATCTTATTACACACTATTAAAAATTAAATAGTTATATGTAAACTAAGTTTTACCAAAAAAAATATTTTAGCACTAACTTACAAATTCTTATGTAATTTTTCTTGATACTTGAATGTTAGTAAATGAAATATAATATTGAGAACTGTAATCACAACTTTACATAGTAATAATAACTGTTATTATTGCTGTTAATGCATTGCAGTAATCACTGACCGTTATAGCAAGAAAACCTAATAAGTACAAAATTACAAAGAAAATAACAATCAAAAATTGTTCCGTAAGCATTAAAAATCATTACATCATATTTTAATACAATACACAAATAAAATGAATCATCTGAATTTTTGCATAACACCATCCCAGGTAATAGAGATGTTATTGATCTGCTGGGAGCAAGGGCGGAGAGTATCCGTGGAGCGTAACCTGGCAACACCTCATCCGTCCCTCCGCACCGAAACTCTTAACAAAACAACTACACAAAAACACTCACTCTCTAAATAGAACACATTCTCAAACCCCATCTCTGACATTTTGGATTGAAAATTAATTTCTGCAACAATATATCACTGGAACACAACAGTTACACATTATTGTGACTGTACACTGGTTTGTATGATATCAAGTATTGATCAAACAACCGTCTCTATGTGCTTGGTAGCTTCACTGTCATGTTTGGTAGTAGCTGTTTCTGTGAGAATTTTGTTTTTAATGTGTAGTAGTGTGTGCTTGCTAGAGGTAGTGTGTGTTGATAGGGACATAGTGGGGTAGCTGCAGGTGCTCTGTCACGGTTCAGTGACACCACCTGCCATGTACCACCGTAGGTAATGCATGACTGGATATTTGTTTTGTTTATATTATTTTTAATGTATTGTTAGTCTTACTGACATTTTTATACCAATGCAATGATCTGAGAATTAGTGTGTTGTTTGTCTGTTAATAAATAATCAGATGATAATGAATAATTTTATATTATTTTTATTCATGTTTCTTATATTCCTTGGTAGTTAATTGATGTGTATTTTCCTGTGAGCATGATTTGAAATGTGATTATTTGTGATTTGTTCATTCTGTTATGTGTGTTTTTACGTATTTAGAATGAAGTATAAATTCTGAAATTATGTTTTTGTCAATTATTCCACAATATGTGCTTACTACGATTATTCAACCATTTCTAGGACCATGATATTTGTTAGCTGCGCAGTTTGTCGGTCCCCCTTATGTACTGCGTAGTACATAAGTCCCGAATGTTAATTTCGCAGGTGAACAGTCGCAGCGGGTCGTGAGCCGTACCAGGCACCGCCGCCGTAAGCCCTCCTGCCCGATAACTTTGATAAAATTGATACGCGTCTGGGAGCAAGGGGGAACTCATTTAGGACGCTCCCCGGTCCGGGAAGCACGCATATCATTCCCAACGCACTTGACAACCAATATTAACATTATCAAACCCATTTTTCAGGTTATTAGCGAATTAATTTATCGAGAATATAATAAACCCACCTGCCATCCATACCTCGAACTGTCAAAATCATCTTAGTTTCTATGATTGTTATAATCACGATTAAGGTAATATTACTAATATATACTCTATGTACAACTAGTTTTGCCAATTTTTATGTAACACGATAAGAATTGACTTATCAGTGTTGTTGTCTTGTAGCTACACCCGTTTCCTTGGCTACGGACACCCCGGCCAAATTTCAAGCTAGTGATTTCAATAGTTACTAACTTTACTACTTCCTACTTTAGTAACTTTTTTATATTTAGTAACCATTTTTTTTTTACATTTCATGTTATAGTTATAAATAAATAAGTACTAATTTTTATTTTCTAATAACAGTACGAACAAAAGACTTCTAATTCCAAGCATGATATATGTTTAGACACAAAATAATAATGATTGAGATTTCAAAAATAATTCCAGTTCAATCAAATTTAATTCTCAATCGTTGGCGCTTGTGGAAGATTCACCACAGTTTCCTTCCCAGAATTAGAAAATGTTAACATGTTTTTTTCTCGGTATTTTCAGTGGGAGCAGAATTAGTTCAAAAACAAAGGCGTAAGCGTAATACACAATTTTGAGGAGAGAACCTCTTACTACACAAAAAATTAGATTTCAGCGTTGTGGTAGCGCTCTTAAAAGTTTTGAAAGAACAAACAAAGTAGTTGGATGTCAAAGTATTTAGGTAACTTTCATTGTTTGCGATGGTGTTTATGTGTCTGCCCAACCAGTGCCTTCAGTGCCCCGTTCTGATAGGAACAATACTATGTACAATTGTATGTGCCCTTTAAATTAAGATCCTAGGAAGCAAAAACACACTGTAGTTCTGAACTTTGAATTAGATTTTATTTACCTTCTAGGCATTCTGCTTCAAAAATTAAAATTGCATTACTCGAATAATCCTCAACTATTTCAACTGTTTTTTTGGTATTCTTATTCATATCGACGATTTGAATATTTATATTTTCCATTACAATTTTCCGAATCGAAACTTCGTATTTCGTGTACTTCTCATCCAAAGTAGTAAGATATCACCTTGGTAATTATTTATTTATTTACCTACGAAACTTGGAGATCAAAACCTGATGACATTTGTAAGGATTATTATTTTTCTAATTCTAATGGCATTACAGGAATCTTAAAATCTAGACGGCTATTCACTAAGATTATCTATTTCGAATTTCGTACATAAAACCTGTTTACAATTCGGTGTTGAGGCCCTGAGTGAGATTGTGACTGAAGTCACTATCCAGGGAATGCATTGTACAATTTACAAATATAAATTATCTAAGGGTAACGAAATCTTATGTTTGACTGTGTGTAATTCCCACAAAATTAAATAAGAAGATGCCTTCGAAGGTGGGTAGGCCTTTGGTGTGATACGCAACCTACGCACCATCTGCTGCGGTTGCTGAGAGCCTCAAACGGCGTAAATACTGTAACCTAGATGGTAGTTACAGTTTTGTGCGGTTTGGGGTCGAAACGCTTGGGCCCAAATTCGCATCTCCTTTTTAAGGAAATTTCTCGTCGACTGGTTGACACTTCGCGAGACCAGAGGGCTGGCTCTTTCTTCGGAATTAGCATTGCCATTCAACGTGGCAATGCTGCCGTCTTATGGGCACGTTTCCGAATGACAGCGATGTGGAGGAGTATTTTGTCGCCTAAGCGTCCTGTTGTTTCAAAGTTAGTTTATATTTAGTTGGTTAGTTTGTGTACATATTAATTCTTATTATTATTTTAGGTGTGTTCAATATCATCATCATTTCAGCCGAAAGACGTCCACTGCTGGACATAGGCCTCCCCCAACGCCATATTGACATAAGGGGGGTTTTGTCATAATCGCCACGCTTGGCAGGCGGGTTGGTGTTCAATTTAAAAACAAATAATAAACAATTTGATATGGAAAAAAAAAGGAACAGTCTTCTACTCTATATATAGCAGAACGCACAGAAACAAGGCGAATACTGATCATGTATAGTGCAAGATTATATACAATACGTTATCAAAAATAAGATAATATCTACGTTGAAACAATGAGTCAATAAAACTGGCAACACTAAAATAATCGTCAAGCCCAGGGGCGCGTTCAGTTATGTTCGCTAACGTTCGCCGACGAAGCAAACTATCCAGGATAGACCCGCTAATCAGGTACGCTCCATTCGACATTTAGGGTCATGATCTTTTAAATGGCGAAAAGAAAGGTTGCCAAAACTCAGTCAAGTGCTAAGGGTATATATGTTCTGTGGTCAAGTGCAGTGTAGGTGGAACAAGGTTGCCAATGATGATTATCTTGTGTCAAGCTCATCAAAGCGTCAACGTCACCCAGTGTCTCCATATACACGGTAATTACCGTAGATGCACCGTAATCTGGTCTCTATCTACCGTCAAGGTAAAAATGTATTACCGTGTCATACATCACCGTAATACCATTAAAATTAAAAAATAAAAAAAAAAAACGAAAAAAGAAACAAACTTCTAACCCAAACAATAAAAGGGAATACTTTCACCCAGCAATCAATTAAAAGAAATGGCAATAACTGTGTGGATTTCAGGCCAACTAACGACATGTTGTCAAAAATGAATAAATCCATTTACGAAAAAGATACTGTCGTGCTAGGAGCATCCGATTCAGAATAATACCACATGTTACTTACTTAAATTTTCTTTGTTAATAATTAAAAAAACAAATATATTCAGACCTGATTGCTTCAAAATGTTGTTTTTTTCTTTGAAAAATTGCACGGTAATTTACACGGTACAATTTTAGCAAATTCACCGTATTTTTTCTATAAACACCGTATTTTTACCCTTGCAACACGGTAGCCCTCGATTTACATATGGAGACACTGACGTCACCTGACTGTCAATGTCAATCGTGCCAGGAACGCGTTGCAGCGTTGTTGTTGTTGGAAAGAGAAAAAGATATGTAAATTCTTTAGAGTAAAAGCAGTATCGATTAATAAATAAGGCAAAACCTATGTTTAAGATCTTCGATATTGCGAATACAACGTCACAGCATGCATGACATTGGTTTAGTTGTTTTTGTCTGTCATTGATATCATGCTGCTGAGTTAATATTTTTGTAATTTACACGCAGTGTTTCTTGAAATTAGATCCTTACTCACACTATTCAAAATGAAAGTAATCGTAAAAAAGTTACAAGGCGGTGAATGTTCCTTGGAAGTAAGTATATAAGTCGGAACTGAAATGGTACATTCTGTCCTAATAAATACTAAATTCCTGCGTTGTTTTAGGTATTCCCAAACACACAAATATCCGAAATGAAACGACAAATTGCCCAACATTTAAAGATTCCGGTAGAGGAACAGAAGTTGCTGCTACTAGGCAGAACACTAGTGGACGAACAAACGGTTGAAGCTTACCCAACAATAAAGGATGGTACCAAATTAAACCTTGTTGTTAAAAAGCCTGATACCCTTCTTGAGGCTTCTGTGAAGCATTTCAAGAAGATGTATGGCATGACAGAAGCGGAAGCAACAACTGCTTCTAACCGGCTCATCAGACTTGTACAAGACAAATTCAATAAACTATCATGGGATGATCTTGATAGGCTATCACTAGATTGCATGTTGGAAGAAAATGGTCAAAGCCGAAGCCCGCCAATGGAGATTGAGCCTGAGTGTGATGATGTATACAGTTTATAATTGTGGACACTAATAAATATTTTTAATGTTTTATTTGTATTTTACAATTAATTAAGGATAATGTAAGTTGTTACACAGCTAGGTAGCTTCGCTAAGTGCATAACTTGTAAGAGGTCTGTAGTGGTAGTGATGCTATTTGTATATTGTGTTAGTATCTATATGGATTTGATAACTCGCCACTGTGTTGCCACATTCATAGAATTTCATGTATGTATATTATAATGGTCCTGCTCACTGGGAACATTCAGCTGTAATTTAACAATCCAGGATTTGATTTTACACATGTTTCATTAGAGGCGAATGCTCCTGGTGAGGCACCATTATGTGCTCACCAATAGAAGATATAACAGTTTAGGATTAGTTAACGATAACTACAGAATCACTGTGTCTGTAATTTCCAATCTTATCTGTAACTCTCTTATCTTCAGCACTAGATCTTAAATTACCACTTTAGAATGAATTAGTTCATTTCATTTGACCAAACTGCATGTATTGACAAATTGATGGATGGTTTGATTGACATATAGGGCATTAATTTATTGGATTGAGGACTTGTACATAATATACAAACCACAATTAAAATATGTATAATATTTGTAACAAGTTGTAAATATATGTTTTACTAGTTTACTGCTTTAATTTTCTGAGTTTTCACATGTTTGGTGTATATAAATTTTATGACGAATGGAGAAAAAGACGTAACCGAACCCAAAAAAATATATGACAGTGGCAGAAAGATGATGGTTGATATAAACTCTTCTCAAATTGTTTTTCTCAGTCATTCATACTGGCCCAAACCTGTAAATTTTACAAAAAGGCAAATAAAACAGCAGTTTTATCATTTTATGTATTATTACATCATGCATTGTTTCATACCTATCTATAGTATCATACAATTTGATGGCAAGTAACACTGTCAGTGCCTTTGTCGACAGGTACAAAATAAAATTAAATGCAATCACCTCACTTACTACTGTAAGCTGATTTATACAATCCATTTTCAAAGTTAGACATTTTTGAGATAAGACAATCGAAAATAGTGTGGAACAACCATTATTATATTGCTTAGTTTTATATTAAAATGCCTCTGGCTTAGAGCGGTTGGTTAAACACTAGTGCTTTCCTTTCGAATCTTAAGACTAGAGCTCACAACTGCTCACCAATTAGTGAGATAAATATATTACACATTCAATAATTTCGAATGGCCTATGCAATAATTTTTCTAAACAACTCCTTTTCGCGCTTTTGGTTGCTTTTTGGACCTTTAATCCCGCGTTTGGCACCTTATTCTATACTAGAATAATTTATTATTGCCAGAATTACAAATGCGAAAACCTGTTGCTTGGTCATCGGTTTCCGCTATTTCGGGGTATTACTGTATAGGACATTCTCTTTCTTAATCTATTCATACTTAAACATTAAAAACATCAGTAAGATTATCGCCATCAATATAACTGGCAAAGATTGAAATCAACCATTTAGTTAAGACTGTAATGGTCAATTGAAAACAGCTTGACAAATGTGTTTAAGATTTTACACACTAGTACACATTGCTCTCATATTTGCTCCAAAATTACGTAGTAAGTACACCCTCCACAGTTCATAAAGTCTAGTATCTATTTTGAATTAGTGAGATCAAATGTCTTCACTATGGAAAAAAATATTTACATTATTAAAAATGACTGATTCAAAAATCGAAGAACTTGAATCAAAAACAAAGAAATTAAAAATTCCGGCACATAAAAAAATACTTGAAGATTGGAAGAAGTGTAATAAATTGGAGGGTTATCAAGTCTCAGAGGCACTTCTCTTAACAATCCTATGTTCAAACAATCACAACCTTTTTATGAGCCGAGGTTCATATTTAGGACTGAATTCCAGCACATAAGAATGCAAACTCTAACATCTGCATAACTTCTAATAATTAAAAGAAAATAGTTCTTGCAAGCCCCTATTTTTCGTAATTATTAAGACGAAATTATTAATTAATTGTTATAGTAAGACGAAATAATCGGCTAATTCTTTTAGGAGTCATTATTATGATATATTCCACTATACGTTTGGAGTGCTCTGTATGGTGTCGGACTTAGAGAATAGCACCATCCCATATCTTCCCGCGGGTGTCGTAAGAGGCGACTAAGGGACTTGCCAGAGAATGGGCAGCAGCGTTCTCTGAGCTTTTGTAACAACTGTACTGCGATCGCCAACCCGCCTGCCAAGCGTGGCGATTATGGCAAAACCCCCCTTATGTCAATATGGCGACACTTGGGGGAGGCCTATGTCCAGCAGTGGACGTCTTTCGGCTGAAATGATGATGATGATGATACGTTTGGAACTATTATCTTTACTGGTTCATACAAAGTTACGCAAAACACACTACCGCCCGCCGATAAAAAAAAAACTGACCATTCTTTTTTTCAACTGATCACAATAACCTCTTGAATGTTTAAATCATCATCATCAGCCTAGCCTTTTTCCAAACTATCTTGGGGTCGGTTCCAGTCTAACCGGATGCAGCTGAGTACCAGTATTTTTCATGAAGCGACTGTTCTTGAATGTTTAAATAACAGTTTAAAAAATTACTTCCCATAATTAAACGAAAATAGTTCTTGCAAGCCCCTATTTTTCGTAATTATTAATTCGAGTCTAGATGTGCTAGAATCCGTTTTGAATGGTCATTTGTTGAATACATTTACACATTAATATCATTGATGTTTTTTGTTATATTAAAATCACTAACTTTACACATATGTTCATAAATGCAGTAGAAAGTAATACACAGACATCAACATGCAATCAGATTTATATTGGAAGAGGTAATCAGAAATAAAGACTAGGGTTTTGAAACAAAACAATAACCGAGTCCCTGCAAGCTTGATTAACTTCCTGATCACTAAACTTCTATCCTCATATTATTCTATGTTGTTATTGGAAGAAAATTCACAATCAATATTTTAATAGGATATTACAGCGCCATAGAATAAGACTAAATCACGGAACGATAACTTACCACTAGGCTGTATGAGAGGATCTTTGCATAGGCTGTGTGCAACACTTGCCAAATCATTCTGTAACATGTATCAAAACCCAAGCCTTTTAGGGGTCCATAGACAAACAAGGAAACCCTGTAACTCGTGATCGTTATAATACCAGGAGCTCATAAGTCGATAACACGATATAAACACCAAACTTGGACATAAAATACTGCTACAACCAATTTAATAAATGAATTCATACATTCACATATATATCTATAATTATTTACAGTTTTATTGAAATATCATGCGGTAGTCAGTGACGAGTTGAGTATTCAGACAATTTTCGTTGCTGTTCTAAGGGCCGAGCTTCTTTCTTATGAAATATTGTCTATGATATTTCAGAACGAAAAGAAAAGAGTTACTGGAAAATGCGAACAGGCTCAGCTCTGAATCACCTACATATATGACATATTAATGAGTATGCACACCCAATTTTTTTTTTCTATTTTTATGTTAAGTATAGTGGAGCATCCATATTAATGTCGTACAGTATGCAATACAGCGCGTAACAATCACGGTTGAAGCAGCCATGCTTTATTAATTTTACACAGATCTATTAAAACCAATGTATATGCAACTCTACTAATACATTTTAATTACCCCATATTAGAATTTGAACAACGACAATATTTTAACAAGAAGTTTTCGATTAAATTACATAGACAAAATTGAAGTAAAATTTCATACGAAAATATACAAAAAATATTATTTTTGTGTAATATTTTGTAATGCTATTAATATTTTTATTCGATTGAAACCTTTCTCATGTTAAATATTGCAAACATTTTATTTACAAAACTATCCCAGTTGCTGTATTAGAAACTTCTTTCCTGTACTTATATCAAATTGCGGCTGTAGTTTAAAATGGAGAGGGTATTGAATATTAAACATTTGTGAAAAAATATCCAAAGAATAAGACTAACCGCACATTACTACAAGATTGTCTGTAGTTTAGTCCTTTTTTTTCTTTTTTCTAAGTGATGACACGAATATCGAGAAATTCACTAAAAACGTTCTAATGTAGACTTTGTACAGACCTTAATATAATACTCGCAGTAATGAGCGTTTAGAAAAATGTTTATAAAAAAGGAAGACACAAATATTTGAGGAAAGGTAGTAATAGTTTAAGAAAGACGTTACGGAACACATTAAAACGAGCTATTGCTAAGAACCTGCCTTGATACACTCCTAAGGAGACAAATATTTATTTATACAATTAGTGTTTCACTACAAACACTTCAATTCGTTGTTCTCTATTTGTGACAAATATACACGGAGTAAGGAATCAATGGAGTGCTAAGTGCGTGCAGTAGAGGGGCTTGTATGCCTCCTATTTGTTGGGGCTAATAATCACATTACATTTTTGTGATTTAATCACACCATACTTTCAATCGACAAGGCTCTATGCTGTATATGCATTTTAATTATTTGAATACCGATTAGCGTTGCCACCTGTTAGGTCCCAGTAATTGAATGAGTCGTACCATCGATATGACAGGAGAAGAATGTTAATATGAAATGTTTTAGCATACATACGTCAGATGATAACGTGCAACACATTAGCAGTCCATGCAGATACTTCCTCCATGTCTCGTAACATACTTGTCCATAATACTTGAACCTCGTAAATTCTCAACAAAGAGGTTAACGTTATGCATTATAGATGCTTCTAGAATATAAATCAGTCATAGTCACTGTATTCTTCCTCTGATGACTCTGATTCCGAAGTGTCCGAAGTATCCGAGCTGTCCGAATGGTTCTTTGTGATTTCGATGCAGTTGTCCACATCTGTCAGTCTTTTTAGCGATCGTCCTGATTGAAAAATAGGCATAACATGAATTAATAGGTAATTTTACGGTAGTGGTTTCGAGCTCGGACAGCCAGTAAATCAGTCATCAATCTGTCAAATTTCTTTAATAGATTTTCAACTTTATCATTAAAGAATTAGGTTCAAGGTTGATTGGAAAAAATTGTAAGTTTCGGGTAGCGTGATGTGCTAGCGTTTGTACAATGAGGGAAGATTTACGTTCAGTAAAAAAAAAAGGTTGAACCCTGACCAACCTGATATTTTTTTATTTATTCAGTAACAACCTACATAGATAGATATACAGAGTATTTTTTATATTCAAATTATAGTCAAATGTAAGTATATTTATAGTCAAATGTGATCAAAAAAGTAAATACATAGCTACTTATGTCGAGTTTATAAAATGGAATTCATGAATGTTTCAAGTCTCTAAAGTATTCGGATTATCTCATACTGTCCAAGTTAGTCTGTATAAAGGGTGTAAATCAACGCTTAACGAAACCGAAGGAGACTTGTTCTCCTCGTCATTGCGATATTTTTATTGTTCTGGACCATACCTGGGAACCTTCTAGTTAAGGATATATTGGAGGTTAAAGTTCCAATATTTTCACAATTTTTTTTTTTATTATTACTAGTTTTTAAGGTTAGAACTTTACTTTAAATGCCTTCATGACCTGTTTACTAGTTACTGCATCCATTGAGTTTTAACGTAAAAAGTAAATTTTCAAGCCAATAAATTTTTTTTCCGAGCAATAATTTTTGCTTAGAATTACTTAGTTTGATGTACAGAATGCTTGGTTGACGACTTCGTGAAGGGTGCGTCTACACTATGTCTATGTGAGAAAACCTAGAGTTTCGAATTTATTATATTTATAAAAAAACTAGCTGTCGTAGCAACTTCGTTTGCGTCACATTTCCCCTGTTTTCACAACATTTTTCATTGCTGCTCCACTCCTATTGGTCGTAGCGTGATGATATATAGCCTATAGGTTTTCTCGATAAATGGGCTATCTAAAACTGAAAGAATTTTTCAAATCGGACCAGTAGTTTCGGAGCCTATTCGATGCAAAAAAACAATCAAATCTTTTATCTTTATAATATTAGTTAATATAATAATACTAGCTGCTGCCCGCGACTTCGTTCGCGTTTTTTATTCTTTAGGGGTATGAAAAATAGATGTTGGCCGATTCTCAGACCTACCCGATATGCACACAAAATTTCATACAAATCGGTTCACCCGTTTCGGAGGAGTTTGGTAACAAACACCGCGACACGAGAATTTTATATATTAGAATACATCAAAAACACGACTGCGGTAAAAACTGAAAAGCAAAAAACGAGCATATTTTAATAAAATAAATAAAAGTTGAAAACAGACAGGAACTACTTACATAGAAAATTATAATAAAAATAACTTTAAAAAAAAACAAGCTTTTTTACCATGAAATCGATTGACGTAAGAATCGTCAAAACCGACTCACGCTCCCGAGCAACAAAAAGAAACAAACATACATACATAGTGTGACAAACACATTACCCTCCTGTACATCCAGTATCCCGGTGAAATCCTTACCCGTCAAGGTCGTAAGCAACCTATTCTCATTCCCGGGCGGCATGTTGATCGGCCCCAGCTTCTTAGCTAGCTCCCTTGCTCTGTCTGCACCTGGAACTATAAGACATTTTCATCAATAGCTGGACGCAACTTCGTCTGCGTCACATTTTCCCCGTTTTTGCAACGTTTTTCATCGATACTCCGCTCCTATTGGTCATAGCGTGATGTTATATAGCCACCTCGATAAATGGGCCATCCAACACTAAAATAATCGTTTAAATCGAACTAGTAGTTGCTGAGATTAGCGCGTTCGACCAAACAAAGTCTTCAGCTTTATACTATTAGTATACGACGCTTACCAGGCACCTGTCGCTTGGTAATTTTTGCCTTTCAAGCGTCTATATAAAAGTCATCATCATCATTTCAGCCGAAAGATGTCCACTGCTGGACATAGGCCTCCCCCAAGTGTCGCCACATTGACCGGTCCCGTGCGACTCGCATCTAGCGGATCCCCGAAACCTTCACCAGGTCATCGGTCCACCTAGTGGGAGGCCTTCCAACGCATCGTCTCCCGGTTCGCGGTCGCCATTCCAGAACTTTTCGGCCCCATCGGCCATCTGTTCTGCGAGCAATGTGCCCTGCCACCTGCCACTTAAGTTTGGCAATTCTTCGGGCTACGTCGGTAACCTTGGTTCTCTTGGTTGGTTATAAAAGTCAATCGTAACCAAAATATTTTTATTTCACATAGGCGTACATGGGCACTTATAAACCGTCGTCAAAAGGTGCACGGTTCGGGTTGGTCGTTCCCTATGGAGGAGAACTGGCAAGAAACTCCATGGTTACCCATCCATGTTCCTTCTTAACCCTTTGTGTTCCAGGGCCACGGTATCTCTTTCGAATAGTCCCACAGCCCTGAGAGGCATCGGCCCTCTCGGACTACCGATTTGCTGGCATCTTTAGGCGCGCGTGGAACACGAATGCGTCGTCGACACGGCCTGTCGTCATAAGCTGATTTTTCCCCAGACGGTAGTAAAATTTGTTTACAATAAGGACAACGACCCTGAGGTTTATGGTAAACAAAAACCAAGCTTGTATCGTATTGTATATCTTTTACTGACACGCGGTCTACCTCGATAATACGTTTCTTGAGCGACTCTCACTCAAGAAACGTATTATCAAGGTAGACTCGATAGCTTGTCACTTGTTCATCGGCGAAGGAAGAGGTGACCGGGCCCTGCATTTTGCTGAATTTCTCAGTAGCAGCCACATAGTCTGTATTTGTGCCCGGTTGATGGCAATAGGCTCGCCCCCTAATACTTATTATAGTCCGGGGAATTTACGCCGAATATTAGGCTAACTTTGCATTAATTAAAAACAGCGATTTTTTTCATTGAATATGTAGGGTATGGACAGGGGAGTATATTAAGCTGTATCCCGCGAAAAGTTCACCTCCGCGTGTATGTTTTTTTTAAGAAAACGTCTAATATGTATTTAACTTGGTGGAAAAAAATATAAACAGGTATGTTTATTTGGAGTATTTGTAGAACAGATTGAGTACTACAAGTAGGTCAGAAAATTAAACATTTTCGTCCACGGAACATTCGTTTTTTTTAAAAAATCTTATAATTTGACTTCGTACTTAAGGCAAAAATATAAACAGGACAAAAATATTGCTAAAATGATTTATATCACCATGTCTAACTATTATTATGAAAATTAAACAAATTCTGCTCCGGATTTCAAAGAAAATCAAGAAAATCAAAAAATCTTAAATACTACTTACGGCAAAAATGTAACAGGATTTAAATTCATTTAATAATGAGAAATATATAAATCCAAACCTTAATCCCCCAAAATTAAACAAATTAGAGCGATAATTAATATTGTCAAAGTAAAAATTAAATTACGATGCACGGTGTCAGCGCTAAGCAGCGTGCGGCGTATGGCGAGTGCTAGTGTGCGTAAACAAGATAAGCGCTGCGTTCATTGTGTGCGTATGACTGTGTTGTTGTTTGAGAGTCGGTGTTTTATTGAGTTACGCGATTGTAAACCTTATTTCTATTTCGGAAAGATCAAATTCCTATGAAAGTGCTGCGCCAAATACGAGAATAAAGCTTGCAGACGTATTTTACGTAAACATTAATTGATTTTTTTTTCCCGATTTGCTTTAAAGTGTTTAATTTTCGTATAAATAGGTTAGAAATAGCCTTTAGATGAAAGTTAAACTAAATTAAACCCTGTTACCTTTTTGCCTCAACCGCTATTGTAAAAAAACTGGTAATAATAACTTCCGGTAGTACAATTTGTTTAATTTTGTTTATTGGCGGTGTAATATATTAATTTAAGTTATTTTATGTAAAAAAACCGCTGTTTATATTTTTGCCTTAAGTACAATCCAAAAATTTCGTAAATGTTTTTTTACTGTAATTTCCGTGGACGAAAATGTTTAATTCTGAAAAAATATATTACTGTCACCAATTCTTTACCTAAAGTAACTAAATTTGTCCTGTTAACTTTTTTTCCCGTGTTTTTATTCTTATAAACGCGTTTTCGTCTTTTTCAGCTTGATCCGGTCTCGGAAAATGTTTAATTTTTTTTTATTATTTCAAGAGCTAAGGTCAAATACACGATTCAAGAAAAAAATTGCTGTTTATATTTAATGCAGGGTTCAAATCTAAAAGCCCCGGACTATTAGGTACATCTCAGCCTCACCCTTCATGGATTACAGGCGTGATGTTATGTTAAATAGCTGATAATTATTCAAGGTTTTGAGTAGAAAACGGAAAAGCATTGAGAAAGGTCGACATAACCATTAACGTAACCCAACCAAGCTACGTAAATATTAACCCTGGCGAAAAACCGAACCCTATGATTTTTAGGAAATATGAAGATTTCTAAACGTAAATGTTTCTTTTGCAAAATTGAATACACAAATTATATTATCGGTGTAAGAGACATTGTGAAACAAACATTAACCACGGTGCCTAAGTATGAAAAACGAGTTGCTTATATTTTGACTCCACTGCACTTTTTTATAGAACAGCTGATTATTATAAAGTAACCAACAATAGGTTTCTTTGCTGCACGCTTAGCATGACCACTGTAGAAACGAGTTATGTCGACGGAAGAATCCACAGAAATGGCAGATTGTTATTGTCTATCTGTCAGTTGATCGATTCTTCCATGACATTCTTTCATGTGGTTTATTTTCATGGATGAATTGGTTAAACTTGTGTCGCTATTTATGGTCCCACAACAAATATTCATAACCCAATACTGAGCACCCGAATTCGAAAACCAAACCAGATCCAATGTTAACAAGACAGCACTGGTCAAAAAGCCCAGTTAAATAACGAGCAATAGTTATTACCTCTGCTTACTTCTTGACTGGAGTCTTCTGTCATGGAAACTCTCTCGGTTCTGTATACCCCACTCACTAGGTCCCACACGAATAAGCACTGCAAGCAAATATAAAAAAAAAAACGTTTTTTAATATGGTCGATTTAAAAATTTCATTTGTTGGAGCAGACGCTTCAATAATAATAATAAAGTAGTCATTGTGCCGATAGTCGTGTCGGCCAATGGCATAGCCAATAGCCTCGATCGACATCTTAGGAGGCTTTCGCTTGGCAGCTGGATCAAGGGCTTGATTCAAAAAGCAGTACTTCTGGACACGGCGCGCATTGTTAGGAGGTTTATACTCTCTCAAGAGCCCTGACAACTGGTAGCTCGGACACTGTTCCCGATGCCGGTGGGCTAGTACTTTATATATTAATGTTTATTTTTATATAACTTTGTTAATAGATAATGTAAATAGTTGAACAAGAAGAATGAATAAAGGAAATAATAAACAAACAACATAACTGCTATACCAAAGCCGTCACCCAACAAGCAGCCAAATTAAAGTGGGATTGGACCGGATACGTCTGACGCAAGTCAAACGGATCGTGGGCTAAATCACCCACTATGACCTGGTTCGAAGTTGGCCACTGTGCCACGGGCATTGCATGAATAATTCCAGCTTTGTCTTGCTGCTACCTTCACACCAATACAAGCGCCACGAAATGCTTGTTGAGTAAAAAGTTTTGCATAAAATTACCTCAGCGGCATACTGTTGTCGGTGTAGGAGACAGCCCGCGCTGATGTCTTTACACGGCTCGCACTCTGCTGTAGGAGGGGTGTTCTTGTCGCTTGCCCACATCCACATGGCACACAGCTGGAAAGAGAAGTCATAAATGATGATATAAGATATTTTGGTACCAACATTGTGAAGAAGTCCAAAATGCAGGATAGCTCAAGATCAGCCAAGCTAGCGAAAACAATTTCTTTATTATGAGCGACAGAAGAACTCCCGTCTATTGCTATTCAACAATATTATAATAATACGTACTTAATAAAGGCTTTAATAAAGTTGTAATGATGGAAGATATCCCTACGAATTCCTTGCATTTAACTATAGAAGCAATTTCGTTCAAATGCAGTGATAAGTTAACAATTGGAAATAACTGTTACTAATAATAGTTATTTCCAATTGTTAACTTATCACTTGCTAAGCACTAAGCATTGGGTTGAACAATAATTTGTTCGTGTGTACAACCCGCCTACCGAGTCGTCGTTATAAGCAGCTTATAGATGACTTGCGAATTTTTAGCATACATGTAAAAATGAATTATTTGAACTTGGAAGCAAAGGTACAAGCTTGGTTTTTGTTATAAAACCTTATACTGAAAGCAGAAACTCACCCCAGACAAGCATCCACTGGACTGACAGACATCAATAACATGGCAGCCCCAATCGAAGCAGTAGATAAACTTCTTGTTGTTGATGTTGCAGAGTCGTTCGCAGACCTCGTTACAGAGCAGCTCGGTGTCGAGCGAGCGCTGGTGCGCGCGCAGCGTCAGCGGCTGCGGCGCCGCCCCGCGCAGGCGCTCCCACGCGGCCGCGCCCACGCCCTGCAGCCCCACGTGCCCCGCGCCCATCGCGCACAGCGGCAGCGCCACGTGGTACCCCGAGATGCAGTCGTCTGACACCAGAACCAAGCATTTAGATACATAAAACCCAACATCAACAAAAACCCTATTTAAGCTCTATTTAAGATTTGTTTTATAAATAAAGAATTATATTTTTTGAGAGTGGCCCAATGGTGGCATCCCCGACTTACGAGCAGTAAACCGTGGGTTCGAACCATGCAGGCGCAATACTTAGTGCAATTTATGTCATCACCGCTGCTCTAAAACATCGTAAAGAAGCCGGCATAGAACTAAAACATCGAAGACACGTAACCTCTACCAACACGCACTGGGCCAGCGTGGTAGATTACAGCCCACTATCTCTCATAAAGAGGAGGCCTATGTCCCAGCAGTGGGAACATTACAGGCTGATTATGCTAAGATGTTTTAGTCATATTTTTCGATACACTTGTACTGCACAATTACAATTCTAAACAGAGAGAACAGGTAGAATACCCTGAGCACAGACCTTGACTTCATAAACAGACAGATTATTTCTTCAATCAATTTTATTATGGGATTTGAATAGAAAGATGCACATTGATCTTTACAAGTCAATCACGACATGAGGCTCTGAATGTGATTTGCTTATACTTATTAGAGCTTAAAAATATCAGATTTGGAAAAATGTATTTACGTGAACTAAAAAAATATAAACAGCTGCAAATTTAAACATGCCACACGATAAGTGAGCGTACTATCATCTTAATACATCAACACGCCAAATATGTACTTACCTAGATAAAATTATCTCTAAAAATATAATAATTAAAGTACGGAAAAGTTACTCACCTTCCGAATCCGTGATGATGGAAGTAATCTCATCATCACTTTCCACAAAGTATCGAGTGAAGAATTTACTACATTTTGAGTTCTCCGAGTGTACCAAGTAAGGATCCTGCGCGTCTACAGGACAATCAGAAAGGGTTTTTGAGGTATTATCGTGAACAGCTATCGTTTTTAGAGATCCATCGTCCAACATTTCTGTCACCCTGTATTCTGATTCGCTGTTGTGATCAGACTCGAGTGCCGAAAGCCCAGGGTTCTTTAGGTCAGAACTAGTGGTCGGAGAAGGCGGTCTACTGATCTGATTATGAGCCCTTAACACCACACTCTCACCAGGAGATTTGGCGCGCTTCCCTTGACTCTTACTAGTGGAACCAATGAAATATTTCCTATTACTCCTCAGGACCCTGAAAGGGACAATGTTCTCGTTGTTGTCTTCACAAAATTCGTATTTCTTGTCGGCTAATCTTCGTTTCCTAAACATGCTGAGTTTCTCGCATTTCGTCTCTGCTTCTTCGACGAATTCGTAAGCTTTCTCGGCTATTATCCTGTGTGTCTCGTTGAAACGCGACATACTTTCCGCTGGCCGACGCCTTGGAGAACGTAATGGTGGACTGATTAACGTCCTGATTGACGGAGACGGTCCTTCCCATTCTTCTACCAAGTTGTGGGATATAGAAGATGCTTGAATGCACAGTTCTTGCCCCATGACATCAGGCACGCGCACAGGTCTAGACATTTGGTACGGCTCCATTTCTAAGTCTGAGAAATCTGCTAGAATATTCTGGACCACGTTGTTCTGATATTTAGGTGATTGAAAAGGTGCCGAAAAGTCCGAAGCCGGTGTACTAGGGTTTGTATCTATAGAATTCACTTCCACCCTATCAAAATAACTCTTGGTATATTCTGCTTCCCTCTCATTTCTCTCTTGGTCCGGTTTCACGAAGTCGATCTCGAGTATGTGAATGAAGTCTGTGTATATTATGATTTGGTTTGAGTAGGCGAGCTGGACAACTGGCTCGTACATTTTGGAATCGGATGTGCAGAAGAATTTTGTGTGTATCGCGAAGT
Source organism: Cerastis rubricosa (assembly GCA_949152445.1). Taxonomy (NCBI): domain Eukaryota; kingdom Metazoa; phylum Arthropoda; class Insecta; order Lepidoptera; family Noctuidae; genus Cerastis; species Cerastis rubricosa. Next base: position 3,703,565 of record OX424529.1, read on the forward strand.
TGTGTTCGAGACATCTTTTGCCCAAATCTGGTTCAACTTCCCCATCTGAAAAAAGTGTTGTGTATAATTTTGATAACAAAGAGCCGTTTTGGCACAACGAGTACTATTAGAAAACGTTTGTGGCATTGTAGTGGACTCACAGCTACCACTGACTGTTTCTAACGCTCGCTGAATCATATTTAAGGCGGTTACTGTTAACTATATTCTTACCTTCTTCCCGATGGATAGCTGAGCATTTCCTACATCCTAAACGAGGAACTCCAAATACACTGAGGTGGGACCGTTCTGAGCAGGAATCTCTGCGAACCAAGAAAGAGAAATGTAAAATTTGTAAAAAAAGGAGTGTGCGGTTTTAATACAACTGTTTTTACCATTCAAATTTATGATTTGTTTAGAAAATACTGGAGAAGAGAAGAAAATTAATTTACCAACCTAACTTGTATTAATACTAAACTAATTGAGTGAAGGAAATAAAATCTATCTTAAACCATAATACTGCCTTCTTTATAAAAATATTAAAATAACTTCGTCGTCACATGTAATTTGATATACCTACGTATATAATACGCACATCGTAATTTTCCCATAAATTATATCTCATTAGATACAATAACAATTTCAGTAGTGCAAATTATAGCCCAAAGTGGCAAAGCGTGATTGTGATGTACGTATGCCGTCATGATCTTAGTGTCTTTGTCCCATGTTACTTTGGTCTTTTTAGGGTTCCGTACCCAAAGGGTCAAACGGGACCCTATTACTGAGACTTCGCTGTCCGTCCATTTGTCACCAGGCTGTATCTCATGAACCGTGGTAGTTAGCCAGTTGAAATTTATACAGATTATTATGTATTTCTGTTGCCGCTATAACAACAAATACTAAAAACAGAATTAAAAAATATTTAAGGGGGCTCTCGTACAAAAAAGTGACTTTTTTGCTCGTTTTTATAAGTACCTAATGGGAAACCTTCGTGCGCGAGTCCGACTCCAATTGGGCGGCTTTTTTGTAATTCTCTCTTAAGAACCGGCACGCTATCATTTTTACTCCTTTTTTTCGCATATATCATTCTTCACACAATTCATTATTCATTAGTCTTCCTCTCCGTCTCCTCCATCAATCAACAATCATAATCATCACTCTTTTATTAGCATGCACTATAGTTTTAAATTTTGTATCTCTTGACTCCGCGCCAATATATGAGGTTGAACAAATGAGTTTAATACTTACGCGATACCATAGACAACTAAGACATTGGGGTTGTGCTTCCACTGTGCCATAGATATTGTGACCTTGCTATCGACGCCATCCTCACTAAAAAGAGGTACGCTGTGAACAGGACGCACGACGCGGCCAGGCACCCAGGACAGAAAGTGTAGGCTGCAAGAGAATGGGAGATAGAGTTTACACACACAATATTTCACCTCGTAGTATCCGAAAAGTACGGTAATGGTAAACCTACAGTAAGGCAGTACTTTGGCAGTTGGCCAAAGTAACATAAATGTTTAAGCCTCATGTAACAATCAATAGGGATCGAGCCTATTAGCTACTACTGAGAAATTCCTGGTACAAAAACCTAGCAACACTTACCCCAATCTGGGAATCGAACCCAGAATCTCAAGCTCAGCACTAGCACTTGCGACAGCTAGACCAACAATGCAGTACCTACATATAATACTAATAGCTGTCCGGCGCAACTTCGTTTGCGTTATATTTTCCCCGTTTTCGCAACATTTTTCATTGCTGCTCCACTCCTAATGGTCGTAGCGTGATGATATATAGCCTATAGCCTTCCTCGATAAATGGGCTATATACTACTGAAAGATTTTTTCAAATCGGACCAGTAGTTTTGGAGCCTATTCAATGCAGACAAACAAACAATCAAATATTTCCTCTTTATAATATTAGTTTAGATAAGGAGCATAGTATTTTAATCTCTTCAGGATGTACCAGGATAAGACTAACACAGGCATATTAACATTGGCCCGAGTAAATAGGCCTATTAGAGCTGTTTCTAGCTGTATCCTTTCTAAACTGGTACCCATATTACAGGCCAAAGTGATCTGGTAGAAATAGCTGATTGCTAAAATCATCATCAACTGACCACCCTAGCTTTATTATACTATTCCGGTTTACCCTCCCTTTTTTTTGTATGCATAAATGAGTATCCTATCTTTCAAGGTTACTGCTTACCTACTGCATGTTTACAAGCAAGCAGTCAATGTGATTTGCCTGAATTTTATCAGTTTAACAGATTGTGGTATGCACCTATTAGTTATAATCTGAAATGATTAAATGCTGATATAATTGCTTTTTAACTAAGCACAAATCATTGGTAATGATTTCTAGGTTCATTAATCATTGTCATGAGTTGCAGTATGGTAGCAGTAATACATACAAGTGCTTTTCCCAGCGTTTTATAAAGGACTACTGGAGTATAGCCACTTTGGACGCATTCAATTAAACATTATTTTTGTTTAAACTGATTCAAATTTTACTATGACAAAGTTCGCAATGGCTTCAAAACATAAAATCACATTTAGTGCAAAGCATAACTTAACATTAGTTTGACTTTTGACAAACATCCCAAATGATCCTCTTGACATGATCTCAAATTAATTGGAATAAAGGCAGGAAAATGAGATGAAATCTTTAGCAGCTGCAAACAATACTTACATGAATGTGGAACTGTCTCTGAAATAATTCTGGGCAGCTGTGCAGCTGTACGTAAAACTGAGCAGGAACTGCCCGCACTGAGAGAACCCCATGAACACGTGCTCTGTTAGGTAGCTGGGTGGTACAATGTCCATGAGGCAGAAGCGGAGACGTGGCGGGATCCGCTCAAAGACTTTGCGGCCCCTGTCATTGTTTTTTCTTGATGTGCCACCAAAAGTCTAGAACGAAAAAGGTTCCTGTGAGTTGGAAACACTAATGTTGTCTTTAAATGGAGGTTGAAATGGCTGCATAGGGATATACTGCCAGGATAAAATGTCCTAACCCATGTCAAGGTATACTTGTGTATAATATTTCATTGAAATCTCATCAGCCCTTAAGGTGTGAGAAGGTAGCAGACAGAAAGACAGAATTACAACAGACATTTATAATGTGAGTCTAGTATAATTAGGTTCATTTACCAGGTTATTTCATGGAGTTTAATACGTACTTGTATATATTAAACAAATGTACAAGTGTTGTAAGTACGTAAAGCATATGCATACGCTATCATACGATAGTAGACATACTACATTTACTGCAATAACCAGTTTGCATGCATGATTATGTCAATTACGCACTTCAAACTTATATGTTTATAATGCAGTATGCTTTCTGGGACATAAATGTTTAAAATTTCAAATCCATGCCAACTCTATCTTAAGCTTTACCCTATGTTGAAGGGTGTATCTGGTATACCCGTTGATGCTCATTGCTAAAAACATAGGGCTTCAAACTGAGCGTGTTGTATACTGTTAAACTTGAAAGGCAGCATTACCCATTCAAATAGGGGTGAAAAATGTGCATTGATCACCAGATTTTTTAAATATATTCTACATTGCAGTTTTTTAGACTAAGATCTTTGGGAGTATTTCTAATAGCGAAGAGAGTATATCTTATAGCATGAAGATTAAAAAATAAATCTTATTATCAATTCTTTGACCTATTGCTAAGACCTGGTTTGCATTAATAACATGTTATGTGGTTCAAACTCGGAGAGAGAGTAAACCTGTTATTTTTTTTTTTGTATACTAATTTTGTCATCTGTATCACAACAAAATTTGAGTTGAGTGCCCTGTGCCCTCTGACCTTTACAAAGTTAACATAGTTTAACAGTATGTAGTAAATAGGGTACTTGCTAGTAAAGAATCATCAGCATGTATCATCATAAATATAGAATGATTTTCCCTGTTCTATCTCACTAGATCTTGACTACTCAGACTGCTTCACATTTATAGGGAGTTTTTAATTGTATCTTTTTAGCAGTTTAATCACATCTTTTGGTCAAAAATCTTGATGATTTTTCCAAATAGTTTTGGATAGGATTTTGCTGCCTTGCACTACAGCATTGAACAATATTTCATAAGAAAGCTAAAAAAATACACCTAGCAATACAAGAATTTTAGGGGCAAAAACCTTTTCAAGATCATCGCATTTTTAAGCCAAAACTAAAATGACTGCACTACTGAAGGTTTGTTATGAAATAGTTAGCTGTAATATGCTGTTTACACTCAAAAATATACTTATCGAAAACAATCGAGATTATCATAATCTGCATAATAATATTAAATTTTGACGTGAGTAATTATAGCAATCTTACAGATTTGTACCTTAATTCTAAGAAATCACAATCAAAAATATTAGGAGCACAGTTCTAAGATAAAAAGTTATCGCCTGTGAAATGATTGAATCTTTAATCAGCCATACATAAAATAAACTAGAAACCTAATCGAGGAAAAAAAATAAAGCATAAGCACAGGATGAAGCTTCCGAACTTTGTGTTGTTTTAGAGTTGTAACTTACCTCTCTATTAAATAACTTTTGAACAATATTACTACTATCAGCTGACATGTTTCCGGGAGTATTTGTTATTACTTTATCACATGCATTATTACCAAACACATTCAATTTCTCGGGCTCTGCAGCCAAAGAATCCATGTTCGTTTGTTTGACTGAAATTTATTTTGACAACAGACAAATTTCAATCAATGTTGCCAATTACAGCGAATTTATTGAGTCCTTCGTTCAAGAATAGTAAAAAAGTGTTCCATCCCAATCCAAACATTTTAGATCACTCTGAATTGAAAAGTCAACTGAGAATATCATCTGTGTTCATTGTGTTGGAGCATTCTCTACCTACACGCTTTCTGTTCTGATACCTGCCATGCTAATGTTCAGAAATTGCCGGTCTTTTGACGTGCCTTATAAACTACGCTTTTTTGTGGACCGTAAACGTCAACTTGCAATTTTGTTTTTTACTGTCAACCAACAGTAAGAAAGCGTGTCAGCCGTTTAAAAAAAGTGATAAATAAAATTACCAACGGCTGTTTGGTTCGAAAGAAGTGATAGGAAATATTATAGTGTATTAATATAAGCTTAAAATGGAGCCAATGACTTTAGGCAGTCCGACTCACTCTCCTTCTAACAGCCCTAACGTGGGATATTTGCCGCCTTTCCTTCTGGGTGAAATAAATCCTCCGACGACACCCCGTACAAACAGCCTGTCCCCAACAAAGGGCAGGAGTCTTGCTTTCGGTAAGTTATGATAATGGAACCCATCCAAATTGACACACTGAAGCCAGTTCCAAGAACTCTGGTTTTCTCCATGCAAATCTTAAAAATCTCATTACGACTATTAGGTTAATTTTTTCATGTTAGTTGTCCTGACCTATGGGTCTGCTAAGGTCTTGAGGTTCATATATTATATTTATCTTCTTATAATAACTTCATCTTAACCTGTAAAGCCTCTGAATAAACTGCAATTACAGCTGCCTGTGACCTATACATTATCTTGTCATTTAAACTCGTTTTTTCCAATTGTATGTTTTATTCGGGTTTCTTTATAACACCTAAATAAGTATTCCGTAATTTAATATACTAAATGTTTTATTTATCATACAGGTTCCCCAACAAGTCCTAGTCAAACATCAACACCGGATCAGAAGGCCTACCGTCAGAACTTGTCCATGCACCAGCAGGCGCTCTATAACCAGCAGAACATGTACCCAAACATGCCATCATCCCCAAACATCTACCCTAATATGGCAACTAACCCAAACATGTCCTATACTAGCAAACCTAGTGGACCACCTATAGAAGACCTTTTCGACACTATAAAAAGCAATGAGCCATCTATTAACAAATCCCTTTTCCAAGATAGTTTTTATAGCAATAATAATTCTATGATCCAAAATGGTTATGGGAGTAATATGAATAATTCAGTAAATAATCACTCCTTGGCAACACCATGGCAAGATGGTTGCCAAGAACATGATGAGTACTGGGTCACGGTGTTTGGATTTCCACCGAATGCTGCTAATACTGTGTTAGCTAGGTTCAGCAACTGTGGTGCTATTTTAGGTAAGATTTATGTTTAGTTTCCTGAATTGGTTGATTTATCAATGTGACTCAATTGTGGAGAAAACATTTCCAGGTATCAAGGTGGAAGAGACACTAACTCGGAAACGGTCACCACATATTCAGTACTGTAGTCTGAAATAAACTTTAATTTAATTTTAATTTAGTACATCATTCTGATTCTGTTCTGTATGGTGTCGGACGTAAAGAATATCACCATTACATATCTTCCCGTGGGTGTCGTAAGAGGCGATTAGGGGAATTTCCAGAGAATGGGCAGCAGTGTTCTCTGTGCTTTTGTAACTACCGTACTGCGATCGCCAACCCGCCTGCCAAGCGTGGCGATTATGGCAAAACCCCCAAAATGACTTTGTCCAGCAGTGGACGTCTTTTGGGCTGAAATGATGATGATGACATCATTCTGTACCCAGGGACATGTATGTAGAAATTTTTCATCAGAAATTTAAAAAATAAACTGTTCCATACCAACATTTTGAAAGATGAAAAATTTCTATGTTGTCCCGACATAGAAATGGTTCAGAATGATGTCCTGAATATAGTAAGTTTTCGCGTCGGTGTTTATAAACGTCTTCACGTCGGTCTCATTCCACCATGTATGTTATTATCAACAAGTTTATCAAAACACTTTGTGCAAGACGGTTTTATTTTCATAATTTGCATTCACAAACTAAAAAATTTGCTCATTTTGTATCTGTTCTACATTGTGCTCATGTATTCAGGCAGGGCACATTTTCAAATATTTCTTAATATGAAGTCACGTGTCCTTCCAATTTTCAGACAAACAATACCCAACTCAAGGCAACTGGGCTCACGTGCGATACGCCACACGCGCTGAGAAGGAGCGTGCCATGTCGCTCAGTGGTAGACAAGTGCTGCCTGGAGTTATGGTTGGTGTTATTGAATGCAAGGAGCCACCCAGGATCGGTGTTACTAGTCCTGGTATCACATCACCTGATAGGTAAATATTTTTATTTTATTTTAAACCAGCTGTTGATGGTAATCCTTGTCTATGTTCATATGCATTCAATTAAAAACTTATTTGAAAACAATAAACAGACACTTCTATTTTATTTATTTGTATAGATTGCTTTGGATTAATTTTATGTTCCTGAAATATCTGGAGCCTACACTGGAAAGCTAACTGGGCAAAATTATCATGTAAAATATGGGGTTAAATACTACATAAAGCATATAAAACATTTTTCTAACGACGTAGTATACGCCAAGGGTTTCTTTGATTTGTGGTAATACACAGATTTTTGAATTATCAAACATATTTTTAGATCACACAGATCACAGTGCATAAATAATCGCTCACCACCATCAATTTTTGCCAGCACTTGTTCACACACAACAATGGACGTATTGACTCACGACGATCATTGTTTTAACCTAGTTTTCGAGATAAGTACTGGAAGTCAATTTACAGCACAATGTTTTGTTTAAGTGCATTACAGTAAGTGCTACCGTAAACAGTGAGTTTTCACTAGTGTCCAACCAACGGTCGATTTCTAGCCGAAGCCAATTGAAAAATATTAATAATAAAACCCTAAGAACAGCAACCGTTGAACACAGCAACCGTTCAAAATTGCCTAAAAGTGAATAATATGTTTTTTTCGACTTTAAAGTTTACCAAAAACCTTGGTTAAAATTACCTTCCACCATAAAAATAAAATTAAAATAAACCTTAAAAAAATTGTGATCCGTCGCGGGACGCCTGGCAAATGTGAAACATTGAAATTATTTATTAAACCGTACCGATGTTTCCGTACTACATACATACTATCATCATAGCGTGGCATCGCATACCCTGGCGCCAACGGTCGGTCTAACCCGCCGTTATAGATGTTTCAAATCACAATTGCAGATCGAAATATCCGGTCCGGGTATATGTTAGCATGCATGTAATTGTGTAGCCTCTGCTGGCGATCCAAATAAATAAATCAATACCAGCGCTGTCACGAGTTAGTACAGTCAGCAACATAAGTCCATGAACAGATACTAATTTTCAAAACACCTGAACACTAAAACGGACCATAAATCACTTACCAGAATAGAGTACACAATAAGGTTATCATTTCAATGCTACAAAAACTCTAAGCATTAATATTTTCATAAGTCGCTAAACATCATTATAGCGTAAGTCGATAACTATCATTTTGCCATAAGTCGCTTAACATCATTACAGCGTAAGTCGATAACTATAATTTTGCCGTAATTCGCTAAACATCATTACAGCATAAGTCGATAACTATCATTTTTAACCCCCGACCAAAAAAGAGGGGTGTCATAAGATTGACGTGTGTATCTGTGTGTCTGTGTGTCTGTCTGTGGCATCGTAGCTCCTAAACGGATAAACCGATTTTGATAAAATTGGTTTCGTTTGAAAGGTATTTTAATAGAGAGTGTTCTTAGCTATGTTTCGAGAAAATCTACTCAGCCGTTTGAAGATCATCACATCTTTTCTAGTTGATTTCAGTTACAAGCAAGAGAAAGAAGTTTGGCTGTAGTTCCTTCTGCTCATGCGGCTTCCCTGGTAGCTCATAAATGACACAAATATGTGGATGTCTCTAACTATTCCGAATTTTATTTATTCCATTCTTTTTTTTTTCGGATGTTTAACAGTAGTTTTCAAATCATTGCACCGTTTATTCATTGTGCAGAATAGTTACAGTACTGATGACTACATTTGTGTCAATTGTTTAATTAATTGTTCTTAGTTTTATTTTTACTTTTGTATAGATTCTTTTTCATTCATATTTTTTGTGAATGTGTGGACATTGTAGGCTTTGTAATGTTGTTTTCTTTTTTTTTTCACTATTATCTTTTTCTACCTTTTGTAGTAAGCGATGACTTATTGTCGGGCCTACGCTGTCCTCTCATACTTAAGTACTAACGCTGTAACATCCAAATATTGTAGAACCAAATGATTTTAAAAGAGTAACCGTGGAGTTTCTTGCCGATTCATCTCCATAGGAAACGACCAACACGAACCGTTCCTCTTCTGTCGACGTTTTATAAGTGCCCATGTAGGCTTATGTAAAATAAAATATTTTGATTTTGAACACTCTCGATTAAAATACCTTTCAAACGACAAAACTTTTATCAAAATCGGTTCCTCCGTTTAGGAGCTACGATGCCACAGACAGACACACAGATTCACAAATACACAGCTTACACACGTCAAACTTAAAACACCCCTCTTTTTTGGTGGGGGTTAAAAAGAGGAGTTTTATAAGTTTGACGTGTGTATCTCTGTGGCATCGTAGCTCCTAAACGGCTGAACCGATTTTGATAAAATTGGTTATCGTTCAAAAGCGCAACACCGAAAAAAATGGAAGGAATGGGGGAAGCCTATGCCCAGGAGTGGGACAGACAGTCAAGGCTAAGAAAAAATAGTATAAGTTTAAAAAGCATTTAAAAAAAAAAATAATAAATATAAACCCCTACTCAGTAACCTCTAAAAAGCTCATAATAAATTAATCCAAGCGTCGTAGCGTCGGGGGACCGCTTAGAGCACAAAACAAAGCGTACCCCCGACGCTACGACGCTTGGATTAATTTATTATGGGCTTTTTGGAGGTTTTTTATTTATTATGTGCTTTTAACCCCCGACAGGGGTTTTTTTTAAATTTTGCCGTAAGTCATTAAACGTGTTATGCGCGAGTTTTAGGGTTCCGTACCCAAAAGGTCAAACGGGACCCTATTACTGAGACTTCGCTGTCCGGCACCATGCTGTATCTCATGAACCGTGATAGTTAGCCAGTTGAAATTTCTGCAAATTTTGTATTTCTTTTGCCGCTGGGGCTCCCATACAAAAAAGTGTTATTTTTGCTCGTTTTTATAAATAACTACCCGTCCAGCGCAACTTCGTTTTTTTTTCATTGCTACTCCAACATTGTTTTCGCAACATTATTCATTGCTACTCCGCTCCTATTAGTCGTAGCGGGATGCTATATATCCTATAGCCTTTCTCGATAAATGGGTTATCTAACCATGAAAGATTATTCATATCGGACTAGTAGTTCCTGAGATTAGCGCGTTCAAGCAAACAAACAATCTAGTATTATATTTTTAGGATATATTTTAAGGTTCTGTATTTTATTATGTAGGTAATGGGTAGGCCATTATTGGTATTTGTTTTATACTAGAAATAAATAAATATTGTCCTAGTTTTTTAAAGGCTGTTTGTATATGTTAGTTTAAATGTTCCTAAACGCAAGCACGATACAGAAGAAATTCCCAGAGAGGGGCGGGGGGAAGTTTAAAAAAAAAATCTAAAAAAAAAAGAATTTATATCCTGAACTAGTAGCTGTGTTTATTCGTCAATGTTTTGATTATAAAAAATACGGTGCCTTGCGCTTCGCCGGATAGTGCCTTGTAGCAAACGGGCTCAATGAACGGGAAATGTAGGAAATTAGCTATGATCAGCGACTTTTGTATTTATTACAGATCATACAATTTTGTCTGCAGTAATGTATAGCAATTTATGGTTTAACTGAGTTCAGCGACTTTTGTAGTTTAATTATGACAAGTTGTTTTATAATTTACTTTGGTCAGTAACTTATGCTAAATAATTATGATTAGGAAATATTGGAAACAAATTATGTTCAACGACTTCTGTTGCTGACTGTACCATCTTGTTTAGTTTTGGCGCTTGCTAGAAACCTTCGACTTCAGCTAAACCTTCGGCCAATTTTGGCCAAAACTGACCTGAACTGGCCGAAGCCTAAGCTCAGTGAGTCACAGATACTTCCCGTGACCAGCCGCCATTTCATCCATCCAATGTTTATTCTGTGCTTAACACTCCGATCCATTTCGCCATCGCTTTACACGAGTGAACCGAGGCGAGGTACCGAAAGTCGGAGCAGACAGGAAGAAACGCGCCATCTAGCGCTATGACTCCAAGGCTGGAAAAGTACACACACACAAAAAAAAAAATTGTTGCTTATAGTTACGTGTGGTTGATGAATTAATTTTGTTACTCCCCTCTCTCATTAATTTTGTAACTCTTTCCAGACATACAGGAGTTCGCTCACTCT